>CM039120.1:27588990-28946029 GCA_022036555.1 Microstegium vimineum | reverse complement strand
TTGTTTTCTTTTATAAAGGTCCTAAATGTTCCTTAATTAAATAAACCAAAGTGGGATGCATATGGGTGGTCGGCCGACCACCCCTATGACCCTACTTTTTGTCAAGTTTTAGTGCTAAATTAATTCTCAAGTTTTATTTAATCTAACTTCAGTTTTCTGAATTTTAAGTATGAAAGAAATTAAATGTTTGAACTATATTTAAGAAAGGAAATAAAAGATAACTACCGATTTACCTTTCGGCGCAGGCTCCTTGATTTTAAGTCCTCAGAGTGGGACTCTCCTTGTAACACCTCAAGTGTTAAGCATAATTAAACTAATTTTAATTAAACCTACAACATTCATCACATGAAGCATTCATGCATAGCATCATCATTTCATGTGTAATTCCTTTTGCTATGATCTTTGATTGTTTAATATGTTTAAACTTGAACCATCTTAGTAATTACAACCTAGAGTTTAATGCTTTAATTTGATATGAAAATAAGTTTAAATTCCAGAAATCTAAAGTGATTTTAGTATATTTGAATTAATGTTTCCATAGGCCTTAATTTGAGTTTGGTTTTATAGTTTAAAAAGTAAACCAAATTTGACTGTAATGTTTAAAGCTTTTCTGTGCAGTTTAAAATTCTGAGCAACTTATGTTTTTGCACCAAAAACTTGAAAAGTATTTGAAATTGATCAAAATGGGTTTTGAAACTAATTTGGAAAAATAAAAATGAAAAAAAAAATAGAAAAGCTTACCTGGGTTAAGTGGGCCGGCGCTCCACTTTCGGCCCAGTGGCCGAAGCCAGCCCGCAGCCGCGCCTGTGCCCGCACCGCGCGCTCCCATGTGCCGCACACGCGCCGACCGCGTGCAGACGCCACGCGCCGCGTGGCCGCCATGCCCATCGACGACGGCCGTGTGGACGCCGAGCTCTGGCCGAGCCGCGTCTTGGTCCGAAGCGGACGCGCCCCGGTCCTCCCTCCCTCCTTTCTGTCTCCCTCGCTCTCGCTCTCTCCCTCACCAAACCCTAGTAGCAGCCGCAGCAGCGCTCCGAGCACTGCCGTCGCCTCCGCGCTGTAGCCGCCGCTCTGCTCCACGCCGCCGACCACCGCGTGCGTCCCAGATCCGCCTCGCCTTCGTCCAGACGCGACGGCGCTCGTCCACCACGGTAAGCCGTCGTGCGACGTGAACCGTGCGCTGCCGCGCCACGGCCGTCGAGCTCGGCTTCGAGCACCGCCGCGCCGCCTCTCCCTCCCCTGGCCTCGTTCATGGCTCGGCGTGCACCGTCGTCGCGCCACAGACGTCGACCGCCGCTCCGCGCGCCGCGCCGAAGGCGCAGCCGCTCTGTCACCATGAGCCGCCGCTGCCATGCCACCATGGCCGGCGGGGAGCTCGCCCCGAGCATGCGCTCGCATAGCCGAGACCGCCATCGGCTTCGCCTACGGTGAGGGCCTCCCCGTCGCCAGAGACCTCGCCGGCGACGAGCTGCGCCACCGCCATGTGCGTTTGTGTGTGTGTGTGTGTGCGTGCATGTGTGGCTGACGAGTGGGCTAGAGGACCCACCTGTTGGTCACCAATGAGTGTGTCTGTGTGTGTTCTCGGGTGCGCGTAGCAGTTAGGGTTAATCCGAAAAGAAAATTGACTTTCTTTATTTCTTTTAATCTTGTAAAATGCATATAAAATCACAGAAAAATGCTAAAAATGCCAAACTAGTTTTGTTAGGTTTCTTTTATCCAGATCTACAGTTTGGTGTACTTTGCATGATTTGTTGTATAAGTTTTCTGTGTAGGTTTAATTAATCTTGTTTAAGGCTGAAACTTGGGAAATTCATAGTTATTAATTTCTAGCTCTGAAAATTGTGAAACTTGTTTTGTTAGGTTTCTGTAGCACATATCTATCCATGAAAAATATGAACTACCCTATGTTCTGTTTAGAAAATCTGTGTAGGGTTTAAAATGTGATAAATAACTATGTTAATGAATTTTAATAACTATTTTATGCAATATAAATATTTGATACTTTTTCTGAGGTATCTTGGTATTTAGTAGTATTAGATAAAAATGTGCGATGATCTGTTTGATGCTTTTTAAATTACAACTCTAGTTCAATTGTTATCTTACCATAAAAAGAAAGGCTATTAGTGTAACCTTGCTTGCTTAAGTTGATTAAGTATAGGAGTTGAGTGCAACCGTTGATGCATATTACCTTGTTATCCTATCTATACTTTTACCTTGTTACCCAAAGTTCGATCGTGGCAGTCATGCTTAGTTGGCTTAGTTCGGTAGAAGTCGGGTGATTCCATTGCCCGCGAGATATAGGATCTATCCTCATCACATGTTATGGTATATGTTGGAATGATAGCCGGAATTGTTAATGGAACTAAGATCAGCGGGAAACTCCCTATACATTGGAAGGGGGTGACTCGACTGTGTCAACTAAGGATTGTTCGTGTTGTCGTCCCTCTGGTCATGTTGAACGCATGCCCTATACTTAACTGGAAGGATAACTCGTTCCGACCGAGAAGCCGGAACACTATTCGGGCAGGGTGTGGTCAGCGACGCATCGTACTGGTGCAAGGCGGGGTTCGGCACAGGGCGCGATTTAAGACCTTCTCACGTGCTGGCTTTCGGGTGGGCCCTTGGTATCGTGGTCCCTGTTCATCCCACGACTTTACCCGAATAGTGTCTTTGGTGACCTGTAGCTCACGTGGCTTGTGAGTGTGGTTTGTGTAGGGAACAACCCCTCAGCTCAGTAGGAATCCGATTCGAATCGCCATCGCTCCTGGTTAGAGAGCACTTGACTAGGGCAATGACAACAGTTACACGACTATGAAACTAATGATAGTGATCCGGTTTATGTAAAGCCTGGACTGATGATGGATCTCTTGTATGCTTAATTCCAACATGTCTGGCATAGACTAGTGGCTAATGTAGATGACAAGTAATATTATTAAAAGTGATGTTACTTATCCTTACTAAAACTTGAAAGGTTAATTGCATGCTTTTCCGCAAAAGAGTCAGCTAAACCACCATAATCCTTTATCTTCCTTGGAGTCCTTATTTTTATTTATGGTGGGTAAGTCTCGCTGAGTACCTTCTTGTACTCAGGGTTTTATCCCATGTTGTTTTTCAGATGGTCAGCTCCTGCATGGTTATTGTGTGAACCGTCTCTACCCCGTTGGGGATGACTTCTAGACCATGGGCTTGGTCACTTCCAGACTCTTCTTTTGTTGTTGCGGGATATGTCCCTAGTCTGGCACTTTATTAAGAATTACTTTGGAGATTATTGTGTTAAAAGACTTCCGCTTCTCTTTCAAATTGAACAATGGTTTGTAATAACTGTTGAGTCTTCGCACTCCGATACTAATTTGTTATGTTGAACTTTATATCGTGTGAATGGTGCTACTGAACTATCTCGATCTTGGCTGTATTGTGGAAATGTTTGAAATCCTTCAAGATTTCATGGACTACTGGGACTATATGGGCTCAAGTGCTATTAAGCGGCAGTTAATTCGGCTACTTTAGTACTTGATCTCTTATAATTCGGATGGTTCTGTTATAGCTGGTATCAGAGCATTGTTCGGTAGATTACTATTCGCATTGTATTTCCAAACCAGAAAAACTTAGTTTTCTTATACAAACTATTTGCCAAAAGTTTTCGTGTGCGTTCCACTTCGAAAAACAAAACTATAAGTGTGCCTAGGTCATATCCCTTATGCCCAGTTACTAGTTTAGGTGGCTTATCTAAGTACTAACTTGGAAGAACGATACAAGTTTCGAAAATTGCATTAAACTATTTGAGTTGTGAGAGTACGACCTTCCAACCGTTGGTCTAGGGAGTGATATGGTTACTTAAAGATATGCAACCTTTACGCAAACATATCTGCGAGTATGAATTGCTGGATGGGTTTTCCGAGCTTGGTGCACAAGGTTTTGGTAACTAACTGATATGTACCTAGTACGTATCGGGAAGTGCCCGATGATTTTTATACATTGGGTTTGTTCTCTTGGGCTGAAATGAATTTTCTGCATGTACATAACAACGCTATCATGTAGTACACATAGTTACGTTTAATGAGAGATCGATGTATGCCACCGACCTAACGGTAGAAAGGGTTCTTATGGGATCCTTCATAGGTTGTGAGAACGTAAGAACGTGCATGCATCATATCATAATGTCATGTCATATCATTGCATAAGTTCTGCCTTTCCTTAAATTGAATTAAAATACCTTCCCCAGTTTAATTGAGTTATGAGACCGTACTCACAGAAATGTCCTTGTAACAGATGGCAACCAACACCCGTGGCAACAATAATCGCACCCGTGTTCCAACCGCAGCTGCCTCCGCAAGTGCTCCTGGTGGTGGAGACAATACCTTGGGTGGAAACGCTGGTGACCACAATGAGCAAGCACCACCACCACTGCCACCTCCTTTGTCCGCTGAAATGTTCATGAATGCCATGCTGGGTAGTCAGCGGAACACTGAGGAAGCTCAGAGGAATGTGGAGGATCTGCTCCGCAACATAGCTCAAGGTATTGGCGGAAATGTTCACCAACCTGCAGAAGATGCTAACAGGTACAACCAGTTCAAGGAGTTCCAGCAGACTAATCCATCGGTCTTCAAGGATGCAGTGGAGCCCTTAGATGCGGAAGAATGGATTGGCACGATTGAGGAGAAGTTCCATCTTCTGAGGTTGACCGAGGCTCTGAAACTGGAGTATGCAGCACATCAGCTACAGGGTCCTGCAGGGACTTGGTGGAGACACTTTCGTACTACCTTCCCTGCCAATGCTCCTATCACTTGGGATAGGTTCACAACAGCGTTCTGCAATAACTACATTCCACCAGGTCTGACAACTCTCAAGGTTGAGGAATTCATGGCTCTTTCTCAGGGCACTAAGAGCATGAAGGACTACCTTCACCAGTTCAACAGTTTATCACGCTACTGCCTAGAGTTTGTGGACTCTGATGTCAAGAAGATTGCTAGCTTTAAGAGGGGACTGAACCCTGAAATGAAAAAGTTTTTGGGCACCAACAGCAAGTCAACTTTCCATGCATTTATCAGTGACTGTCTGACGCAGGAAAGCAACAATCAGTGCTATGCTGCAGCTGAAAGCAAGAAGAGGGCCTTTTCTTCTAGTCCATCACAGCCCCTGGCACCGATGGGTAGGCGACCTCCCTATCGTCCTCCAGTGTCTGGTGCTAGGTTCAGGCCGCCACCAAGGAGCCTAGGGAACCAGTTCCCCAGGAATCAGTAGAGGAACTTCAAGGCTCCTTTCCAAGCTAACAGGGCACCTGCAAAGGCTGGCCAGGCAGTAAGAGGCAATAATAACAACAACAATGGTAACAGCTATGTGAAGGGTTCGTGCTATAATTGTGGACAGGAAGGGAATTTCTCTAGGGCGTGCCCACTTCCCCAACAGAAGAGGCAGAACACCTACCCCACTCGTGTGCATCACACCACCATGGATGAGGTCCCTGGTGGAGAACCGGTGACAGCTCGTAAGGTTTCGATAAACCAACACCCTGCAATTGTGCTGTTCGATTCTGGTTCATCACATTCTTTCATGAGTCAAGCTTTTGCACATAAATATGAGTTTAAAATGGATGAAATGGGGTATGCCTATCGGATTAGCTCAGGTGGAGCTGATACGTTAACGAACTGTGTGATTCGAAGGGCAATCCTTAACTTGGGAGATAAGAAGTACCAATTAGATTTGGTGGTTTTGCCTGGGTTAGTATTGGATGTGATTTTGGGAATGAATTGGATGAAACAGTGGAATGTGGTGATCGATACATCTAAGAGAGTAATAACCCTTAAGGATCCAACGGGAACAGGTAGTTTCCAGCTTCCCCTCCCCCGTCAGTCTGATCTGTTAAGCTTGTCTTGTGCTACACATGTTACTTCTCTCCAAGACATACCTATAGTCTGTGAGTTCCCAGATGTGTTTCCTGAAGAGTTACCGGGTCTTCCCCCTAATAGGGATGTTGAGTTCGCCATAGAGCTCGCGCTCGGCACAACGTCGATATCAAGGAGACCATATTGGATGCCTCCTAATGAGTTAGCAGAACTAAAGAAACAACAGCAAGATCTGTTAAAGAAAGGCTTAATTCAACCCAGTACCTCAGAATGGGGTTGTCCAGCACTTTTCATAAAGAAAAAGAGGGATAATTCCTTACGGATGTGTGTGGACTATAGACCTCTTAATGCAGTAACAATAAAGAATAAGTATCCTTTGCCCAGAATTGATATCCTCTTCGACCAGTTAGCCAAAGCTAGAGTGTTCTCTAAGATCGACTTAAGGTCAGGGTACCATCAGATAAAGGTCAGGCCAAAGGATATCCCGAAAACAGCTTTATCTACCAGATATGGATTGTTTGAGTATATGGTCATGTCTTTTGGGTTGACCAATGCCCCAGCGCACTTCATGCAGTTAATGAATTTAGTGTTCATGCCAGAGCTAGACAAGTTTGTTATCGTGTTCATAGATGACATCCTGGTATATTCGGAAAATAAGCAAGACCATGAGAAACATATTCGAGTGGTTTTGCAAAGGTTGAGAGATCACATGTTGTATGCCAAGTTCAGTAAGTGTGAGTTTTGTGTTTAGGAAGTCCCTTTCCTTGGTCATATTCGTTTGGAGAAAGGCATATCAGTTGACCCGAGCAAGGTAAAGGAAGTCATGGAATGGAAGGCGCCAACCACGGTTGGTGAGATCCGTAGTTTTCTGGGTCTGGCAGGCTACTATCGACGGTTCATTCTAGATTTTTCTAAGATAGCCAAACCCATGACAACCTTGTTACAAAAGGAAAAGAAGTTCGCTTGGACCGAGGCATGTGAGACAGCTTTCCGTACCTTGCGGAAGTTGTTGACCACTGCCCCTGTTCTAGCACAACCTAATATAGAGGAACCTTTGATGTGTTTTGTGATGCTTCCAAGAACGGTTTGGGTTGTGTTTTGATGCAGAATGGTAAGGTCATTGCTTATGCTTCACGTCAGCTAAAGAAACACGAAGTTAACTATCCGACTCATGACCTCGAGTTAGCAGCAGTGGTAAATGCCTTGAAAATATGGCGTCATTGTCTTCTTGGAAATCTGTGCAACATGTACATGGATCATAAGAGCTTAAAGTACATCTTTACTCAATCAGACTTGACTATGAGGCAGAGGAGATGGTTAGAGTTGATAAAGGATTATGATTTACAAATACACTACCATCCAGGCAAGGCAAATGTGGTCGCAGATGCCTTAAGTAGAAAGTCACATTGTCATGTGCTTCAAGACCTTGTGACAAATGAGAACAAGTTAATTCACCCAGAAGTGATGTTGAGCATATAAGTTAAATGTTTCTTGAGAGATCAGATTATAGAGAAACAGAAAACAGACATGGGTCTATTCTACCTAAAGGAAAGAATGCAAAAGGAAGAGATTCCGCGCTTTTGGATTGATGAACAAGGCGTGTTGTGGTTTGACAATCATCTAGTAGTGCCTAAAGATCATGATCTCCGTAATAAGATAATGGACGAAGCACATAAGTCCAAGTTATCAATTCACCCTGGAAGTAGTAAGATGTACCAGGACTTGAGAAGTCACTTTTGGTGGACAAAGATGAAAAAGGAAGTAGCAGCTTATGTGGCTAGATGCAACACCTGTTGTAGAGTCAAAGCTATCGACATGAGGCCAGCTGGTCTGTTGAATCCGTTATCTGTGCCAGATTGGAAATGGGATGACATAAGTATGGATTTTATCACCAGTCTACCACTAACCAAGAAGGGCCATGATTCTATATGGGTAATTGTGGATTGCTTAACAAAGTTAGCTCACTTCTTACCGGTTCACACTACACACACAACTCTAGATTGTGCAGAGAAATACTTGTCAGAGATTGTCATGTTGCATGGTGTACCAAAGACTATCGTGTCCGACCGAGGTCCGCAGTTTACAGCTCACTTTTGGGAACGAATGAAAGAGAGTTTGGGAACAAAGTTGATCCATAGTACAACTTATCACCCACAGACTTCAGGACAAACAAAACGGTTGAATCAAACTTTGGAAAATATGTTGAGAGCTTGTGTGTTGTCTTCCAATGGTTCATGGGAATCATGGTTACCTCTAGCAGAGTTTGCATATAATAATAGCTATCAAGAGAGCATTAAAATGGCACCTTTCAAGGCTTTGTATGGTCGCAAGTGCAGAACACCCTTGAATTGGGTGGAACCTGGTGAAAGAAGGTTTTATGGTACTAATTTTGTAAGTGAAGCAGAGACCAAAATCAAAACGATTCAACAGCATATCGTTGCAGTGCAATCAAGGAAGAAAAGTTACGCAGATAAGCGGAGAAGACCGCTTGAGTTTGAAGTCGGGTACTATGTTTACCTCAAAGTCAGTCCTATGAGGAGAGTAAAACGTTGGTCCTTATGAGATCATTGAAAAGAAGGGTCCGGTTGCATATGAGTTGAAGTTACCAGAAAATATGAGTTCGATCTTCCCTGTATTCCATGTGTCCCAACTTAAGAAGTTCTTAAGGGTACCAGAGGAAGGACTACGGAGTCCTGGAGTCACGCTTAAGCCAAGTTTGACCTATAAGGAATAGCCGGTAAAAGTTTTGGACATAAAGGACCAGAAAACAAGAAACAGAATAGTGAGAACCTACAAAGTTCAGTGGGATCACCATGATGAAAGAGATGCTACTTGGGAAACAGCAGAGTATCTAAAGAGGGCTTACAAAGACTTCTATGACGAGTGGTTCCTAACTCAAATCTCGGGACGAGATTTCTTTAAGGGGGGGAAGGGTTGTAACACCTCAAGTGTTAAGCATAATTAAAATATTTTTAATTAAACCTAAAGCATTCATCATATGAAGCATTCACGTATAGCATCATCATTTCATGTGTAATTCCTTTTGCTATGATCTTTGATTGTTTAATATGTTTAACCTTGAACCATCTTAGTAATTACAACCTAGAGTTTAATGCTTTAATTTGATACGAAAATATGTTTAAATTCCTGAAATCTAAAGTGACTTTAGTATATTTGAATTAATGTTTCCATAGGCCTTTATTTGAGTATGGTTTTATAGTTTAAAAAGTAAACCGAATTTGGCTGTAATGTTTAAAGCTTTTCTGTGCAGTTTAAAATTCTAAGCAACTTATGTTTTTGCACCAAAAACTTGAAAAGCATTTGAAATTGATCAAAATGGGTTTTGAAACAAATTTGGAAAAATAAAAATGAAAAACAAAATTAGAAAAGCCGACCTGGCTTAAGTGGGCCGACGCTCCACTTTCGGCCCAGTGGCCGAAGCCAACCCGCAGCCGCGCCTACGCCTGCACCGTGCGCTCTCACGCGCCGCGTGGCCGCCAGGCCCGCTGACGACGGCCGCGTGGACGCCGAGCTCTGGCTGAGCCGCATCTTGGTCCGAAGCGGACGCGCCCCGGTCCTCCCTCCCTCCTTTCTGTCTCCCTCGCTCTCGCTCTCTCCCTCACCAAACCCTAGTAGCAGCAGCAGCAGCGCAGCGCAGCGCTCCGAGCGCCGCCATTGCCTCCGTGCTGTTCCCGTCGCTTTGCTCCACGCCGTCGACCACCGCGCGCGCCCCAGCTCCGCCTTGCCTTCGTCCAGCCGCGACGCCGCTCGTCCACCACGGTAAGCCGTCGTGCGACGCGAACCACGCGCCGCCGTGCCGCGGCCGTCGAGCTCGGCTTGGAGCACCGCCGCGCCGTTCCGCGCCGCCTCTCCCTCCCCTGGAATCGTTCATGGCTCGGCGTGCACCGCCGTCACGTCGTAGACGTTGACCGCAGCTCCGCGCGCCGCGCCGAAGGCGCAGCCGCTCTGCCACCGTGAGCCGCCGCCGCCGTGCCGCCATGGCCTGCGGGGAGCTCGCCCCGAGCATGCGCTCGCCTAGCCGAGACCGCCATCGGAGGCGAAGCCGGTGAGGGCCTCCCCGTCGCCGGAGACCTCGCCGGCGACGAGCTGCGCCGCCGCCGTGTGCGTTTGTATGTGTGTGTGTGCGTGTGTGGCTGACGAGTGGGCCAGAGGCCCCACTTGTTGGTCACCAGTGAGTGTGTTTGTGTGTCTTCTCGGGTGCGCATAGTAGTTAGGGTTAATCCGAAAAGAAAATTGATTTTCTTTATTTCTTTTAATCTTGTAAAATGCATATAAAATCACAGAAAAATGCTAAAAATGTCAAACTAGTTTTGTTAGGTTTCTTTTATCCAGATCTACAGTTTGGTGTACTTTGCATGATTTGTTGTATAAGTTTTCTGTGTAGGTTTAATTAATCTTGTTTAAGGCTGAAACTTGGGAAATGCATAGTTATTAATTTATAGCTCTGAAAATTGTGAAACTTGTTTTGTTAGGTTTCTGTAGCAGAGATCTATCCATGAAAAATATGAACTACCCTATATTCTGTTTAGAAAATCTGTGTTGGGTTTAAAATGTGATAAATAACTATGTTAATGAATTTTAATAACTGTTTTATGCAATATAAATATTTGATACTTTTTCTGAGGTATCTTGGTATTTAGTAGTATTAGATAAAAATGTGTGTTGATCTGTTTGATGCTTTTCAAAGTACAACTCTAGTTCAATTGTTATCTTACCATAACAAGAAAGGCTATTAGTGTAACCTTGCTTGCTTAAGTTGATTAAGTGGATGAATAATGATTAAGTGTTATATTTATACAGCACCTCGCATACATATCATTTCATCATTTTCACATTTCATCATATGCACTTATACATACTCGCATCGCATCATACAGGATCGTAGGACGAGAACCTAGAGAACGTGACTCAGGAGCAGGAGCAAGCCACTCAGGAAGTGCAGCTCGAGGATCCCGGTGAGGAGGACCAGCTGCAGGAGTGCCCGAATCACGTCGCCAACATCTTTGAGCAAGGCAAGCCCCGGAGCATTCTCCTAGTTTGCAAAAGTCTAACATTTATTATTCGCACTTTATTGATGCATTAAGTATAGGAGTTGAGTGCAACCGTTGATGCATATTACCTTGTTATCCTATCTATACTTTTACCTTGTTACCCAAAGTTCGATCGTGGCAGTCATGCTTAGTTGGCTTAGTTCGGTAGAAGTCGGGTGATTCCATTGACCGCGAGATATTAGATCTATGCTCATCACATGTTATGGTCTATATTGGAATGATAGCCGGAATTGTTAATGGAACTAAGATCAGCGGGAAACTCCCTATACGTTGGAAGGGGGTGACTCGACTGTGTCAACTAAGGATTGTTCGTGTTGTCGTCCCTCTGGTCATGTTGAACGCATGCCCTACACTTAACTGGAAGGATAACTCGTTCCGACCGTGAAGCCGGAACACTATTCAGGCCGGGTGTGGTCAGCGAGGCATCGTACTGGTGCGAGGCGGGGTTCGGCACAGGGCTCGATTTAAGACCTTCTCACGTGCTGGCTTTTGGGTGGGCCCTGGTTATCGTGGTCCCTGTTCATCCCGCGACTTTACCCGAATAGTGTCTTTGGTGACCTATAGCTCACGTGGCTTGTGAGTGTGGTTTGTGTAGGGAACACCCCCTCAGGTGAGTAGGAATCTGATTCGAATCGCCATCGCTCCTGGTTAGAGAGGACTTGACTAGGGCAATGAAAACAGTTACACGACTATGAAAGTAATGATGGTGATCCGGTTTATGGAAAGCCTGGAATGATGATGGATCTCTTGTATGCTTAATTCCAACATGTCTGGCATAGACTAGTGGCTAATGTAGATGACAAGTAATATTATTAAAAGTGATGTTACTTATCCTTACTAAAACTTGAAAGGTTAGTTGCATGCTTTTCCGCAAAAGAGTCAGCTAAACCACCATAAGCCTTCATCTTCCTTGGAGTCCTTATTTTCGTTTATGGCGAGTAAGTCTCGCTGAGTACCTTCTTGTACTTAGGGTTTTATCCCATGTTGTTTTTCACATGGTCAGCTCCTACATGGTTATTGTGTGAACTGTCTCTACCCCATTGGGGATGACTTCTAGACCATGGGCTTGGTCACTTCTCGTTCATTCCTCGGGTCACTTGATGACTCCGGAGGTGGAGATTGTGATGTGTGCACCTCCTTTGCTTTCCAAACCTTCCTTGGATTGGCGGGTTCGTCTTTCTTGAGTTCATTGATCTTGGTCTCCGGATATTGCTTCTTCTTTCTCAAAGCTTGAACTCTTATCTTTGGTGGCTATGCTTTTGCCTGTTTGTTAAGCTTATAAACATTGAAAGCACATTTTACCTCATGACTTGGGAATTGGAAGTGGATTTGGTCTGATCCAACGTAGATGACCGCGTTGGTGGTGTTGAGGAAAGGCCTTCCCAAGATGACGAGGACTTTCAAGTTAGCTCCCATGTCTAAGATGATGAAGTCGGTGGGGATGTACTCATCTTGGATGCTCACCAAGATGTCCCTTGCGAGTCCCTCGGGAAACCGTATGGTCGGATCTGCCATCTGCAAGCGAACACATGTAGGGAACAATGGTCCCCCTAACAAGTTATCGTACGTTACCTTGGACATGATATTGACACCTGATCCGAGATCGCAGAAAGTGTTGTGAAACGTCTACTGTCCAATTGAGCACTTGATCGTCGGGAGGCCTGGATCTTCCTTCTTCAGGATGAAAGGAGGATCGAGCAGATAGCCCCAATAGGAGCGAAGTGGAGGCTTACCGAACCTCGTGTTGACCATATTCACATGCTCAATTGAATCTTTGGGTTTCCCAGGAATTTTACATTGTTCCATGGATGGCATAGCTGCTGCTAATTGAGCTAGTTGGGTTTCTAACATTTTATTAAAACTCAGTTGATTTTTCATGGTAGTTGTAAAGCTATCCATTTTCTCACCAAAGGTTTCAAGAACTTTATTAGTGGCAATCATTTTTCTATTTATTTCATCATTAATCTTAGATTGACCAAGAACAAGATCTTTTAATGAGTGATGATTATTGTAAGAATTATTGTAATTATTGTAATTACCATTACCTCCATTACCTTGGTAGAAGGGGCGCGAATTCCAGTTTCCTTGTTCTTAGGGTCGATAGTTGTTATTGTTGTTGATGATGAAGTTCACGTTCTGCTTCGATGTCTCAGGGCAATTGTTGCCCGAGTGATCATTTCCTCCGCACACCTCGCACCATGGATCAGCTTCAATAGTTTGTGCAGCGGCAATGGGGTAGATGGCCTCTCATTCCTTCTTGGAACCTTCTTCTATCTTCTTCATTAAGAGGTCCATCTTGGCGGAGAGTATGTCCACCTCACTGACGGTGTGCATACCTCGCCTCTTTGGCTGAAGTCGTTCCTCACCCCATCCTTGGTTGATTACCATACTCTCGATGAGGTCCTTGGAATTCCTCACTGTGTGTTGGAGAAATGCCCCTCCAGCGGCAGCATCAAGGTGACTACGGGCCATGCTAGTCAGCCCATGGTAGAAACCTTGGATCAGGAGCCAGTCGTCTATCCCATGATGAGGACAGGCACAAACGTACTCCTGGAGATGTTCCCATGCTTCGGGAATCATCTCGTCAGATTGTTGCTAGAAGCTTGAGATCTTCCCGCGAAGGGCATTGATTTTGCCCGTCGGGAAGAACTTCTTGAGGAATGCATTAGCACACCTCTCCCATGTAGTGGCTTCTTCTTTGTGGGCGTAGAACCATTGCTTCACCTTTCCCAATAGCGAGAATGGAAAAAGACGAAGGCGAATGGCGTCAGACGCCACTGCCTTGATGGTGAACGTGCCAAATAACTCCATGAAGTGCTGGAGATGAGCATTGGCATCCTCATGGGGCTTTCCGCAAAACGGATTGGCCTGCACCATGTGGATCAAGGTGGGCTTTAGCTCGAAGGTGGCATCACTGAAGTTGACCTCGGGACCCTGAGCTACGTGGGTAGCTGACGGGGCCGAGAAGTCAGAGATCGCCTTCTGGGCCATAGCTTCCTTGAATGATGGTGTAGAGCCTCCTTCCTTGAACGGATCCTGGTTCGAGAGGAACCTCTAAGGGGGAACTTGATGACGTCTAGTCCTCCTCAACAGCTGCTCGGGATCTTCGAGATAGTTTCCGAGCAGTTGGAAACCGCTCATACACTGTCTGGCTTCACAAGAAAGGAAGACACAGACAAGGGGTAAGCCCCTATGACTAATTGATAACTAAGTTAACGAGAATCTCTGGATTCAATCTAATTAAAATGTCTTGGCTACGCTTTCCCTGGCAACAGCGCCAGAAATGCTTGTTGGTATTTCTTATGACTATTGGATAAATCCGCAAGCGCACAGATTATACTGTTGTAGCACTTCACCTAGGAGTGATCCAAGGTATCGTAATTTATATTATCCCAAAGGAAAGCTTTGCTAGAAATGATAATTGGATAGAGATCCTAGAGAGCACCTCAACTTTAGTACCAACTAGTATAGAGGGGTAAACGATATATGTGATAGGAAGGGATTGATGAATTAAGAATCTACGGTAAAGGATACTTAGAACGGACCTCAGAGACTAGCTAGGTGGGAGGACAACGAGAAGAGTAAAGGGACTCCTAAGCAATTCACTTCTACTTCAATATACTTAGCCAAGTAACTAGTCTAAACAATATAGAATGTCTCCTCAATACAAGTATGCTAGGCGAGGGGACAGATCAGTAGGAGGACAAAACTCCTACCGGACCGCGCCCTCTTCTTAAGTGGGCCTTACCTTTTAAGAACTTGCCTAAGAACACGTGGTGGAATACAAAGACTAGACAAGGCTGTCACCTCTTGCTAGCTACCACAAACAATCCGTGCAGCAAACGATAACCAAGGATAAGATGATGTATAAGCACCACGCTTACACACAACTTACTACTTTGACTGCGATCAAATAATCAAAGCACCCTATGATAGGCAATGATTGAATACAGGAAAGGTCACAAGGATCACAGACTATGGGTGTGAAGGCTATTAAAGAGCAAAAGCATATAGCAAGACTATATCTATTATAGAAATGCTCAAAGTAAATACTAAGTAAAGTAAAGAGAAAAGATATATATTGAATAAGATAAAGTCTTACAAAGAAGGAAAGATACAAGAGCTATACCAGACTCTCCAGAAGACGACTCCGGAAATCATGAGCACAGCTCGACTCAACTCTAACTCCCACTCTAGACTAACTCCTAGAACAACCTAAGGAATAGAGCTTGTAGGTTCTTCTTCATGATTAGAGAGGGGGGTGTGACCCTCTATTTATAGCAGGAGGTGGAGTAGGGGCTACTCCGGCGCCACGTCAGCGATCCAGGGCCTTCCATTCTCCACCCTTGGATCCAACCGACCTTGGAACCGACCAAGGCATGGATGGTGGTGATCCAACACATGGGGGGAGGTATGGCGGTTGGGGGACCCAACCGACCTAGGGGTGGCTCGGCCGAACCCCCTATGGCCAGTGGGCCCTCCCTTGCCTCCTTGGATGGGGTCCCACTAGTCAGGTACTGAGTGGGGGCCTAGTGGGCCCCTTGGTGGTTCGGCCGAACCCCCTTGGGGTTGCCTGGCCCACCTCTTGCTCCCTGGTGCTGGTCCCACTCGTCATAGGTGTTGGATGTTGGTCCTGATGTATTTTGTCATGTTTATCTCCTTGGAGTGGGCCTATGAATCCTTGTGCTTTGCTTGTGAGCCATTGAGAGAAACCACAGAGTGATCCAATGAATGGAAATCACCCTTGACTGCTTCTCTTGGATCATGGCCGAGAGGGGAGAGCTTGGTGGGCCCATAGGGTGGTCGGTCGACCCCCTATGTGGACCCAAATGACTATCCTTTGCTCCATTTCTTTATTCCTGTATTCAAACACTCATGGACATGTGGAACTAGTTATTTGATAAATTATGCTCATGATGTGTTTGTTTCTCCTTGATCCTTGGGTTGGTGGCAACATTTTAGATATGTAAAAGTTGATCATAATTTGTGCCAACAGTTCCTCAAATGGTACTCTCGAGTCGCTCATAAGGTGTATGATTCCTCTCGAAGGCATATATCAAAGTTGCCATCTTTCTTCCTATCTCTAAAGCTTATGTGGAGCTATAGGTAGGGATCAAAGATGTAGCTAACTTACCTCGCATATATTGTAAAGTCAAATTCTGGATCCAAGGAGAGAAGTGTCATACTCTTAGATCAGGATGTGCAAGTGTGTTGAAACATGGCAAATGATCAATACTCCTATATTTGGATGATCTCTCTTTCCTAAAATTATTTTGAGACATAGCTATCTTTTAATTTTTCTATGAGCTTTGAAGATGCTCATTCATTTCATTTTTCTGGAGAGAGAGCTTTGAGTGCTCATAAAAATTGGGTCTTTAGAATGCCCTTGATTTTTTCATAATTTTGCATAGTCTATGTCTCATTTACTAGCAACAAACTAGACAGAGTTTTTCTACTTAGAGCATGGAGTATGAAATATGTGGAAATGTAAGGCATGTTTCTGCGTACTTCCATTGTAGAAGCAGCATGTATATGTGGCATGTACATGATCTTGATCTTGGGAGCATGATAAATCTTTCAACAAGGGTCACAAAACTTGACCAAACTCAACACAAAGCAAGCAACTTATGTAGAAAGCTTATCATGAAAGAGCATGTATGGCTTTGGTAGGAATTTTCACCATTGAGGAACAAGAAAGTGTTTTATCATTTTGATAAATAAAACTCCAATAGTAATTCTTGCTTAGAACAATATTATAGAAGCTCTTATCTTGTCATATCATGTCTCACAACAACTTAGACTTAATTACAACATTTGCAACCCACAAAAGTTTGAGGTTCATGATGTTTTCTTTTAAGCCAAGTAATCCATACTTAAATAAGTATCAAGTTGTAAACTAAGTACTAGAGAAACATTTAGCAGATCCACTATTCATCATTTCCACAGGAGATATTAATTTTTCATGGAATATGTGAGAGTGGAGTAGAGAAAGTCTTTTTATTTTATTTTATCATATGCAAATTTGTTTTTAAATAATTCAAGAACAAAAGATAAGCAGGGAAGTGCATAAATATAAATACTGGAATTAAAAACTTACCTTAGTGGGGGAGGGAACCTCCCCCAAGCTTGTCTTTTGCTAAATAATGCGGCGGATGTGGATGTTGTTGCCGCCACAAGTCCCAATACCGCTGTTGTTCTTCATGCATTGCTTGAATGTTCTCGGCGGTTTGCTGGACGATGCGTGTTGTCTCATCGTGCTCAACACGCAATTCACCAAAGGTGTTGTTGAGATGATCGAATTCTTGCCACAGTTCACGATGCTCCCTCTCCCGTGTGGACGAGAAGGATGCTCGTGCTCGTTGCGGGCGTGATGGTCGAGGAGGCATGCCACTAGAAGTGCGCATGAGATCGGAAGATGCATCGTCTTCCTCCTCGCCAATAGCTCCTCGGGAAGGACCACCTTGCTGAAGATGAACAAAGTGTAGCCCCTCCTGAGCTCTCCTGTCTGAGCCTGCAAAATCTCTTTGTCCCATGCCTTGATCTAGATCAAGGGTTAGCTTACGGGTCCTATACAACTGAAGTTGCCTATTTGGAAGAGGCACCTCAATTGTATGGCCACTGTAAATCATTTTAAGATTACCATTGACATCTCTTTTTAACATTTGAGCATGTTTAACATACTCTTCTGAGATCATAGCTAACGGAGCAGACATGTAAGCAAAAGGATATGTGTCATTTAGCAGGTTCATAGATTCGGCAAGACGAGTAATTAAAGATGTGAATTGAATAGATTTATTACTCTCAATTGAACTTTGCCAAAATTCCACTAAGCATTTAATAGGAGAGATTTGAATTTTGTTTACCATGGCATAAAGCAATTTTAGTTCCATGTCACTTATCAAGCTAGCATTACTTCCAGGAAACAAAGTAATTTTCATCCATAGATGCATGAAACGAAGAGTAGGATTATGAATTTCCTCAGGTTTAGGATTTGAGCAATCTTTTACAGCAGAGATAGAGAACCAAAATTTTCTCTTGTTAAACCTATGCATGGCAAGGTCTAAATCAATCAAGCATGAATTTTAAAAACCAAGAGCAGCATTAAGATGACTCCAAGTTAAACTATGGTTTTGATTAAACATGTGAAAGGAAATTCTAACACTAGAGATTTGGAGAGAGCTTAGAAATTCTGAGGTGATCAACTCAATTCCAAACTCTTCTATTGCCAAAAGCTAGACCATCCAATAGAAGTAAAGATAGCTTGAAATTCGGTGGTCATACCTGCGTTGGAGAGAAGACTCGGATCCAATATCCATGTGTGCTCAAAAGATCGATCCCGGAGAGAAACGTACCTTTGATACTCTAGTTGGTTGAACCAGAGTCCACTTTGCTGATCATAGGTTCTCATCGGGGGCACCATGAATGCCTCTAGATGAGGTACCTCTGTCGGTACATCTTCTTCCTCCTGAGGGTGTTCTTCGGTTCGGAGGCTCTCCCAAGTGTATTGGGCAGAACCTCCCCTTCTTCTTCCTTGGAAAGTATCCTCTGATTGGTGGGAGCAACGATAAGAGCTCCCACTCACAATTTTCTTTGCTTTCTTGAACATGGAGCTTATCGGGTTCTTCATCTTGTAGAGAGGAAGAGGGACACAAGGACAAGACTAGGAAGAGTTGTTTGTGAAGTTGATTTCCTAGTTTGCCTTGCGGGGAGAAGTTGGGGCTAAGAGAAGCTTGATGAAGATAAGAGGTATTCTTGTGGACTAGTGAGAGCAACACTACTTCTCTTGAGAGCTAAGAACTTCTCTTGAAAGAAGAGAGGATAGAGCAAGGCAAGGAGAGGCTTGAACTGAATTCTGGTGGAGGTGTTAGGGAATGAGCTCTCCTTGCATGGGGTTTTATAGGGGAGAGGAGATGGCACCAAGGGAGCACCATGGAGTGGTCGGCCGACCACCCATGGGCATTCCCCTTGGATTCCATGATCACAAGCCTTAGTGGATGTCTTACACAAAGCAAAAGAGAGGGAGGAGGTGAACCTAGGGTGGTCGGATGACCCCCTAAAGTGGGGAACCCACTCATGCTTTTTCTAGTGCTTGGTGAAAGGTGAAAGATGTGATATGATGAGATCAAAAGCTGAGCTAAAGTGGTCAAGATTCTCCTCTTTAAACAAAGAGTAGTGGGGGACAAAGGTATGTCATGCTTTGATTAAAAGTGAGTGATGTGTTTTCTTTTTCAAAGCATGAAAAAGTGAAAGAGATGGGTTTCATGATTCCCCACTTTGGACAAGGAGTATTGGGAGACAAGGATGTGTCATGCTTTAACCAAAAGTGATTTATGTACTTTAAAGCATGACCAGACAAAAGAGATGTCTCCCAAAGCAAGAAACTGATTTTTGAAAGTCCCACCTCCCAAATCATGAGATGCTTGGACAAAGGATGGTGGAGAGGAAAAGAGGGATGAACAAGGGGATCATAGGGTGGTCGGCCAACCACCCTAGTCCTCCATTTTTTTCTTTTTATTTTATAAATGCCTCTACATGATCCTTAATCAACTAAGCCAGTAGGATGCATATGGGTGGTCGACCGACCACCCCTATGACCCTACCTTTTGTCAAATTTTAGTGCTAAACTAATTCTCAAGTTTTATTTAATCTAACTTTAGTTTTCTAAATTTTAAGTATGAAAGAAATCAAAGGTTTGAACTAAATGTAAGAAGGAAAATAAAAGATAACTACCGATTTACCTTTCGGCGAAGGCTCCTTGATTTTAAGTCCTCGGAGTAGGACTCTCCTTCTTGTTTATTCTTCGGGTGCGCTTGATGAATCCGGAGGCGGAGAACGTGATGTGTGCACCTCCTTTGCTTTCCAAACCTACCTTGGATTGGCGGGTTTGTCCTTCTTGAGTTCATTGATCTTGGCCTCCGAATATTGCTTCTTTTTGCGCGGAGCTTGAACTCTTCTTTTTGGTGGTTGTGCTTTTGCCTGCTTATTCAATTTGTAACCATTGAAAGCACATTTTACCTTGTGACATGGGAATTGGAAGTGGGTTTGGCCTGATCCAATGTATATGACTGCGTTGGTGGTGTTGACGAAAGGCCTTCCCAAGATGACGGCGACTTCCACGTAGGCCTCTCCACATTCCTGCACAGCGTGAACCAAAACCCCAAAATACCCCTGAATAAGCTTATAAAAGTTACCAGGATCCAACTGCCTTTTTACCCTGAGTCCACTTTCACTTTCACACTCCACCTTTGTCTTCAACCTCCGGCGGCGCCTCCGAAGAGCACCCGTTCGAGCCCGAGCAATAGTTCCTCCTTCAAGCCAAGCACGATCCGCAAGAACTCCTCAGCTCTAATGGTGATCCAAGTCGACATCCCTAAGGTAAATCCATTCTCCTCCTCATCCAATCTCATGCTGGTTCTTTTTCCATACGAATCCATAATCTTCCCTGTTCCTTTTCTGATTCTTTCCTTTTCTTCTCTTTTCGAACCCTAGGAACTGTATAACAAGGTAGTGATCCCTCTTGAGCAGTCCAGCTTCATTTGCCTCGATCCCATGGGGAACCCTGATCCTAGTTACATGATTAATGCGGAGGCTAACTGGATTCCATTCAGATCTGAGTGCTTCGGTTTAGGATTATGGAAGGATGCTTTCCTGTCATGGCCCAAGCCTACCAAAGGGTGGAAGAATTGGTACCTTAGGGTCGCTAGGACGCAGCAAGTCTATTGGCAAGAGTGCAATTTGGATCAGTGCATCAGGCTTTCCATTGCCGATATGGAAAAGAATGAGAACATGCTGATGGCTGCTTCCTATTTCTGGTCTAACACCATGAACGCTTTCCTTTTCCGACACGGACCAGCCACCCCTACCCTTGCCGATGTCCATATGTTGACTGGCCTGGATGTCTCTTCTGCCGATACCTTCACCTTATTCAATAGGAAAACCGAGTACAAAGTGAATACTCGGAACATCGGCGGCTGGACAGGCTACATTCATGACTACCAGAAGACAGGATCGGTAAACCAGAGGGAGCATGCCACCTTCCTAAACATGTGGCTGGAAAAATTCATCTTCTGCGGCAGGGCAGTCGGACCCACCATTATGCACCTCCCAGCAGCTGAACTCCTTGCCGATGGAACAAGGCTTCCCCTAGGCAGATACCTTCTCGGATCGGTATACCGTCTTTTACATCAAGTATCCTAGAAATTACTACTAGGTGAACCCATCAGCAATCTTGGGGGTCCCTGGTGGTTCATCAACATGTGGCTGAACGCACACATGCACAAAGAGCTTCAGTTCGACTTGTTCGCTCAACAATTCCCGAGGGACATATCGGAAGATTACAAGTATAGGGATGATGAATCGGCAACTCGCCCTCCACTTAACTTCGGAGAGGCTATCATAGTATTGCTAGGGACCGATGCCGATGCAGAACAGTTCGGCTTATTCTTTCAGAAATTTTACAACGGAATCCCTGCCTTAGAACGGCTCTGGTGGCCATACGTCGATGAGAACAATCAATTTCCACTGCTGTTCAATCTGACTGATGGGAATGTGCCCCAGAATCAAACAATCATGAAGGCCAGTATTGTGCCCCGGGCCATCCCAGTTAATATTTTCGGATCCGGGAAGAATACCCCTGCATCCTACGAATTCAACTACCCATCGGCGGCGGCAAGACAACTGGCATTTTGCCAACTGTCGATCAAGCTTTGCTATTCCAAGGTGGTGAAGCCCAGGCAGACTATTTCCAGCGCTCTAGACTGGAACAAGGTCGTCAATCTTCCTCCCAGTGCCGATATGTTAGACATTGATCTGTCCTCCTGGTCACCAACTCCTTTATCACAAATGAGTATAAGTCTTGGTGGCAAGAATGGAGGTATCAACTGTTTGCCAAGTCGTCGCACTACTATCGGAATATAATTGACGTCAATCACGCCATTCCCGATGATGCGGTAAGTTTTTCATTCTCATACATTCTTTATTACTTTATTCCTATCATCGGCACCTGACCCCTTTATACTCAACAGGTTGACGATCCGATCCCCCCAATGAGCAGGAGTGGCAAGCCCTTCAACCTTCGGATAATGAGTCCCATATCACTCATCGGCAATAAGGCCCCCACGCTAGCTGCCTTCACTCCTCAGCAGGTACCCACACTGACGCCTGCAAAAACCAAGGCTACATCGGCCGCTGCTACTGCCCTAACACGGGTGTTTGCAGTAAACTCATCTTCACTCATACCGATTACATACTGTTTCATCGGCAACAAGTCACTTTGTATGACTTATACTAATATTTTCAGGCAATGAGGTCATCGGCAGCTGCTCCAAGCACACAAGCATTTCCAAGCCCTACTGCCAATGCCCCCCAGTCTTCGTCGAAACGGGCTGGTTCTCCTGCTGCCGCACCAAGGAAGAAAAGGCGCTTGAGGCTGGCAACCCCATCTTCGCCATCGGCTCCAACTGCACCACCAACTACCGATGCGCCAACGGTAGGACCATCCTTGGCTCCGACTCCTGATCACCCATTGGACGACATTCCTGATCAGGAGGTAACACCACCCGCTGCAACAGCGGAGGCGACATCGGCATCGGCACCACCAGCCGAAATCCCCGATGAAGGAACGGTGTCTGCACCACAGGAGCCGGCCACCACATCGGAAGCGACGCCAGCAACAACGCCACCAGCACCAATGGCGTCAACTGCTTCCCTAGCAGCTCACTCATCGGCAATTGCTGCCGATCTCCAGGATGAGGCTGGACCATCCACCATGCCAAGTCCTAGGCAAGAAATCCACTTTAAAATGGTAAGCTAGTCACCAAAAAATTTCATAGTATAACTTTATGATCGGCACATTTTAACTTCTTTGTTTTCAGGCCCAAGACTCCCCATACAGCCTCTTCTCCTTCGGCCTCAACCTCCAGGACGAAGACGAACACCAAGGCCCCGCTCAAGCAAACAGCCTGTTCTCTTTTGCTATCAATGTTCCCGATGAGGACGAGGACGAGGAAAGCTCTGCTCCAACCTTATCAGCAGAGGTCAAATCCAAGCTTGAAGCACTGCTCTCTCTGCTGCAGCAAGACACATCTCAGCTCGTCCAGGACTCAACTGCGGCAAGGGTAGCCTTCAAAGATATCCAAGGTCAACTACCTGCCGATGCAGAAGAAATCCTCCTCCATGCAACCTTCCTTGAGAGCCGCTGACTGCAATACCAACGGGTTTCAAGCGGTATTGCCAACAGGAATGCTCAATCCAAGTTTACGGAAGAAATGCTCAGGTTTAAGCAAATTGCCGATGAGAAGCACAAGAACATCGGCCAAGTGGAAGCTTCCGGCACTGATCTCGAACAGGCATTCATCCAACTATCGGCAAGAAAGGAAGAGCTGCAAGCTGAGCTAAGAAAGGTTGAACAATCCTTAAGTGTAGTTAGGCAGAAGAGAGCTCAAATCCCCGACACCATCAAAGCTCTACGACAAGAGAGGGACAACAATGCCCGACAAGCCATCACTCTTAAGAAGAAGATCAAATCGGTTGAAGGGTCTGCCGATGAGGATGCTAGGGAGATAGCAGAAATAGAACAGATTCGCCTGCGTGCGATATCAGTTATCCAATCCCTATTGTAATTTGTTAAATTCCATCACATCGGCAAATGTACTCAGCAACACCTGATTTTGGTTCTGTAATATAATGTCTATACGCTTTTACCGATGTATTATAATTTTCTCTTTTCATCGGCATTCAAACGAGCACTATGCGTCTACCCATATACTAGGGTAATACTTCTTTAAGTATTTGCCGTTGATCGCTCTAGAGAATGCAACTCCTTCGAGAGTTTCCAAAATATAGGCATTACCAGGAGCAGACTGCTTTATCCGATAAGGACCTTCCTAATTAGGAGACCACTTTCCAAATTTAGAACTCTTAATCCCGATCGGTAAAATCAACTTTCAAACCAAATCGCCATCGGCAAACTTCTTTACCTTTACTTTCTTATCATACCATCTGGCAACCCTCTTCTTATTCTCCTCAATGCTAATCAATGCCCTCAACCGATGACCTGCTAAGTCCTCTAACTCGTCTTTCATTAGAGTAGCATAATCATCGGTCGTCAACTGATCTTGAAAAAGATAATCGCCTAGAACCAGTTTTAATTTCCCAAGGCAGGACAGCATCGTGTCCATAGACCAACTGATACAGCGAGACTTTGGTTGCACCATGACAAGCCATCCGATACGACCACAAAGTTTCGTTTAACACCACATGCCACCTTCTAGGGTTTTCTTCAATCTTGCGCTTTATAAGCTTAACGACTCCCTTATTAGTCGCTTCAGCCTGACCATTGGCTTGAGCGTAATAAGGAGAAGAGTTTAACACTTTGAACCCCATACTAGCAGCAAATTCATCAAACTCTCCCGATGTGAACATGGTTCCTTGATCGGTAGTAATAGTTTGAGGAATACCGAATCGGTAAACAATGTGTTCTTTAACAAAATCCACCATGTTTGCCGATGTCACCTTCTTCAACGGAATTGCCTCAACCCACTTAGTGAAGTAATCGGTAGCGACAAGTATGAACTTATGTCCCTTACTCGATGGTGGATAAATTTGACCGATGAGATCAATAGCCCATCCTCTGAACGGCCAAGGCTTGATTATAGGATTCATTGCCGATGCAGGTGCCCTCTGCACGTTACCAAACTTCTGACAATCTTGGCACCCTTTGAAATAGTTGAAGCAATCTTCAAGGATTGTCGGCCAATAATATCCATTCCACCTAATCATCCACTTCATCTTGAATGCCGATTGATGCGCTCCACACACCCTCATGGATTTCGCCCATCAACTCTTTTGATTCCTCTTTACCAAGGCACCTGAGCAAAACTCCATCAATTGTCCGATAATATAACTCATCATCAAGGAGCACATACTTGGTGGCTTGGAACCTTAAACGCCTTTCAACCTTCTTAGACGGGTTCCTTAAGTAATCGGCAATCTCACTTCTCCAGTCATCGGCAACTGTTACCGATGTCATGGCTTCTTGAATCGGCTGATACCCTGAGGCATTCTGTGCTAACTGATTGGCCTCTTCATTATGCAATCTAGAAATATGCTCAAGGCGGTACTCTTTGAACTATTTCAATAATTGCAAACACTTTCCATAGGCTACAATTAAAGTTTCACTTTGGCATTCATACGTCCCAATCAACTGGTTGATCACTAACATAGAATCACCGAAGATTTCAACAGCGTCGGCATGTACCTCTCTGAGTAATTCCAACCCCTTAAGCAAAGCCTGGTACTTGGCCTGATTGTTTGTTGAAGTAGCAACAATCGACAATGAAATTTCATACTTCCGTCCTCGAGGTGAAACTAAGAGAATACCGATACCTGCTCCCTCCTTGCACGTAGACCCATCAAAGAATAAAGTCCAAGGAGCAATTTCTACAGAGCTTACCATATTGCAATGCTGAGTAACAAAATTGGCCATCACCTGACCCTTAACAGCCTTAGCCGATTCATACCTTAGGTCAAACTCTGAAAGTGCCAAAATCCACTTACCGATTCATCCACTTAGTATCGGCATTGACAACATGTACTTAACCACATCATCTTTGCAGACAACAGTGCACTCAACCGACAGTAAATAATGCCTCAATTTAATGCAAGAGAAATATAAACATAAGCATAATCTCTCTATGGCCGAATACCTGGTTTCAACATCCACTAACCTTCTGCTCAGATAATATATTACACGTTCTTTCCCTTCAAATTCTTGAATCAAGGCGGACCCGATAACACCGTCATCGGCAGACAAATATAACCTGAAAGGCTTCCCGTGCTGAGGTGGAACCAAGACTGGAGGGTTCACTAAATATCTCTTGATCTCCTCCAAGGCTAACTGCCGTTCTTCCTTCCATGTAAACTCTTGATCGGCTTTCAGCTTCAATAATGGACTAAAAGATTTAATCTTACCAGATAAGTTAGATATAAACCTTCTGATGAAATTAATCTTGCCGATCAAAGATTGTAGCTCAGTCTTGTCTGTAGGAGCGACCACCTTATTAATCGCATCAATGGATTTCCTGCCGATCTCAATGCCTCTTTGATGCACCATGAAACCCAGAAACTGTCCTGCCGATACACCAAATGCACACTTATTAGGATTCATCTTCAACCCATGCTCCATTGTGCATTCCAATATTTTTCACAAATCGGCAAGATGCTTCTCAAAATATCCGGACTTAACCACCACATCATCAATGTAGATTTCAACTATCGTGCCGATATACTTATGAAAGATGAAATTCATTGCTCTCTGATAAGTAGCACCGGCATTTTTCAAGCCAAAAGTCATGACGACCCATTCAAATAAACCGACGTGACCTGGACATCTGAAAGTAGTCTTGGATATGTCATCTTCAGCCATGAATATTTGATTATACCCAGCATTACCATCCATGAAGCTAATGATTTGATGTCTAGCAGTAGCATCGATCAGCAGATCAGCAATGGGCATCGGGTAGCCATCCATCGGCGTAGCTTTGTTTAGATTCCTGAAATCAATACAAACACGAAGTTTTCCATTCTTTTTATACACAGGAACCACATTAGAAATCCATTCGGCGTATCAACACTGTCGAATGAACCCAGCTTCGATTAACTTTGTAATCTCAGCCTTGATGTCGGGTAGAATAGTAGGACTGCATCGGCGCGCGGGTTGCTGATGTGGTTGGAAACCAGACTTGATGGGTAACCGATGTTCAACTATCGATCGGTCTAAACCAGACAACTCTGTATAATCCCAAGCAAAACAATCCTTATTTTCTTTCAACAAATCGGTTAACTACTGTTTACATTGGGAATCTAACTTAGCACTAATAAAAGTAGGCCTAGGTTTACTACCATCACCGATGTCTATCTCAATAAATCATCGGCGGACGTGAAGCCCTGTCCCAATTTTCCGTCGTCAGCGAACCGATCCATTAAAATTCTTCTTCAGGACCGACTGCTTGGATCGGTTTGATGTGGTAATCGGCAACTTTGAGGAACACATTGTCCCAGGCTTCACCAGATATGCATCTGGTCTGCTCATAAGTTTCCGACTCTGCCGATGCAACAGTAGATGGGGCTTCACTTCGGACGACTTCATTTCTGTCCCCGATCCACTGTACAAGGCTTTGATGCATGGTGGAAGGAATACAACAATTGGCGTGGATCCAATCCCTTCCTAGTAGCAAGTTGTAGGTGCCTTTGCCACTAATTACAAAGAACGTTGTCGGCAAAGTTTTACTACCGATGGTTAAGTCAACACATACGGCTCCCATGGCTGTTGACATGTTGCCTTCAAAATCCTTGAGCTTCATGTCGATCTTGACTAAATCTTGGTCGCCCTTCCCAAGTTTTCTGAACACGACATATGGCATTATATTGATCGACGCGCCGCCATCTACCAACATCTTTGTCATCGGCTGTCCATCCACTTTGCCCTTAACGAACAGAGCCCTCAGGTGCTGCCTCTCGTCATCAGCAGGCTTTTTGAAGACAACTGTCATCGGATCTAGGATCAATTGTGCCATCTCAGCAGTCTCCTCATCATCACTGACAGGTGTCATGAACTCCATCAGCAACATGATGACCATATTAATATCTGCCGATGGATCCCTGTCCTTGCGCTTTGGCCTCCACTGTTTTTCCCTTGAGGGTTCTTCATCGTTATACAGGTCATCACGGCGTTGGCGCTGAATCCTCCTTTTCTGAGTCTTCGTCAGACCCTTGGGACACCACTGAGGAAGCTTAGTTTTCCAAACAGGCTGGTGCTGCTTTCCACCGCTAGCATCGGTACTCCTTCCGATGTTGGGATCTCTGGAGAATATTTCTTCGTCAGACACTTTTGCATTGGCCATCTCCTCTAGCTCCTCTTGGTCAACACGTCTGCCAAGTCTATCATGGGTGCTAAGTTTGCCCCCCAGTCGATCATGTGCTGATCTCTTCTCTCTGAGCGGCTTGGCGTACCTGGGTGCTCGGTCATCAAAACAATGTTTCTTACCTGACCGATCGGCAGTGTAGTACCCATTGCATTCGGGGCAATTATCGGCAGTAGGCAGCTTGATACCCTTTTCCCAACAGTGAACGAAGAAGGGACACTTCCAGTGGTCCTTATGCCGAAGCCATTCTTGGTGCTCCTCTTCTTCTTGCCGATATCGCTCTTCACGCGATTGCCGATAGTCTTGTCTTGGTGTCTTATGCGTGATTATAACACCAGGAGCCCTGTTGGCACTGTCACCTTCATCGACAACCTTCTTGCCTTTTCTATCATCGGTAAACCTTCTTGCATCGCACTCAGCCACTTGGTGGTTAGGATCTACCGATGCCCTTTTCCTGGCAGCTTCCGATGTCAGCACTTTGGTTTTTTCACTGATTTCCACCATATTGTTCGGAAACGGGTGCTGATCAATCTTCATCGGTTTCTGGACTTTGGAATTTTCGAACTTAATGCGTCCAGATTCAATATCTGACTGCAGTTGCTGCCTAAACACCTTGCAGTCATTGGTACTGTGCGAAGTTACATTATGCCATTTGCAGTACCTGATCTTCTTGAGCTCTTCAGCCGATGGAATTACTTGGTTGGGCGCCAACTTGATTCGCCCTTCTTGAAGTAATAAATCAAACAACCTATCGGCCTTGGTAATGTCAAAGGTGAACCTTTCGGTTTCTTTTTGGCCGAACGGACAAGACACAAATTTTTTATCTTTCACCCATTCAGCCGCACTGATGTTTAGCTCTTCATCTGACCCAGAATCCTCCTCCTGCCCGATGAAGGTCACCTTCTTGTTCCAAGTCTTCCTGGGTTCAAAGGTTCTAGTATCTTGATCGGCAATCCTTTGCACCAGATGACTTAGGCTCTCAAATTCTTGGGACGCGTACTTATCTTTGATGTGCGGCAGTAACCCTTGGATGGCTAAATCTGTCAGTTGCCGATCATCAAGTACCAAGCTGTAGCACTTGTTCTTCACGTCCCGTAGCCTCTAAACAAAGCTTTCTACCGATTCATCATTGCGTTGCCTCATCTTGACCAAATCGGTAAGCTTCTTCTCATGTATGCCAACGAAGAAGTATTTATGAAATTGCCTCTCTAGATCGGCCCATGTGATTACAGAATTCGAAGGCAGCGATATGAACCATGTGAATGCCGATCTAGACAATGATGAAGAGAACAATCTCACCCTCAATTCCTCCCTGCTGGCAGCTTCTCCGCACTGGATAATGAAGCGGTTAATATGCTCCATTGTTGACGTGTCATCTTGGCCGGAGAACTTGGTAAAATCGGGCACTTTGTACCGATTCGGGAGAGGAATCAAGTCATATGCTGGAGGATACGAAGTTCGATAAGAATATGTATTGACTTTGGGTTTGATGCCGAATTGTTCTTTCATAACTTCGGCGATCTTATCGGCCCAATACGCATCCTGCTCTTGCCGACTCATTGGCTGGTTGTTGACTGGTGGAGCCGGCTGATGCGCCTCTTGAAGATGATGCGGAGTAGTCACGGGCGCAGCACCAGTCATCTGAACACTATGCATCGGTTGGGGTACCGATGGATAGTTCTGCACACTTAGCAGATTAGGTTGATTCGGCATACTCATCGGTTGCTGTACCGATGGTCCGCTCTGAGTGTTTGTTGGGCCCCCATAATGATACATTGACACGTCAGCTTGTACCCATCCAGGATTATAAATCATCGGCATATGACTTACCGATGGCTGATAACTGACTGGAGCGTGTGGTTCTTGTATTCTGGAGCAATCAATCACCAGATTACTTTGGGAGCTAGCACTCCAGCTTGAGGATTTGTCACCAGAGGTTGACTGCCAGCTGCTATAATATGTTGCATCGGCACAGAGCTCGCCGATGGTGGCATCAGAGGTATTTTAGGAATTATTTGAAAATCTTCCGATGGCACTTGCACAGTCGGAGAAGGCGCAGAGTAATGCATCATAGGGGCCACCGGCTATGATTGCGTCGCCGATGCCATAGAGCCCTTCCAAGCTGAGCTGTCTCCCTGCACCAGATTAGAACCAGGAGATAGATTCGAAGGCATACCGTATCCCCACCAATTGACGGGAGGTGGTTGACTCTGGATAGCAGGTCCTGAATTTGCCGACGCCACTGAATCTGTATTGAGCTTGATGACGCTTTCAGGGTTCGGCCTTGGTGGTATAGTCACATCGGCAGACGGCTCCACGGGAGTATAAGACGTCAGTGGGGCTGCCGATGGACTCATAGATGCTGATCCAGGTTGATGATACGCTGGACCGACATACTGAGGTGCATGTCCTTTGAATGTTTGCATGACAACATTGTAGATAGTATTGGATAGCACGCCGGAGTGGCTAATTAATGCTTGACTTAGAGCAGAATTAACCATCTCCTGTAGCTTACCAGGATTGGCGTCGTACGTGACCTGCCGTGGCAACGGCGGATCTTGCTTCTGGATTGCCTCGCCGCTCCTGCTTAGGCTAAAGGATTTGAGATATAGCTGCTTGTACTCCTCCATAGCCCGCTCCATGGCCAGCTTCTGGTCATCTTTTAGATCGGCCTCAGAGACTTCAATGACATTCCTCTGGTTAACGTCGGCGTTATCACCCATGATAGATGTATGATTTATATAATCGGGTCCCACCGGATGTGCCAAAAGAGGTGTTGACACAAAAAGCGTTAGGATTTGCGGACACCTCGGGCTTATACCCGAAATTCGATATCCGGAGGCATGCCAGTCGATTTGACCAGTTAATCGACAAGGACGATAACTAGAACAAGATTCAATCTAGACAACGGCGATGCGCCCGGATGCTGAGATTGAGGCTTGATCAGGATAACTAGAGCAGAGCTGAACGAGGCAACAGTGATACGCCTGGATGCCAAAGCTCAGAGGTACTCCCACGCGGAACTTACAAGGATTTGATGGAGATCAGGGTGATGCAGCCCATCGAAGCTTGAAGAACTCGTTGATAAGCTATAACTAATGCAATAAAGGGTAAATTGCGATAAAAGTAGAATAAGAGTAAAATTGGTTTGATTGATATTAGATTCATATTTACACGCAGCCCTCAGGTACATATTTATACTCCCGCATGGAGAGTTGTACAGAGACATGACTCGTACCTTTCGTAAAACAAACTCCTAATTTTAAGGAAACTGACTTGCGCAGGAGTCGGATCTAAAATAACAATATTATTTTCCTAAACAAACACACCTATTTAAAGGAAAACAAACGACTCATGCAAGAGTCGGACTCAAACTGCTATAATAATACTGGTATAAAATCACCAGTTTCCTTATGTCTTTCCTTTGATGGAAACTTTCCATCGGCAGATTCCTTCGATCTGCAGCTTCCTTCTTTGGCCACCGGTAATCCTCTGCTGAGATCAAGCGCTAAGTCACCTTGTACTCATCGGCACCCTATGCCCATCGGCATCAGCAATATTCCCCGATCGGCAACCTTGTACTGGCAACCTGTTTTCACCAATCAATCCCTACCAGCAATCAGCATCGGCATCGGCAACATCTCCTCATCGGCAATCGGCATCAGCAACACTGCAATCGCGCTCTGGTGAGCCATTCAACTCCTATCGGCAACATCTGAGGCTTCTGGCTTCCATCGGCAGCACACTTAGTCCTCCACAGCATACTCCCATCTGCAATACTGACTCATGACTTCCCGATGCCGACAGACAATGGCTGCCGATCAACACAAGTCTTAGCTCATTTGACACTTGCTGAAAAACGGTGTCAACACTAGGATGATGAAGTCGGTGGGGATGTACTCATCTTGGATGTTCACCAAGATGTCCCTCTCGAGTCCCTCGGGAAACCGTATGGTTTGATCCGCCATCTGCAAGCGAACACATGTAGGGAGCAAAGGTCCCCCTAGCAAGTTATCGTACGTTACCTTGGACATGATGTTGACACCCGATCCAAGATCGTAGAAAACGTTGTGGAATGTCTGTTGTCCGATTGAGCATTTGATCGTCGGGTGGCATGGATCTTCCTTCTTCATGATGAAAGGAGGATCGAAAAGATCGCCCCAATGGAAGCGAAGTGGAGGCTTACCGAACCTCATGTTAACCATACTTACATGCTCAATTGAATCTTCTGGTTTCCTAGGAATCTTACCTTGTTCCATGGATGGCATAGTTGCTGCTAATTGAGCTAATTGGGTTTCTAGCATCTTATTAAAACTCAATTGATTTTTCATGGCAGTTGTGAAGCTATCCATTTTCTCACCAAAACTTTCAAGAACTTTATCAGTGGCAATCATCTTTTTATTTATTCCATCATTAATCTTAGATTGCCCAAGAACAAGATCTTTTAATGAAGTTTGGTTATTGTAAGAATTGTAATTATTGTAATTACCATTACCTCCATTACCTTGGTAGAAGGGGCGTGAATTCCAGTTTCCTTGTTGTTGCAGTCGATACTCATTTTTGTTGTTGTTGCTGATGAAGTTCACATCCTCCTTCGATGTCTTGGGGCAATTGTTGCTCGAGTGATCATTGCCTCCGCACACCTCGCACCATGGATCAGCTTCAATAGCTTGTGCGGCGGCGACTAGGTAGATGGCCTCTCGTTCCTTCTTGGAACCTTCTTTTATTTTCTTCATCAATAGGTCCATCTTGGCAGAGAGTATGTCCACCTCACTGACGCTGTGCATACCTCTCCTCTTTGGCTAGAGACGTTCCTCACCCCATCCTTGGTTGATCACCATATTTTTTATGAGGTCCTTGGCATTCCTCACTATGTGTTGGAGGAACGCTCCTCCAGCGGCAGCATCAAGGTGACTACGGGCCATGCTAGACAACCCGTGGTAGAATCCTTGAATCAAGAGCCAGTTGTCTATCCCATGATGAGGACAGGCACGGATGTACTCCTGGAGACGCTCCCAAGCTTCAGGAATCGTCTCATCAGATTGTTGCTAGAAGCTTGTGTTGACACCGTTTTTCGGCGTGTGTCAAATGAGCTAAGACTTGCATTGATCGGTAGCTGTTTTCTATCGGCATCGGCAGGTTATCGGTTAACGTTACTAATGAAAATGAATTCTGCAAATGAAGACAAGTTTGTTGCCGATGAAAGCTGAACAACAGCAGAATTGTTGCCGATAAAGGTATTGCCGATAAGGATGTTACCGATGGGAGTGAAGAATGGCTGATTGGGGATATTACCGATAAAGAGATGATACCGATGAGCACAGGATGATGTGGCGGTTGATGTCAGCAGGGGATTGCCGATGGCAATAAAAGGAAGTTGTGGATTCAAGAGTCTGCCGATGGAAAGTTTCATCGAAGAGAAGGCGTAAGGAAACTGGTGATTTCATACCAGTATAGTTATGGCAGTTTGAGTCTGACTCTTACACGAGTCGTTTATTTCCTTAAAAATAGAAGTGTCTGTTTAGGAAAATAGTATTGTTATTTGGGTCCGACTCCTGCGCGAGTCAGTTATTTGCTTTAAAATAGGAGTTTGTTTTGTTTAGGAAAGGTACAAGTCGTGTCTGTCTACAACTCCTATTGCTGGAGTATAAATATGTACCTAGGGGTCGTGAGAATATATATCAGTCATCTATCAAACAAATCAATTACTCTTATTTACTTTTACTGCAATTTACCCTTTTTATTGCATTAGTCTTGGTTTATCTACGAGTTCTTCAAGTCTCGACGGGCTGCATCTCCTTGATCTCCGTCAAATCCTTGCAAGTTCCGCATGGGAGTAATCTGAGCTTTGAGATCTGGGCGCATCGTTGTTGTCTCGTTCAGCTCTGCTCTAGTTATCCTGATCAAGTCTGAGTCTTGACATCTGGGCGTATCGCCGTTGTCTTGTTCAAATCTTGTTCTAGTTATCGTCCTTGTCGATTAACTGGTCAAATCGACTGGCACACCTTTGGATATCGAATTCGGGTAATAGCCCGAGGTGTTCGCAGATCCTGATGCTTTTTGTGTCAACACCTCTTTTGGCACACCCGGTGGGATAAATTATACATCTATCATGGGTGATCATACTGACGTCAATCAGAGGAACGTCATCAAAGTCTCAGAGGCCGATCTAAAAGATGACCAAAAGCTGGCTATGAAGCGGGCTATGGAGGAGTACAAGCAATTGAATCTAAAGTCCTTCAGCCTAAGCAGGAGCGGCGAAGCCATCTAGAAGCAAGATCCGCCGTTGCCACGGCAGGTCACGTTTGATGCCAATCCTGGTAAGTTGCAAGAGATGGTTAATTCTGCCTTAAATCAAACATTAATTAGCCGCTCCAATGTGTTGTCCAATACTATGTACAATGTTGTCATGCAATCTTTCAAAGAAGGACAAGCACCCCAGTATGTTGGTCCAGCGTATCATCAACCTGGATCGGCATCTATAAGCCCATCGGCGGCCCCAATGGCGTCTTCCACTCTCGTGGATCCATCTGCCGATGTGGCTACACCACCAAGGCCAAGTCCTGAAAGCGTCACCAAGCTTAGTGCAGATCCAGTGGCGTCGGCAATGTCGGGACCTGCTATCCAGAATCATCTGGCTCCTGCCAACTGGTGGGGTTACGGTATGCCTTCAAATCTATCTGCTGGTTCCAATCTGGTGTAGGGAGATAGTTCAGCTTGGAAGGGCTCCATGGCATCAGCAATGTAATCATAGCCGATGATCCCTATGATACATTACTCTATGTCTTCTCCAACTGTACAAGTGCCATCAGAAGATTTCCAGGTGGCGATCCCTAAAGCACCTCTGATGCCACCATCAGCGAATGTTGTGCCGATGCAGCAAAGCATAGCAACTGGGAGTCAACCTATGCTGGTGAATCCTCAAGTTGGAGTATTAACACATCAAGGTAACCAATTTGTTGATTACTCCAAGGTGCAGGAGTAGTAGGCGTCGGTTAACTATCAGCCATCGGTAAGTCACATGCCGATGATTTATAATCCTGGGTGGACCAATTAGCCGCCGGTTCAATAGCCTGGTGTACTAATGTATCAGTATGGAAATCCGACAAACACCCAGAGTGGAGCATCGGTACAACAACCGATGAATATGATGACACAACATAACCTAGTAAGTGGGCAGAATTATCCATCGGTAAGTCAGCCGATGCATAACGTCCAGATGACTGGTGCTGCGCTCATGCCAACTATCCCAAATCATCTTTTACCAAAACCTGAAGGGGCGCATCAGCCGGCTCCACCAGTCAACGATCATCCAATGAGTCGGCAAGAGCAGGATGCATATTGGACCGATAAGATTGCTGAAGTGATGAAAGAACAATTCGGTATTAAACCCAAGGTCAATACATATTCTTATCGGACGCCATATCCTTCGGCGTATGACTTAATTCCTCTACCAAATCGGTACAAGGTGCTTAATTTTACCAAATTCTCCGGCCAAGATGACACGTCAACAATGGAGCACATCAACCGCTTCATTATCCAATGTGGAGAAGCCGCCAACAGGGAAGAGCTAAGGGTGAGATTGTTCTCATCATCATTGTCTGGATCGACATTTACATGGTTTATATCATTGCCTCCAAACTCTGTAATCACATGGGCCGATCTGGAGAGACAGTTTCATAAATACTTCTTCGCTGGCATACATGAGAAGAAGATTACCGATTTGGTTAAGCTAAGGCAGCGTAATGATGAATCAGTGGAAAGCTTTGTCCAGAGACTGCGAGACACGAAGAACATGTGCTACAGCTTGATGCTTGATGATCGGCAATTGGCAGATTTGGCCTTCCAAGGATTACTGCCGCACATCAAAGATAAGTATGCGTCTCAAGAGTTCGAAAGTCTGAGCCACCTTGTGCAGAGAATTGCCGATCAGGACGTCAAGACTTTGGAGCCTAGAAAAACTTGGAATAAAAAGGTGACCTTCATTGAGCAAGAAGAGGATTCCGATGAAGAGCTAAGCATCGGCGCTGTCGAATGGGTGAAGGAAAGAAATATGTTTCTTGTCCATTTGGCTAGAAGGAATTTGAAAGGTTCACCTTTGATATCACCAAGGCCGATAGGATGTTTGACTTATTACTTCAAGAGGGGCGGATCAAGTTGGCGCCTAACCAAGTAATTCCATCGGCCGAAGAGCTCAGAAAGATCAGGTATTGCAAGTGGCACAATGCAACTTCGCATAGTACCAATGACTGCAAAGTATTCAGGCAGCAGTTGCAGTCAGAAATTGAATCTGGACGAATTAAATTTGAAAATTCTAAAGCCCAGAAACCGATGAACATTGATCAGCACCCGTTTCCAAATAATATGGTGGAAACTACTGGAAAAACTAAAGTGCTGACATCGCAAGCTGCCAGGAAGAATGCATCGGTAGATCCTGACCATCAAGTAGCTGAGCGTGATGAGAGGAGGTTTGTCGATGACAGAAAGGGCATGGAAGTTGCCGATGAAGGTAGCAATGCCAAGAGGGCTCCTGGTGTTATAATCACGCATAAGCAGCCAAGGCGAAAGTATCAGCAGTCGCAAGAGGAGCGACATCGGCAGGAAGAAGAAGAGTATCAAGAGTGGCTTCAACATAAGGACCACTGGAAGTGTCCCTTCTTCATTCACTATTGGGAAGAAGGCATCAAGCTACCTACTGCTGATAATTGTCCCGAATGCAATGGGTATTACCCTGCCAATCGGTTAGAAAAGAAGCCTTGTTTTGACGATCGAACATCTAGGTGTGCTAGGCTGCTCAGAGAAAAGAAATCGGCACATGACCGACTGGAGGGCAGGCTCAGCGCGCATAGCAGGCTTGGCAGGTGTGTTAGTCAAGAGGAACTTGAGGAAATGGCCAATGCAAGAGTGCCTGATGAAGAAATATTCTCCAGGGATCCAAACATAAGGAGTGGTGCCGATGCAAGCAGTGAGAGGCAGCACCAGCCTGTTTGGAAAACCAAGCTTCCTCAATGGTGCCCTAAGGATCTGACGAAGACTCAAAAAAGGAGAATCCAGCGCGAACGCCAAAGTGACTTATATGACAGTGAAAATCCTTCAAGGGAAAAACAGTGGAGGCCAAAGCGCAAGGATAGGGATCCATCGGCAGAAATCAATATGGTTGTCATATTGCCGATGGAGTTCATGGCACCTGTCAGCGACAATGAAGAAGCTGCTGAAATGGCGCAATTAATGTTGGATCCGATGGCAGCTATCTTTGAGAAGCCTGCCGATGATGAAAGGCAACATCTAAGGGCTCTGTTCGTTAAAGGCAAAGTAGATGGACGGCCTGTAACGAAGATGCTGGTAGATGGTGGGGCGTCAATCAACATAATGCCGTACGTCATGTTCAAGAAACTTGGGAAAGGTGACCAAGACTTAGTCAAGACGAACATGAAACTTAAGGATTTTGAAGGCAATGTGTCGCCAGCTATGGGGGCCGTATGTGTTGAGTTAACCATCGGCAGTAAAACTTTGCCGATGACGTTTTTCGTGATCAGTGGCAAAGGCACCTACAACTTGCTCCTAGGAAGGGATTGGATCCATGCTAATTGCTGCATTCCTTCTACAATGCATCAAAGCCTCGTGCAATGGGTTTGAGACAAGATTGAAGTCGTCCGGAGTGAAACTCCGTCAATCGTTGCATCGGCAGAATCGGAGACTTATGAGCAAACCAGGTGCATATCAGGTGAAGCTTGGGACACGGAGTTCCTCAAAGTTGCCGATTACCGCATTACACTGATCCAAGCAGTCGGTCCTGAAAAAGAGTTTTAATGGATCGATTCGCCAATGATGGAAAACTGGGACAGGGGTTCACATCGGCTGATGATTTATTAGAAGTAGATGTCGGCGATGGCAATAAGCCCAGGCCTACTTTTATTAGTGCTAAGTTAGATTCCCAATGTAAGGAGCAATTGATTGACTTATTAAAAGAATATAAAGATTGTTTCGCTTGGGATTATACAGAGATGCCTAGTTTAGACCGATCAATAGTCGAACATCGGTTGCCTATTAAATCCGGTTTCCAACCACATCGGCAACCTGCGCGCCGATGTAATCCTATGGTGTTGCCTGACATTAAAGATGAAATTACAAAGTTAATTGAACCTGGGTTTATTCGGCAATGTCGATATGCCGATTGGATTTCTAATGTGGTTCCTGTGTATAAGAAAAATGGAAAACTTCGTGTTTGTATTGATTTCAGGAATCTCAACAAGGCCACACCGATGGATGGTTATCCGATGCCCGTTACCGATCTGCTGATTGATGCCGCTGCTGGACATCAAATCATTAGCTTCATGGATGGTAATGCTAGATATAATCAGATATTCATGGCTGAAGAAGACATATCCAAGACTGCTTTTAGATGTCTAGGTCATGTCGGTTTATTTGAGTGGGTTGTCATGACTTTTGGCTTAAAGAATGCCAGTGCTACCTATCAGAGAGCGATGAATTTTATCTTTCATAAGTACATCGGCACGATAGTCGAAATCTATATTGATGATGTGGTAATTAAATCTGGAAATTTTGAAAAGCATCTTGCCGATTTGCAAAAAATCCTGGAATGCACAAGGGAGCATGGGTTGAAGATGAATCCTAACAAGTGTGCATTTGGTGTATCGGCAGGCCAGTTTCTGGGTTTTATGGTACATCAGAGAGGCATCGAGATCGGTAGAAAATCTATTGATGCAATTAACAAAGTAGTTGCCCCTACAAACAAGACTGAGCTGCAATCCTTGATCAGCAAGATTAATTTCATTAGAAGATTTATATCCAACTTATCTAGTAAGATTAGATCTTTTAGTCCATTGTTAAAGCTGAGAGCCGATCAAGAGTTTACATGGAAAGAGGAACAACAATTAGCCTTGGAAGAGATCAAAAAATATTTGGTAAACCCTCCAGTCTTGGTTCCACCTCAACACGGGAAGCCTTTCAGGTTATATTTGTCTGCCGATAACGGTGTTATCGGATCAGCCTTAATTCAAGAATTTGAAGGGAAAGAACGTGTGATATATTATTTGAGCAGAAGACTGGTAGATGCTGAAACAAGGTATTCGGCCATAGAAAGATTATTCTTATGTTTATATTTCTCTTGCATAAAATTGAGGCATTATTTATTGTCGGCCGAATGTACTGTTATTTGTAAAGATGATGTGGTTAAGTATATGCAATCGATGCCGATATTAAATGGGATAATCGGCAAATGGATTCTAGCACTTTCAGAGTTCGATCTGAAGTATGAATCGGCTAAGGCAGTTAAGGGTCAGGTGATGGCCGATTTTATTACTCAACATTGCAATGTGGTAAGCTCTGTAGAGATTGCTCCTTGGACTTTGTTCTTTGATGGGTCTACGTGCAAAGAAGGGGCAGGTATTGGTGTTCTCTTAATTTCACCCCGAGGACGGAAGTATGAGATTTCGTTGCCAATTGTTGCTACATCAACAAACAATCAGGCTGAGTATCAGACTTTAATAAAAGGGTTGGGATTACTCAGAGAAGTACGTGCTGATGCCGTTGAAATCTTTGGCGATTATATGTTGGTGATCAATCAATTGACTGGAGTATATGAATGCCGAAGTGAAGTGTTGATTGCACACCATGAGAGATGTCTGCGGCTATTAAAAAAATTTAAAGAATACCGCCTTGAGCATGTTTCCAGGTTGCATAATGAAGAGGCTAATCAGTTAGCACAGAATGCTTCAGGGTATCAGCCGATTCAAGAAGTCATGACATAGATGATGGTTGCCGATGACTAGAGAAAAGAAATTGCCGATTACTTAAGAGATCCATCTAAGAAGGTTGAAAGGCGTCTAAGGTTTCAAGCTACCAAGTATGTGCTCCTTGATAATGAATTATATTATCGGACAATTGATGGAATTTTGCTCAGATGCCTTAGTAGAGAAGAGTCAAAAGAGTTGATGGGCGAGATCCATGAGGGTGTGTGTGGAGCACATCAATCGGCATTCAAGATGAAGTGGATGATTGGTGGAATGGATATTATTGGCCGACAATTCTTGAAGATTGCTTCAACTATTTTAAAGGGTGTCAGGATTGTCAGAAGTTTGGTAATGTCCAGAGGGCACCTGCATCGGCAATGAATCCTATAATCAAGCCTTGGCCGTTTAGGGGATGGACTATTGATCTCATCGGCCAGATTTATCCGCCATCAAGCAAGGGGCACAAGTTTATACTTGTTGCTACCGATTACTTTACAAAATGGTTTGAGGCGATTCCTTTGAAAAAGGTGACATCGGCAAACATGATAGATTTTGTAAAGGAACATATTGTTTACCGATTTGGTATTCCTCAAACTATTACTACCGATCAAGGAACCATGTTTACATCGAGAGAGTTTGATGAGTTTGCTGCTGGTATGGAGTTCAAGGTATTGAATTCTTCTCCTTATTATGCCCAAGCTAACGGTCAGGCTGAGGCGACTAATAAAGGAGTTATTAAACTTATTAAACACAAGATTGAAGAAAACCCTAGAAGGTGGCATATAGTGTTGAATGAAGCCCTGTGGTCGTATCGAATGGCGTGTCATGGTGCAACCAAAGTTTCGCCGTATCAGTTGGTCTATGGACACGATGTTGTTCTGCCTTGGGAAGTTAAAACTGGTTCTAGGCGATTGTTTTCTCAAGATCAATTGACAACCGATGAGTATGATACCCTTATGAAGGATGAGTTAGAAGACTTAGCAAGTCATCGGTTGAGGGCTTTGATCAGCATTGAAGAAAATAAGAAAAGGGTTGCCAGATGGTACGACAAGAAGGTGAAGGTGAAAGAATTTGCCGATGGTGATCTGGTATGGAAGTTGATTTTACCGATTGGGACTAAGAGTTCTAATTTTGGAAAATGGTCTCCTAATTGGGAAGGTCCTTATCGGATAAAATGGTCTACTCCTGGCAATGCTTATATTTTAGAAACCCTAGAAGGAGTTGAGTTTTCCAGAACAATCAACGGTACATACTTGAAGAAATATTACCCTAGTATTTGGGTAGATGCATAGAATACCCGTTCGAATGCCGATGAGAGAAGAAGTTATGTGACATCGGTAAAAAGCGTACTGGCGTTATATTACAAAGCAAAATACGGTATCACTATTACACTTGCCGATATGGTAAATTACAACAAAGATTGAATAGCTGATATCGCACGCAGGCGAATTTGCTCTATTTCTTCCATCTCCTTGGCATCGTGATCGGCGGATCCCTCTATTGGCTTGATCTTTTTCTTCATTCGGAGGGCTTGACGTGCATTGGCATCTCTTTCTTGTTGTAAAGCTTGGATGGCACTTGGAAGTTCAGTATTCTGTTGATTGGCTGCGATCAAGGCTTCGTCAACCTGTTTCAGCTCTACTAATAGTTGTTCCTTCCTTGCCGATAGATGGGCAATGTCTTTGTCAAGTTCCGCGCTAGAAGCTTCTAAGTGACCTATGTTCTTGTGTTTTTTGTCGGCAGATTGCTTGAATTGAAGCATTTTCTCTTTGAGTTCTGACTGAACAGTCCTATCGGCAATATGGCGAGAGAGCCTTTGATATTGGAGTTGCTTACTCTCAAGAAACGTTGTCTGGAAGAGTGTTTCTTCTATATCGGCAGATAGATGGCCTTGAATGTCTTTGAAAGCTATCTTTATTGTAGTGGAGTCGTGGACGAGGTGAGATGTGTCTTGTTGCAGTAAAGATAGCAATGCTTCGAGCTTGAGTTTAACTTCTACCGATAGAGCTGGAGCAGAGCTTTCTTCGTCTTTGTCTTCATCGGGGAGGTTGACGGCGAAGGAGAACAAGCTATTCGCTGGAGCAGAGCCTTCTTTGTCTTCATTTTCATCGGGAAGGTTGACAGCGAAGGAAAATAAGCTGTCAGGAGAGTCTTGGGCCTAAAAAGAAGGAAATTAGAGTGCCGATCACAAGTTTATGTTGCGAGTTCTATGACAGTTGGCTTACCATCTTGAAACGAATCTCTTGCCTGGGACATGGGAAGGCAGATGGTATGGTGTCATCTTGAAGATCGGCAGCGGTTGCCAATGAACTTGCTTCCGTGGGAGGGGCGGTTGGTGCTAGTGGTGCTGTTGCTTGCGCTGCTTCTGCTGTGGCGGTTGACCTTTGCGGCGATGATGTTGTCCTCTGATCAGGAATTTCATTGGGTGTAGGTGCTGGTATCGATGCCGATGCTGTCTCCGTTGCTGCAGCTGGTTCCTGCGGAGTCGGTATCGTTGCCTGGTCGGGAGTTTCTTCCAAGGGTTGCTCGGGGATAGACGCCGATGTCGGCTCTGGAGTTGGTGCATCAACAAGGATTGGTGATGCAACTGATGTTGGTGGTGTAGATGGGGTTGAAGAATCATGGCCCTAGTTGGTTTCGGTGATTAACGATAATTAGAGATTATTATGGCTAACGTGTGTTTTGCAGAGGCTATGCGTAGCTTAGCCATAGTGATCAAGGAGAATGGGCTCTAAAGGTCATCACTTAGCCCCCAAGATGGATATCGTTTCGGTTGTTAGGAAGACATGATGAAGACCCTAGAATGATAGGCTAAGTGCCATAAGGAGATGAAGGGCACTTAGAATTAGATAGGGCTTCTCTTTTTACCTTTGACCGTACTATTAAGAGGGGTTGAGATTAGTAGCTTGACTTAGGTAAGCTTCATGTTTAGTGTGGTGCACACTTGACTTCCTTAGCTCTAAGCAAGCCTATGGTGACCGTAAGATAGCCTAGAACAACTTCCATATTCATCGCGACGAAATGGAGTTGTCAAATCATTTTCTGGGCGTCGGACGCTCCTGGCAGGGGCGCCGGACGCTGTCCGTCGCGTCGGACAAGGCGCCGGACGCTGGGTGGTTGAGTCCACAGCGTCCGTCAGCCTTCCAGAGAGGTTGTTTTCTGGCTAAGTTTTTCAGGGTGCGTCGGACGCTGTCCGTCGGCCAGGCGTCGGACGCTGCGAAGAGCGTCCGTCGACCTTCCAGAGAGGGTGTTTTTCAACCCTAGCCAGAATTAAGCGTCGGACGCTGTGGCTGAGCGTCCGTCGCTGGGAACAGTGGTGTCAGAACTAGCCGTTAGACAGAGGCGTCGGACCGTCCGTCGCCTAGGCGTCGGACCGTCCGTCGCCTCAATTATGAACAGAAACTAGCCGTTGGGCATGCGACGGAGCGTCCGTCGCCTAGTCGACGGAGCGTCCGTCGCCAACTTAAATTGCCAGCCCGAGGCAGTTTTCAGAGGGTCTATTTATAGCCCCTCCCACTTCTCTCCCACCTTGCCTTTGCTCATTTGAGTTGCTGCGTTTGTTGAGAAGGTTGGGAAGAGAGCAAGAGCCCTAGAGAGAGAGAGAGAGTGATTCGCGAATCCATCCATCCTCTCTCTAGTTCATCCAAGAGTTCAAGTGTGCATCCTCTAGTTGTGAAGCTTGAGTGAGTCAAGCGAAGATCGAGGCTTGTTACTCTTGGTGATCGACATCACCTAGACGGTCCGGTGGTGCTCGGAGGAAGGTGATCGCCGGAAGATTGTCGGCGGCCCTTCTCCATCGACGTTGTGATCGGTTGTGGGCGATTCACCGAGCCGGAGTGGCGAAGAATCAGCCCGTAGAGAGCACTCATCCCTTGCGCGGGATTGAGGGGGAGCTATACCTTGCGAGGTGCTCCAACGAGGACTAGGGGGGAGTGTCGACTCCTCGATACCTCGGGAATACATCGCCGTGTCAAGCATCTCTTTCCCTAGCTCTTTATTACCGCATTACTTTCCGCACTTGTCTTTCATTTCATACTAGAATTGTGTAGGAAGTTTTCGCTTTCCTTTGCCTTGCTTCCGCTTACTAGCTAGGACACACAAGCGGTAGGCACTAGGGGGTTAATTGGCTCTTTATAGGTTTAATTCTTGTTTAGAAATTAAAAAGAGCCCAATTCACCCCCCCCCTCTTGGGCATCTTGATCCTTTCAGGGGTAGCTAGCCTCAGACGTCTCTTCTTCCTCAGAACAGCAGTTGGTGAGCCGGCGCGTTTCGGCAACATGAGTTGGAGAAGTTTGTAAATGTTGCCGATGAGAGCCAAAATGGCAGCAGCAGCCGATGGAGTAGCGATGGTCTTTGCAGGTGTCGGCTTAGGCTTGAGGGTAACCTTAGGTACCCTTTGAGGTGTGAAGGCGGCCAATGTGGGAGCCTTGTTGCCGATGATTGATACGGGGCTCATTATTCGGAGATGGAAGTGCTTGCCGCTCTTGCTTGTTTGAGGGATTGGATCGTCAACCTGTTTAGTAAAAGAGGGCCAGATGCCGATGGTAGAAAATAATTAGAAATGAACTAGAGTTAAGAACTTACTGCATCATCGGGAATGATGTAATCGGCATCGATCAAATGCCGATAGTAGTGTGATGATTTGGCGAATAGTTGGTTTCTCCATTCTTGCCACCAAGATTTGTATAACTCTGTCATAAAAGATGTTGGTGCCCAGGAGTATAGGTCGATGTTTGATGTATCGGCATGAGGAAAGAGGTTGACAATCAGGTTCCAATCCTTGGCACTGGAGATAATTTCTCTTGGCTTTATCACATTGGCGAAGCTGAGTTTGATCGGTAATTGGCCGAATGCCAACTGCCTTGCAGCTGCCGATGGATAATAGAACTCATAAGATGGAGGAGAGTTCTTCCCGGTTCCAAAGATGTTGACTGGAATGGCTCGGGGAACAATGCTGGCCTTCATGATTGTTTCATTTTGTGGCACATTCCAATCGGTAAGGTTGAATAACAACGGGAATTGGTTGTTCTCATCAACATAAGGCCACCAAAGCCGTTCTGCGACAGAGATTCCATTGTAAAGCTTTTGGAAGAACCTGCTAAACTGATCTGCATTGGCATCGGTTCCTGGTAGCACTATGATAGCTTCCCCAAAATTAAGTGGGGGACGAGTTGCCGATTCATCATCATCGTATACATAGTCTTCTGATATATCCCTTGGGAATTGCTGATTGAACAAGTCGAATTGAAGGACCTTGTACATGTGTGCGTTTAACCACATGTTTATAAACCACCAAGGACCCCAAGGTTGTCGATGGACTCGCCTAGCAATAACTTCCTGGATACTTGGTGCAGGAGATGATATACCGATCCAAGGAGATATCGACCAAGAGGAAGCCTTGCTCCATCGGCTAGAAGCTCTGCTGCTGGAAAGTACATGGTAGTAGGTCCAACTGTTTTGCCACAGAAGATGAACTTTTCTAGCCACATGTTTAAGAAGATGGCATGTTCCCTCTGACCTACCGATCCAGTCTTCTGGTTCTCTCGAATGTATCCAGTCCAACCGCCGATATTGCGTGTGTTCACTTTATATTCAGCTTTTCTACCGAAGAGGTTGGAGGGATCGACAGAAGAGACATCAAGGCCGGCAAGCATATGCACATCGGCAAGGGTGGGAGTAGCTGGCCCGTGTCTGAATAAGAAGGCATTCATTGTATCGGACCAAAAATAAGATGCAACCATCATCATATTTTCGTTCTTTTCCATATCGGCAATGGAGAGTCTAATGCATTGGTCCAGGTTGCGCTCTGACCAATAAACTTGCTGTGTTCTGATTATTCTGAGGTACCAATTCTTCCATCCCTTGGTGGGTTTAGGCCATGAACAGAAAGCATCTTTCCATAACCCTAGACTAAAGCATTCGGATCTGAAAGGGATGCGGTTGGTTTCCGCATTAATTAGGTTGGTGGGATCGGGGTTTCCCATTGGGCCCAGACAGTTGAAGTTGGATTGTTCAATAGGGATTACAACCTTGTTGTACATTTCCTAGGTTTCAGAAAAATCAGAAAAATCAGAAAAGGAAAAGGGGAAAAGGATTACGAAATTAATGTGGGAAAGAAACTTGCAGATGATAAAGTAAGAAGAGATTGGATTTACTCTGGGGACTTCGAAGTTGATCGCCATTGAGGCTGGGGAAGTCCTTGCGGTTCGTGCTCTGTTTGAGGAAGTCGCCGTCGCTTGAGTTTGCAGAACTGTTCTTCGGAGTCGTCGCCGAGGTTGAAGATGAGGGCAAATGAAGGGGAATGCAGGCTCAAGGTGAAAAACAGGTTGGATGATGGTAACTTTTATAAGCCTGGTCAGGGGTATTTTGGAATTTTCTTTGCACTAAGCAGGAATATGGAAGGGTATGCGTGGCAATCGAGGAGATATGATTAGGCTTGCAACTGTTCGCACTACAGTTGCGGAATTTTGTAAATAAATTGCGATTTTTATGCGCGGTAATCAAAGAGGTCGTGCAAGTATCTTGGAGGGAAAGGTTACAGTAGAGAAAATTTCGGCGCGTAAGATATTCTACACTCCGAAATTGGGGAACATGTGTTGACACCGTTTTTCGGCATGTGTCAAATGAGCTAAGACTTGCATTGATCAGTAGTTGTTTTCTATCGGCATCGGCAGGTTATCGGTTAACGTTACCGATGAAAATAAATTCTGCAAATGAAGACAAGTTTGTTGCCGATGAAAGCTGAACAACAGAAGAATTGTTGCCGATAAAGGTATTGCCGATAAGGATGTTACCGATGGGAGTGAAGAATGGCTGATTGGGGATATTACCGATAAAGAGATGATGCCGATGAGCACAGGATGACGTGGCGGTTGATGTCAGTAGGGGATTGCCGATGGCAATAAAAGGAAGTTGCAGATTCAAGAGTCTGCCGATGGAAAGTTTCATCGGAGAGAAGGTGTAAGGAAACTGGTGATTTCATACCAGTATTGTTATGGCAGTTTGAATCTGACTCTTACACGAGTCGTTTATTTCCTTAAAAATAGAAGTGTCTGTTTAGGAAAATAGTATTGTTATTTGGGTCCGACTCCTGCGCGAGTCAGTTATTTCCTTTAAAATAGGAGTTTGTTTTGTTTAGGAAAGGTACAAGTCGTGTCTATCTACAACTCCTATTGCTGGAGTATAAATATGTACCTAGGGGTCGTGAGAATATATATCAGTCATCTATCAAACAAATCAATTACTCTTATTTACTTTTACTGCAATTTACCCTTTTTATTGCATTAGTCTTAGTTTATCTACGAGTTCTTCAAGTCTCGACGGGCTGCATCTCCTTGATCTCCATCAAATCCTTGCAAGTTCCGCATGGGAGTAATTTGAGCTTTGACATCCGGGCGCATCGCTGTTGTCTCGTTCAGCTCTGCTCTAGTTATCCTGATCAAGTCTGAGTCTTGACATCTGGGCGTATCGCCGTTGTCTTGTTCAAATCTTGTTCTAGTTATCGTCCTTGTCGATTAACTAGTCAAATCGACTGGCACACCTTTGGATATTGAATTCGGGTAATAGCCCGAGGTGTTCGCAGATCCTGATGCTTTTTGTGTCAACAGCTTGAGATCTTTCTATGAAGAGCATTGGTTTTGCCCGTCGGGAAGAACTTCTTGAGGAATGTGTTAGCACACCTCTCCCATGTAGTAGATTCTTCTTTGTGCGTGTAGAACCATTGCTTCGCCTTCCCCAATAGTGAGAATGGGGAAAGACGAAGACAAATGGCGTCAGACGCCACTCCTTTGATAGTAAAAGTGCCACATAGCTCCATGAAGTGCTGGAGATGAGTATTGGCATCCTCATGGGGCTTCCCGCAAAACGGATTGGCCTGCACCATGTGGATCAAGGCGGGCTTCAGCTCGATGGTGGCATCCCCGAAGTTGACCTCGGGACCTTGAGCTACGTGGGTAGCTGACGGGGCCGAGAAGTCAGAGACCGCCTTCTGGGCCACAGCTTCCTTGAGTGGTGGTGTAGTGCTTCCTTCCTTGAACAGATTCTGGTTCGAGAGGAACCTCTGAGGGGGAACTTGACAACATCTAGTCCTCCTCAACAATCGCTCTAGATCTTAGAGATAATTTCCCGGTAGTTGGAAACCATTCATACACTGTCTGGCTTCACAAGAAAGGAAGACATAGACAGGGGTAAGCCCCTATGACTAATTGATAGCTAAGTTAAAGAGAATCTCTGGATTCAATCTAATTAAAATTTCTTAGCTAAGCTTTCCAAGGCAACGGCGCCAAAAATGCTTGTTGGTATTTCTTATAACTATTGGATATATCCGCAAGCGCACAGATTATACCGTCGTAGCACTTCACCTAGGAGTATTCCAAGGTATCATAATTTATATTATCCCAAAGGAAAGCTTTGCTAGAAATGATAATCAGAGAGAGATCCTAGAGAGCACCTCAACTTAGTACCAACTAGTATAGAGGGGTAAACGATATATGTTATAGGAAGGAGTTGATGAATGAAGAAGCTACAGTAAATGATACTTAGCATGGACTAGATAGATTAGCTAGGTGGGAGGACAATGAGAGAGTATAGGGACTCCTAAGCAATTCACTCTATTTCAATATACATAGCCAATTAACTAGTCTAAACACTATAGTTTGTCTCCTCAATACAAGTATGCTAGGCGAGGGGATAGATCAGTAGGAGGACAAAACTCCTACCGGACCGAGCCCTCTTCTTATGGGGGCCTTACCTTTTAAGAACTTTCCTATAAACACGTGGTGGAATACAACAACTAGACAAGGTTGTTACCTCTGCTAGGTACCACAAACAATCCGTGCAGCAAGCGATAACCAAGGATAAGATGATGTATAAGCACCATGCTTACACACAACTTACTACTTTGACTATGATCTATAATCAAAGCACCCTATTACAGGCAATGATCGCATACAGGAAAGGTCACAAGGATCACAGACTATGGGTGTGAAGGCTATTAAAGAGCAAAAGCATATAGCAAGACTATATCTAGTATAGAAATGCTCAAAGTAAATACTAAGTAAAGTAAATAGAAAGATATATATTGATAAAGGTAAAGTCTTACAAAGAAGGAAAGATACAAGAGCTATACCAGACTCTCCAGAAGACGACTCCGGAAATCCCGAGCACAGCTCGACTCAACTCTAACTCCCACTCTAGACTAACTCCTAGAACAATCTAAGGAATAGATCTTGTAGGCTTCTTCACCATGTATAGAGAGGGGGGGTGTGACCCTCTATTTATAGTGGGGGGATGGAGTAGGGGCTACTCCAGCACCATGTCAGCGATCCAGGACCTTCCATCCTCCACCCTTGGATCAAACCATCTTAGAACTGACCAAGGGGTGGATGGTTGTGATTTCCACCATGTGTGGAGTGTTGTGGCGGTTGGGGTGAGCCAACCGACCTATAGAGGCAGTCGGCCAACCGCCCTATGGCAGGTGGGCCCCCTCTGTCCTCCTGGAAGTGGCCCCACTAGTCAGGGACCAAGTGGGGGCCTTTTGGGCCAAAGTAGGGGTCGGCCGACCCCCCCCCCCAGGGGTTTTGGCCCACCTCTGCTGTTCTGATGTTGGCCCCACTTGTCATTGATACTAATTGCTGGTTCTGAGGTGATTGTCACGTTTATCTCCTTGGTGTGGGCCCATGGATCCATGTGCTATCTTTGTGAGTTGTTGAGAGAAAGCACAAAGTGATCCATTGGTTGGATCTCACTCTACAGTGCCTCTCTTGGATCATGGCCGAGAGGGGAGAGCTGGTGGGCCCATAGGGTGGTCGGCCAACCCCCTATGTGGGCCCAACTGGCTCTCCTTTGTCCCATTTCTTCATCTCTGCATTCAAACACAGTATTTCATACTATCTATTTTCGTATATTTCATTCTCTGTTTTGAATAAGAGTTTGAATACCATTGAATAATCCAATTTTCAAGTTAAGTCCAGATTAAAAGTAAGATTGCTCTGCCATAACTTAAGATAGATTCACACAACACTTTTCCTAGAAGTCTTGGTACTGTTGGGAACTATTATGATAGGGACCCCATATTACTTAAGTTGTTGTGGAATGTGATATAGTAGAATAATGAGAACTGTTTCCTAAGTTATGACATTGGAGAATTTTATTTCTGAAAAGTTAAAAGTATAGTTATGCTTCTCCTTCATGGTAAATGATTATTGCCTACCAAAGCCAAATAGATGAATCTTAAAACCAACTCATAGGCTACTTGCTTTCTTTTGTGTTTTGTCAATGCTTGTGACCCTTGTTGAGAAGATTATCATGCTCCCAAGATCAAGATCACATGCATTCCACATATATATGCTGCTCTTACACTGAGAGTATGCAAAAACATGCCTTACACCCAAAAAATCTATTCCTGCACTGGCGATAGAACCAAAAATATTTATTAGCATATACATAAATATGCTCCAAGCTGTACTCATTTCTCTCAAGTTTTATGTATGCATGCAAAAAGATAAGGGCTATAAAAATAAAAGAAAGAATAAAGAGAGTAAAACATGGACAAGTGTCCTATGAAACCAATGGGTACATAGATGCCCGCCTCTCTGAAAAAATGAAACGATGAATAAAGATAGCCCTTAGTCTTCATGCCTTGCAAGAATTTCTTAGTTATCAAGAGAGATGAAATATCAATGAGCATAGTAGAATTAGGTTATCCACAAAATATTCCACACACATGCACATCTTGATCTAAGAGTATGTCATTCTCCTCCTTGGATCCAGGTTTTGACTTTACAATACAATCAAGGTAAGTATGCTATTTTTTTTGAAATACATATAAACTCCAGATAAAACTGTTTAGAGCTAGGAATGTTTTAAAGGCATCACTCATTAATGCCTCAGTAAGGACCCACAAATACCACATATAAGAGTGCCTTGAGTGTGCCATGAAAAGGATAAGGTAAGCTATGTTTTGTTTTGAAAATTATTGCAAAACCTCCAATTGATTTAACTGACAGAAGTAGGTAATCTTTTTCAAGTTGTTCCATTCTTCAACCGCCCCAAATTTATGGTAGACACTTTGAATCCAGTACAAGCCTAAGTGTGAACTTGTTGATGGTAATTAACTCCTATTATAAACCATCAATTAAATAAGAATAAAGGCATAAAAGAAATCACCATAGTAGAATAGGGTTTAAACTAATAATATTCCACAATTTTGGTGAATTGTGACTTTCTAGGGATTAAACAGGAAAAACAGCAGTTGGAATCAACCTACAACTCTCACGGATCGGGATAATGCATAACCGACGCGTAAAACGGCATGGGAAGCATCTAGAAGCATCGAGGAGAGTCCATGAGGTGGCGGAGGCCGAAAGGCCACTAGGGGGGCTGGCCGGCCCCACCCCTAGGGCAGCCGGCCTAGGCTCGGGCCCGCTGAGGCCCATCTTCGTGTGTCTGCCTCCAACTGACTTAAGGATCTAATCTCGCTATTGTCGAAGGTCGATCTGATCCAAGGGTTGCGGTTCATCCCACTGGAAGTATTATGGTGCAATGCATTAGTACATATCGCCAGTTCAAGGATTCCTCCACCTGTCCAGGACTATAAATTAAGGGGTAGACCCCCCATAGCATCTATCCTATCCTATACTTCATATCATATCTTTCGATTAGGATCAGAGGTGTCCCTTGAATGGATGACCTCTTTAGGGCCAGCTATCAAGAAGAAGACTAGTTCTCCCTTTAGTTTAGGTGTAGAATCTAGTCTTATATTTAGAATTAGAAGAGATAAGGTAAGGGAGATACTTGAAGGAGGTGCCGACCTGTCGGTGCTTCGTCTACGCCTTGTACATGCGGATTGGAGATCGCTAACCCCGATATCTTGTCTCCGATTCGTTCTGGTGATCAACTTCTATTTATATGTAAGTTTCCATTATTATTGTTCTATCTGGTCTATGACTCTTTTGAGTACTTTATTTCTACTTGCAATAGGAGTAAGGTTGCTTTTATAGTGTAAGCGTGGTGCTTAGACGTGTTACCTCATAGATGTGCCCTATATTCTGGATCGGTGGTAGCTCGCAGAGGTGACTCTTATAACTTTGTTGAATCTTCTATAGTCCACCTCCCATTTATAGGACCTCATAGGTTAGATGGTTATCTAGTCATGGCGTACTCTGTTTGCGACACTTCTAGAATTATCCCCCAGTTGAACATTAATATACATATAAATATTTAAAAAAATGGGACCCGAGAGCCAGAAATGATCCTTTCTTCCTTTTAACTTCGGAGGCCTTGTTAGCGACCTTGGGATTAGCTTTAGACTTCAGTACTCCAACCATTCCTTTGGATTCGATATTAAAACTAGGTTGTCTCGGTGAAGTGCTACATCGGTCATATCTTATCTGTACGCTTGCGGATAACTTGAGTGTGGATAATTTATACCAACAACTTCCTGCTAGAATCCACTCGAACCGTGCGACACACGACAACCAAAGGCAAGCTAGTGTATAAGCACCACGCTTACACCCTCTCTTACTACTTTAATTGAGATCTCAAGCCAACTAGAGCACCCTATAGCAGGCGTTGATCGTACCCAAGTGTGGAATCACAGGATAACAATCTACACTATAACAACTCTATATACTAAGACAAGACACAACAATACTATAACAAGTATAATATTGCACAAGATAAGTAAAGTAAGGAAATAATATATATTGATAAATAAACAAAGTCTTACTAAAAAGGGAAAGGTATAAGAGCTATACCAAACTCTCTAGAAGACGACTCCAGAGACCCTGAGGAAGCTTGACTCGACATTAACTCCCAGACCAGACTACACTACTAAAGAGTGGAACTACACTAATCTTCACTTGAGCCTTGATTCTTCATGTTGTGAGAGGGGGGTGTGACCCTCTATTTATAGTGGAGGTGGAGTCAGGGCTACTCCAGCACCATGTCAGCGATCCACGTGCTCCTTCTTGACATCCCTTGGATCAAACCATCATTGCAACCGCCTTTGATCAACGGTGGAGACCGTCTGGTGCATGGAGACATGTAGAGAGGTGGTTGGGGAGGCTTGGAGGCACATAGGGGGGGTCGGCCGAAGCCACATTGACATGTGGGACCTCCCAATCCTTCTAGAAGGAGTCCCCACATGTTAGGGAGTCCACTGGTGGGTGCTGGGCTCCTTGGCCAGGTTGGCCAACCTAGCCGTGGCTCCTCTAAGGTCCCTCCTTTGCGTGGAGCATGGTCCACATGTAAGTGACACCCTTTGGAGTTGTTACGTTGAATTGGTTCCCTGTGGGCCCATGAATCCATGTGCTTTGATCTTGGACCGTTTAGAGAAAGCACAAAGTGAATCCAAGGTGGATCATCACTGTAGGAGATGTCACATGGATCCGGGGGGCATGGGAGCCCCTAGTAGGACCTTAGAGGGGTCGGCTGACCCCGTAAGTGGGTCACATAGGCTCCCATGTCACACTTTTGTCATATCCTACATAGAAATGCTCAAGGGACATGTGGAACTAGTCATTTGATAAAATATGATCATGATATGTTATTCTTCCTTCCAAACCAAGCCTGTTGACGGTGTTTTGATGGTGTAAAAGTAGGTCATTTGCACCGTCAACAAGCATCTCACCTAGAAAAGTTCTAGATATCGTTATTTATAGTTTACCTTTAGGAAGGATCTCAGAAGTAGGATAATGATAGGCTATTATATGTATATGCACACACATATGATATGAGTTCCACTAGATTATTACTTAAGCAGGTAATCAATCCAATAATATATATGATAAGTGATAGATAAATGATTAATGATTAAGATAAATAAAGACATGTCTAGGATTATGTCAGTAGCCTTTCCACACATAGCACTAGCATTGACAAGAATAGAAGATTAAATACTATCCCTATGTTATTCTACTTATAAGTTACAACCTACTCTAATTAGTGCAATTATATCTAGCAATCATAGATAAAGTATATTCATGTGTATACTCAAGCGACCATCCCTATGCCCGGCTGAGAATAGAGCACAATCGTGACCTGAGACTTCAGTCATGCACATTCCTAAATTCAGGGAGTGCACTACAGAGGACTCAATAGGAATGTCACACCCACAATCTACCACATGTTCTGGAAAATAGGGGACATTCACAGATAAACAATGTCTAATGTAGCACCCGGTTTTCCAAAAAATACCAAATACGACGTATATGTGTGCCCAGGATGTCCACACAAAACATATATACAAATATGGAGATTATCAAAGTCAATGCTTTATTATATATCGAAACATAGTTACAAAAAGACTTACATCTATAACAAAGCATCGCGGAAGCTATTCTATATCTCTAGTCTTCGGGTCTCCATACTCCACAGGGACAGTTGACTGGGGATACACTCGCCTAGTACTCCTTTGGTAACACATCACTTGCTCCACCATCTGGTACCCATCCGGGATTTTCATATAAAGGTGATGACAACAAGCGTCAGCTCACCATGCTCAGCAAGTATAACTATGGGGTTTATGAGGCTCAAAAAGGATAGACACGAGTTGAACTGTGCTTTCTTTAAGTAAGTCAAGTTTTAGCAATTGAGTAGCATCAAGATCATCATAAGCCCGAATAACCACAAGATAAAGTGAACAAGATATAATACGTATATGAACAAATAATAATAATCAATGTCAAAATAACATCTGATGAACTATGACATAAGGACATCACAATGTGAAGGATCCAGACCGCTCGTAACCGCAAGCACGGCTATCATGATAGTTTTACACTCTGCAGAGGTTGTACATCTTTACCCCCAAGCCATGATTTGCCCTTTCGCCCGAGGTGATCAGCCTCTTAACCCACTACCAAGGTAGGTCGGCAGGGTTCACTACATAACCTTTCGCCAATATACTCTAACAAGTTAGGGCCGCGAGGATAATGTCAAGTATGCATGGGTATTCTCCTTCAAGTGGCATCACATGTGACGCAGCACCATGTACGCCTCCATGATAGGAAAAGCACCATACATCCCTCGACCCTCCCCTCATGCTCCAATAAATGGTAACCTCTAACAAGCTAGAGACATACTAGGTACTGAATTAAAGTCAGAGCCATATAACACTCTGGGTAGCACGGTTTTCCTGGGTGGCCGCTTACAGAGATACCATATGAGTGAGAACATAGGTGTGAGTTCCTGATGTTCCACCTATAGTCCACGTTGCTAAAAAGTCATATTTTATCATCATTGCATATATCATTAATCAAGTTAGAAGATCATGGTTATTCTTTATGAGCACTAGCACAAGCTACCCATATGCATCCAAAAAGGTGACAAGGTACTGGATATCAATTCTAGGTAGTCCTTCGGGTTAACAAGGTAGACACATGCATATGAATTAAGTATTTAAGATGAATAGGACAACAAGGAGGATCCCATGCTATACTTGCCTTCCATATGCTTTCCAACTTTTCCTTTTTGAAACATCCATGCAAAGCTCCACTTCTAACGTCATAAGCATTACAAAAGAATCTAAAAACAGTACATCAAACATTACAAGAGCATACTATACAGATAACTAACGTATTCTACGCTTTGCTACAAACTCGTGAGCGCAAAAACCACCTAAAACGGAGCTACGGTTTGCAAGATACAACTAACGGTAGATTAGCTTTTAAAAAGAGAACTTAAGGGCTTTATTGGTTTTAGCTATGTAAAAGGGTAGATAAGATATTTTAGAGAAATACCTAGGTTGTATTAAGTCAAACTTATATTTGGATTTGAAAAACTAAAGTAGAGCTATTAACATAGTTTTAAATGATTCTAAACTGTAGATTATGTTTTTACAAATCTAACACAATTTGAATGACTCAAAACGGAGTTAAAATGAAGGAGATATGAGCATTTGAAGTTGGATGGCAAAACTGTAAACAAAAGAACTCATTTTCGGATTTTAAATAAATAAAACTGAAAAAGAAAAGGCTCTGGTGTGCGGGTACTATTATCCAAAAGCTCGGGGGCTAGATCAGAAGAAAACAGAACTCGAAATAAAGAATTTAGAACTCGATAGAAGTGTGGGTTGATTACTGTGGAGGACAGGGGCTAAATAGCAAAAGAGCAGGGCTGTAGCGGTGCTGCTGACGTCATGCTGACGTCGTGCTGATGCAGTGCTGACGCTGTGCCACGCGGCGTTGCATGACTGGCGGGTCCACCACGTGGGGCGTGGATGCGATTTGCGGGCGTTGTGGACTGAGTGCGCAGCCGGTGCATACCGGTTCAAGGGGGGATTTAATCCCGGCCCTTGGCCACGGATCGGATGGCGAGGGAGGGTTGGGGCATTTGGGTCGTCGGGGCGACGCTCGAGCGCGTCGGCGCCATTGCCGACAGAGGGCCGAGCTCGCCGGCGAACGTCAGGAAGACGCCTCCGGCCTCCTCGGGTTAAACCAAGCACACCGGGGTGCTCGGGAAGGTCATGCGAGTGCGGTGGGGTGCTTAAGCGAAGCGGTGGATGGTCGGAGCGTGGTGCTCACAGCAGCACCATAGCCGGAGCGATCTGTGACGCGTGGAACTGCGGCTACAGAGTGCTAGAGATCAAATTGAGACCATGGGGAGGTGTAGAGTGCTTGTGCGAGGTTACGGGATTGCTTGGGTGAGGCGGTAACTCATCGGTGCGGGACAACCACGGTGGCGCCATGACCGCCGGCCATGGTGTGCCTCGATTTCACGGCTACGGTGCCTAATCGATCGAGAGGAAGGGATGGGAGGAAGAGATGTATACCGCGAAGTCGACGGGGGGGGGGGGGGGGGTTCACAGGGTTTGGGAGGTCTCCACGAGCTCCGACGGCATGCGGCGGCGAACTGTGAAGAGGAAGCCACTAGTGCGCATCGGGACGGCGAACTACGGGGCGGAGACGCATGGTGAGGAGCGCTACGGTGCCGGGACATCGAGGTGGCGCTCCAGTGTTCGTGACGTCGCGCGGACGGCTCTGTTCGGCGAGAACACGAGCGGTGGCGAGAGCGGTAAGGCAAAGAGCGAACTGGGGGGATAGAGCTCTACGGCGTGCTTTATATGGTGGAGGAGGGCGGTGATCGCAGGGCGTGGGCGACAGGGGTGTCAAGGAGGGCCTTGATGGCCTCCCTGATGGCCTGTCTTCAAAGGCATTAACCTGGATTGAAGGAGGGAGCGGCGTGAATGCCACCGACATCCTCTGCGCGACGAGGAAGAAGGGGAGGGAGAGGGTGACCGGTGGGACCAGCGGGGCAGAGAGAGAGAAGGCACGATGTTGATCCACTCGGTGCCGACAGGGCGGACCCACGGGTCAGCGAGAGAGAAGTGGGAGGGCAATGAGCGTGCAGCGTTGGGCTTCAGCGCTGACAAGATGGCCCCACGGGCAGTGAGAGAGGGTAGAGAGCAAGTGCGTGTGTGTGGTGTTGGGGGTTCGGCGCCGACATCTCGGCCCGCATGGAAGTGAGAGAGTGAGGGAGGGTTGCGGTGAGATGGAGGAGGCTCCGCGTGGGCCTCTATGCTGGGCTGAGAGCTGAGCCGGGGTGGATTGCGGGAGAGAGGGGAAGGGCTGGGCTAGCTGGGCCATGGTGCCGAAGTGGGTGCGGGTGAGGGATTGTAGAGGGCTGGGCTGGGCTGGCTTCTAGACTGGGCCAGAAAGAGAGAAAGAGTAAAGAGAGAGAAAAAGAAAACCCTTTTTCTTTTCCTTTTTGTTTTGGCAAATTCATTTGAAACCAAATTTGAAACCCTTTTGAAAACATACAAACCTTGACATACTTTATAAAAAATTTTCTATATTTTGGAATAAAGCTTTGAACTTGTTTTCAAGAAAAACTTTTAAAACATTTATTTATTTTCTAAATAGATCAAAAATCGTTTTGGACCAAAACCGAGTTTTCAAAATTGGTTTTCACCCAATAAAATTAAATGCAAAGGCACGAATGCAACACCCCTTTCAAATTCTATTCAAAAGAATTTTAAAATACATATTTTGCACATTTTTACCTACTAAAAACCTAATTAAACCTTATCATTTTTAGGAAAATCATAAATTCTTTTATTTTATGTAGTGTTTTCTATTCACAACCCAAAATAGACATTTTGGGGGTGTGACATCTAAGCACCACGCTTGCACTATGATTAACCACCCATTGATCTAATGAAGGAGCGCTATACAAACATGAGTAATGACATGTATATAATCGATCTAAGCTAGATATATAATCAAAGTAGATGACATGTATTATAACTAATAATGTATAAACAACTGAGTATGAAGTCATATCTACACAATAAGTTTCAACTAGAACTAGAATAAGAATTGGAATAAGAACTAGAAGAACAGAGATGAATAATGAAGAACTAGATGAATAATATTGTATTACAAGAGAGAATTACAAGGATTTACCGAGTCTCCTCGTGACTGATCCAGAATCCAAGCTATGCTTGCCACCTCTAATTCTATTCTAATCTAGCTATGCCTGAGGTGATGGAGCTACGAGGTTTTCCTTTCAAGGGAGACCTCTTGACCTAAGTGGAACTGATTAATTCTATATTGATATTGGGATATATATGCCAAGGGGGGTCTACCCATTTATTTATAGCACGGGAAAGGTGAACAGCCTCCTGAATAGTCGATGTGGTACTAATGCGTTGCACCTAATATCTTCCGTTGGGATGAACCGCAGCCTTAGGATCAAACCAACCTTGAACAACGACCAAGATGGCATCTTAATGTCGGTTGGGAGGAGTTGTGATGACGTAGGACTCAATGGGCTCAGGGCTAGGACGACCAGCCTAGGGGTGGGGCTGACCAGCCCCCCCCCCTGGTGAGGTCTCGGCCCATGCCGCCTCCTGGTGTCTTCTCACGTCTTCTGGAGTCTTCCCACGTAGGTTTCCCTTTTCAGTTATGTTAGATCCCGATCGATTGTAGTTGTATCTTGATTCCAACTATTGTTTTCCTGTTTTAATCCCTGAGAAGTCACAATTCACAAAAACTATGGAATATTGTTAGTTTAAACCCTATTCTATGTTGGTGATTGATTTTATACCCTTTTTATAGTTTATTTGACATATATAATTTATTAGTTAATTACCATCAACAACAACCAGAGTTGAATATGAGGCAACATAGATGGTTGGAGTTAATCAAGGATTATAACCTGGAAGTTCATTATCACTCGAGCAAGGCTAATGTAGTTGCAAATGCTTTGAGCAGAAAAGTACATTGCAATTTTGTGCAACCTTTGCTTGAAGATGGGTTTAATCTGCTACGTCCTTCCGTGTTACATCACATCACCATCAGTTGTTCTCTAGAGAGCAAGGTTATAGAATGCTAGAACTGTGATGTAGGTGTTTTCCATATCAGGAGGAAAGTGAAGGCAGAAGGATCCCAATGCTTTAGGCTCGATGAGAATGGAGTGTTATGGTTTAAAGATCATCTTATCATGCCTAAGGATAGAGAGCTAAGAAATAAGATCTTGGAGGAAGCACATTTCTCTAAGCTATCTATTCACCCAGGCAGTGGTAAGATGTACCATGACCTAAAACAACATTTTTGGTGGACCACAATGAAGAAAGAGATTGTCGCTTTCATGGATAGGTACGATGTGTGTTATAGAGTCAAGGCGGTACATATGAAATCCGCTAGACTCTTGCAACCGTTGTCAATACTAGGTTGGAAATGGGAGGAAATAAGTATGGATTTCATCACAGGACTTCCTCCTACTCAAAGAGGTCACGATTCAATATGGGTAATAGTGGACCGTTTGACTAAGTCAGCACACTTCATTATGATTCGCAATACCAATAGACCTTTAGAGTATGCAGAAATGTACATCACTCATATAGTCCGATTACATGGTCTTCCAAAAACCATAGTGTCTAACACGGGAACGCAGTTTACTGCTTGCTTTTGTGAACCTCTACATAAGCAACTTAGAACCAACTCAGTTTGTAGTTCGGCTTATCACCCTCAAACTTTAGGACAAACTGAAAGAGTTAATCAAATCTTAGAAGATATCCTCAGAGCTTGTGTGATCTCTTCTAAAGGATCATGGAAAGAGTGGCTACCTTTAGCATAATTCTCATATAATAACATCTATCAATAGAGTATCAAGATGGCTCCTTTCGAGGCTTTGTACGGTAGAAGGTGTCGAACCCCTCTCAACTGGGTTGAACCTAAAGAGAGAAAGGTATTATGGCATCAAGTTTGTACAAGAAGCAGAAGACAAAGTACGAATCATTGAAGAGCACATTAGAGCAGCTCAATCATGATAGAAAATTTATGCAAACAAACGTAGAAGACCTCTTGAATTTGAGGTAGTTGACTATGTGTACTTAAAGGTATCACCTATGAAGGGATTACAAAGGTTTGGAGTTAAACAAAAACTTGCCCCAAGGTATGTAGGCCCTTACAAGATCATTGAAAGAAGTGGAAGAGTAGCTTATAAGTTGTTGTTACCCCTAGAAATGAGACCTATCTTCAACGTCTTTCATGTATCTCAACTTAAGAAATGTCTCAGAGTTTCGAAAGAAAGGATAGAAACCACTGGTTTATGTTTGGAATCGGATCTATCGTTTGATCAAAAACCTGTACAACTTATGGATACCAAGGAAAGAATAACCCGTAACCGAGTTATCAAATTTCACAAGGTGATGTGGAACAATTAAAGTGAAAAATATGCTACTTGGGAAAGGGAAGATTACCTTAAATAAGTCTAGCCCATTTTTATGAAAAATGGTAAGCCTTACAAATCTCAAGATGAGATTTTTTAAGAGGGAAGGGCTGTAACACCCTAGTGTTAAGGTTACATTCTTGCATATCATTTCATGAGCATGAGCATCACCCATTCATTCATTCATTCATTCATTCATACATGAAGATCATGAAATGATAAATCAAAAAGAACCCACAACTATTTCATGGTTATGTTTGCAAAACATGTGTGTGAGTGTTTTCCATGCTTGGTAACATAAAGTTCTTGATGTTTGAACACTAAGACCCACTTAGAAGTACATAGGGATGAAATGGAACAAGGTTCATGTTAGTGACCGTGCCTAATTAAGCCCTATAGTGTTAGAGTGCTTATGTTGACCCTAGGAACCATTTTGTTTGACTAAACAAATCAACCTTGTTAAGGAACTTGCATGGCAGTGAGACATTAAACAAAGTTGTCGATAATTTAATAGGCAACAAACTTTGTTTAATGACCAAACCTTTGTTTGAACCCTAACCTACTTGAATTTAGCTCCTAATGCAAAATTAGTTCTGATTTTGAGTTTCAAAAATCGGCTAAGTCATAAAGTGTTGTTTCAGTTTCATGTACTCATGTTTAGAGCTTCATAGTTTGAAATCCAAACCGAACCAAGTCAAGATCAAATAAGCAAACTTGTAGATTACATTAGCTCTAGCTAATGGTGTAATTGGTTGAACTTGAAATGTCGTGGTTAGAGACTAATTAGCAACCCAAATCACTCTGTTAGTCAACCATTAGAGGGTTCAGAGTTCAAAGGTGGTGAGCTCGGTGGTCGACCGGTTTAGGCCATGAGCGTCACCTGGCGTCCATACAGCGGCATTGGCCCTAGGCGCATGGCGGGAAGACATCCAACATGCCATCAACTGGCTAGACACGCTCCCACTCGCTCTCTCCCTCTCTGGTTTGCTCTCTCTCCACCATAGTGGAGAAGAAAGGGGAAACCAAGCGCCACCACACCTTCACCGACCTCGCACGCGCTACCACCACCACATTGTTGCCCAAAGCTCGCACACAGCATCGACACCGTCTCCTCTACCCACAGCACCAAGCCGTTGAACCAGCTAAAAGATCTCTAGTGTTTTCGGTAATTGATGAAACCTAAGTACTAACCTAGCTCTAAGTGGTTGAGTACCCTATGGAGAAGATGAAGGAGACAAGTGATGGAGCAAGGTATAGGCTAAGGAGAAAAGCCAACATGAGCTCACACTTGCAAATGAAGGAAGAAGGAGGAAACCCTAAGTTATTCAAGGCAAAGGTATTACTAGGCATTTCCATTCTAGTGATCAAGACACCTAGTGGGTGTGATCACATTTCGGATAGGTAACCGTACTATTAAGAGGGGAAATTAGTTAGTGGTTACACCTATTAAGTGCCATTAGGAGTTCATTACATGCATTGCATCTAATCCTAATGAGCAACCCTTGTAAAACTTGCTAAAATATGCCACACACATGCACAAGTCAGTGAAACACTTGGTGGTGGCACATGAGATCAAGGGAAGAAAAGAGAAGAAAGATCAGACCAAGATAGAAGCTCCGGACCATTGTGCTTGGAGCACCGGACCATGGAGAGTGGTCCGACGACTGCTCCTAGCACTGGCTGGCAACAGAAAAGCTCCGGACCAGAGGCGAAACGAGGCTCCGGACCATAGACGAGTGGTTCGGTTGCTCGGTCAGAAAGACAACTGGAGTCAAAGGAGGCTCCCGACCACTCGGCATGGTCCGGTGGACTAGTCCGATGGCTAGGTCCGGAGCTCGAGTGCTCCCTCTGTGAAAACTTCAAGACTCGGTGGAGGCGTCGGACTAGACGGGATAGTCCGGTGGACTAGTCCGGAGGTCAGGTCCGGTGGTCGGTTACTTACTATGTTGAGACTGAAGCTGAGGCAAGCGCGTCGGACGAGGCTTCGGACCACCCGCTATGGTCCGACAGTGGTCACCAAAAGTGGTCCGGTGGTCACGCTTTTTTCAGAATCCCAAGTGCATAACGGCTAGTTCCTTTGAGGGGGCTATTTAAGGGTGTGTTGCTGGTTCAAGGAATCTCAGTCTTGCACATTTGGCTATTGCATACTCTTGTGAGCAAAACACACACACTCCCACTCATCTCATAGTTGATTGTTCATTCATTTGAGAAGATAGAGTGATCAAGTGCATTGCATGAGTGATTCATCCTAGTGGCACTTGGGAGTTGATACCGCTGCTGTGATTCTTGTTACTATTGGTGATTGCCATCACCTAGACAGTTTGGAGCAAGTGGTGTGGATTCGAGAAGCTTGGTGATTGTGCTTCGTCGACCACAAGTGGTGATTGTGAGGGGTTCTTGTGCCTTCCCCGCGGGAGATCGCAAGGGTAACTCAAGTGGATTGCGTGTGTCATTGAGTGCCCTCTCTTGTGTTGGTTGTGCGGCACCTGGTGACGAGTTTAGCGTGTGATGCCAATTAGCTCGTGAACCTCCAAGTGAGTGAGCCGACACAACAAGGACGTAGCTTGTAACAGAACCGCCCAAATTATAAAAACTTAAGTCCAAAAATCATCGCCAACGCGACAACCTTCGTCCTCAAGCTTTCATAATCCCGGTAGTCCGCCGAGTGTCCCGAAAGACCTCGGTCAATTAACGTCACACCCGAGAATCGCTAGATCAAGTAAATACAAATCACTAAGCTCAGAGTTGCAGTGGAATAAAATTTCATTTGAGTTTACAATTAAATAGTACAAGTCTGGTTTCAAAAACTTTTTTAATAAAACAACATAGCTTTGAAAGAGTTGTAATAAGATAAGTTGAGATACATTGCTAGCTTTATGTCATCCTCCAACAACAGCATAGAGAGAAGAGGTACTATAGAATCACCGTGCCCACCGGTGGTTAGCCACACCTTCAGCAGCATGAGACCTTCACCTGCAACAAGGTGGGATAAACCCTGAGTACTCGAATGTACTCAGCTAGACTTACCCGTCATAAACCAAAAATAAAGGACACCAAGGATTATGCACGATTTATACTAGTGGTAGAGTAGGTTGGACTCTCTTTTGCATAAAAGCATTAATATAACTGGTAAGTAGTTCATTGGAGCTTGCCATGTTTTAGTAATCATTACCTGATATCTAGATTAGCACCTGTACTAAGCAATACACTTGATTAAACAAGCAATAGTAACCAGTTCACCCTTTTGGTCCATCATATCATTTTCATCGTAACCATTCAAGTAGATTATTGTTCCCATGCCAGTGTAGGAATTGTCAAGTTCTCGCTAACGGGGAGAGACCGCGACTCGAATCGACTTCCTATCCAGCTGGAGGGTTTATTCCTCACCCAAACATCGTAGTCCCTGTACCAAGGGACGCGGCAGTCGCCTAGTCTACCTTTCAAACCAAGGTCGATTCAGAATCATGCTCAATAACCCCAAGGACCGCCCGGCACCCCGTACGTCCAGCCTAGTGATCAGCTAGCTGGCCTCGGCCTTACACTTCGCGTCCTCGTCACCCCGCAACAGCTTGCGATTCGCTTCGTCCTTGGTTCGGCCAGTAGGTAGGTTTCGCGGCTCGAACAAGTTATCTTGCCAGCTAAAGGTGGAGGCATGCGTTCAACATGACAACAGGGACACCACCCGATCGGCCCGCCAAAACGGCAGACACATACGCAAAATACCGGCCTAGGGCGCGCAGCTCACCTAGATGTTGCCAGTATCGGACGTACGGACAATTTACCAACCTTCCCGGTTGCCTTTCCATTTCATGATATCATTCAACCCATCGGTGTGCCACGTCGGACTTTACGTGACAGGGGGTCACCGAGGTTCCATATTAATTTAGCAATGCTAAGCATCTATCTTTTGCTATACTATCAGGTTAACAAAGATATAGGTATATCAATAACAAGGAGGGTGATATGCATCAATTAGGTTCACTCAACTCCTATACTTAATGCAACAACATAGTATAACATAGTAAATTGATATCATAAAATAACGAGTTAGGATGCTCCGGGGCTTGCCTGAGACAAACACTAGGTCAGTGTTCGTTAGAGGTCACTCGCTTTGCGATCACCATCGAAGAGACTTCCATCTGCGGTCTTCGTCCATCAACATCGCCTTCGGGTTAGCTCCAACTGTCACGTCCTTCACGTATGTACTTATCGTACCTAAATGAAATGGCGATGCATGTGTATGAATGCGAGGAAATGATAACACAAGATACAATTACACGCATTCAATATAAGCACAAGATCATACAACACATACATACGCGCTTAAAGTTACTTAACTTAGTTAGCTAATTATCACCCAATCCTAACATAGAAGATAAAAGCACACCAAGAATGATATATTATTAATTTAAATTCAACACGTACCAATCATTCATCTATTAAGTTTACTTAGCATAATAAACTAGCAAGAACAAGTTAAAGTATTTAACTTACACATGCAAGTTCGGGACATCAACATGTAGCTACGGTTTTAATCATAAGTGGAGTTATACTAATCGAACCAATATGATTCTTACATATTTGTAAATCTAATTAAGTTGTCTACAACTTACTTTTAAACATGCAAGGTTGATTTAATAGCTAAGCAACTCGAAATAAATGAAGAAGGCATCTCTGTCCAAAAGATGGACAGATTTGGCACCTCTTCTTAAAACAGTCATAACTCAAGTTCTACAACTCCTGAAAATATGAATCAAGACAATCTGGAAAGCTTATGCAAAGTTCTACAATTCATTCCACACTAGCAATTCAAGATTCACCTTTTAGGTTGGTCAAAAAGCACTTATACACAGATCTGTCCAGAGAGATGGACAGATTCAACTTCCAACTTAGAAAATGCATATCTCCCAAACTACTGGGGATATGGCCACCACACTTTAACACAAGATAGATAATAATATTATCTACAACTTTTGTATTCACCATACCAACAGAAAACACATTTTAATACATGATACAAGTTATTTTCTAAACACTATGCATGCAGCCAAAACAACCATATTTCACATTTGTTATTTTTGTAGATCACAAACCACTTAACCAACAGTCATGAAACTTTAAGAAAACATCATTCATCATATAAGGAAAACACCATATTTATTTGATGATTTTTGGAGCACTCCTTAACGGCAACAAATATTTAATCTACACAATAAGGCTTCCAAAACAGTCATCACAAAAGCATTTTTATCGCAATCAAAACAAACTGAAACCTAACATGCAATTGATCTAGTGCGTATAGAATTTCATAAGGATTCCGACAAGTCCTAAATCACATCCATGCGATTTTCCTACGATTTTATATGAATGTTCAAAGATCGCTGCACAGAAAACCAATTAATTTCGGGAATATAAACTTTTGCATACCAAACCCTAGGATCCTACAGAAATAATTAAGCACATAAATGTAAATATATGAGTCATGCGATTCTTGCAAATAAGCCCAGGGAAGAGCTTCTGCTCGCAGATCGGGGCTTCTTCTTCCTCGGAACAGAGAAATGATGGCGACGACGGCGGAACGCGGCGGTCGAGGACAGAGCTGAGGCGGCCGGGACGGGGGACGACGGCCTGCAGGCAAGTAGCTGGCCTGCTCGGCCTAGCCAGGCACGCCGGGCAGCAGCGCCCTGCTGCTGGCGAGTAGCGGCAGCAGTGAGCCGCTCGGCTCCTGCTCGGCCGAGAGCCAGACGGCGGGAGCGGGGCCGACCAATGCAGCGGCGCGGTCGGAGGAGGCGCGCAAGGCCTCGGCGGGCGCGTGCTCCCAGCGGGGTGAGCAGCGCCCTCGGCGCTCGCGCGGGACGGGCTCGGGCGGACGCACGGCGTCGGGCGCCAGGGACGCTCGCGCAGGGGCGAGGCCAGTGGGAGGCAGGGCGACGGCGGTCCGACAGGGCAGAGGCGACGCAGGGAGAGGAGCTCCGGCCTCTCAGCCACGGGAGCGAGAGAGAGCAGGAGAGGGAGCTCGGTGGAGAGGAGACCGAGAGAGAGAGAGCGAGAGGATGGAGACGCTCGGTAGAAATTGCCGAGGGAATAGAAGATCCGACTGATTTTATCCTCTCCTTCCCCACCATTTCTATTAATTGCCACTGCCCCGCTGGAATTAATTACGAAATCGCCACGGTAAAATTAGCGTCGCATTTTTCTGCTTTTTAAACCGTTCGTCCGATCGCGAATCCGTAGGTACCGATGCGAAGGTCTCGACGAATAGAGCAATTCGTTCTAAACGCCACAGTCAAATTCCAAACGGTTTGCCAATTACGAGTTTTCGGAGAAAATCTCGCGGGTACCGAAAACTAGCAATCCAATGATCTTCAGACATCTATTTCGCTATTTTCGGCTCTGATTCAGGTCTCGGCAGTTCAATGAGTTTTGTTGGTCTCGATCCGATCTACAACTTATCTTCACGTTGTGTCGACATGCGAGATCTCCAAAATGTCAGTCAACGCCGGTCAAAAATGTCGTTGGTTGCGCTCGCGTTAGGGTTCGGAATATTTTCCGGGCATTTTCTGTGTTTCCGGTCAATGCGAACCTTTCACGACTTTTGTTGTAGAGTTCAATTGGAGTATTCCGGACAAGGTCGGGAGACTTGGTTGAGCTCATATAATTATATCTATTTTATAAAATAAACCGGGTAATTATAAAAGTCGTCATTCCATGTGACGTTTAATTCTAAAGCTTACGAAACTTCTCCAATAATTCATATAGATGCAAATAGATATAAGGCACATAGAATAAATACCTCATCATAATTTTCTGATGTATGAACTATATTTTTTGATTATCGGTTGATCCGATATAATTAGGCTTAATCACTTTTTAACCCGTGATTAACACCGAGGGTGTTACATAGCTAGTGGGCAAACTAGTGAACCTTGGTGAAAAATCAAGTGTCAACATCTTGGCTCATCCTTGTGATATATTGGTGTTCTTGGAGCTCTCAACTTGATTGGATCAATCCTCTACTCGGCGGTATAATCACCCAACCTATCTCTTTCATACTTGCAAGTAGTATATTAGGTTGTGTGTATAGGGCTACTAGAATTGAGTAGGCATTGATCGTGCTTAGAGATATATTAGGCTAGTATTGCTTGATAGGAGGCTTCGCAAACCCCGATTAGGCTAGCGCAACATTCGCTTCGCTATCTCGTATTCTAACTTGTTGTTGAGTTTGTTTTTAGTTTTCGATTTAGGCTATTCACCCCCCCCCTCTAGCCTTAGATAGGACCTTTCAAGTGGTATCAAAGCAAGTACACCATTGATTTGAGGCGTAACAACCTACGGTGTGATCATGGCTCATATCAACAACATGAAGAAACCACCAAGATTTGATGGTTCCAACTATGGCTATTGGAAGGTCAAGATGACCGCACACATCAAGTCAATTAGCCGGAAGGTGTGGCTTGTGGTGGACAAGAAGTTTGAGGTTGCCAATGTAGAAGCTCCAACTCCACAAGAGGAAGAGAAGCTTCAACACAATGACATTGCTCTTAGTGAGGCTATTGATGAGAAGGTCTTTGAGCAAATCAAGAATCTAGAGAGTGCTCATGAGGCTTAGAAGAAGCTTGAGGAATCATTTGAGGGCACACAAGCCGTCAAGGGAGCTAAGGCATACATTCTCAAGGAGAAATTTGCAAGCTTCAAGATGAAGGATGATGAAAATGTGCCAGAGATGTTTCATCGGCTTCAAGTGCTAGTCAATGATCTCACGGCTCCTGGTGAGAAGGTTGAGGACAATGACTTCTCTCACAAATTTTTGAGGTGTCTTCCATCCCAGTTTGACACTCTTGTGACTTTGATTGTGAGGAGTGGGCTAGACACCATGACTCCAAATCAAGTCTTGGAGGATGTGATGACTCAAGATGCATATCGGGAGAACAAGGAAGATGTCAAGAAGGAAGACAAGAAAGATGAGAAGAAGAAGAGGGTAGCATTCAAAGCTACATCATCACACAAGAGCAAGGGAAAGAGCAAGATTGAAGAATCTAGTGAGAGTGAAGACCAAAGTGCTAGTGATCTTGATGAAGAGGAGATGGCTCTCTTTGTGAGGAAATTTGGAAGATTCATGAAGAAGAAGGGCTATGGTGCAAGAAGAAAGAAGACTTCTTTCAAGAATCATGATGAACCAAGGAAGTGCTTCAAGTGTGGAAGCTTTGATCATCTCATTGATCATTGTCCTTACAATAGTGACAAGGATGATGATGATCACAAGAAGAGAGGCAAGAAAGATAAGAAGCCCCTATTTGAAAACAAGAATAAGAAGAAGGGCTACTCTCATATTGTCACTTGGGATAGTGACTCTTCTTGTGGTGATGATAGTGATCAAGAAAAGAAGACCACTACCAAGAAGAAGGCCTTTGCAAGCATTGAAATGAGGGACAAGATCTCTCTATTTGACACTCCATCATCATGCTTCATGGCTAAGTCCACTAAGGTACTTTCTCATGATGAGAGTGAGAGTGAGAGTGATAGTGATAGTGATAGTGAGGAGCCCTCAAAGGAGGAACTCATGGACATGCTTGAGCAAGCTAAGGATTACATTGACAAGAAGAGGAAGGAATGCAAGGAATTGCGCAAGAACAATGTGGCTCTTGAGCAAAACCTTTATAAGGTCGTAGCATCTCATGAGAGCCTAATGGAAGCCCATGAGAAGCTAGTGAAGTCTCACTCTAAGCTTGAAAGAGCTCATTCCTCCCTCCTTGACCAAAGTAAGAACGAGATTGCTCAAACATGTGACATGGGAGTTACTTGTGATATTATTGATGAATCTTTCTATACTCCTATCATTGTTGCTCCCACTAACTCCTCTTGTAGCATTACCACTTCTACTTCATCTACTAGTGATGGTTTCACTTGTGATGCCTCACTAATGGTGGAAAATAAAACCCTCAAGAAGGAGGTTACAAAGCTCAATCACTCCTTAGCTAAGGCTTATGGAGGTGAGGACCACTTGCTTATGTGCTTGGGTAGCCAAAGAGCTTCTCTCTACAAAGAGTAATTGGGCTATACCCCCAAGAAAGGCAAGGCCGCCTTTGTTTCTCACAAAACTCATTTTGTGAAGAACACTGATAGCTATTGCAAGAGTTGCAAGCAAGTTGGTCACAATGAGCAAGCATGCAAGAACAAGAAGGCCAAGCAAGATGTATCCTCCATGAGAGTTGATTCATTCTATGTACTTTCCAAGGGTACTAATGGTGTTCATGCCAAGTTTGTTGGTGCACCATGGATGGCTTCCAAGAAGTCCATTTGGGTACCAAAATCTTTGGTAACTAACCTTGGAGGACCCAAGCAAGTTTGGGTACCTAAAAAGAATTGATCTCTCTTGTAGGTCAATTACAAAGACGGAGGGAGGCATTGGGTGCTTGATAGTGGGTGAACTCAACACATGACCAGAGATGGAAGGATGTTCAACTCAATCAACCAAGATAATACACAAGGCTTTGATAGTAGCACATTTGGTGACAATGGCAAAGGCAAGGTGAAAGGGCTTGGGAAGATTGCTATCTCCAATGATCTAAGCATTAGCAATGTGCTTCTAGTGGAAAGGCCTGAGTTCAATCTATTGTGGGTTGCCCAATTGTGTGATCTCGGTTTCAAGTGCATCTTTGGAGTGGAGGATGTGGAAATCATAAGTGTAGATGGTTCAAACATGATATTCAAGGGATTTCGATATGAGAACCTCTACCTATTGGATTTCAATGCTAGTGAGACCCAACTCTCTACATGTCTCATCTCAAGAGCATGGGTTGGTTGTGACATAGAAGGCTTGGACATGTTTGCATGAAGCAACTCAACAAGCTAATCAAGCATGATCTAGTGAAGGGCTTGAAAGATGTCACATTTGAGAAGGACAAGCTATGTAGTGCATGTCAAGCCGGAAAGCAAGTTGGCAATACTCTTCCAAAGAAGAGCATCATGAGTACAAGCAAAGCTTTTGAGTTATTGCACATGGATCTCTTTGGACCAACTACTTATACAAGCATTGGTGGCAACAAGTATGGTTTTGTGATAGTGGATGACTTCACAAGATACACATGGGTATTCTTCTTGAGTGATAAGGGTGACACATTTGATATCTTCAAGTCATTTGTCAAGAGGTGCCAAAATGAGTTTGAAACAACTATCAAGAGAGTTAGAAGTGACAATGGGAGTGAGTTCAAGAACACAAGAGTTGAAGAACTTTGTGATGACTTTGGAATCAATCACCAATTCTCTCCAAAGTACACTCCTCAATCCAATGGGATAGTTGGAAGGAAGAATAGAACTTTGATTGACATGGCAAGATCAATCCTAAGTGAATACAATGTTAGTGATTCTTTTTGGGCCGAAGCTATCAATATGGCTTGCTACTCTAGCAACCGTCTCTATTGTCATGGAATGCTCAAGAAGACTCCCTATGAGCTATTAAATGGAAGAAAACCAAACATTGCCTATTTTAGGGTGTTTGGATGCAAGTGCTATATCTTGAAGAAGGGAACAAGGTCGAGCAAGTTTGAGAAGAAATGTGATGAAGGATTTCTACTTGGTTATTCAACAACTAGCAAGGCTTATAGAGTATGGAACTTGACTAGTGGCATTCTTGAGGAAGTGCATGATGTTGAATTTGATGAAACTCAAGGCTCTCAAGATGAAGAATAAAACTTGGATGATGTGAGAGGTGACAAGTTGGTCAATGCTATGAAAGATATGGATGTCTGTGACATTAGACCAAGACAAGTCCAAGATGAAGATGAAGATCAAGTATCCATTCCAAGTGATCAAGCTAGTGGTTCTCCAACTCAAGATCAAGCAAATGCAAGTGAAGATCAAGATCAAGCTAGTTCATCATCTCAACCAAATAATATCAACATACAAGTGCTCCAACCTACCAAAATTGCAAGAGATCATCCTTTGGATCAAGTTATTGGAGGCATTCAAAGTGGTGTTCAAACAAGATCAAGATTGGCTTCATTTTGTGAGCATTATTCTTTTCTCTCATCATTTGAGCCAACCAAGATTGATGAAGCTTTGAAGGATGTTGATTGGATCAATGCTATGCATGAAGAGCCTAACAACTTCACAAGAAATCAAGTTTGGGAATTGGTAGAAAGACCAAAGAAGCACAATGTCATTGGAACCAAATGGGTTTTCAAGAACAAGCAAGATCAAGATGGAGTAGTGGTGAGGAACAAAGCAATACTAGTAGATCAAGGTTACTCACAAGTTGATGGTCTTGACTTTGGGGAAACATATGCTCCAGTGGCAAGATTAGAGGCAATTAGAATCCTATTGGCCAAATGGATGTCAAGAGTGCATTCCTAAATGGGTATATCAATGAGGAGGTGTATGTTGAGCAACCACCCAGTTTTGAAGATGCTAAGAATCCCAACCATGTATTCAAGCTCAAGAAGGCTCTCTATGGGTTGAAGCAAGAACCAAGAGCATGGTATGAGAGATTTAGAGGCTTTCTCCTATCTAAAGGGTTCAAGATGGGTTTGGTTGATACTACCCTATTCACCAAGAAAATTGTAAATGACTTGTTCATCTTACAAATCTATGTGGTTGACATTATCTTTGGATCTTCAAATCAAGACTTTTGTGAAGAGTTTGGGGAGATGATGGCTAATGAATTTGAAATGTCAATGATTGGTGAACTTAGTTACTTCCTTGGACTTCAAATCAAGCAAATGAAGAATGGTACATTTGTGAGTTAAGGAAAGTACATCAAATATATGATGAAGAAGTTTGGGATAGAATAAGCTAAAGGCATTAGTACTCCCATGGGGACTAATGGACATTTGGATAGTGACTCAAGTGGCATGATGGTAGATCAAACACTCTATCGGTCCATGATTGGAAGCTTACTATATGTGACCGCTTCAAGACCGGATGTCATGTTTAGTGTTTGCATGTGTGCAAGGTTTCAAGCATCTCCTAGAGAGAGTCATTTGAAAGCCACAAAGAGAATATTGAGATATCTAAAGCATACACAAGAGGTTGGACTTTGGTTTCCAAACGGGTCAAGGTTTGAATTGATTGGATATTCGGACTCCGACTATGCAGGTTGCAAAGTGGATACAAAGAGCACTAGTGGTGCATGTCAAATGTTGGGAAGGTCACTAGTCTCATGGCCATCCAAGAAGCAAAATAGTGTGGCACTCTCTACCGTCGAAGTCGAATACATTAGTGTGGGGAGTTGTTGTGCACAACTATTGTGGATGAAAGCCACTTTGGAGGACTATGGAATTCAATTCAAGAAAGTCCCATTGCTTTGTGATAATGAAAGTGCGGTGAAGCTCACCGACAACCCCGTCTAACACTCAAGAACAAAGCACATAGATGTGAGACATCACTTCATAAGAGATTATCAACAAAAGGGTGACATTTTCATTGACAATGTGGGCACCGATGATCAATTAGCCGGCATTTTCACCAAGTCACTTGATGAGAAGAGGTTTCGCAAGTTGAGGAATGAGTTGAACATCTTGGATTTCTCTAGCATGACTTGATGCACCCCACTTATGACATGCCTCTACTCCAACATAGCAAGTTAAAATTGATTGACATATGCATTCATCCTTTGCTAGTATTGTGGAGAAGCATATAGACATCACTCAAAATAAGCTCATTCATGAAAATCAAATGTTTTTCTATGGACATATGACATCACTATAGTTTCTATGAGTTGATTGATCTAGTGATGGCGTATGACATGTTGATAAGCTTGCAACCTCACATGTTTAGTCTAGAATGCTTATTCTTATACTTAACCAACATGGCCAAGATAACCATTGCAAGATGTGTGAAGAAGCTTGTCCATGGTTTAAACCGTGTTAAGTATCTAGGACAAGTAATCTAGGTTGAATTTAATTTGATAATTCACCCCATTCTTTTCTATATTGACTTTATAAACAAATCTCTCTAAGTATCCTCAAGTGATACATGTTACTACAAGTGGTTTCATTTGTGGTAATATGTGACAAAGGGGGAGAAATTGTGTTAAAATGATTGGAACTAAGGGGGAGAAATAATCAAAGGGGAGAAATGTTAAAATGAGAAACATGATAAAGATTAACAAGAGGAATCTAGAAATAGGGGAGAAATAAGATTTTGGAAAAATGGAAAAGTAAAATTTTGAGCACACAAGTAGGGGGAACAAGCCTATGAACAATTTGTTGCATTTCATTGTGCATTCACTCATATGCTTGCTTGCATCTTAAGTGTAAAACTTTTCTAGTGGTTCTTGCTTCTGTGGTGCATGACTAGTTGTAATCTTGATTGATGCTTTGATCACTACCATGCATAGGATGTTAGTTAGATACTCTCTCTAGTTTTCATTGCATATTCCAAGTGGTGTCAGACTAACCATGTTGTTAAGGGATGATTCAAAGGCTCACTTTTATTGGTATCACGTTTCAAAGGTCTATCTCTAATCCTTAGCATAATGTCATAGTTTGCTAGTGTTCACCCCTCCAAAAGGTTTATCTAATCATGTGTGCAAAGCTTGATTCTCATTCATAGAAGTGCACACATGTAGGGGAGTTAACACTATCAAACCAACTTAGAAATGATTGACCACATTCCTTTCCCTTGTACATTCCAAGTGGTATCAATCATTTCGGGTTGAATTCAAAATCATATTTCATATCATTTTATATGGGTTGTCATTAATTACCAAAAAGGGGGAGATTGAAAGATCTCTAGTGTTTTGGGTAATTGATGAAACCTAAGTACTAACCTAGCTCTAAGTGGTTGAGTAGGTTTAGTACCCTATGGAGAAGATGAAGGAGACAAGTGACGGAGCAAGGTGGAGGCTAAGGAGAAAAGCCAACATGAGCTCACACTTGCAAATGAAGGAAGAAGGAGGAAAACCTAAGTTATTCAAGGCAAAGGTATTACTAGGGATTTCCATTTTAGTGATCAAGACACCTAGTGGGTGTGATCACATTTAGGATAGGTAACCGTACTATTAAGAGGGGAAAATAGTTAGTGGTTACACCTATCAAGTGTCATTAGGAGTTCATTACATGCATTGCATCTAATCCTAATGAGCTACCCTTGTAAAACTTGCTAAAATATGCCACACACATGCACAAGTCAGTGAAACACTTGGTGGTGGCACATGAGATCAAGGGAAGCAAAGTGAAGAAAGATTAGACCAAGATAGAAGCTCCGGACCAGTTGTGCTTAGAGCACCGGACCATGGAAAGTGGTCCGACGGCTACTCCTAGCACTGGCTGGCAACAAAAAAGCTCTGGACCAGAGGCGAAACGAGGTTCCGGACCATAGACGAGCGGTCCGGTTGCTCGGTCAGAAAGTCAACTAGAGTCAAAGGAGGCTCCGAACCACTCGACATGGTCCAGTGGACTAGTCCGACGGCTAGGTCCGGAGCTCGGGTGCAACCTGCGTGAAAACTTCAAGACTTGGTGGAGGCGTCAGACCAGACAGGATAGTCCGGTGGACTCGTCCGGAGGTCAGGTCCGGTGGTCGGTTACTTACTATGTTTAGTCTGAAGCTGAGGTGAGCGCATCGGACGAGGCTTCGGACCAAGGCGAGTGGTCCGACGGTGGCTGATTCAGCGCGCCAACGGTCGATTTTCAAAGCGTTGGACTACCCGCTATGGTCCGACGGTGGTCACCAAAAGTGGTCCGGTGGTCACGCTTTTTCAGAATCCCAAGTGCATAATGGCTAGTTCCTTTGAGGGGGCTATTTAGGGGTGTGTGGCTGGTTCAAGGAATCTCACTCTTGCACATTTGGCTATTGCATACGTTTGTGAGAAAAACACACACACTCCCACTCATCTCATAGTTGATTGTTCATCCATTTGAGAAGATAGAGTGATCAAGTGCATTGCATGAGTGATAAATCCTAGTGGCACTTGGGAGTTGATACTGCTGTTGTGATTCTTGTTACTCTTGGTGATTGCGATCACCTAGACGGTTTGGAGCAAGCGGTGTGGATTCGAGAAGCTTGGTGATTATGCTTCGTCGACCACAAGTGGTGATTCTGAGGGGTTCTTGTGCCTTCCCCATGAAAGATCGCAAAGGTAACTCTAGTGTTTTGTGCGTGTCGTTGAGTGCCCTCTCTTGTGTTGGTTGTGCGGCACCCGGTGACGGGTTTGGCGTGTGATGCCAATTAGCTCGTGAACCTCCATGTGAGTGAGCCAACACAACAAGGACGTAGCTAGTGGGAAAACTAGTGAACCTTAGTGAAAAATCAAGTGTCAACCTCTTGGCTCATCCTTGTGATTGATTAATGTTCTTGGAGCTCTCAACTTGATTGGATCAATCCTCTACTTGGCGGTATAATCACCCAACCTATCTCTTTCATACTTGCAAGTAGTATATTAGGTTGTGCCTAGATGGCTACTAGAATTGAGTAGGCATTGATCATGCTTAGAGATATATTAGGCTAGTATTGCTTGATAGTAGGCTTCGCAAACCCCCATTAGGCTAGCGCAACATTCGCTTCGCTATCTCGTATTCTAACTTGTTGTTGGGTTTGTTTTTAGTTTTCGATTTAGGCCACCAGCCGAGCACCAGGTAGTGAGGAACGCAAAGTTCCACGACCGCCATTGTCGCCGAGCTCCACCTCATCATGGCCAACTCGATCTAGCTGTCTCCTCTCTCTCCTAGCTCGTGTACTAGGATCCTTAGAGGTCGTAGATGCTCCCTGTGGAGTCGGTTGAGCTGATTAGGGTTTGGTTCCGCCAAAACGCCGTTCGCGCCACGACTGCACCGCCATGGCTATGAACTCCGGTGAGGTTTACGCTAGGTTGTCCAGAGCCGCTCGTGAACTTCCGAGTCACATTAGGGTTAGTATTGGTGTAGGCGAACCTAGTGCTAGAGTTAGTTGAAGCATAGCCGGCTCACCGACGCCGGAACATGAGCTCTGCACCGCTATGATCTCGCCACCGTGCCGCTGTGCATGTGGTCGAGCTCACCGGCGCTTGCTCATAGCTCGATCTTGTGCTCACTAGGTCCGTTGTAGTTCCAGGAAGCTTGTAGAGCCCTCCTTGGGGACGACCATTGCCTAAGTTGGCCGGCGTCAAGCCGTGTAGCACCGCCGTGTCGCCATTGCCACAGTCGAGCTTGCTCCGGTGGGCTAGGGCTTCGACCAGTTGGTTCCCTAGCTGCGATTTGTGTTGGGGATCACAATGGTAGGGTTGGTTTCACCGGAGACCTGGCCGTCGGCGAGCTCTTGCTGGTCGAACACCTCCCATGTGTCCTCTGTCGCTGACACGAAGGTCCCACTGACCTGTGGGCCCGAGCTGTCAGCGACTCGTGGGGTTTTTCCTTTTTGTTTGTTTTGCAGTTTTGTTGAGGAATTTTGGAAATTCATAAATAATTGTAGAGATGGCCAAATAATGTGAAAAAAATTCTGTTGAGTTTTTTATGAAATTTTTTATGTGATAAAAATATGAAACTTGCTGTTTAGTATGATTTAATGGGTGGTTAAATTGAAAATGTATAGCATGCTTTTATATGGCTATTTATCATTGCAATTTCATATTATGAGTTTGGTAACTACGAAATATGTGATTCCAATTGTGTTGGTATTGTTTTAGCATACCTTAACTATGAAAAATGCTAAACCACCAGTAAGCTCATTTTGAAATTGTTTACATGCTTAACCTTGTTGAGTGATTAATTTCTTTAATTGTACATTGTAACTTTTATAGTGTGCATTTTAAGTACGCTCTGGACTTGGTAGATTTTATACAAGTTCTATCTGCTTAGTATGAACTAGGAAAAATATGGAATCTTTTGTTTGACACTTTTCATGGTATAAAAAGAATTCATGTCCAGTTTATGCTTATTTGTTAATTAAATTCAATATGAATAGCTTTACTACTTCAAGAATGTGTTTCTTGTGAAAGTGTTGAATACCAAAGTGGTAGAGAAATGAATAATCATGTCTGTCCTATTTTTTCATGATTTTAAACAGTACAGTTTGAGAGTTATGACTGTTCTAAGTAGCTGTACAAATTTCTTAAATAGCATAAATAAGTTTGATGGCTTGCTTGTTTTGACTTATTTGTGGAATGTTTCAACAGTATAAATGAATAACAAAATGGTAGATAAATTGTTGATTCATATTTTGTTAAATTGGTACAACCATATCTTGAATAGTTTAAGTTTTATGCATTTTACAAGATGAAGGTCAAATCTGCTTATTTCCTGTTTTTGATAAACAACTTTAATGAAATTGATTGTTTGACCAAGTTAACTATGGAATCAGCTTGAGATGTTTATGAATGTTTTGTAGATAATTTTATAAGCTTTCTAGAAAGTCCAATTGTTGGGGATATTACCTCGACATATCCCCAAGGACCTTATGGGCCTACCGACCTGAAGACGGCCCAGCTCGCAAGGCCGTCCAGCACGCGACCAGCCCATCGTGCTCGCCAGGGACTCCAAGGAAGTCTTGCTCGCCAAGGAAGATCCTACTAGATAGACTCAGATCCCTTGCCTTGAGGGACCAATCGTAATCTGTTAGGATATGGAAACTGTAACCCTGCTCCCCGGCTATATAAGGCGAGCAGGGACCCCCTCGAAAAGGATCCATCAATGATCATCTACACCTCGTGTAACCTAATACTCATATCAATCCAGCCACCAAAACACAGGACACAGGGTATTACGAAGATTTGCTGGCCTGAACGTGTCTAAATCATCGTGTCTACACTCTCTGTGTCACGCTTGATCATCGTCGCCACGCCTCCGCCTACAATCTACTACCGTAGGGTACCCCCTAGGTAGACTGCGATGCGTATTTCGTCGACAGTTTGCGCGCCAGGTAGGGAGTGTGCATCGACGTAATGGCTCATCAAGCCGTTACCTTTCCCGGATCCATGGTCATCCCTGCGAGCGGCGCCACCCTCCAGATTGGATCTATGATCTGGACTATCCATGGCACCGTCTCCGTCTCAGAGACCATGGAGCCCGCGCGACCTCTCGCGCCGAACCTTCCTCTAGTCGAAGATTCAACCACCAAGATGGCCCGAAGCGCTCCAGATCGCGTTGCTCCTGACGACTTGACGAGCGATGTCGACCAGGTCGACAAAGATCTGGCCGGTTTCCTCAACATCATTGACGCCACTCGTCGCTGACTCCGCCCTCACGCATCGGTCGCGCGTAGGAAAAACACCCAGGAGGCTCCACAGCGTCGTTCGGCGCCTGACTCCGCTAGTCCCGGCACCGGCGAAAGCGCTGACGTGGCAACGCCCACAAGGAAATCCACGACGGCCCTTGTCCCCTCCACGGGCACAGAAAACATGCCATGCAGGAGTGCATCGCCCTGAGAGAGGCCATGCAAAGCAAGGCAGATGGGAAGCGACCAAAGAACAACTCGTCAAAAGAATACATAACAGAAGCTCCAACCAGAAACTTCACGAAGGCCACGCGCATATTTCCCATATTCGGCGGGCACCCAAGTGGTAACGATAAGCGCCGCCGAGCTCTTATTAACAGTAACAACGTTTATACCCCTCCTCTAGATTGGATGAAGACCCGGATCGACTTCTCCAGGGACGATCACCAGATACGTCATGATTATCCTGGTCGCTTCATCTTGGTTGTTGGTGCGGCTGTCTCGACCAGTTTCTTCAAAAAGATACTTGTCGACGGGGACAGCTCCCTCAACATCATCTTCCCAAGCACGCTCTAGCGACTCAAATTCCGAAAGAGTAGTCTTCACCCTACGAACTTCTCTTTCTATGGTATAATGCCCGGTGAAACCTTGAAGCCTTCCGGACAAATCACTCTCCTAGTATGATTCGAATCCGAGCACCGAGTCCACGAAGAACCTATTAGTTTTATCATCGCTGACTTCGACACCCCGTACGACGCCATCCTTAGGCAACCCGCGCTCTTGAGGCTCATGGCGATACCGCACTACACCTACTTAGTGCTCAAGATACCGATACCGCAAGGCGTCATCAGCCTCCACTCTGATCTTCAGGTCGCCTACGAATGCGAGCAAGAGACGATCAACAACGCAACCAGATGGGAACACCAACGCAGTACCCAAGTCTGCCTATCCGATGCGGCTAAGCACCAAGCAAAGGACTTCGACATCCCAGAGCCCCCGACTACGCGCGCTTCAAAGAAATCTAGGGAAACAAAGACGGTGACCCTGGTCGACGACGACCCTGAGAAGACCGCCGTGATCGGCGCCCACCTCGACCCAGAACAAGAAAGCGTGCTCATCAGCTTCCTGCAGCGCAACATCAACATCTTCGCTTGGAAACCGACGGACATGCCCGAAGTTCCCGCGACCACGCCGAGCACTCATTGAACGTGGTCAAAGGGGCCAAACCCACCCGTCCGAAACTTAGAAGATTCGCACCAGATCGCAAAGAGGCCATTAAAGCTGAAATGACCCGGCTCCTAGCTACAGGGTTTATTAAGTAAGTCATCCCGATTGGCTTGCTAATCCAGTACTTGTAAGGAAAAGGAATAATGAATGGAAAATGTGTGTCGACTATAGGAGTCTCAACAAGCACTGCCCTCCCGATCCTTTCCCTCTCCCGCGTATCGATGAAGTTGTTGACTCCACCGCTGGATGTGAACTCCTCTCCTTCCTCAACTGCTACTCTAGCTACCACCAAATAGCGCTGAAGGTAGAGGACCAGATCAAAACCTCATTCATAACCTCCTAGCTACACGACAATGTCTTTCACGCTCAAAAACGTTGGTGCCACATACCAACGTGCTATACAAGAATGCTTGAAGAAACTCATTCCTGGGAAGGTCGAGGCCTACGTAGACGACGTAGTCGTAAAAACATACTATGCAGATACGTTAATCGCTGACATAGAGGAAACCTTCAAGGCTCTTAACGAGTTCAGGTGGAAGTTAAACCCAAATAAATGCATTTTCGAGGCATCATCAGGGAACCTGCTAGGCAACATCGTCAGTCGATCCTGCATCCAAGCTAACCAGGAAAAAACAGCCGCCATTCTTCAAATGTAGCCTCTGTCAACGTCAAAGATGTACAAAACTCCCTGGGTGCATGGCCGCCCTGAATCGCTTCATCTCTCGCCTCGGTGAAAAAGGCCTTCCATTCTTCGGACTTTTGAAGGGCGGACAACAGTTCACATGGAACGACCAGGCAGATCGCACATTCGCCAACCTAAAGAAGTACCTCACTGAGCCTCCCATCCTTGTCTCCCCGAAGGCTGACAAACCAATGCTGCTCTACATCACCGCTACCAACCGGGTCGTCAGCACCGTCATGGTGGTCGAACATGAAGAAAGCGGACGTGCATACCCGGTTCAGCGACCATGCTACTTTGCAAGCGAGGTGCTCAATGAGTCAAAAAAAAGATATCCCCAGGTGCAAAAACTATCATATGCGGTCCTTATCACCGCACGCAAAATCCGACACTATTTTCAGCGGCCAGCTAAGGTGACAACCGTCACCGAATTTCAGCTAGGCGACATCCTGCGCAACAAAGACGCCACCAGGCGGATAATCAAATGAGCGATCGAGCTTGGAACGTTCAACATCGCTTTCCAAGGACCGCATACGATCAAGTCACAAGCACTCACCAACTTTATCACCGAATGGACCGATATCCAGGTCCTAGTAACCACCGAAACCGCCGAGCATTGGACTTTATTCTTCGACGGCTCTCTTTCCATTCATAGAGCGGGCGCCGGTCTCCTATTCATATCGTCATCCAGAGATAAGCTTCGCTACGTCCTACGACTACTATTTCCGGCATCCAATAACGCCGCCGAATACGAGGCAACATTACACGGGCTCCGCATCGCCAGTGAACTGGGCATAAAACGCATCATCGTCAACAGCGACAAGGCCCTAGTAATTAACTAGCTCAACAAAGAATGGAATTTCTCCAATGAGAAGATGGACGCGTATTGCGCCTCCATACGAAAACTAGAAGGAAAATTCTTCGGGATTGAATACCACCATGTTCCGTGTGATCGAAACTAAGAAGCAGATGAAATTTCCAAACTAGGATCATCACGATCCCCCGTCCCAGCAGGAGTATTCGTCCAAGACCTACTCGATCCATCAATTGTCGATAAGCATGAAGCCCTGACCGACGACATACCACCACCGCAAGCTAACATGTTGATCACCACGAGCATTACCCGACTAGTCGACTGGCGAGATGATTTCATACAATATCTCTCTAATAGCCTGGTGCCATCAGACGAGACTGAAGTAGAAAGATTGATCCGCCGAGCCCACAACTACGTCCTTGTCAACGGAACGTTGATGAGGAAGAATTCAAATTATGAAGAACTGAAAAGTGTGTTTCTACGGAAGATGGCGCTGCACATGTGGAATCCACGCTGCCGCAAAGACGCTGGTATGAAAAGCCTTTCGAGCAGGTTTTTATTGGCCCATAGCGGTCGCCGACGCAGAACAAATGGTGCGCACCTGCAAGGGGTGTCAATTCTTCGCCAAACAAACTCACCTCCCTGTCCAGGAACTCCAAGTAATACCAGCCTCCTGGCCCTTCGCGTGTTGGGTCCTCGATATGCTCGGTCCCTTCCGACTAGCGCCAACAAACTTCAAATGGAGCTTCATAGCCGTCGACAAGTTCTCCAAGTGGATCAAGGTCAGGCCGATCACCAAAGCCTCCGCCGGAAATGCGGTCGCTTTCATTCATGAAATTATACACCGATTCGGCGTACCAAATTCAATCATCACCGACCTGGGCTCAAACTTCATCGGGAACCTATTTTGGGATTTTTGCGAGGAGAACGAAATATTAGTTAAATATGTCTCCGTCGCACACCCCAGAGCAAACGGCCAGGCCGAGCGCGCTAATGGAATGATACTAGATGCGCTCAAGAAACGTTTATACTAGGAGGAAGAGAAGAACCCAGGTCGCTAGCTACGTGAACTACCTGCGGTGCTATGGGGACTACGCACTCAGCCTTGTCACAACACCGGCGTGTCTCCGTATTTTATGGTGTTCGGCTTCGAAGCTGTAATCCCAACCGACGTCGCCTTCGGTTCCCCACGCGTAGAGTACTACAATGAAGAAACATCCGACCAGGCTCGGATCGACGACCTCGATCGACTTGAAGAACAACGGTTAACCTCATGCGTGCGGACGACCAAATACCTAGAAGGCATTCGTCGATATTACAACGGCAATATCAACTACAGATCGTTCACCATGGGAGAGCTCGTCCTCAAGAGGAAGCTGAAGCCCGACGGCATGCATAAGCTCTCTTCACACTAGGAAGGCCCCTATATCGTAAAATAAGTCACTTGACCAGGATCGTACTGGCTCACGGACCAAGAAGGCATTGACGTTCCCAACTCATGGAGCATAGAGCACCTTAGGTGCTTCTACGCCTGAAATACTTGTACTATGTACCCTCCCAGTATCAATAAAAGTTTGACATTTCTCTCCATATACCTTTCTAAAATTCAGGGGACCTCTACAAAAATGCCCACGGCGTTCGATGACTTCTACAAAACGCAAACGGCATTCGACGACTTCTTCAAAACGTAAATGGCGTTCGATGACCTCTCCAAAACATTCCCACAGTGTTCGATGACCTCTCCAAAACGTGATAAGGCGTTCCCTCCAAACAGCCTGGCCATAGCCAGAAAGCACCCAGAGCTGGCCTGTCGATGAACCATAGTGAATAGAAGTAGCTAACCTAAGCGCTATGACAACATTGACAGACCTCCCAAGTGGTGTTTCCCCAGAAGCCAGGAGACATCACTTAGGTCGAGAGCAATGAGGTTATGCGCCAAGAATCTATATACGACCACGGTACAGTCGACGACTCTACAAGCAGCATGACTTTTCACCCAACGTCTGCAAGAACGGTCTCCACAGGCCCTGGTCATGCCACGATCGAGCCTCTCGGAAAAAGGCCCTATCCCTAGCATCTCCCTAAGCGTGCATGAGCTACTCTCCCTCTACCCCGCGTGTTGCTAGCAGCACGCCTCCTTGGGAGTCCTTATGTATCCTACGCGTGCAGTGGCGCTAGCCCTATGATATGGACCATTTGAGACCCAAGGCCGAACGATTCATCGCTATGGCTCACGACTCAGCTGGCATGAGACGACATACAAGTGAAATAAAATCTCACCGCCCCGATAAACAAAAGCTTTGATACATTTCACTTACACGTCCATGCAATTCTTATATCATATACAAGTGGCGGCTACCTCGTAGCAAAAAACTCCACGTCAGAAAGAAGATCCCTAGTAATGCATCCACCTCCGCCTCCAAACGACCCACATCCAACTCAGAAGTACCAGCTGCGTATCCGCTCCGTACCCTCAGCAGATCGACTCGCGGGTAATGCGACTACAGTAGGGCAAGACGATAAGAAAGCATCTCTCGTGCTGCCGATGACGCAAACGACTTGAAGCATCCCAAGAACCCCCACGCCCTTTTCAAAACATCAGTAATTGCCTCCTCCGATGGAGGGATAGGGGCGAAATCAACATTGTCTACACAAGCCATCACCGACCTTACCTCTACAACCAGGCTCCACAAACGATCGCGCCCGGCGCCAACCTCGGTGTCCATCTCTAGAAACAACCAAAACAATCAGCATAAAGCTAGGGCAACAAATCAAGGAAAGAAACAGGACGACAGAACCAACCTCTCTTCGCCTTTGCTAACTGGTCGCGAAGACCTAAGTTGTCGCGTTCCCTCTCCAAAAGAGCCTTTTCCAGCTCACGTGTCCACGCATGAACTTCCTCCAAAGACTTCTCCAAAGCTACAACATGAAGCTTACGCTCGCGACTCGCCCTTAATAGCGCCTGGGAGAAAACAGTCGGTTAACCAGGTCATCATCAACAACTGGGCCTACGAATGATTAAACAGAAGAGGGCATATCACCCACCTTCACATTATGCAAGACATCCCCACCACCATCAGAACCGTCATCATCAACAACGACGCCACCTCCCGAATGAGGCAGCCCCCCAAAATCATCTTCGACAACAAGCGAAACTCGCCTCCGTCTCTTCCTAGAACGAGAACTAAACGACAGCGGCACGTCATCTCCTTCATCAACCCCTGCTCGAATGCCAGAAGGGGCCACATCAACAGGAGTTTGCGGATCTCTTGAAGCGTTTAGGCCTTCATCGAATCCCGGGTCATCCATAGCACAAGGCTCCAACCGCAACGGCTCTGGCTCCACGACAGTCACTACCACCACAGGAGATTTTTCACCGACCAGTTCCTCAGCAACATCCGGCATAATGTTGTACAACGACCCAACTGTTGATATTTGTTAACGCAAACAGAGAAATCACTAGGAAGTAATCCGCAAGCGCACAGATACCGGTGAGCACTTCACCCGGGAGATTATCCAGAGTATCGTATTTATTTATCCACAGGGAGAAAGGGTGCATCTGACTAACCAATCTATGCTATTAACCTTTGGGCTATTAACAAGGTGATTATGAGCGATTAGAGAAGACTGCGACTGTAGTCTCGTTCTAGTCTATATAAGATATGTATTATTTTCTATTGGGGAGAACCGTCGTGATAAGAAACACATCAGAGAATGCTTACCATGCGGCCTATAACCCTACCGGTCCTTCTAACGGGATTGTGGGTTCCAAAGGTATCTACGGAATTGTCACTTTCTGAGCTACTACCACAGATCTGGCTAGATAGGGGATATCTATGAGGATCCTAGCCCAAACACCACGTTTACGCTAAAGACAATTACCCTACTCTCAAAGCAAAGAGAATAAAGTGAACTCACAGACCAAAGAATAATAAAACAGGGAACTTACTAGAATTAGAAGTCGAATTACCGAGGAAATCCTAGGAGCAAGCCTCGGGTTAGGAGTCTTGATCACGTCGATACAAACTAGAGAAGAGACACTGACAAGCCGGGCTTCCTCCAATCCATACCTCCACTCTAACTCTCTCAATCCAATCTCACATGTATGCTAAGCCCTAGAGAATAGATCCATAAGGGATCCTCTCTGGTGAATCCTCTCTGGAAAATATGTAAATGAATAATGGATTGCCTTTAGCCAGGGGCAGGGGTTCTCCTTATATAGCCCCCTCAAATGAACGTCAACCGTCGGATCAAACCGACCTTAATGGAGGGGTTAGATTTAATCTCAAAGGCGGTGGAACCCTAATCCACGAAGCAGGGCCTCATTGGGCCTGGGCCTTGGGCGGGCGCCCTGGCTGTGGGCCCACTCGCCTTCTCGTTTCTTCCCGTGTCTTCTGGAACCCTCTAGAGTATAGAAAATCCTGCGGATGATAATTATCTCTATGTAAACATGACATGTGGGCCTTTCCTTGGTATTTCCTGATATCCCCCTGAAGAAACAGACATTCACCAAAACTCGTGGAATTCTGTCAGTATAAACCCTATGTCTAGGTGGTGTGTTGCAAATATATCCTTTCTTCTGCTTAGTTGACACTTAGAATTGATACTTAAGAGGTGTCAACACCAACCTCATCAAACGCTGCCATAGCATATAGTAAGTCATCAAGAAAACTGCATATTAAGAAAACACTCACCAAGGAGACACCTTCCGCCCTCCGAATCTAGTCGCTTGGGGCAACCTAGAAGACTCGGTTAACCTCAACGTGGAATACGCGCCAAGCGGGACGTCGTCATACCCTAACAAGGCATCACACCTTCGAAATGTCGAATCAGGAGGGCGTTTGCTAGACTGGCTTGAGTGTCTCGTTTCAACAACATCAACACCGGCAACGGCAACCAGAGGCGTACAGAACTCCGGCAGCAAACCAAATGACGGCGACAAGGCAAAATAAGTAGCACGGACCTCACCATGGATCTACAAGACCAAGCACATATATAAAAACGACAAAAGAAAAGGTATAGACACAAAAAACAACAACAAGACGCAAACATCAAACCTGAGGAGGAGGACGCTGAAGCGAAAAATCTTTCCTAAACTTATCCGGCGCACAACGCTTCGCAAGATCAAACATGAACTTCAGTTGTTTATCAGCAACAACAGGCTCAATGTTTTCAGGTGTCTCCCGAGTGCTGTCATCCCCACCAACATACTCAAAAGCCGAATGCTTCCTCTCCTTACAAGGTTGGCAACGCCTGGCGATAAAACTGCACGCCACCCACACACCGTCAAGAGTATGGCAATCCGGAAGCTTCAGCAACAGTTTCACCTTCTCCAAACTATCCCCAGTAGGTGGCTCCGACCAGCTTGCTTGGGCCTTAGGCACAAATGCAGGGTCACATGGTGCAAAGGCCTCCTCCTGATGAACATAGAACCACCCCGACTTATGCCTGACAAATTTATAATGCAGCGGCATCGAGATATACTCCTCCGATATACCATCCCTAAGATGAAGGTACACAGAAATAATCATGCCCGACGACCTAGTCCCATTCGGCTTCAGGCGAAAGAAGTACCGAAACAATTCAAAATGAGGATATACCACAATGTATGCCTCACACATGTGAATAAACGTCGCAATATGCACGATCGAGTTGGGATTCAGGTTTCAGAGCGAGATACCGTAATACCGCAACAGACCACGAAGGAAGGGATGCACAGGAACCCCAAAACCACATCAGAAGAACGGCTCAAACACCACGAGTTCATCCGTATTCGGAGTCGGGAACTCCTCGCCGAACGCCGACCGCCATCCGCCGACCTCCTTGGCCGGAAGAAGACCACCAAAAACAAGGGCATTAACACCGTCTTCCTTCAGGGTGCTCCGCGCTCAATGCTTCGCCCAGGGCGGCACCACCAACTCCTCAACCCCAACATTTGGCATTGGCGCAGCGGTAGCCCTCCTAATCGTCGTCGCCAACCGTGTCGCCACAGCCATCGCCATCGACGACTTCACAGCAGTAACCTTTTTCGGCGCCATCAACCGAGCACCAGAGACAGACGAGAAATGGGTAACAGGAGCCCCAAAGAAGATTGTGGTGGAAGATTGAAAAGCTACACTAGAATACGGAAGCTGCCGCCGCCGCCGAATCTCCTTTTATACCAAACGGCGCGACGCCTCGCCTTCCAGGGTTTTTGGGAAACCACAACAGCGAAATATGGGACCGCCACGGCGACAACCCTCCCCGCCTCGCCATGGGCCGCTAACTGTGCGGTTAATCCGACCCACTCACCACTTTTTTATCCTCATTTCATATTTACTTCCAAATAAACTCCTTAATATGCGATTATTGATTTCCTACGCTGAAAAAACACCACAGGCTCGGGGACTGGCTATACAATTTTTTCATGAACTTTATTGTAGCTACATACTTCCGCTACAGTACACCGGTCGGCGAATTTCACCACTAGCCAAAAATTTCAACCCTCAGGGACTTCGCTAATGTGAACTGGGGTCCCAATCTTCCGTCAGTTCAAGATAACTATCGATTTGTTCGGAGAGAGACACACCGATCCGGCTTTAGATCCCAAAGACCGAACCCTGCAATCCTAGCACCACGACTCCTCTGGTTATCAACCGTGTCACAATCCGGTTGACCTTGCCAAGAAGGCTAATCCCTGCTGCGAATCGAAGAACACAAACAAGAACAAGATAAAATGCAACTCAAGTGAAGTGACAATTGCGGATATATGATTAAGATCAAGAGTTGGGGTCTCACAAACCGATGAAACGGCGAAACTGTTCTTAACAGAATAATCTAATCAAAACCCAAACCCTAACATAGGCGGCGGCTGGTTATATGGTCTAAGAGGCGTCCTAGGGCAGCCACTCACGTCCCTAAGGTGGGCCAACTCGTTACAAAGCCCAACGGCTCAAAAGACAACGATTGAGTGTCTTAACAGATTCTGGACGTCAACTTGTTTCGACAGTTTCCGTTGACTCTGAAGGAATTTTAACATGAAACCAATTGGTTTGGTTTCCTTATCAAATTATCTTTCCATCCATCTATGTTTCATCGAAAACAGAGTCTGTATGTGACCTGGGCATCCGTTTTACCATTGGCTGCTCCTGAAACCCGAGATGGACTCGAATTCGAATTGAATTGGGCCTCCAACTTAGGTTGGACGACCTTGCTGCCCTCATAAGGTGGTGGCCAAGGAGGAGGACGTGTTGGACCATCTTTGGGGTATTCTCCACATGTTTGGGACGTTGTCCTACTTGGGTCAGGGTCCCAAGGTTGCATGACAAGCCCAAGACGACGTCGTAGCATCCCGCAGAAATAGTAGCTGAGTGTCGTGATGATTTGAAGACCTTGCCGACATGATATTGATGTGGGACCAGACCTATTTGAATCCATCAAGTCCTCATTGACCTCAATCGCACTCCGGATGGATGAGTTATGGCCTTCGCAATGAAGCACTATTGGGCTGTTAATGAACCAAATGTTGAACTTTGAAGACCATGCACATTGAGACATGTTTGTATCTACAAGAAAATATTGACATATACATGTGGAACCAAGTGAGTTGTACCAAGAACCATTGTGTAAATGTAGGAATGAGCTCACCTTGTAATCTATAGTTATGGTTGTATCCGAAGGTGTCATGTCCTCATCATTCGCCAAGCAGAAGCCAAGAACCAGGTACCTAGTCGCAACCCCCGACCAGACTCGGGGACTTCATCAAACCATGCAGCACTCAGGGACTGCGACCACGACACAGAAGGGCGATACACAGCATTAGATACCCGGGGACTGCAAACAAAATAAAACAACACGATCCTGATACAAGAACCTCCTAGCTCCTTACATTAGGCTCGAGGACTACGGGTATTCGCAGTCATTTTTCTCGAAAAATTTATGTTTTAGTTTTTAAGTTACATTTTTCCTTATAAAGCTTGGCACCACATGCATACTTCACCTACTACCAAGCTCGGGGACTAAGTGGGTACACTTCACCATGCGGTGAATGTACTAATTTTCTTCTCGACACAAGCTCTGCATTTTTTGTGTTGTTTTTGCAGAACCTAAGTGGGTACACTTCACCAGGAAAGGACTTTTCAAAATTTTTTCTTCTGCAGCACATCACATCCTCCCGACAAGCGGTCACATCATCCGACGAGGCGACCTGCTTGCACATTAAGCTACGACGCTCACGACCAGCGCTACTTGGTCACGAGACTTCTCTGGGCAGCGTCTCGACCAGCTATACCTGGTTGGGACTCTGCAGCAACGACTACACATGATGGCGACCAGCTAAACACCACCAAGGACGATGTTGCTGGCTCACCAGAAGAATACAACGTGCTCGGGGACTTGTTGGCGATATTACCTCGGCATATCCCCAGGGACCTTATGGGCCTACCGACCTAAAGACAACCCAACTCGCGAGGCCCTGCAGCACGCGACCAGCCCGTCGTGCTCACCAGCGACTCCAAGGAAGTCTTGCTCGCTAAGGAAGATCCTAGTAGATAGTCTCGGATCCCTTGCCTTGGGGGACCGATTGGAATCTATTAGGATATGGAAATTGTAACCCTGCTCCCCGGCTATATAAGACGAGCAGGGACCCCCTCGAAAAGGATCCCCTCAAATCATCTACATGTTGTGTAACCTAATACTCATATCAATTCAGCCACCAAAACACAGGACGTAGGGTATTACGGCAATTTTCTGGCATGAACCTGTCTAAATCACCGTGTCTTTGCTATCTGTGTTACGCTTGATCGTCGTCGCCACGCCTCCGTCTACAATCTACTACCGTAGGGTACCCCCTAGGTAGACTGCGACGCGTATTTCGTCGACACCAATTTCACTTGTGCTAGTATTTTCTAAATCAAGTTATGATTAAATCTCTTAGCTGTTGTTTGAGTCCTTTAATTTGGAGTATTTTGAGTAGTTTGTTAATAATGAAAACTTAATAAATAAGTTAAGAAAATAACCTAATTGTAAAATGGTTAGTTGCAGGTGTTAGGAAACTCACTGAAGATGAAGAGCTATACCTAAGGCTTTTAAAGAAGGGTAAGTGTTATATTCTCTTCTAAAGAAGAGATATGCACATACTCGGTCCACGAAAGAAATCTTGCATATAGACATACATCAATCTAGCATATATGCATATGCACTTGAGCATGTATCATAGTTCATATACCTCTATCAGATGTCTTGTATCATCATACATATGTACAAGCATACAGGATCGCCAGAGGGAGTCACTCATTTGGAGTTCGGGGAGATCGAAAGAGGAATTCCTCAAAAGGTTCAGGCTCAGGAGTTGTAAGAGGAAGGGGAGTAGATTTCCTGAGTGCCTTGATCATTAGCCCTCCACCTTTCTAAAAGGCAAGCCCCGGAGCATTACAAGCCTCCTCTCTTTCTTTTAAGTATTGACTTACGATTCACAATCTATTTTATGCATTAAGTAAATAGGAGTTGAATGAAACCCTTTACTACATTACCTTCCTTGTCCAACTAAAAGAACCTTGTAGGCCTAGGATTGAAACATATTCTTAGTCATGCTTAGACCGGTAGTAGTGGGTGGTCTCTTATCACTCGCAAAGATAGGTTTATACTGGTCATGGTTGGCTATATTTGCTATCCTAGAAAATAACCATGTGGAAGTAATAAATCGAGATCGAGCAGACACTGTGTGTGAGAGTGTTGACACCTCTTTAGTATCAATTCTAAGTGTCAACTAAGCAGAAGAAAGGATATATTTGCAACACACCACCTAGACATAGGGTTTATACTAACAGAATTCCACGAGTTTTGGTGAATATATGTTTCTGCAAGGGGTTATCAGGAAATACCAAGGAAAGGCCCACATGTCATGTTTACATAGAGATAATTATCATCTGCAGGATTTTCTATACTCTAGAGGGTTCCAGAAGACGCGGGAAGAAACGAGAAGGCGAGCGGGCCCACAGCCAGGGCGCCCGTCCAAGGCCCAGGCCCAATGAGGCCCTGTTTCGTGGATTAGGGTTCCACCGCCTTTGAGATCACATCTACACCATCCATCAAGGTCAGTTTGATCCGACGGCTGACGTTCATTTGAGGGGCTATATAAGGAGGACCCGTGCCCCCTGACAAAGAGCAATCCATTATTCATTTACATATTTTCCAGAGAGGATTCGCCAGAGATGATCCCTTATGGATCTATTCTCTAGGGCTTAGCATACATGTGAGATTAGACTGAGAGAGTTAGAGTGGAGGTGTGGATTAGAGGAAGCCCGGCCTGTCGGTGTCTCTTCTCCAGTTTGTATCGACGGATCAAGACTCCTAACCCGAGGCTTGCTCCTAGGATTTCTTCGGTAATTCGACTTCTAATTCTAGTAAGTTCCCTGTTTTATTATTCTTTGGTATGTGATTTTACTTTATTCTCTTTGCATTGAGAGTAGGGTAATCGTCTTTAGCGTAAACGTGGTGTTTGGGCTAGGATCCTCATAGATATCCCCTGTCTAGCCGGATCTGTGGTAGTAGCTCGGAAAGTGACAATTCCGTAGATACCTTTGGAACACACAATCCCGTTAGAAGGATCGGTAGGGTTTATTGGCCGCATGATAAGCATTCTCTGAGGTGTCTCTTATCACGATGGTTCTCCCCAATAGAAAATAATACATATTTTATATAGACTAGAATGAGACTACAGTCGCAGTCTTCTCTAATCGCTCATAATCACCTTGTTAATAGCCTAAAGGTTAATAGCATAGATTAGTTAGTCAAATGCACCATTTCTCCCTGTGGATAAATAAATACAATACTCTGGATAATCTCCTGGGTGAAGTGCTCACCAGTATCCGTGCGCTTGCGGATTACTTCCTAGTGATTTTTCTGTTTGCGTTAACAAATATCAACAAGCATTTCTGGCGCCGTTGCCGGGGAGATAGACGGTTTGTTGAGATAACCTCAAATCTTGCTATTAGCTTGTACCTATACTTTTATCTTTTCTTATCTTTTTCAATTTCTTTATTTCTTACCTTTTCTATCCCTATGGAATGCTATGCTAGTTTTGAACTATGCTTATCCATTTACCTTTTCCCTTTTTTTCTTTTTTATCATCTTTATCACCTTACCATTTTCTTATTACCACATATATATAAATACTCTACTCCAAAGGGCAACTTGTTGGAAACTCCACCATCTTCACATCTTATTCTTATGAATGGCTATGAGCTTCGCCCTGCTTGTATAGCCATGGTTTGGGAGAAATCTTTCTCTAGTCTTGGTTTAGTTTTAACTTCATTTGAAAATATGAATTATCCAAGTATAGAGGAGGCCCCAAACAAGATCAATTTGAGAGTTACCAATCTAAGTGGAAATTTGAACTTACATGAAGAATTAACCATAGAGATTGGAGAGGAAGATGATATCAATGAGCATGGAATCTATTCCATAACTATCTCTTTAAATCCATGCTCATATGAGACATCTCCCATACCCATTGGTATCTTTATCATTACCATTTATGACATATTCAACACCCTTACTCTTTCTATTTACAAAAACTTTAAAAGGGTGGTTGTCGATGCATATGTCTATCATAAATTTTGTAGATCTCGTTGTGTAAATATTGAGATAGGTAATGAAAGGGAAAATGTTTTTCTAAAAGCACATCTTGAAAGGTTTCCCTAGGACAAGCTTAGTGTCCTAAAACAAGAAACTCTTAGAGCTTAACATGATTATTCACCCTTTTTGTTGCCTACCTTGTGAAACGAGCATACAAATATATGATTATATTCCTTCGGGTATTTTTGTCACTAACCCTTCCAGGTATAGAACAGAAAGAATGAAGGAATAACAAGCATAAGGTATATGTCCAACCAATCATCATGCAACATTGAATTACATTCAACCAATCTTGATTTTTGCAAAATTAAAGCTTGGGGGATAACCCATCATACAAACATCTTTTGCCATGTTGCTACATCATCTTATTTGTACCTACCATTAAGGCATGCTCAACTACTAAAAAAATCATCCTACTCTTTCATCATCACATGAGTAAATCTCCATAATACTTTCATGCTACCTTTGTTTACTATGGAATATGTTTAGGTTTTGAAGAATTTTCATTATGCATGGTGCTTAGTTTAAATCAAAAGGTATTTGAATATCACTTTGAAAGGCTTTTAAATTAAGCGTGGTGCTTAGGTTAAAATGTCTTCCTAAGTCAAATTAGACGTGGTGTCTAGGTTGATTTTTGAACTGATAGTATGCTATAGTAGATATCGGATATTTTGTTGGACTAACCCCTGTAGGAAAACTATCAATATCAAATTGGGAAAGTCCTGAGAGAAACTCACATTGGAGATGAAGAGATACACATGAACTTCAACAACTTTCACAAGAGAGACACAACTAATTCATCAATAGATGAATTCCATGGAGTAAGGAGAAGATAAGGATAACCTTAAACCACTCAATCCATGGAAGAGAAGGTGAACAAAACTTCAAGACAAGATCAACAAATTTCAAGATAAGAGGAACAAGGATGAGGAGTGGAACAAAGGAGACAAGCTATTAATGCTCAACCAACCGATCAAAAGAAGCTTCCATGAGGTGTTACAGGGCCATCATTCTTCAAAATTAAAGGTAAGTAATCATCACTCTAAAAGCATTTCTTTGATTCTGGTATTCACATAATAAATATCTAAAAACATGTTGAGCTACAACATTTTTTTGATCCAACCTCATAAACTCAACATGTTAGTTCTTTAAAGCTTGTTCCTAGTACCACATTCTTGTTCTCACAAATTTAACCATATGGGTTGAAATGTTGCACATCCAACTTTGGAAGATCATAATCTCAATCATATAAAATTTATTCATAGACAAATCCTTCCATGTGCTTAAGAAATTTTAATTTGCTAAGTGTTGTTGAAGTGCTACACTCATACTTATCTTTTGATTTTTTTGCACCCATGTTATGGTTAGACAAAATACTCAATTCTGCTCAATGTGATTAGGCTAGAGAAGAATGAATAAAACTTTGGTTCTGTTGTGTTTTCCCACCAACAGAGCCCATGCACTTGATCTCTGCCTTGTTTATTTGAGCAGGACACTTCTTCACCATGCCATCAAGAGCATGGGGGATGACACCCCACCAATGGAGATAGGAGATTCAAGACCTATCATCCCAATCTCCACAGAGCTTACACTCTTGAAGAAGCTGTCTGTGACCTTGGAGCAAGTGTTAACATCATGTGAAGCTTGCAAATCAGACACTATGCTACCCCAAGGCAATTCCTTAATATATCAGCATACGGGTTGGGCACTCGTTCGTACCAGTAAACCTTGTGATTGGAGAAACAGACAGAGATGAGAAATCCCTCATTATCTTGGACACCCATTCTTAAGAACAACTAATACCATCATCTACATGGATAGCGCCAAGATCTGTCTCCCAATCAAGGATGAGAAGGAGAGGTTCACTTTTTGGAAACATACACTCATGGCTCTTACTCATCCTTAGATGTCGTACATCTACGAGGACACAACTGTTGCTACAAGAAAGAGTAACATCAAAAATAGAAGGAAGATGAGTAAAGCTCAACAACGAAGAGAAGACCTAGATGATCAACACTATTGATTTAGGGTATGGCCAACTCCTTCTATCAAATACCTCGCTAAGCTGAATGATCCAGGAGTACCTACCATTGATTGCAAGATCAAGGAAAGTACATCCCACAAGATATTCTGCGAAATTGGATCAACTGACAACACAGTGTCTATGGTAGCCTATCAACATTTATATGACAGTAGACCACTATACCAGACATATGTGCAGTTTCAGTTGGTAGACCAATCATTCCAATTTCCAGAGGGAATAACAAAAGACATCATAATCAAAGATCACTATGTTCCCGCCGACTTCATGGTTTCATGGGAGATAAAGATGGATTCCACCTTATTCAAGGAAGATTTTTCCTCAACACCACCAGCACAATCATCTTCATATCAAAAGAGGACTACTTCCAATTTCCTGAAGAGAAGACGTATTGCTACTTCAATAGACACACCACTTATGATAAGACAAGGAAGCATCGGTCTCAATGCCAAATGAAACAAGCCACCAAGGATGGATGGACAAATTATCCAAGAGAATGTCAAGATACGAAGACCAATCCAATAATGAAGATGATGATCTCCTGAGTAAGAAAGTTGTACCACCAACGGAGGATGTATCACAAGCTACAGAGAGTAAAGAAGAAGTAGAACCTCAAAACAGTGAATCGCAAAAAGTGAAACCTCAGACTAAGAAAGGGTGGAAGAACAGACTTCATCAAAACATTAACACAAGGTGAACAAACATACAAGTCTTCATCGGTATTGGATAACACTCCTGAAGATAATTTATCCAGAAGAGATGTCCGGATCGACGGACCTAAATATCCAAACCTTGGCCGAAAGGTAAACTCGGTAAGTTATCTGCATATTTAATTCTGCATTCCACCACCATAATTAATTCTAGCGCTATTAACCAACATAAAATTAAATTTACATATTTAATTTTCACACTGCATTAGTTTAGCTTACACACTCGAAATTTCTAGTGTGGTTTTGCTCTACTATCATCCATGGAATAATCACCTGTATAAACTTAAACAAATCCATAGCGCCAATCTATTAAGATACTCAATTGCATTAATTGCATTCTAGCATATCACTTATAGATATTCCTAGCTTTATTCTCATTCATCATATCCTCCATTGCATAATCATCTTTAACATGACATATCTACATTTCTTCATTGCATAAAGAAAATCTTTAAGCCCCATGTGAAAGAATTTATGGTAATACCATAAGGGAATTTACTGTGGTGGCACAAAAATATTTTCTCTTGCATCATAAAATAGAAAATTCTAAAAAAAGAGATGAGATATTCAATTCCTGTTAGAACATATTAAAGTTTAAATTAGCTCATAAGAATATTCAATTACTCTTTTGGCTGACCGTTAACCCATTTTCATAATGGAGCCTCGAGTTTTGTTTGTTCTTGTCAGAGTATAACGATGCAGGATTGAAAGCACCAAAGAGGAGTGAGCCCAACCAGGAGGCTACTTCCAAAGATCATTCAAAGCAACTATAGCAAACATCTAGCTTGGGGGAGGGCATCCCCCAGTTATCAGGTAAGTATATATATGCGATTATCAAGTCTATCTTATAGTCATAAAAATATCAAAAATATGTGAACACATGAAGGTTCACCATAGTATCATAAGAAAATTTAAAATTGCTAAAAACATATGGGCACATGAAGGTCCATGTCTGTCGAGTCTTAAGAGTCCTAAATAAAGATATATATATATATATATATATAGTTCTTGAGGCATGTTTAGATCCATTAGCTAGAGTTTAGTTTGTTTTCATTTCCCTTTGTATGCATGCCTCATAATAAATAAATAAATAAATAAAGATTATTTCTATTATTATTGTGTCTTGCTTGTCTCGACTGTTGTTATCTAAGAAAACAGAAAACAAGTATGCGGGAGACCCCCGATGATGAGACGAACATATTCAACCGCAACGAGCAAACATCTCAGAAACAATCAGAGCAACAACCGCACACGCCGAAGCAGAGGCCGAGGGGCCACCCCAGCTGGGCGGCCGCCCCACTACCCAGGGCGCCCGCCCTGGGCTGATCACCCTCTGCTCCGTCCTTCGACCACTGTCAGGTTTGCACCCTGCACGTTACATTCTTTCATGCACATCTCTAAATTTCAATTTGTGCACTGAGTTTCCATAAATAAATGCTTTAAACATGATAAAATGATAAAATGTTTCCTTAAAACATCTTCATGGAATAGACTCTCTGTATGAAGTTTTCTAGAGTCCTGCTAATGCTGGGAATTAAGTTAGAGTCTCCATGTTGCTTAAGTCATTGTGGAATATAAGATGGTAGAATATGAAAACCTAATTCTTGATAATCTCTGTCACTTGGAGAATTTCTTTAAAAATAAATAACTACCATCTCCTATATGCTTTACACTTACCAATCAAAAGCCAAAAGGCTACTTACTTTGTATTGAGTTTGTTCGAATCGTGTGGATCCTTGTTAGAATTTTATCATACTCCGAAGGTCAAGGCTTCATTCATACATTACAAACACAAAAGATTCTCTCTTCAGAAGTAGTGTTGCATTAGATGCATCGGCTATGCAAAAATAATTAATTCAAGGAAATAAAAATGGGCAAAAAGTCTGACAACCTCGCAGTAGAATTAGGGGTACTTCATGCACCCACTAAAAAAAACATATATACAAAGATAGCCCATGGTTCCTCTAATAGCAATGCACTGGCAAGATATGACATTATAATAAAATTTGACCAACAAGTCTTGATCTAAGAGTATGGCATTATTCTCCTCGGATCCCGGTTTGACCAGGCAATACATGCAAGGTAAGTATGCCACATCTACCTACATTTTTCGAGATTCATAAGTGATCTGAGAACACTAGTAATAGGAAAGAAGTAAGCTAAACATGCAAAAACTCCAAGTGACAAGATTGATAGATGAAGGGTCTCTACTTATAGCTACTTTATTCCTCAATTATTCATAGTTATATGGTGACTCTACTGAGAACTCCCACAGTGCAGGTAAAAAGGAACTTTCTGCTATTGATGTCTAAACCTTAAGCTTATGTTTTCACCATCCTTTTCTCGAGAACGAGTAAAAGTCTAAGTATGGGGGAGCTTGTTGACACCTCTTAAGTATCAATTCTAAGTGTCAACTAAGCAGAAGAAAGGATATATTTGCAACACACCACCTAGACAAAGCGTTTATACTAACAGAATTCCACGATTTTTGGTGAATGTATGTTTCTGTAGGGGGTTATCCAGAAATACCAAGGAAAGGCCCACATGTCATGTTTACATAGAGATAATTATCACCCGTAGGATTTTCTATACTCTAGAGGGTTCCAGAAGACGCAGGAAGAAACGAGAATGCGAGCGGGCCCATAGCCAGGGAGCCCGCCCTACCCTCTAGGCGCCTGCCCAAGCCCCAGGCCCAATGAGGCCCTGCTTCGTGGATTAGGGTTCCACCGCCTTTGAGATCACATCTACACCATCCATCAAGGTCGGTTTGATCTGACGACTGACGTTCATTTGAGGGGGCTATATAAGGAGGACCCCTGCCCCTTGACAAAGAGCAATCTATTATTCATTTACATATTTTCCAGAGACGATTCGCTAGAGATGATCCCTTATGGATTTATTCTCTAGGGCTTAGCATACATGTGAGATTAGATTGAGAGAGTTAGAGTGGAGGTGTGGATTGGAGAAAGCCCAGCCTGTCGGTCTCTCTTCTCCAGTTTGTATCGACGGGATCAAAAGTCCTAACCCGAGGCTTGCTCCTAGGATTTCTTCGGTAATTCGACTTCTAATTCTAGTACAATCCCATTAGAAGGATCGGTAGGGTTTATAGGCCGCATGATAAGCATTCTCTGAGGTGTCTCTTATCACAACGGTTCTCCCCAATAGAAAAGAATACATATCTTATATAGACTAGAACGAGACTACAGTCGCAGTCTTCTCTAATCGCTCATAATCACCTTGTTAATAGCCCAAAGGTTAATAGCATAGATTGGTTAGTCAGATGCACCCTTTCTCCCTGTGGATAAATAAATACGATACTCTGGATAATCTCCCGGGTGAAGTGCTCACCGGTATCCGTGTGCTTGCGGATTACTTCCTAGTGATTTCTCTGTTTGTGTTAACAAATATCAACAGTGAGCCACAAGACTTGGAGGTCTTGTGAGCGGGTTCTTTCCTCCTGTGTCATTAGACACTAGACCGTGGTTGGACATCTACCAATATTGAACATATGCTTCACTCATAGTTGGCTAGATAAGTACTTCTGACCGTGAAGCCAAGTAGAATTCGGGTTGAAATCCCCCACTGCTTGGGTCATGATACCGGGAGCGGTATACTAGCCGTGGGCAAGTGCTACTTGAGCTACCTAGCATAGTACCATGGGCATGATCAACTTGAGTGACCTGGCTATCCATGAGTCACTACTTATGCCTACACCCGGGGGACCCGCGGTGATGCCCGAGTTGTACCAAAGTTTACCCGTTAGGTGACCCCAACAGGGGAAGCCTGGGTGTGTTTGAGGAATAAACCTCCAACTGGATAGGAATTCGATTCGAATCATGGTCTCTCCCCATTAGTGAGAAACTTGAAGGATCTTCCGACCATTGTAGAAACTTGAATCTTAATAAGTAACCAAAATATGGTTATATGGTTTATATGCCAAACTGAATATGGTTACTATTGTGATGCTTTAATGAAGTGATTGTTCTAGATCAGGTGCAAATCTAGACTTGGTAAGCTTTACTAATCTTGATGCTAAAACGTTGACTAAAACTTTGAAAGTCAAGAATTAAGTTAGTAATGCTCTTTTTCACAAAACTCATGCTATCTTGTGAACTCCACGATATAAGCCTTGCATATCCTTGATAGTCATACTTTAACTCCTGTCGGGTAAGTCTAGTTGAGTACAATTGAGTACTCATGGCTTTATGACCCTTGTTGCAGATGGTATGGTCTACTATGGTTATTGTAAGGCTTGCTTCCACCCCGTCGGGGAGGAGTGAAGACTAGGGCGATGGTTGATTCTGATATCTTCTCTGTGTGCTTTTGATGGGACTGTACTATGGCTGACACTTTATTTGGTCTAAAACGGTTTGTGTTGTATGTTTCAAGAACGAGCACAGCCTCTGGTGTATGGCTGGGGCGAAGAAGCTTCAGGGGCTGGAGCTGGTGCTTGCTGACTAGGTATTTTTTGCTTTGGTCGAGTCATATTTGTTAGCTATGTGTTTAGCCCTTGACCCAATGTAATTGCCTCACTCATATCTGGGCCCCGTATGAGTGAGGATCCTGTTGGGGCCCAACCTGTTTTCTTCTCTTTAATACAATGAAACACAACTCTCATGTGTTTGTAAGGACCTAATTAGTCTAGAGGGGGGGTGAATAGGCCTATTTAAAAATTAAACTCACAACTTCTGTCAGCACAAGTCCGGCATTGTTGACCCTTTACTCCGGCACTGCCACGCGTGCCCGGCACTGCTGCTCTCTGGGACGGTAGTGCTGGTCACCTGGATAGAAACCTTGCACAATTCAAAATATAAACTGATAATGGAAATTGTGCTTGAATCAAAACCTTCCTAGAGGTGTAAGGAACCTCTAGCACCACTTGAAAGTGGTAGCAACACACCCACAGAGTAGATCGGGTCCAAACCCTAGAAATCAACTCGAGAGCAAAGCATATCAATGTAAAGACACAATCACAAGTTGAGACAAGATTTGACCTGTGGTTCAGCTCACCACCAAGGCGTGACTACGTCCACGTTGTTGAGGTGCTCCGCACAAGGCTCAAGCTCACCACAAAGTCTAGCTCTTTTCTCGGTCTCAAGTCAAGAGAATGAACTCTTGAGATGAGGGGATATGTATTATCAATATGGTGTTACAAACCTCCCAAGGCTGCCACACGAAGGAGGCAAGCTCAAGGGCGACGCCTAGCCGGCTAGGAGCAAAGCTTCAAGAGTAACAACTCAAACCGCCGGTCACCATGCAAACCAAATGCTTGTAGGACACTACTACAAAAATGATTAAAAGAGACGGTGACAAGGTCATGATAAATCGTGGCCTCACCACGGCGGGCACCTTTTGCCCGCTGCGCGCATGAGGATGCCCGCTATGGTTAATCCTTCAAAAAAACTCTAGATGGCCCGGGGAGCCCATCCACGGGCACATGCCACATGCCGCCGCGCCGCTGCTCAGCTGCTCCGCGCGCAGGCCCACCCTCCGTGCACCGCCGCGAGCCCGCAAACGCGCGCCGCTGCTCTGCTGCTGCGCACGCACGCCGCCGCGACCCCGCGCACACGCGCAGCTGCTGCTCCGCGAGTAGCCCCGCCCTCCGCGTGCCACCGCGGCCCCGAGCGTCGTGTGCCGCCCCGCGCGCCGCGGGCCGCCGAGTCCTCGGGCGAGGCACGCCGCCGCTCGGTGTCGCCCCCGACCTCCTGAGAGTTGTCTGAGGGAGAGAGACCCGCTCATGTGGGAGAGAGACGGGAGGGAGACGACTGAGGGAGGGGATTGTGGGAGTGAACCCTAAGAGTTGTTTTTAAATGTGCTGCGGTTATTGGGCCTCACCGTGGGCCTAATGGGCTCAGCCTTAACCGTGGCGGGCCTTATAAGATGCCCGCTACGGTAAATTGATTTACCGCAGCGGGCACATTAAGACGTCCACTGCTGTAAATACCGCAGTTGACGTCTTAATGTGCCTGTTGCGGTAAATCAATTTACCGCAACGAACAAAAATGCCCGTCACACTAAATAAAAAAAAGACCGTCACGGGAAAACATGGGATTTTCCGCAGCGGGCAAAACAACTGTCCGCCGCGGAGAGCTTTTAGGCAACGCTGCGGAAGCTCAATTTTGACGTAGTGGGAGTTGAAGATACGAGGAAGAAGCTTCTTCTCAAGCTCGAAGGCTCAATCTCTCAAAGGTTGATTGGAAATCAATGGAGGAGAGAGTTGGAGCACCAAGGGAGAGGGGAGAGCTAGAAGAGAGCTACTCTTTCTGTTTTTCGAAGTGTATATGAATGAATGGCAGAACTAGCCGTTGTGGGGAAGTGAGGGGATAAGAAATATCCCTTCACTGTTCCACGGGCAGATCAAGTCACGGCAGTGCCGGCCACAAGGCGCGGCAGTGCCGAACTGCCCGGCACTACCGGCCTGACAGAGACAGCAAAGAATAGATCTTGGAATACCTCGCTGTTTTGTCTACTATGTATGTGGAGGTGTGATATGAGTACATAGATATAGCATTTGGTTCACTTGTTGGCATGCGTGTTGAATCCCTCTTAATAGTACGACATACCTAACTCAATTTCAAAATATAAAATGAATTAAAGTCTTTTGAGCTTGTTGCCATGCACTTTTGTAATTGGAGGGGTCCGCCAACCTGTTCATCAACCTCGTTATGTTTAACCTTCTTGTCATACTTGAAGAGTCGCATTAGTCTCCTAAATATGATGTCATGGCACCAAAACCCACTTAGGGCTTGATTGCACTTTCAATCTCCCCATTTTTGGTGATTGATGACAACACACTTAGAACTTACAAAAGTGAAATAATAATCTAAGACAATGCAAGTCATGAGTGTAGGAGATCCCCTAAATGTGTGAATAGGAATTTAAATTTCCAATTAGGCATAAGAAGCCAAAATTCACACATTGGAGTGAAATAGGGCTCCCCCTACATCCATGGTTGTTGTGGGGTGCTGAAACAAGGTGTCACAAATATATACGTGATCAAACAAACCTGTCTCTCAAAGATCGGAGTGCTTGCTGTCAGAGCAGCCCGACACTACCGGCCCTGAGCGCGACACTACCGACCTAACTATAGACAACAAGCTTGTGGAAGCACAAGCACGACCACACAACATGATATAAATATAAACTAAATGCACACAGAGACAAGCATGATATATATGAGAGAGTACATGTCCACAAATAACACAAATCAAGTACTTAAGTGGCAATATTACAATAAAATAGTTTTTGATGTTGCTCTCTCATCTCACAAACTAAGACTAAGATAACTAGCAGCTGCTTCTTCATGACCGTCGAAGATTTGTTGTACCCACTTCACTTAGTAATTCTCTCCCTTTGGCAACAAGTCACCAAAAAAGAAGAGAAGAACATAGCAAAAAGAATACAAACTAGTCGCTATCCTCGTCCATCTGGCATCTTCATCATCATCATCATCTGGAGAACCTGTGAAGTGAACACCAGGACCTCTGGCATGACCACTGCGTCTCTGTGGCTGCTCCTCCTGAATCTCCTCCTCATCATCTTCCTCCTCATCATCTGAGCCATACGTGGACTCCTCACTGAGGTCTGGTGGAGGTGTAGGTGGAGATAGCTGCCTGAGGCCCTGCTCCTATCTGAGTTGTCTGATCTCAAGTCTGGCCTGATAAGTATGGGCATTGGCATAGCAGATGCCACTGAATACCTTCTTTAAAAGCCTACCAAGCTTACCTTTCTTCTTGCCCCTGCTAGCTGTTGCTCTGGAGGACTCAGGGATATCTGGAATAGCTGCCCTGCCCCTGGTAGAACCTGTCTAAACAGTAGAATGCACAAGCTTCTCACATCTATAGGGCTCATGGACTGTATCCCTGGAGAACACAGATCCAGAAACCCTCTCAATGATGAACATGAGATAGGGTGCATAGGGAATGCCCTTCCTAGCATCATTAGCCGCAATGAATAACTCATTCCAAATAAAGCGAGACACTGAGAAAGCTTGTCTGTTTGTCTTCATTCTGAGCAAGACATTCTTGGAAGAGCCATAGAGGTTGGAAGCAAATCCCACCTTGGGATAGAGAGTGGTCCTGAAGAGGTTGTTCAGAATATAATACTTGCTCCTTAACCCCTTCACCAAGCCATCAGCCTTTTCAGGATGAATATAAAGAGAGGAGATCTCATTATTTTCCAGGCTTCTCTCATTATGAAGATAAAAGAATCCTCTATCCTGCTCTCCAAACCCAAGCATCCTGACAAAAGTCACATAGTCTAATCTGAAATGACTGCCCTCTGTCATCTAGTGCATCACATCATTCTACCTATCCAGATAATATGTAGCAAAGAACTGATAGATGATCTCAGTATTCCAATCCTTTGCAAAAACCCATCCAATCATACATGTTCAATTGCTTGCATAAGTCAACCACTAGATCAAACTCTGGATCCTTCTTGTTCTCAATGTGCTCCCAATCAACATATTTCATCTGGATGATCTTGGGCTTGTTGGCATTGAAAAGCACAGAGAGATAAAAATCAGAGTGGAATGTGTTCCAGAACCTGTAGTACACTCCCATATCTTTTGGCACATTGTAGGGAAAGATTTCCCTTTGTTCCTGGACAATCTAGTACTAATTCTAATAATTAACTCTCTCTCTAGCACGGGTGTCCTATGGTGGCCTGGCAATCACTTCCTCATCATGATGAATCAGATAAGTACCATAAAAAAGCTCAAGATGTGGAGGTGTCCAAGGGCAACCACCCTCAATGAGAGTCCTCCGAGCCATCTGCAGGTTACTCTCTTGCCTAATCCTCTACCTGGGATTTAGGCCATCATCAGCACCACCTTTACCTCCCCTGAAAGCACGGGCCTTTGTCCTTGGCCCTTACCCTTCGCACCACTCTGTCCACCAGCATCCATCTATGCATTTAAAAGAGAAAAGGTTAAGTTGTTGCACTTAGGATAGTGACTAGAAACTCTAGCTGAAAGATTTGAGCAAAACCAAGAGTCAATGGTCGATTGAACGAGCAAAGGTAGCAGTGTTGTTGCCCACTCTGCCCGGCACTACCGCGTAGGTGCAAACAGCACCTATGCATGCTCCTTCAATCCACCATTGAATCTAGGTTTTGGTCAAATCTAACTGCTGGAGATACGTCACCATATATAATGCAACCACTAACAGCCTAAATCCCATCTCAAAATCCATACATTGCATAGATCGATCCAAGTTAGGGTTTCAAGTTATTACCTTTGAAAGAGATAGGTGAGGATGAAGAAGGGCTAGCTTGAATGAAGCTTGACGTAGGGAGAAAGATCCTCCAAACCTCCTCCAAGGGCAGCACCACCGGAGAGCGACACCGCCGGGAAGAAGAGAGGGACCTCCAGGCTCCCTAGGTTTCCTTGGGGAAAAGAGAGGAGAGGGAGAGGTTTTCTGGTGAGGGAGATGTGTTTGGGTGGAGTCCCCTCAGGCTCGGGTGAGGAAATAAGGAGAGTCCAAGGGATGAGACCCGAGACTCGACTGCACTAAGCAGTTAAGTCGCGGCACTGTCGCGGCTAGGCCCGACACTGTCACGCAGCCTCGGCACTTCCATGCTAGGGGGCGGCACTGTCGGACTGCCTGAGCAGTGAGGAGTTGTGCCACTTTCATACTATATATTTATGCAATTGTAGACACATACTCCTTGCCACATGCTGGTTAGTAAGCAAATCATCAATACATACTATGACCAACACATTCAAGTTTCTTTCAAAATTGGTTTTGAAGCACATAATTGAAATTTTCAAAGATTTGCCTAAGTCACTAGGTGGACAAACAAATGTGTGCTATAGTTCAAACCACGTTACGAGAATCAAGTATATTCAGCTCACTACGCAAAGCACAAAACCTTGTCTCATCGAGAGGCTTAGTGAAGATATCGGCTAGTTGCTTTTCGATGCTCACATGGCGAGTTGCGATATCTTCTTTTTAATTCGTGGTCTCTCAAGAAGTGATGATGGATGTCTATGTGTTTTGTTCTAGAGTGACTAACTGGGTTATTTGCGAGTTTTATGGCACTCTCATTATCACAGAAGAGAGGTATCTTGGTGAATGACATCCGAAATCTTTTAAGGTTTGCCTCATCCAAAGTAGTTGAGCACAACATGCGCCGGCTGCAACATACTCGGCCTTGGTGGTGGAAAGGGCTACACAATTTTGCTTCTTAGAACTCCAAGACACTAAGGACCGTCAGAGGAATTGACACGTCCCTGAAGTGCTTTTTCGGTCTACCTTGCAACCGGCGTAATCAGAATCCGAATACCCAAGTAGATCGAACTTAGAGCCCTTAGGATACCATAAGCCAAGGTTAGGAGTGAAAACTAGATATCTCAAGATTCTCTTAACGGCCACTAAGTGACACTCTTTTGGGTTAACTTGAAATCTAGCACACATGCACACACTAAGCATTATGTCCGGCCTAGATTCACATAAGTAAAGGAGAGAGCCGATCATGGAGAGATATACCTTTATGTCCACGGATTTTCCTCCTTCATAAAGATCAAGATGTCCATTAGTTGGCATTGGAGTCTTGATTGGCTTTGCGTTCACCATGTTAAACTGAGGAAGAACTTTAGCTCACCCATCATAGACATCTCAAATCTCTTAGTCATGATCCTACTAAACTCATCACAAAAGGATTGGTTAGTACTACCAAATATTATGTCATCAACTCATCGACATATATTTGGCACACAAAGATATCATTATTGACTTTATGAGTGAAGAGAGTAGGATCCGCTTTGCCTATTTCAAAATCTTGTTTGATCAAGAATTCCTTAAGGCATTCATACCATGCTCTTGGTTCTTTCTTAAGCCATAGAGCGCCTTATGGAGCTTGAAGACATGATGTGGGAACTTAGGATCTTCAAATCCTAGTGGCTGCTCAACATAGACCAACTCTTGGATTGGGTTGTTGAGGAATGCACTCTTCACATCCATGTGTTGAAGCTTGAAATCATGATGGGCAGCATAGGCCAAAAGCATTCCAATTGCTTCGATCCTAGCCACCGGTGCATAAGTCTCTTCAAAGTCCAAGCCCTCCACTTAAGTGAATCCTTGAGCAACCAATCTTGCCTTGTTCCTTGTCACCATGCCTTGCTCATCTTACTTGTTGCGGAAGAACCATTTGGTTCCAATCACATTGGTATTTGGTCTTTCCACCAATGACCAAACTTTGTTCCTTTCAAAGCTATTTAGCTCTTCTTGCATAGCCATCACCCAATCCGGATCATCGAGAGCTTCCTCAACCCTGAGAGGTTCCAAAGAGGATAAAAAAGAGTAAAATTGACAAAAATTTGCCAAATGTGAACGAGTAGTTACCCCCTTTCGGAGACTCCCAAGTATGTTATCAACGAGATGATCTCTTTGAATTGTTTGCTTCAATCTTGGGTATTTTGTGTCTTCTTGTTGGTCAGCTTGGTCATCATACTCCTACTCTTCAAATATATATTGTAGGTTCCTTGGGCTTGCTGGTGAACATCTTGTTGCTGCATCTCCGTGCGGTCCGGCAGTGCCGGCCTCTGGTCCGGTAGTGTCGTGGTCAAGCACAGAGGCTGGACTAGGGAGCACTGCTGGCCCATTTTCTTCAACTCTTGGATGAGTAGCTTCAACACCTTGAGGTTCCACTTCTGTGGCCTTGACTTCTTGTGGCCTAATGTCACCAATGTCCATGTTCTTGATTGCTTCACATGGTGGTTCCTCATTACCGGTTAATAGCTCATATGAAGTCTTCTTCAAGATCTTGTGTAGATAGAGCCGGTTGATGGCATGGCAAGCGGTGTTGATGGCTTTGGCCCAAAAGATATCTGAAGTCTTGTACTCATCTAGCATTGTCCTTGCCATGTCAATGAGTGTCCGGTTCTTCCTCTCTACTACACCATTTTGTTGAGGGGTGTATGGAACTAAAAATTCATGCTTGATGCCCTCATCATCAAGAAATTCCTCCAATTGTGTGTTCTTGAATTCGGTTCCATTGTCACTATGAACTTTCTTGATTTGGAACCCGAATTCTCTTTGTGCTCTTCTAATGAAGGTTTTCACCTTTTCTTGCACTTGTGCCTTATCATACATGAAAAACACCCAAGTGAATCGAGTAAAATCATCAACAATAACTAAACCATGTTTGTTACCGTCAATGCTTATGTAGGCCACTGGTCCAAAGAGGTCCATGTGAATTAGATCCAATCGTTGCTTGGTGGAGACAATGCTCTTTGGTGGGTGTGGTGCACCTACTTGCTTTCCGGCTTGGCAAGTACTACAAATTCTATCTTTCTCAAAATGAACATTTGTTAGTCCAAGAATGTGTTCATCTTTTAGGAGTTTGGCCAAGTTCCTCATCCCAACATGAGCTAGTCAACGATCCCATAGCCAACCCATGCTAGATTTTGCCACTAAACAAGTCTCAAGCTTAGCCTTACTTTTTGTTGAAATCAACTAGGTAAAGCTTGCCCTTCAAACGACCCATAAAGACAATAGAGGAATCCTCCCTCTTAAAGACTTCCACACCCTTATCCGTAAAGAGACAATTGTAGCTCATCTCGCACAATTGAGAAACGGACAACAAGTTGTAACTCAATGAATTCACATGTAAAACATTTGAGATAGAATGATCAAGAGTAATAGCAACTTTACCAAGTCCAATCACTTCCCCTTTTGAGTTGTCACCAAAGATGATATTCTCACTTGCATTTGTAGTTGGGGAATATGATGAGAACATACTCTTCTCTCCAGTCATATGATTTGTACATCCAATATCAAGCACCCAACTTGATCCACCGGAGGAGTATGCCTACAAAAGAATTTAGTTCCTAGATTTAGGTCCCCAATCAATCTTGGGGCCTTGCATGTTAGTCACAACAATTTTGGGAACCCAAATATTCATGCTTCTCTTATCATGTTTCTCATCACCCACAAATTCTGCAATAACTTTACCACGGTCACTGCATTTCAACATATAGCAAGAGGGTAGACTTCCTTGGGGTGACCTTTCCTTTGGTTGATATGCAAACTTGTCTTTGGCCACCCAGATTGATTCCTTGGGTTTCTGAGAAACCTGCTTTTGCTTGGGCACCCTCTTGGCATGGACTTGGGCTTGATCAGGTGAAGTACCAGTAGCCTTCCCTTTAGTGGGGCGCGGCACTGCTGGCCTGAGGTCTGGCAGTGCTGCAATCTGTGCAGGCTTATCTGCACCAATGCTTCCCTTCTTCTCAAACCTAACACACTCAATGCCTTTCACTATTCTTATTCCATTGGTTTTACCTCCTTGAGTGTGTCCAAGCCCATCCTTGATCGATGGATGCCTTCCATCCTTGTATTGGATTTTCTTTGGCTCAACTTTGTCTTTGTCATTCTTGCTAGAAACTAAGATGACATTGCGGAGCCTTGCTATCTCTTTCTTCATGGCCTCCAGGTTGGCAAGGTTAGTGGAACAATCATTCAAATCAATATTATAGCATTTTCCACAACCTTTACTAGTGGATGGAGAAGAGACATCATTTTCCTTAGTGAGATGTGAGTTGCTCTAACAAAGAAGGTTGTATTGTCCCTCAAGCTGTTGATGCTTTTCAACTAAGCCACAATGCTTTTGCTTGAGTTCACTATACTCCTTAGTGAGAGCATGAGCTTCTTTTTCCTTGGCCAAAGCTTTGGTCAAAGAGATCACCTCACTCCTCTCTAATGCAAGAGCTTCCTCACTAGCAATATAAAGATCCTCTTGTTTGATAAGAGTCTTTTCTCTAGACGCTAGCTCAGCATTGGTTGCCTCTAATTCACCCATTAGATTAGCAATGAATATTTTGGTCTTATCATCCATAATTTTAGTTATTTCATTGATTTCTTCATCACTAGATTCATCATCACTAGAGTAATCACTAGAATCACTACTAGAGATATCTTTGGGGGGAGGAGTTATGGGTTTTGGTTTTGGTTTTACCTTCTCAGCCTTTGCTATGAAACAAGTGTGAGGGGAGCATTGAGCATCATCGGACATGTTGTTGAAGAGCCTTGGTGAAGTGGATGGCTTGTGAATAGCAATTGTTGCCATCTCTTCATCTTCACTTGTAGTCTCTTCCGTTGAGTCCCACTCATGCCCAATGTGTGCTTCACACACATATCTCTTGCTCTTCTTGTGGTCACCCATGTCTTCTCTCTTGCCTTTGCCAAATTTTTTGTCTTTCTTCTCATTTGGGCAATCGACAATGAAATGTTTGGTGCTACCACACTTGTAGCAAGTTCTTGATTTATTGTTTGTGAACTTTCTTATCATGAGCTTGTACCCATTCTTCTTTATGCCCTTGTTGAATCTTCTCATGAATAGGGCCATGTCATCTATATTTTCATCTTTCTCATCTTCACTTTCACCATCACTTGATGTTGGAGCTTCGGGTTGATACTTGATGGCCTTGGTTGCTTGAGCTTTGCTTGAAGAAGCTTGCTTGCTGTTTTTAGGACAGCTAGGGGATGATCTTCTTGTGCTCTTGTTGGCTTTGAGATCCACATCCTTAATCTTCATCCCTTCCATCCTTGCTTGCATCTCACCAAGATTCTTCCTCTAAAGTGCTTCTTCTCTTTGTAGATAAAAGGTAATTATTCTTCCAAGCACATCACTTGGTGTGAAGTACTCAAACTTCTTGTCTCTAATCAATGTCACCACGGTTTCATTTCTTGGAGAATAGGCTTCAAGAATGATCTTGACAACCTTGTGATCATTTAATTCTTCACCACTAAGTCCTCTAATCTTGCCAACTATCACCATCAATCTATCAAACATTTCTTGTGGCCCTTCACCTTCATTGATCACAAACTGGTTGAGCTTGGCCATGAATAGATCAAAATTGGATTGCCTCACTTTGCTCACACCCTCATGTGCAAGGTGCAAGGTGTCCCATATTTCCTTGGCAACTTCCAAGCCCATCACCTTGTTGTACTCATCACCATCCAATGCACTTAGCAACACACTAGTTGCTTGTGCATTGAGTTGTATGCAGCGAAGCTTGGTGGTGGTGGGGCTTGTAGGATCCACCGAAGGCTCACATCCTCTATGGACAATCTCCCAAGCACCGGGGTAAAGACCTACAAGATAAGCCTTCATCAAGTGTTTCCACTTGGCAAAGTTAGTCCCATCAAAATGAGGCAACTTGCCTGCGGGAACATGAAAGAGAGGTTTATGCTCATGGTTAGAAATGGATGAATAGTTAAAGGATACGGCGGAGTATTTATTGCTGCCATCATCCTTCTTCTTCTTCTCATCCTTCTTCGCAATCTTGGAGGCTTGGTATGATGCATCATCATCACCATCGGAGCTACTAGATTCAACCTCCGCTTCAGAGCTTGCTCTTTGCTTTTCTTTAACTCCTCCTCCTTGGCCTTGAGCTCCTTCTTCAACCTTTTCACTTCTTGCCTATGGAGCTTCTCGGCAAGCTTCAAGGTCTTGGCTTCATTGATTGCTTTTTCTTCTTTTTGTAATCTTTTTCCTTCTTTTCTCAATCTTCTTGCTTCTTGTCTCATTGCTTTTTCTCTTTCGGAAATCCTAGCGGTGGTCAAGTACTTGTCCGTGGCCATGCACTCATCGCTGTTGTTCGTGGAGTGTAGTCCACATCCTTGGGGTTGACTTGCTTAACACTTCCCTCTTCGGCCATTACCTAGCAAGGTGAAGTGCTTACTGAGGTAACCTTGCTCTGATACCACTTGTAAGGACCTGATTAGCCTAGAGGCGGGGTGAATAGGTCTGTTTAAAAATCAAACTAACACCTTCTGTCAGCACAGGTCCGGCACTACCGGCCCTTTACCCTGGCACTGCCGCGGGTGCCCGACACTGCTGCTCTCTGGGGCGGCAGTGCTGGTCACTTGGACAGAACCTTGCACAATTCAAAATATAAACTAAGAATGGAAATTGTGCTTGAATCAAAACCTTGCTAGAGGTGTAAGGAACCTCTAGAACCACTTGAAAGTGGTAGCAACACACCCACAAAGTAGATCGGGTCCAAACCCTAGAAATCAACTTGAGAGCAAAGTATATCAAAGTAAAGACACAATCACAAGTTTACACAAGATTTGACCCGTGGTTCAGCTCGCCACAAAGGCTTGCCTACTTCCACGTTGTTGAGGTGCGCCACACAAGGCTTAAGCTCACCACAAAGGCTAGCTCTTTCCTCGGTCTCAAGTCAAGAGAATGAACTCTTGAGATGAGGGGATATGTATTAGCAATATGGTGTTACAAACCTCCCAAGGCTGCCACACGAAGGAGGCAAGCTCAAGGGCGACGCCTAGCCGGCTAGGAGCAAAGCTCCAAGAGTAACAAACTCAAACCTCTGGCCACTACGCAAACTAAATTCTTGAAGGAGTTGAAGATCCTAGGGAGAAGCTTCTTCTCAAGCTTGGAGGCTCATTGATTGGAAATCAATGGAGGAGAGAATTGGAGCACCAAGGGAGAGGGGAGAGCTAGAAGAGAGCTACTGTTTCTATTTTTCGAAGTGAATCTGAATGAATGGCAAAACTAGCCGTTGGGTAGAAGTGAGGGGATAAGAAATACCCCTTCACTGTCCAACGGGCAGATCAAGTAGCGGTAGTGCCGGCCACAAGGCGTGGCAGTGCTGGACTGCCCGACACTGTTGGCCTGAAGCCCGGCACTGCCGGCCTAGTAGAGATAGCAAAGAATAGATCTTGAAATAGCTGGCTGTTTTGGCTACTATGTATGTGGAGGTGTGATATGAGTAGATAGATATAGCATTTGGTTCACTTGTTGGCATGCGTGTTGAATCCTTCTTAATAGTACGACATACCTAACTCAATTTCGAAATATAAAATGAATTAAAGTCCTTTGAGCTTGTTGCCATGTGTTGATGGTCCTTAAATACCAAATTCAACCGTCGACTAAACAAGGATAAGGATCTAAATGAAACCAATACCTAGAAATAGGGTTTATACTAATAGAATTCCACGAGTTTTGGTGAATGTCTGTTTCTGCAGGGGGTTATCAGGAAATACCAAGGAAAGGCCCACATGTCATGTTTACATAGAGATATTTATCAACCGCAAAATTTTCTATGCTCTAGAGGGTTCCAAAAGACACCAGAACGAACGGGAGGCGAAACGGGCCCGGAGTCAGGGCGCCCTCCTTGACCCTTGGGCGTCCGCCCTACTATTCTGGCCAATCAAGGCCAACTTCGCGGATCATGCTCCACCGCCTTTGAGGATCAATCTAAACCCTTCGCTTAAGGTCGGTTTGATCCGACGGTCCACATTCATTTGAGGAGGCTATATAAGCAAGGCCCCTGACCCCCCTGCGGATTATCTCATTGCATTATTCTTCTCCAGAGCAAAAGCTAGGGTTTCAATTAGATGTAGAGAGAGAGAGAGGTCCCTCTAGTTGTCTAGATCTAGTTCTTCTAGTTCTAGTTCATCTAGTTGTAATTAGAGGTGAGAGAGAGAAGGAGAGAGCTAGGAGGAGCCAGATCTGTCGGATCTTCCTCAACATTGTACCTTTGCAGCATCTGGTTCGGAGCAATCTCCAGGTTCTTCATTTATTATTTCTAAGTATCTTATTTGAGTTCTTACTTTATTCTATTTACGGGATCTCTGCTCATATTGAGTGCTCTAGTTTTCATATGAGATTAGAGTAGTAAGCGATAGTGTAGACATGGTGTCTAGACTAGAGTTTACCTGAGTTTGCGCTCAATTCTACGGATAGTTGTGGTAGCCCTAGGGGTGACAACTCTGTAAGGCCTTTGTAGTCCACCACGTTCGGGTTGGTGTTTTCGTAGAGCTTTTGGCAGCCTCCCCCCGACTACCTTTTTCCAAGTCTTTGTCGAGAGTCGGGAAGGTACTGTTGCTCCAAAGTAAGTAGAATATCGTGGTCCTTTGATTAGATATCCCCCTTAGAAAACTCTAAAATCTCTCTACCCAGTTATCTTATCTATCCTTGGATGTTCTTAGTTTTTATCTAGTACACTTCACGTTCCCCGTGGAAATCGATACCCTTGGAATACTCACAGGTGAAAGCTACAACGGTATCCGTGCGCTTGTGGATTTATCTGTTTGCGTTAAGAAATACCAACACCATGCACTTTTGTAATTGGAGGGGTCCGCCAACCTGTTCATCAACCTCCTTCTGTTTAACCTGCTTGTCATACTTGAAGAGTCTCATTTGTCTCCTAAATATGTTGTCATGTCACCAAAACCCACTTAGGGCTTGATTGCACTTTCAATGTTTTAAAAAAAGGATCGATGGGGATTCTATGAGTATAAAGAGATGGAATAATTCCAATGAGGTCATGGAGTGAGTAACCAAAGGCAGATTTATGTATTTCTAGGATAGTGACAAGTCTATGGGTTTCTTCTTGGGAAAGCTCATCACTTATAATGACAGGGGTTTCTTGGTTATTATTGAGACAGACATATTTCAAGCCAGAAGGAAGGGGTTTTAACTCGATTGAGGGTTGTGATGGCACCTCCAATGGGTCTAATTCAATAGGCTCTGCTAGCTCTTCCTCTTCCTGAGTGAAGTGTTCATCATCAAGAGTTTGTTCGAACCAGACTTCTAGAAATACCATTAAGACTTCTTCAATATGGTCTTGTTTGGGCTTGGGTTCTACTATTGCAATATTTGATTGTAAGAGATAAATAGCAACAGAAGAATTTCCTAGCTTGAGATTTAGGTGATCCTTGTTTGGTTGCTCTTGAAAGAGTGTTCCAAACGGTATGCCAATCAATAGAGACATGTCCGAGATGTCATAGATGTAAAAATCTTAGCGATACTCGAATCCTCTTATGCGTAAAGGAATAGACCTTATGACCCCATAACTTTCAAGAATAACTCCAAAAGGAATTCTTAGAAGCTTATGAGATGGAATCAAAGATTCGTTGGGGCAAAGCTATTGAGCTAAAGCCTTTGAAATGATATTCATTCTAACGATAGGATTATAGTGAGCCTCTATGGTGGTTCCCATAAGGTTACAGGGTATAGTATATGTGGGTGTAGTGATTTGGGCTACCTTAGTGGATAACTCCAATTCTGTCGACCACTCCTGACTCATGATGGACGAGAGTCCTTTAATGTGTTCTCAAAGGAAAAAATCATTGTGTAGACCATCATCCTCATGTGGTGCAGATTGCACTAGAGGCTTCATTTAAACTGGAAAATTCGAGGCACTGCTAAAATCTTCAAAAAGATCTACCTCGATTTCAGAGAGGAATGTTGTGTTCCCATAGGGGATGGTTCCAAGGAAACCAAATCATTTGAAGGATTTGAAATAATTTCAGATTCGGTTGTGTGTTCCTCCTCATGTTGGTCGGGGCTTGGCTTGATTTCTTCTTCAGGAAATTCATCAAAAACTCCAATGTAAGGGGTAGTTTCAAGGATTTTATCAAGAATGGCTTCTCCTTCATTGATAGTTTTGTGTGAGAATGATCCTCCTAAAGATAAGTCAAGGTGCAAAGCAGCTTCCTTATTAAAACCAATATGGAAATGATAGAGTAGGACATTGTCTAGCAAGGAAAGGTTTGGACCAGATTTGTGAGGCTCATGAACCTCTCCCAAGCTGTTCATAGTGTCTCCTTCTCTTTTTGTTTGAATTGAAGAACTTCAATTCTAAGGGTTGCGATTTTAGAAAGAGGGAAGAAAGTAAGACAAAATTTGTCTCAAAGTTCATCCCAATTCCCATTTACGCCTCCTAAAGAATGAGCATACCATTGTTTCACTCTTCCCAAAAGTGAGAATGGAAACAATTTCCATTTTAGGGTCTCTTGTGTCATGCCAACAATGGTGAGGCAAGAACACAATTGCTCAAATTCTCTAAGGTGGGTGTAAGTATTTTCATTTTCTAGCCCAAAGAAAGATTGCTCCCAAACCATGGCTATAAAAGCAGGGCCAAGCTCAAAGCCATCTGTAAGAATGGGGTTTGAAGACGATGGAGGCTCTAACATATCGCCCTTTGGAGCAGAATATTTATAGATGGGAGTGAAATCCATGTGATAAGATGAGTATGGTAAGGTGAGAAAGGTGGTAAAAAGGAAAAAGGGAAAAAGGTAAACGAATGACTTGGTTCGAAACTAGTACATCTATTGTTCCCTGACAACGACGCTAGAAAGCTTGATGGTATAAATTAACGCACACAGAAAAATCCACAAGCGCGCGGATACCGAAGTAGCTTTTCACCTGGGAGTATTCCAGAGTATCAATTTCCATAGGGAACGTGAAGTGTACTAGAGAACTAAGAACATCCAAGGAAAGAATGATTAAATGGGTAGAGAGATTTTAAAGTTTTCTAAGGGGTTCTATATAATCAAAGGGCCACTATACTTTACTTACTTTGGAGCAACAGTACCTTCCCGACTCTTGAAAAAGACTAGTAAGAAGGTAGTAGGGGGGAGGCTGTCAAAAGTTGTACGAAAACATCAACCCGAACGTGGTGGACTACAAAGGACTAATAGAGCTGTCACCTCTGGGGCTACCACAACTATCTGTGCGATTGGGCGCAAACTCAGGTAAACCCTAGTCTAGACATCATGTCTACACTAATGCTTACTACTCTAATTCCACGTGAAACCTAGAGCACTCAATACAAGCGGAGTTCTCGTAAATAAAATAAAGTAAGAACTTAAATTAAATAAAATACTTAGAAATAATAAATGAAAAACTTAGCAGTTGCTCAAGATGAACCAGATGCTACAAAAGTGCAATGTTAAGGAAGATCTGACAGATCCGGCTCCTCCTTAGCTTTCTCCTCCTCTCTCACCTCTAATTTACAACTAGATGAACTAGAAGAACTAGACAACTAGATGAACTAGAAGACATCTAGAAAGACATCTACTTCTACTTGGATGGAGAGTTGAAACCCTAGTGTTTTATCTATAGGTAGATACTGGTGCTTGGAAGGGTCCCTAGCGGCTGCTTATATAGCACAGTGGGATGAACCGTGGCTGGTGGAGATCCATCCTAGGAGGTGGTGGAGGAAAGTTCTAGAAGGTAGAGACGAGGTGGCGTGGGGGCAGGCCGACCGGCCCCACACTTAGGCTGGTCGGGCCCCTTTTGGGGCCAAACGGGCCCGTCTTCGCTAGGGACTCCTCTTGTGTCCTCTAGAACCTTCTAGTGTTACTTTCCGATCCGTTTACACAAGGAAACGTATCATGGTGGGATTCTCCCTTCTCTAGATCCTGTTTTAGTCCCTAGAAAATATAGATTCACCAAAGCTATGGAATTCTATCAGTTTAACCCTTAAACATATATTGAGTGATGGTTCTAGTATGTTCTAGAGTCTTCCCAAGTTGAATTTCATAGCGGTTTTGATATCTTTCTCATCGGGCCTCCAAATATAGCAAGTGGTAGGTTCATTTGGATCGGCTTGATGGCCTCTTCATAATGATGTACTCCATCCAAAAATAGAGGTCGCTATGGGATGCGTGCCGGTCAAACTTTCTCAACTTTGACTAGGTATGTAGAAAATATGTGCAATATATATACCTCCAAACAAGTTTCTTTAGATAGTATATTCAAAGATCTATCTAATGATACTATTTATGCATTATAAATATTAATATTTTTTAATTTCTGATTGGTCAAAGTTGAACAAGGTTGACTTCTCGAGAAGCGAGAATGACATCTATTTTGGGACGGAGGGAGTACTACACTACAATTCCTCATTTGAAATACTTTTATATAGTTAAAACTTGCCAACAGAAAAACTACACTACAATCCCACAATTTTCCTCTCCCGATAAACTACATGTGCTAACATGCCAACAGATTAGTATTTGCTCCCCGTCGATTAGCTCCCAAACAGGGAGCAGACCGATCATGGTTCTTGTACATAATGGGATAAGTCATGATTCATAGTATGTAGTTAGCACTTTATCTATTTGTGGATCATAACTGCAGAGGTGTTGTTGGTGATTTGTTCAGTTCATGTCACAGTTTAGTGATTCATCTTAAATTGCATTGGGAATATTTAATGTAGTCCTTATTTTCTTGAGTACACTTCCTCTATCACTGAGTATGCATCTGACTACTTTTTATCCCATTAATAAGTCATGTTCTATATTACTCACCTTCTGAAGTTGTTGTCCTATGAATGGGTCTTACTGGCTTGCTCAGATAAGACACCGTTTCTTGCTCTCACATAAATGTGTGGTTGGTAGGACTAGGGTTCCTACCAGAGATGCTACGTAGGTTGTAGGGGTGAGAGGAGGTTGGTCGAGGGCGAGGAGCCCGAGGACGGCACGATGGCGCCGTGGCGAGCTAGCGGCGGCTGTGGGTGCAAGGCAGGAGGCGGCTAGGGTTTATGAAATCTCCCGGCTCCCTTCAGGAAGCCGGAAAAAATAATTGTTTCTGCTTGATAATTCACGTCTTACAATCTGCTATTTATAATAGCTTCATCCTAAAAATAGTAACTAATCTTATATGGAAAAGTAAATAGATAATAACTCTAATAGGACTAGGAAATAACTAATTGGGCCATAAGCCTATGCGCCTAGGTGGGTTCAGCCACCAGGGGCCCTCTTCCTTGTATACGAGACTCCGGTCATAACATCTCTCCCCGTTTGCAAAAACAGTTCGTCCTCGAGCTGGAAGTTGGGAAATTCATCCTGAAGCACGCCGAGAAGCTCCCATGTCGCCGCCTCTTCCGGTAGTCCGTGCCACTTGATCAAGACGCGCCAGACGTCGCGGCACTGCTGGGCGCGCAGTGCGCGTTCCGGCGTCGGCAATACCCGGCCGTCGAGTGTCGGAGGAAGGTCACCCGGAGCTGAAGGAGGGTCGCCGTGGTGCTGCTTCAGTAGGCCCATGTGGAAGACATCATGGATGCGAGTGCCCTCTGGCAGCCGAATGCGGTAGACCACATGCCCGATGCGCTCGAGGATTTGGTATGGCCCCACCCACCGTGGTCCCAGCTTGCGCTTGGCGCAAGGGTCGAGTGACTGCGTGGTGCGGTGAAGGAGTCGCAGCCACACCCAGGATCCCACCTCGAACTAAACATCGCGGTGGTTGGCGTCGTAGTACTTCTTGGATAGCTATTGAGCCTGGAGCAGCCGCTAGCGAACCTCGGTGAGCATCTCGTTGCAGCTGCATAGTAGAGCGTCGAAGGCCTCTGTGCGTGTCTTCCCCGGTTTGTATGGCAAGATGGGCGGTGGGGGACGACCGTAGACGACCTCGAACGGCGTCGCGCGGAGGGCGGTATGGAAGGAGGTATTGTAACAATACTCCGCCCAAGAGAGCCAGTCCACCCACGCGCGAGGCCGGTCCCCAGTGACACAGCGCAAGTACATGGAAATCACCTTATTCACCACCTCAGATTGTCCGTCCGTCTGTGGGTGGAACGCAGTGCTCATGCGAAGCTTCACGCCGGCTAGTTGGAAGAGATCCCGCCATACATGGCTGGTGAACACGGGTCCCGATCACTGACGATGGAGAGTGGGAACCCATGCAGCTACACAATGCAATCGAAGAAGGCCCGAGCGACTCCCGCGGCTGTGTAGGGGTGGCCCAGCGCAATGAAGTGCGCATACTTGGAGAATCTGTTGACGACGGTGAGGATGACCGACTTGCCGGCGACCTTGGGCAGCCCCTCAATGAAGTCCATTGATATATCTGCCCAAACCTGAGAGGGCACCTCGAGGGGCTGCAGCAGACCTGCCGGTTGCAGCGTTTCTGTCTTGTTCCGCTGGCACGTGGTGCACACCCGCACCCAGTCCTAGACCAGCGCCTTGTCGCACGGGATATAGAAGTCAGCGCGCAGGCGAGGAAGTGTCTTCTGGATGCCTTCATGGCCGGCTGTGTGAGCTAGCGAGATCACCTATTGGCGTAGGTCGTCGTGGTCCGGCACGAAGACGCGAGCCCCATGGAGAAGGAGGCCAATGTCAAGGCGCCAGGGCTCGCCTAGCTCGCCCGCCTGGAGCTGCTGCATAAGCTGCTGGCCGTCCGCCGCTGCCGGCGTGGAGCGCCGGATGTCGACCAATAGGGCGAATGTGGGGTCAGACATAGCCAGTGCCGCCCCGACTGGCCCTGATGCCTGGGCCGCGCGGTCCTCGGTGTCCCGTCGGGACAGGGCGTCTGCCACGACATTCAGGCAGCCCGGCATGTACTCCACCGTGAAGTCGAACATGAAGAGCTTGCTGATCCATTGGTGCTGGGGTATGGTGAACAGGCGTTGATCAAGCAAAAAATTAAGACTGTAGTGGTCACTACGAACCAAGAAGGGGTGGCCCCATAGATACGGGCGCCAGTGGTGTACGGCCTGCACCAGCCCGATCATCTCGCGTTCGTAGGCGGTGAGCTTGAGGTGTCGCGCGGCGAAGGGTCAGCTGAAGTAGGCTAGGGGTCCCACGCCCTGGTGGAGGACGGCGCCGAACCCCGAGCCCGACGCGTCGCAGTCGACCACAAGGCACGTGGCGAAGTCCGGCATCTGGAGAACCGGTCCTGTTGTCAAGGCGCACTTTAGCGCCTCGAAGGTCGTCATCGCGTCGTCGTCCCACCCAAATGTGTCTCGCCGCAAGAGATGCGTGAGCGGGGCAGCGATGATTCCGAAGTCACGGATGAACTTCTTGTAGTAGCCCGCCAGACCCAGGAAGCCGCGCAGGGCCCGGGCGGAGCGGGGGAGGGGCCATGCCGACACAGCAGCAACCTTATCGGCGTCCATGGCGATGCCGCCTTCGGTGATGACATGGCCAAGATAGGCCACGGATGGAGCCCCGAAAGAGCACTTGGACCGCTTCAGATGGAGATGGTTCGTCCGCATGGCGGTGAGGACGATGTTGATGTGCTGCAAGTGTTCGACCCACGACGAGCTGTATATGAGAATGTCATCAAAAAATACGAGGACAAACCGGCGGAGGTAGGGGCGGAGGACGTCGTTCATCAGCGCCTGGAAGGTGGCCGGGGCGTTTGAGAGCCCAAACGGAATGACCAGGAACTCGTAGTGGCCATGGTGGGTGCGGAACGCCGTCTTGGCGATGTCATCGGGGTGCATCCGCACCTGGTGGTAGCCGGAGCGGAGATCCAGCTTGGTGAAGAATCCCGCCCTGTGGAGCTTGTCCAACAGCTGGTCGACCACCGGGATCGGGAATTTGTCCTTTGAGGTCTTGGCGTTGAGGGCGCGGTAGTTGATGTAGAATCGCCAGGACTGATCCGCCTTCCAGACCAGGAGCACGGGCGCGGAGAATGGCGAGGTGCTCGGCCAGATGATGCCTTGTGTCAACAGGGCCGAGCACTATCGTTCGAACTCGTCCTTCTGCAACTGAGGTTAGCGGTAAGGGCGCACCGCCACTGGAGCGGTTCCGGGCAGCAGGTGGATGTGATGATCATATGGGCGTGTGGGAGGAAGACCCCTGGGTTCCTCGAAGACGTCGTTGTACTGCTAAAGGAGGGCGTCCAGCAAGGGCATCCGGGGGTCCAGGGCCGTGGTGGCGAGCAGCTGTGCAGAGGTGGACGACCGAGGGGCGGTCACGCCAGCCACGCCTTGCCAGGTGACGCGACGTCCGTTCCTCCAGAACGACAGTGTGAGGGCCTCATAGTCCCACGAGATGGGGCGCAAGGTCCGGATGAAGTCGAAGCCGCCCAGGTTGAGGCCCACACAGGTGATGTTGAAGTCCTCATCGTAGATGCGGAGGGGCACGTTGCGGGCGATGCCTTCACAGGGTAGCCGGTCACCGTTGGCCACGGTGATATTCAGGTGCTCACCTCCGACTGGAACGAGGTCGAGGTGGCGCATGGTCTCCCCGGCCACGAAGTTGTGGGTGGACCCTATGTCGATGAGTACGATGAAGCGTTCCCCCTTGATGATGATGGGCAGCAGCATGGAGTTCGCGGCCCTGATTCCTGCAACAGCTTGGAGAGAAACCATAAATGCATTTGCGGCGGCAGGTGCTGGAGGCTCGTGGTCAATCAGCCCATCCTGGCCGTCGCCCCCGGGGTCGTCGTCGATGTAGTCGTCCCCCTCGATGAAGAAGAGGCGTGTGCACACGTGCCTGCGGACGTAGGGCTCGTCACAGTTGAAACACAACCCTTGCCGGCGGCGCTCCTGCTATTCGGCCGGGGAAAGACGACGTAGTGGACGCGCGGGTGGGACTGCGAGAGCCCCCTTGGCCGGTTTGTGGGGCGGCTCCCGCTGTGGCCGGCGCGACGTACTGTGGGCACTGCTGCTGTGCCCAGGCCGGCCACTGGGGGGGTCGGACGCCGCGTGGTGGTGGTGCCGCTGCTGATGTAGGCGTACATTCCTCGAACGCCCACGCCAGGTACATGGCGGTCTGGAGGTCGGGCGGTGCACGCAGCTGCACCTGCTTGCGGAGGTGCTCGGGGACACCGCCCACATACAACTCTGCCTTCTGTCGAGGAGAGAGGTCGCGAGCGTGGCAGAGCACGGCATTGAAGCGCTCCGAGTAGTCCTGTACGGTGGAGACGAAGGGCAGGCGAGCGAGTTCCGCCAGCCGTGTGCCCAGCACTGGTGGCCCGAAACGTAGGGAGCAAAGTTCCCGGAAACGCTCCCATGAGGGCATGCCTTCGTCCTCCTCCAGGGCGTAGTACCACGTCTAGGCGGCACCACACAAGTGGTAGGACGCGAGCCAGGTCCGTGCTGAAGCCAGCGTCTGTTGGCTCCGGAAGAATTGCTCGCACTGGTTTAACTAGTTAAGGGGATCCACCGCGCCATCAAAGTGTGGGAACTCCAGCTTGAAGAATTTTGGCCCAGCCTGGGCGCCTCTGAGTGCCGTCGCCAGGCCGGGGTCGATTGCTCCGGGTAGCGGCATGGCGATGGGACGCGATGCGGCCTGGAAGAGCGGCCCATCCACCCCCGTATAGAGGATGCCGCTGGTGGGGGGTGGAAGCGTCGCGGCGATCGTCGAGGGCAGCGGGTGGGACGTCGTGCCCGAGTCCGCCATCTGGGCCTGCAGCCAGGCAGGGAGCGGTGACGGCGATTGCGGCCACTGCAGCTGGTGGAGGGGGACGCCCCGTGGTCCCGGTGACATACCGTAGGGGTAAGCCGCCGCGGCGGACGTCGGGAGTGATGCGGGTAGCGGCGGCGGTGGTGGTGACGTCGAGTCTGGTGGTGGTGCAGGGGCCCGAAGAAGGCCCGCCCATGCCTCCTGCATGGACGCGACGCTGTTCGCGATCCTGTCAATCTTGGCCTCTAGAGAATCCAAGGTGAGGGGTCCCGTAGATCCTGAGTGGGCGTCTGTGGTCGTCGACGTCGTGCTCGACAACGGCAGCGTCACCATCGGGTGGGAGGGAGCGGGCTGTGTCATCGAACCTGAGAATCTGAATACCAGGTTGGTAGGACTAGGGTTCCTACCGGAGTTGCTCCGTAGGTTGTAGGGGTGAGAGGAGGTTGGTCGAGGGCGAGGAGCCCGAGGACGGCGCGATGGCGCCGTGGCGAGCTAGCGGCAGCTGTGGGCGCAAGGCAGGAGGCGGCTAGGGTTTATGAAATCTCCCGGCTCCCTTTAGGAAGCCGGAAACAATAATTGTTTCTGATTAATAATTCACGTCTTACAATCTGCTATTTATAATAGCTTGATCCTAAAAATAGTAACTAATCTTATATGGAAAAGGAAATAGATAATAGCTCTAATAGGACTAGGAAATAACTAATTGGGCCTTAAGCCTATGCGCCTAGGTGGGTTCAGCCACCAGGGGCCCTCTTGTATACTGGACTCCGGTCATAACAGTGTTACTGAGCTGGGTCATGCAGAGGTAATTTTTTTTCCTATTGTTCACTGAATTGCTTGATTTAGTTTTGGACAGGACTTGGGTTTATAGGGTTTGAAGCTAAAACCTGTAACATTTAGCCACTCCCATTTTTTCACTGATTTATAGATTACCTATACAGTTATTATATCATGAATATAGGCTGTGGGGATTTGTAATCACAAGACTCTATGACATCATGGATAACCTGATGCTTTCTTGTTGTTTGTGGCTTAATCAACTGTCAGGAGCATCCTATTGGGATCTCAAGCATCATTCTGAGCAGTGATTATTTGACTTATTCTAATTTCAGATGTATCATGTGCCCTACTTGCTTAGACTTAAGAAGGTACGCACCAATTAGACATTTATAGGATTTAGCTATGACTGACGCATTAAAGAATATCAGGTAGCTGCAGGGTTAGGTTCAGTAAACAAATGACGTAGATACAATACAGATAAAAGGGATCCATTTGTGTAGTTTTTCTTGTCTTTATGCTAATTTTATCCGATTCATTATTTGAATGTTCTGCTTCTGAATTTCAGTTTTGTTTCATTGCAGATCTTGAGGAATGCAAAATTTTGGATTTAGATTACTTGATAATTGCAGAGAAAATTTGAATAATTGCATGGTAATAAAAACTCACTGCTTCCTCGCTATGTTGAAATTAGTTCAGATTTGGTTGTGATGAGGGTAAGCTATTTAGGTTGGTTGGTTTAGATTGTAACACCCTTCACAGTAGTGTTACCTAGGCTATAATAATTCGGTTTCCTTAGATACTTGGCTCCTTCTCAAACAATTGGTGCAAATCAAATGTGGATCCATTAATATTTTCTTCGGAATAGTCTTATAGGACTCAAACCATGCATTACTAAAGTGTACATGATAAAGCTTGCTAAACCAATAAGTAGCACCAAGGGGCAATAATATGCTAATATATACAGTCAAATTTTAGTTGACACAATTAATAATATATACACAGTTTACTACTTGTTTTAAATGTGGTACAAACAATTAAAATGAGTAATCGTTTGCGGTGTTTACAGCAGTTCCAACACATTGAAATGAACAACTACAGGATCACGCTGTTCCTCTGTAGGGTGCTGGGAACATGCATGCCATCGTCCTTGATGACCCCCTTCATGCTTCTGGTTCAACACTGCAGAGGGAGCTTTTAGCTATTTTCGTTGATCCATGAATGCATGGTTATGGGAATTTAGGAGCACCATTGATTCCAATTTTATTTTTTATATGGGATTTGTTTTCTTTTGTTAGATTGGAATCCTTGGACCTGCCTTCTTGACACTGAGGAAGTTCGAACTGTAGCCATGGCTGTTTTTGCGTGTGGCATGCAACCAAATTTGATGCAATTTTGAAAGACGACTCTTATAGCCATCTATAGTAGTCTTTTTTCTTGAGATATTGGTACAACTGGCCCTATTTCTTGGCTGAGAACAGAAGTTATGCTTTTTCATAAGCTGAGCTATATTCAAACCACCAATGTGTTATGGTTACATGATATTGTCCTTTTATTCTACTCAAAATATCTTTATTTTATATAAGTGTACTATATTATCATTAGTCTAAAGTTCTTTATTTTACATAAGAAAGTGTAAAAAAATAATTCAAGGAGATATATCGATTCCTCTCCTGCGCTCCCCTGCTGCAAATCTTACTTTCTGCTGCAATTCGCATCTTCTCAAGCAGCACCTGTTGGCGTCCTCGCCCTCTTCCTCACTCTCTCTTGTTTAAATTTGCTAGAAAAAAACCTATGCACCAAATTTTCTTGTTGGCACCTTCCGACACCTCGCTACGTCCATGTCTTCGGTCCTCCCCAAAAACAGGAATGGACCATTAAAGTTAAATAGTTGACCATTTATTAAGCTATAGGAATTTAAATGCCTCATGGTTCTGCAATTTAGACAACTCATGACAATCTCTACGTGGAGCATAATACTTTATGCTTCTGGTCGTAAATGTATATATATTCTAATTTTCAACTTATCGTTTATGTTTATCTTGTGCACAGGATGATCAGAGGCTATAGAAAAACAACTTTGTGATCGATCTGTTGGTGTATGATGGGAATTTACGACAATGTATGATTTCTGTATTCCTAAGAGAATATCTTAGTTGTATTATGGGAAAAGACAATGAAAGAGATAGTTGAGGACATCCTATCTATCATGCACTTATTTTGAAGTTGTTACTAAATTTGACGCTTATTTATTTGAATGTGGCTCGGAACCATATGTTAATAAGCTAAATTTAGTCATGTTTGCTTGGCTTATCAGCCGGTTTATCAGCCACTGAAACAGTATTTTTCTCTCACAACAAAATAGTCAAAAAATAACATCACTCGACTTATCAACCACCAAAACGATCACACGAACAGGGCCTTAAAAATCTGTTGTCTTGATTTGACACTATTTTTATTATGCTCTTATTGTATTGAAAATTTGAGGCTCCTAACCTACTATTTTTTCTTATTTTTATTATGTTGAATTGAATTCAAAATTTTAAAGCTTCGGTAGGAACGCACGGGCATATGCTAGCGACAACATAATTTGAGAACTAGTGAGACTCTTCGAGATGACAAGCAGGTTTAAGATATGGAGGTTGATGAACAGGTTGGTGGACCCCTACAATTACAAAAGTGTATGGAAACAAACTCAAAGGACTTTATTTTATTTATACCTTGAATTTGAGTTAGGTTATTTCGTACTATTAAGAGGGATTCAACACATATGCCTACATGTGAACCAAGTGCTACTTCTATCTATCATACACCTCGACACTCATACCCTGACTAAACAGCCAGCAACAAAGATCTTTTAACTTTGTTGTTTCCGTCTGGCCGGCAGTGCCACGTCCAAGGGCAGCAGTGCCACGGCCCGGCAGTGCCGCGCCCCAGGGAGGCACTGCCGCGACTTGAGTTATGCCCGTTGGCAAAGACGGGGTATAACCTTATCCCCTCTCACCCCCCCCCCCCCTTAATGGTCATCTCTGTCATTCCACCCCAGAACTCGTGAAGAACAAAAAGAGAATCTCTCCCTTGCTCCCCTCTATCCCTTGGAGCTCCCCAACTCTCCCCATTGATTTCCACTCAAATCTTTGAGAGTTTGAGCCTCCAAGCTTTAGCAGAAGCTTCTCCTCCGAATCTACTACCTCAAGCACTTGGTTTGCGTGGTGGCCGGCGGTTTCAGTTTGTTACTCTTGGAGCCTGCTCCTAGCCGGCTAGCGTGTCGCCCGTGAAGATAGCCAATCTTGTGGCAGCTCCGGGAGTTTTGTAGCAACACCATTGAGCTAGTAAGATTACCCCTCACTTCAAGAGTTAGCTCTCTTGACTTGAGAACGAGGAAAAGGCAAGCCTTGGTGGTGAGCCCGAGCCTAGTGTGGTGCACCTCAACAACGTGGACTTAGGCAAGCCTTGGTGGTGAGCGAAACCACAGGATAAATTCTTGTATCTCTTGTGCTTGCTGCATTTCATTTGATATATATTGTTCTCTAGTTGTTTTCTAGGGTTTGGTCCCAATCTACTTGGTGGGAGTGTTCCTACCAAGTTCAAGTTGTTCTACATGTTCCTAACACTCCTCAGAAGGTTTCAATTCAAGTAGATTTTCCACTTGATTCTCATTTTTTGAATTACATATCTTTTTGTTTGACTGACCAGCACTGTCGCTCTCCAGAGCAGCAGTGGCGGGCTCCGGAGCAGCACTGCCGCGCCTGTGAACTGATCAAGTTTACAGTTAAATTTTAAACATGTCTATTCACCCCCACCTCTAGGCTGAGTAGATCCTTACAAGTGGTATCAGAGCCTCGTTACCTGTCACAATGCTTAATCGCGTGAGGTATGGCTTCGCAAGAGGGTGGAGTCCAAGTCATGAATCCGAAGGACATGGACATGTACTCCACGGACAGCAGCAGCGAAAGTATATCTTCGGAGAAGTACTTGACCACTCCGCATGTTGACATGTTCGATGGAGAGAAGGCAAGGAGGAAAGAAGCAAGAAGGCTAAGGAGAGAAGGAAAGAAAAAAAAGGAAGAAGATGCAAACAATGAAGCCAAAAGCTTGAAGCCAGTTGAGAAACTTCGAAGAAAAGAAATTAGAAAGCTGAAGAAAGAGCTCAAGGCAAAGGAAGAAGAACTAAAGAAAAGCAAGGAGCAAACCTCACAAGTTGATGTTGATTCTAGCAGCTCCGATGGTGATGATGACGCATCATACCATGCTTCCAAGGCCAGGAAAGTGGAGAAGGAGGAGGAGGACAACAACAAGAATTATGCAGCCGTATCCTTTAACTATTCCTCTATGTCTAACAATGATCATAAGCCTCTCTTTCATGTACCCGTGGTGTTGATAAATCCGCAAGCGAACAGATTATACCGTTGTAGCACTTCACCTAGGAGTATTCCAAGGTATTGTAATTTATATTTTCCCAAGGGAAAGCTGGGCTAGAAATGATAATTAGAGAGAGATCCTAGAGAGCACCTCAACTTAGTACCAACTAGTATAGGGGGGGTAAACGGTATATGTGATAGGAAGGGTTGATGAATGAATAAGCCAAAGGTAAATGATACTTAGAATGGACTAGATAGAACAGCTAGGTGGGAGGACAACGGGAGAGTAAAGGGACTCCTGTGTAAATCACTCTACTTTAATATACTTAGCCAATTAACTAGTCTAAACACTATAGTTTGTCTCCTCAATACAAGTATGCTAGGCGAGGGGATAGATCAGTAGGAGGACAAAACTCCTACTGGACCGCGCCCTCTTCTTACGGGGGCCTTACCTTTTAAGAACTTGCCTAAGAACACATGGTGGAATACAAAGACTAGACAAGGTTGTCACTCTCTTGCTAGCTACCACAAACAATCCGTGCAACAAGCGGTAACCAAGGATAAGGTGATGTATAAGCATCACGCTTACACACAACTTATTACTTTGACTACGATCTATAATCAAAGCACCCTATGACAGGCAATGATCGCATACGGGAAAGGCCACAAGGATCACAGACTATTGATGTAAAGGCTATTAAAGAGCTATAGGACATAACAAGACTATAACCAATATAGTAATGCTCAAAGTAAATACTAAATAAAGTAGAGAGAAAAGTAATATATTGATAAAGGTAAAGTCTTAGAAAGAAGGAAAGATACAAGAGCTATACCAGACTTTCTAGAAGACGACTCTAGAAATCCCGAGCGCAGCTCGACTCAACTCTAACTCTCACTCTACACTAAACTACTAGAACAATCTAAGGAATAGAGCTTGTAGGCTTCTTCACCATGTGTAGAGAGGGGGGTATGAGCCTCTATTTATAGTGGGAGGTGGAGTAGGGGCTACTCCAGCACCACGTCATCGATCCAGGAGGCTTCAAATCTCCACCCTTGGATCCAACCGCCTTAGAACCAACTTTGAATGGATGGATGTGATCTTCAGCATGTGTTAGTGAGTATGGAGGTTGGCAGGGCCCAAACCGACCAAGGGGCGCAGTCGGCCGACCCCCCCCTATGGCATGTGGGCCATCCTCCACCTTCTAGATGTTGCCCCACTGGTCAGGGACCAAGTGGGGGCCTTGTGGGCACAGGCAGGGGTTGGCCAACCCCTCCTTGGGGGCTCTGGTCCACCTCGGACATCCAGGTGCTGGTCCCACTTGTCATTGATGTTGATTGTTGGTTCTGAGGTGATTGTCATGTTTATCTCCTTGGTGTAGGCCCATGGATCCATGTGCTTTGCTTGTGAGCCGTTCAGAGAAAGCATAGAGTGATCCAATGGTTGGAATTCACTCTAAGGTGCTTCTCTTGGATCATGCCGAGAGGGGAGAGCTGGTGGGCCCATAGGGTGGTCGACCGACCCCTTATGTGGGCCCCATTGGCTTTCCTTTGCTCCATTTCTTCAATCCTTCAATCAAACACTCCATGGACATGTGGAACTTGTTATTTGATAAAGTATGCTCATAATGTGTTTGTTTATCTTTGATCCTGAGGTTGTTGGCAGGATTTTGGTTAAGTAAAAGTGTATCATTCTTGGTGCCAACAAGATCCCCCAAACATAACCTTTGCTCGTCTTGAGCAAACAATCAAACATAGCTCGACGGATTAGGAGTTGCTACTATGCTTCATATTTCAAGAGTACTTGATCTACAACAATCATACTTCTCTTTTGAATGGAAAAATTAGCGATAAAGACTCACCCATATTACCTTAGTCCTTTATGGGGCTTATGGTTTTATCCTTTGTCTTGGGAGGTTGAGAGATAGAACAACTTTACTTAAGCACTAGTTTTCTTATTCTTTCACAAGTCTCGTATCGGAGATTTTGCAAAGTTTTGTAAAAGAAAAACTTAGTGTTCATCAAATGGTACTCTCGAGTCGCTCATAAGGTGTATGATTCCTCACCAAGGCACATATCAAAGTTTGCCTTCTTTTTTATCCTACTCTAATGGCTTATGTGGAGCTTATAGGTAGGGATCAAAGATGTAGCAAACTTACCTTCCATATATTGTAAAGTCAAATTCCAGATCCAAGGAGAGAAATGCCATACTCTTAGATCAAGATGTGCAAGTGTGTGGAAACATGGCTAATGATCAATACTCCTCTATATGATCTCTCTTTCCTAACTCATTATTTTGAGACATAGCTATCTTTTTACTTTTCTATGAGCTTTGAAAATGCTCTTTATTTCTTTTTTTTCATGAGATTTGATGTGCTCATTATTTTTCTAAGAATTGGGACTTGATGTGCCCCTATATTTTTCATAATTTTGCATAGTCTATGTCTCATTTACTAGCAATATACTAGAGAGAGAATTTTCTACTAAAGCATGGAGTATGAACTATGTGGAAAATGTAAGGCATGTTTCTGCATATTTCCAGTGTAGAAGCAGCATGTATATGCGTGTACGTGATCTTGATCTTGGGAGCATGATAAATCTCTCAACAAGGGTCACAAAACTTGACCAAACTCAACACAATGTAAGCAGCTTATGTGGAAAGCTTAAATCATGAAAGAGCATCTATGGCTTTGGTAGGAATTTTCACCATTGAGGAACAAAAGGTGTTTTTATCATTTTAATAAATAAATCTCTGATAGTCATTCTTTCTTAGAACAATATTATAGCAGCTCTTATATTGTCATATCATGTCTCACAACCACTTAGACTTAGTTACAGCATTTGCAACCCACAAAAGTTTGAGGTTCATGATGGTTTCTTTTAAGCCAAGTGATCCATACTTAGAGAAATATCAAGTTGTAAACTAAGTACTAGAGAAACATTTAGCAGAGCAACTATTCATCATTTCCATAGGAGATATTAATTTTCATGGAACTTGTGAGAGTAGAGAGAAGTCTTTTTATTATTTTTATCATATGCAAATTTTTTTAGATGCAACAACAAAAGATAAGTAGGCAAATGCATGAAGATAAATGCTGAATTTAAATACTTACCTTAGTGGGGGAGGGAACCTCCCCCAAGCTTATCCTATACTTAACATGGTGGTGGCGGATATGGATGTAGTTGCCACCATGAGTCCCACTGCCATTGTTGTTCTTCTTGCAATGCTTGGATTTGTTTGGCAGTTTGTTGGACAGTGTGTGATGTCTCACCATGCTCAACACGCAGCTCACCAAAAGCATTGGTGAGTTGATCGAAATATTGCCGCTGTTTACGATGCTCCCTATCTCGTGTGGATGAGAAGGATGCTCGTGGTCCTTGCAGACGTGGTGGTCGAGGAGGCATGCCACTAGAAGTGTGCATGGGATCGGAAGATGCATCGTCTTCCTCCTCGCCAATAGCTCCTCGGGAAGGACCACCTTGCTCAAGATGAACAAAGTATAGCCCCTCCTGAGCTCTCCAGTCCGATCCTGCAAAACTTCTTTACCCAATTCCTTGATCTAAATCAAGGGTTAGCTTATGGGTCCTATACAACTGACGTTGCCTATTTGGAAGAGGCACCTCAGTTGTATGGCCACTATAGATCATTTTAAGTTCACCATTGAAGTCTCTTTTAAACATTTGAGTAGTTGTAAGATATTCTTCTGAGATTACTGCTCTAGGGGAAGAGATATAAACAAAGGGGTAGGTGCCATTTAGCAAGTTCATATATTCGGCAAGACGAGTAATTAAAGATGTGAATTGAATAGGTCCATTACTCTCAATTGAACTTTGCCAAAATTCTACCAAGCATTTCACAGGAGAGATTTGAATCTTGTTAACCATAGCATAAAGCAATTTTAATTCCATGGTTCTTAACATGCTAGCATTACTTCTAGGAAACAAAGTCATATTTATCCAAAGATGCATAAAACGAAGAGCTGGATTATGAATTTCCTCAGGTTTGGGATTTGAGCACTCATTTAAATCAGAGATAGACATCCAAATTTTTCTTTTATTGAATCTACGCATGGCAAGGTCTAAATCAAGCAAGCATGAATCATCAAAGCCAAGAGCAACATTTAGATGACTCCAAGTTAAACTAAAGCTTTGATTAAACATGTGAAAATATATTCCATCACTAGAGCTTTGTAGAGAGCACAAGAACTCTATGGTGAGCAACTCAATTCCATGTTCATCTACTTGCCAAAAGCTAGACCAACCAATAGTAGAAAAGATAGTGTTGAATTCTGTGGTCATGCCTTCATTGGAGAGAAGAATAGGATTCAATATCCTTGTGTGCTCGAAAGATCGATCCCAGAGAGAGAGATATCTTTGGTACTCTAGTTTGTCAAACCAGAGACCACTTTGATGATCATAGGTCCTCATTGAGGGCACCATGAATGCCCCGATGTGAGGTACCTCCATCGGCACTTCTTCCTCCTCCTGAGGGTGTTCTTCGGTTTGGATGTTCTCCCAAGTATATTGGGCAGAACCTCCCCTTCTTCTTCCTTGTGGAGTATCCTCGGACTGGTGGGAGCGCCGAGATGAGCTCCCACTTAGAGATGGTTTTTCTTTCTTGATCATGGATCTCAAAGGGTTTTTCATCTTCTAGAGAGGAAGAGGGACACAAGGACAAGACTAGGACAAGGTTGTGTGTAGAGTGGGTTTCCTAGTTTGCCTTGTGGGGATAGGTTTGAGCTAAGAGAAGCTTCTTGTGGTCTTGAGAGAGAGTAGCACTACTTCTCTTGGGAGCTAAGAACTTCTCTTGAGAGAGGAGAAGAGAGAGCAAGGCAAGGAGAGGTTTGAACTAGAACTAGATTTCTGGTTGAGGTGTGAGGGATTGATCTCTCCTTGCTTGGGCTTTTATAGAGGGAGGAGATGGCACCAAGGGGGCACCATGGGGTGGTCGGCCGACCCTCCTTGGGCATGCCCTTGGGTGCCATAATCGCAAGCTTTAGGAGATGCCTTACACAAAGTAAAAGGAAAAGGAGGAGGTGACCAAAGGTGGTCGGCCGACCCCCTAAAGTGGGGATTCCACTCACACTTTTTCTAGTGCTTGATGAAAGGTGAATCATAATTTGTAATGTGATCAAAAGCTGAGCTAAAATACTCAAGATTCTTCTATTTAAACAAATAGTAGTGGGAAACAAAGGTATGTCATGCTTTGATAAAAAGTGATTGATGTGTTTTCTTTTTCAAAGGATGACAAAGTGAAAGTGAAAGGGAAAGGTGTCATGATTCCCCACTTTGAACAAGGAGTAGTGGGAGACAAGGATGTGTCATGCTTTATCCAAAAGTGATTGATGTACTTTAAAGCATGACAAAGCAAAAAGAGATGTCCCCTAAAGCAAATCTGAATTTTGAATTTTTCCACTACTCAAATCATGAGATGCTTGGACAAAGGAAGGTGGGGAATAAAGAGGGATGATCAAGGGACAACTAGGGTGGTCGACCGACCCCCTAGTCCTCCTTTTTTTATTTTTCTTTTATAAGGGTCAAAAAGTATCCCCTAATTAAATAAGCCAAGATAGGGTGCATAGGGTGGTCGGCCGACCCCCCTATGGCCCTACCTTTTGTCAAATTTTAGTGCTAAACTAATCTCAAGTTTTATTTAATCTGAAACTTTATTATTTCTAATTTTTAAGTATGATGAAAATTAATAAGAGAAATAAAAGATAACTACCGACTTACCTTTCGGTGAAGGCTCCTTGATTTTAAGTCCTCGGAGTAGGACTCTTCTTCTGATTCATTCCTCGGGTGCACTTGATGGCTCTAAAGACGGAGACCGCGGAGTGTGCACCTCCTTTGCTTTCCAAACCTGCCTTGGATTGGCAGGTTCATCCTCCTTGAGTTCATTGATCTTGGCCTCTGGGTATTGCTTCTTTTGGCGCGGAGCTCGAACTCTTCTTCTTGGTGGGTGTGCCTTAACCTGTTTGTTAAGTTTATAACCATTGAAAGCACATTTTACCTTGTGGCTCGGGAACTGGAAGTGGATTTGGCTCGATCCCACATAGATGACTGCATTGGTAGTGTTGAAGAAGGGCCTTCCTAAGATGACGAGTACTTCCACATTGGCTCCCATGTCCAGGACGATGAAGTTGGTGGGGATGTACTCGTCTTGGATGTTTACCAAGATATCCCTCGCGAGTCCCTCGAGAAACCACATTGTTTGATCCGCCATCTGCAAATGAACACATGTAGAACTCTTCTTCTTGGTGGGTGTGCCTTAACCTGTTTGTTAAGTTTATAACCATTGAAAGCACATTTTACCTTGTGGCTCAAGAACTGGAAGTGGATTTGGCCCGATCCCACATAGATGACTGCATTGGTAGTGTTGAGGAAGGGCCTTCCTAAGATGACGAGTACTTCCACATTGGCTCCCATGTCCAGGACGATGAAGTTGGTGGGGATGTACTCGTCTTGGATGTTTACCAAGATATCCCTCGCGAGTCCCTCGAGAAACCACATTATTTGATCCGCCATCTGCAAATGAACACATGTAGGGAGCAAAGGTCCCCCTAACAGGTTATCAAATGTTACCTTGGACATAATGTTGACGCCCGATCCAAGGTCGCAGAAGGCGTTGTGGAAGGTTTGTTGTCCGATTGAGCATTTGATCATCGGGTGGCATGGATCTCCCTTCTTCATGATGAAGGGAGGATCGAGAAGATAGCCCCAATAGGAGCAAAGTGGAGGCTTACCAAACCTCATTGTTACCATATTAACATGCTCAATTGAATCTTTTGGTTTCCCATGAATCTTACCTTGTTCTATGGATGACATAGCTGCTGCTAATTGAGCTAATTGTGTTTCTAGCATTTTATTAAAACTCAATTGATTTTCATGGCGGTGGCAAAGCTATTCATTTTCTCACCAAGAGTTTCAAGAACTTTATCATTGACAATCATCTTTTTATTTATACCATCATTAATTTTAGATTAACCCAGAACAAGATCTTTCAACGAAGGTTGATTATTATAAGAATTGTAATTATTGTAATTGCTATTACCTCCATTACCTTGGTAGAAGGGGCGTGAATTCCAATTTCCTTGTTGTTGGGGTCGATACCCGTTGTTGTTGTTGCTGATGAAGTTCACGTCCTCCTTCGACGTCTCGGGGCAATTGTTGCTCGAGTGATCATTTCCCCCGCACACCTCGCACCATGGGTCAGCTTCAATGGCTTGTGCGGCGGTGATGGGGTAGATGGCCTCTCGTTCCTTCTTGGAACCTTCTTCTATCTTCTTCATTAAGAGGTCCATCTTGGCAGAGAGTATATCCACCTCACTGACAGTGTGCATACCTCTCCTCTTCGGCTGGAGACGTTCCTCACCCCATCCTTGGTTGAGTACCATATTTTCGATGAGGTCCTTGGCATTCCTTACTGTGCGTTGGAGGAATGCCCCTCCAGCGGCACCATCAAGGTGACTACGGGCCATGCTAGGCAGCCCATGGTAGAATCCTTGAATTAGGAGCCAATCTTCTATCCCATGATGAGGACAGGCACAAATGTACTCCTCGAGTCTCTCCCATGCTTCGGGAATCATCTCGTCAGATTGTTGTTGGAAGCTCGAAATATTTCCACGAAGAGCATTGGTTTTGCCCATCGGGAAGAAATTCTTGAGGAATGCATTAGCACACCTCTCCCAGGTGGTGGCTTCTTCTTTGTGGCTGTAAAACCATTGCTTCGCCTTTCCCAGTAACGAGAATGGGAATAGGCAAAGACGAATAGCGTCAGGCATCACTCCTTTGATGGTAAACGTGCCACACACCTCCATGAAGTGCTGGTATGGGAATAGGCAAAGACGAATAGCGTCAGGCATCACTCCTTTGATGGTAAACGTGCCACACACCTCCATGAAGTGCTGGAGATGGGCATTGTTGCACTTCACCTAGGAGTATTCCAAGGTATCGTAATTTATATTTTCCCAAGGGAAAGCTGGGCTAGAAATGATAATTAGAGAGAGATCCTAGAGAGCACCTTAACTTAGTACCAACTAGTATAAGGGGGTAAACGATATATGTGATACGAAGGGTTGATGAATGAATAAGTCAAAGGTAAATGATACTTAGAACGGACTAGACAGAACAGCTAGGTGGGGGGACAACGGGAGATTAAAGGGACTCCTATGTAAATCACTCTACTTTAATATACTTAGCCAATTAACTAGTCTAAACACTATAGTTTGTCTCCTCAATACATGTATGCTAGGCGAGGGGATAGATCAGTAGGAGGACAAAACTCCTACTAGACCGCGCCCTCTTCTTACGGGGGCCTTACTTTTTAAGAACTTGTCTAAGAACACATGGTGGAATACAAAGACTAGACAAGGTTGTCACTCTCTTGCTAGCTACCACAAACAATCCGTGCAACGTAGCGGTAACCAAAGGATAAGGTGATGTATAAGCACCACGCTTACACACAACTTATTACTTTGACTACGATCTATAATCAAAGCACCCTATGACAGTGAAGGACCGAGAACGGCGACCAGAGGGGGGTGAATAGGAGCCAAATAAAATTCAAATCAAAGACTTGGCCCTTGTCCCAAACTCACACCCAAAACTTGACCTCGGAAGAAACGACTCGCACATGACCTAACAAGTAGGTGGAAACCTTAGGAAGACCCCTAAAGGTGCAGCGGAGCGGTCGGAGAAGATGGAGAACAATCGAAGGCACGAACTCGAAACCGATACACCGAGAGAGGTACTCTCAACCCCTAGATAGGAGGCAAGAGAACACCCAAAAATACTTATGAGAACTGGTCTCAAAAGTACCTAATCATGTTCCTTACGTGAATACGAATCCAACGCAACAAACGGAACTTGATTCGGAGCTAGGACCTCCGTACTAGTGGTCCGACGGTACCACAGGACTACTCCGGAGCTTGGTCCGGAGCTAGGGGCTACTCTGCAGGCTTTCGGCCAGACCACAGGACCATTCGCCTATGGTCTGGAGCCTTGTCCAAACTGGTCCGAAGGGTGGTCCGGAGCTCACGAACAACGCACAGAAAACCCGCGAAAACCGATTTCTCTCCGCCAAATCTTCCCAAAACTCAACCAAATGAACTCCGACTGCAACAAACTTTGTAGGCATGATCCTTGTACAGTTGGGGACCTATCCCGAAGAAATCATCGCTCAATTTGGAGAGGACAAACGGGAACACTCGGATTTGGGGGAGAAGGAGAAGAACAAAGAACGCTACAAAGAAATCGCCCGATCTACGCGCTTGTGAGGTTTCAGGAGAAATCCTTCGGTGCAAAGATGCTCCTCACAAGTACTCACAACTTGGTTCAAATGGATTTTGCAAAGCTACTCTCAACAAAGAGAAATCACCTTGGGAGAAAGAGAGAGCAAAGGAAAAACGGGAAGAACAGAAGAAAAATGGGGACACGATCACAAAAGCGAAGCCACCATGGCTTACGGAGGTTATGGCCTTCGATTCCTCGCAACAATCACAAGTTCTTACACCGGTGACACGGTGGATCTCAAGCAAGAAGAAGCTAGGGAAGGGAAAACCTAGGAATAGGTGGGAGAGAGAGTAATGCAAGAGATAGGATGAGGATACCCCTTCATCCCCTATTTAACAGGGCTTTGGCTATTTCCCAAAGACCCCCCTAGATACATGAGTGAACTACCTAGCCTAAGCATTGCAGTCCAAGCTCCGGAAAATATATTCCTCGATTTGAATGGACGGCCCCGCTTCCTGCCAGGAGTTTCCGTCGCCTCGACGCAACTTCTAGGATTCTGCCACGTGCCATCCCCGCTTTTTCGGAAGCTCCGCCTAGGTTTTGAGGCCCAAACCCAAGAAACCCGCCACCGATAGCTTCGGGCTCAACTACCGAACCCTGAGTTTTGAGGCCCAAACTCGGAAACCGTCCTCAGATGGTTTTGAGGCCCAAACCACCAAACCGCTCGATCGAGCCACCTTGTCCTCGTCCAGTCGGACTCCGAGTCCCCTGAGCCTCCGCTCGACTCGCGCGTCCACTATCTTGACTCGGTCGACTCGATCTACCTCCATGTCTTCTCGCACTCGCTGGTGCCAAGTACTAGCCACCACAGCTAGTCCTCCGGCGCCCATGGTCCCTCAGTCCGAGCCTTGCTTCCGCCCTTCACCGCTCTCAGTCCATCGGCACGGCAAGCCTCTACTAGACCTTCTCCATGCCATTGACCACTGTCACTAGGCATAGCACCTGCACACCACAAGCCAATAGACATGCACAGACTTGCTTTCGCAAGGGGTTAGGGTAAGCCACTCAAACTGAAACACTCACGTGTTGGACGATCACTCATCATAAAGCTGAACATACATGGGTACTTATCCACCATGTGTTCGCAATCTCCCCCTTCAGGAGTGCATTGTCAACACAAGTGCATTTCAGATTTGAGCCACAAGGTAAAGCTCTCCAAATGACCAAAAAGCTAAGAAAGCGAAAACGGGGTCACTTGAGAGAAGCAAAACGAGTCCAAAAACTTGGTTCCCAAAGACATGGGCAACGGCTCGATGCAACCAAGCAAAACAAAGCTAGCCCTCAAGAAGAGGCACAAAAACGGGCTCAACACCGCTAGCCAGTCCAAGATACCAATCACAGTTCTCAAAGCTCAGAATGCCAATTGAAACACCAAGGGAACTCCAAAGATACCAATTAAAACACTTAGAGCTCAAGAAGCACTCAAAACTTGTCGGAGCCAACAAAGCAAGCTAGACCCTCCAGAAGAGGCAAAGGCTCAACACATCTAGCAAAAGCTCCCCCTGGGCAAAAGCACACTCAAGATACCAAATGAGCTCCTTAGGGCAAAAGAAGCACACAAACCCCCCTTTGACAAAAGAAGCTCTAAACTAATGAAACCAATGAGATGCACTCTTTCTCCCCCTTGGAAGTAGATGGCTGAAAATGGAATGAAATGCACATCTCTCCCCCTTGTTGACACAAGTAGCTCATCAACATCAACAACTCAAGATCCGACTACAATTGCCATGAAATGCAAAATGAGTGCAAAAGCTTCATACAAAGAGCTAAGACAATGAATGGATGCTCTAAGTGATGTGATCCTGTGAGAATAGGAAAATCTCAAAGTGCCCAACTAAGACTCAGGTTGAGCTAAAGATCACTTTAGAAGCTATTTTAGAGAGCATATCATGTGAGAGCCGAGAAAGGGTATCACCTCCTAGAGACAGCTAGACATGGCAAACAAGATAGGATCTATCTCAAAGCAGTCTCATGTATAGTAAGTAAAACTATCCCTTAGCAAAGTTCATACAATAAGCCAATGACCCAACTGAATGAATTTTCCAAATTTCAGAGTTTTGCAGCCAATTTTCAGTTTTAGGCACATTTAAGTTGTATGCGAGTGGTTGTAAGCAAAGTGATGCCACTACTTACCAACCGGCGAAGTCAAAAGACTTGACACACCGGTTTTGGTCATACACGAAGATTCTTCTCTAGTTGGTACTTTACCGTAGATCCTTTACCGTAGATTCTTCATTCATCAACCCCTTCCTATCACTTTTATCATTCACCCCCTATACTAGTTGGTACTAAGGTTGAGGTTCTCTCTAGGATCTCTCTCTCTAATTATCATTTCTAGTCAGCTTTCCCTTGGGATAATATAAATTACGATACCTCAGAATACTCCTTGGTGAAGTGCTACATCGGTATAATCTGTGCGCTTGCGGATTTATCCAATAGTCATAAGAAATAACAACAATCATCCTGCTCCTCCTCCACAAAGATGCTAGTGTTCACCTCATCATCACCTGCAAGCTCAAAAGTAGTGGAAACACAGGGCATAGTCTCATCGAAGGTAATCTCACAAGTCTCCATCACTCGGTTAGTCTCAAGGTTAAGTGCACGATAAGCATGAGAGTGAGTAGAATAACCAAGAAAGATACCGTTAGAAGACCGTGATTCAAATTTATCCAACTTACCACCCTTTTTGAGGATGAAGCACCTGCACCCAAACACCAGTAGGTGACTTACCTTGGGTGGTCTCCCAAATCGCAACTCATAAGAAGTCTTCTTCTTGAAAGCTCGGAGGAAAATGCGATTGGAAACATAGCAAGCAGAACTCAGTGCTTCGGCCCAATACCGCCTAGGAGTCCTATGCTTATCGAGCATCGTCCTAGCCATCTCAACAAGGGTCTGATTCTTGCGCTCAACAACACCGTTCTGCTAGGGAGTGTGAGGTGAGGAAAACTAGTGATCGAGACCCAAAGAAGAGCAAAGAGTTGCAAATTGAGCATTCTTGAATTTTGTGTCATTGTCACTGCGGATAGCTCTCATGGCATTCTTAGGTAGCTCATTTTGCAATCTCAAAATCAGATCTCGAACAAGTGGAAAAGCCTCATCCTTACTCTCCAAAAAGAACACCCAAGAGTATCTCGAGTAGTCATAACGACTACAACCACATACCACTTCCCTCCTTCCGACCTAACCCAAGCTGGACCAACTGTGTCCATGTGTAAGAGCTCGCGGGTTGTGAGGTCATAATTTGAGTTACGGGAGGATGGGAAGCAGCAACCATCTTGCCATGTCTGCAAGGATGGCAAACCAAATCCTTCTCAAACTTTAGCTTTGGAAATCCTTGGATAAGGTCCATTGAGCTAAGCCTTGCAAGCAAGTCAAAACTCAAATGTCCCAATCTCCTATGCCACTTCCAAAGCTCGGAAGAAGAACCGGCAAGAAGACAATGAGAAGGTCCGGAAGAGATAGAAAAATCCGCACGAAAAACCTTCCCGAAGGGTAAAATCCGGCAAACAAGCTCACCATGAGAGTCCAAAATCCGAGAGAGATTAGGCTTGAAACACACATCAAAACCATCATCAAGGAGTTGCAAAACCGAAAGCAACATCCTTGAGGACAAAAGAAGAGTTCACTCGGATGGACCCTCGGGAGACAACCTTACCTTTACTCTTGTCCCCGAATGTGATATACTCGGTGTGGTGCACGGGGTCGAGGCTGGAGAACCACTTGGCACTTCCGGTCATATGGCGTGAGCATCAGGAATCCACAAGCCAAGTCTCCTCCAGTCCTCCTTCCTACATCAATAAAAAGACATAGGGTGAGCAAACGGACCAACACTGGGGTTAGTAAACTGTGAAGGATACCAGTGTTGTCCCACTTGCCCAAAGAATGGGTTAGGAGAAAAACCAAATATCTCCTGCCCCACGGGGGAATAGCGATCACCACGATAGGGAAAACGTGGTCCGTTAGAGAAGGGTGGAGTAAAGCCACCGCCACGAGGTCCGTAGTCGTATGGGTCACGACCGGTACCCCGCCGGGCAAGACCACCACGTGGTCTCGCCTCCTGAGGCCTAGTACCTTGAGGCAATGTACCTCTAGGCCTAGTAGTGCGCCTCTGAACTTCCGGTTCACGCACCCCAACTCGTGGGTGGTACATGTCCCGGTTGTTCAACTCAAACTGCCTCCGATCATCTCTCTTCCTCCTAAAGCAAAACTCAGCCAAGTGCCCATCCCGCTCACAATACTCACAATGGTACCTCACCACACTCTTGGTAGGCACTCTCTTGTTGGGTTGGGTGGCTCTAGCTTTCTTAGGAAGGGGATCACTAGAGATGTATGGCAGTGTGTCAAGTGGGTTGCGAAGATGGTTCAGTTTTGCAATCCACACTTGCTTCTGTGGAGTGGTTTTGGGTGGCTCTTCAAACACACCATCTCCCATAGGAAATTCAGAGGGGTTGGTAGGCTTAGGTGGAGTTATCTTGGTAAGCTTGGGAGTTGTGGTGGGTTTTTCATTCTCGCTCAAACCACTGCACTCACCGATCTTACCGAACAAGCTATCGTCCTTCCCACCTAAAGCAAAGCCTACTCCCGTGCTACCAGCCCTTTTGCATTGGCTAAGCATCATCCCCAACTGCGGCTCTCGGCAAGACACCCAGCTCAAGATGGACCGAAGGTATGTGTTTTCTTCCTCGGTACGCATCTTGTTGTGTCTGCACGATGCGATCTCAAGCTCCAAAGCCTCAAAGCAATCCGACTCTCTAGTGCTATCTGAGCTGACCTTCTCTAGCACAGCAATCCTAGCATCTCCTCTGTGCCAGCTCAGAACGCAAGCCTAAGCAAGACTTGCAGGCACCAAGTAAGCTAGGCCTAGCCTTCAGCTCACTGACCTCCTCAAGTAGAGTGCCATACTTGTCCTGGAGAGTGACAAGACTAGACATGTGGATGGCACAAGCATCACACTCTACCTCCTCGGTAACCACCACTGATGCCTTAGCAAACTCTAACTCATGCAGCGTGCTAAGATACTTAGCCTTGAAATCATTCCTCTCGCACACGGCACGTTTGAGCAAAGGATCCTGACTCATCAAGGTGTCGTTCAGAGACTCAATCTCGAGAGAGAGGGACTCGACGGTGGGTGGTACCTTAGGTGTGTCGGAGTCGTAGTCGTAGTCGGGGCCTTCCTTGTGCTTGCCGACCTTTCCTTCTTCAATTGCCATGGTGCAAAAGCCACTGTGCTTGGCGTCGGCGTAGAAGCATAGGCCGTTGAGATTGTCCTCAACCTTTCCCTTGGACTCATCATCGCTCGAAGAAGCACCTCCATCAGAGGAGGCATCAATGTCGCTGAGGGAGGCAAGGGAGGCTCGGTGCTTGGCCTTCATCTTGTCGATCACCTTCTTGGAGGACCTTTGGTGGTAGCCACCCTTGGGCTTGTGCTTGTCCTTGAAGTGGTGCTCGCGCTTGTCCTTGTGCTTGGTGAAGTCACCCGCAGCTTTCTTGGGGCAGTTTGCAATGAAGTGATCCTCATCACCGGAATGGTAGCACCCCTTGGCTGAGCAACCACGCCGACAGTTCAAACGGTTGTTGTGAAACCGTGAGAACTTGGTGATGACCAAAGCCAGCTCATCATCTCCAAGAGCCTCCACTTGATCCTCTATCACAGAAATCAAAGACAAAGCGAACAAAGAGTGTGAAGGGTCAGAGGAGGAAGAAGACGTACCGCCGGGGCCAGAAACCAACGCCATAGATGGTTTCGACGGGTTTTCAAGCTTGGCCCGGGTCTGGTAGTCAATCTCCGAGGACTTGAGCTTGCTGATCAGCTCGTCCAGGGTCAGGGCATCATAGCCCGGTGACTCCTGGATGGTAGCCACCTTCATCTCCCACACCTTACGATCAAGAGCATGCAAAATCTTGATAGCCATCTCATGATCATCATAAGGCAAGTTGGCTCGATTGGCACGCATCTTGTTGACGATAGATTGGAAGTGAGTGAACATCCCGTCAACAGATTCGCCGACCAACTTAGCAAAGTTCTCGTACTCTCTATGGTACGTGTCAAAGAGTATGGACTTGATCTGAGGGTTGCCCTCATGATATCTCAAGAGTGTTTGCCAGATCTCCTGTGCCATAGTGAGACTCGAAAACCGCTCAAACTCCGGAAGAGACAGACAAGAGAAGAGAATGCTACGGGCTCTTGCATTTGATGCATGTTGTGTAACCTGGGCATCGGTGATCCAAGCCTCAAGAACCACGTAGTTCTCATTCTCACAAACCTCCCAAAATTTTGTGTCAAGCCCTTGGAGGTAAGCCGACATGCGCACCTTCCAATAGGCAAAGTTGGTTCCATCGAAGTAGGGAGGTTTACCAGCACCTCGCTCCATGTCGCCTTCGCAGATCAAGAACCATGTAAGGTGGAATGATCCTTAACCGGCTCGGATACCAATTGAAGGACCGAGAACGGCGACCAGAGGGGGGGTGAATGGGAGCCAAATAAAATTCAACTCAAAGACTTGGCCCTTGTCCCAAACTCACACCCAAAACTTGACCTCGGAAGAAACGACTCGCACACAACCTAACAAGTAGGTGGACACCTTAGGAATACCCCTAAAGGTGCAGCAGAGTGGTCGGAGAAGATGGAGAACAATCGAAGCCACGAACTCGAAACCGATACACCGAGAGAGGTACTCTCAACCCCTAGAGAGAAGAGGCAAGATCACACCCACAAATACTTATGAGAACGGGTCTCAAAATTACCTAATCATGTTCCTTAGGTGAATACGAATCCAACGCAACAAACAGAACTTGATTCGGAGTTCGGACGAGGGAGAAACAACCAAAACAGCGATCAACAGTGACCACTGGACCACTTGCTATAGTCCGGTGGTAAGGTCCGGAGCTGAGGTCCGGAGCTAGGTGCGTTGCTGGAGTTTTTCGGCCACACCACAGGACCACTCGCTATGGTCCGGTGCTTTGGTCCGGAGGATGGTCTGGAGGGTGGTCCGACGCTTTTTCTTCACAAAATCAGCAACACAGTGAGCTCTGGACCTCTGGACTAGTGGTCCGACGGTACCACAGGACTACTCCGGAGCTTGGTGCGGAGCTAGGGGCTGCTCTGTAGGCTTTTGGCCAGACCACAGGACCACTCGCCTATGGTCTGGAGCCTTGTCCAAAGTGGTCCGGAGGGTGGTCCGGAGCTCACGAACAGCGCACAGAAAACCCGCGAAAATCGATTTCTCTCCGCCAAATCTTCCCAAAACTCAACCAAATGAACTCCATCTGCAACCAAACTTTGTAGGCATGATCCTTGTACAGTTGGGGAGCTATCCCGAACAAATCATCGCTCAATTTGGAGAGTATAAATAGAAACACTCGGATTTGGGGGAGAAGGAGAAGAACGAAGAACGCCACAAAGAAATCGCCCCATCTACACGCTTATGAGGTTTGAGGAGAAATCCTTCGGTGCAAAGATGCTCCTCACAAGTACGCACAACTTGGTTCAAATGGATTTTTCAAATCTACTCTCAACAAAGATAAATCACCTCGGGAAAAAGAGAGAGTAAAGGGAAAACGGGAAGAACACAAGCAAAACGGGGACACGATCACGAAAGCGAAGCTACCATGGCTTACGGAGGTTACGGCCTCCGATTCCTCGCAACAATCACAAGTTCTTACACCGGTGACACGGTGGATCTCAAGCAAGAAGAAGCTAGGGAAGGGAAAACCTAGGAATAGGTGGGAGAGAGAGTAATGCAAGAGATAGGATGAGGATACCCCTTCATCCCCTATTTAACAGGGCTTTGGCTATTTCCCAAAGACCCCCCTAGATACATGAGTGAACTACCTAGCCTAAGCATTCCAGTCCAAGCTCCGGAAAATATCTTCCTCGATTTCAATGAACGGCCCCGCTTCCTGCCAGGAGTTGCCGTCGCCTCGACGCAACCTCCAGGATTCCGCCACATGCCATCCCCGCTTCCTCGGAAGCTCCGCCTAGGTTTTGAGGCCCAAACCCAGGAAACCCGCCACCGGTAGCTTTGGGCTCAACTACCGAACCTCGAGTTTTGAGGCCCAAACTCGGAAACTGTCCTCGGATGGTTTTGAGGCCCAAACCACCAAACCGCTCGACTCGAGCCACCTTGTCCTCGCCCGGTCGGACTCCGAGTCCCCTGAGCCTCCGCTCGACTCGCGCGTCCACCGTATTGACTCGATCGACTTGGTCTACCTCCATGTCTTCTCGCACTCGCCGGTGCCAAGTACTAGCCACCATAGCTAGTCCTCCAGCGCCCATGGTCCCTCAGTCCGAGCCTTGCTTCTGCACTTCACCTCTCTCAGTCCATCGGCACGGCAAGCCTCTACTCGACCTTCTCCACGCCATTGACCACTATCACTAGGCATAGAACCTGCACACCACAAGCCGATAGACATGCACAGACTTGCTTTCGCAAGGGGTTAGGGTAAGCCACTCAAACTGACATACTCACGTGTTGGACGATCACTCATCATAAAGCTGAACATACATGGGTACTTATCCACCATGTGTTCGCAAACAGGCAATGATCGCATACGGGAAAGGCCACAAGGATCACAGACTATTGATGTAAAGGCTATTAAAGAGCTATAGGATATAACAAGACTATAACAAGTATAGTAATGCTCAAAGTAAATACTAAGTAAAGTAGAGAGAAAAGTAATATATTGATAAAGGTAAAGTCTTACAAAGAAGGGAAGATACAAGAGCTATACCAGACTTTCCAGAAGACGACTCCAGAAATCCCGAGCGCAGCTCGACTCAACTCTAACTCCCACTCTAGACTAAACTACTAGAACAATCTAAGGAATAGAGCTTGTAGGCTTCTTAACCATGCGTAGAGAGGGGGTATGAGCATCTATTTATAGTCGGAGGTGGAGTAGGGGCTACTCCAGTGGCACATCATCAATCCAGGAGGCTTCAAATCTCCACCCTTGGATCCAACCGCCTTAGAACCAACTTTGAATGGATGGTTGTGATCTTCAGCATGCGTCAATGAGTATGGCAGTTGGCAGGGCCCAAACTGACCAAGGGGGGCGGTCGGCCGACCCCCCCTATGGCATGTGGGCCATCCTCCACCTTCTAGATGTTGCCCCACTGGTCAGGGACCAAGTGGGGGCCTTGTGGGCCCAGGCAGGGGTTGGCCAACCCCTCCTTGGGGGCTCTGGTCCACCTCGGACATCCAGGTGCTGGTCCCACTTGTCATTGATGTTGATTGTTGGTTCTGAGGTGATTGTCATGTTTATCTCCTTGTTGTGGGCCCATGGATCCATGTGCTTTGCTTGTGAGCCGTTGAGAGAAAGCATAGAGTGATCCAATGGTTGGAATTCACTCTAAGTTGATTCTCTTGGATCATGCCGAGAGGGGAGAGCTGGTAGGCCCATAGGGTGGTCGACCGACCCCTTATGTGGGCCCCATTGGCTTTCCTTTGCTCCATTTCTTCAATCCTTCAATCAAACACTCCATGGACATGTGGAACTTGTTATTTGATAAAGTATGCTCATAATGTGTTTGTTTATCTTTGATCCTGAGGTTGTTGGCAGGATTTTTGTTAAGTAAAAGTGTATCATTCTTGGTGCCAACATGCGGGCAAGTTGCCTCATTTTGATGGGACTAACTTTGCCAAGTGGAAACACATGATGAAGGCTTATCTTGTAGGTCTTCACCCTGGTTCTTGGGAGATAGTTCACAAAGGATGTGAGCCTCCGGTTGATCCAACAAGCCCCACAACCACTGAACTTCGCTGATATAACTCAATGCTCAAGCCACTAGTGTCTTACTAAGTGCATTGGATGGTGATGAGTACAACAAAGTGATCACGAACCAGTTGATCACGAACCTATCAAATCTTTGATAGGTTTATGGTGATAGTGGGCAAGATTAAAGGACTTGGTGGTGAAGAAGTCAATGATCACAAGGTTGTCAAGATTATGCTTGAAGCTTTTTCACCAAGGAATGAGACCGTTGTGACATTGATTAGAGACAAGAAAAAGTTTGAGTACTTCACACCAAGTGATGTACTTGGAAGAATCATGACCTTTGACTTGCAAAGAGAAGAAGCACTAGAGAGAAAGAAGCTTGGTGAGTTGCAAGCAAGAATGGAAGGAATGAAGATCAAGGATGTGGCTCTCAAAGCCAACAAGGGCAGCAAGAGATCAGCTCCTAGCTGTCCCAAAAACAGCAAGCAAGCTTCATCAAGCAAAGCTCAAGCAACCAAGTCTATCAAGCATGAAGCCAAGACTACAACATCAAGTGATGGTGATAGTGATGGTGAGAAGTTTGAGAAGATAGATGACATGGCTCTATTCATGAGAAGATTCAACAAGGTCCTAAAGAAAGAATGGGTACAAGCTCATGAAGAGAAGGTTCCCAAATAAGAAATCAATAACTTGCTACAATTGTGGTAGCACAGAGCACTTCATAGCTGATTGCCCAAATGAGAAGAGAGAAAACAAATTCAGCAATGGTAAGAGAGAAGACAAGGGTGACCACAAGAAGGACAAGAGATATATGGGTGAAGCACACATTGGGCAAGAATGGGATTCAACCATAGAGAGCTCAAGTGAGGATGATGAGAATGTTGCAACCATTGCTATCCACAAGTCATTAACCACACCCAAGCTCTTCAACAACATGTCTGATGATGATCATTGCTCCCCTCACATTTGCCTCATGGCAAAGGGTGAGAAGGTACAAACCAAACCTAGATCTCAAACTCCTCCCCCCCAATGATATCTCTAGTAGTGATACAAGTGATTACTCTAGTGATGATGAATGTAGTGATGAACAAATTGATAACTTAACTAAAAATTTGGATAACAAGACCAAATTCTTCATTGCTAAACTAATGGAAGAATTAGAGGGCACTAAAGTTGAGCTAGCATCTAGAGAAAATACTCTTATAAAACAAGAGGATCTTTATATTGCTAGCAAGGAAGCTCTTGCATTAGAGAGGAGTGAGGTGAGCTCTTTGAACAAGGCCTTGGCCAAGGAACAAGAAGTTCATGCTCTCACAAGGAAGGAATATAGTGACCTCAAGCAAAAGCATTGTGGCTTAGCTGAAAAACATCAAGAGCTTGAGGCACAATATAACCTTCTTTGGGAGAGCAACTCACATCTCCCTAAAGCAAATGATGCCTCTTCTCCTTCCACTAGTCAAGGTTGTGGAAAATGCTATAATTTGGACTTAAATGTTTATTCCACTAACCTTGCCAACATGGAGGCCATGAGAAAAGAAATAAGGGACACATTGGTACATATCAGACTGTATAGACTGCGGCAATGCTGCCCTCCAGAGCAGCAGTGTCGCGCCCCACTAAAAGGGAAGGCTACCAATGTTGCTCCTGATCAAACACAAGTCCATGCCAAGAGGATGCCCAGGCAAAAGCAGGTTTCACAGAAACCAAAGGAATCAATGTGGGTGGCCAAAAACAAGTAAGCCTATCAACCAAAGGCAAGGTCACCTCAAGGAAGCCTATCCTCATGTTAGGTGTTGAGATGTAATGACCGTGGTAAAGTCATTGCTCACTTTGTTGGGAATGAGACTCATGACAAAAGAAGCATGAATGTTTGGGTTCCTAAAATACTCATCACTAACATGCAAGGCCCCAAGATCAATTGGGGACCTAAATCTAGGAACTAAAATTGTTTTGTAGGCATACTCCTCCGGTGGATCAAGTTGGGTGCTTAATAGTGGATGTACAAATCATATGACCAGAGAGAAGAGTATGTTTTCATCATATTCCCCAATGTCCAACTTAAGTGAGAACATTATCTTTGGTGACAACTCAAAAGGGGAAGTGATTGGTCTTGGTAACGTTGCTATAACTCTTAAACATTCAATTACTAATGTTTTACATGTGGATTCGTTAAGTTACAACTTGTGAGATGGGCTACAATTGTCTCTTTACGGATAAGGGTGTGGAATTCTTTAAGAGGGAGGATTCTTCTATTGTCTTTACGGGTCGTTTGAAGGGCAAGCTTTACCAAGTTGATTTCAACAAAAATAAAGCTAAGCTTGAGACATGTTTAGTGGCAAAATCTAGCATGGGCTGGCTATGACATCGCTGACTAGCTAATGTTGGGAGGAGGAACTTGGCCAAATTCCTAAAAGATCACATCCTTACTAACAAATGTTCATTTTGACAAAAATAGAATTTGCAGCGCTTGTCAAGCCGGAAAGCAAGTAGGTGCACCTCACCCACCAAAGAACATTGTCTCCACCAAGCAACATGTCGACACAAAATGTGACGCATTGTGCCTCACACACAGCAAGCCGGAAAGCGTGGCTTCAATCAGGTGCCCGGGCGTTTCGAGATCCGAGAACATGTCAGTCAGTTTAACCTGAAACTAACAAGGGATAAAAATCATTAGATATAAATTAGAACGTGTCGGGTGAAACCAGAAAGTCCCATATATATGGCCCTGAAGCCACTTACAATGACATACAACTATAGAAGTTATCTGCCAACAGGTCTTATATGTCATTCGGCTAAAACAAACATAAGGTACATGAAACGTTGATTGTCAAACATGCATGCATGGGAAAAGTACGTTTGGAAGAATCAATTAGCTAAAAGTTAAAGTATAACCAAGCTCGGCAATCTAACCGAGTTGGGATCCATGATGAAGGAAACATATAAGAAAACACGATCAAACTAATCTAAGCTTGCACCTGCCGCACGATGCCTAGCTTTATCAAAGCTTGAACGTGATTTAACATGCATGAACCCGCAACACGTAACAACCTAGATTGAACTAATTCGGCTATCATGAATATAAGATATAACTATAGAAACAACATGAAAGTTGTTAAAATATAAATAGATCTATGATAAAGAAAAGTGCTGAACCGTATCAATCTAGATTGGGCAAAAAGTTGTTGCATATATATATAAAATATCTGAAGCATGCAACACGTGATAACTTAATGAATCTATTAGACTTTACCAAATCTAATAGAGCCGATAAATATCTTGCTTTTGCTAAGCATAACAAGAAAACACCCGCCGCATGACATCTACTTATAAAAGAAACATAAGCAAAGACTTCTTGATTATCAAGCAATGATCCGCCGCACGATCATTGAAAACAAACAAGACTACTTGCATCAATATCTAAATCCACCGCATGATACTAGACATGATAACAAGGTTGCTGGGACTTATGGAGGTCGACGGATCGATGATTCCTCTCGAAGAACTCGATGACACGACAAAAGACTCAAAGTTGGCACGGGGCCGGTTGTATTGATTTGGTTGTGAACACTTTTACAATGGCCAAGGGTTTATATTTATACCCTGGTCGTGATATGAGTCCTAAAAGGACACGATTACAAAATATTAAAGGAAAATACGACACCTTTGACTTTAGTTTCCTTCAAAGTCTTGACTGTCGCGATATTTGTTATCCGATCGGCTCTCACTTGCCGCTTTTGTCGCTTCCTCAACGGAAAACCGCCTTTCTTCAGAATATCCGACTGCACGATCACTTGACGATTCTTTTAGAAATTAGCCGACCGCATGGACATCTGCCGAATGCTCTGAGTGCTTGTCTCTGTAACCTTACTGCGTACTGGCCCACTTGTCATCCTATCAAGCATACCAAAATCCAGTGTTAACACATGCCCCCTCAATTTCGGGATAAAAGTCATTTTATTCTGAAATTGACCACAATCTCCTTCCTCTTCTTAAGTCAACACTGTCCAATACTGCAGCCACTGCTCAAGAAATCCAAGCCCCCGCACATTCTCGAATTCATCTCGAATCTTCAATGGCGACTCAGGACGAAATCCCAGAGGTAAACTTCATTCACTCACACGCATTCGGCAATCCTGATTGGTTTTCCTGCTTTCCTCCCAACTCATCTGATTTTTCGATTCCATTATTTTGAAGGAATACAAGAATGACATTTTGATCCCCTATGCTGCAAATCCTAATTCCTACTTCCTTGGTCCAATGGGGAATCCTGACACAACTGAGATCATTGAGAAAGAAACTTTAAGAATACCCTTCAAGTCTGGAGTCATCCCACCCAACCGATGGCAAAATACTTTCAATACCTGACCGTCTCCTCCAATTGTCGGATGGCGAAACTAGTACTAGAGAATGTTGGAAAAGAGCAGCAGCCATTGGGATGATCAAGACATCAACCACTGCCTAGAACTGTCCCTGTCAGAAATGCCTAGAAATGAATCCCTTCTTATGGTAGCTTCCCATTTTTGGTCTAATGCTATTAATGCTTTTGTTTTTGGCCATGGCATGATGACTCCTACTTTGGCCCATGTATTCATGATGACTAGCCTAAATGTGTCATAGCCAGTATATCCCTCCAAGTACAAGAGCAAAAACAGCCAGAAAGCTGTCAAATATGAAGGCGGATGGGCTAAGTATATTCAAACCTATATGGAGACATCTGGTGTTGTTCTTGATAAGGAATGCAGGGCTTTCATGAACATGTGGTTGTGCAGATTCAGCTTCTGTGGTAAATCCAATGAGCCAACCTTAAATCATATGGTGATGGCTGAAGATTTAGTTGCATGCTCCCTGATACCCCTGGGCAAATATCTGCTAGGATCTGTCTACCATATGATGCATCAAATCACTGCCCAGATGCATCGGAATGTGGAAATTTCTTGCATAAGTGGCCCCTAGTGGTTTGTTCAGATGTGGCTGCAACTATACATGCACCAGATAATCTCTGTGCCTCTCCATAACTTGAGCTTTCCTGGAGCCAACTACGCTGAAGGCAGTACAACAAGAACTAAGGGTTGTCAAACTTATGGAGAAGCAGCATCCTCCATCAGCATTGACATAGACATTGGTCATCTCTTCAAATTGTTTTTCAAAGGTTTTGACAATGTGCTTTGGCTCCCTTATAGTGAAAATGATAGCTTAACTCTCCCTGCAAATTCAGCTATGAATCCGGCTGTTCTGACAAGGTGTCTATAGAGATTTTCAATTCCTTTATTAAACCTTGCATCTTGCTAGCCAAATTCCATCATGGGAGGTTAGTGCAACCTACCTATGAATTTTACTACCCAAATATGGCATCCAGGCAATTAGGATGTGGACAGTTGCCCCAAGACCTTTCTTCTCAACAATCATAAGATACAGGGAGCTGATCACAAACGAAATAGAAGCTAAAAAAGTCTTTGAGCTTGGATGGGACTTGTCAACATATGAACCCTCTCCATTTGGGTTAGTAGATGTTGCCCACTCCCTTTTTGCTTCCTGGTGGACAGAGTGGCACAATCACATCTTCAATATACCAGTGCACCCTTTATGCCAAGATCTGCAACCCCAATTTACCTATGACAGTGAGGTAATTTCATTGTACTTGTTACTTCCTGCTTTTGAATTTACCTCCGATTCTAAAATCCAGTTATGCACAGGATTTCGAGCCTACTCCTCCTATTAAAGCAGTTGAGTATTATTCAGCTGGGCCTAAACCCGCATTGAGCTTCAATGCTCCAACTCTGACAACCTTCATGAAGATCCCTGCAGCTTTAGCTAGTGCACCTTCAGGAGGAGAAAGCAAAATGAGGACACTTGAGAATATCAATGTGTTTAGAAGAGTGAGGTCCAAGAAAGCCAAGCGGTCTCCTAAGGTATGAATCTTCCATTCGGTAACACATTTCACTTGGTAATAACTCTGACCGTCTTCATATCAATCACCTCTCGTTGCAGCGACATGTTGAAATCCCAGGACCAAGCAATATCTCAACAACAGTAGATACCCTCCTCAAGCTTTCACTGAGGATGCAGAGACTCATGAAATCGAAGATACAGAAGCCCATGAAACCGAAAGCACATATGTCCATGAAACTTTCCAACACATTGGTACCATTCGGATAATCACTTATTTCTTTTTATATGTCATCTATTTTTTGTTCTTATACTCTATCATCTGCATTATTGGAAATAGATAAAATTCTAGACAATCTAGCAGGAGAACACTCTTCTGGTCCAGCTCTAGGTTCACCATCCCTGGGTATCCAATCAAGTCCTCAACCAGACCAAGACATAGCCCATCCTGAGGATCAATCAACACAGCAGGTAACATCTTATTTTAAACTATTCTTTTAGCACATTTATCCAGTCGGCTAACACTCCTTCCTCTCTCAAGAACACTGCTAGACCGACCACCAGTTATTCTTTCATAGTTGAGGATTTCATCAGTGAAAAAGGTGAAGAAGCCACCTCTCAGCAGACCTTGTCAGTGGAAAATCAAGCTCGGTTGAAGGATATAGCTAATCTGCTGAATAAGGACATCAACATTCTGGTCCAATATTGAGATTAGATAAAAGATCTCCTTGAGCTCATCAACCAAGACCTTCCACCTGTCCTTAAGGCTTCTCTGGAATCTGCAGCCAACCTTGATGATTATTTTGCTGTGGTGAAGAGGGCAAACAAAAACATAGCCTCTAGGACTGTCTTGTAGAACAACAAGTCTCTGAAGAAGCAAGAAGCTAAAGCTCTGTACTCCCAACTTCAAGTCACTAAAGACTCATTGGTGACTCCAGAGTCTGAGCTGAAAATTATGAATGATGAGAAAATCAGATTAGAGGCTCAACTAACTGAATTGAATGCCAAAATTCAGTCCCATGAAGCCAAGATGACAGATTTGCCGAATTCTATAGAAGCAACTTCATAAAAAATGTCAATCATCCTGAAAGAAGATCAATAGCTCAAAGAAAAGCTATCTAGCATCCAGAGCTCTGAAAATGAAGATCGGAAAGTGCTGGACAATGTTAGCCGAATCAGGACCGAGGCCTTAGATGCCATCAGCCAGCTTCTGAGCCGGTAGAAATACGGCTCGTAATAGATTAAGCACAACACATTTTGTCTCTGAACAATTGGTTGTCCCTACCGTTCATCTCTATATACTTCTGTTTGTATGATAACATAATCGGCTATATTATTTTCCTAATTCAATCATAGACGATAGCCTCTAGCTCTTTGATAGCCGATTGCACTTTGTCCTTTCGATTCGGGGACACAGCCGAGCGACTCTTGATTTATCCGAGTCTGGCCCAGCCCAGTAGTGGCCCATCCGAAAGGGAAAACCCCTAACCTGTCGCTTGGCATTCTCATTCGGCTTATAAATAAAACCTCCTTCTTTTGCCCCTACCAACAGTTTCAGTCAAGCATTCTCACCTCCACCTCTCCACTTTTTTCGCTCAGGTCAACTCGGAGGAAAACCTAACCTCTACAGTAACAATGGCGGGTGGCGATGATCGTGGCAAGCGTCCTGCCGAGGGAGAAGTCGAAGGAAGCCGAGTGCAGCGCTGTCGACGACGTGGGTGAGAATCGATCTCCTGCCCCCTTGCGGTTGTTCTTCTTGTTCATCCTTTAACCTCTGATTTCTTTCTTCATTCATCAGAATCAGGGTCATCTCTACCAGTCAGAGCATCCCTCTCCCATCTGCGACGACAGTTCAATCGGGAACCCCGTCATCCGGTCCCTCCGGGTCTTCAGGCTCCTACCACTCCAACCCCTGGGAGTTGGATTTAGGTTCAGATGCCATGGACGTCCCCTACACCCATGCGGAGGCAGTCACCTTCAAGGGTGAAATGGGACGAGGGCCGAGGAGAGCTGGAGAAGACCTCCAAACAATACGACATTGACCAACTTGAATGGGAGGACCAGAGGAAGCAGCTCTATGACGCCATTACTAGTTAGCAAAAATAACCGTGCTCGAACTCCCTTTTCTGATTCCGTCTATTCACCCAATTTGCATTTTCTTGTTCAGTGCTCTCTGCAGAGAACGAGCGCCTGAAGACTGCGGCGAACAAGGTTGCCGACAAGGTGAACACCCGGGGAGAGACTGCCGAGGCACGCCTTGATGATGCGAACGGCCGTATCGACCAAGCTGCTATTCATGGCGTGCATCATGGCGTAGCTTTGGGGCTGGCGGCAATGATCACCCAGAGGCGTGAAGACTTTTCCTTCATGCTAGTCGGCTTCCGTGGTGGCATGCCTCTAGAAGATGTCGGGGACATCGACGATCTCCTAGATAGTTATGAGGACCACGCTACTGTCCTCGCTAAAGCCACAGACGCCCAGACAGTCTTCAACAAGTTGTTTGAGGAGTAGTTTGTATTTAGGAACCCTGTGCAAAAAAACTACCTGTCTATCTTGTAAAATACCTATGATTCCCACTGGTTTTCTCCTTTTGAATCTTTCTGAGAACAACCACTCTGAAGAATGCTTGCATGATGTTACCCTTGGTTGATTGTGTTTATATTTTTGTTCTAAAGGCGACACATACCGCTTCGGCTATTCCCTGAGTTTTCAGAGTATTTTTTTGGCTAAAGGCGATGTCTCTACATCGACTATTTGTGCTATTTGTGTACAAAACTTTCTGAGCTTGTTTATGCACCAACCTCAACACTGGGATGAAATTTCTTAAGAAATCTTCCATTAATAGCTCTAGTGAATTCTTCTCCCAGTAGAGTTTTCAATATATATGCATTGCCAGGCGCACGTCTCACTATCCGAAAAGGTCCTTCCCAGTTCGGAGACCATTTGCCGAATGCTTTATCTTTCATCCCAATCGGCAGTATAGTTTTCCAAACTAAATCTCCCTCTGTGAATTGCTTCTCTTTAACCTTTTTGTTACAATATCTGCCAACACGCAATTTGTTCTTCTCAATAGTTTCCAACACTTTCAGATGAACTAGATGCAAATCCTCTAATTCGTCTATCATCGGACTCTTATAATCTTCTTTTTTCAAATCATTTTGCAATGTGACCCGTCTCGAACCCGATTGCAATTCCCATGCTAATACAACATGATGCCCATAAACCAATTCATAGGGAGATGCTTGAGTAGATCCATGACAAGTCATTCGGTAAGCCCACAAAGCCTCATTAAGAACTGAATGTCACTTCTTTGGCTTTTCATCAATCTTCTTCTGAATAATCTTAATCATGATCTTATTTGATGCTTTGGCCTGACCATTAGCTTGTGCATAATAAGGAGAAGAATTGTATAACTTGATTCCTATTTCTTCAGCAAAATCACAAAATTCAGATGAAGTAAACTGGGTTCCCTGATCTGTCGTGATAGTTTGAGGAATCCCGAATCTTTGAATTATGTGTTCCTTAACAAAATTGACCATGTTCTCTGATGTAACCTTGTTCAAAGGGATAGCTTCAACCCACTTTGTGAAATAATCTGTAGCTAACAGCACAAACTTATGTCCTTTGCTAGGAGGATGAATCTGACCAATTAAATCTATGCCCCCTCCTCTAAACGGCCAAGGCTTGATAATCGGGTTCATAGCCGATGTTGGAGCTCTTTGAATATTACCGAATCTCTGGCAATCCTGACACCCTTTGTAATATTCAAAACAATCTTCAAGCATGGTTGGCCAAAAATAACCAGTTCTCCTTATTATCCACTTCATCCGGTAAGCCCATTGATGTGCACCACACACTCCTTCATGCACTTCATACATCAACTCTTTGGCCTCCCCTTGACTCAAACATTTGAGGAGTACTCCATCTATGGACTTGCAGTACAACTAGTCCTCAAGGAGCACGAACTTGAGAGCTTTATATCTGATCTTTCGAGAAACTTTTTGTGATGGATTCTTCAAGTAATCGGCGATTTCGTCTCTCCAGTCATCAACTACCCGATCTTCATCCAAAGCATGAATTTCCTGATCCTCTCGGTATCCCGAAGCAGCTTGAGCCAGTCTATTTGCTTCTTCATTATGCCCCCTAGGGATATGATGCAAGGTGGCTACCTGGAAACTCTTTAAAAGCTCTCGACACTCTTCATAATATCCCTTTAACATGTCACTCTTGCATTCATATTGGCTGATTAGTTGGTTAATTACCAACTCAGAATCTCCGAAGATTTCAACGGCAACAGCCTTTATTTCAACAAGAAGCCGAAGTCCTCTAAGCAGTGCTTCATACTCTGCTTGATTGCTAGTAACATAGAACTCAATTGGGATGGCATACTTAAAAGTCACCCCTCGTGGAGAAACCAAGAAAATGTCAGCACCACCACCCTTGCTGCAAGATGAACCATCAAAAAAACAACGTCCACGGTGCAATACTTATCATGTTAGCAGAAGGATCACGGTGTTGGGTAACAAAATCGGCAATAATTTGACCTTTTACTGCTTTTGCCGATACGTACTTTAACTCAAATTCCGATAAAGCCAAAATCCACTTGCCAATTCTTTCATATAAAATTAGCATTGATAACATATGCTTTATTACCTCAAACTCAGAAACTACCACACATTCAGCATTCAACAAGTAGTGTCGAAGCTTGGTACACGAGTAATACACGCACAAGCAAAGTCTTTCTATAGCTGAATACCTTTTCTCTGGATCCAGCAGCTTTTGGCTAAGGTAAGCTATTACTCTTTCTTTTCCATCAAACTCTTGCATGAGGGCCGATCCTATTGTTAGGTTGTCGGCCGCCACATACAACTTAAAAGGCTTGTCAAGCTGTGGAGGTACCAACACAGGTGGCACCTTCATGTACTCTTTGATCTCATCAAAAGCCATCTGTTGTACGTCACCCCATACAAATTCTTGATCCTTCTTAAGCTTCAACCGCGGAGAGAAAGGCAAAACCCTTTCTGACAGATTAGATATGAATCTTGTTACAAAATTAATCTTGCCGAGTAGCGATTGTAATTCTGTGAGATTAGTTGGAGGGATAACTTTATCTATTGCTTCCATACTCTTCTTACCGACTTCAATCCCTCCTTTATGGACCAGAAATCCCAAAAACTCACTAGCCGAGACCCCAATGGAACACTTGTTCGGGTTCATCCTCAAGCCATGCTTCCTAGTGCACTCCAAAGTCTTCCTTAAATCGGCTAAATGTCCCTTGTGGTTTTTAGACTTGACCACTACATCATCAATATAGATTTCCACGATCTTGCCAATCAACTCATGAAAAATATAGTTCATGGCTCTCTGATAAGTTGCGCCAGCATTCTTTAAACCAAAAGTCATGACGACACACTCAAATAATCCAATATGACCAGGGCATCTGAAGGCTGTTTTTGAAATATCCTCTATTGCCATAAAGATTTGGTTATAACAAGCATTACCATCCATAAAGCTGATGACTTCATAACCAGTCGATGCATCGACAAGTAAATTGGCAACTGACATTAGGTAAGCATCCATCGGAGTGGCCTTATTAAGATTTCTGAACTCAATGCAGACCCTCATCTTTCCATTCTTTTTCTACACTAGAACTATGCTTGAAATCCACTCTGCATACCTGCATGGCCGAATGAAATTTGCTTCTAATAATCTTTCAACCTCCTTTTTCATATCGGCCAGTACCTCCTCCTTGAAAATTTTCTGAGGAGGTTGTTTGTAAGGACGATATCCAGGCTTAATCTGCAATCGATGCTCAACAATGGACCGATCCAGTCCGGACATCTCTGTGTAATCCCAAGCAAAACAATCCTTGAACTCTTTTAGCAAATCTATCAACTTTGATCTACACTTTGGGTCTAAATTTGCACTGATGTACATCGGCCTTGGCTTGACATCATCATCAATATTTATTTCTTCTAGCTTATCGGCCGACATAAAACCACGTCCCAACTTTCCTTTGTTGCCATCGATCGGGTTCCCAATTAAAAATTACTCTGAGAGCCGACTGTTTGGATCAGTTGTTGGCCCTTGTTGGAGACATTCACAGGACCTTCTCCCCAGATTTTTCCAGAGAAACAATCAAAGCCATCATATTCCCAGTAAGCAGGTTCTGCGGCAGCAACACTTACCGAATCATCAGCATGAACAATTTTAACATCATACCCAATCCATTGAATGAGAACCTGATGCATGGTTGAAGGTATGCAGCAGTTAGCATGGATCCAATCTCTTCCCAAGAGCAGACTATATGCCCCCTTGCCATCAATGACAAAGAAGGTAGTGATCAAAGTCTTTGATCCAATCATCAACTCGACGTGTATAGCTCCTCGGGTGTAAGAAGGATTACCAGCAAAGTCTCTGAGTACCAAATCAGTTTTCAACAATTCCTCATTGGTCATCCTGAGCTTCCTAAAGGTAGTATAAGGCATAATAATGATGGCAGCTCCTCCATCAACAAGCATCTTGGTCAGAGGCTTGCCATTGATGTATCCCTTCACGTAAAGCGCCTTCAAATGTCGATGCTTAGCCGGTTTGTCGAAAACTGCTCGTTGAGTCAGGACAAGCTGGGTCATTAGATCCTGATACTCTCTTTCATCAAAATCTGAGTACACTTCCTCTTGGATGTCTTGGCCCTTGGGAGTTATGAATTCTGATGGGATGAAGAAAGCCATGCATGCATCAGCCGAACGGTCGTGCTCATCGGGTTTTTTCTTAGGACGCCACGTCTGTTTCTTTTCAGCGACTATTTGTGCCAGCTCTCTGTTCCTCAAGCATTGTACCCTCCTCTTCTAGATTTTCCTCAGCCCTGGTGGGCACCATTGTCCTCTCTGCCACACATATTCATGGTTTTATTCTTATCCAGCGCCTTGTTCATGATGGACCCACTCCTGATCAACAAACCTCTTGTCTCGCAGATTCTTAGAGCTGTCTATTTTTAAACGCCGATCGTCCTCAGGAAACTGTGTTCCAAGTCTTTCATGGATCAGACGGCGGTTGACCCGGGACTACCTGTACCCTGAATATTGGCTACTGCATTCGGGGTAATTGTCTCTGGTAAGCAGCTTTAGGCCTTTATTCCAACAATGCTTGAAAAACGAGCATCCCCAATAAGACTGTTCCTGCTCTCTCATGCGTTCTTGTTCTTCCCGGTACATCTCTTCCTCCTACCTCTAATGTTCCTCCATGAATTTTTGTTCCTCATAACACCTCTTCCTCTGATACTGTTCCTGCTCCCGTCGCCATTTGTTTAACAGAATACGTGTAGTAACCCTGGGCCTAGAAGCATCCCCTCTCTCGGTTCGGCTATTCTGGAACTGAGTCCGTTGCCAAAACTCCTTATTCGTAATCTGTTGATTAGGGTCAACAGCACCAGTTCTTCTTTCTCTGTCTGAGGTCAGCACCTTCATCTTGCCCTTGTCACTGGGATCGCCTATGGCAACCATGTTCATAGAGAAAGACACCATGTTTTGTGCAAAAGGATTAGCATCAATTTTTTATTTTTCCATCAAACTTTAGATGCCCCTCCTGAATAGCTTTCTAGATTTTCATTCTGAACACTCGGCAATCATTGATAGCATGGGAATTAGTATTGTGGAAACTTCTTGTCTTTTACCCATTCAGGGCACAGCATGGGGTTCCCTTCCGGCAATTTGATGCGTCCCTCCTTTAGCAAAACCTTGAACAACTTATCTGACTTGGAGACATCAAAGTCATAAGCACCCTTCTGTTGTCTTAACCATCGCTGACTAACCTGAGTCGGCTCTTTCGCCCAGACCAACTCGGCCAGATCATCTTCGTCGTCATACTCTACAGCTTCTTCCAGGAAACTTTGATACATTTCATTAGCCACATCACCCTTCTAGAAGTGGCCATCTCTCCAGTACCCTTGAGCCTGATTATTCATCATTGCTAACCGTTGTGACAATTGACCAAGGTCATCAAAGTCCATGCCAAACAGCTTCTCCCTGATATTTGGCTGCATGCCCGCTATTGCCATCCCTGACAATTGGTCATCTGGCAGATTCAAGGAATAGCAGAGGTTTTTGGTCTCTCTGAACCTGCGGAGATATTCCTGGGGTGTTTCATTAGCTTTCTGCCTCAAGCTCATAAGGTCAACCAACTTCTTCTCGTTAGTGCCAGTAAAGAAATACGCATGGAAATTCTACTCTAATTCTGCCCAGCTACCAATGGAGTTTGCCGGCAGAGACACGAACCATGTGAAAGCTGGTCCTGTCAGAGACAAAGGAAAATAACGAATCCTCTAAGCTTCATCCATAGATGCCTCTCCAAGATGCATCAAGTACCGGCTGACATGTTCTATGGTGCTAGTATCATCTTGACCAGAAAATTTGGTCAAGTCTGTAGGAGCCTTAACTCTCGAAGGGATAGCCACTCGGTTATACCACTCTGGGTAAGGGGACTTGTATGCATAGGACTGATTCTTTGGTTTTAAGCCGAACTGATTCTGCATCATGTCTGCCATCCTATTCATGATAAGACCGACATTTGAATTTGGAACTCCATGTGCTTGCCCTTCAAAAGGTAAACCTGTTGAGTTCATCTCCATACATAGTCTTCTGCAACCTGTTCGCTACTGGAGACACTTTGAAAGCTGATTGTGGGACGCTTCCCAACGCGCCAAACGCGAGCTGGCCATGAGTCATGGGATATTGTTGCTTCTGTTGAGGAACCATCCCACTAGAATTATCTTCAGCATTTTTCTCCTAACGCTCCAGCACATGGAATAATGTGGGTCCATGTATTGGACCAGCAGTCTCTTCAAAGGGTTGATCAACAGATGGACCGAAAGTGCTGACCATGATCTGGCGAAAGGTATTCAAGAAAGTTGTATGATGATTTGTCATGGTTTCACTCATGGCCTTGTAAACCATATCACCCACTTTCTGAGCATCCTCCTCTTCCGTGTAATCAATCTGATGTGGGAGGAGAGTCCGTGGAAGTGACTGCTTCTGAAAACCTTGTTGCTTTTGTTCTTCGAAAAGGACATCAAGCGCTTGCGCTGAAACTCATCACATGCCCACTGGATCAAACTCCTCAGATCTTCTGGCAACTCTTCCATAGTCACGTCCAGAACCTGGTTGTTGTCGATTTCAACCATCTTGAAATGTGGGGTCCCACCGAGCGTGCCAAAAAGTGTGTTGACACAAAATGTGACGCATTGTGCCTCACACATAGCAAGCTGGAAAGCGTGGCTTCAATCGGGTGCCCGGGCGTTTCGAGATCCGAGAACGTGCCAGTTAGTTTAACCTGAAACTAACAAGGGATAAAAAATCATTAGATATAAACTGGAACGTGCCGGGTGAAACCAGACAGTCCCATATATATGGCCCTGAAGCCACTTACAATGACACACAGCTATAGAAGCTATCTGCCAACAGGTCTTATATGTCATTCGGCTAAAACAAACATAAGGTACGTGAAACGTTGATTGCCGAACATGCATGCATGGGAAAAGTACGTTTGGAAGAATCAATTAGCTAAAATTTAAAGTATAACCAAGCTCGGCAATCTAATCGAGTTGGGATCCATGATGAAGGAAACATATAAGAAAACATGATCAAACTAATCTAAGCTTGCACCTGCCACATGATGCCTAGCTTTATCAAAGCTTGAATGTGATTTAACATGCATGAACCCGCAACACATAACAACCTAGATTGAACTAATTCGTCTATCATGAATATAAGATCTAACTATAGAAACAACATGAAAGCTGTTAAAATATAAATAGATCTATGATAAAGAAAAGGGCCGAACCGTATCAATCTAGATTGGGCAAAATGTTGTTGCATATATATATATATATATATATATATATATATATATAATATCTGAAGCATGCAACACGTGATAACTTAATGAATCTATTAGACTTTACCAAATCTAATAGAGCCGATAAATATCTTGCTTTTGCTAAGCATAACAAGCAAACACCCGCCGCACGGCATCTACTTATAAACGAAACATAAGCGAAGACTTCTTGATTATCAAGCAATGATCCGCCACACGATCATTGAAAACAAACAAGACTACTTGCATCAATATCTAAATCCACCGCATGATACTAGACATGGTAAGAAGGTTGTTGGGACTTACGGAGGTCGACGGATCGATGATTCCTCTCGAAGAACTCGACGACGCGACAAAAGACTCGAAGTTGGCACGGGGCTGATTGTATTGATTTGGTTGTAAACACTTTTACAATGGCCAAGGGTTTATATTTATACCCTGGTCACGATATGAGTCCTAAAAGGACACGATTACAAAATATTAAAGGAAAATACGACACCTTGGACTTTAGTTTCCTTCAAAGTCTTGACTGTCGCAATATTCGTTACCCGATCGGCTCTCACTTATCGCTTTTGTCGCTTCCTCAACGGAAAACCGCCTTTCTTCATAATAGCCGACCGCACGATCACTTGCCGATTCTTTTAGAAATTAGCCGACCGCATGGACATCTGCTGAATGCTCTTAGCGCCTGTCTTTGTAACTTTACTGCATACCGGCCCACTTGTCATCCTCTCAAGCATACCAAAATCCAGTGTTAACACATGCCCCCTCAATTTCAGGATAAAAGTCATTTTATTCTGAAATTGACCACAAGCTCCTTCCTCTTCTTAGGTCAACACTATCCAATACCGCAGCCGCCGCTCAAGAAATCCAAGCCCAGCACATTCTCGAATTCATCTCGAATCTTCAATGGCGACTCAGGATGAAATCCCAGAGGTAAACTTCATTCACTCACACGCATTCGGTAATCCTGATTGGTTTTCCTGCTTTCCTCCCAACTCATCTGCTTTTTCGATTCCATTATTTTGAAGGAATACAAGAACGACATTTTGATCCCCTATGCTGCAAATCATGATTCCTACTTCCTTGATCCAATGGGGAATCCTGACCCAACTGAGATAATTGAGAAAGAAACTTTAAGAATACCCTTCAAGTCTGGAGTCATCCCACCCAACCGATGGCAAAATACTTTCAAGACCTGGTCGTCTCCTCCAATTGCCGGATGGCGAAACTGGTACCGGAGAATGTTGGAAAAGAGCAGAAGCCATTGGGATGATCAAGACATCAACCACTGCCTAGAACTGTCCCTGTCAGAAATGCCTAGAAATGAATCCCTTCTGATGGCAGCTTCCCATTTTTGATCTATTGCTATTAATGCTTTTATTTTTGGCTATGGCATGATGACTCCTACTTTGGCCCATGTATTCATGATGACTGGCCTAAATGTGTAATAACCAGTATATCCCTCCAAGTACAAGAGCAAAAGCAACCAGAAAGCTGTCAAATCTGAAGGCAGATGGGCTAAGTATATTCAAACCTATATGGAGACATCTGGTGTTGTTCTTGACAAGGAATGTAGGGCCTTCATGAACATGTGGTTGTGCAGATTCATCTTCTGTGGTAAATCCAATGAGCCAACCTTAAATCATATGGTGATGGCTGAAGATTTAGTTGCAAGTTCCCTGATACCCCTGGGCAAATATCTGCTAGGATCTGTCTACCATATGATGCATCAAATCACTGCCCAAATGCATTGAAATGTGGAAATTTCTTGCATAAGTGGCCCCTGGTGGTTTGTTCAGATGTGGCTGCAACTATATATGCACCAGATAATCTCTGTGCCTCTCCATAACTTGAGCTTTCCTTCAGTCAACTACGCTGAAGGCAGTACAGCAAGAACTAAGGGTTGTCAAACTTATGGAGAAGCAACATCCTCCATCAGCATTGACATGGGCATTGGTCATCTCTTCAAATTGTTTTTCAAAGGTTTTGATAATGTGCTTTGGCTCCCTTACAGAGAAAATGGCAGCTTAACTCTCCCCTGCAAATTCAGTTATGAATCTGGCTGTTCTGACAAAGTGTGTACATAGATTTTCAATTCCTTTATTAAACCTTGCATCTTGATAGCCGAATTCCATCATGGGAGGTTAGTGCAACCTAGCTATGAATTTTACTACCCAAATATGGCATCCAGGTAATTAGGATGTGGACAGTTACCCCCAAGACCTTTCTTCTCAACAATCGTAAGATACAGGGAGCTGATCACAAACAAAATAGAAGCTAAAAAATTCTTTGAGCTTGGATGGGACTTGCCAACATATGAACCCTCAACATTTGGGTTAGTAGATGTTGCCCACTCCCTTTTTGCTTCCTGGTGGCAAGAGTGGCACAATCACATCTTCAATATACCAGTGCACCCTTTATGCCAAGATCTGCAACCCCAATTTACCTCTGACAGTGAGGTAATTTCATTGTAACAAACCAAAGGTGTCTTACTTTAGAGTATTTGGGTGCAAGTGTTTCATACTTAACAAGAAATCCAAAACCTCTAAGTTTGCACCTAAAGTTGATGAAGGTTTTCTTCTTGGTTATGGATCAAATGAGCATGCCTACCGTGTTTTCAACAAGACCCTAGGGAAATTGAAATAGCAGTAGACGTGACATTTGATGAATCTAGTGGCTCTCAAGTAGAGCAAATTGATCAAAGTGTTGTAGGTAATGAGGAACCACCATGTGAAGCAATCAAGCAAATGGCTATTGGTGACATAAGACCACATGAAAGCAAGGCCATAGAGGTGGAACCCCTCACTATTGAAGCTACTGCTCCAGGTCCTTCAGAAGAAGGAGCAACAGTGTTGTCCTGTCCATCAGCAGTGCTAGACCACAGCACTGTTGCGCTAGACAGCAGCACTGCCACGCCAGACAGCGGCACTGCCGCTCCCCTCCATAATGTAGCAGCAAGCAGCACACCAACTCAAGTAGTCAACCTACAACCTATCTTTGAAGATTATGAGTATGACAACCAAGTAGATCAACAAGAAGTCATAGAAACCCCCAAGATTAAGGCAAACAATACAAAGGGATCACCCCGTCGACAATATTCTTCGGAGTCTTCGAAAGGGGGTAACGACATGTTCTCATTTAGCAAATTTTTGTCAATTTTACTTGTTTGCATCCTTTTTGGAACCTCTCAAGGTAGAACAAGCTCTTGGTGTTCCGGATTGGGTGATGTCTATGCAAGAAGAGCTCAATAACTTTGAAAGAAACCAAGTATGGTCATTAGTGGAAAGACCAAACAGAAATGTGATTAGCACCAAGTGGGTCTTTCGTAACAAGCAAGATGAGCAAGGTGTGGTGAAAATAAACAAGGCAAGATTGGTTGCTCAAGGCTTCACTCAAGTAGAGGGCTTGGACTTTGAAGAAACCTATGCACCGGTGGCTAGACTTGAAGCAATCTGAATACTTCTAGCCTATGCTGCCCATCATGACTTCAAGCTATATCAAATAGATGTGAAGAGTGCATTCCTCAACGACCCTATCCAAGAACTTGTCTATGTTGAGCAACCACCGGGATTTGAAGATCCAAAGCTTCCACATCATGTCTTCAAGCTCCATAAGGCGTTCTATGGGCTTAAGCAAGCACCAAGAGCATGGTACGAATGCCTTAAGGAATTCTTGCTCAAACAAAGCTTTGAAATAGGCAAAGCTGATCCTACTCTCTTTACTCACAAGATTAATGATGATATCTTTGTGTGCCCAATATATGTCGATGACATAATATTTGGTAGTTCTAATCAAACCTTTTGTGAAGAGTTTAGTAGGATCATGACCAAGAGATTTGAGATGTCCATGATGGGTGAGCTGAAGTTCTTCCTTGGTTTCCAAATCAAGCAACTCAAGGAAGGGACTTTCTTATGCCAAACCAAGTACACCCATGATATGCTAATGAAGTTTGATATGGTGAATGCCAAACCAATCAAAACTCCCATGCCAACCAACGGACATCTTGATCTTGATGAAGGAGGGAAATCCATGGACATAAAGGTATATCGTTCCATGATCGGTTCTCTTCTTTACTTATGTGCATCTAGGCTGGACATAATGCTTAGTGTGTGCATGTGTGCTAGATTTCAAGCTAACCCGAAAGAGTGTCACTTAGTGGTTGTTAAGAGAATCTTGAGATATCTAGTATACACTCATAACTTTGGCTTGTAGTATCCTAAGGTCTCTAAGTTCGATCTACTTGGGTATTCAGATTCTGATTACGCCGGTTGCAAGGTATACCGAAAAAGAACTTTGGGGATGTGTCAATTCCTTGGACAGTCCCGACTCTTGTTGCCGAAGCGTAGGGTTGGTACCGCCACCTACTTTTATTCCTTTCCAGGGGGGTTGCTTAAAGGCGGAGAGGTTGGTTTAGTATTCGACCTAGGAATTCTCAAGTCAACTTTCTCAACAACAGGACTGGCTTGCTATCTTGAGTCAGTAGTTTAACCGGATCTTTACTAAGTAACCACATCGGTAAGAGAGCAAATTGCTTAGACGAGGAGCGGTTAGCCAGTTGAATTCAATAGTGACTTTTCTTCCTTAAGGTACTTGGCTTGCTTAGATGAGGAGCTAGAAGGCAAGGCAGTTTACTTACCAACTTTTAAGCCACTCTACTTCCTACCAAGAAAGCAACTAAGGCATGTTGCGCGTGAAAGAGGAATGAGGCATTTGTCTACCACAGTAATAGGGGATGAATAAACTATAAAGAATGACAAGGAGTAATTTGCACCATATTTCCCTATTTAGATGGTTCTTACAAACTTTCATGCTTATTTTAGTTGTGGTTTCTTCCTACCTAGAGCTCATCAATACTCAGTAGTATACCATACATGTGTAAAGTAAACTGAATATGTAGATGGTAATGGTAGAGCCTGATGCATCTCTCTTTTGCGCCTAGGTCTCTGACAGCTCTTAAAGTTAGTTATATTTTTCTTATAAATGGTACTTTGTTAAGAGATTCAATATTGGATTTCCATGTCACAACAATGAAGTATTTGTTAAGAATATTCTACTTTTTTCACTTCACAGATCCAATCCTAACGTCAGCTAACTGGCACTTGCTGACCAGTTGGATTTAGTCCTTTTGTGCTGGTCCTCAGGAGGTACTTTATAATCCAAATTGCTCTATGACTTATTTTCTAATATACGGTCAAACTAATTATGACTTTTTTCTATTTGGCGTCTCCATGCTTGTGCCCCTGAAAATGAAACTCTTTGCTTGCAAACAATTTAAGGACATTCTCTGAACAGAGAACTTCTTCATTAGAAGGCCTTCTTTGCAAATAGTCAGACGAATCTATCTCCCACCTGTACAGCATTGCACATTCACGAGACTTTACTAATTCAAGCAAACCTTACCATCCGTCCTATGGACGAATTGGGCTATCGAATCAGATCAAAGACCTTTTCTCAACAGGTGATGACAACTCTTTTCTTTCGCATGCTAGGACCTAAAGAAAGGCAAATCGGGAGAGAAAGGAAGACTCTCTTGCCGCCTGCTGCTATTTCAACTACTTCGGGCTTTCTACCCTCCTTTCTACTCTGCCTTTTTAGGCTAGGATAGTGCGTATGCTATCAGGACATTTCTACCTACTCAGCTCTTTAAGAAGCCTCGTCGCTTATAGTAAACTTTCTTCTAAAAACCCTTGTTTACCTGCTTTACAAGGAGTTTGGGTCCGTTTACTCCCTTGTATGAGTGATATTTTTATAGTATTTCATTTAGGGAGTTCAAAGATATAGAGGGATAGGTAAGAAGCTAGTTGAGACTTTCTACCAGGCTGCTTCTCGTCCAATTCATTACGTGATCTTCAGCATGGTACGTACGAGCTTACTAAAACACTTGATACTACAGATCCACTCTCAAATCTGATATCGGGCTTTCACTATTGATACAACACCCAAGCTTACTACTTCTTACTTGGTAATACAAGAGATACTCCTAATCCTACCTGGTATTCTCTTTTTCTGTCTTGAATTGTTCTAGCTGGTAACGAGAATTACCCACATCAATGGAACTCTGGAAGTGAGCAAGCCTACTAACTCCCTAAACGAGCCAAGCCTGCCTAATAGCTTATAAACGACATTGCTTATTTGTGACTTTTAGTCTCAAGCTTATTTGTGTCTTGGAGTTCTAAAAAGCAAAATTATGTAGCCCTTTCCACCGCCGAGGCCGAGTATGTTGCAGCTAGTGCATGTTGTGCTCAACTACTTTGGATGAGGCAAACCTTAAAAGATTTCAGATGTCATTTCACCAAGATACCTCTCTTGTGTCACAACTAGAGTGCCCTAAAACTTGCAAACAACCCGGTTAGTCACTCTAGAACCAAACACATAGGCATTTGTCATCACTTCTTGAGAGACAATGAAATCAAAGGAGATATCGCAATTCGCCATGTGAGCATCGAAAAGCAACTAGCTGATATCTTCACTAAGGCTCTCGATGAGTCAAGGTTTTGTGCTTTGCATAGGAACTAAATATACTTGACTCTCGTAACGTGGTTTGAAATATATCACACATTTGTTTGACCACCTAGCGACATAGGCAAAACTTTAAAAATTTCAATTATGTGTTTCACAACAAATTTCAAAGGTTCTTGCATATATTGGTCATAGTATGTATTGATGATTTGCTTACTGGCCAATATATAGCAAGGGTATGTGTTCACTTTCATAATATTTATAGTATATAAGTGGAATAACTCCTCAGTGCCTTGGCAGTGTGGCAGTGTCCGCTCTTTGGCACGACAGTGTCGGGGTGTGCGGCAATGTCGCGCCCTGCCGCGGTAGTGCTGCAACTTAATTGCACCTGACAGTTAGGGTCATAGATCTGAGTCATGGGGCATCCTTTATCTCTTTGAACAGGCCCCTGAACATCTCTATTCTATCTCTCCATCCCCATCTACATCTCCCTTTCACCTCTCCCTCTCCCTCGCGGTTGGACAAGGGGAGACTGGCGGTTCCCATCTCCTCCACGATGGTGTCGCCCTCCGATGATGGTGTCATTCTCGTGGAGAGGGTGTGTGGGATCACTTTCCCCTAGTCAAGATCCATTCATGAACAACCCTCTTCCTCTCCTCCTATAACACCCCTGGTGTTTAACTTAATTAAAACTGGCCATATCATCATATACATATAACATCATTCACTTGATTAAGAACCTTGCCATGTATTGAACTAAAATAAGTTTATTTGGTTATGCTTGTCTCAATTTGTGAATGCTTGTTATGCATTTAAATTCAAATTTTCAATTCTTGTTTCCAAACCCTAATTTCCAGAGGGGATAAATCAAACCCTAAACATGGTTTTAAAAATCTAAAAAGAATTTGCATATGGTTTTCAAAGCAAATTGGTAAAGCTCTGTTTCAATTGCAAAAGTCTTGTTTGGAGTTTTTCAAGTTTTATTCAAAAATCTTGGGCAATTGAAAAGGGGTAACTATTTTAAAAGGGTTTCAAAGTTTCAAAAATGCATTTCAAAATCTAGGCCGAATTTGAAAAAGTGCATTTTGACAACGTTGTAGAGCATGAAATTTTAAGCAACTTTGGTATTCAAAGTTTTTCATGAAAACCATCAGAAGAGGGTGTTTTTGGTCTTTTCGTACCAAGGGTAGTTCTGTCATTTTGTCAAGCACCTGCATGGAGGTCTCGGCCATGGCAGCGACACCTGGCCGGCCAACTGCCGCCGTGTCCGCGCGCCTCCTGGCCGCAACGCGCGTCCCATCGCATGTGTGGCGTCGTCGCGCACCTCCCACGCTCATCAAAACGGGCGCCGTTGTCACACCCCAAAAATTTCATTTTTGGGATGTGCCTTAGAAAACATAAAAGACAATCAATGATTTCAATATTTACTAAACTTTTCCAACATTTATTTAGTTGTTGACAATTTATATAGTAGAAAAATGTGAGTTTCCAAAATTTTTTAAGAATCTAATTTAATGGTTTGGTGCATTTCATGCCTTTGCATAGTGTTTATGTATGAAAAACGAATTTAAAGTTTTTCAAATGCGCCTAAGGTTTGAACCAAAACAAAAGCTCTCGTAATCTTTGATCAAGTTTTCATGACCTCCAAATCCTTCATGAATTCCTTGGAAACCATATACCTTGATCCTTGTTCTAAAAACCTTGATGGATCTTCTATCTTTCATGTTGTCAAAATCCTCTCTAGTCATATCTTGTTTTGCTCTCCTCTTATTCTTTCTTTATCCTCCTTATATTTGAGCTCCTAATTCTTTTTTTTGTCTTATCCAATTCTCAAAGTATATGCTAGATGATCAATCATTGTACCTCTCTCTCTCTCAATGCCACCATCACTTTGTTCAAAACAAATTAATCACATGTCTTGTATCAATGTTAATCTCTATTCTAACTTTTTGTGCTTTGTTTGCCTTTGGCAACATTCACATGGGATGATATTTCCCCTCCACCTTTTCTCCTATTCATCAAATTCAACTTGTTTTTGAAACATCTTTGAAATCTATACGACCTTGATCCCACCTTTTGATCTAAGTTTTCCGCAAAACCTTAATCCTGTCTCTGAGAATTTATCGGGCCGAGCCCAACATCTTGCCTTCCATCTTCTATTGTCTTGGGACAACTTTATATTCTTATTCCATTAGTAAACCATTTCCCATATCTCTCTCTTATGCTAATGGGTCAAGTCCAACCCTTTCCATCTCCGATGTCGCTTTGGGCCGAACCCGGTCCAAATTTTACAATTGTTCTCGCCTTCGGTCAAAGCCCAACCATCCTCCTCTTCCTTGTGAACCAAGACCAAGACCAACCAGCCCTCTAACTCTTCCTCTCCCCTCTCCCACTTCAACCCCCCGGCCCCTCTCCTTTTTACACAAAAATAATCAAAAGGCAAGGATAATATCAACACATGACCCTTTGCCTCCCACCCCTTCACCTCCCAACCTTACCCCTTTATATCCCAACCCCCTCACGCCTCCCCTTCAGTTTCCCACGCATCCCCCTTCCTCTCCCACGCCAATAACAGAAGGGAGACACCCCCAACACCTCCTCCTCCTCCCCCATGGTGTCTCCAATCATTCGGACCGCAAGAACGGCACTCCACCGCACCGAATCGTCGTCTCCAGCCGTGGCAGCGCATCCCCTTGATCCTACACGCCTTCTCCATGGTGAAGAACACTCCATCATCTTCCCCATACTGTTTTCATGTTCCCCTATGAATTTCATGTTCCTTTGATGACGTTTGGTTGATCCCCGGCAATGTTTACACGTTGTAGGTGCTGCTGTCAACAGGGACAGAATCGCTGTTGTTGAAGGATTCGACGTTCCCCGCTGTTTCGTGACTCCAGTGATGAAACCCTTTGGTGGAGTTGTTGTTTACATCCTTGAACACGCTCCTGTAATTTGGTTTGGTTATAGGACTTGTGGAATTCGAGATATGATGATTCTCGTGTCGCTGTTCCTGCTGATTCAGCAGATTACAGCTCTCTGTGTTTTTGGTGTTCCCCGCAAATCCACTGTCCAAATCACCATTCCCTTTTTTGTACTTGTTCCTAACATCCCTGCACATGATCCCACCAATTGGTTTGTCTATGCAATCCCATATGACTGAGATATAGTGTTTGATGTCTCTGTTACCCTTCTGTCCAACAGCAGCCCACCCTGTTTTTGGCAATGGCGTTCCCGTTGATCCATTGACCCCATGGATGAACCCTTTGGATAAAATATCTTATATATACTTGCACATGTCTCTGCAAAGTTTCATGTTCATAGGATTAAGTATGAAGGATATATGTTCCTGTCTTCTTCTCATTGTCCTGCTGTACTGCAGCCGCGCTGATGCCGGTTGGCATGCACGTTCCCGTTGATTCGCCACTTCGGTGGTCAATCCATTAAACCACAATGTGTATGATATACATACACACATCTATTAAATTTGTCTTGTCCATATGAACCACAACATTGAAGTTCTAAACATCACCATGTCGCTGCTCATGACATGCCGATCAACCGCGCAATGAAATCTTGCAATCTTGTTCCCTAGCTATCCGATGGTTGCAACATCATATCCTTTTGTCACCACATGATACATACAGTACCCATCAACCCCACATACTGAATCACCTTTTGTCTCTTTTATATCCATGCAATCAATCATCATACCACCGCTATCCACCACTCGTTATGGTCAACCGATGCACAAATCACCAATCGTGCTTCCCTTCGATCTATCATCCGCCTTAGTGCATTGTTTGATCATGATATGTTCCAAAGTACATATTCACATATCCAATCATTTTTGTTCCGATGGATATAATTATGCTAGTCCAGACTCCACCTTGCTCTTTTGATCGTGGCTCCCATTTTGGTTAGTGTTTTTGCGCTCATACGTTAGTGGTAGAAGCCCTACCTTTTCAAAACCTTTATGTATGTTGTTTTAATGCTTGGTGTATTGTTATTAGGTTCAAATGTGATGCTTGTTCAAGTTGTTTTCCGCCATTAGAAGTGGAGCTATGCAAGGATGATCCAACAGAAGGAAAAGTTCAAGAGTTTGGAAAGCTTTTGGAGGCAAGTATAGCCTATGGTTTCCTTGTTACCTAGCAACTCATCAATTCACTTGTAATACATATGCATGTGTCTAGTTTACTACAACCCTAGAGATATACTTAGAACTACTTGTACCATACATCCTTGATACCTATGGGGGTTTAAACATGATAAGTTTATTGTATAGATATGCTATGCTCAACTTTACTATATGAACTTGGATAATGGAAGGTTGGACCTTTGATCAAATGTTAATGATATCTTTTAAAATTGACTAGGAGGGGGCTGGAGATGCATTATTTTACCATATGCTCCAATACCTCTCCATAAGGTTTGTATTTGGGACAGACAACCTAAGAAGTCTGTACAACCTTGAGGATCATATGGCTCTGATCTTAGTTGTAAAACTAGTTTGCTCTAGCTTGTTAGTGGTTACCAACTCGTCGCGCAAGAGGGGCGCTTCGGTTTAAGGATGGTTCTCTTGCCTGTCTTGATGTGCCTTGGAGGCTGCAGTCTTTTTAGAGAGCCGTCTCGAAGGGGGGCCCCATTCGCCTAAGTGGAAACCTCGCGGATACTAACTTGTTAGAGTGGCTAGTGTAAGGCTTCGTAGTGAACCCTGTCGGCTTACCTTAGAAGTGAGCTAAGAGGCTTGCAATCTCGGGCAAAGGGGTAACATGACTCAAGGGTAAAGTTGTACAAACTCTACAGAGTTCAAAAATCTATCATAATAGCCGTGCTCACGGACACGAGCGGTCTGGATCTTTCCAATTATATTACCTGTTCTTACAATAAAATGGAGATGATGATGAGATGGAATAATGATATTAGCCTGGAATTTCTGATGCTTATGCCTAATCATGGGAAAGGGTTAAACTTATGTTTTTATATGTTATGTACTTAATAAAACTTGACCAACTAAAATTGCTTATCGCTTAAAGCCCGTGTCAGCCTTTTGAGCTTACATCCCCATAGTTATACTTGCTAAGCATGGTGAGCTGACGCTTGTTGTCACCACCTTTATATAAAAACCCCGGATGGGTACCAGATGGTGTTTCAAGTGAAGAGTTTCTTTCGGAGTTCCAAGAGAGCTAGGCGAGTTCTCCCCCAGTCAACCGTCCCTGTGGAGTATGGAGGCCCAAAGACAGAAGTCTAAGAATAGTTTCCGTGATGCTTTGATATAGATGTAAGTCTTTTGTAGCTATGTTTCGATATATAATAAAGCATTGTCTTTGATAATCTCCATTTTGTTACTATATGTGGCTTGTGGACATCCTGGGCACACATATGGTTAGCATTCGGTATTCTTCGGAAAACCGGGTGTTACAGCCGTCCTCTCCTTCTCCCTCTTTGCACGCTCGTTCTTCCGCTCTGTCTCCGCCGCCGCACGCTTCCTCCGCGTCGAAGAGCTCACACGAGCTCGCCGTCCATTGCCAAGCCACCAAACATGCGCCATTGTCTTCGTCTTGACCACGCGCCTCGCTTGAGTCGCTTCGTTGAAGCCATCAAACACCCGTTCGACCAGTGTGAGGTCGTCTTCTTCAACTCCAGCGGAATCGCCGCCCATTCGGGTTCGCTGTCGCCACGGCTACACAGGAGCCGCATTATTTCTTTCTTCTTCGTTTCTTGTCCCTCGTTCCTCTCTGATGTTGTTGTGCCTCTCCGTTTTGTCTTTGGTGGATCACAGCTCCAGGAACGTCACCTTTGCCGCTGTTTGACTTCCTCGCCGGCATGGTCTTCGTTGTCGTGGAGCTCTGTCCGCCAGCGCTGTCGCGTTTCATGGCCGCTGCGGCAGTGCGTTCGGTAGGCCTCCTTAGTTGGTCATTTTTGCGTTTGAATGTTGCGCTAGCTTCGCCTAGCCGTGTTGAGTCTGTTTTGGGGGTCGGTTGTTCGAGTTCTTGCTCACTTTGGCTGGCGTTCGCAGACCGCATCTTCGTCGTCCGTCGTGGCCGTCGGCGCGAGCTCTGCAGCCATCTAGGGTTTGGGTTAGGGGAAGCACCGTGTGCGGGTGGTGTTGGTGTGCATGTCTAGGTTCTCAGTTGGGCACGAGAGCCACCAGAGGCGACACGCCGCCACGCTTTGTGGTCGTCGGCGCCGCTGCTCTGCCTTTGAGTCGCTGACGTGCGGGACTCAGGCGTCAGTGACAGTTAGATTTGGCTTTTCTTATTTTTTGTTTTTGCACAGTATTGAGTTTTATTATTTTTGTATCTTTAATTCTGTGCATGTATAAATTCTAGAAAAATTTGAGTATGCTCTCTGCAATGTGTAGAATTTTATAAAAATATAATATGCCATGTTGTGTATGTTGCTCCAAAAATTATGAAACTTTTTATGTAACTTGTATACACTAATACCTTACTGTATAAAAAGTTGGAGAATTTTTTGACAAACTTTTATACATGCCTATTTAGTTAATTAGGTTTAATTAAGTAAAAACCCTAATCACTTCATGTCTTGTGTGATTTTGGATTGCTTGATGCAAATGGCTATTGTCCAGTGGCAAACAAAGCATGGGCATGTATGATAATTTTGTGTTGTATGCTCAGTTCTTTTGGATTTAATTATTAAAATAGCTAAGCAACTTAATCATTGTTTAATTAATTGTTTTATGCTCTAGTTTTGCTTTCCTTCATGAAGGGAAGTTGTACTCAAGGTTTATAATCTGAGTTGTTCATCTTTTAAACACATGCTTGTGTGTTGTAAAGCATCATGTTTATTCATTCAAGCATCATCTAAGCATATCACATTATCGTGTACATATCTTGATTGTTGGGGTGGATAATCTCTCTAGTGAAGGGGGTTTCTCTCTTAGTGAATCTGATCTAGAGTTTGTGTATCCCTCCAACCAAGGCAAGTCCCGGTGCATTTAACTCTTCCTTGTATTTAAATATTTGCTTTAAATACATTTATGGTTGTTATTATTGCATTGTTCTTACTTTATTAAATTCCTACTTGTTGCAAGACCCTTATCCTTGTGTTATTGAATCCTTTACCTTGACACCCATTTAAAGATGCAAATTTTGCTAAAAATTCTTAGCATGCTTAGAAATTTCCTAGTAGGTGATTTCCGGTCACTTACACATAGCGTATTATTTCGGAAAATGGTTATGCACTTTTGAGAAAGGAATGTTGTTGGAAGTAATAATCAGGATCGGGTGGACACGGTGTTTGGGAGCCACCAGTGTCACTGGTGAGCGGGTTCTCTCCGCCTGTGTCATTAGGGTCTTGCCGTTGTGGATGTCCAAGAGCCATGACTTTGGATTACTTATCACATACTTTGGGAAGCTGGACTCTGGCTATTCCAGCCTTAAGAACGGTTAACCCTCACGGGGAGTGGAGAGATGGCGAGAGTAGTGTGTACCCTCCAAGTTCGAGGAACTAGATAGAGGTGTATTATGCTCTCGGGTGGCGGAACCCCAGTCTTGGCTGGAGGATCCAGGGAAAGGTAGTCATATGTGTGCTTTAGTGCTACATATGTCGTGTGATTAGGAAGCCCCAGCTGGGTTTAATCAATTTGAATCGTCGTGTTCCTCGGGTATGGAAGTACGACTCTGACTACCACATCGTAGTAATATATTTAAACTGAATACTTGATGGTTTCCTTTCATGGATGTTGTATTACCTCATTATCGATCATAACTCTAGATCAATACTTGAGTAATTATATGAAACGAAATAAATGAATTTCAATTGTTTTATAAAATGCTCATTTATGCAAAACACTTTATTCTTGTTAACCCCACTTTGAATCTCATGACTTGCATACCTTTTGTCCACCAAATATTTTTATTTGTCGGATAAGTCTTGTTGAGTACTCCCGTACTCAGGGTTTGTTAACCCCTATTGCAGATGATGGTTCTAGTCCGGTCTATGTAGCTTCGTGCTGCATGACCATGGTTACAGTTGATGAGGATGAGGAGTAAAATGTTGTTGTGTGACTCTTGGGCAAGAGTGCTTCGTTTTCTTGTTTTTACTCTACCACTAGCTTGATGTAATAAGATCATATGACACTTATGCTATGTTTCAAAAACCTATGGTTTGTAACACAACTATAAAATTCTACTACTTTGATGTAAATTAAATTATTGTTTTACTTCTGCAATGTATGTAATGAGGAGATCATGTTCAGAAATAGGTGGATGAACCACTGCAAAGTGGTGACACCTGATGGACTAATTAAGACTTGGATCATTTGTTTTGGATTAAGTCGGATGGACATTAATCTTGGCAAGTGGGTCCTGTTCTTAAGAGGTTCTATCACACCTCCCCTCTCATTCAAAGGTAACAACGTCTAACCCTAACTTGTGTTGATCTATGCAATGTATGGTTTTTGAGATGAAATTTGGGTTGCTAGTAGTTGCATTGTGTATGGTGATGAATCTCTAGTAGTTAGATTGGATCAAAACTGATATTCCATGGTGGATTGGATGAGCAAGCATAGGTGTTGTCTGCACCTGTGCGGTAGTACCGCGCCAGAGCCTGGCAGTGTCGCGCCCTGTTCTGCAGCACTGTTGTCTTTGCTTACCCAATCAACTAGTGACTCCTAGTTTTGGTTGAATCCTACCACTACAAACCTTTGTCACTATCATTTGCAGCAACTTAACCTAGTTTCTTTTATGCATAGATGGATGTCGGTGGTTCAGGAGCGCCTAGGAGAGTTGAGCCAAGGACAAAGGCTCGTGCACGTCGAGGAGGACGTGTTGGTGCTGATGATGGGATGAGTCCCAGAGAAAGGATCAGGCAAGAAAGTGAGTTGGAGATGGTGGGAAGAACAATTATGGAGGACGCTTGCCCCTACACACCTCCAGACCTTGGACTCTTTGATGGGTCCTACCTCATTCCTAATGATGAGGAGGTTGGTGTAAGGGCAAGTGTGAGTTACCTAAACCAGCTCAGATCTGTCCAAGAGCAGAGGACTGTGTTCCCATATGGTGTGCACAAGACCATGAATGTGGACTACAGGTTTTGGAACACATTCAACTCTGATTTCTATCTCACTGTGCTTGTCCAAGCAAAGAAGCCCAAGATAATTCAGATGAAGTATATTGACTGGGAACATCTTGAGAATAAAGAGGGCAGACACTTCGATAGAGCTATTGACCTATGTAAGCAATTGAACATGTATGACTTGATGGGATTTCAGTATGACTGGAATACTGAGATTGTTTATTAGTTCTTTGCTACCTGTTACTTTGATACAGGAGGTGATGAGCTACATTAGATGATTGAGGGTCATCACTATAGAGTTGACTTTGTGACTTTTGCTCGCCTTCTTGGTCTTGGTGAGCAAGACTTGCATGATGAGAGAATTTTGACTAACTCTGAGATTGCTCCTCTCTATGTGAAGCCAGAAGATGTAGATGATCTTGTGAAAGGGTTGAGGAGCAAGTACTACATCTTGAACAACCTTTTCAGGACTACCATTAATCCCAAGGTGGGGTCAGCCTCTAACCTTTATGGTTATGCAAAGAACATATTGGTAAGGATGAGAGTCAGTGAGCCAGCTTTCTGTGTATCTCGCTTTCTTTGGAATGAGTTACAAATTTCTGCAGATGATGCAAGGAAGGCTATACATATGCACCTTACCTTATGTTCATTATTGAGAGAGTGACTGGTCGTGTCTTCAATAAGGATGACATACATGAGCCTTATAGAGGCGAGAAGACACAACACTCCACTTCTTCTAGGCACGGGACAACAGCTCCAGACATTCCTGAGTCGTCGAGTGTAGCAGCCCGGAGGGGCAAGAAGAAGGGGAAGATTGGTAGACTGCTAAAGAAGATATTCAGCGCATGCACCTATGCTTCCACCACTGCTTATGAGGCGAGGTTGGAGATCCGTGAGCATAGAGAGCAGCAGGGTCTACGTTAGTTATCTCCACCTCTTCTTCCACCAATGCTTAGTTAGGAGTCGAGTTTCAGCAATAATGATGATCGAGGAGCAGCCACAGAGACCTTGGACACGTGCTTCAGCTCCAGGTATCCAATTCCCTAGTACTACTCACCGTGGTGGACGGGCTGTGATTTCTTCCACTTTAGAGGACAACGATTAGTTTGTTCATCCCTCTTTGTTTTTGCTCTTTTTTTGTGACTTGTTGCCAAAGGGGGAGAATTATGAAGTGAAAGGGGTACAACTACTTTCGACAGCCTAGTTTTTAGTTTATGAGATGAGAGTTCGCTAAAACTCTATTTTATTGTAATATTGCCACTTGTGTACTCAGTTTATTATGGTTGTGGACATGTACTCTCTTAATTATGAAATGCTTGTCTTAGTATGTCTTTATTTTATATATATGTCATATTGTGTGGATGTTTGTTTGCTTCCGCAGTCTTGCTGTTAGCAGCAGGCATGATAGTGCCGCGCTCAGGGGCGGTAGTGCCGCTCTGGTGCTGACAGCAAGCATCTCTGATTGCTTAGACCTATTTACATGCATCACATATGATATATTGACACCTTGTCTAAGCACCCCACAACAGCCTTGGATGTAGGGGGAGCCCTATTTCACTCTAATGTGTAAATCTTGGCCTTTCATACCAAATTAGAAATTCAAATTCCACTCACACATTTAGAGGGAGCTCCTACACCCATGACTCGTTTGTCTCAGTTATAATTCTTCACTTTTGAAAGCTCTAAGTGTGTTGTCATCAATCACCAAAAAGGGGGAGATTGAAAGTGCAATCAAGCCCTAAGTGGATTTTGGTGACAATGACAACATAATTAGATAACTAATGATACTCTTCGAGATGACAAGCAGGTTTAAGATATGGAGGTTGATGAACAGGTTGGTGGACCCCTCCAATTATAAAAGTGTGGCAACAAGCTCAAAGGACTTTATTTTATTTATACTTTGAATTTGAGTTAGGATACTATTAAGAGGGATTCAACACGTATGCCTACATGTGAACAAAGTGCTACAAAGATAGTGCTGACTAAACAGTCATACCCTGACTAAACAGCCAACAACAAAGATCTTTTACCTTTGATGTTTCAGTCTGGCCAGTAGTGTCGCATCCAAGGGCGGCAGTGTCGCGGCCCGATAGTGCTGTGCCCTAGGGCGGCACTGCCGTGACTTGAGTTCTGCCCGTTGGAATAGAGGGGGTATAACCATATCCCCTCTTACCCCCTTAATGGTCATCTCTGTCATTCCACTCCAGAACACGTGAAGAACAAAAAGATAAGCTCTCTGTCGGTGTTTAGAAACTACCAACGAGTAAATTTATACGTGTGTCGGGTGCCGAATGGTGAGACAAAGAGACAAGAGGTTTATACTAGTTCGGGTGAGAAATCCCTACGTCCAGTGTGGAGCTGCTCGTGTTCCTTATCTCTGCTTGCAGGGGGCTACAAGTTGGTTCAAGAGAGGGGGTATGAGCCCCAGGTCTCTGTATGATGTGGAGAGTGAGTATGTTATCGGCTAGCTGTGTTCTTCGAGGGTGTATGTGTGTGATCTCTTCTGCTCTGGAAGCTTGAGCGTTGAGATCTCGGATCTGGGTACCTATGGTCGTCCCCCCTGGTCCCCTTTTATCGTCGCAAGGAGACCAGGAGAGTTACAAGTGTGCGTCGAGAAGTATCTACATAGGATGTTGTGCCTTATCCTTTCCTTCCTCAGAAGGATGTTGGACACTTATAATACTATATTGCTATTGCCTTCGTACTTGGTCGGAGGATGGCATCTTGTCGGCCCTTCGTTGCATCGTCGGAGGATACGGGGGGGTTCGGTTTAACCCGTAGCATGGTAGAGGAATGGAGTTCGTTGTACCGTTGGCAAGTACAAGGCTGTACCTTCTTATAGTTCTTTTCGTATACGGCATATTCCTTCACCTTGGGCCAATGGACTCCGTTGCTCCGCGGGCCCCATGTACCCGATGTATCTCCGTTTGAAGGGTTCCGGTTGGGGCCCGGAGGTGTGAAGGGTTGTCATTGCTCCATGGGAGACGTGGGTCCCGCCTATCGTGGAGCCCTGTTCCGTCCCGTCCCTAATTGGGGAGCTCGACGTGTCCCTGTTCAGGTAAGGGCTAGGACGTTATCCTGAGCCCCGGATTACGCGGGACGTACGATCCCTCAAAGTATTGCGCCCTTGGTCTTATCGGTGTTCGCATCGTCAGCGATCAAGGAGTGGTGACCGCCACCTTCTAGATGGGGGCAAAAAGGTCATTTCTCTACCGTCAGTATCCTTCACGTCTTCCGTGGGTTGTGGAGCTGCCTCACTCTCCGAGTCGAGCGAGATAGATCCACGTTGGTCACAGGGCACGTCTGTCTACCCGGGCCAGCGGGGATTTGAGAAGCCTTGCGCCTCCTTCTTCGTGGGCCTATGGTGATCTATGCCAGATGGGCCTTTCATCCATTTCTAGATGATCGTCGATGGGCTTTTAGTTTGATGATTTGTTTCTGAAAGTTTATCATTAAATTAGATCTCCGAGAGTAGCCCCCGAGCCTTAGGAAGAGTTCCTGATCGTCTTGCTGAGGCTTTATATACGTTATCGGGATATCTATTTTTATCCTTCGTCTGAGAGGGTGCGCTTGAGCGCACCCGCCGGGTGTAGCCCCCGAGCCTAGGTGAGAGCGTAGCTCTTGTGCAGGCTTTTGATTTTGTCGCCTTCGTCTTGATGTTTTGATCGTAAGCGGCGGATATGCTCGGATTACTTCGCACTACAATCTTTCGAGGGCGTGGGCGGACTGAACCGGGTCGATTTTGGTTTTCGTCCTGACAGCCTGTCGCTGCTGTCGGTGGCACTATTTAGTCATGATGATATGAGCATCGAAACTTGCTCACCTCTAGCTTATCGCCATGTTTCGTACTTCTCTGCTGTCGACGCCTTGGCTTGTCCGTCGTGATCAGACGCAATGGAGTGGTTGTCTCGCCTCCTTACGCATCCATTAACGAGCTCTCTGCGTACGGTGATTTTCTACGGCGCGAAGCCCCCGAGTGTATGCCGATATATGGCTTCTTTTATGATCATCGCCATCCGGCCGGGTGTTGGTATTTCTTATGACTATTGGATAAATCCGCAAGCGCACAGATTATACCGATGTAGCACTTCACCGTGAGTATTCCAGGTATCGTATTTTCCTCAGGGAACGATAGTGATCTAACTAGGATTAAAGATATGTCCTATGATGAATCAAGGGAGACTATGATAACTAGGTTGAGAGGTTCTATGTAGCAAAGATATCTAACAAGGCAAAGCTAGTTATAATGGCTTTATCAGCCCTTCTCTTGCAAGAGGCGATGGGATAGATCAGAAAGAGTGAAAAACTCTAACTGGACCGTGCCATCATGTTGTATTGAGGCCTTACCTTTTAAGAACTTATCTGACACACGTGGTGGAATACGAAGACTAGATAGAGCTGTCACCTTCTACTAGCATCCACAAACAATCCGCGCGATAAGCGGTTTACAAAGGCAAGATCTAGTCTAAACACCACGTCTACACTATTCTTACTACTTTAACCCTACGTTAAGTCTAAAGCACTCTACTTAAAGTAAAGCGATGAACAAGCGTGAAAAGGTGTATAACAGCAAAACCAGATTTAGAATATTAATTGCTATAAAGAACTCGGATGTATCACTTACAAGTGCTGAACTTACAAGAGGATCGCATCCGCTGAGGTAGAGCTCTGGAGAAGATTCCCGACAGATCTGCGGATGTCAAGACTCAGACTTGATCAGGATAACTAGAGCAGAGCTGAACGAGACAACAACGATGCGCCCAGATGTCAAGGCTCAGATTACTCCCATGCAGAACTTGCAAGGGTTTGACGAAGATCAAGGAGATGCAGTCCGTCGAAGCTTGAAGAACTTGTAGATAAACTAAGGCTAATGCAATAAAGGGTAAATTGCAGTAAAAGTAAATAAGAGTAATTGATTTGTTTGATGTATGATTGGATATGATCGTTTACAGCACCCCTGGGTACCTATTTATACTCCGACAGAGGGAGTTGTAGATAGATACGACTCGTACCTTTCCTAAATAAAACAAACTCCTATTTTAAAGGAAATAACTGACTCGCGCAGGAGCCGGACTCAAACAATAATATTTTCCTAAAACAAACTCTTCTATTTTAAAGGAAATAAACGACTCGTGCAAGAGTCGGACTCAAACTTCTATAACAATACTGGTATAAGATCACCAGTTTCCTTATGTCTTTTCCCCGATGAAACTTTCCATCGACACATCCATCCGATCCGCAATTTCCTTTTAGCGTCATCGGTAATTGTATGCTCACGTTGCCATGTCATCCTTCATCGGCAACATCCGCTGACTTCTTCCAATTTGCAACCTTCTTCTATTGCCATCGGCAGTCTTCTGCTGACGCCAGCCATCTCATCCTGCTTCCATCGGCATCATCATTCATCGGCAGCTTTCTGTCCTCATCGGCAACAGGCTTCGGCTCTCATCGGCAACATCCCTTTGCCTTCATCAACAGTGTCTTCCTGTCTCAATCGGCAACAAGTCCTTGTCTGCATCAACAACATTCTCGTTTTTATCGGCAATCTGACCAGTAATATTCTGATACCGATAAGGAGCGGCAACTAGCCTTTTGCCGATCGGTACAATCCTCAGATCATATTGACACGTGTCAAAAAACGGTGTCAACAATGCCATGTTTGATAAATATGTTGACATCAATAAAATCCTTGAGAATGTTTTAATATATCATCCTTAAAATCTTTAAATACTCCCTACAGTTGCATGTTTTCATTCAATTTAATTGGACATCATGCTGAAAGTAAGTTCTTTGTTTGTGCTATTTCCATAACTTGTGATAAGCTTGTTGATTCGAAGTTAAATAGATGTTGTAATAATTATTTTGAGCCATATTTTTCTGAACTTGAGATGAAAAGATTGTCTTGTAATTTCTATAAAGAATCAAAAATGTTGTTCCCTTGTTCATATATTCTATCTAAAGAAACAAATCTTGAGCAAATATGTTTCATTCTTCCACTAGAAAAAATTTCATCATCTTTTGAAACCATTGAGTTTGACAGGTGCTTCTCTGACCCATGTAGTATGGATGTCAAGAATGTTTCATTCTTATCTTTTGATATATGTGATCTTGCAAAGATAAAACATGATAACATGAATCAAATGATTGGGTTGGAAGAAATATGTGTGCTCCCATGTTCAAAACTATTTGCAGGTTCTTCAAAGTTGAGAGAGTATTTCTTACATGAAAATAATATGAATGTAAATTATAAACAGCAAAATGGACAAAATAAAATAACAGATTATTGGAATTATCATGTACATCGGTCCTCTGCTTTTTCTAGATTGTTTTCAGGTAAACAAAAGTCGTGGACGACTTTTCATAAAGGGAGGGAGGATGATAAGACCATGCCAAGGCAATCAACATTCACCGTTAGTTCTAAGTATCCATTCAAGGTGAAAGCTACACTTTATTCTAATTCTGTTTGGCTTCCACCTATACGGCTACTATTTGGTTTATATAATTATAGATTCAAACACCTTAATGTGATGGAAGAAGAAGATCTTGATGTTATCACAATACTACAAAGCGATGTCCTAGCACAATTCTTTGGACTGGAAGAATTAGAGTCGAGGACAACTCCTTTTCAAGAGGGGGAGGATGATGAGGACATGCCAGCTCATCATGTGGTGGAACATGAAGAATATTCATCATCTTATAGAAATGATAGAAATCATGGCCCAACTAAACTACATGAAGAGGTGAATTCATTCCTAACTAAAATTAACTTTAATAATTCTATGAATGTTATACTACCTAAGTGTTCTACTTTTACTATACTTAGGCATACACATCAAGAGGAGAATATTACTCTACATGAAGAAAAGCTATAGACCAAAAAACGGACCAGTTCTCTCAGGAAGAATCGGGCATGTCCAAAACGGACCAGTTCAGTCAAAAACGAACCAGTTAAAGAAATGTTCATATCTCTCAGCTCCGAGAAGCTTTTGAGGTCTGTGAAGACATTTTGGAAAGATCTTCAAGTATACTTTTCAATGAAACAAACCTAACCCCTTTTGGATGTGTCAATCTTGAGATATACACGTTTTAGTAAATACTGCTAAGAAGGCCAACAGTTTCACAGGACAGAATGTTGGTTCAACTTCTCCTGTAAATACCATTCTACAATGTTTCGTGATACATGGTATAGATGGATGGAAAGCTTATTAAGTCTACCTTCACACCCAACAAACGGTTCGTCAATTGGACTTCCAATAAGGAGTTATGATTAGTTTAGTGGAAACTGCTCTGAAGGCCAAGAGTCACGCGAGACCATTTCGGGAAGCTATCTCGTGGTGACCTTTCACATAGCTCATATTCAGAAACTCCTTTTCGTTTCCACACCTATCTAAGAGGGTTGTTCCTAGTATAAATATCCCCTGCATCTAAGCTGTTAGCAACTTTTGGATAATTTCATAAACAATACCCTATTGCAGCCGAGCTGCCGAGTGCTTACTCAAACCTTTGTTCTTCCTTATTCTTCTTGGACATGTGAAGTGATTCCTCTGGAATCCCCTACTTCGTGCTCTACGGCTTCCGTTTGGCTGCGCCGTATTGTGTGGATTAGTTCCGGATTGTGGTTCTACGGTCGTTCGGAGATCGAGTCGAAGTCTTCGCGGTTTCAGTGCCTCTCTCCCTGTCGCTTGGTCAAATCCAACCTTGGACAGGTATAAAGCTAGTTATCCCCAGCTGTTCGCAGCAAGTTATCCTTTGTTTGAAACCTACTGTCGTGACGATCGGGCCAATCTCTTATCGATCCATATCGGGTCTTGTCATTTTGGCACCCTCGGTGGGACCCACCGTACTTTCAAGATGCCTGAAATCGACAATGCAGAGATTCTGAATGTAACAATTGATGAATTGCCTGAGGAGATGGGGGCTACGGTTCAGAAGGCGTGCGACGAGTTTCAGGACAAGTGCTTGATGTCCTTCTCAAGGAACAAAAGCAGCAAGGTTTTTCAGAAGCAGTCCCTTCCGAGGACTCTCCTCCCGCATCAAACTGACTACACTGAGGAAGAGGATGCACGGAAAGTGGTTGAAGTGGTTCACAAGGCCATAAGCGATACTATAAGGAACCATCACACCGCTTTCCTGAATACCTTTCGCTCAATCATGGTTAATACATTCGGTCCAGCAGTTGACAAGTGCTTTGAGGAGTTTACTGGTCCAATGCAGGGACCGATGTTGTTCAATGTACCAAAGCGCCACGAGAAAGCGGCCGAGGATGATGGAGCATCTGGCATCAACCAAGGCGGATTGCTTCCTCATCAGCAACCGACCTACGGCCAGCTCACGTTCGGCACGACAGGAGAAGTCCCACATTCCGCTTCCAAGGTGTCTCCAGTAGCGAACAGACTGCAGAAAAACATGTATGGATGCGGATATCAAGAGTTTGCCGATTACAGCGCTATCAATGCTCTCCCGAATCCGGGATACGAAAACCCAGCAGGGCTACCTTTTGAAGGGCATGCACGTGGAGCTCCTAATGCCAATGTTGATCTCATCATGGACAGGATGGCAGACATGATGAAGAATCAGTTTGGCTTAAAGCCAAAGAACCAATCCTATGCGTATAAGTCCCCTTATCCAGAATGGTACAACCGAGTGGCTCTCCCTCCAAGGGGTTAAGGCTCCCACAGATTTGACAAAGTTTTCTGGCCAAGATGACACCAACACTATAGAGCACATCAAACGATACTTGATGCAGCTGGGAGAAGCATCCACGGATGACGCTTGGAGGATTCGGTATTTCCCTTTGTCTTTGACAGGACCAGCTTTCACGTGGTTCGCCTCTTTGTCGGCAAACTCCATCGGCAGCTGGGCGGATTTACAGCAGAAATTCCATGCGTATTTCTTCACAGGCACCAATGAGAAGAAACTAGTCGATCTTATGGGATTGAGACAGAAGGCTAATGAGACGCCTCAAGAGTATCTCCGCAGGTTCAGGGAAACCAAAAACCTCTGCTATTCTCTGAATTTACCAGATGACCAGTTGTCGGGGATGGCAGTGGCAAGCATGCAGCCGAACATCAGAGAGAAGCTGTTCGGCATGGACTTCGAGGACCTTGGTCAGTTGTCACAATGTTTGGCGATGATGAGTAACCAAGCTCAAGGGTTCAGAAGAGACAACCATTTTCAGAAAGGTGATATGAATAATACAGTGTATCAGAGTTTCCTGGAAGAGGCAACGGAGTTCGAAGACGAGGATGAGGTCACCGCAGCCGAACTGGTCTGGGCAAAGGAGCCAACTCAAGTCAATCAGCGATGGCTGAGGCAGCAGAAAGGTACTTACGACTTTCATGTATCCAAATCAGACAAGCTATTTGAGTTATTGCTCAGGGAAGGACGCATCAAGCTGCCCGAAGGACACCCTATGCTACGTCCTGAAGGAGTAAAGGACAAGAGATTTTGTGGCTACCACAACACCAATTCTCATGCCATCAATGATTGTCGGGTGTTCAGAATGAAGATCCAGAAAGCTATTCAGGAGGGACATTTGAAGTTTGACGGCAAGATGAAGATTGACGCTAACCCTTTTGCAGAGAACACAATATCTTTCTCTATGAATATGGTTGTCGTGGAAGACTCCAAGGGCAAGGGCGAGATGCAAGTGCTGACCTCAGATAGAGCGAAAAAGTCTGGTGTTGTTGACCCTAATCGGCAGATTACAGATGAGGAGTTTCGGCAACGAGGACAGTTCCAGAGTAGCCGAACTGAAAGAGGGGAAGCTTCCAAACCCAGGGTCACGACGCGGATCCTGTTGAACAAATGGCAGCGGGAGCAAGAGCAGTATCAGAGGTGGATGCATTACGAGGAGCAGAGGTTCATAGAGGAACGTCAGAGGCATGAGGAAGAAGTGTATCAGAGGGAACAAGAGCGCTTGAGAGATCAGGAGCAGTCTCATTGGGGATGCTCGTTTTTCAAACATTGTTGGAATGAAGGCCTAAAGCTGCCTACTAAAGATAATTGCCCCGAATGCAGTGATCGGTATTCAGGGTATAGGCAGTCCCGGGTCAACTGTCGTCCGATCCATGAAAGACTTGGAGCACATGCTCCTGGGGATGATCGGCGTTTAAAAATAGGCAACTCAGAGGATTGGCAGGGTAAAAGGTTTGCCGATCAAGAATGGGTTCGTTTTGAGGAGCGAGAGCATCGGGAGTATGCATGGCAGAACGGGCAGTGGTGTCCACCAGGTCTGAAGAAGAGCCAGAAAAGGAGGGTGCAACGCTAGAGGAACAGAGAGCTAGCACAAGTGACTGCCGAACAGAAACCAACATGGCGTCCTAAGGGAAGACCCAATGGATATGACCATTCGGCTGATACGTACATGGCCTTCTTCATTCCATCAGAATTTATAGCTCCCGAAGACCAAGATATCCAAGATGAAGTGTCTTCAGGTGATGATGAGAACGAGTATCAGAACCTAATGGCCCAGCTTGTCCTGACTCAACAAGCAGTGTTCGATAAACCGGCCAGACATCGACACTTGAAGGCGCTTTACGTGAAGGGATACATCAATGGCAAGCCCCTGACCAAGATGCTGGTGGATGGAGGAGCTGCCATCAATATCATATCGTATACTACCTTCAGAAAGCTCGGAATGACCAATGAGGAGTTGTTGAAGACCGACTTGGTACTCAGAGACTTTGCTGGCAACCCTTCCGACACTCAGGGGGCAATGCACGTCGAGTTGATGATTGGGTCAAAGACTCTGATCACTACCTTCTTTGTCATAGACGGCAAGGGGGCATATAGTCTGCTACTGGGAAGAGATTGGATCCATGCTAACTGTTGCATACCTTCAACCATGCATCAGGCTCTCATTCAATGGGTTGGAGATGATGTGGAGATTGTTCTGGCCGATGATTCGGTAAGTGTTGCTACCATAGAGCCTGTCTACTGGGAGTATGATCGATTCGATTGTTTCTCTGGGAAGATTTGGGGAGAAGGTCCTGTGAATGTCTCCGGCAAGGGCCAACAACCGATCCAAGAAATCGACTCTGAGAGTAATTTTTAATGGGGAACACGATCGATGATAGCGAAGGAAAGCTGGGACGTTGCTTCATGTCGGCCGATAAGCTAGAGGAGATAAATGTTGGTGATGATGTTAAACCAAGGTCGATGTTTATCAGTGCAAAGTTAGACCAAGAGCATAGATTGAAGCTGATAGACCTACTAAAAGAATTCAAAGATTGTTTCGCTTGGGATTATACAGAGATGCCAGGGCTGGATCATTCTATCGTAGAGCATAAATTGCCAATCAAGCCTGGATACCGTCCTTTCAAACAACCTCCCTGGAAGATTTACAAAGAGGAGGTACTGGCTGATGTAAAGAAGGAAGTTGAAAGATTATTGGAGGCAAACTTCATTCGGCCATGCAGATATGCAAATTGGGTTTCAAACATAGTCCCGGTATACAAGAAAAATGGAAAGATGAGGGTCTGCATTGATTTTAGAAATCTCAACAAAGCTACTCCTATGGATGGTTACCCGATGCCAGTTGCCGATCTGCTCGTCGACGCGTCGGTTGGTTATGAAGTCATCAGCTTCATGGATGGTAATGCTGGTTATAACCAGATATTCATGGCAATAGAGGATATTTCAAAGACAGCTTTCAGATGCCCTGGTCATATTGGTTTGTTTGAATGGATTTTCATGACTTTTGGTTTGAAGAATGCCGGTGCAACCTATCAAAGACCTATGAACTACATCTTTCACGAGTTGATCGACAAGATTGTGAAAATCTATATTGATGACGTGGTGGTCAAGTCTAGAAACCATGAAGGGAATTTGGCCGATTTGAAGCATGGTTTGAGGATGAACCCGAATAAGTGTGCCTTTGGGGTCTCGGCTGGTGAGTTTTTGGGCTTTCTAGTCCATAAAGGAGGGATCGAAGTCGGCAAGAAGAGCATGGAAGCAATGGACAAGGTGGTACCTCCAACCAATCTCACAGAGTTGCAATCATTGCTGGGCAAGATTAATTTTGTGAGGAGATTCATATCTAACTTGTTAGAGAGGGTGTTGCCTTTCTCTCCACTATTGAAGCTTAAAAAAGATCAAGAGTTTGTGTGGGTGATGTACAACAAAAGGCTTTTGATGAGATCAAAGAGTACATGAAGGTGCCACCCGTATTAGTACCTCCGCAGCTTGACAAGCCTTTTAAGTTGTACGTGGCGGCCGACAACCTGACAATAGGGTCGGCTCTCATGCAAGAATTTGAAGGGAAAGAAAGAGTGATAGCTTACCTTAGCCGAAAGCTGTTGGACCCAGAGACAAGGTATTCGGCTATAGAAAAGCTTTGCTTATATGTGTTTTACTCATGTACTAAGCTTCGGCATTATTTGTTAAATGCCGAATGTGTAGTGGTTTCTGAATTCGATGTGATAAAACACATGTTGTTGATGCCGATTTTAAATTGAAGGATTGGCAAATAGATTTTAGCTCTGTCAGAATTTGATTTAAGGTACGAATCGGCAAAAGCAGTAAAGGGTTAGGTTATTGCTGATTTTGTTACCCCACACCGTGATCCCTCTGCTAAGATGGTGACCATTCCACCATGGACTTTGTTTTTTGATGGTTCATCTTGTAGCAAAGGTGGCGGGGCTGGTGTCCTCTTGATTTCTCCCAGAGGTTTGACCTTTGAGTATGCCATCCCTATTGGATTCTTGGTTACTAACAATCAAGCAGAATATGAGGCATTGCTTAAAGGGCTCCGACTGCTTGTCGAAATGAAGGTCGTTGCTGTTGAAGTTTTCGGAGATTCTGAGCTAGTAATTAACCAACTGATCGGCCAATATGAATGCAAGAGTGATTTGTTAAAGGGATATTATGAAGAGTGTTGAGAGCTTCTAAAGAGTTTCCAGGTAGCCACCTTGCATCATATCCCTAGGGGGCAGAATGAAGAAGCAAACAGACTAGCTCAAAGTGCTTCGGGATACCGAGAGGATCAAGAAATTCATGCTTTGGTTGAAGATCGGGTAATTGATGACTGGAGAAACGAAATTGCCGATTATTTAAAAAATTCATCACACAAAGTTTCCCGAAAACTCAGATATAAGGCTATCAAGTTTGTGCTCCTTGATGACTAGTTGTACTACAAGTCCATAGATGGAGTACTCCTCAAATGTTTGACTCAAGAGGAGTCTAGAAAGCTAATGTATGAAGTGCACGAAGGAGTATGTGGTGCGCATCAGTCGGCTTACCATATGAAATGGATAATAAGGAGAACTGGTTATTTTTGGCCAACCATGCTTGAGGATTGTTTTGAATATTATAAAGGATGCCAAGACTACCAGAGATTTGGTAATATTCAAAGAGCCCCAGCGTCGGCCTTAAACCCAATTGTCAAGCCTTGGTCGTTCAAAGGATGGGGCATAGATTTGATCGGTCAAATCCATCCTCCTTCTAGCAAAGGACATAAGTTTATGTTGTTGGCTACAAATTATTTTACAAAGTGGGTTGAAGCTATTCCCCTGAAAAAGGTTACATCAGAAAACATGGTCAATTTTGTTAAAGAGCATATAATTCACAGATTCGGGATTCCTCAAACTATAACAACAGATCAAGGGACTCAGTTTACTTCATCCGAGTTTTGTGATTTTGCTGAAGAGATGGGAATCAGATTGTACAACTCTTCTCCTTATTATGCACAAGCCAATGCCAAGCTGAAGCATCAAAGAAGATCATGATCAAAATTATCCAGAAGAAGATTGATGAAAAGCCGAAGAAATGGCATTCGGTTCTTAATGAGGCTTTGTGGGCTTACCGAATGGCTTGCCATGGATCTACTCAAGCGTCTCCCTATGAGTTGGTTTATGGACATCATGTTGTGCTGTCATGGGAATTACAATCAGGATCAAGACGGGTTACATTGTAGAACGATTTGAGGAAAGAGGATTAGAAGAGTCTGATAATGGATGAATTGGAAGATTTGCATTTAGTTCGTCTCAAAGCATTGGAAAATATTGAGAAAAATAAAGCACATGTTGTCAGGTATTATAACGAGAAGGTTAAGGAAAAACAATTCGTAGAAGGAGATTTGGTTTGGAAAACTATATTGCCGATCGGGACAAAGGATAGAGCGTTCGGCAAATGGTCTCTAAATTGGGAAGGACCTTTTCGAGTGGTAAGATGTGCGCCTGGCAATACGTATGTCTTGAAAACTCTATTGGGAGAGGAATTTGCTAAAGCTATCAATGGAAGGTTTCTTCAGAGATTTCGTCCCAGTGTTGAGGTTGGTGCATAAACGGATTTAAAGAAACTTATGCACAGATAGCCGATACGGAGATATCGCCTTTAGCCGAAAAAATACTTTGAAAAAACTCAGAGAATAGCCGACATGGCATGTGTCGCCTTTAGAGCAAAATATAAAAAAACATCACACAAAGCATTTTCCAGATTGGTTGATATTTCACAGAGGAGCTTCTTTACATAAGGTTACTAAATACAAACTACTTAAACAGCCTGTTGAGAAAACCGACTAGGCGTCTGTGGCCTGGCTGAGGGCGGTAGTGTGATCTTCGTAGCTCTCCAGAAGATCCTCGATGTCCTCGACGTCCTCTGGAGGCACTTGGCCGCGAAAGCCCGTCGGCTGGAAGGAGAGGTCTTCACCACTTTGGGTGGTCATGGCTGCCAACCCCAGAGCCACGCCGTGGTGCACGCCATGAATGGCAACTTGGTCGATGCGGCCGTCCGCATTGTCATGGCACGCCTCGGCGGTCTCTCCTTGGGCGTTGACCTTGTCGGCGATCCTGTTCGCCGCGGCCTTCAGGCGCTCATTCTCTGCAGAAAGCACTGGATGAAGATGCAAATCGGATGAGTAGACAGGATTAAAAGAGAAGGTAAAACAGGATTGCTTTCGGCTAACCCGTGATGGCGTCGCAGAGATGCTTTCGCTAGTCCTCCCACTCGAGTTGATCGACACCATATTCCTTGCAGATTTTCTCCAGTTCTCCTCGGGTTTCATCCCCTCATGCCTGAAGTTGGCCGTCTCCGCATGGGTGTAGGGAACATCCTCATCCGACCCCGAACCTAAGTCCCAGGGATGAGAGTGGTAGGAGTCTAAAAACCCAAAGGAGACCGACAATGGGCTCCCCTGCTAACCTACTGCCGTTGGAGGAAGAGGGATGCTGTGGCTGGTGGAGATGGACATGATTATGATAAATAAGGAACAAAAATCAGGGTTAGAAGGATAAAAAGATAGCAAAGATGCAAGGGGCAAGAAACTGATTCTTACCCGCGCTGTCGATTGTGCCATGTTCGGCTCCCTTCGGGTGCTCCTTCGGCAGGACGCTTGCCACGGTTGTCGTCTCCCGCCATTGTTATTGTATGAGTTATGGTTTCCCTCTGGATTGGTTTCAACGGAAGGGGTGAAGACGAAGGCAAGAATGTTTGACTGGAACCGTTGACAGGGGAAGGGAGGTTCATTTATAGGCTGAGTAAGAATACCGAGAGGCGAGTTAGTGTTGTTCCCATTCGATGGGCCGTTGGTGGAATGGGCCAGGCTCGGGTATATCAAAGGTCGCTCGGCTATATCCCTAAACTGACAATGATCGGTTATTTGAAAGTTAAGGAGGAATCGGCTATGCTATGATCGGGAAAAACAACATAGTCGGTTTTACTATCATACAAGCAGAAGTATATAAGAGGCAAGACAGTGATGACAATCAATTGTTCAAGAACAAAATGTGTTGCACTTAATCTATTACAAGCTATGTCTCTACCGATGCAGAAGCTGGTTTATGGCATCCAGGGCCTCGATCTTGATTCGGCTAACGTCATCCAATACCTTTTGGTCTTCATTGTCAGAACTTTGGATGCTTGATAGTTTTTCCTTGAGTTGTTGATTTTCTTTCAGAATGATTGACATCTTTGATGAAGTTGCTTCTATAGATTTCGGTAGAGCTGTCACCTTGGCTTCATGAGATTGGATTTTAGCATTCAGTTCAGATAATTGAGCTTCTAATCTGATTCTCTCATCCTTCATGACTTTCATCTCGGATTCGAGAGTCACTAGCGAATCTTTAGCAGCCTGAAGATTGGAGTATATAGCTTTAGATTCTTGTTTCTTCTAAGACTTGCTATCCTGTAGAGGAGTCCTAGAGGCTATATTCTTGTTTGCTCTCTTCACCATACCAAAATAATCATCAAGCCTGGATACAGAGTCCAAAGAGGCCTTGAGGGCAGATGGGAGATCTTGATTAATCAGCTCAAGGATATCCTTTATCTAATCTGAATCTTGGACCAGGATGTTGATGTCCTTATTCAGTAGGTGAGTTATGTCCTGCAGTCGGGCCTGATTTTCTTCTAATAAAGCTTGTTGGGAGGTAGCTTCTTCCCCTTTTTCACTGATAAAATCTTCGACAGTGAAGGAAAAGCTGGTGGTTGGTTTGACAGTATTCTTGAGAAAGGAAGGAGTGTTAGCCGATTGGGTAAAAACTGCTGAAAAGAATGGTTTAAAGGTAGTGTATTACCTGCTGGGTTGGTTGAGCCTCAGGATGTGATGTGCCTTGGCCTGGTTGACTTGACTGGGTGCCCTGAGGGGGTGAATCTGGAGCCGGACCAGAAGAGTGTTCTCCTGCTAAATTGTATAAAATTTTATCTGTCCAACAATACAGATACATGAGCAGGAATTGGATGATATATAAAAAGAAAGGTGATTAGCTGAATAATATTACCAATGCACTCGGTAGTTTCTTGAGCATCAGTGCTTTTGGCTTCATCAGTTCCAGTGTCCTCAGTTTCATGAACTTCTGCCGATGGTTGGGTTTCTGCATTTTCAGTAAGAGGAATGTCCATTGTTTGTGAAGCGTTGCTTGATCTGGGGATATCGACATATGGCTGCAATAAAGATGGTTAATATGAGAACATGCAGTTTTATTCCAAAGTGAAGTTTTATTACTGAATAAAACTCATACCTTGGGAGATCTCTGAACTTTCTTGGACCTCACATTTCTGGTCACATGAATGTCCTCAAGTAGTTTCCTCTTACCCTTTTCTTCTAAAGGGGCAGTAACTAGCACTGCAGGGGTCTTCATGAAGGTTTTTAAAGTGAGAGCATTATAGCCCAATGCAGGTTTAGGCCTAGCTTTATAATACTCCACTACTTTATTAGGAGGAGTAGGCTCGAAATCCTGTACATGGCCAGATTTTAGAATGGGAGATAAAATTAGAAACAGGAGATAACTAGTGCAATGAGATTACCTCACTATCAGGAGCAAATTGAGGATACAAATCTTGCCACAAAGGGTGAACTGGTATGCTGAAGATGTGGTTGTGCCACTCTTGCCACCAAGCAGAGACGACGGGATGGGCATCATCCACTAGTCCAAATGGGGAAGGTTCATATGTTGGCAAATCTTGTCTAAGCTCGAAAACTTTTCTGGCTTCTGTTTCATTAGCGATCAGCTCCCTGTATCTTATGATTGATGAGAAGAAAAGTCTTGGGGGCAGCTGTCCACATCCTAATTGTCTGAATGCCATATTAGGATTGTAGAATTCATAGGTATGCTGCACCATTCTCCCATGATGAAATTCGGCTGGCATGATGCATGGCTTGATGAAGGAGTTGAAAATCTCAGTGGATACCTTGTCAGAACAGCCAGACTCATAGCTGAATTTGTAAGGGAAGGTCAGATCATCATTTTCTCTATAGGGAAGCCAGAGCACATTATTGAAACCTTTGAAGAATAGCTTGAAGAGGTGACCAATATCCATATCAATACTGATGGATGATGATGCTTCTCCATAAGTTTGACAGCTCTTGGTTGTTGTTGGATCACCCTCGGCATAATTAACCGAAGGGAAGCTTAAATTATGAAGAGGTACAGACACTACTTGATGCATATAGAGTTGCAACCACATCTGAATGAACCACCAGGGGCCACTCACACAGGAGACATCCTTGCCATGGTACATTTGGACAGTAATTTGATGCATCATATGGTAAACAGATCCTAAAAGATATTTACCAAGAGGGATTAGTGTGCCTGCAGCCAAATCCTCAGCCATTATCATGTGATTTAGGGTTGGCTCGTTGGATCTTCCACAGAAGATGAACCTGGATAGCCACATGTTCATAAAAGCTCTACTTTCTTTTTCAGAAACAGCACCAGCTGCTTCCATGTAAGTCTAAATATACCCAACCCATCCACCTCTGGATTTGACAGCTCTCTAGTTGCTTTTACCCTTATACTGGCAAGGGTGTACTGGCTTGGATACATTCAGGCCAGTTATCATGAATATATCGGCCAAAGTGGGAGTCATCATACCATGGCTGAAGATAAAAGCATTGATAGCGTCAGACCAGAAGTGACAGACTGCTATCAGGAGGGGTTCGTGTCTAGGCATTTCCGATAGAGATAACTCTAGACAGTGGGTGATATCTTGGCTATCCAAGCTGCTGCTAGCCTTATCTAACATCCTCCGGTACCAGTTTCACCATCCGGCTATTGAGGGAAGCGGCCAAGTCTTGAAAGTGTTTGGCCATCGGTTTGGCGGGGTGACTCTAGATTTGAAAGGAATCCTCAAGGTTTCCTTCTCAATAACCTCAGTTGGGTCAGGATTGCCCATGGGACCAAGGAGGCAGGAATCAGGGTTTGCAGCATAAGGAATCAAAATCTCATTCTTGTATTCCTTCGAAATAGAGGAATCGAGAAAACAAATGAGTTAGGAGGGAAGCAGGAAAATCGATCAGGGATTGCCGAATATAGGAGAAAATGAGTTGGAATTTTACCTCTGGGATCTCATCCTGGGTCGCCATTGAGAGTTCAATGCAGATTTGATAATTCCGAAGTATGGATTTCTTGGGTGGCGACTGCGGTGTTGAACAATATAAACCTAAGGGGAAAAAGGAAGCTTGCGGTCAATTTCAGAATAAACGGCTTTTATCCCGAAATTGAGGGGGCATGTGTTAACACCGGATTTTTGCACAATGACAAGTGGGCCAGTGCACGGTGAGTCGGCAGAGATAGATGCTGAGAGCATTCGGCAAAGTCCATGCGGTCGGTTAATTCCCAGATTCGGCGATCGATCGCACAATCGGTTAATCAGAAGAAGGGTGGTTTCCATCGGAGCGACAAAGGCGGCAAGTGAGAGCCGAATTAGTAACGATGGTTGCGATAATTAAGGCAATGAAGACTCCGAAGGAAACCAAAGTCAAAATATTGTATCTTTTCCTTCAATATTTTGTAGTTGTGTCCTCTTAGGACTCATGTCATGGCGAGGGTATAAATATAAGCCCTTAGCTATTGTAAAAGGGGTTCACAACCAAATCAATACAACTGGCCCCGTGTCAACTTTGAGTCCTTTTGTGGTGTCGTCGAGTTCTTCGAGAGGAATCATCGATCGATCGACCTCCGTAAGTCTTGGCAACCTTGTTATCCTGTCTAGTATCATGCGGTGGATTTAGATGTTGATGCAAGTAGTCTTGTTTATTGTCAATCAACGTGCGACGGATCCTTGGTTGATGATCAAAAAGTCTTTACTTATGTTTTGTTTACAAGTAAATACCATGCGGTGGGTGTTTGCTCTATATGCTTAGCATAAGCAAGATAGTTATCGGCTCTCATAGATTTGGCAAGATCTATTGGATTCATTAAGTTATCGTGTTGCATGTTTTAGATAATCTTTACATATTTGCAAACATTCTTTTGCCCAACCTATATTAACACGGTTCAGCTCTTGTTAATTTCTATAGATCTATTCATGTTACAATGAGTTGCTACTTTCATGTTGTTTCTATAAGTAGATCTTATATCTTTAATAGTCGAATTAGTTTGAATCTAGATTGTTACGTGTTGCGGGTTCATGCATGCTATCCATGTTTAAGCTTTGATAACGCTAGGTATCGTGCGGCAGATGCAGGCTTTAGATTAGTTTAATTATGTTTGCTTACGTGTTTCTTTCATCATGGACCCCAATTCGACTGATTGCCGAGCTTGGTTATGCTTTAATCTATATTCAACTATGATTCATTTGTACGTCCTTTTCCCATGCATGCGCGTTCGGCTATCAATGGTTTACGTACTTTATGTCTGTTTTAGCCAAACGTCCCATAAAACGTGTTGGTAGATAGCTTTCATTGTTGTATGTCGTTGTAAGTGGCTTCAGGGCCGTACATATGGAACTGTCTGGTATTATCCGGCATGTTCCAGTTTATATCTAATAACTTTCATCCCTTGTTAGTTTCAGGTCAAACTGACTGGCACGTTTTCGGTTCTCGAAGTACCCGGGCACCCGATTGAAGCCACACTTTCCGGCTTGCTGTGTGTGAGACACATTACATCACTTTTTGTGTCAACAGTGGGTATAGCGCTCGGGTGCTTTGTCGAATTTGCCAACCATGTCGAGCCCCCAAACCGCAAATGGCCACGTAAGGGGGATGGTTTGGAGTGCCTGGGCAGGCATATGAATCTGTCTGGCGAAGAACAGGCAACCCTCACAAGCGCGGACCAAGACATGCACGTCGGCCACGGTCGTCGGCCGATAGAAACCTTGCCGGAACGCGTTGCCCATGAGGGTTTTAGCTCCTGCGTGGTGTCCGCAGACCCCCTGGTGGATGTCTTGCAACAAGTTTTTCCCCTGTTCGGTGGGGATGCAACGTTGCAGGACGTCGGTGGCGCTTCGCCTGTAAAGTTCGCCTTCAACAAGGACGAACGCCTTGGCTCGTCTGGCGAGCCGTTTAGCTTACAACTGGTTTGTGGGGAGCTCACCTTTAGTCAGGCGATTTGTGTATGGTTGTCTCCAATCCTTCTCTTCTGGTGTTGGTTCTTCTGGCTCTATGTTCATTGCCTTAGTTACCTCATTGCTACGAGTAGTCGAGGTCTTAGTGGCGCCTGAGGTCGCCGAGGAGATGGCGTCGGGAGAGCTGGAGACCTCTGGTTCTCCGGTATTAATAGAAGGTTTAGGTTAGTCACTCGCGAACACCCCAGGAGGCGTGGGTTCTCGGCTTGAAGCTGCCTTTGCCAGCGCATCGGCTTCTTTGTTCTAACATCGCGGTACATGGTTGAGCTCGAGACCGTCGAACTTGGATTCAAGTTTTCGCACATCTTGGCAGTACGCCGTCATGCGTGGATCGACACAATTGAATTGCTTCATGACTTGGTTGACTACCAGTTGGGAGTCGCCGCGAGCGTCGAGCCGTCTGATGCCTAAGTCGACTGCGATCCGTAGTCCACTAAGCAAGGCTTTGTACTCGGCCTCGTTGTTGGACGCTGGGAACAGTAGATGCACCATATATTTCATGGTCACCCCATGGGGTGACGTCAAGATGATCCCTGCTCCAGCGCCAGTTTTCATGAGCGACCCATCAAAATACAGGGTCCAGTACTCCTGTTCAACAGCTGGCGTGGGGAGAGTCGCATCCGTCCACTCAGCAATGAAATCGGACAGGACCTGTGACTTGATGGCGCTCTGCGGCGCGTAAGCAATATTTTTATCCATCAGTTCCAGCGCCCACTTGGCGATGCGATGGGTGGCGTGCCTGTTCAGAATGACCTCCCCTAACGGTGCATTGCTCACGACTGTTACTTTGTGTGATCCAAAGTAATGTAACAACTTTCTTTTAGTCATGATCACTATGTATACCAACTTTTGTAGATGGGAGTACTGAGTTTTCGAGTCGCTCAGTACTTCGCTAACAAAATACACATGTCTCTGTACTTTGAGCATGTGCCCTTACACCTCCCTTTCTACGACGAGGACCGTGCTTACCACCTGCCTCGTGGTGGAGATGTACAACACGAGTTCATCGTCGTCATTAGGGGAGACTAGGATTGGAGCGTTGGTCAGCAGCTGCTTGATGTGGTCAAGATCCGATTGAGCCTCGGATGTCCACGCGAATCGCTTGGATTTTTTAAGGTGCTTGTACAGAGGCAAGCTTTTCTCGCCGAGGCGGGAAATGAAACGGCTAAGCGACGCGAGGCATCCGGTGACCCGTTGTACCCCCTTCACGTTATGAATCGGCCCCATCTTTTCGATGGCGGTGATTTTTTTTGGGTTAGCCTCAATCCCTCTCTCAGAGACGACGAATCCTAGAAGCATACCCTTGGGGACCCCAAAGACGCACTTCTCCGGATTAAGTTTGATGTTGTTCTTTTTGAGCTTCGCGAATGAGAGGGCAAGGTCAGCCACGAACCCATTGGAGTGCTGGGTTTTAATGACGATGTCGTCCACGTAGACCTCGATGGTCTTGCTCACGAGCTCATCGAAGCATCAGATCATAGTCCGCTGAAAGGTGGGCCCGCGTTCCGGAGTCCGAAAGGCATGGTGACGTAGCAAAAAGATCCGAACGGGGTGATGAACGATGTCGCGAGCTGGTCCGACTCATTCATCTTGATTTGGTGGTACCCTGAGTATGCGTCAAGGAAGCAAAGGAGTTCGCATCCCGACGTTGCATCGACTATTTGGTCTATGCGAGGTAACGGGTACGGGTCCTTTGGGCAGACCTTGTTAAGGCTCGTGTAATCAACGCACATCCTCCATTTCCCATTCCTTTTTCGTACCAGTACAGGGTTAGCGAGCCACTCGGGGTGGTACACTTCTTTGATGAAACCTGCGACGAGAAGTTTCTTGATCTCTTCTCCGATTGCGGCGCGTTTTTCTTCATCAAAGCGGCACAATCATTGCTTGATGGGTCGGGAATCCGGATTGATATGCAAGAAATGCTCAGCAACATCCCAGGGTATGCCCGACATATCCGAGGGCCTCCATGAAAATACATCAATGTTCGCACGGAGGTAGTCGACGAGCTCGCTTTCCTATTTGGGAGAAAGGGAAGTGCTGACGTGCACGGTCCTTTCCTCTCCGTCCCGAGTGTCAAGCACGACTGTCTTTGTGGACCCCATAGGTTCGAAGGATCCGACCTTCTTGGTGTTCGGGGCCTCTTCTCGTGACGCACTGGCCTCGGCCACCATCTCAGCTGCTAGTTGTTTCGAGGCCACGAGCGTCGACGCGTACGTGCATCACTCAATGTCGCACTCGTACGCACGTCGGGGCGCCGCGCCCACCGTGATGACACCCTTAGGGCCTGACATCTTCAGCTTTAGATAGGTGTAGTTCAGGATGGCCATGAACTTGGCATAGCATGGTCACCCCAGTATGGCATGGTACGTTCCCCAGAAGCCGACGACCTCGAAGGTCAAAATTTCCTTGCAAAAGTTGCTCGGTCCGCCGAAAGTGACGGGCAAATCAATCTGCCCAATGGGATCCACCTTTTTTCCTGGGATCACCCCAAAAAACAGAGCCCCCGAGGGTCGCAGACGTGACCGTGGTATTCTCATTGCGTCGAGGGTCTCAGCATAGAGGATGTTGAGTCCTCTCCCGCCGTCCATGAGGACCTTAGTGAGGTGCTTTGTGCCAACGATGGGATCAACAACTAACGGATAACGCCCGGGGAACGGTACATAGTCGGGATGATCATTACGGTTGAAAGTAATAGAGGACTCGGACCACTTGAGGAAGGTGGGAACAGCGGGGACGGTTGCGTATACCTCTCGGTGGGCGACCTTCTATTGACGTCTGGAGCTGCATGATGCTGGGCCACCGAAGATCATCAAGGTCTCGTCCGCCGGGATGTAGCCGTCGTTCTTTACTCCGCCGTCGTCGCCGTCATCCTCCTTCTTCTTCGTCCATCTCTTCTTCCTCGCACCACCACCGAGAAACTTCTTCATAAGGTTGCAATCCTTGAGGACGTGCTTGACAAGGTTCGCATGGTTCGGACAGGTCCGTTCCAACATCTTCTCGAAGTGATCGTTGGTCGGCGCGTCCTGCTGCTCCTCACCTTTTTCGGTGGCGGCAACGAACGACGAGTCGTACCGTTGTCGGTTGCACCATTTCTTGTGCGGATGGGCTGAGGGCCCTTCTGCCTCTACCTCGTCGTGCTTGCCGCGACTGGTTGTGCTCTGGAAGATAGCGTCGACTGCTTCTTTGCCCGAGGCATCATTTGTGGCGATATCGAGCAGTTCCTTCGTTGTTTTGGGCTTCTTGCGTCCCAGTTTGTGAACTAGGGATTCACAAGTCATCCTTGACAGGAAGGCTGTGACGACGTCGCCGTCGGCTATGTCCGGGAGCTCGTTACACTGTTGAGAAAAGCGACAAATGTACTCTCAGAGGGTTTCGCCTCGCTTTTGCTTACAGTTCTTGAGGTCCCAAGAGTTGCCTGGACGGACGTAGGTCCCTTGAAAGTTTCCAACGAAGGTGTCCTTCAGGTCCCCCCAGTTCCATATCTTCCCTTTCGGGAGGTGCTCTAGCCACACGCGCGCTGTGTCCGAAAGGTAGAGCGGCAGATGGCGAATTATGAAATTCTCATTGTTCGCTCCGCCCGCCTCGCAGGCAAAACAGTAGTCCTCCAGCCAGAGGCCAGGGTTCGTGAGCCCCGTGTACTTCTGGATGTAGGTCGGTGGTCGGAAACGAGACGGGATCCGCGTGGCGTGTATGCACGCGGAAAAACACCATGGTCCGGTAGGCTCCGGGCTAGAGTCCCAATCTTTGTCAGGGTCGTGTCGTCCGCCCTTGCGCGGATGTCGCCCACGTCGCTGGTTACCGTCATCGCTGTCGCTCGGGCCGTTGTCGTCGCTTTCAAAGCGCGCTCCACGGTCGGGGCGCCACCTGACCGGCTCTTGATCCCTCACGGGGGTTGGCCTCGGCCTTTGGCGAACGGAGTTTTCAGGCTATGGAGTGTTGGGAGCACTGGAGAGAGCCCCTGCTCTCTGTCGTGCTGAGCTTTCCGCCTGCTCAACCGTCGTGCGGTCGAGGAGAAAACGTAGCTCCCCTCTGAGTTTCTTTTCCTCGGGCGTCGTGGGTTCCGGGAACTGCCTCATGAGCATGGTGGCGGCTGCTATGTTCTGTTGTGCCCTTGGAAAAGTCGGTGGAGACGTGTCGTCCTTGACTATGCAATGGTGCACGTCCCAAGATTGAGCTCAGGGATCAATCTCCGGCCTTAGGTGCAGTTGTTGTTCGAGTAGAGCGCGCTCATCGTCGATCTGGCGGCGAGCATCGTCGAGCTCCTCCTGTCGGGCTTGCATGGCGTCTAAGTTGACGTGTGGTGGCGTAAGAGCCTGAGGATTACCCGGGAGGATTTTGTTTCCATCCTCGTCGACATCGCGAACGACTCCCTCGGGGGTGGCCTCCCTTCCGTCGCACATGAAACACTTCCGTGAGGGAGCCTCGCTGACCTCGGGAGTGACGTGCTCAGTCCCCGTACTATCAGTGCTAGAGAGAGTCAAGTCTTCCTCGGTCAGGAGGTCATAAAACAAGTCGATGGTACCTATGAACTCGTCGTTGGAGGTGTCAATCATCTTCAGAGCGATGAGTCGCTCGAGGATGGAGGCGGCACTGACGAGGCCGAACGGGTATGTTATAGGGACTCCTTCTTCCACCGGAGCGCCTCCCTCGATCTGGATGGTGGCGTTGATGTAAGAGAGCGCCTGTCTCTGCGCCCGGTTCGGAGAGGGCCGCGACGCCCGGCGTCCCTCAGCGCGTCAACGCGATCTGCGCTGGTGGAGGAGTGGGCGATCGCTGCCCTCGGAGGACTGTTCGTCCGAGGTGTAGTACGTCATTTGCCCTAAGATGAGCTCTTTCCCCGCGCCGGAGCTGGGGGGATGGCTGTCTGCACATCTCTTGGTGTCCTGGTGAACCCTTTCCGACGAGGCGACGGCTTCGAGGCGGCCGTCGCCCGGTGGTGTTTCGTCACTGTTGGAACTGGGATCCGAGTTCAAGAGGTAGTCGTACTGAGTGCGTACGAAACGCGTCACGGCGTGCTCGGCCGCGTGGTCAGTTTCGTACTCGTCGTCGTCAGAGTCCCCCATGCCACTGATGAACGCTTCGAGTGGATGGAGTTCTCTATCGTCGTTCCTGGGGGTCTCTTCCCCAAGTCCAGTGAGGTTGGCCCTAGGGTTCCGTGGCCCTAGGGCCTCAACCGGTGCGTCCATGCGGGGAGCAGGGTGGTCTCTGTTCGACCGTGCCAGGGTGTTGACGACCTGGTTCGGCGGAGACAGCACGCAGGTGATGGTCCCGTCCGCGGAACAAGCGAACTCCAGGCTCCCGAAACGGATGGAGGAGAGCCCAGGGTTGCCGGAGTCGGAGGTGGCCATTCGGAACCACTAAAACGTCGTGACACGCGATGCCCCCTACCTGGCGCGCCAACTGTCAGTGTTTAGAAACTACGAATGAGTAAATTTGTACGCGTGTCGAGTTCCGAATGGTGAGACAAAGAGACAAGAGGTCTATACTGGTTCGGGCAAGAAACTCTACGTCTAGTGTGGAGCTGCTCATGTTCCTTATCTCTGCTTGCAGGGGGCTACAAGCTGGTTCGAGAGAGGGGTATGAGCCCCAGGTCTCTGTATGATGTGGAGAGTGAGTATGCTATCGGCTAGCTGTGTTCTTCGAGGGTGTATGTGTGTGATCTCTTCTGCTCTAAAAGCTTGAGCGTTGAGATCTCGGATCCGGGTCCCTATGGTCGTCCCCCTCGGTCCCCTTTTATAGTCGCAAGGAGACCAGGAGAGTTACAAGTGTGCGTCGAGAAGTATCTACATAGGATGTTGTGCCTTATCCTTTCCTTCCTCAGGAAGGATGTTGGACACTTATAATACTATATTCCTATTGCCTTCGTACTTGGTCGGAGGATGGCGTCGTGTCGGCCCTTCGTTGCATCGCCGGAGGATACGGGGGGGTCCGGTTTAACCCGTATCATGGTAGAGGCACGGAGTTCGTTGTACCATTGGCAAGTACAAGGTTGTACCTTCTTATAATTCTTTTCGTATACGGCACATTCCTTCACCCTCGGCCAATGGACTCTGTTGCTCCGCGGGCCCCATGTACCCGATGTACCTCCGTTTGAAGGGTTCCGGTAGGGGCCCAGAGGTGTGAAGGGTTGCCGTTGCTCCATGGGAGACATGGGTCCCACCTGTCGCGGAGCCCTGTTCCGTCCCGTCCCTGATTGGGGAGCTCGACGTGTCCCCGTTCAGGTAGGGGCTAAGACGTTATCCTGAGCCCGGATTACGCGGGACGTATGATCCCTCAGAGTATTGCGCCCTTGGTCTTATCGGCGTTCGCATCGTCAGCGATCAAGGAGTGGCGAATGCCACCTTCTAGATGAGGGCAAAAAGGTCATTTCTCTACCGTGAGTATCCTTCACGTCTTCCATGGGTTGTGGAGCTGCCTCGCTCTCCGCGTCGGGCGAGACGGATCCATGTCGGTCACGGGGCACGTCTGTCTACCCGGGCCAGCGGGGATTTGAGAAGCCTTGCGCCTCCTTCTTTGTGGGCCTATGGTGATCTATGCCAGATGGGCCTTTCATCCATTTCTGGATGATCGTCGATGGGCTTTTAGTTTGTTGATTTTTTTCTGAAAGTTTATCATTAAATTAGATCTCCGACACTCTCCCTTGCTTCCCTCTCTCCCTTGGAGCTCCCCAACTCTCCCCCATTGATTTCCACTCAAATCCTTGAGAGTTTGAGCCTCCAAGCTTTAGTGGAAGCTTCTCCTCCGAATCAACTACTTCCTCATGAAGGACCGAGAACGGCGACCAGAGGGGGGGTAAATGGGAGCCCCAAATTTCTCTCGAAATATTCGGGCCACTCTTCCCAAAAACCAAACCCAGTTGCTCACCGGCAGAGGAGGAAAACTCACCGGAAACCCCAAGAATGAGTTCTCAACCCTTATGAGAAAGAGGCAAGAACCCCAAGCAAAACAACCCAAAAGACAGGCGTCGGACGCTGGACAGCAGGGCGACGGACGCTGGAAGACAGCGCGACGGACGTTCCAGGGCAGGGCGTCGGACGCTGGCGACGGACGCTTAGGCGAGCGTTCGTCGGCCTTCCAGAGAGCCTAACAGAAGCTGAAGAACTGCTGAGGCAACGGACGCTTGGACGAGTGTCCATCGGCCTACCCGAGAGCAAAATAGAACAGAACAGCGCACACCACGCGACGGACTCTGGAGAGCGTCCGACGCCAAAACCGAAGGATGCCGATAAGCGAGGCGACGGACGCTGACGTCAGCATGTACCAACATCCGACGCAAACCCTCGGAGCGTCGAACGCCCCCGACAGAAACGCAAAAACCTCGAAAAGCGATTCTCTCTCCGCTAAATCTTCCCAAATCCTAACCAGATGATCTCCACTAGCAACCCAACTTGGTAGGCATGTTTCTAGTGCTATGGAGGAGCTATCCCGAAGAAATCATGGCTCAATTTGGTGAGAATTTACGAGAAACGAGGATTTGGGGGAAAAGGGGCAAGAACGAAGAACACCGCAAAGAAATCGCCCGATCTACGCACTCGTGAGGTTTGAGGAGAATTCCTTCAGTGCAAAGAAGCTCCTCACGATTACGAACAACTTGGTTCAAATGGTTTTGCAAGAGCAACTCCCTACAAAGAGAAATCATCTCGGGAAAAAGAGGGAGCAAAAGCAAAACACGAAGAACACAAGCAAAAACGGGGACACGATCAAGAAATCAAAGCCACCATGGCTTACGGAGGTTACGACCTCCGATTCCTCACAACAATCACAAGTTCTTACACCGGTGGCACGGTGGATCTCAAGAACTAGAGAGAGGGTAGAGAGAGAGTTGGGGCAAATGATTAGGGTTCAAGAGATGGGATGAGGGATACCCTTCACCCCCTACTTATCGGGCTTTGACTATTTCCCAAAGACCCCCTAGATACATTGAGTGAACTACCTAGCCTAAGCATTGTAGTCCAAGCTCCGGAAAATATCTCCCGCATTTTGAATGGACGACCCCGCTTCCTGCCGGGAGTTGTCGTCGCCTCGACGCAACCTCCAGGATTCCGCCACGTGCCATCCTCGCTTCCTCGGAAGCTCCACCTAGGTTTTGAGGCCCAAACCCAGGAAACACGCCACTGGTAGCTTTGGGCTCAACTACGGAACCCCGAGTTTTGCGGCCCAAACTCAGAAACTGACGCAGATGGTTTTGAGGCCAAAACCACCAAACCACTCGACGCGAGCCACCTTGTCTTCACTCGATCAGACTCCGAGTCCCCTGAGCCTCCGCTCGACTCGCGCGTCCACCGTCTTGACTCGGTCGACTCGGTCTACCTCCATGTCTTCTCGCACTCGCCGGTGCCAGGTACTAGCCACCACAGCTAGTCCGCCGGCGCCCATGGTCCCTCAGTCCGAGCCCCGCTTCCGCCCTTCACCGCTCTCAGTCCATCGGCACGACAAAGCCTCTACTCGACCTTCTCCACGCCATTGACCACTATCACTAGGCATAGCACCTGCACACCACAAGCCGATAGACAAGCACATGTTTCTGCTTTCGCAGAGGTTAGGGTGAGCCACTCAAACTGAAACACTCATGTGTTGATCAATCACTCGTCATCAAAGCTGAACATACATGGGTACTTATCCACCATGTGTTTGCACCTCAAGCTCTTGGTTTGCATGTTGACCGACTGTTTGAGTTTGTTAATCTTAGAGCTTGCTCCTAGCCGGCTAGCGCGTCGCCCGTGAAGCTAGCCAATCTTGTAGCAACTCCGAGAGGTTTGTAGCAACACCATTGAGCTAGTAAGATTACCCCTCACTTCAAGAGTTAGCTCTCTTGACTTGAGAACGAGGAAAAGGCAAGCCTTGGTGGCGAGCCCGAGCCTAGTGTGGCGCACATCAACAACGTGGACTTAGGCAAGCCTTGGTGGCGAGCTGTACCACGGGCTAAATCCTTGTGTCTCTTGTGCTTGTTGCGTTTCATTTGATATATATTGTTAGCTAGTTGTTTTCTAAGGTATGGTTCCGACCTACTTGGTGGGAGTGTTCCTACCAAGTTCAAGTGGTTCTACATGTTCCTAACACTCCTCAGAAGGTTTCTATTCAAGTAGATTTTGCACTACCACTCTCCAGAGCAACAATGCCGGGCAGAGCAGCAGTGTCGGGCTCCAGAGCGGCACTGCCGCGCCTATGAACTAATCAACTTTGCAGTTAAATTTTAAACAGGCCTACTAACCCCTTTTAGGCTGAGTAGATCCTTACATTATTGTCTAATATAAACCGAGAAAAGGCTAAAAAAGGATCACCAAAGTAGAATATAGGGTTTAAACTGACAGAATTCCATAGCTTTGGTTAATCTGCGACTTTTCAAGGACTTATCAGGAAAACCAATAAGGATAAAGCTTTCCAACACAATAATTCAAGAATTCGGATGAAACGACTAGCAAGAATACTCTAGAAGGATTGGGAATACACCTGAGTTGAAGGAAGCCCCTGAAGTGGGTCACCAGGGGTCGGTCGACCCTACCCTAGCCCATCTGACCCATGCCATCACGCTGCCACCTTTGTTTCCTAGGTTTTCGATCTAAACCCTTGGTTTAAGCCTATTTGATCCAGTGGAGGACGTCTATCCTACAAAACTATATAACCGACCTTGTCCCCCAGCCCCCTAGGGGATCATCCTCATCAGAATAAAAGAGCTATAATTCAAAAAACAAAGATGAGATATCAAGAGTCAACAATTCAAGTCTAGATTAGTTCTAGTTTAGTTCTAGATCTAGTCAACATAGTTCTAGATTAGTTATAGTTTGGAAGTAGAGGAGAGAGTGAAGGAGAAGTCTCTAGAGGACCTGCCAGCCTATCGGTGCTACCTCTACGCTTTGTACCAGTGTATTTAAGTTCTTCTAGAGCTTGTGTCTGAATCTACCATTGTGTTTTACATTCTAGTCAATTAAGTTATTGTTTGTATTATTTACTGGTCTACGACTCTCTTTTGAGTACTTTACCTTGAGTAGCTACAAGTTAGAGTAGAATTGCAGTGTAAGCGTGGTGCTTAGACTTAGGTTCTCATATGATGTACTATATAGCCGGATCGGGGGTGGCTCGTGGGTGTGACTCTTATAGACCCATTGAATCCTCTGTAGCCCCTCTCCCGTTTATAGAATTAGCAGGACTTATTCTCTTATAGGAGTGTAGTATGTTTGCAATCCTTTAAGCCAGATTATCCACTTTCAAGTAATACAATAGATGGTTTCATACTAGGTGGAGAATTGGAATTACTTTAGGCGATCTCTATCTAATGCCCTTGCTTTATACTTTGGAGTAAGCTTAATCATTGTTAGCATTATTTTCTCCTTAGTTCAATATCAAACTAGGTTAGCCCGGTGAAGTGTTGCATCGATATTCTACCTGTGTGCTTGCGGATATTAGGAGCATAGTATAATTTTACCATTCTTTTAGTATCATTGCTAGGGATGACAACTTAGCATTAGAGTGACGTTAGAAGAACCAACAAGGCTCCACTTGTTGCTTCACAAATTTTTTGGTTGGCCACATTGAGGTGAGGTATCCCCCAGGTGCAGCACTTGAAGCATTTCACATGCTTGAACCTCTCTTCTTTCTCCAACATGAGCTCTTCTTTATTGGGGTAAGATTTTGCATGGTGTCCCATCTCGTGGCATCGGTGGCACATGAAATGAAATAGTTTCTCTTGTTCTTGCTTCTTTATTTCTTTTTTATACCTTTTCTTGCCCCATTTCTTGCCTTTGATCTTTACTCTTGTTGAAGCCAATGTCACTCATATTGCCATAGCTTTTTTGATTCTTCATCATGTGCTCACAGGTTACTTTGGTGCATTAGCACTTCCCTAACTTGTAGCTCAAGTTCTTCACTTCATCTTTAAGCACATTCTTCTCCTTCAAAATGTTAGTCTCACAAGACTTAAAAGAAGAACAAGATTGAAGAACATGGCATAGCTAATATATGATCACAAGAGATAGATACATGCCTTTTGCCTACATCACAAGGGTTAGCCACATTTTGAAATTGATCATCTAACACATAAGATGAGCTCTCATTGATTTTAATTTCTTCATTGCAAAGCTTGTTAACGAGAAAAAACATGATCTATTAATTTCTCATGAGTTTCACAAAGGTTCTCATGATCCAATTTTAATTACTCTTGTGAGCAAATAAGTGCATCAAGTAAGAACTTTACATCTTTATATGAGTTGTTTATAAATGTTTTACATTTTTTCATTGTATTTGTTCTAGCTTTCTCATGTCCTAGAGATATGCTCATGCTAGCAAGTCTATCTAAAAATTAAAGCGGTAATATTTTTAAAGTTTAAAGTGTTATAGACATAATAAAAAACTAAAGGGATATAGCATAGTTCACTTTTATAATTTAAATAAAACTCTATAGATTGACGTGCGTGGAAGAAATTAGGGTTTTCGGTCTCATATTAATCTTTGTATAATTATTTAATGTAATTAATATCTCTAAGTAGTACATACACGGGTTGACCCAGTTATCTCCACTTGCTACTTGGCTGCCATGCCTTGAAATTAAGGTTTTGGATTCATAGTTATTTGGTTAGTAGCTAGTCCCTATATCTCTGAAATAATCAATTTCTAAAATTCATGTCGGTCAAATTTTTTAACTGTCAATTTTTTTTAACTTTATGTAACAACATTTATGACTTAAAATGAGCACCATGGGAAAGTATGTTTTTTATAAATATAATGATACTAGTTTGATACCATAATTTTTAATGTTTTTTCTATAAATTTGATCAAAATTACTTAGGACAACTCTAGAAATCTATTTTTTCAGGGACGAAGAGAGTATTATTTGATTTAATTCAACTAGTAAATTAATTGTTATCTAAAGCTCAAGCTAACTATTATCTAGTCAATCAATTAACTATACATATTTAAATCTAAAAAAATAATTATTAACAGATAACTAACATACGTAGGGATCCAAACCGGCCTAACACATATGTAGGCAGAAAAAAGTAAAAAATGTCCAAATTGGTCAACTTTTGCCACATTTGCGGGCCAAGTTATTTCAAAATTTCTTGTAAACCTACTACAAGTAATAGTACGAATGTCTACGCCCATACGGATACGTATCAACGGCCGCCTCGAGCCCGACCTGGCTCCCGATCCCTACCATCGAGGCCTCGACGCCCTGCCCTCTTTCTTCCTCCTCGCGTCCTTGTTCCCTCGCTTCCATTTCCTTTCAAACCCTAAGAGCCCGATTCCCCGCTCAAAACCCTAACCCTAGCTCCCCCGCCTCCTCCCCTCCGCGTCACCAACCGCTCCGCGGCATCCCTCGCGGCCCGGCGCGCCCGGCCCTGCCACTCGGCCCTCGCGGACCTAGGGTTTGTCCCAGGCTCGAGCTGCTCGTTCGTTCACTGCCTTGGGCGAGCCGGTGCGGGCAGGTGGTTGGGCGAGGAGGTGGTGGGCGGAGATGAGATGAGGGTGCAGCGTCGGTGGGGGTGGTGGGAACTATGAGTAGGCTCTCGTTCAGGCCGCGGCCTCTTGACATCCACAAGAAGCTCCCCATCCTCAAGTCTGTGCGGGAGTTCGAGGATGAGGACCCAGGGGTCGCGCTGCTTTCCTCTGCGAGGGCTGGGGTGCTGCTGCGGCACTCGGGAGCTGAGCTCACCGCGTCTGGGGCGAACAACGCCACAGAGGGCGAGGTATTTTGGTCCTGCTGCTTGAGTTTGAGCTTCAGCAATGTTAAATGTTGGATCTTATAGGCTCATAGAGTTTTGTTTCTAGGTTGAAGTGACATGAATTGAGCTTTCTTCTGTGCTTGAATCCCTATTTCACCAACTAAGCTTTCTGTTATGTCCAACATGCGTCTGTACTGGTTCTTGTAGTTGTTGTCTTGGTGGCCATTGTGAAAATGTGAAATGAAGAGGGCTTGGGTTAGACTGCAGGTTGTAATATCATGGAATCATTCCAATCCTAGTAATGTTTGGACATGTCAAATAAAGTTTACTATCATCTTTGCGGCTAAATTTACGTGAACAATGTAACAAAGTACCTCTCATGGTCTGTTTGGATCCCATGAATTGAAACCAATATCTAGAAAGGTCTTCCTATTTCATTATTAGATTACTTTCCAATTCCTCTCAATTTTTGGTAACCAAACATGGCCTTATGTTAAAAATTAGCTAGAAATAAGGATTTTCTGGTGGAATGATACAAGTTGTATCCTATAATAGCTTGTTATATGCATTTCTTTATGAATCTTTCAATACCACTCACCTTTAGGTCTGAAGAGTCGCTCAATGAAGTTGTGGCTGTTAATACTCTCATCTGTGTATACTTTATTTATAAGAGGGAAAGCCTTTGTCAGTTAATCTATTTTGAACTCATTGCCTGGTTCTCGTCTGGAATTTGGATACACACTCGTTATTTTTTGGACAATAGTTCAGATATTGTACAGTAATTTGTTGGTGCATATTTCCAACAATAATATTTTTTTATCTCCGTCTAATTGAAACCATTATGTTTTTTTTTCCTACTGTACCTTTTTTCTTAAATGTCTTGCCCTTGGAAGAATTCAAAATCGTTGCTTTGCTAGGTTTATCGGAGAGTATATATTTCTGATCAGTTTAATTATTGTATGGGCTATTCTGCTATTACAAGAAAACATAGTCTGATGTGGGCTTTCTAACTCCCTCACCTACACCAATATGTTCTTGCTACATCTATTGGACTGCTACTATATGTTTCAAAGGATGCTGGACAAAGGAATTATATCACTCTACTATGCAGGGAAATCAAGCACCGAGTAAGAAAAATGCCCAAGAAATACCTACACCGCAGTTTGATGCTGTGGACACATATGAAAGGGACTATACTCGTACCTTTGCACAACCGACATCTTATATACGTGGAAGAGGAGGTTTCATTCTTGTTGCTTCCCTGGGGATGCATTCTTTTCTTGTTAAACTTACACTGTTATGTTTATTAGGTTTATTACTAACAGTGATCAATATCTGCAGCCAGAGCTGAGATCGGTGAATTTGTCGAGTATGACCTGGACAATGAAGATGAGGACTGGCTTGAAGAATTCAATATCGAGCGGAAGAATATAAACCCTGAAAAGTAAGAGAACACAATTGATCTAGATAACTTAAGAATATATATAAATTAAAAAATGCATCGTCTTAAATAAATTGGTTGACTTGTGAAAGGACCTAAGGCTGGAATTTAAGTTGTGGTTAGAGTATGCACCATGTGCATAGAATATTAGTATGAACTTGAGAGTTTAGAACTACTCCCTCTTCATTCCAAATTATAAGACGTTTTATCTTTTCTAGATACATTGCTTTTACTATGCATTTAGACGTAGTGCATATCTAAGTGCATAGCAAGAACTATGTATCTAAAGAAGCCAAAACATCTTGTAATATGTCCCTACTTAAGAATACAAAAGACGTTAGAGCATCTCCAAGAGACTCTTTATATCCTCCCTAAATGCTAGGAATAGAGATTATGGTGAAAAAGTACACTCCAACAGCTTCTCTAAATGGTTATCCAAATATAGCCATCTTCTATTCTGGATTTTTTGCTAGCCAAATATAGAAGATGAGAATGGCTCTCTAGAGTGCACATGCACAAGAGATAGGGTGCTTTTGGTTGGGCTTTTGGCTTCGACTTTTGGCCCCAAAAGCCAAAAGCCCAACCAATCATGGTGCTTTTGGAAGCAGCTTTTTCAAAAGCAGCAGCTTTTCTGTTGTATAGTTTTGAAAGCTGGTTTGACCCTGCTTTTGGCTTTCTGCTTTTGAAAATGGGTGAAATAGAAACCTCTTTCGCAGTTGTTTCAAGAGAGATAAAGATAAAAGTATATTTTATACTTGTTTAACCAAACAACTTTCAACTTTCCTACAGCTCACAGCCCACAACAGTTTTCTCACAGCTCACAGCCCACAACAGTTTTCTCACAGCTCACAGCCCACAACAGCTTTTCTCCACAGCCACAGTCCAACCAAAAGGACCCATAGAAGAACTGTTGGAAGGTGAAAATATATAGAAAACATTTTTTATGCAAATGACTCCAAATGATTTAGAGAGTGGGATTTAGAAAGGATTTTGGAGATGCTCTTAAGTGATTGCATCTTGGCATTGCTTCCTTGGTTTTTGATATGGTGGTTACAGAGGCATATTGTGAAATGGAAGGAGAATAGGTCTGTTTTGCTTGTGAAGTTTAGTTAACACATGTACAGCTGTACCATTTAGAATATTCTTAGTGACTACGTAATATTGGTATGGTGTGTGTTGGTGTTTTTTTTCTGGACCTTTTTTTGGGATGGGGAAGGGCAATTCATATTTCAACTTCCTTTTCTCCGTTCAATTAATTTTATGCAAAAGAACAGTTTGTCAATTATTTTTATCATTTATGCCATTTTTTCTATATTTTAATTGAAGTCCTATCACAGGTTGGAAGTCCTCCTATTCAAGTTGGAAGTTTTGGACCACAAAGCTCGTGAAAGAGCAGGAGCCATAACACCAACTTTCATAGGACCAGTGCCAGTCCTCTTGCAGCTAGATGCTGCTATGGAGGTAAAACCACATGCTAAACGGAAATCTTAAGGAGATAACTTAGTTAGGTGATGTTTGGCAAATGGGTTATGAGAGAAAGGATTGGGAAAGGGAAATGGGATGAATGGCTAGGATTAAATGAGGTGTGAGAATGAATGGCTAGGATTAAATGAAGGGTGGGATATTATTTCCCTATCCCATTTGCCAAACATTGCCTTAGCCTGCGGACTATATTTCATTTTAGTGGATCCTGTACTTGATATAGCAGCAGCATTCATACTTCAGATCCACTTGAACCTCAAATGCGTAGAGAACTAGCCATTTAATTTCGCGTGTTCAGTGTCTTAGACCTCTTCATGCTAGATACATCTGGTATGAATGTTTGTGTTAGGATGTACAATGTACTGATGTTTGATGTCCGGTGTCCAATATGTGTGAAAACACGTATGAATCGAATTCAGAACTCCGATGTTTTTTCAGTGTTGTACTCTTTAACGACAGCAGTACAAGTTTGCACTATGTTCTCATCCTGCTGCTGAAAAGTATTGGTGTTTAACATGGCATACATAATCTAAACTTTGCGCGCCCATTATGGATTGTCAAGGGAATTTTGCAACGAGTAGAATTATGTGCCGACACACTGTTAGTTTTTAGTGCGTATGCCATCATGTATTTTCTTACTAATGTTTGTGGATATTAAGTTAAAATAAGAATAGTTGTCATAAATCTTCAGGCGATATGATTATTCTTCAGTTCTTTTTTGTCTCTAGATTCTTGGGGAGGGTTAACTTATCAATCTGTTCTCTTTCAATTTGAACACTTATTTACGAAGTGCTTTCTCTGTAGGCTTTGCAGTACTTGTCTGTTCGATATGCTGTTTTCCAAGCTGTATATAACTACTGGAAAGCAAAGGTATCTTTAACTTTTAAGATGCAGCTTAATGATTTCTTAGTACAAGCAATGTTTGCCTTTTAGTTTTTGTAACATGAGTTTCTTTCTATGGCTTCCATATCTTGTTTTTGCTGTATATATTTTATGTATGAACCCTTCTTATCTTGGTTAACCTTTAAATAAGAAACTTGGCTTATAAATATTTTATCTTATATCATCTATTTATCAGAGGGAGCGATGGCAAAAGCCTTTTCTTCGGCGTTTGCAGGTTAGCATATTTCTTCTGTATCTTAGTAATTTATCTCAACTCTTCATGAATTTCCATTTGTGTTTAAGCACTTTTCTATTTATGAATGAATGATATTTCTCGAGTCTGATGTAAATTAGTGTTCTGTGCAATTCCTGATTCCAGTTGTGAAACATGATACTCCCTCCATACTCATCTATATCTATACCTATTAATAAAGAGCCAAAATTTCAGGTCTTTTTTTTCCGTCCAGCCCATTCAATCTATGCCCACTCGCTCACTCCTCTCGGCCCACTCGCTGAGGCCAGCCACTTGCTCCGTCTGGCCCACGGCCGGCCATTGCTCCATCTGGCCCATGGCCCACTCCAGCGCACGGCCGGCCATTGCACCGTCTGGCCCATGGCCCACTCCAGCGATCCCAGCACCAGGTTGAGAAAAAGACCAAAAAATACTTGGTCAAAGTAGGAATCGAACCGTGGTCTCGAGTATAGCTGTGTCCAAACACCAAAGACTAACCACCACACCATAGAAGTTTTTGTGACAGCCTGTAAAACCTTTGAACTTTACCACAATACTCTCAAAATTTGCAAGACAACGTCGACGACACTCCCATAGTCCCATGCAGCTGGCTAGGATCAACACTTTAGTTATTTTAATCAACTATAAGTTGGTCTTTCACTTTATTTGATGCATGTATGGTGATTTTTTGTATGAAAGGTGCTACTGGTTCATCTTTATTTTTTTTACTCTTCTTTAAAAGGTGCTACTGATTCATCTTTACACTATATATGATTTCAATATAAACATGGTACATAAGTATAAAGATTAATTTTATTATTGTATAGTATCCCCTCATTTTTTTTCTTATATACATCTAAAATTAAAATCAATACAAAATGAACGTTCGCTCCAAATGTGACATTTTTTGTTTTTCATTTTGTAGAGTATCTATCCCTTTTTTTCTTATATACATAAAAAATAAAAAATAAATATAGTACTATGTTTCTTTAAACTATGGGACATTCTCTAATATATTGCCTAATAAATAGTTCTCACCACTAAGTTGTTTATATAACTACGATTAGAAATAAAACTTATTATTACTAGAACCTAGATCAACCAACAATTTTATCATCCAATCTACTCCCTCTATCCCAAATTATAAGACATTCCAAGAATCTTGGAGTCAAAGTATCTCAAGTTTGACTAATCAAAACAATTGTATCTCCAATTTCTACATACCTGTGAAAATCAAGAAAAGCCTCCGCCATAATCATTAACTAACAGATTAATCGATGACAACTAACTACTTGCTGACTTTAATTCAGTATTAGAATTAGTATGAGAACAAAAGAAATAAATATATAAAAATTGTATTTGAATTGAATGCATACTTACACTATAATATTATTGCCAACATTAACTTATATAGTATGGATGTCATGGTCATTTATCGAATAAAACATAGCTTTTATTTTTTATAGAAAGGGTAAAAAATAAATAGTCATATAATATTCCTACACTCATTTTTATTAATATAAATAGTTTTTCTTCTCTCCAGTTGCAACGCACGGGCATATTTGCTAGTATTAGTTGAAGTTTAGGACATAATTGTGCTTACCAAGGAGTCATTAATTAGGGAGTATTTTTCCCTGTCTACCCTTATTAAATAGTACTGCGGGCGTCGCATAGACTATAGTTTCGTAGCTGGATTGGTGGGGTTGTAGTGGCCCGAGGCTGGGGTGCAGAGTTCGAATCCTCTTGGCCGCACGTTTTTTTGCTTCACGCTAGCGCGTGAAGATGGGTGGCGGGCTCATTACCGAGGACAACGCGTGAAGACGGGCGGCTGGTGGTCAGGGGCAGTCTTGTCAAAATTCACCTCCTTGATGGTACAACGTCCAGCTTTGTGAAAATAGATCAGGAGCCCAAAACGTTAACAAATTGAAGTACGGAGGGAGTATTTGTTTGTGAATATAGTGTGCCACGTAACCATGGTTTTTGAGGTGTTGTGGTGTCCTGTGGTGCTGGGGTTACCCCCAGGCATATTGGTGTAACCAAAACCTTGTGGTGTCCTGTGATGCCTGGGGTACTCCTCAATGCCTAGGTGACGCCTCAAAAGTAAAAACCCATGAACGTGACATTGCAATTATACTATGTAATTCCTGTCAGAGCCATGACAATAATTGTGTTAAATTGCATAGTATGCATGGCCATCAGAGTGGTATGTGGAGTCGCACTACACGAGAAACTGATTTGAAACCCTACGATGATTGGTTCCGCTTTTCATCTTTTTTATTTACTGAAGTGACAAGCATATGCATTCATGATACATCTGTGCGACAAACCTCTAGTTCTCTTAATGAAATTGAAAACACATGTTGTAACAGCATGATAGCAGCGCAGATGTTGGATTAAATCTTTGCTTGAATGGGAGTCCTAAAAGGCAGCTTATGTTTTGCTTGCAAAGTGCTGACTCCTATAGTTTAGGTAGGATCTGTCTGGCCCTTATTAGTGATGTTCGCAACTTGGTTATTCAGTTGTTCCCAAAAAAACTTGGTTATTCAGTTATTCTTTTTGGCATCCCTAATGAGTTGTAAATTGTAGCACACCTTTTCCTGGAAGGAATGAATGAAACTCATGGAGTGCTTTGAGGAAATAAAAATTGATGAAATTCACCCATACGGCCAAACCATAATCATGTTACAATTTATGACAAATCCGTGTGCTTTGTTTTGGTTTATCAAGTTAGGATGTTACAGTATGTTTTTGGCTGCTTGCCTGCATTACTTCAACTAATCGACTGTTGTTTTGCAGCCGCCTCCACCAGTGAATGATACAAATCCATACAATGTCTTCAGACCAAGAGAAAAGGCCCATCGTCTTCATACAAGAAGGGTAGGTGGCTTGAGAGCAGTGATTTAATTTATGGCTGCAGCTATAATAGAGAAACTCAATTTTCCCCGTTTTGATTTTACCTTCTGGTATCATGCTTTTCCCCCCTGCAAACACAAGTGATACTTTTCCCTTTAGTTAGTTACATAATTCTTGCTGCCTTTTCCAGATGCAAAGAAGGGAAAACAATATCCAATCATTCGAAAAACTCCGCCTGGTAAGTAGTTTGTTTTCTTGTGGATATTACATCAGTGAATCATATTATTGTTGCATTGGTATTCCCTCTGTATGAAGATATAAGGCATGATTTGACTTGGTGTTGACTTCAAGATTACACTTTGACCACTAATTTTTTCTATACTAAATTATTTGTAGAGCAAAAGCTTGATCATTAGAAAGTATTTCTAAATACAAATCCAATGTAATCACTTTCGCAGCGCAGCGCAAACTTTTCACATTAAACTAATATTTAGTCAGAGATAACGAAGTTTCTCTTTTTAAGTATGTGCATGCCTTATATTTTGGGACAGAGGGAGTATATAAAGAAAGCAACAATCCTATTTCTAACTGCACAAAACGTAAGTTGGATATTTTGACACTATGGAACCTGATGTCTATATTCTTGCATCCCTAAATTTGTTGAATCAACACCTGATTACTTCTCCATGAATTTCATCAATTGCTTTCTTCAGTTATAATTTTTGTTTCTAGGTTCTCCCTAATCAGCTGTGATCTAGTTCTTTAGCCATCCTTTTATGTTGATGCCACATGGAGCTTTTCTTGTTTGTTTTTTTAACAGAACTTGTACAAAGATGTTCAAAAGGAAAAAATAATCCTACTTTTCATAATAATGCACAGTTATTGCTAACAATAGTCTGATAATTATGTTTAGTTTAGGAACTGTATTCCCTTTCTTGAATTGGCTAATTACATTTAGTTTAGGAAGTGTGCCTGCATGGAGGATTCCCTTTGTATATCTGCACTATTGTGGTACCTTTATTTTATGTGATGCGGTTGTGAAGTTGAGTGCATGCATACATATTTAAAATCTGTAAAACCATTGTTTTCCATATGTCTTGATATATGTTGAAACTTACAAGAGCTTGCATGGTGCTACGTGATTTGTTCTTTTTACTGCTTATGATGGTAGCTTGAAAAATTTTATATCAGGTACGACGCAACTTGGAGCAAGCAAAAGCACTAATGGATGCTTTGATTAAGGTTAGTTCATACATGGGTGCCTTGTAATATTCCTTTAGAATTGGTAAACAACACTTCTGTAGATATAGTTACTAACACATGTTATACAGCGGGAAGAGACAAAGCGGGAGGCCATGGAATGCCAAGTTAACTTGCAACGCGTTCAGATGAAATACAAGGTATGCCCCCCCCCCCCCCCACCCAACCCACACACAAAAAAGGGGGGGATTACAGATATCCTCCTTCTGTAGTACTGATACATATATCGTTGTACGTGAAGCTTATATCACTTGATGCTTTACTGTATGCCTTGGTCTACCATACCACATGGGTGACACATAAAATGGTGACAGCATCATTAGGCATGATACTTATTATTTGGTTGCATTCACCTGTTATATTTGCAATCCCATGACCTCACCCACCTACAAGCCACAACTACTTGCTCCTTTGCTATGCCAGGACCTTGCCCACCCAGATGTCAGGGCACGTTCATAATCACATAACTGCAATTAATAGCCTCCAGATTGCAGATAAACCTTTTTTCTGTTATTTCGTTCTTGGATGTCAGGAAGGCTGGTAGCCTCCAACTACCAAAACAACATAGGCACTATATCATAGCTTAGAAAAACATCAACACTCTAGTTACAGTCATGTTGAGGACTGCTGGTACTTTGGTCCATAAATGGACATACATGTGGGAGCAGAAGTGTCTGGGTCAATTCATTAAATACATTTTCCTTATATTATGGTCCACTACTCATGATTATGGACTTATCAATGAGTGATATTATGTTCTGTACTGATTTAATATTCTAGTTAAAATTCACTTCTTTTTATGCCCTAGTCTATTAGATTTCTAACTCGGTACAGTGGTACATTAGATTCTTGTTGCCTCACTACATTTTTTTTCTGGTTCAGCATGAGGCCCAGCTTGTTGAGGATGGGACTACCTTGTCTGGCTTCCAGCAAACTTCTAGCAGATTTGAATCAAGTGATGATGATTATGCGGATTCAGATGACACCACAACTGAACAGCCATATATACGTCCAGCTGTTTTCCACCCTAGGTTCCCTGCTAACAAGTTATCTGTGATCCCTCCACTTCGCATAAAGCGTGAACGAGAACTTAAAAGGAGGCCTCAGCAGAATGGCTGGGTATTTAAAAGGGTATGGTGCCTCTCAGTCTCCCCCCTCTTATACTTTTTATATCGATCACTAAAAAATGGTGTTAAACATATGTTTCATGCTAACCCCACTACCCCAATGATTTTAACCAGCATAATTAAGAAAGCTATTAAGTTCTGTTTGAATTTGTTTACAATCTAATTTTATTATTTTGTTCCAGAAAGATATGGAACTTGAGCAAACACATATAAGTATAAAATAGAAAACACCTGACTGGAATCCAGTGAGAAACTGGCCAGATAGAGGATTCTCTAGTGGACATCCAGGTTTTTCTTTTTTGCAAATTAATCTTTTGTTGCCCCCTAGGACATTGAGCATTTGAAAATACTTTAAAAGATTCTCTGGCACCACTATCATTTAGTGTGCAATTGTTAATTGGAAAATACTTTAGTTTCTTTAGTCCCCTTGTCAAGTTTATTTACCAGCTTCAAATACAGGATCCTGAGGAGCCAGTATTCTTATTCGCAAGACCGCTTGATCCGGAGAAGTTGGTCGCAGCAGGTATCAAGCCACCATCAGATCCTCCTATTGAGAATGGTGCCGCATCACCACCATTTCGGTGTCGAGGTAGGATTGGACGAGGTGGCCGCATCATCTTTGATCGATGGAATCCTCTTCTCCGGACACCAATTGACCAGGAGACCCCTTATTATGTGCCATACGGTCACAGGCCCCCCTCACCTGAAGGTTGAAGCGTTTTTTTCATATGCACATAGTGCTTAACGCCACTGGCACAGCTATGGAACTTGTGAAGCCCCTAGCAATTGTTTTTCCATAGGTGCCAAATTGGCCCTTGGAGAGCCCATTTGTGACCACCTGAGTTGTGAGCTCAGTGGATCTGATGGAAAGGCAAGAAAGCTCCTTGATAAGCAGCAGCCTCAGTGGAAGCTTGAGAGCGTATGGGCTATCGTGGGGCTAGCATTTCTTGATCAGATGTGGCTTGGTCATCTTTTTTTACAGCTGTTGTAAAATTATTGCAGTGTAGGTGAAAGAGTAGATCTTTTTTGTCTAATCTTGGCATTTAGGGGTCAGTATTCATATCATGCTCTCTCATTTGATTATTCATTTGGAGGAGAGGAAATCCTTCTCATTGCTAAGTCCAGCTTTTCTGTATAATGCTTCAACACCTTGTTGCATGTATTCAACTAATGCGCACGCGTGTATATACTGTAACCCAATGTGCATTGGCCTTTTCTGGCAAATATCATTAGTCAGTAGGTTAGGCAGAAAATGGGAATGGAAGGGGCCCAACAATGTTATGTTATCTAATCTGTTGTTGAAATGTTGGTGCACAACTTGCTCTTGTAACCGTGTACAGATTCAGGTTTTTGTTGTGTAACAGTCAACAAATAGCTGGTCATTGTCAAGACTGCTATAGATTCTTGCTGATAACACTCCTATATTGGAGAATTGCCTTGAATGCAGCAAAGGATTAATGACTCATCAGGCTCTTGTGTTAGCAACAATATGACCTGGTGTATGCAGAAGAACTACAGACATGTTACAATTGTTCAGTTTCTCGATCCTGCTAATGATCATGTTGAGACAAGACAACTGAGATGGTAATATTTTGAGCTGTGTTTGGCTGTGAGGTTATTCCTGCTGGTGCTCATGCCATGGACAGGACGAATTGAGATGGTTCGTTTCTACTGTTCGGTTGTGAGGCGTTGCTTCAGGAAATATTCATGGGCATAGAGAGGTCTGAAGCAGGAAACTGTTGCATTCATAGAGTGTATAGTGAAAGTGCTATTGGCAGCACAAAAAAAAAAATGTTATGAAATGTAGGCATGAGAGGAGCTGTGACACTGGCTGGGGCATTCTTACCTGATTGTTGTCTTTGGGGTGATAAATTGTGGAACTCTTTCCCAGTCCTGACCAAATCTACAATTACACGAAAGGAGCTTGTTTTAGAAATGTTCTGCTTCTGGAATGAATGGACGATTGCAGCTCAAGCTATTGGGATTGCGGCCGTGCAATGTCTGGCTCACGTCTCAGCAGGACTATCTACATACCTGGTCAGGACAATCCTGAAGTTGATACATTCCCTGATACTCCAGCTCCCTTGAGGTGGCCGGGCAATACTGTAATTTTGTGCATGGTTCTTCCTTCCTGATGGTAATGACAGACGTTTCCTCATTACCTGTCGTGCTATCTCCTTGCATTCAAAACACGGTGTTCCATCTTGAGAGCCTGAATCACAGTGCGCATGTATCCAGGTGCTTGCAGACGCTTGTGAGTTAATCATGCAAAAGGTAACACTAGTACAAAGACCTATAAAAACGTCTACTGGCGTTTTTCCGAACCGCCTGTGAAAGGTTAGTAGAAATAGGCGATTTCTACTGGCGGTTGCTTGTGAATCGCTTGTAGAAATATTTTTTTCAGAAATCAGTTTTTAAAAATGGAAAAAAAGAATTAAATTCTGGGAGGGGCTGAGAAGCAAGCCGCCCGTCTCCGTCGAAGTCGCGTAAAATTTGGGAACAAGTTCCGGCCGGGATTCGAACCCAAGACTTCACCCTCGCACGATACCTCCTCTACCACTCCACCCATGACTCACTCATGTCTATATTCGGTAGTACTTACTCATATTCTATACTAAACTGAGTGTAAAATAATTGTTTGAGCCACTAAACGAATTCAAATGAAAAATTTGTGAACTACAAAGTTTCATAATTTTTCGAGACCTACAACTTTCATGTAGCAAGTTTTTTCATTGGAGGTCGTTTACAAAAAATTGAATTTCAAATTTGACACATTCAAACGTATTTTCAAATTTGACACATTCAAACGTATTTTTCGGTGACAAGATGATTTCAAATGAAAAAGTTATGAACTACAAAGTTTTATAACTTTTCGAGATCTACAACTTTCATGTAGAAAGTTTTTCCATCCGAGGTCATTTAAAAAATAAAAAATAGCAGTGTCCATACATTTTTAGTGGCGGTTTTCTTAAGGAACCGCCACTAAAAATCAATTTTTAGTGGCGGTTGCTTAAGAAAACCGCCACTAAAAATAGTGTATTTTTACAGTCGGTTTTTCTAAGGAACCGCCACTAAAAATCAATTTTCAGTGGCGGTTCATAACGATTTTTTTTTCTATTTTTTTTCTAGTGACGGTTGATAACCCAAACCGCCTGTGCTATTTTTTTGGGGCGCAGACAAAAATCGTTTTTGTACTAGTGTAAGAAGGGCAAGCAGAGTTCCTTGGAGAAATCAGACGTTCATGAGTTGATCATTGAGAAGGCCAAGCAGAGTGCAAAGAAGCATGAATTGTCTGAAATGATAGGCGCATTTTGCAAGCCGTGGTCATGGTTAGTCTTCCAAAAAAAATTCGGGAGAGAAAGAATCCATTCTTGTGATCGAGGAATTAGATGTTTTCTTGTTTATAAATAACTCTCAGTAGAAAAGGTATCTCTATGACTAGGTTACTTTTTTTACCATCAAATCTTGTATGATTAGCACCTTTAGACCCCTAGTGTTTCGGTGATTAACAACAATACAAGATTACTATGACTAACGTGTGTTTTGCAGAGGCAATAAGAAAGTTAGGTCATGGTAATGGATGGTTGATTGGGCTATCATGGTATTCGTGTCCCTTAATGAAATCGTTTCGATTTTCAAAGGATTGGCGACAAGGTTCAAGCATAGACTAGGTTTAAGTGTCAATTGGAGCTGAGAGACACTTAGAGTAGTTTAGCACCTTTATTTTTCCTTTGGCCGTACTATTAAGAGGGGTACTATCTAGTAGCTTGACCTAGGAGAGACTATGTGATTAGGAGTGATGCACACTTGTGAAAACTAGCACTAGCAAGCTTTAGAAATAGTCCTTGGACCTTGTAGAACAACTTCCATGTTGAAAGTGTGTTGATCCAGCTCGGAGAGAAGCTCCGGATGCTAGTGGAACCTAGGGTCTGTACCATTGGTTGTGCGTCCGGACCCCTAGGGTTTGCTCGGTCAAGTCAAAGCGTCCGGACGCTGTGAACAGTGAAGGGTCCGGACACGCCATAGCGTCCGGACCCTATGCAGAGAGCTCCTGAGAGCAGAAATTGAACCGGACGCTGTCCGGAGTGTGGAGTCCGGACTGCAGGTTGCGTCCGAACTCTATGTAGAGAGTTCCAGAGAGCGAAAATGGATCCGGACGCTGTCTGGAGTCACGCGTCCGGACTGCGATGAGCGTCCGGACTGCATGTGTTTCTGTGCTGAGTTCGCTGAACCGAGGGGGTACGGACGCATGCGGATTGGTCCGTACCCCACCTTGCAGTAGCGTCTGGAGTGACGCAGTAAAGAGGATTTTTCCTCTAACGGCTAGGGGTTGGCTTGGGGGTATTTATACTTCTCCACCAGCCCCTTGGCATTACTCTTGCCCATTTCATTTGCTGAACAAGCCTTGTGAGTTTGCAAGGAGTGCAAGAGCCCTAGTGAGAGAGTAAATTGCAATTCCATGAGTTGATCCTCACTAGTTTCTTAGAGATAGCAAGTGTGCATCCATTCAATCACTAGACTAGCCTTGGTCAAGTGAGAGTTAGTGCTTGTTACTCTTGGTGATCGACATCACCTAGACGGCTTCGCGGAGGTTCGCTTGGTGATCATCCGATGGAGTTCATTGTGGATGACCCAAGCTTCGTTGTGATCGGTTGTGGGCGATTCACCGAGCCGGAGTGACAAAGTATCAGCCCGTAGAGAGCACTTAGTCCTTGCGCAGACTAAGGGGGAGCGATACCATGTGTGGTGCTCCAACGAGGACAAGGGGGAGTGTCGACTCCTCGATACCTCGACAAAATGTCTTCGTGTCAATTTCCTTACGCCCCTCTCCTTACTTATTGCAATTACATTCAAGCATTACTTTCCGCATTACTTTCTTGTTGATTGAGTAGAATTACATAAGGCTTTACTGCTTTCATTGTCATGTCTTGCTTGTGTATCTAGGACACACTTGGGAAAGCACTAGGGGGTTAATTGGCTCTTGTTAGGTTTAATTTTTGCAGAGAAATTTAAAAGAGCCCAATTCACCCCCCCTCTTGGGCATCTTGATCCTTTCAATTGGTATCAGAGCCGAGTACTGTTGATTTAAGCTTAACCGCTTAGAGAAAGATGTCCCCATGGGGATGGACCGCCGCCCATCTTTGATGGAGACGACTTTCCTTATAGGAAAGTGCGTATGGAGGCTTACCTCGAAGCCTTAGGCATTGGTGTGCTCGAAGCCGCAACCGATGAGTTTCCTCAATTTGATGGAGAACCATTCGGCGACGAAGTCCACTATGAGAAGTGGAATGCCAAGGCCCGGAACACTCTCTTTAGGGGCATTGGCAAGGATGTGTTCAACCACGTGCGCACATCCAAGAACGCTCACGAGTTGTGGAAGAACATTTGTGCTCTTCATGAGGGCACAAAGAGCGAGCGGGAAGAGCGCTATCACCTAGCCATGAATAAGATGAATGCTTTTACTATGCTTGCTCATGAAAATGCAAATGAAATGTATTAACACTTAAATGTTCTTATAGAAGAATTGAATGCATTTAGGCTAAATCAAATGGAGCCCACCGATGTTGTGAGGAAGATTCTTTGTGTGCTTCCAATTGGCAAGTATGGCAACATTGTGACAGTGTTGCATCAATGTGATCTTTCCAACTATACACCAACACAAGTCTTGGGAAAGATCAACGCACATGAGATGTACATGCACATCAACAAAGAAGAAGAAGCCTCATAATCCACCAAGAAGGACTTGGCACTCAAATCTAGCCATGACATGGGCAAGTCAAGAATGGTGGTTGAAAGCTCTAATGAACAAGATGATGACTCAAACATTGCTCTAATGGTGAAGAAGACCACCAAGATGCTAAAAATGCTAAACAAGAACGAAGTCAAGTTTGACTCTAAAAAGAAGAAGTTCTTCACTAGTGGCAAGAGGAAGCCATTATCGGAGATGGATTGCTACAATTGTGGTGATCTTGGCCATCTAGCCCACCATTGTACCAAGCCCAAGAAGGACAAGTACAAGAATGGTAGAGACCAAAAAGATGAGTCAAGTGATGATGAGAAGAAGATTGAGAAGCCACACAAGAAGAAAGATGACTTCAAGAAGAAAAGGTTCCAACACAAAAGAAGAAGGATGTTGTTGGCACTAATTATGACCCACTTTTATATATCTAAAATGTTGCCAATAACTCAGGATCAAGGATAAAACAATCATCACATGAGCATTCTTTATTAAATAATAAGTTCCACATGTCCATGAATATTTTAATGCAGATATAGGAAAATGGAACAAAAGAGAACCAGTGGGACCCACATAAGGGGTTGGCCGACCCCACCAGGTCTCTCCCTCGGCCATGATCCAGGAGAAACCCTTCAGAGTGATTATCAACCATCAGATCACCTTGTGTTTTCTCCCAACGGCTCACAAGCAATGTACAAGGATCCATGGACCCACACCAAAGAGAACAACATGACAAACACTTCAGAACAAGCAACTACTTCACATGACAGGTGGGACCAGCACCAGGATGGACGAGGTGGGCCAGGGACCACTAAGGTGGTTCGGCCAAACCCCCCCTGGGCCCACCTGGCCCCCACTCAGACCCTGAACAGTGGGGCCACACCCCCAAGGCCAAGGGATGGCCCACTGGCCATAGGGTGGTTCGGCCGAACCACCCCCATGGTCGGTTGGGTCCCCCTCAACCGCCACATCAATTGGCACATGCTGGAAATCCAAGCCATCCATCCTAGGCGGTTATATGACGGTTTGATCCAAGGGAGGAGGATTGAAGCTCCCTGGATCGATGACATGGCGATGGAGTAGCCCTTACTCCACCTCCCACTATAAATAGAGGCCTAGACCTCCCTCTCTAATCATGATGTAATCCATACAAATCACTGTTGTTATCTAGTGGAGATCAGTCTAGTGGTGTTCTCTAGTGTGGGAGTTAGAGTTGAGTTGAGCTTCGCTCGGGCTTTCCGGAGTTGTCTTCCCGGAGGATTTGGTATAAGCTCTTGTATCTTTCCCCTTTTGTAAGACTTTACTTATTCAATATAATATTCCTTCTTTACTTTATTAAGTCTTTACTTTGTGCAATATTATACTTGTTATAGTATTGTTGTGGTTTATCTTGTCAATTAGTTGTTATAAACTAGATTGAGATCCTTGTGGCCTTTCCTGTATGCGATCATCGCCTGTTATAGGGTGCTCTAGTTGTCGTATACACGATTAGAGTAGTAAGAATAGGTGTAAGCGTGGTGCTTATACTTAATCTCACCTTTGGTTATCGCTTGTTGCACGGATTGTTTGTGGTAGCTAGCAAGAGGTGACACCCTTGTCTAGTCGTTGTATTCCACCACGTGTTTATAGGCAAGTTCTTAAAAGATAAGGCCCCCGTAAGAAGAGGGCGCGATCCGGTAGGAGTTTTGTCCTCCTACTAATCTATCCCCTCGCCTAGCATACTTGTATTGAAGAATCAATTGATATTTGTCTCAGCTGAGTGTCATAGTTAATTCCACAAAGGTAGAGTTGAAATCACAGGAGTCCTTTACTCTCTCGTTGTCCTCCCACATAGTTATTCTCACTAGTCATCTCTTACTAGTCATCATTATATCGATTACCCCCTTACACTAGTTGGTACTAAATTGAGGTTATCTCTAGGATCTCTCTTTTATTATTATTTCTAGCTTTGCTTTCCTTTGGGAGAATATAAATTACGATACCCCGGAATACTCCGAGGTGAAGTGCTACAACGGTATAATCTGTGCGCTTGCGGATTTATCCAATAGTCATAAGAAATACCAACAGATCTGAAGGCATACATTGTTGGTGATTGGTTAACCGACATTGAAGACTCAAGTGATTCATCCTATGATGAAAGTGATGATGAGAGGGTGGCTGCTCTAGTCATTGGGACTTCATTGCCTCCTCCACCATCTTCGTCTTCCACCACTACATCCTCTACACACCTATGCCTTATGGCCAAAGGTGACCGGAAGGTACAATCTAAAGTAGAGGATAGTGATGATAGTGGTAGTGAAAGTGAAAATGAATACTAAGCTCCTTCTTATGATGAACTCATAAAATTTCTCACTAAATACACTAAAATTGTTAAGAAGGAGCAAGCTAAAAATGAGAAGTTTGAAAAAGATAATGATGATTTGCTTGCTAAACTTGAAATAACCTCAAATGCTAGTGATGAGGTAATAAGTGAAAACAAATCCTTAGCCTCACATCCTAAGGAGCTAAAATCCTCTCTCAAAGAGCTAAAAGAGAAACATGATAAGCTAGAGAGGACATCACAAGAGCTTAAAGATAGATGCAACAAACTTAAGGAAGATTACACCGAAGTAAATTTGAACTATGATACTCTCCTTATTGCAAATGAATATCTTGATAATGATTCACATGTTGCTACTAACCCCATTGTTAAGATTGACATTGGCACATCTTGTGATGATTTGATGATTGAGCCCATTAAGCAAGAGCCTAAATGCAAAGGCAAGCAAGTGGTTGTGGATGATCACTATGATGACTATATCAAGATCAAGAATGAGAATGAGAAGCTCAAGCAAGATCTTATCAAGCTCAAGTCAACCAAGTCAATAGTGATTGAGACACAAGATGAAGACTATGATGTGACACTTGAAGTTGATATGCTTAGAGAAGAGAACAAGATGCTAAAGAATGAGAAGAACCATCTTGCCATTGGAATGGAGAGGTTCACTAAGGGCCACAATCTTCAAAGTGAGCTCCTCATGAACACCGTCATGAAGAATGACAAAACCGGTCTTGGTTACAAGTCCGCTCAAGTGAAGAAGGCCAAAGCTAAAGCAAAAGCCCAATATCAACAACAAGCCAAGTACTTCTATCAAGCAAAGCCAAAGCCAAAGACAAGGACATGCTTTGAGTGTGGGAAAGCAAGGACACTTTGCTCATGATTGTGTGACACCACCACCTCAACCCTTTCCCAAGCACACTAGGCCATTTGCATACAATGATCACTATATCATCAACAAGGATGTCAAGGGCAAGCCACAAGTTGTGTTCTTAGGACCACCTAACAAGAATAGACCAAAGACACTATGGGTTGCTAAGTCACTAGTAGATAAAGCTATGCCCCCCGTACTCAATGGGTGTCTAAACAACAAGCTTGATCTCTTGTGTGTGTAGGTGAACTACAAGACCAGTGGAAGTCATTGGGTGATAGATAGTGGTTGCATTCAACATATGACCGGTGACCCCCCAGATGTTCACCTCTTTGGAAGAAGATGTCAACAATCAAGACAAGATTACATTTGGGGACAATTCAAAGGGAAAGGTCAAAGGACTTGGAAAAGTGGCAATCTCAAATGATCATTCAATATCAAATGTCTTGCTAGTTGCATCATTGAGCTTCAACTTACTCTCGGTTGGTCAATTGTGTGATCTTGGTTTCCAATGCCTATTCACTCCAAGTGAAGTTGTTGTGTCCAAGATTGATGATAGTCAAGTCATATTCAAAGGCTTCCGACACAACAACCTCTACCTTGTGGATTTCTCATCAAATGATGCCAACCTCCAAACATGCTTATTCACTAAGTCATCTCTTGGTTGGTTGTGGCATAGAAGGCTAGCTCATGTTGGGATGTCTACACTCAAGAAGCTATTGCAGAAGGAAATGGTTAGAGGCATCAAGGATGTTGTGTTTAAAAAATATAAGCTTTGTAGTGCATGTCAAGCCGGCAAGCAAGTTGCCAACACTCACCCTCACAAAGCATTCATGTCAACATCAAGAGTTCTTGAGCTACTACACATGAATTTGTTTGAACCTACAACATATGCTAGTTTGGGTGGCAACCTCTTTTGTCTTGTGATTGTGGATGACTATTCAAGATACACATGGGTGTTATTTCTTCATGACAAAGGGGAAGCCAAAAGCTCATTCAAGAAGTTTGCCAAGAGAGCCCAAAATGAGTTTTATGTAGAGATCAAGAAAATAAGAAGTGATAATGGCACCGAGTTTATCAACACAAGAATTGAAGAATATTGTGATGAAGTTGGGATCAAGCATGAAGTGTCCGCTATATATACACCACAACAAAATGGAGTGGTTGAGAGGAAGAACTGGACATTGATTCCACATGCAAGAACCATGCTAGATGAGTACAACACCCTGGAGAAGTTTTGGGCCGAAGCTATCAACACTGCATGCTATGCTTCAAATAGATTGTTCATCCAAAGATTCTTGAGAAGACACCATATGAGTTGCTTAATGGAAAGAAGTCGGATGTATCATTCTTTAGGGTGTTTGGGTGCAAGGTCTACATCTACAAGAAGCGTCAACATCTAGGGAAGTTCCAAAGAAGATGTGATATTGGTTTCCTAGTTGGTTATTCTTTGAAATCCAAAGCATACCGTGTATTTAACCAAGCCATCAGATTAGTTGAAGAAACGTATGACTTGGAATTTGATGAGACTAATGGCTCCCAAGGAGCAAATGAAAATCTTGATGATGTAGGTGATGAACCATTGAGGAAGGCTATGAAGAACATGCCTACCGGTGCAATCAATCCCAAAGAAGAAGATCAAGTGGTGGTTGAAGTAGAAGATAATGCAAATGCTCAACCTTCTCCACCACAAGAGCCTCAAGATGATGATGACAAAGTGAGGGAAACAAATGAAGACTCCTTAATCCCTCAAGCTCAAGTAGAGGCTCAAGCTCAAGATGTTGATGCGCCTAATCCTCCTCCTCAAGTGGTTGATAAAAGATCCGCACCCATACTCCAATCACATCCACAAGAGCTCATCATTGGAAGTCCTTCAAGGGGACTAATGACTCGGTCCCAAAAGATTGCTTCATTTATTGAACATCACTCTTTTGTGTCTTGTGTTGAGCCTACTTGTGTAGAGGAAGCGCTTGAGAATCCGGATTGGGTGAATGCCATGCATGAAGAATTGAACAACTTCACCCGCAATCAAGTGTGGACTCTAGAAGAAAAGCCACAAGGTGCAAGAGTGATAGGAACAAAGTGGGTGTTTCGCAACAAGCAAGATGATCAAGGTCAAGTGGTTAGAAACAAAGCAAGGCTAGTAGCAAAGGGGTTCTCCCAAGTTGAAGGCTTGGATTTTGGGGAGACCTTTACACCGGTTGCAAGACTTGAAGCTATATGTATCCTCCTTTCATATGCATCACACCATGACATGAAACTATATCAAATGGATGTGAAAAGTGCATTCTTGGCTTCATAAATGAACTAGTCTATGTTAACCAACCTCCCGGTTTTGAGGACCCTAGATATCCTAACCATGTCTATAGGTTGTCCAAGGCGCTATATGGGCTAAAGCAAGCCCCAAGAGCTTGGTATTAATGTCTTTGGGACTTCCTCTTCGAGAAGGGATTCACTATTGGAAAGATTGATACAACACTATTCACCAAGAAGCAAGATGGAGATATCTTTATTTGTCAAGTATATGTTGATGACATTATATTTGGCTCGACGAATGAAGATCATTGCAAGGAATTTGGTGACTTAATGTCAAAGGAATTTGAGATGTACATGATTGGAGAGCTTACTTTCTTCCTTGGGTTTCAAGTGAAGTAATTGAGAGAAGGCACATTTGTATCTCAAGAGAAGTATACCAATGATGTGCTAAAGAAGTTCAAGATGGAAGATTGTAAGCCAATCAAGACCCCAATGCCAACAAATGGACACCTCGACCTTGATGAGGATGGTAAACCTATTGATCAAACTCTGTACCTTTGTATGATTGGTAGTTTGTTGTATCTTACCGCATCTAGACCCGACATCATGTTTAGTGTATGTATTTGTGCTAGATTTCAAGCAAAACCTAAAGAATCACACCTAAGTGCCGTAAAAAGAATCCTTAGATACATAAAAGCACTCCCCAAGCATTGGCCTTTGGTATCCCAAAGGAGCTACTTTTCAACTAGTGGGCTACTCCGATTCGGATTATGCTGGTTGCAAAGTTGATAGAAAGAGTACCTCTGGAGGTTGCCATTTGCTTGGAAGATCACTTGTATCATGGTCATCTAAGAAACAAAATAGTGTGACTTTGTCTACCGTGGAAGCAGAATACATAGCCACCGGAGCTTGTTGTGCACAAATCCTATACATGAAACAAACTCTTCTAGACTATGGTGTTGAACTTAAAAGTGTACCACTTTGTGATAATGAAAGTGCGGTAAAACTTGAAACAACTCTGTTCAACACTCCCGCAGTAAGCACATAGATATCCGCCACCACTTTCTAAGGGATTATGTTTCAAAGAAAGATATATCTTTAGTTGGTGTAAAAAGCGAAGATCAATTGGCGGATATCTTCACAAAACCTCTTGATGAAGCAACCTTTTGTAGGTTGAGAAGTGAAAATGTGCTTGATCTAAGTAACTTCACTAAAAGATGATCTTGTGTTGGTACCTTGCATTCATTGTAAAATATGACATGTTTAAATTAGAGTTAAATGCACCGGTGGCCTCTGAACTTGTAAGCATGTGTCATATAGGTCCATAAACTTTGAAAATGCATTTATGAGTCCTTAAACTTGTCAAACGGTGCACCATAGGTCCATAGCAGCCATGTGTACATTTATTTGCTGATGTGGCATGCCGACATGACATATATTTTACATTTAACCCCTCACATCTATTTATCTCATAAAAAATAGACGTTAGTGTCTGCCCAGCTCTAACAGATACACCTGCGTAGCCGATCCCGCTCACAATGCCGAGAGCGACGAGCGCACGCTCTCCATGGACTACGACCACTGCGGCGGGCGGCGTGACGACCCCTTCCATGGCTACTGCTCCGTGAAACACCCTGGTGGTGGAGGGCGACGTACCAGAGGCGGGAGAGGGAGACCGGTGCTGGTGTAGCATCCGTGTGCACCTGCCCGTCGCGAACCCTGCCGGTGGCAAGGTCTGCTAGGTCGAGCTGGAGCACATGAATGCATGATCAAGAGGGCTACTACATCTTCTTCCCCGTCTACCATCTGTAAGCAAGGCATGTAATAAACCTGAGTCCCTGCTTAAGCTAGGCATGAAAACTAATCCTCCCATGCCCGTCTTTGTATGGCAGACACATGTCTGCATGCGTGCATGGCACAACGACGAGATATATCTATTTTGGTGTTCCAATTTTACTTTAGACACTACAACGACGCAGGTGGCGTGGTTGACCTTGATGCAGGGCCGGGCCGTGCGAGTTGTGCATCGGCACAGGGCCCTTGGAGCCAAGGGTCCCAGTCCCAGGTACACACATGTACACGCTATAGGCAACGTATACTCTAGTCTGGCCAATAGGAAATTCATGTATATGGCCAAAAAATAATACATACAGGGAGCTTTTGAGGAAGAGTACGTCTGTCGACTCCCATCCACCGCGGCCGTGGCGTGTCTAGCGTCGTTCTCGTGCATCGCTGTCGCTGATTGTTCGTGCGTGTTCGCCCGCGCTTTACATTCCTAGCCCAATGAGTGTGACTGTATCCCCATCGTGTCGGCCGCTCTGGTGTCTCGCAGAGCAGGGAGGATGAGGGTCATGATGGCCGCCGTGCCATTGGGTCGGCCTCGCTTGTGTCTCATGGAGCAGGGCATACATTGGAGTATATTTTTATGAGAGAAATATATGTGAGGGGTTAAATGTAAAATATATGACATGCTGGCATGCCACGTCAGCAAATAAATGTACACATAGCTGTTATGGACCTGTGGTGCACCATTTAACAAGTTTAAGGACTCAGAAATGCATTTTCAAAGTTCGTAGACCTATATGACACACGCTTACAAGTTCAGAGGTTGCTGGTGCATTTAACTCTTTAAATTATGTACATGCACATAGGCTTGTCTAACGCGGTTAAGATAACCGCCCTCAAAGCGTGTGAAGAAGCTTAATTGCGATTTAAACTTGACAAGCAACTAGATTCAAATTCGAGTATTGCATTGCATATGCATGTTTGTTGCTTGATCGTTCTTTTTCGGTTAAGTCTTGAGCATCCGCTAAGTTTGTCCATTTTAGGGGAGTATTCCATGCACAGGTTGTTACTATACCCCTACTAATGGCCTTATGGTGCTCCTCGCCCTCGTTTATTTCCTATTTTCATAAAATGAGCTAAGCTTATGGCTAAATATTTGAAAAACCACGAGGGTTTGAGTGGTGGTTCTCACACTATGTCCAACTAGTGCTTATTCGAGTCTTATTTGAGTTGGAAATAGTTTGGGAGAGAGCAAGGGAGAGATAGGAAAAATTTCAGTGCATTTCGGCTTCGGTCGCCACTCCGGACGCTACTCTACCTCCGGTCCAGACCAACACCCGCGTCCGGATCCACTCTGCCTCTTGCTCCGGTCGCGCAGTCCGAACACGCAATTCTGATCTCCGGACCATCGCGTCTGCATCCGGTCACCCCCCACTGTGCACCTTCCTCAAGCAGTGGGTCCGGATGCTACTATTGCGTGCGTCCGGACTCTACTTTGCGTCCGAATAATTCTCTACAAAGAGCCTTTTTCCCCGGTCGCACCCCCCCTCCTTAGTCCGGTCATCCCTGTTCGGATGCCTTCTTGCATCCGGAGTCTATGTTTCGCGTGGCTCACCCCGCGGCCCCGCTCTGTTCTATCATCCTCCCTCATTCGCCGTTTTCCACTAGCACCCGTACGCCGCCACCGCTCCGCCATTTGCGCCGCCCACCCACCTCGCCACCGTCGAGCCTCACCACTGGCCCCTCCCTACGGGCCCGCGCGCCGCCCCGTCGCTCACCGCGTCGCCCTCACACGCCGTGTCACCCCCGCGCTCACGCCTCCGCACCTCACCCTGCTCTCCGTGCGCAGACCTCGCTCGGCGCGCTCGACACGCGCCACCGAGCACTCTGCTCGCCGCAAGACCCACCCGCCCTGCCCTACTTCGCCCCACGCAGAGCAGAATCAAACCCCCCTCAACCCACCCTAGGGTTTCCTCTGGTACCCTAACCCCCCACCTCCCCTATCACCACCTGAAAGGATCAAGATGCCCAAGAGGGGGGGGTGAATTGGGCTTGTTTTAAATTTCTAAAGCAAATATAAAAACCTATCAAATGCCAATCACCCCCTAGTGCCTACCGTCTGTGTGTCCTAACTAGAAAGCGGTAGCAGTTCATAGGAAATAAAAACAACCTAAGCAATTCTAGTAGGAAATGTAAAAACAAGACGGAAATGTAAAGAGCTAGGGAAAAGAAAATCTCATGGACGCAGCGATTTTTTCCCGAGGTATCGAGGTGTCGACACACCCCCTAGTCCTCGTTGGAGCACCTCGCAAGGTATCGCTCCCCCTCTACCCGCGCAAGGGTAGAGTGCTCTCTACGGGCTGATTCTTCGCCACATCCGGCTCGGTGAATCGCCCACAACCGATCACAAGAGCTTGGAGAAGAGCCGCCAACAATCTCCCGGCGGTCACTTCACCCGAACATCACCAAACCGTCTAGGTGCTGTCGAACACCAAGAGTAACAAGCACAAGACCTTCACTTGATCCACTCAAGGCTAGGAAGGTGGATGGATGCACACAAGTCACTCCTAATCACTCTAGGAGGGAAGAACAAGATGAACTCTCTCTAATCTCTCCCTCACTAGCCTCTTGGCTCTCCAAAAGATGTCTAAGGGTGTCACCAGCTGAAACAATGGCCAAGAGTGCCTCTAAGGACCAAGGGGGCAACTATAAATAGTCCCCACCTCCAAAACTAGCCGTTTTTCACTTTTTCTTCTCTCTGCGTAGCCACCGGACTAGTCCGGAGCTCACACCACCGGACCATGCACACTGGTCCGGAGCTCACTCACAATTCAAACTCAGGCACCGTCGGACTACTCTGCTTGGTCCGACGCTCTGGTTCGGAGCCTCGGTGCTCTCTGAGTGAAAACCTATCTCTCTTTTACACACCACCGGACCACTCTCCTTGGTCCGGTGCCCTGGTCCGACGCTCTGGTTCGGAGCCAGGGTGCTCTCTGCATAGAACCAAACCCCTGTCAAGAGGCGTCAGACTAGCCGTCAGACGAACCGTTGGACTAGTCCGGAGCCTTCTGACTCTCTGAACCAAGCCACCGGACCACTCTCCTATGGTCCGGTGCTTTCCAGACAGGTGGTCCGGAGCTCCTCGACCTGGAAGACTGCCTGAGTCAGGGACCACCGGACCACTCTCCTTGGTCCGACACCCACTTAGCAGAGTGGTCCGGAGCCTCTTTCTCCCTCTTTTTCAACCATTTTCGCTGAGGTTTCTTAAGGGATTTTGCTCCTACCATCTCTAGGGTTTGTCAAGGGCTGAAAGCAAGGTCTCTAGGACTAGTTGTGACAAGTGTGCATATACCCACTTTCCTAAACTCTCCTAGGTCAAGCTACTAACCTCATACCCCCCCTTTATAGTACGGTCAAAGGAAAAACAAAAGCCCTAGCTATACTTAGTGCCCTTCTCAACCTTATGGCACTAAGAGCTAGCCTAGTCTTCGTCGTGTATCTCCATCCTTTGCAACCGAAACGATTCCCATCTTGGGGCAGGAATATCCATTAAGCCCATTCAAAATGCATCACTCATGACCTAACATAAATGACTTTGTCTCTGCAAAACACACGTTAGTCATAGTGATCTAGTATTGTTGTTAATCGCCTAAACACAAGGGTCCATGATTCTACAATCTCCCCCTTTTAGGTGATTGACGACAATACAAACTCGAGTAGAGAATAATGAGTGAATTTTGATAAGAGAAGGCATGACTTGACATGAGATAGGCATGGGTTAGTTATAAGAAAGATAAGTACATGCCTAACCATTTAAGCCATGACAAGCACAAAAGATATGAAATGAGCATAGTACTTGATTTCAAAAAGGATATGCTATAGCCAAAAGATCAGAGATTAGCGCGGAAGCAATATAGCATAACCAAGTGACATGATATAAAAAGAAGAATATCCACACATGTCACACAACCATCAAGTCTCAACCATCACACATATCATACAATGCAATAAGACGGTAAACGTGATGCATGATGCAATAGAGTTTATACACAACAAAAGAACGAGTCCTACTAGCTCCCCCTAAAGCTAGCCCATCTACTCGACTCTCCCTCTCCCCCTTTGGCGTCGAAACACCTAAACTAAGCGTCTGGAGGTGGAGTGGAAGCAGCCGTGGACCGGTCGAGCACCCTGAAAGCTGCCAGATATGTCTCATCATCTGAATCCTCCCCCTGAGTGTCGGTAGCTGGTAGTGAAGCGGTCTGGGGGTCTGAAGCTGACAGGTCTGCTGCGGTCGAAGACTTAGGAGCAGTAGCTGGAGAAGTAGTAGGAGCGGTAACCGGTGCTAGTGCCTCTGCGGGAGCCTCAGGAGTGGCGGTGTCCGGTTGTGCCTCATGCACTGACTCGACTGGAGTCTGAAGAACCGGAGACTGCACAGGCTGTACTGGAGTGGAGGTGACAACTGTAGCATTGGTAGCGACTGTAGCTGTCGGAGGGGTAGACATGGCTGGAGCCCGACTGTCGTGTGTAGCCTCTGAGGAAGCTACTGAGGAGCGGTGCTGATCAGCTGTCGGTGCCACAAGCTCGGCCTCAACCTCTACTGCAATCTGAGGACCAGTGGGGGACGGCTGCCCTGTAATGTCACTGAAGGACGCTGAAAGATCTCGAGCAGTAGCACCCATCATAGCAGTGAGAGGAGTGAAACCGGTAGTGAGAGGGGTGAACTGCTGAGTGGGGCCAAAAGTATCCAACCACTGAGTCATCTGAGTCGCCGGTGACTGGAACGGGGTGGTCAATCTAGCACCCTGAAATCCACTGGACTGTATGGCTGGGGTGGGAGTGACTGACTGACCGGCGGAGCTCGTAGGGGCCACTGAGGGGCCAACTGAGGGTCCAACTGAGAACTGTGGCCCTCCAAGCTGCCCAACTGACTGTGAGGGCTGAGAAGTGCTCATCATCTGAATCTGTGGAGCTGCAGGGAACTCTAGAGGAGGAGCGCTAGTCCACTTCATCATGTGGGCCATAAAGGCCATGTTCTGCTACTGCAGCTGCTGGGACTGTAACTGAAGGCGCTGAGACTCTAGCTGCATAGCGAGCATCTGTCGCTGCATCTCGAAATGACGCTCCTCTGACTGTCGCTGCATCTCATCCTGTCGCTGCTGGACCTGTGTAACTGCAGTGACGAGAGAGCTCTGCTGCTCATTCATCCTGTCAAGGAGCTTGAGCATCATCGTCTCAGTGGCAGAGGCAGAGCCGCCAGCCTCAGTGTCGTGAGCCCGTGGGGGCATCTGTGGAACTGGCTGAAAATCGACATCTGAGCTGTCGGAAGTATCCTCAGGAGTCACATCAGCTCTAGTATCGAGTCCATGGAGCTCCTGCTACTCAACACCACGAATGGCCTCATCCTGAGCATCAACCTCTGCTCTATCAGCTGGTGCTGTCCTCTCTGACAAGACAGAGGACCCGGTTTCCAAACCGGGTATCAAACGACCCCAGGACTCTGTAATCTAGAAAAGAAGTCGGCGATTGATCCAATAGAGCACGGAGTCCAGGGTGTGCTCCCTCTAGCTCAATAGCAATAATCGAAGAGATCCAGTGAGCATAGGGAAACTGTCGTCGGGCCCTCATGCCATCTGCTATCACATCCTCTATCTCTGACACTAGAAAATCTGCAATATCAAATGGTGTCTGAGATACTAGGGCCTGAAGGAGAAGCTGCTGCATGTTGGTCAATCCTTCCTTGTACCCCGTGCGAGGTAGCAGAGTACGACGGAGTACCTCGTTCAATCTATGAACTGTAGGCCTGAGCTCTGCTGGGCTACGCCTGGAGCCCTCTGAGAAAGGTGGCTTGAACAGAGGAGCTACCTCCTGCACTGACAAAGTACGGCCTCCTCGAGCTCTGCGAGGCACTGAAGCTCCTCGGTAACACTCGTAGTGCAAGTCAAACTCACCACCCTCCTGACGGAAGCGAAAGATCTCTCTGAGTCTGGTCAAGTATAGCCTGTACCTCTCGCCTCTGAAGGTGTACTGCACAATCTTGTGCTCTGGATCCACCCAAACCGAAGCATAGAACTCTCTGACCCATTGTTCTATATAGTTACCAGAACGACCGAGTAAATCGGCGAGTCCCGGCTGGTAAGTCAAGAACGGGCGGATCTCCTCACCAGCTAGCTCAACGATGCTCTCTAAGGAGCAAACCCTGTGTGGTCGTATCTGAATGCTAGTCAACTGAGCTGCCCGGTAGAAATCCTCCATGAGAGGTGTATGCCAACCTGGTGAGGCTCTGGGGTCTCTCTGATCCGGACACCACTTCTCTAGAGCAACAAATCTGAGCTTCTTCACTTGCTTCGCTGTAAGATTCCTCAAATCGAGGTGAACTAAGGCTGAAGCTGCTGTGGGAGACGCTGACTGAGGTGACTGAGCAGACTGGGAGCGGGTGGAGCGCCCCCAGGAACTAGGTGCCAACGGTGTACCCAGGGCCTCTGTGACAAGCTCTGGCTCCTGTGGAGTGTCCTCAGTGTGTGACCCAGCTGGAGGAGAAGTGGGAAGATCCCGCGGAGGGGTGTCGAGTCTCACGGTACCTCGGCGACCGCCTCGCTTTGCGCGGTCCGCTGCATCGGCCACTGCCTCAGCTTTCTCAGCCTCTGTGAGCTTGCGCTTCTTCTTCTTTGCTTTCTCAACCACTGGCTGCTTGCCCTTATCTCTGGAAGGACGTGGAGGAGGAGGAGCATCACCACCGGACCCAGCTGCATGAGCACGAGTACTGCGAGTCATACTGATCAAGCAAAGAACCACTGCTCACTGTCAATCACAAGATCACTGTCAACTGTCAGAACCACTGCCCACAACTGAAAACTGTAAGAACCAACTGTCAACTGAGCAAACCACAAGCACAACTGTCAGAGGGGCCTCCAAGCCACTGGACTGAACCTCTGAGGCTTTGCCTCAATCCTTACTCGCGAGCTTTGCCCCGAGTTTAACTGCCACGGACTGCTGCGGAATAGAATAGACAGGGTATACATAAGCATATATAACATCTAGAGATAAGAAACCGTATAGAAGCAAGCATCTAGATAAGTGATAGAATGAAATCTGACATGATACCTGAGATAAGAAAGCGAATCTATTCAGAGCAATCTCAAGTACCAAAGCACTCTCTGAACGGGATATACCAGCTGCGAATTACAATTGGCAATAAGATTTTAGTGAATTGGATTGAATATGGATTTTCAAGGAATAATCCTAGGGCATAATTCAATTAACGACTCGACAAAATGTGATATCGTAAACCGACACCATACCCTAGAAGCGAAGCGACGGAGTTGATGACAACAGAACGGTCGCGGACGAAGACATCGAAGTCGATGACGAAGAGAGTTCGTTCGAGGACGAACGCGTCGAAAAACAACACCCCGAACCCTAGGGTTAGGGCAAACCCTGGGTCCTTTGATCTTGCTGTGGCAATGGAAGAAGGGGATGAAACCCTAGGTTGCTTGCACACGCAGGGAGGTGGTGGAGGCTTGGGCGCGGAGCTTGGCCGCCGGCGATGGAGATCCTCGGCGGCGAAGTTTGGTGGAGCGGTGGCGGGTGGTGCTAGGCGAGCAAGACAGAGTTGGCAGACGACGGCGAGGAGGAAGGCAAAGGAGCACTGCGTGGAGTGGCGGCAGAGCTCAAAGGAGGCTCACCGGCGGCGAGAATAGCGGCGCGAGTGCAGGCGCGGAGCTGCGGCGGAGCGGCGAGACGACGGCGTACGGACGACGAGTGAAAAACACAGTCAAAACAGAGCCGCTCGCGGGGGTGTATCCGCAAAAATTCAAAGCGTCGGACCACTCCGCTTGGTCCGGTGGCTGGTCCGACGGGTGGTCCGACGGTACCAGAGAGGGAATACAGTGAGCAACCGACCACCGGACAACTGCGCCGGACAACTCACCGGACTAGTCCGATGGAGCACCGGACTGGTCCGAAGGTGAACAGATCGATATGACAGAGGCACCGAACAACTTGTCATTGGTCCGGTGCAGCGTCGAACACTGGTCCGACGGATTCTTTGGCTGGAAAAGATTTATGCCGTGAGGGTCAGGGCGTCGGACCACTGCGTCGGACCAATGCAGAGTGGTCCGGAGGGTGGTCCGGTGCTTAATATTGCTCTGAATTTTCCTATTTTTCTCTCCAATCTTTTCTCTTAGCCAAGTACCAACACAAAAGAGCAAAGAGGAACACTTGTTGGACTTAACATAAGAACCATCTCTCAAACCATCAATTTTAGAAGTAGTTTGCCATAGGCTAGAATTAGTTTACATAAGAAAATAGTTCAATAAAGCTCCAAGGGTCACCTTAGGGCACAAGAGGGGTATTAGCTGAAGCTAGAGCGTTGAATTGCTCCCCCTAAGTGTTGAACCTAATGATGACCAATAAACTTAACCGAAAAGAAACGAAGAAGCAACACTTATGCAAATGCCATGCAAAACGGAATTTGAATCTAGGTTGCTTGCAAGTTTAAACCGCGGTTAAGCTTTGTCACACGCTTTGACGGCGATTATCTTAACCGCGTTAGCCAAGACTATGTGCATTACCAAATTAACATGTTATATTACATATGAATGCATGATTCACACAAGCTCATCTTTTAGTGAAGTTAGAGTGATCAAGCACATTTAACTCGCTTCTCAACCTACAAAAGGTTGTTTCATCGAGTGGTTTAGTGAAGATATCCGCCAATTGATCTTCGCTCTTAACTCCAACTAGTGTGATGTCTTTCCTAGCCACATGATCTCTAAGAAAGTGATGGCGAATATCAATGTGCTTGGTGCGTGAGTGTTGAACCGGGTTGTTAGCAAGCTTTATGGCGCTTTCATTATCACACAAAAGTGGAACTTCTTTTAAAAACACGCCGTAATCAAAGAGTGTTTGGGTCATGTATAAGATTTGTGCACAACTTGCTCCCATGGCAATGTATTCCGCCTCGGCGGTTGACAATGCCACACTGTTTTGCTTCTTTGAGGACCAAGAAACAAGTGATCTTCCTAGCATGTGGCATCCGCCGGAGGTACTCTTCCTATCAACCTTGCACCCGGCATAATCCGAATCGGAATAGCCAACTAGTTGGAAGGGAGCTCCTTTGGGATACCAAAGACCCATGCTAGGGGTGTGCCTTAAGTACCTAAGGATTCTTTTAACCGCACAAAGATGAGACTCATTAGGGTTTGCTTGAAACCTAGCACACATACACACACTAAACATGATATCCGGCCTAGATGCGGTGAGGTAAAGTAAACTACCGATCATAGAGCGATAGAGAGTTTGGTCAATCGGTTTACCTCCCTCATCGAGATCGAGATGCCCATTAGTAGGCATTGGAGTCTTGATTGGCTTGCAATCCTCCATCTTGAACTTCTTAAGTAGATCATAAGTGTACTTTTCTTGAGAGATGAAGGTCCCTTCTCTCATTTGCTTCACTTGAAAGCCAAGGAAGAAGGTTAGCTCGCCAATCATTGACATCTCGAACTCCTTGGACATCAAGTCACCAAACTCCTTGCAATGGTCTTGGTTTGTTGACCCAAATATAATGTCATCGACATATACTTGGCAAACAAAGATCTCTCCATTAAGCTTCTTGGTGAATAGTGTAGTGTCGACGATCCCGATCTTGAAGCCCTTCTTGATTAGGAAGTCCCTTAGCCTCTCATACCAAGCTCTTGGAGCTTGCTTCAAACCGTAGAGTGCCTTGGACAACCTATACACATGATTAGGCAAGTTTGGGTCTTCAAACCTGGGAGGTTGTGAGACATAAACAAGTTCATTTATGAAACCATTTAAGAAGGCGCTCTTCACATCCATTTGAAAGAGTTTCATTTTGTGATGTGAAGCATACGCCAAAAGGATACGGATGGCTTCAAGTCTTGCAACCGGAGCAAAGGTCTCTCTAAAATCGAGTCCTTCTACTTGAGAGAACCCGTTTGCCACCAATCTTGCTTTGTTCCTCACAACCACGCCTTGATCATCTTGCTTGTTCCTAAACACCCACTTGGTGCCTATGATTCTTGCATCCTTTGGCTTCTCTTCAAGTGTCCACACTTGGTTTCGGGTGAAGTTGTTGAGCTCTTCATGCATGGCATTCACCCAATCCGGATCCGCAAGTGCTTCTTCTACACTAGTAGGCTCAACAAAGGAAACAAACGAGTGATGTTCAACATAAGATGCAAGTCTAGAGCGAGTCATTACTCCCTTTGATGGACTCCCTATGATTTGATCATGGGGGTGAGCTTGAAGGATGGATGTTGATTTTCTATTGTCTCTTGAGGAGGAGGATGTGGTGCTTCAACATTGCTTGCTTCGGCCTCGGCTTGATCTTGAGGAATGTGAGTGTCTTCTTGAGCTTCTCTCACTTGATCTCCTTCATCAACTTGAGGCGTGTGAGGTGGAGAAGGATCTTGATTTGCTTCATCTTCAACTTCTTCCACCTCTTGCGGGTTGATAGCACCAATTGGCATATTCTTCATTGCCTCCCTCAAGGGTTCATCACCTACATCAATATCCTCAAGCGCTCCTTGGGAGCCATTAGTTTCATCAAACTCCAAGTCATACGTTTCTTCAACTAGGCCGGTGGCTTTGTTAAATACACGGTATGCCTTGGATTTAAGTGAATAACCAACAAGGAAACCAATGTCACACCGCCGTTGGAATTTACCCAAGTGTTGGCGCTTCTTGCAGATGTACACCTTGCAACCAAACACCCGAAAGAATGAAATATCCGGCTTCTTCCCATTGACAAGCTCATAGGGGGTCTTCTTTAATAGCCTTTGGACGAAGAGACGGTTTGCCGCATAGCAAGCGGTGTTGATTGCCTCCGCCCAAAACTTCTCGGGAGTGTTGTACTCATCAAGCATAGACCTTGCTAGGGTTATGAGTGTCCGGTTCTTCCTCTCTACGACACCATTTTGTTGTGGAGTATATGTGGCGGACACCTCATGCTTGATCCCAACTTCATCACAATAATCTTCAATCTTTGTGTTCACAAACTCGGTGCCATTGTCACTTCTAATCTTCTTGATCTTCACATCAAATTCATTTTGAGCTCTTGTAGCAAACTTCTTGAAGATGCCTTGTGTCTCTCCCTTGTCTTGAAGAAAGAACACCCAAGTGTACTGAGAGTAGTCATCCACTACCACTAAGCAATAGAGATTTCCTCCAAGACTAGCATAGGTGGTAGGGCCAAATAGGTCCATGTGTAGCAACTCTAGGACTCTTGAGGTTGACATGAAAGCTTTGGTTGGATGAGTGTTTGCCACTTGCTTGCCGGCTTGACATGCACTACAAAGTTTGTCCTTCTCAAACACCACATCCTTGATTCCTCTAACCATTTCCTTCTTGACAAGTTTCTTCAAGGTTGACATGCCCACATGAGCTAATCTTCTATGCCATAGCCAACCCAAAGAATTCTTGGAGAATAGACAAGCTTGAAAGTTTGCTTCATTTGAAGTGAAGTCCACTAAGTAGAGGTTGTTGTGCCGGAACCCTTTGAATATCATTGATGAATCTTCAATCTTGGTCACAATCACCTCATTTGGTGTGAAGAGACAATGAAACCCGAGATCACAAAGTTGACCAACCGATAGCAAGTTGAAGCTCAATGATTGTACTAGCAAGACATTTGAGATTGATTGATCTTGGGAGATAGCCACTTTTCCTAAGCCTTGAACTTTGCCCTTTGAATTATCCCCAAAAGTAATCTTGTCTTGATTTGCACAATCCTCATCAAGTGTGGTGAACATCCGGGGGTCGCCGGTCATGTGTTGAGTGCAACCACTATCAATTACCCAATGGCTCCCACCGGTCTTATAGTTCACCTACACACAAGCAACTTGGAGTTAAGCTTGTTGTTTGGGAACCCCCTTAGTGCGGGGCCCCATTGCCTTGTCAACCAACTCCTTAGTAACCCAAAGAACCCTAGGCTTGTTCTTCATTGGTGGTCCAAGAAACACCACAAGTGGTCTACCCTTGGAATCTTTGTTGATGACATAGTGAGCATCATGAGCAAATGGCCTAGTGTGCTTGGGCAAGGTCTTGGGAAGTGGAGTCTTGCATTGAAATGATAGATGACCAATTTGTCCACATCCAAAACACCTCTTAGGCTTCGGTTTTGGCTTCTCTTGATTGTAGCCATTTTACTTGTTCTTGTAGTAGTTCTTGGCTTCAATCTTGACCTTGGCCTTCATCACTTGGTTCTCCTTGTATCCAATACCGGTCTTGTCACTCTTCATGACGGTGCTCATTAGAAGCTCACTTTGGAGATTATGGCCCTTGGTGAACTTTTCAAGGCCACTTGTAAGCTTGGTCTTGTCATTCTTGAGCTTGGCAATTTCTTCTCGAAGAGAGTTGATCAAGGTAATAGCATCTTTGTCTTCTTCTTGAGCCAGCTTGATGGTGAAGGGCTTGTTTGCCTTGAGATTGATTAGCTCTTCCTTGAGCTTTGAGTTCTCTTCACTCATCTTCACATAATCATCATACTTGTCGGCTTCTACAACTCTCTTGCCCTTGCACTTTGCACTTTGCTCAAGAGCCACATCATCAAGCTCGATATCACAAGAGGTAGCACTTGCACACTTAGCACACGGGTTAGTAGCAACATGTGTAAGATCTTGAGTAAGTAATTCATTTGCTACCACTAGTGTGCCATGATCACTTTTCACTTGGTTGTAGTCATCTTTTAGCAAGTTAAACCTTGTGAGGAGCTCTTGGGATGACCTCTCAAGCTTATCATGTTTCTCATTGGCTTGCTTAAGAGAGGCTTTGAGCTCCCTAGTGCTAGATGTGAGAGAGTTAATCTCAAGCTTCAAATCATCATTAGCACTAGACAAGTTATCAAGCTTATCATGCAAGTTTTCCTTGATTTCAAGAAGTTTGTCATTTTTACTCTTGTACTTCCTTATGATGCTAGCATATTTGTTGCAAATTTTAATTAGCTCATCATAGGAAGGTGCTTCTTCATCATCACTATCATCACTAGAGAGGTCATCACCATCATCCTCTTTTTGTACCTTCTTGTCACCTTTAGCCATAAGGCATAGGTGTGTAAAGGATGAGCCCGACGATGAAGGAGGAGGTGGCGGTGGAATAGAAGAACCAATCACCAAAGCGACCAACTTCTCTTCTTCACTCTCATCATCGGAGGAGTCGCTTGAATCATCAATGTCGGTGAGCCAATCACCCACAATGTAAGACTTGCCATCCTTCTTCTTCTTGTGGAAGTTGAAGTTCTTCTTTTTCTTGTATGTCTTGTCTTGCTTCTTGTTATCATCACTTGAGTCATCATTGCCGCCCTTGTTCTTCTTGAAGTTCTTGAACTTGTTATTCTTGAACTTGTCTTTCTTCTCTTCGGGACATGCATGGGCTAGATGACCAAGAGTGCCGCAATTGTAGCACTTCATTTGGGAGATTGGCTTCCTTGAGGAGCTTGTGAAGAATTTCTTCTTCTTTGAGTCAAACTTGACTCCATTCTTGTTTAGCCTCTTCAACATCTTGGCGGTCTTCTTCACCATGAGAGCGATGTTGTCTTCATCATCATCATCACTTGTACTCTCAATGACATATTGAATCTTGCACTTCTCCTTGGAAGATGCCTTGAGAGCCAAGTCCTTCTTCTCCTCCTTCTCTTTCTTCTTGGAGGATGATGAAGTTCCATCATTGATCTTCATGTACATCTCATGAGCATTGATCTTGCCCAACACTTGCGTTGGTGTAGTTGCGGAGAGATCGCCTTGATGAAGAACCGTGACGATGTGGCTATACTTGTCTATTGGAAGGACACAAAGTATCTTGCGCACCACATCGGCCGGTGTCATTTGAGAGAGTCCAAGGCCATTCAACTCCTCTACAAGCACAATCAAGCGAGAGTACATTTCATTAGCATTTTCATGAGATAGCATGGTGAAAGCATTTAACTTAGCAATGATAAGGTGATAGCGCTCTTCTCTTTCACATTTAGTGCCCTCGTGTAGAGCACAAATGTTTGTCCAAATCTCATGCGCGGTTTTGCAATTCCGCACACGGTTGAACACATCCTTGCAAATGCCACGGAAAAGAATATTCTTTGCCTTGGCATTGTTCTTCTCAAAGTATGGGTCCTCGGCGAACACCGATCCACCTTGGGTGGCGGCTTTGTGAACGCCGACATCCACGGCCTCAAGGTAGGCCTCCATCCGTACTTTCCAATACGGAAAGTCATCCCCATCGAACATGGGTGGTGGTCCATCCCCATGGGACATCTTGCTCTAGGCGGTGAAGCCTAATTTAGAGCAACCTGGCTTTGATACCAATTGAAAGGATCAAGATGCCCAAGAGGGGGGGGGGTTAATTGGGCTTGTTTTAAATTTCTAAAGCAAATATAAAAACCTATCAAATGCCAATCACCCCCTAGTGCCTACCGTTCGTGTGTCCTAACTAGAAAGCGGTAGCAGTTCATAGGAAATAAAAACAACCTAAGCAATTCTAGTAGGAAATGTAAAAACAAGACGGAAATGTAAAGAGCTAGGGAACAGAAAATCTCATGGACGCAGCAATTTTTTCCCGAGGTATCGAGGTGTCGACACACCCCCCTAGTCCTCGTTGGAGCACCTCGCAAGGTATCGCTCCCCCTCTACCCGCGTAAGGGTAGAGTGCTCTCTACGGGCTGATTCTTCGCCACTCCGGCTCGGTGAATCGCCCACAACCGATCACAAGAGCTTGGAGAAGAGCCGCCAACAATCTCCCGGTGGTCACTTCACCCAAACATCACCAAACCGTCTAGGTGCTGTCGAACACCAAGAGTAACAAGCACAAGACCTTCACTTGACCCACTCAAGGCTAGGAAGGTGGATGGATGCACACAAGTCACTCCTAATCACTCTAGGAGGGAAGAACAAGATGAACTCTCTCTAATCTCTCCCTCACTAGCCTCTTGGCTCTCCAAAAGATGTCTAAGGGTGTCACCAGCTGAAACAATGGCCAAGAGTGCCTCTAAGGACCAAGGGGGCAACTATAAATAGTCCCCACCTCCAAAACTAGCCGTTTTTCACTTTTTATTCTCTCTGCGTAGCCACCGGACTAGTCCGGAGCTCACACCACCGGACCATGCACACTGGTCCGGAGCTCACTCACGATTCAAACTCAGGCACCGTCGGACTACTCTGCTTGGTCCGACGCTCTGGTCCAGAGCCTCGGTGCTCTCTGAGTGAAAACCTATCTCTCTTTTACACACCACCGGACCACTCTCCTTGGTCCGGTGCCCTGGTCCGACGCTCTGGTCCGGAGCCAGGGTGCTCTCTGCATAGAACCAAACCCCTGTCAAGAGGCGTCGGACTAGCCATCGGACAAACCATCGGACTAGTCCGGAGCCTTCTGACTCTCTGAACCAAGCCACCGGACCACTCTCCTATGGTCCGGTGCTTTCCAGACAGGTGGTCCGGAGCTCCTCGAGCTGGAAGACTGCCTGAGTCAGGGACCACCGGACCACTCTCCTTGGTCCGACGCCCACTTAGCAGAGTGGTCCGGAGCCTCTTTCTCCCTCTTTTTCAACCATTTTCGCTGAGGTTTCTTAAGGGATTTTGCTCCTACCATCTCTAGGGTTTGTCAAGGGCTGAAAGCAAGGTCTCTAGGACTAGTTGTGACAAGTGTGCATATACCCACTTTCCTAAACTCTCCTAGGTCAAGCTACTAACCTCATACCCCCCTTTATAGTACGGTCAAAGGAAAAACAAAAGCCCTAGCTATACTTAGTGCCCTTCTCAACCTTATGGCACTAAGAGCTAGCCTAGTCTTCGTCCTGTATCTCCATCCTTTGCAACCGGAACGATTCCCATCTTGGGGGCATGAATATCCATTAAGCCCATTCAAAATGCATCACTCATGACCTAACAAAAATGACTTTGTCTCTGCAAAACACACGTTAGTCATAGTGATCTAGTATTGTTGTTAATCGCCTAAACACAAGGGTCCATGATTCTACACCACCACTGCAGCAAGCCCCCCCAATTCCCTAGGGTCTTCTCTGCTGTTGACACAAAAAGCGTCAGGATCTGCGAACACCTCGGGCTATTACCCAAATTCGATATCCAAGGTGTGCCAGTCGATTTGACCAGTTAATCGACAAGGACGATAACTAGAACAAAATCTGAACAAGACAACGGCGATACGCCCGGATGCCAACGCCACCAGATCTGCACTAAGCTTGATAAAGCTTTCAGGACTTGGTCTTGGCGGTGTAGCCACATCGGCAGACGGATCCACGGGAGTGGAAGACGCCATTGGGGCTGCCGATGGGTTTATAGATGCCGATCCAGGTTGGTGATATGCTGGACCAACATATTGAGGTGCATGTCCTTCTTTGAATGATTGCATAACAACATTGTAGACAGTATTGGACAACAAGCTGGAGTGGCTAATTAATGCTTGATTTAAAGCAGAATTAACCATCTCTTGTAACTTACCAGGATTGGCATCATACGTGACCTACCGTGGCAACGGCGGATCTTGCTTCTGGATGGCTTCGTCGCTCCTGCTTAGGCTGAAGGATTTGAGATACAACTGTTTGTATTCCTCCATAGCCCGCTCCATAGCCAGCCTTTGATTATCTTTCAGATTGGCCTTGGAGACTTCGATGATGTTCCTTTGGTTAACATCGGAGTTGTAACCCATGATAGATGTAAATATTTCGTCCCACCGGGTGTGCCAAAAGAGGTGTTGACACAAAAAGCGTCAGGATCTGCGAACACCTCGGGCTATTACCCAAATTCGATATCCAAGGTGTGCCAGTCGATTTGACCAGTTAATCGACAAGGACGATAACTAGAACAAAATCTGAATAGGACAACGATGATACGCCCGGATGCCAAAACTCAGACTTGATCAGGATAACTAGAGCAGAGCTGAACGAGACAACAGCGATGCGCCCGGATGTCAAGGCTCAGGTTACTCCCACGCGAAACTTGCAAGGGTTTGACGGAGATCAAGGAGATGCAGCCCGTCGAAGCTTGAAGAACTCGTAAATAAACTAAGACTAATGCAAAAAGGATAAATTGCAGTAAAGGTAGAATAAAAAGTAATAGATTTGTTTTTGATAGATTGATTCTCTTTTTCACGTGGCCCTTGGGCACATATTTATACTCCCGCATGGAGAGTTGTACAGAGACACGACTCGTACCTTCCCTAAACAAAAACTCCTAACTTTAAGGAAATAACTGACTCGCGCAGGAGCCGGACCCAAATAACAATATTATTTTCCTAAACAGACACCCCTATTTTAAAGGAAACAAACGACTCGTGCAAGAGTCGGACTCAAACTACTATAACAATGCTGGTATAAAATCACCAGTTTCCTTATGTCTCTTCCTTCGATGAAAACTTTCCATCGGCAGATTCCTTCAATCCGCGACTTCCTTCTTTCGCCACCGGCAATCTTCTGTTGACGTCAACCGCCACATCATCCTGTACCCATTGGCACTCCATGCCTATTGGCATCATCTCCTCATTGGCAATCGGCATCGGCAACATCTCCTCATCGGCAATCGGCGTCGGCAACTTTGCAGTTCTGGTGACTTGACTTCACCAATTAACCCTTATCGACAAGAATTATCCAGCTTCCATTGGCAACAAACTCATCCTTTTCACAGCTTTTACCTTCATCGGTAATACTGACCTATGACTTCCCGATGCCGATGGAAAACGGCTGCCGATCAATACAAGTCTTAGCTCATTTGACACGTGCCGAAAAACGGTGTCAACACATGCCCCCCAATTTCGGAGTGTATAATATTTTATGCGTCGAAATTTTCCACTGTAACTGTTCCCTCTAAGATAACCGCATGATTCCCTGATTACCGCGCGCAAAACCACAATTTATTAATAAAATCCCTCGATTATAGCACAAACAGTTGCAGATCTAATCATATCTCCTCAATTGCCGCACATATCTCCTGCATACCTCTCTACATTTCTGCTCAGTGTAAAGAAAATTCCAAAATACCCCTGACCAGGTCTATAAAAATTACATCATCCAATCTGTTCTTTACCCTGAGCCCACTTTTGCCTTCATTTGCCCTCGTCTTCAACCTCGGCGGCGACCCCAGCGGTGACTCCGAAGAACGGTCCGTGAACTCAAGTGGCGGCATCTTCCTCCAACAGAACTCAAACAGCACCAATGGCGATCAACTTCGACATCCCTAAGGTAAATCTGTTCCTTCCTCACTTTATTTCCTGCAAATTTTTCTCCCACATCAACCTCATAATTCTTTTCCCCTTTCTTTCTTTGATTTTTTTTCTTCTGAAACCTAGGAGCTGTATAACAAGGTAGTAATCCCCATTGAACAATCCAATTTCAACTGCCTGGGCCTAATGGGAAATCCTGACCCTACCAGTCTGATCAATGCTGAGGCCAGGCGCATCCCTTTCAGATCCGAGTGCTTTAGCCTAGGGTTATGGAAAGACGCCTTCCGTTCATGGCCTAGGCCTACCAAAGGATGGAAGAACTGGTACCTTAGGATAATTAGAACACAGCAAGCCTACTGGTCAGAGTGTAACTTAGATCAGTGCATCAGGCTCTCCATTGCCGATATGGAGAAGAACGAGAATATGATGATGGCGGCTTCTTATTTCTGGTCTGATGCAATGAATGTTTTCCTATTCAGACATGGACCTGCTACCCCCACCCTTGCCAATGTGCATATACTTACCGACCTAGATGTCTTTTCTGCCGATACCCCCGCTTTGTCAATAGGAAAGCTGAGTATAAAGTGAACACGCGTAATCGGCGGTTGGACCGGTTATATCCAGGAATATCAGAAGACTGGATTGGTAAGTCAGAGGGAGCATGCCATCTTTCTGAATATGTGGCTAGAAAAATTCATCTTCTGTGGCAGAGCAGTTGGACCTACCACTATGCATCTCCCTGCAGCAGAACTTCTTGCCGATGGAACAAGACTCCCTCTCGGCCGATATCTTCTTGGATCGGTATACCATCTCCTGCATCAAGTGTCCAAGAAGTTGTTGCTAGGTGAGTCCATCGGCAACCTTGGAGGTCCCTGGTGGTTTGTGAATATGTGGTTGAATGCACACATGTACAAGGTCCTTCAATTTGATCTGTTCAACCAGCAATTCCCAAGGGATATATCGGAAGATTATGAATATGAGGATGATGAATCGGCAACTCGTCCCCCACTCAACTTTGGGGAAGCCATCATAGTACTACCAGGAACCGATGCCAATGAAGATCAATTCGGCAGGTTCTTCCAAAAGTTTTACTGTGGAATCCTTGTTGTAGAACGACTTTGGTGGCCCTATGTTGACGAGAACAACCAATTCCCTCTGTTGTTTAACCTTACCGATTGGAATGTGCCTCAGAACGAAGTAATCATGAAGGCCAGCATTGTTCCCCGAGCTATCCTAGTTAACATTTTTGGAACTGGGAAGAATGCTCCTTCAACCTTCGAGTTTTATTACCCATCGGTAGCAGCAAGACAACTGGCGTTCGACCAATTACCGATCAAGCTCTGCTACTCAAAAGTAGTAAAACCAAGACAAATTATCTCCAGCGCCATGGACCGGAACAAGGTCGTTAATCTTCCTCCCGATGCCGATACATCAGACATCGACCTATCCTCCTGGGCACCAACATCATTCATGACAGAATTGTACAAATCTTGGTGGCAAGAATGGAGAGGCCAAATTTTTTCCATGTCATCACATTATTATCGGCACTTGATCGACGCCGATCACGTCATCCCCGATGATGCAGTAAGTTTCTTTATCCCAATGTATCTTACTATTTACTTCCACCATCGGTATCTGACCCTCTTACTACAGGTCGACGATCCAATTCCCCGAGTGAGCAAGAGTGGCAAGCCCTTCCGTATCCGAGTGATGAGCCCAATGTCAATCATCGGCCATAATGCTCCTACACTGGCTGCCTTCACTCCTCAGAGGGTCCCCAAGGTCACTCTGAAGCCAAGATCGACGCCTGCAATGACCAGTGCCACTCCATCGGCTGTTGTTGCCATCTTGGCGCGGGCTTTTGCGGTAAGTCTCACTTTTACTTTTATCGATCACAAACTATTCATCGGCAATATCTATTTTATATAACTTGCATCAAACATTTTAGGCAGCGAGGTCATCGGCAGCTACTCCAGACGTTCAAACTTCTCCAACTCCCGCTGCCGATGCCCCCCAGACTTCTCAACCAAAACGGGCCGGTTCACCAACCGCTGCTCCGAGGAAGAAGAGGCGTCTGAGGCTAGCCACTCCAGCTACCGATGCACCAACAGTAGAGCCATCATCGGCTCCTGCCCCTGATCAGCCAACTGACAACGTCTCCGACCAGGGGATAACACCACCTGCTGCAACAACGGAGGCGACATCGGCATCGGCACCTTCACCAACTGAAATCCCTGATCAGGGAACAGCATCACCGCCACAGGAGCCAGCCACCGCAGCAGAAACAGCACCTATAGAACCAACCGCTCCTCCTACGGAAGCGTGTTCATCGGCAACTGCTGCCGATCTCCAAGATGAAGCCGTACCAGCTGCTTCCCCGAGCCCAAGACAAGAAATCCGCTTCAAAACGGTGAGCCGACTGCCACAAAACTTGCAATATAAGTTCATGATCGGCAAATTCTAACTTTCTTCTTTTCAGGCCCAAGACTCTCCCAATAGCTTGTTCTCCTTTGGCGTCAACCTCCCTGAAGATGAAAATCAAGAGGGTTCTACTGCAGCAAACAACTTGTTCTCCTTCACCGTCAATCTTCCCGATGAAGACGAAGACGAAGAAAGCTCTGCTCCAGCCTTATCGGCAGAGGTCAAATTCAAACTTGAAGCACTGCTCTCTTTGCTGCAACAAAACACATCCCAGCTCGTCCAAGACTCTACTACAACAAAGGTAGCTTTCAAAGACATCCAAGGCCACCTGTCTGCCGATACAGAAGAAATCCTCTTCCAAGCAGCATTCCTCGAGAGCCGCCAACTCCAATACCAACGGGTCTCACGCCGCATTGCCGATAGGAACGCTCAGTCCAAGCTTGCAGAGGAAATGCTCAAGTTCAAGCAAGTTGGCGATGAGAAGCATAAGAACATCGGCCAAGTAGAAGCCTCCAGCGCTAATCTTGAGCAAGAGATAGTTTAGCTATCGGCAAGAAGGGAAGAGCTGCAGGCCGAATTAAGAAGGGTGGAAGAAGCCTTGAGCGCAGCCAACCAAAAGGAAGCTCAACTACCCGATGCTGTTAAAGCTTTACGACAAGAAAGAGACGCAAACGCCCGAATATAATGTCAGTAGATGTAATCAGTAAATGTAATCAGTAACACTTGATTTTGCTCTGTAATATAATGTCAGTACGCTTTTACCGATGTTTTGTAACCTTCTCTTTCATCGGCATTCAAACGAGCACTCTATGCGTCTACCCAAATACTAGGGTAATATTTCTTCAAGTATTTACCGTTGATTGCTCTGGAGAATGCAACTCCTTCGAGGGTTTCTAAAATGTAAGCATTGCCAGGAGCAGACTTGTTTATCCGATAAGGACCTTCCCAATTAGGAGACCATTTTCCAAACTCAGAACTTTTAGTCCCAATCGGTAAAATCAACTTCCACACCAGATCGCCATTGGCAAACTGCTTCACCTTTACCTTTTTATCATACCATCTGGCAACCCTTTTCTTGTTTTCTTCAATGCTGATCAAAGCCCTCAACCGATGACCTGCTAAGTCCTCTAACTCATCCTTCATAAGAATACCATAATCATCGGTTGTCAATTGATCTTGAAAAGATAATCGCCTGGAACTAGTTTTAATTTCCCAAGGCAGGACAACATCGTGTCCATAGACTAACTGATACGGCGAAACTTTGGTTGCACCATGACAAGTCATCCGATACGACCATAGGGCTTCATTTAACACTATATGCCACCTTCTAGGGTTCTCTTCAATCTTGCGTTTGATAAGTTTAATAACCCCTTTATTAGTCGCTTCAGCCTGACCGTTAGCTTGGGCATAATAAGGAGAAGAATTCAATACCTTGAACCCCATACTAGTAGCAAATTCATCAAACTCTCCCGATGCGAACATGGTTCCTTGATCGGCAGTAATAGTTTGAGGAATACCGAATCGGTAAACAATATGTTCTTTTATAAAATCCACCATGTTTGCCGATGTCACCTTCTTCAAAGGAATCGCCTCAACCCATTTTGTAAAGTAATCGGTAGCAACAAGTATAAACTTATGCCCCTTGCTCGATGGCGGATAAATCTGGCCGATGAGATCAATAGCCCATCCTCTAAAGGGCCAAGGCTTGATTATAGGATTCATTGCCGATGCAGGTGCCCTCTGTACATTACCAAACTTCTGACAATCCTGGCACCCTTTAAAATAGTTGAAGCAGTCTTCAAGAATTGTCGGCCAATAATATCCATTCCGCCTGATCATCCACTTCATGTTGAATGCCAATTGATGTGCTCCACACACACCTTCATGGATTTCGCCCATCAACTCTTTTGACTCCTCTTTACCAAGGCATCTGAGCAAGACTCCATCAATTGTCTGATAATACAATTCATCGTCGAGGAGCACATACTTGGTAGCTTGAAACCTCAGACGCCTTTCAACCTTCTTAGACGGATCTTTTAAGTAATCGGCGATTTCCTTTTTCCAGTCATCGGCAACCATTACCGATGTCATGACTTCTGGAATCGGCTGATATCCTGAAGCATTCTATGCTAACCGATTGGCCTCTTCATTATGCAACCTAGGAATATGCTCAAGGCGATACTCTTTGAATTCCTTCTATAATCGTAAACACTTCTCATGGTGTGCAATCAACACTTCACTTCGGCATTCATATACCCCAATCAATTGATTGATCACCAACATGGAATCACCAAAGATTTCGACGGCATCGACACACACTTTTCTGAGTAATTCCAACCCTTTTATTAAAGCCTGATACTCAGCCTGATTGTTTGTTGATGTAGCAACCATTGGCAACGAAATTTCATATTTCCGTCCTCGGGGTGAAATTAAGAGAACACCGATGCCTGCTCCTTCCTTGCACGTAGATCCATCAAAGAACAAAGTCCAAGGAGCAATCTCTAGAGAGCTTACCATATTGCAATGCTGAGTAACAAAATCGGCCATCACTTGTCCTTTAATTGCCTTAGCCGACTCATACCTTAAATCAAATTCTGAAAGTGCCAGAATCCATTTGCCGATTCTCCCACTTAATATCGACATTGACAACATATACTTAACCACGTCATCTTTGCAGACAACAGTGCATTTAGCTGACAATAAATAATGCCTCAATTTTGTGCAAGAGAAATATAAACATAAGCACAATTTCTCTATGGCCGAATACCTGGTTTCAGCATCCACTAACCTTCTGCTCAAATAGTATATTACACGTTCTTTCCCTTCAAATTCTTGAATTAAGGCTGATCCGATAACACCGTCATCGGCAGACAAATACAACCTGAAAGGCTTCCCGTGTTGAGGTGGGACCAAGACTGGAGGGTTTACCAAATATTTCTTGATCTCCTCCAAGGCTAACTGTTGTTCATCTTTCCACATAAACTCTTGATCGGCTTTCAACCTTAACAATGGACTAAAAGATTTAATCTTACTAGATAAGTTGGATATAAATCTTCTAATGAAGTTAATCTTGCCGATCAAGGATTGCAGCTCAGTCTTGTTTGCAGGGGCAACCACCTTATTAATTGCATCAATAGATTTTCTGCCGATCTCGATGCCTCTCTGATGCACCATAAAACCCAGAAATTGACCTGCCGATACACCAAATGCACACTTGTTAGGATTCATCTTCAACCCATGCTCCCTTGTACATTCCAGGATTTTTTGCAAATCGGCAAGATGCTTTTCAAAACTTCCGGATTTAACCACCACATCATCAATATAGATTTCGACTATCATGCCAATGTACTTATGAAAGATGAAATTCATTGCTCTTTGATAAGTAGCACCGGCGTTTTTCAAGCCGAAAGTCATTACGACCCACTCGAACAAACCGACGTGACCTGGACATCTGAAGGCAGTTTTGGATATGTCTTCTTCAGCCATGAATATCTGATTATATCCAGCATTACCATCCATGAAGCTAATGATTTGATGTCCAGCAGCGGCATCAATCAGTAGATCGGCAACGGACATCGGGTAACCATCCATCGGTGTGGCCTTGTTGAGATTCCTGAAATCAATACAAACACGAAGTTTTCCATTTTTCTTATACACGGGAACCACATTAGAAATCCATTCGGCATATCGGCATTGCCGAATAAATCCAGCTTCGATTAACTTTGTAATCTCAGCTTTAATGTCAGGTAGAATAGTAGGATTGCATCGGCGCGCAGGTTGCCGATGTGGTTGGAAACCAGACTTAATAGGTAACCGATGTTCGACTATCGATCGGTCTAAACTAGGTATTTCTGTATAATCCCAAGCAAAACAATCTTTGTATTCCTTTAATAAATCGGTTAACTGCTGTTTACATTGGGAATCTAACTTAGCACTAATAAAAGTAGGCCTATGTTTACTACCATCGCCGATGTCTGTCTCGAGTAAATCATCAGCGGATGTGAACCCCTGTCCCAGTTTTCCATCATCAGCGAATCGATCCATTAAAACCCTCCTTCAGGACTGACTGCTTGGATCGGTGTAATGCTATAATTGGCAACTCTGAGGAACTCCGTGTCCCAAGCTTCACCTGATATGCATCTGGTTTGCTCATAAGTTTCCGATTCTACCGACGCAACGATCAATGGGGTTTCACTTCGGACGACTTCAATTTTTTCTCCGACCCACTGCACAAGGCTCTGATGCATGGTGGAAGGAATACAACAATTGGCATGGATCCAATCCCTTCCAAGGAGCAAGTTGTAGATACCTTTGCCACTAATCACAAAAAAATGTTGTCGGCAAAGTTTTGCTGCCGATGGTTAACTCAACACATACGGCCCCCATAACTGGCGACACATTGCCTTCAAAGTCTTTGAGCTTCATGTCCGTCTTGACTAAGTCTTGGTCGCCTTTTCCAAGCTTCCTGAACATGACGTACGGCATTATATTTATTGATGCCCCACCATCTACCAGCATTTTTGTCATGGGCTATCCATCCACTTTGCCCTTAACAAACAGGGCCCTCAGGTGCTGTCTTTCATCATCGGCAGGCTTCTCAAAGACAGCCACCATCGGATCTAACACCAATTGTGCCATTTCAGCAGTTTCCTCATCACCGCTGACAGCGCCATGAACTCCATCGGCAATATGACAACCATATTGATTTCTGCCGATGGATCCCTATCCTTACGTTTTGGCCTCCACTGCTTTTCCTTTGAAGGAGTCTCACTGTTATGCAAGTCATTTCGGCGTTCGCACTGAATTCTTCTTTTTTGAGTCTTTGTTAGACCTTTAGGGCACCATTGGGGAAGCTTGGTTTTCCAAACAGGTTGGTGCTGCTTCTCATTGCTTGCATCGGCACCACTCCTGATGTTTGGATATCTGGAGAATATCTCTTCATCAGGTACTCTTGCATTGGCCCTTTCCTCAAGCTCCCCTTGATCAATACGCCCGCCAAGCTTGCTATGCACGCTGAGCTTGCCCCCCAGTCGGTCATGTGCCGATTTCTTCTCTCTGAGCGGCCTGGCGTATCTGGATGCTCGATCATCAAAACAAGGTTTCTTACCTGACCGATTGGGAGTGTAATATCCATTGCATTTAGGACAATTATCGGCAATAGGTAGCTTGATGCCTTCTTCCCAGCAGTGAACGAAGAAGGGACACTTCCAGTGGTCCTTATGTCGAAGCCATTCTTGGTGCTCTTCTTCTTCCTGCCGATATCGCTCTTCACGTGATTGCCAATACTCTTGCCTTGGCTGCTTATGCATGATTATAACACCGAGAGCCCTCTTGGCATTGCTACCCTCATTGGCAATCTTCTTACCCTTTCTGTCATCGGCAAAACTTCCTCTTGTCGCGCTCAGCTACTTGATGGTTAGGATCTACCGATGCGTTCTTCCTAGCAGCTTCCGATGTCAGCACTTTGGTTTTTCCACTGGTTTCCACCATATTATTTGGAAATGGGTGCTGATCAATCTTTATCGGTTTCTAGACTTTAGAATTTTCAAATTTAATCCATCCAGATTCAATTTCTGACTGCAACTGCTGCCTGAATACTTTGCAGTCATTGGTACTGTGCGAAGTCGCATTGTGCCACTTGCAGTATCTAATCTTTCTGAGCTCTTCGGCCGATGGAATTACTTGGTTAGGCGCCAACTTGATTCGCCATTCTTGAAGTAACAAGTCAAACATCCTATTGGCCTTGGTAATATCGAAGGTGAACCTTTCAGCTTCCTTCTGGCCAAATGGACAAGACATAGATTTCTTATCCTTCACCCATTCGGCTGCACCGATGCTTAGCTCTTCATCTGACCCAGAATCTTCTTCTTGCCCGATGAAGGTCACCTTCTTATTCCAAGTCTTCCTGAGTTCAAAGGTTTTGATATCTTGATCGGCAATCCTTTGCACCAGATGACTTAAACTTTCAAATTCTTGCGACGCATACTTATCTTTGATATGCGGCAATAGTCCTTGGAAAGCCAAATCTGCTAGTTGCCGATCATCAAGTACCAGGCTGTAGCACTTATTCTTCACGTCTCGCAGCCTCTGAACAAAGTTCTCTACTGATTCGTCATTGTGTTGTCTCAATTTAACCAAATCGATAAGCTTCTTCTCATGTATACCAGCGAAGAAGTATTTATGAAATTGCCTTTCTAGATTGGCCCATGTGATTACAGAGTTTGGAGGCAATGATATAAACCATGTGAATGCCGATCCAGACAATGATGATGAGAACAGCCTCACCCTGAGTTCCTCTCTGCTGGCAGCTTCTCCACACTGAATAATGAAGCGGTTGATGTGCTCCATCGTTGATTATCATCTTGGCCAGAGAACTTAGTAAAATCTGGTACCTTGTACCGATTTGGGAGAGGAATTAAGTCATATGCAGGAGGATATGGTGTCCGATAAGAATATGTGTTAACCTTGGGTTTAATGTCGAATTGTTCTTTCATTACTTCGGCAATCTTATCGGTCCAATATGCATCCTGCTCCTGCCGACTCATTGGCTGGTTGTTGACTGGTGGAGCCGGCTGATGCGCCTCTTCAGGTCTTGGTAGAAGATGGTTCGGAGTAGTCATCACGAGCGCAACACTAGTCATCTGGACGTTATGCATCGGCTGACTTACCGATGGATAATTTTGCACACTTACTGGATTAGATTGAGTCATCATATTCATCGGTTGCTGTACCGATGGTCCACTTTGAGCGTTTGCTGGACTTCCATAATGATACATTGTCATATCAGGCTGTTGAACTGGCGGCTGATTAGTCCATCCAGGATTATAAATCATCGGCATATGACTTACCGATGGCTGATAGCTAACTGGCACCTGCTGCTCCTGCACCTTAGAGTAATCAACAAATTGGTTACCTTGATGTGCTAGCACTCTGGCTTGAGGATTTACAACCACAGGTTGACTTCCAGTTGCTATATTGTGTTGCATCGGCACAGAATTCGCCGATGGTGGTATCAGGGGTACTCTAGGAATCACCATCTGGAAATCTTCTGATGGCACTTGTACAGTTCGAGAAGACGTAGAGTAATGCATCGTAGGGATCACCGGCTATGATTGCATTGCCGATGCCACGGAGCCCTTCCAAGCTGAGCTATCCCCCTGCACCAGATTAGAACCAGCGGATGGATTTGAAGGCACACCGTAACCCCACCAGTTGGCAGGCGCTGGATGATTTTGGACAGAAGGTCCTGATATTGCCGACGCCACCAGATCTGCACTAAGCTTGATAAAGCTTTCAGGACTTGGTCTTGGCGGTGTAGCCACATCGGCAGACGGATCCACGGGAGTGGAAGACGCCATTGGGGCTGCCGATGGGTTTATAGATGCCGATCCAGGTTGGTGATATGTTGGACCAACATATTGAGGTGCATGTCCTTCTTTGAATGATTGCATAACAGCATTATAGACATTATTGGACAACAAGCTGGAGTGGCTAATTAATGCTTGATTTAAAGTTAAATTAACCATCTCTTGTAACTTACCAGGATTGGCATCATACGTGACCTGCCGTGGCAACGGCGGATCTTGCTTCTGGATGGCTTCGTCGCTCCTGCTTAGGCTGAAGGATTTGAGATACAACTGTTTGTATTCCTCCATAGCCCGCTCCATAGCCAGCCTTTGATTATCTTTCAGATTGGCCTTGGGGACTTCGATGATGTTCCTTTGGTTAACATCGGAGTTGTAACCCATGATAGATGTAAATATTTCGTCCCACCGGGTGTGCCAAAAGAGGTGTTGACACAAAAAGCGTCAGGATCTGCGAACACCTCGGGCTATTACCCAAATTCGATATCCAAGGTGTGCCAGTCGATTTGACCAGTTAATCGACAAGGACGATAACTAGAACAAAATCTGAATAGGACAACGATGATACGCCCGGATGCCAAAACTCAGACTTGATCAGGATAACTAGAGCAGAGCTGAACGAGACAACAGCGATGCGCCCGGATGTCAAGGCTCAGGTTACTCCCACGCGAAACTTGCAAGGGTTTGACGGAGATCAAGGAGATGCAGCCCGTCGAAGCTTGAAGAACTCGTAAATAAACTAAGACTAATGCAAAAAGGATAAATTGCAGTAAAGGTAGAATAAAAAGTAATAGATTTGTTTTTGATAGATTGATTCTCTTTTTCACGTGGCCCTTGGGCACATATTTATACTCCCGCATGGAGAGTTGTACAGAGACACGACTCGTACCTTCCCTAAACAAAAACTCCTAACTTTAAGGAAATAACTGACTCGCGCAGGAGCCGGACCCAAATAACAATATTATTTTCCTAAACAGACACCCCTATTTTAAAGGAAACAAACGACTCGTGCAAGAGTCGGACTCAAACTACTATAACAATGCTGGTATAAAATCACCAGTTTCCTTATGTCTCTTCCTTCGATGAAAACTTTCCATCGGCAGATTCCTTCAATCCGCGACTTCCTTCTTTCGCCACCGGCAATCTTCTGTTGACGTCAACCGCCACATCATCCTGTACCCATTGGCACTCCATGCCTATTGGCATCATCTCCTCATTGGCAATCGGCATCGGCAACATCTCCTCATCGGCAATCGGCGTCGGCAACTTTGCAGTTCTGGTGACTTGACTTCACCAATTAACCCTTATCGACAAGAATTATCCAGCTTCCATTGGCAACAAACTTATCCTTTTCACAGCTTTTACCTTCATCGGTAATACTGACCTATGACTTCCCGATGCCGATGGAAAACGGCTGCCGATCAATACAAGTCTTAGCTCATTTGACACGTGCGGAAAAACGGCGTCATTATCTGCCTACCCTCCCTAGGGTTTCATCGTCAAGTCGTCGTTCGTGCGTTTCAGTCGACATTCGATTCGATCTTCATGGTGTCCTCTGTCCATGGCCGACTTGTATTGAATCGACGCGCTTCTTACCTCAGGTAGCTAGCATTTTCATTCTATACTTACCTCATATGCTTGCTTCCGATAGATTTTTCGCACCCCTGGACTGTATACATTGCTTATATATTCTTTCTATTCTATCTTGTGGTAGTAGGGTTGGTCAGTTTGTGGTAGAGAATTCGGGGCAAAGCCTGCGAGTATGGATTGAGGCAAAGCCTCACGAGATTGACAGTGGCATACGGGACTCTTGCAGCATTTCTCAGTGGTTTTCTATTGTCAGAGACAGTGCTTTGACTGACAGCGGGGTTTTCACAATCGATATTCAGTGGTAGTGGCATCTCGGGCCTCTTTCAGCTTGTGTGATTGATTGATCAGTATGGCTCGGGTGAAGAACTTTGGAGGTGGTCCCTGTGACGACGACCCACCTCGTCCTCGCCCTTCCACCGCTCAGGAGAAGGGGAAGGCCAAGGCGAAGTCTCCCAGCAAGAAGTGGAAGCTTCTTGACAGAGACGCTCTGGCAACGATAGCAGCAGCCGAGGCCGCTGACCGAGAAGAGAGTCGTGATGGGCTTTGTATTTGCACCCGCACTCGCACTCGTACTCCTTCAGCTAGAGCTCAGCCGACTCAGTCTCCTCAGGCACCGGCAGCAACAATTGAGGCTACTCAGGCAGCAGAGGCAGTAGAGGCCGCAGAGCCAGCTCAACAGACTCCTCCGCTTAGACCCGCACTCGTGTCGAGGTTGCTCCTCGCCGCGGAGACAGAGTACCCCAACCAGCACCTCCACCACTATGTCTTACTGGCCCCCCAGTGATGCCCACTCACGTCGACCTCAGTTTGGATACTACTCAGTAGGTGTGGGAGCTTCGGTTTGTTGACCTTGATGAGTGGTGTCCAGTACAGCGACACCCTGACACTTCTCCAGGTTGGTGGCACCCTCGCCATGAGGACTTCTACGACGCAGCTCGTACGATGAGGATTCAGCTGCAACCCCCCCATGTGTGCCCTATTGAGCACATCCTGACTACTGGTGGAGAGGTGCTTCGACCTCTACTCACGTACCTTCCCGGGCTGACGGACCTCCTAGGCCGCTTGGGGACATACGTCGAGCACTGGGCCTGGGAGTTCTACGCTTCACTTTGGATAGACCCGGACCATGCTTTCTTTCAGTACACCTTCAGAGGAGAGCGCCACATGACCTACTTGACAGACTTCAGAGCTCGTTTCCACCTGACAGAGGCTCCCCTCAGGCTCCACGAGCAGTGTTTTGGGGTATGTGATCCCCCCCGCAGAGCAGTTAGAGGTACTACACCAGACACGAACCTTGTCACTCCTTGCTTTCGTCCTCCATTCGGTCCCGGTGCTAGAAGGACCCCTACCGAGTTGCACTCTCACGTTCGTCTCCTTAACGACGTGTTGAGGCGCCCTCTTCTACCTCGCACCGATTACCGTGACGCGCTCACGAACCTCCAGCAGTACCTCTTGGCAGCGATAATGTGGAAGACACCATTCGATATTGCAGACTTTATTGTGTGTGAGATGGAGGACACCATAGCAGATGATATTGTTTCATGGCGACAGCTCCCCAACGGTCACTAGATCTGTTTGCTGTTGGTACTTTCTCTCTGACTCAGTGTGCCTAGGATTGCTAGAGAGCTTGACCACTCACCGTCCGTGTTTCCGATCTACAAGATGAGTGCAGTAATAGATGGTCGCTGTGGCAGCAGAGTACTCAGGGGGATTCGTCGTGGTGTACCGGCCAGGGAGATGGCCGATGTGGATGCCTAGGACGAGGTGATCCGTGTAGTGGCACAGGCAGAGCTTGCTGACTTAGACTGCCAGGAGGACTTGGATCAAGGCACTAAGCCAATCCCCTCTGACAGTGATGACGAGGATTACCGTCCGTTTCCATCCCGTCCAGCAGTAGCTCACGACGCAGAGGCCGGACCTTCCAGCACATCTCCTCCACCAGCTCCATTCGACCCAGCTCTTTTTTGGATCTTGAACAGGCTCGAGGCGTCCCAGAGTTTGATGGTCGCGATGATCTCTCAGGTCTAGGCTCGATAGGATCAATTCCAGCACCAGCTTCTTACCTCCCAGGCTCAGACTCTGCACTTCATGGGTCACATTCTTTAGCACACTGGAGCTCCTCCTCCTCCGTACCTTCAGAGGCCGCCATAGTTTCATCTTGGTCCACCACCATGTCCTCAGTTTGGGCAGTTTGCGGGTCCGTTAGCTCTGCCTCAGCTTGGACAGCGCCCAGGGCTCTCACCTCAGCCACCTCCGCCTGGCGTTCCCTACTACGTCCAACACCCAACACCGTTGTCCTTGTATTACACAACGTTGGTGGCTTCCACTCCACCCTACGTGTGTCGTTTGGCTACTCCAGTTCCATCTCGACCAGTGACTCCCACTCTAGCTACACAGTCCTCAGGTGGACATCAGAGTGTGTCCTTCAGCTCCATTCTAGTTTCTGGTCAGACAAGTCAGTTAGTGGTTTGACTCGGTTGGGCAGACGACGTAGTTCACACCGATCACTACAGGGTTTACCCCTTACGCAGCGTCTACTGGCCTTGGTGCTTTAGCACGGGACCTCTCTACTAGTTACAGTGCCCTCACCGGCCTTGCTAGTCCCAGTGACTTCTAGCTGTCTTCAACGGAGCTCGTACCTCAGACTGGTGGCACGTTCCCCTCCTCAGTGGCTTCGTCAGAGCTTGCACCTTCGGACCCGACTGCTCTAGTCTCTACTCCTCCAGTGATCCAGATAGACCCGACTCCAGCTAGTGAGTCAGAGGTTGCCCCCTCAGTGTCAGCTCCAGCTCCAGACTTGCCTAGTTCAGAGGCACCGGCACAGACTGAGTCCGTGGCACCAGAGACACAGACGACAGATGCTCCAACAGAGTCAATGCCGATGCTACAACTTCTACTTCAGTGGCTACTGCTCCTGTGACAGCTCCCTCTCCCTCTGCAGCTCTAGACACAGCGGGTCAGAGTGGTGACAATGACTCCAGTCTAGACTACGAGCAGTTCGACCTCCGTGCTCGTGTTCGTGACCCGGTTGCTCCTCCTGCGCCTGACGCTTAGTTTTTGGTTCTTTGTCGCCAAAGGGGGAGAGAGCGAGTATGCTAGTGATAGGGGGAGTTGAGAGAGAGATTCAGATCTTTTGATGTGTTTACTCTTCTCGTACTCATGCATCATGTTTACCCTTTCCATGCATTGGCTTTTGTGTGGTGCTACACTTGCTTGTGACCTTTTGTGATTTCACTCATATATGATGATATGTCACTTTCTTATGTTCATGGTATGCTTCTGCGCTTTACTTTGATATATATATATATATATATGTTGAGCATATCTCTTGTACTCACACTCGATTCATATTCTTAGTACATGTCGTGGCTTGGTTTATTTAAGCATGTATTATTCTCTCATATTCACTAACACATGCTTAGATAAGCCAAGTCACTTGAAAACCCAAATAAAACTCTCTTATCATACTCTATGGCATATTGTCATCAATCACCAAAAAGGGGGAGATTGAAAGCATCTAGGCCCCTAGTGTTTCGGTGATTAACAACAATGCAATATTACTATGACTAACATGTGTTTTGCAGAGGCAATAAGAAAGTTAGGTCATGGTAATGGATGGTTGATTGGGCTATCATGGTATTCGTGCCCCTTAATGAAATCGTTTCGGTTTTCAAAGGATTAACGACAAGGTTGAAACATAGACTAGGTCTAAGTGTCAATTGGAGTTGAGAGACACTTAGAGTAGTTTAGCACCTTTATTTTTCCTTTGACCGTACTATTAAGGGGGTACTATCTAGTAGCTTGACCTAGGAGAGGCTATGTGATTAGGTGTGATGCACACTTGTGAAAACTAGCACTAGGAAGCTTTAGAAATAGTCCTTGGACCTTGTAGAATAACTTCCATGTTGGAAGTGTGTTGATCCAGCTCGAAGAGAAGCTCCGGACGCTAGTGGAACCTAGGGTCCGGACCATTGGTTGTGCGTCCGGACCCATAGGGTTTGCTCGGTCAAGTCAGAGCGTCCAGACGCTGTGAACAATGAAGGGTCCTGACACGCCATAGCGTTAGGACCCTATGTAGAGAGCTCCCGAGAGTAGAAATTGATCCGGACGCTGTTCGAAGTGTGGAGTCTGGACCGCAAGTTGCATTCGGACTCTATGCAGAGAGTTCTTGAGAGCGAAAATGGATCCGGACGCTGTCTGGAGTCACACGTCCGGACTGCAATTAGCGTCCGGACTGCGTGTTTTTTTGTGCTGAGTTCGCTGAACCGAGGGGGTCCGGACGCATGCGCATTTGTTCGGACCCCACCTTGCAGTAGTGTCCGGAGTGATGCAGAAAAGAGGATTTTGCCTCTAACGGCTAGGGGTTGGCTTGGGGGTATTTATACTTCTCTACCAGCCTCTTGGCATTACTCTTGCCCATTTCATTTGATGAACAAGCCTTGTGAGTTTACAAGGAGTGCAAGAGCCCTAGTGAGAGAGTGAATTGCAGTTCCATGACTTGATCCTCACTAGTTGCTTAGAGATAGCAAGTGTGCATCCATTCAATCACTAGACTAGCCTTAGTTAAGTGAGAGTTAGTGCTTGTTACTCTTGGTGATCGACATCACCTAGACGGCTTCGCAGAGGTTCACTTGGTGATCATCTGGTGGAGTTCATTGTGGATGACCCAAGCTTCATTGTGACTAGTTGTGGGCAATTCACCGAGCCGAAGTGACAAAGAATCAGTCCTTGAAACCTCGAAGGATTTAAAACCACAATTCATTCCAACCCAGATCGTACATGATTCAGTAAGCACAAGCTCACAGTGATAAGTTCAAAACGAAATAATATTACATTAGAGTTTAACTAAGTGTTATTACAACACCGAGTTCAAATAAAAGTAGCGAAAGTCTTTGTTTTGAAACATCCCATTTGCATACTATTTAAACCAAGTACAGTGCCATGCTTCTCATCAAAAGCAATAAAGAGAGACGTCAGAAGCTACCATTGCCCATGGTCTTCACTCATCATCATAGGCAAGGTAGAGACAGGCCTGGCAATAACCAGAATAGACCATACCATCTGCAACAAGGGTTAAGAAACCCTGAGTACTCGATTGTACTCAACTAGACTTACCCGACTGAGAAAGATATATAACCATACAACACTTCAAGGATTATTCAAGGCTTATTAGGTGGAGCTTATGAGATAGCATAACATTTGCACAAAAGATCATTACTAAATTACTCTAGTATTTAAAGATTTAAAAGCATCTTTTAGCATCAAGATTAGTAGAACTTAACAATTCTAGATTTGCACTTGATCTAGAGCATTCACTGATTAACCATCACAATAGTAACCATATCATGTTTGGCATGTAAACCATATAACCATCTTTTGGTTACTTATTAGAGTTCAAGTTTCTACAATGGGAGGAAGATCTTTCAAGTTTCTCACTGACGGAGAGAGACTGCTATTTTAATCAAATTCCTATCCAGCTAGAGTTTTATTCCTCAATCACACCCAAGTCTCCCCCGTCGGGTTGTTTTTTGGTGGGTCACCTTCAATATAACTCGGGTTTACGTCATGGGTCCCCACGTACAAGCATAAGTAGCAATTCACGCTAGCCAGGTCGTTCAAGCAGTGCCTGCCCTTGGTGCTAGGCCAAGACATTCAGGATACTTGCCCACGGTCTAGTATTCCGCTCGCAGTCCCTCATGACCCAAGTAGGAGGGGATTCCGACTCGAATTATAGAGTTAGGATTCGCGGTCGAAACGAGTTATTCGACCAACTATGAAGGAGGCATGCGTTAAATCTCGGCAGATGTCCAACCACGGTCCAGTGCCTAACGACACAGGCGGAGAGAACCCGCTCACAAGACCTCCAAGTCAAGTGGCTCACACACACATTGTCCGCCCGGTCTCAATTTATTGCTTCCACATGGTTATTTTCCACGATAGCAATTATAGCCAATCGTGACCAGTATCAACCTATCATCGTGGGTGATAGCAGACCACCCACTCTACCGGTCTAAGCAGGACTAAGCATGTGTTTCGCTCCTGGGCCTACGGGGGTCTTTGTTGGACAAGGAAGATATTATGCACCAATGGTTTCATTCAACTCCTACTAACTTTAATGAACATAAAAGTGATAGTATTGTAAGTAAGGTACTTGAAATAGAGTAAGATGGGTGTTTAATGCTCCGGGGCTAGCCATTGACGAAAGTAGAGGGCAGGTGGTTATGGCACTCAAGAATTTTCAGGACTTGTTCTCCTCCTTCTGGAACATCAGAAGCCTAAATCTCCTGGGGGACTCCTCCTTCTATCTCCCCGAACTCCAACAATGTTACTCCCTCCGACAATCCTGTATGCATGTATGTATATATGTATGATGATCCAAGGTATATGATAGGTCATATATGAGAATCAGACATGCTCCATGCACATGTAGGGACGTTCATGAGGAATGTTTTATGCAATATTTAATTTCATTCACCATGGTCCTTAAGTACCAAAATCAATCGTCAACTAGACAAGGAAAAGGATCTTTATGAAACCAACACTTAGAAATAAGGTTTACACTGATAGAATTCCACGAGTTTTGGTGAATGTCTATTTCTGCAGGGGGATATCAGGAAATATGGAAGAAAGGCCCACATGTCATGATTACATAGAGATAAACACCATTCGCAGAATCAAGAATACTCTAGAAGGGTCAAGAAGGCACGGGAAGGAACCAGAGGTCGAGCGGGCCCAGGGGCAGGGCACCCACCCTAACCCTTAGGGCGGCCGCCCTAGGGTTAAGCCCAATGGGCCTCTGCTCATGGGACCATCTCTCCACTGCCTTTGAGATCACATCTAAGCCCTCCATTAAGGTCGGTTTGATCCGACGACCGACGTTCATTTGAGGAGCCTATATAAGGAAGGCCCCCTGACCCTGAGGAGGAGAGCCTCTCTGACCTAATTCATTATTCATCATCCATCTCAAGAGGAGAAGCCCCTGATCAAGCCCTAGAGCCACCACATCAACTAGATCTCTAGTTTAGCATAGCTATATAGGATTAGGACTAGAAGGAGTCAATCTTCGATTGGTTTCTGGATATGTCAAGAGGATTATTGGTAATTCTCTCTCTAGTTCTTCATTGTTTATCATTTGTTCTTCAATATTATGGATATGACTTTGCTCTACTTCATTATATTGTTTATGACTTTACTCTATTCGTTTATGTTCTTAGTTATATTGTTCTTAGTCTATTATGATTATATACTTGGCTTAGTTAGATCTGAATCATATCCATGTTTAGGATCGTATAGCATTTATCCACCAGTACTATGGGTAAATGATAGATATTGTGTAGGCGTGGTGCCTAGACCATATTTATCTGCGATTGTACCCTACATTTCGGATCGTGAGGTAGTTCGCGGGAGTGATAGTCCTGTTGTGTCCTTTGTAGTCCTCCTGCCGTTTGTAGGGCAGGCAGAGCAGTACTATTACGGGGAAGTGATTACTATGTTTCTCATCTTCCTTAGTAATACTCACTACACATGAATATCTCTTATCTTGCCATGATTGTTGTTGGTATTTCTTATGACTATTGGATAAATCCGCAAGCGCACAGATTATACCGTTGTAGCACTTCACCCAGGAGTATTCCGGGGTATCGTATTTATATTCTCCCAAAGGAAAGCAGAGCTAGAAATGATAATAAAAGAGAGATCCTAGAGATCACCACAATTTAATACCAACCAGTGTAAGGGGTAATCGATATAATGATAGGAAGGTGATGATGCAACAAACCGGTAAAGACAAGTAAGAGATGACTAGTGAGTATAACTATGTGGGAGGACAACGAGAGAGTAATGGACTCCTGTTGTCGATGGTGCCTTCTAGGATCTTCTGGAGCCAGTTGTTGGTGGAGGTTGACAACATTACAGCTGGCAGGTAATTAGCCATTACATCTTGATTTCCCCAGCGGCGTAGACGGCGATCTCGTAAGTGGACGCCCATTGCTCTGGGTTTGCCTTGCCATCATAATTCTCCACCGACGTCACTCTGAAATTCTGGGGCCACCAGATGGCATGCAGACGAGCGGAGAAGGGGCGAATGCCTCCAATGGCTCGGGGTGCTGGTGGCGGTGTGCGACCGCGTCAGGGATTGTCATTATCGTACCGTGGGGATTGTTGACGGTCTTTAAGTACCAAAATCAACCGTCAACTAGGAAAGGAAAAGGATCTATATGAAACCAATACTTAGAAATAGGGTTTACACTGAAAAAATTCCACGAGTTTTGGTGAATGTCTATTTCTGCAGGGGGATGTCAGGAAATATGGAGGAAAGGCCCACATGTCATGATTACATAGAGATAAACACCATTCGTACAAACAAGAATACTCTAGAAGAGTTAAGAAGGCGCGGGAAGGAACCAGAGGCCGAGCGGGCCCAGGGGCAGGGCGGCCGCCCTACCCCTTGGGGCGGCCGCCCTAAGTCAAAGACCAATGGGCCTCTGCCTGTGGGACCACCTCTCCACCGCCTTTGAGGTTGCATCTAAGCCCTCCATTAAGGTCGGTTTGATCCGACGGCCGATGTTCATTTGAGGAGGCTATATAAGGAAGGCCCCCTGACCCTGAGGAGAAGAGCCTCTTTGACCTAATTCATTATTCATCATCCATCTCAAGATGAGAAGCCCCTGATCAAGCCCTAGAGCCACCACATCAACTAGATCTCTAGTTTAGCATAGCTATATAGGATTAGAACTAGAAAGAGTCAATCTTCGATTGGTTTCTGGATCTGTCAATAGGATTATTGGTAATTCTCTCTCTAGTTCTTTATTGTTTATCATTTGTTCTTCAATATTATGGATATGACCTTGCTCTACTTCATTATATTGTTTATGACTTTACTCTATTCGCTTATGTTCTTAGTTATATTGTTTTTAGTCTATTATGATTATATACTTGGCTTAGTTAGATCTGAATCATATCCATGTTTAGGATCGTATAGCGTTTATCCACCAGTACTATGGGTAAATGATAGATATTGTGTAGGCATGGTGCCTAGACCGTATTTATCTGCGATTGTACCCTACATTCCGGATCGTGAGGTAGTTCGCGGGAGTGACAGTCCTGTTGAGTCCTTTGTAGTCCTCCTCCCGTTTGTAGAGCAGGCAGAGCAGTACTATTACGGGGAAGTGATTGCTATGTTCTTCATCTTCCTTAGTAATACTCACTATACATGAATATCTCTTATCTTGCCATGATTGCCAAGTGTAATTGCACTAATCATAATATGCTACACTGTATAGTTAAGAATGACTTAGGAAATATAATACCTTTGTAGTTTGTCCTAATTCCATGCTAATGACTTGCTAGAATATCTGTTGAGGTGCTTATCATTATCTTATGTGGCTACATGCTGATCAGTATTTATCTTTTGTCACTATTCATTCATTATCTATATATATCTTATGTGACACTTATCTTGTACTGAGTGAGATAAATGAAAACTCTCCATTACACATGCAGTGATACTCATTAATCATCTTTATTCATTCCTCATTTATTCCCTTAGTATCCCTTCGCAGTGGTAAAAATATAAATAACGATACCTGGAATACTCTTAGTTAAAATGCTACATCGGTATAATCTGTGCGCTTGCAGAAACACATTTATATTTCATTAGAGCAATTGCATATTTCAATATCACACCTCTTTGGCATGCTGGGGATGAGAACCTAGCTTAAGTGTCATAAGAGATGTCAACAACTAAGAAGGTGCATATTTCTTCTCTTGTAGAGAAGCTAACACTTACCCTTTTTCAACAACCTTAGATAGAGCTTTTCATCATCAGTGAGCTCTCTAACACATGCAACTAACCATATTTATCATCAGGTTATTTGGTTAAGTAAACCCTTAAGTTTTTATTACTAAACTTATGCAAAAACATTTCAATATAACACCCCAAACAGCAGTTGAAAGAAAACATCACAGCAGGAGCTACACAAGACTAAAATTAGCAAACTTGGACCTTACGAAAAGCTTAGGAAATTATCTACAAAACATTCAATATACTCTCCAGCTCAATCCAAACTTAAATTAGTCAAACAATCACTTTAAGCAAAGTTGTTTGGTGAAAATAGGAAAAACACAGATTTATTACTTAACTTGTAAAATGCATAAAACTGAAACTAAACAGGTTATGGCTGCAAAATGTTAACACAAGATAGATAAACAAGTTATCTACAACACTAGTGTTCATATCTACTATGGAAACCATTTAAAAGTAAGTGAAACTAAGCAAGCAATTAAACATGTTACTCCTGTTTAACAGATTTAAGTAGTCACTTAGAACAGTTCTAGAGCTTCAACCATAGCTCCTAAAATCATGATAAAATTTGACAAGCAAGTTTACATAATTATCTATGTTGACATTTATTAAAACCACTTTGAATATTGGGTTGTCATCCCAGCATGGCGCTAGAAATGTGCGGTGATATTTATGAATGTAAAAGACTCTCTAGAAAATATATTTATTCTATCCGCAAGCGCACAGATAAAATACCAATTGTAGCACTTCACCAAGAAGTAGGTTTCAGGTATCGTTTATTTATATTTTGCTAAAGGAAAAGCAAACATTGGTGACATGAACTATCAAAGGTTTAAGACTAGAGATGGATTTGCAGAGCATGATTACTTATGAGAAACTCAATCACACAATCACTTGCTTCGGCAGGGGGGTAAGCCATAATAATAATAATGATATTGAAGTGCAAGCTCAAAGATAAATAACACAGAGATTAGAGATAGACTACTCCATATAAATGTAAGGTGACGTCGGATTAGTAAGAGAATAACTTCTAAGTGTATTCTAATCTATTAAGTCATAATCTACTCTAGCACATATACAATCATATATAGCATAAAGGACTCTTCATCTATGTATAAGGAACGTCGCTAAAGAAAGCCAGGATATAACAAGACTTACTCCGCAATACCAATTCTGCATGTCCTACCAACGGGGGGTGGACTATATAAGAATCAATGGAACTGTCACTTCCACGAACTACCACGCGACCTGGCCAATAGGATACATTTGCAGGTAAATAGCATCTAAGCACCATGCTTACATGTGATCTACCACCTAACTCCCTCGAGGTAAGAGCTAAGCGCTTTGCAAACTCATACATGAACTCATTATCAGTCATAACTATATCAAGTATAGAACTAGAACAAACTAAGAACATAATAAATAGAAACATAATGATATTAATAATAAAGTCATAGAGAAAGATACAAGATAATACTGATCTTTATGACGATGATCTGAAATCCAGAGTGCGATGCTCTACTTCTCTAGATCTATCTAATCAATCCTATAGAACTTGAAGGAATTTGGAGTAGCTATTCTAATTCTCTGGTGGAGAGAGGGATATGAAACCCTAGATTTTAGGGCTTCCTCTAATAATGATTTCTCCTCTTCCTCAGGGGTGGCAGGGCCTTCCTTATATAGCCCCCTCGAATGAACGTGGACCGTCAGATCAAACCGACATTAATCGAGTGGTTTAGATTCATCCTCAAAGGCGGTTAGGTCTAATCCTCTTCACACCACACACACTCTAGAAAACATCTCCAACTACGAGTTTCCATGTTCAGTAGTTCTGCTCTTTTGAGAGAAGGAAGAAGAGAGTGGAAAGGAGGAATAGAAAGAGTTTTGAAGAGAGAAGAGAGAAGTAGGAATCACTTAGAAGATAGTGACCACGCTGTCCAAGCATAACTAAAATCTGTTTAGGGGGAAGTGCTGCTGAAATCTCCAATAAAACGTTGTCTCGAACGACTAACACCCGAACGACTGACATCTGGACGGCTAATCACTAACCATCTCTTTTGTCTCACATTCTCCATGAGTTTTTGTTTTTGTCATCAAGTTTTGCAGGATGTTTAAGAAAGTCACTAAAGCCGCCAAGGAAGCCATGAAGAGTGTCGGAACAAGACATTCGTCCCAGCTTTCCTCTCGTCACTCCGAGATGAGCGTCGATCCACCGGCCGAACAACCACCATAATCACCATCAGGTAATATAAGGAAGGTCCTTCTGAAAACAAGTGACCTTGGATTAATTTCTTGACGAGAGAAAGAAGTCTTCCAGAAGCTGAAAACAAAGGTTTCATCCACACACCTACCATCGATCCTACCCTGCTAGAAGACACAGGTATGGATTCTGAACTTGATCTTATTTTTCAAATAATTGGGTGGACAGACTTTTGGAATGTGACGGAATTAGGATCCCGTCTTTTAACCATTGAATTTCTTTGCACCTTATAATTAAGTGAGGGCGGGATCGCTTTTTCGGTTATTCAAACAAAATTTTATTTTTGTCATGGAGGGAGTTGAGTAACCACCTCGGTTTCTCTCCAAGAGCTATCCTAGACTTAGATGCTGATCTTACAAATTTTGATAAACACCAGTTCTGGCGGGAAATTTCTAGAGACCAACACTTTTTGCAACCCCAAACTAGTGACATAGAGCATCCCACACTTCTTATGTTTCATAAATGGATAGGATTTGTTCTGTTCCCTAGAGATGACACCAGGAAGGTAAGAGTAGGAGATCTGCAACTTCTTTTTGCTGTTATTAATAAAGTGCATGTTTCACCTATAACTTTATTAGTTGCACATTGGCTGAGCACACCAAACCTGCTAGGTCATGTTGGTTGCACATCTTTGATCACCCGTCTAGCCACAAGCATGAATTTATTAGAAGGCTCATCACTTAACTTCATTGATGAGTTCCGACCTTATTATGGCTATGACTCATTTAGACAAGGAAGAATGTTAAAGAAAGAACACAATATTATGTATATGCTTTATGATAAGGGCAAGGTCCGGTTACCTAACCCAGACCTTGGGCTCTACACTGTCCAAGTTATTTGATTGAAATGGAAGCAGAGCCAGTGAATCAGAGAGCGCCACAACACGTGGCCTCCGAAAGGATGGCCAGTCATCAAGAACGCACATGGCATGGAGCTGATCCAGGACTAGAGGGACCGACGCACATCAGTTATAATGAGTACAACCCTCGCATCCTTAGGGATCTATGGGGTCAACATACACGACAAGAAGAACCAACTCAAGAAACATGGCCAGAAGGGCAAGACCAACAATGGGCAAACGAACCATACCAATCTGGAAGATATTCCACTGACCCATATGGGGCATCAGGGTCCCGAACCCAACCTCATTTTGATGCAGGTCGAGCCTCCAATGCCACATACGCATTCACCACAGATTATTACCATGAGACCTGATGAGGAGTGGCCCGATCTTCCATGTGGTAACCGATAAATTCGATTGGGGAGAACTCGACGTTGGCGATCCAGCTTCAAATCAGACATGATTCGAACCCTGCAACCGTTACACCACTACTCCGTTGGTTATCAACCAAGCACAACTTGATTGACCTCACCAATAAGGCTTTTCCTGCAAGTGAATCGAAGAACACAAGCAAGAAGGTATAAACACGCAATCTGAAATTGCAAATATGAACGATGTGAATGTCAATAGTTGGTTCAAGAACTCGGTTCCAAAGGACTAATCAAAACAGTGGAGGAGATCAAGAACGAAGGGGCCCTGGATCACTGTAAAAGGACTAATCGACACAGTTACAATGAACGATTCAGTTTCTCGATGGAAAACTAAACTCTAAAACAAAACTCAATCTGTTTGTAGCGGCTCTAGGGAATATAAGGAGGAGGGAGGATGACCAAAAGGGTCCTGTGGTCGTCCTACAACCCTAGGATGAGTCCCTAATGGACCCAAGTTGATACATGGGTCATGGGCCCAAAATTGCGTGATGCAGCACCGGAACAGATTCTGGACGCTAACTTGTTTCGACGTTTCCTGATGACTCAGAAGGCATTTAGACTTGAAATCACTGTCATTGGTTTCCTTATGAAATTATCTTTCCATCCATGGGTGAATCATCGAAAATGGAGTTCGGATGCGTCCTGGGCATCCGTTTTACTCCTTGTTGGTCCTGGACTCCGAAACAGACTCGAAGTCGACGTGGCAGCTGAGTTGGAGATGAGTTGCAACTTGGGAAAGGCGATGGCGTAGGCGTGTCCAGTGTAGCGATTTCCTCATCATCCTCCCCTTCTTGAATTGTAGTCATCCTTGACTTCAACGTGGCGGTGTCCTTCTCATCCCCTCCTTCTAGAATTAGAGTCGTCCTCGACTCCATCCCATCAACGAACTCCTGCAAAAGGTTAGTGGCAGCAGGCAATGCACAAGACATAATAGGTTGACAAAACATAGTATGACATCGTGCATCAGGATTATCACATAACTCAGTAGTAGCAGAAGTTGTAGCAAGAAAAACACCTCCTGGTAACTTAATCCCATTATTTTTAACAGTGTTTAGCGGAGGGTTATTTTTAATCTCTCGAGCATGTTTAACAATATCCATAGGAGACAAAGGCAGCAAAGTAATTTTCTTGTCCTTATGCATGAAAGTGTATGTATTAGTTTTACCATGGTGTAAAGCATCAGTATCAAATTCCCATGGATGTCCTAACAAAATTGAACAAGCTTGCATAGGTACAACATCAAAATCAACAGTATCATGATAAGAGTGTGTGAAAAAGCTAATGCGGGCTGATTTAGTTACCTTAGTCTGACCACTATTATTGAATCATTGAAGTTTATATGGATGTGAATGTTGTCGTGTGGTCAAGCCAAGCTTCTCAACCAAATCTAAACTCACCAAGTTGTTGCAACTCCCGCTATCAATGATGGTGAGAACATGACAACCTTGCACAATGAGATACATGTGGAACAAATTGTGGCGTTGGATCTTCAACTCTTCTTTATGTCCTACATGTGAACTCAACACACACTGCACAAGAAGGCTAGGATAGCCTACGGCGGCAGCCACTGAATCAATGGTCTCCTCGTCTGGATCGCCCTCGGTGGAATATGTATCAATGTTTTTTATCAAGGAATCTGTATCAATGTTAGCAACAAGGGCTAATTCATCTTCAACATCACTAGCACTTACATATCCATCCTCGGTAGCAATGAAAGCGCGACGACTGGGGCATTCGGCAATTTTTGTCCCATGCCTTTTCAACGGTGGCAAATGATTTTAGCGCTGGAGGAGGAGGGTCTAGTATATGCACCCGGAGTGGTACCTTTCTTCGACTGAAACTGCACATTAGACAATTTGCTTACCCCGGAAGAAAGTGGAGGTGTAGATGTCTTGGGCGTCTCCGGCTCGGAGGGCTGCTGAAAATTCCACCCAGTGTTAGACCTGAAAGGCTGTTGTTGTGTGCGTCCCTATACTTCTCATTCGGCCTTTGTAGCAAGATGATACAATTAGGAAAAATTGCGTCATTCTTTATAATCAAGAATATTCTGTATATCATGATTTAAACCACCAAAGAATCTAGCACTAGCATCATTATCATCTTCATTTATACCACAACATGCTAAACCAATAAGCAATTCCTAATAGTATGCTTCTATGCCTTTTTCGCCTTGTTTTAAAGTTTGCAGTTTCAAGTGTAAATCACGTTGGTAATAAGGAGGAACAAAATGAAATTTCATACGTTGTTTTAAAACATTCCAAGTTTGAGGCACAACAGCAACATTACCAGCATTGCAAAGATCACTCCACCAAAACAAAGCAAAATTAGTAAACTCACTAGTAGCAAGTCTAACTCTATGCTCAACAGGTACATTATGAGAATCAAATTTTTATTGAACAGCAAGCTCTCAATCTAAGTATGCCTCAGGATCAATATTACCAGCAAAACGAGGTAGGCTAAATTTAATTTTAGCAAAAGGATCATTATTTCCATGATTATTACCTCCCATACCACGACGATTGAAGTTGTAGCGGCGACGGTTGTGTGCATCACTGTCAACATCTGCATCTCCATCATCAAAAACATCCTCATCTGCATCATTAGCACGAGGAGGTGGACGGCGTTGTTCAACCTGCTCAATGCGGGTGACCAGATTGTTCACGTTGCGTGTCAGCTCGTTCATAAGATTGTGTTGTTCATTGATGAACGTTGTAAGCTCGCCCTTAGACACACACTCATTGAAATCCGTCGGAGATCCTGAGATGGTTAGAAGATAGAAAAATACAACACCAAAGTATTATCCCTATCAACTAAAAGGAACCAAGTGGTGGTGGTGGTGGTGGTGGTGGTGAAAGTGGAATACAAAATCACAAGCGGCTTACCACCGTCTTGCAAGTGTTCTTACCAAAGCCTAACAGTAGCAAGACCAAATTGGCGAAACAATCGGTTGTTGAGCGTGGTAACAGTTGCAAGATGATCCTGTGCTGACAGAAGTATATGTAGAGCTTTGGGAAAGCACACTATGAGTAGCAAGGATTAGCAAATAACGAATGCAGATTTAGCTAAGTTCAATAAGTATCCAAAGTACAAATCACAATTGCTGGCTAAGATGTATCTAGACGTAGCGCAACAAGGTGAAACAAAGGACGTTGGAAAAACTCACAGAACAAGCAAAGTCTCGGATTTTTCCTTTTTTCCTTAATTTCCCTAGATTTTCCCAAAAGGCACTAGTAGGAATCAAACTTTTTTATTTTTTCACTATTTTTTTATATTTTTCTCTGAACAAGGATCACCAAATATGTAACCACAAAAATGGCACCTTCAACTGAGGTGAGATGTGGTCTATAGAAATTCTGGAAGTTCTCTGCAAAGCGTGCAAAAACTTTGATAATTTTTTTCTTTATTTTCCCGATTTGTTTTGGCACTTTTGTCAAAACCAAACAGACCTAAGGTCAGTTTGGGTCAGCTCCAAATGATGTCAAGAAGCTCCACAATTTGTTTTAGATTTTTCTAACAAACGAGCGAAAAGTTATGCCTGTTTTATCGAAGGTATGTCAAGTTATGTTTTCCGGAAGGCACAATACGACGACGGCGGCGGCGGCGGCAGTTAGGGCAAAGTGTCCCTGAACTCCAACACCGATCACAAGATCAACGTCCGTGTGACTAAAAATAGTAGATAATCGCCAGATGATGTAAGGAGGCTTGCAATGCAGGCAACAAATAACAGCGGCTGGCAACCTATCTAGGGTTTGCGTGGCGGCGAGAGATCACACAAGGCGGCTAGTGGTGGCAAGTCGAGTGATGTGGTGGCTTCAACTTGTTGTTTGGGAACGGTGGATGAGATAGCGGCGGAAACAAAGAACAACAACGGTGCGGTTGAACTACGACGACAAACACAATCTAAACCAACAACTTGACTGAAACCACAGACACAAACTCAACAAAGCAAATCTGAAAACGAAATTGCAAGGCACAAAAGGTGATAGGACAACGGAAATTGAAATTTTTTTGTAGGCTTTTTTTGGACTCTAGTTAATGAACAAATACGAATCTAAGGCAAACGAGAGTATACCTCGCGGTAAACCTAAAATTCTGATACCAATTGATGAGGAGTGGCCTGATCTTCCGTGAGGTAACCGATAAATTTGATTGGGGAGAACTCGACGTTGGCGATCCGGCTTCAAATCAGACACGATTCGAACCCTGCAACTGTTACACCACTGCTCCGTTGCTTATCAACTAAGCACAACTTGATTGACCCGCCAATAAGGCTTTTCCTGCAAGCAAATTGAAGAACACAAGCAAGAAGGTATAAACACGCAATCTGAAATTGCAAATATGAACGATGTGAATATCAATAGTGGGTTCAAGAACTCGGTTCCAAAGGACTAATCGACAGAGTGGAGGAGATCAAGAACGAAGGGGCCCTGGATCACTGTAAAAGGACTAATCGACACAGTTACAATGAACGATTTAGTTTCTCGATGGAAAACTAAACTCTAAAACAAAACCCAATCTGTTTATGGTGGCTCTAGGGGAATATAAGGAGGAGGGAGGAAGACCACAAGGGTCCTGGGGTTGTCCTACAACCCTAGGATGAGTCCCTAATGGACCCAAGTTGATACATGGGCCATGGGCCCAAAATTGGGTGATGCAACACCAGAATAGATTCTGGACGCTGACTTGTTTCGACGTTTTCTGATGACTCAAAAGGCATTTAGACCTCAAACCAAAGTCATTGGTTTCCTTATGAAATTATCTTTCCATCCGTGGGTGAATCATTGAAAACGGAGTCCGTATGCGTCCTAGGCGTCCGTTTTACTCCTTGCTGGTCCGTAACTCCAGAATAGACTCGAAGTCGACGTGGCAGCTGAGTTGGAGATGAGTTTCAACTTGGGAAAGGCGTTGGCGTAGGCGTGTCCAGCGTTGCGATGTCCCCATCAAGACTGGTGCCTTCTACGCCCGCACCGACAATAGCCTCCTTGCCATCCAAGAGACACAAGCCCAACACATCCAACTACTAGAGCAGCAAGAGAAGTGGAACGAGGACCACACCATCGCCATGCAAGAAATGCGAGATGAGAATGCCACTATCGGTGAGAACGTGTCTACTCTACTTCAATTCTTCAAACTTCAATAAAGCCATCCGCAGCATCAGCCAGTTTGGGGGAGTGTCTCCCCCAATTATCAAGGTAAGTTTTCTATTTCCCTTTATTTTTCTATAATCATTTTCTATTTTTACCTTTGCGTATTTAAAAAAAATTTAAAAACTTATAAAATCCAATAAATATTTTTTGTTTTGTTTACTGCATTTCTTAATCATGAAAACCAAATAAAAAGAGTGTGTAGATAAGTGTGCTTTATTTTTTTGCTAAGTTTAATCTGTCTTGAATAAAAAGTTAGCATGATAAAAATAATGAACAGTTTCTCTATTTACTTTCTTACAAGAATCTAGCTTTCAATATGAAGTTCTCCCAATAAATGCTAAAATAATGATCTAAATACCTGTGGGAGCGTAAGGCTAAACTAAGTCTAGGTAATTGGTTGATTTAATATGAAAGTCGAGCTACTGTTTATCTTGTTCTTACAACACTAATTCTGGAGATTTATTTTGAAAACTCAAAAATACCACATGATGAGTTCCTGTATGACAAGAATTTAAAATCCTACCACGGCCATATATACATGCTTACTAGATTAGGAAACCACATTTTCACATACTGCTTATGAGCATTGAGTATGGTCAAGTTGTGTGACCCTCGAGAACTAGTCATGCGGTCCGAATCAAGATTCACCTACACTACACCCACATACGCTACTTCTATCCTAGAAGTATGCATCCATATACACTACACCCACATACGCTGCTTCTATCCCAGAAGTACGCATCCACATATATCCACTCATTTCCATCTCCAGATCCACCAAATATTTCATCACTCATTATCCCACAATAGTGTTACTCTCTCACTACAAGGATTCAAATATAGAAAGAGCATGGGCTATGCAAAAATATATATTTATATCCGAGGAAATAAAAAGAGGCAAGTGCCCGGACCCTTGAAATAAAATGATTATATCTCCGAGGAAATAAAAAGGGGCAAGTGTCCGAAACCTCGAGAGAGAGAGAGAAAATATATGAGCAATTGTCCGACAGTAAAATTAGGGGTATCCAACTACCCACTTAAAAAACACAAAAGATAGCCCATGTTCTCCCAGAAGCAAAAGATAAGACAGTTATCATCATTACATCTTTATCACCATTACACCATCATCACCCTTACATATTCATCATCACCATTATCACCACACATGCACATCTTGATTTTGACTTATTGACCTGTTCCTTTGGATCCACGGTTTGACTATGCAACATATGTCTTGTAAGTATGTATTCTCTATCTCCCACCTATGAGCTCCTGATATTAGCCTTATTAGAAGTAGGGTGAGAGAAGGCAATACCATAATGCCTTATACCACAAATACCACATATTTGAGAGAAGGGCATCCACCATAAATTAATGCCTTGGTAAGGATCCAAAAATACCACAAAGGAGTGAGTTGAGAGAGTCATACTAAGGAACTCTGAGTTTTATTTGAAAATTTATGAAAACTTCAGAACAGAGGTGAAGTACAGAACATGAGACATAGTGCTTGACTTGATTATTTTATCTTTCAATTACTCAAGACTCAAGTGCAGGTACTAAGCCCCATGGTAAGTCACTCTAATCTAGAGGAGAATTTTATTTTGAATGCATGTGTGCTTGTTAGAAAGTAAATTTTGAAGCAACTTCTAATCCATCTGAGCTAGTTGTTTGCTCAGGGAGGAGCAAAGGGTAAGCTTGGGGGAGCTTGTTGATGGTCGTTAAGTATCAAATTCTATATGTCAACAAGAGATGAAAAGGACTTAATTGAATCAACACAATAGACTAAGGGGATCCAACTGACCGAATTCCACAAGTTTTGGTGAGTTTATGTTTTTAGAGGGAGTTATCAGGAAAAGAGCAAAGGAAGGTCCACATGTCATGTTTACATAGAGAGAAAGGACCTCCGCACAAGAAAAGAATACTCAGGAAGACTCTAGAAGCAACCGGACCAAGCCAGAAGCCGAGGGGGCCCACCCCCAGGGCGGCCGCCCTAGGGTTTGGGGCGCCCGCCCTACCCTTGTGGTCAATCAGGGTGAAATTAGAGGATTATACCTAACCGCCTTTGAGGATGAATCTAAACCACTCGATTAAGGTCAGTTTGATATGACAGTCCATGTTCATTTGAGGGGGCTATATAAGCAAGGCCCTGCCACCCCTAAGGAGGAGGAGAAATCATTATTAGAGGAAGCCATCAAAGCTAGGGTTTCATATCCCTCTCTCCACCAGAGAATTAGAATAGCTACTCCCAATTCCTTCAAGTTCTATAGGATTGATTAGATAGATCTAGAGAAGTAGAGCATCGCGCTCTAGATTTCGGATCATTGTCATAAAGATCGGTATTATCTTGTATCTTTCTCTATCACTTTATTCTTAATATCATTATGTTTCTATTTATTATGTTCTTAGTTTGTTCCAGTTCTATACTTGATATAGTTATGATTGATAATGAGTTTATGTATGAGTTTGCAAAGCACTTAGCTCTTACCTCGAGGGAGTTAGGTGGTAGATCACATGTAAGCGTGGTGCTTAGATGCTATTTACCTGCAAATGTATCCTATTGGGCGGGTCGCGTGGTAGTTCGTGAAAGTGACAGTTCCATTGATTCTTATATAGTCCACCCCCCCCGTTGGCAGGACTGGCTTTCTTTAGCGATGTTACTTATACATATATGAAGAGTCCTTTATAATCTATATATGATTGTATATGTGCTAGAGTAGATTATGACTTAATAGATTAGAATACACTTAGAAGTTATTCTCTTACTAATCCGATGTCACCTTACTTTTATATGGAGTAGTCTATCTCTAATCTCTGAGTTATTTATCTTTGAGATTACACTTCAATATCTTTATTATTATTATTATGGCTTACCCCCTGCCGAAGTAAGTGACTGTGTGATTGAGTTTCTCATAAGTAATCATGCTCTGCAAATCCATCTCTAGTCTAAAACCCTTGTTAGTTCGTGCCACCAATGTTTGCTTTTCCTTTAGCAAAAAATATAAATAAACGATACCTGAAAATTACTTCCTGGTGAAGTGCTACAATTGGTATTTTATCTATGCGCTTGCGGATAGAATAAACATATTTTCTGGAGAGCCTTTACATTCATAAATACCACCACACATTTCTAGCGTCATGTTGGGGATGACAACCCAGTATTCAAAGTGGTGTTAAGAAATGTCAACAGGCCATATGGATCAGTTTGTGCCTGGACCGGGACCAAGGCTGTGGTAATGCGCTATCAGCGACCGGGGCGCAGCTACAACAGGTCTATGTGTTAGGGCGACATGCGCCGCTCCCTATCCTTGTGGCGTTTGTCGGAGCTCCACGTGTCACGCTCCTAGTTTGCGCGATGCTTCGGCCAACTCACCGCGACAAGACTTGTCATAGCGTCCCTTACGCTTCTCTGACTGCTTCACAAGTCGAGAAATGGTAGTGGTGGACCCCTCCCGAACGCGAAGTGATCTTAGCCTCGCCAACTCCGTTCCTTACTTGGTCTATTTAAAGTGGTGCGACGACTGGGTTGACACGCTCCACTTCACTCCTTCACTTTCCCTCCCCGCTTAAGCTTCCTTATGTTCAGGTTGCCGTCCGTTGATCCATGTACCGTGACAAGCGTCCCATGGAGGGTGGTTCTAGCGGGGAGCGTGCGTCTGACCCTCGGAGTCTCTGTCGCCGGATGATCGAGTCGGGGTGGTACCTGTGTCGTCTCCATTAATTTCTCCTTCCGGTTTTGTTCACGTGCTAACTAAGCTTTGTCCGTTTGACCAGGGTGATCTCGTCAACCCACGACGCCTCTGTTCCGCCCGGCTTTCAGGCGTGGGTGGCACCACCTCACGTGCTCGTGCCGGCCCGTCCGGCGCCCAACGTGGGCTCGGGAGCCGCTCTTCGTCCGGTTGTGGTCCCGGCTCCGCTGAGGCCTGTGTCGGTGCTTCCTATGCGTAGGTATCGCAGCGTGTTGGAGGAGCTGCTTAGTCGTCCGATGTTGAACCTTCGCCAGGTTCAGGACACAGAGCTGCTCTGCCGAATGCTTGAAGGCTTCTGCCAGAGTCTGTTGGAGTCCGTGCAGGCAGGCTACCGTCTCCATGACCAGCTGGCTGAGGCTGACGGGCTCGTCGTGGGTAAGTAACACTGTTCCTTTTGGTTTTCGTTTCACTATGGTCCGTTTGCGATGCATCACGTTGTTTTCCTTTTTGTAGTATTGGAGGAGCAGTTGCCGGCTCTTCGTTCTGCCACGAATGATGTCACTGGCCTCCTCCGTGCACCCGGGGACACTGTGATTGAGCGTCTCCAGGCTGCTCCCATGCGCGTCCACGACATCGTCACACGTGCCGTCCTCCATGGGGTCGGGGTCACATTCGTCATGGCCGAGGTTCGTTCCGGGATGGATATGATGGACGCAGCTGGGTTCCCGCACAGGCAGAGCATCGATCAGTACACCAACCTCATTGAGCGGCTTTCCGGTGTGGCGGAGGCCGTCGTCGACGTTGTGCCTGCGGAGGAGGTCCTGGCGGAGTGGCTGAGGGCAGAGGCCCCACGACTGTTTATTAGTTTCTTGCTAAGTCGGATGCATCGCGCCGGTTGAGCGCTTTATTTTGTTTGTATGGACTAGGCCTGCTGAGCCCCTTTTAATCTTCTGTAAGCGTCGTCGTTTAAGTTATCGTTTTCGTTTCTTAGTTTTTCGTTTATTGCTTATAATGTTTGATGGTTTGATCATGCGTCGGGACCATCATTGTGCGGCTCCCGTGTTTGTTCCTCGCATCCCCATGATCTAGGATGTAGAAGTGAGCGGCCTCGTGTCTTTCCTCGATGGACGATATCGAGCGCTCGGCGATCTACAATCGGGTGGTTTAGGGGAGACCCCGAGTCCTCATCCGTGGAGGCTCGCACTGGCATAGGTCCGCTGGGGACCGATCTCTGTTCTCAACAGTCGATACATATAGTACCTGGATCCGTTCGTTGGGAGCCGAGGGCCCGACGTCACACCTCGAGGGTTTTACCACATATTCTGTTATCTGTTGAAGCCTAAACACGTTTACCAAGCATGTTCGATGTGAAGATTTCTACATTCCGGCCGCTGGGGCGCACATAGCAACGTCCCTCACTCTTCGGTTTTGGCCGGGGAGGCTGTCGAACCCGTGGAGTTTTGGGCCAGCCCACGATCCCATGACTTCTACTGGCTCATTTAGTACATGAGCATGGTGGGTGAGGCGATCTTTCGATTGTAACGAAGGTTTTCTGCCCCCATTGTTGTCCCTGTATTTTGAATAGAGGGGATATAGAGAATTGAACATTCTTCGGATGGGTGTACTTACCGGTTGTTCTCACCTCTTTCGTCAACTGTGGTGGACTGGTCAGGTTCTTGTGGCATCTGGCTTGTTTGTTTTTGGGAAGCTGATGTCTGTCATTTGCGACCCACAGACCCTTGTAGTAGCCCGCACTTGGTTCAGATGAACGGCCCACATGTTACTGGTAGTTTGTCAATGTTGTTTATGCCCGGAACGCGAAAAGCCGCGTCTTTACAACCCAAAGAGCGTACGTAGAATGCGAAGAGTTGTATTTTCGCACCCCAAGGGACGCGCGCGTGGAAACCGAGGGGACGACGACTTTGTGTTATATATCTTGGTGAACCGGAGTGACTTTCAACCGCCCTCTCCAATCTCTTCTCATTTACCAAACATGAGGGGCGAGCACAAAGGGCTTCGCCGTCACCAAGAAGGACCTCGGGAGGCGCGTCAACCTTGCTTGAGAGATGGATGCTGGCCCCGCTCGTCTCGCCATGGCGTTCGACGCTCTGTTGATGCTGCCAGAAGATCTTCTAGTCCAGATCTCTTTTCGCATCATCGACCATGGTGGCAATGTCTTCGAGTACCTGAATCTGCGTCGAGTCTGCCGTGTCTTTCGAAGGATTTGCAATGATGGCGCGATGATTCGGCTCCTATCCTTCCGACAGATTCAACATTACTGTCGGCCTAATCGTCGATTGCTGGAAACCAACCATGAGAAGCGCTTCTTTGGGGCCAACCATCGGGAGGCTTTGTGCTTTCGTGGTGTGGAAAGGTTGATGCTATGGGGACGGGACCCTGCCAGCCAGGTGCTCATCGGTCAGGCGGTCGCGGCTAGAGATGATGACGTGATGTATTTTAGGGCCATGATGCTATACCGTGCGGATCCGGCAGACCCCGAAGCCCTCGTCCTCATCGACCGAATCAGCGGCGGCGCATTGCCGGATGTCCGATGGGGCAACCATGGCTTAGGTCGGCTTCGCTTCCACTCTCATGGGGATCTTCACATCATTGGGTGACGGAGAAGGATTCCCTACACAGAAGACGTGCTGGGGTTAGTCGTTGGCGACCCCCATGTTTGCATTTGGGAGGAGTGCAGACGTTTTGGGCCGCCGGATCGCGCCCTGGCTGAGATCATCAAGTACTATAGCTTGGAGTGTCGCATCCGTCATGAGTTCGAGCTCTGGACTTGGGATGTTAACGATGTGGTCGCCTATCGCATCGGTATGATGAGGCTGTAATGTTAAATAATTCATCCAGGATGTGGTGCTTTCACTTTTGATGTTTGGAATGGTTTCCATAGACTTGGGTCATGTGTATTTGTTCAGATTTTTCTTTTACTTCATACATATTGTGTAGCCCCCGGGTAAGAGGTTTCGTTGTATGTCGTCTGTGGAAGAAAAGCTCTTACCCAAGACTGGTCATGGGTCCTCTTCGGAAAAAACAGGGCGCCATGCTTGTATAATGCGTAAAGGAAAAAAATTCAGCCGGGACGCTTGCAACGAGGAATTTTTAAGGGTAGAAGCGGCATAGCTGTTGTATGTTCCAGGCGTTGGTTAAGATTTTGCCGGCGAAAGTCTTGAGCCGGTATGCCCCGGGTCTTACTGCCTCGTGGACGATGTAGGGTCCTTCCCAAGGCGACGTGAGCTTCCACCGCTCCTTGTTGCTTTGGAATCTTCGGAGTACCAAGCCCACTAGCTGTAAACTCCTTGGTCGGACATGTCGGTCGTGGTATCGTCGTAGCGCTTGCTGATACTTGGCCGAGTGTAGGAGGGCGGCATCCCTGGCTTCGTCGACCTGGTCTGTGGCGTCCTCTAGGAAGGTTTCCGCCTTCCCCGAGTCATAGGCCTCCACCCTTGGGGATCCATACTCGAGATCAATGGGTAGGACATCCTCTGATCCATAGACCAGGAAAAATGGCGAGAAGCCGGTGGCTCTGTTCCACGTCATTCTGAGGCTCCAGAGGACGGAGGGGAGCTCCTGGAGCCACTTTTGGCCATATTTGTGCAGTCGGTCGAAAATCCTTGATTTTATCCCTTGTTGGATGAGCTCATTGGCTCGTTCCACTTGCCCATTGGATTCCGGGTGTGCGACGGAGGCTCAGTCAACCCGTATGTGATGCTCGTCACACCACTCTAAGAACTCATTCGCGGTGAAGTTTGTTCCGTTATCGGTGATGATGGATTTGGGTACTCCAAATCGATGAATGATGTTGGTGAAAAAATTGACAGTTTCCTCAGCTCTGATGTTAGTGATAGGGCGTACCTCAATCCACTTAGTGAACTTTTCTATGGCAACCAGCAGATGGGTGTAGCCCCCGGGTGCTTTCTCGAACTGACCGACCATGTCGAGCCCCCACACCGCGAATGGCCACGTAAGGGGGATGGTTTGAGGTGCCTGAGCGGGCATGTGGATCTGTCTGGAAAAGAACTGGCAGCCCTCACAGGCACGGACTAAGGCTTGTGGGTCGGCCACGGCCGCCGGCCAGTAGAAACCTTGTCGGAACGCGTTTCCTACAAGGGTCTTGGCTCCCGCATGATGCCCACATGCCCCCTGGTGGATGTCTTGCAACAGCTTCCTTCCCTATTCGGCTGGGACGCAACGTTGCAGAACGCCCATCGCAGTTCACTCATAGAGTTCATTGTCGACAAGAATGAACGCCTTGGCCCGTCGAGTGAGTCGTTTGGCCTCCACTTGGTCTGTTGGGAACTCGCCTCTTGCTAGGTGATCTGCGTATGGTTTTCTCCGGTCCCTTTCTTCGGGCACCGCCTCTTCCTATTCTATGTTCATTGCTTCTGCTGCCTCGTTGTCATGAGTTGTTGAGACCTCGGTGCCCCTTGAGACTGCCGAGGAGCTTGTGCCGGGGGAGCTGGAGGACCCTGACTCCCCGATGCCAATGGACGGCTTTGGTTGATCATTCGCGAACACCCCGGGGGATAAGGGTTCTTGCCCCAAGGCTGCTCTGGCCAGTGTGTCGGCTTCTTTATTCTGTCGTCGTGGTACGTGGTTGAGCTCGAGGCCATCAAATTTGGACTCGAGTTTTCGCACCTCATGACAATATGCCACCATGCAGGGATCAACGCAGTTAGATTGCTTCATGACTTGGTTGACTACCAATTGGGAGTCTCCGCGGGCGTCGAGCCACCTAATGCCTAGGTCGATCATGATTCATAATCCATTGAGTAGAGCTTTGTACTCTACTTCATTGTTGGACGCTGGGAACAACAAGTGCACCATGTACCTCATCGTCACCCCACGGAGAGATATCAAAACAATCCCTGCACCCGTGCCGGTTTTCATGAGGGACCCGTAAAAGTACAGGGTCCAGTACTCCTGTTCAACAGCTGGAGTGGGGAGGGTCGCGTCCGTCCATTCTGCGATGAAGTCGGACAAGACCTGTGATTTTATGGCGCTTCGCGAGGCGTAGGTAATATTTTTATCCATTAGCTCTAACACCCATTTGGCTATCCGGTGGGCGGCGTCTCTGTTTAGGATGACCTCACCCAACGATGTGTTGCTCACGACCGTCACCACGTGGGATCTGAAATAATGCAACAACTTTCTCTTCGTCATGACCACCGCGTATACTAATTTCTGTAAGTGGGAGTACCGAGTATTCGAGTCGCTCAGTACTTCGCTTACGAAATACACGGGCCTTTGTACCTTGAGGGTGTGTCTTTCGTCTTCTCTTTCCATGACGAGGACAGTGCTCACCACCATCTTCGTGGCGGAGATGTACAGTAGGAGTTTTTCCTCGTCGTTTGGCGAGACTAGGACGGGCGCGTTGATTAATAGTTGCTTGATGTGATCAAGGGCCGCTTGAGCTTCGGTCGTCCAGGCAAATCATTTGGATTTTTTAGGAGCTTGTACAGGGGCAAGCTTTTTTGCCGAGGCGAGGAATGAAACGGCTGAGCGATGAGAGGCATCCTATGACCATCTATACCCCTTTTATGTTATGGATCAGCCCCATTTTTCGATGGTGGTGATATTTTCGGGATTACCCTCGATTCCCCTTTTGGAGACAACGAAACCTAGGAGCATGCCCTTAGGGACCCCGAAGACGCATTTCTCCAGGTTAAGTTTGGTGTTGTTCTTTTTGAGTTTCGCAAATGTGAGAGCAAGGTCGACCACGAGTCCACAAGCGTGCTGGGACATGACGATGATGTCATCCACGTAGACCTCAATGGTATTGCTCACTAGTTCGTCGAAACATCGGATCATGGTTCGCTAAAAAGTCGCCCTAGCGTTTCGAAGCCCAAAAGGCATGGTGACGTAGCAGAAGCATCCGAATGAGGTGATGAATGACGTGGCGAGCTGGTATGATTCGTTCATCTTGATTTGGTGGCATCCCGATGTTGCGTCAACTATTTGGTCTATGCGAGGCAGTGGATATGGATCCTTGGGACATACCTTGTTGAGACTCGTGTAATCAATGCACATTCTCCATTACCCGTTTTTCTTGCGTACCAGTATAGGGTTGGCGAGCCACTCGGGGTGGTACACCTCTTTGATGAAACCCGCGACCAGGAGTTTTTTATCTCTTCTCCGATCACGGCGCGTTTCTCATCGTCGAAACGGCGCAGTCATTGCTTAACCGGCCCAGAGCCTAGTTTGACATGCAGGAAGTGCTCGGCGACGTCCTTGTGTATGGTCGGCATATCCGAGGGCCTCCATGCGAATGGGTCGATGTTCGCGCGGAGGTAATCGACGAGCTCGTCTTCCTATTTGGGAGAAAGGGAGGAGCTGACATGCACGATCCTCTCCTCCCCGTCCCGGGTGTCAAGAACGACCACCTTTGTAGTCTCCATTGGCTCGAACGAACCAACCTTCTTTGTGTTTGGTGCCTCTTCTTGTGATGCGCTGGCCTCAGCCGCCATTTCAGCCACGAGTTGCTTCGAGGCCACGAGCGCCGACGCGTACGTGCAACATTCGACGTCGCACTCGTACGCGCGTTGGGGTGTCGTGCCTACTGTGATGACGCCTTTCGGACCTGACATATTTAGCTTCAGGTAAGTATAATTCGGGATAACCATAAACTTCGCATAGCACAGCTGCCCCAGTATGGCATGGTAAGTCCCCCTGAAGCCGACAACCTCGAAGGTCAACGTTTCTTTACAGAAATTGCCTGGCCCACCAAAGGCGACGGGCAAATCCATCTAACCGATGGGGTCCGCCTTTTTGCCCGGTATGACCCCGAAGAACGGGGCTCCAGAGGGTCCCAAGCGTGATCGTGGTATTTTCATCGCGTCGAGGGTTTCGACATAGAGAATGTTGAGCCCACTTCCGCCGTCCATGAGGACTTTGGTGAGGTGCTTCGTGCGGATGATGGGGTCAACAACTAACGGATATCGCCCAGGGTACGACACATAGTCGGGATGATAGCTACGATTCAATGTGATGGGAGACTCTGACCACTTGAGGAAGGTGGGAACAGCGGGGGTGGTTGCATATACCTCTCGACGGGTGACCTTCTACTGACGCCTGGAGGTGCATGATGTCGGTCCGCCGAAGATCATAAGTGTCTCGTCCGCCGGAGTGTAGTCGTCGTCCTTTCTGCCGCCGTCCTCTCCGTCCTCCTCTTTCTTCTTTGCCCACCTCTTCTTCAACCCACCACCGAGAAACTTTTTCATGAGGTTGCAGTCTTTGAGGAGGTGCTTGACAAGGGACGCATGGTTCGGATAGGATCGTTCCAGCAACCTCTCGAAGTGGTCGTTAAGCTGCCCGTCCGGTTGTCCTTCATTATTTTCTGCCGCCGCGATGAGCGACGGATCGTATCGTGGTAAATTTCGCCCCTTCTTGTGGATGATTTGAGGGTCCCTCAGTTTCCACTTTGTCGCGCTTGCTTCTGCTAGCTATGCCTTGAAAGACGGCGCCAACCGCCTCCTCGCCCGAGGCGTGATTGGTGGCGATGTCGAGCAGTTCCTTCGTCGTCATGGGCTTTTTACGTCCAATTTGTGAACCAGAGACTCGTAGGTCGTCCCTAACAGGAACGCGGTGACAACGTCTCCATCAGCCACGTTCGGGAGCTCATTACACTGCTGGGAGAAGCGACGGATGTACTCACGAAGAGTTTTGCCTCGCTTCTTCTTACAGTTCTTGAGGTCCCAGAAGTTTCCGGGTCGGATGTAGGTCCCTTGAAAGTTTCTGACGAAGGATTCTTTTAGGCCCCCCCAGTTCCCAATCTTCCCTTTTGGGAGGTGCTCCAGCCATATGCGTGCGGTGTCCGAGAGGTAGAGTGGTAGGTGATAGATTATGAAGTTTTCGTCATCCGCCCCGCCAGCCTCGCAGGCGAACCGATAGTCTTCCAGCCAGAGGCCATGGTTCGTGAGCCCGGTGTACTTCTGGAGGTAGGTTGGCGGCCAGAAACGTGTCAGGACTCGTGCGGCATGTATGCGTGAGGAGAAACAACGTGGCCCAGTGGGCTTAGGACTAGAATCCCGATCCTCATCGGGGTCGTGTCGTCCGCCCCTGCACGGGTGCCATCCGCGTCATTTGTCACTGTCGTCGCTATCGAAGCGCGTTCCGCGGCCGGGGCGCCGCCTGGCCTAGGCCAGGTCTTTTGCGGGAGTCGGCCTAGGTCTCTGACGGATAGAGTTTTCGGGCAGCGACGTGTTTTGGACGCTGGAAAGAGCCCCTGCCCTCTGTTGCACCGAGCTTTCCACATGCTGAGCCGTCGCGCGGTCAAGGAGGATGCGTAGCTCGCCCCTAAGCTTATTTTCCTCGTGCGTCGCGGCCTCGAGGAACTGTCTCACGAGCAAGGCGGCGACTCCTAAGTTCTGTTGTGCCCTCGCGAAGGTTGGTGGAGACCCGTCATCCTCGACAATACGGCATTGCACCTCTCGAGCTCGGGCTCGGGGGACCGACCGCCGGTCAGAGATCTAGCTGCTGCTCGAGGAGGGCACGCTCGTTGTCAATCTGGTGTCGGGCCTCGTCGAGCTCGTTCTTCCAGGCACGCATGGCGTCAAGGTTGATGTACGGTGGGGTGAAAGCCTCCTGGTTCTCGGGGATGATCTCGTCGCCATTCTCGTCGAGGTCGCGCACGGCTCCCTCAGGAGTGGATTCCCTCCCGTCGCACATGAAGCACTCCCGCAAGGAGGTTTCGTTGCCCTCGGGGGTGGCATGCTCAGCCCCCGTGCTATCGGAACTGGAGAGTCAGTTCTTCCTCAGTCATGAGATCATAGAATGACTCGATGGCCCCTACGAATCCGTCATCAGGGGTGTCGGTCATCTTCAAAGCGATGAGCCATTCGAGGATGGAAGCGGCGTTGACGAGACCGAACGGGTACGTTGCTGGCACACCTTCCTCCCGCAGCGCACCTCCTTTGATTTGGATGGTCGCGTCTATGTAGGAGAGCACTTGTCTCTGCACACAGTTTGGAGAGGGTCGCTCCGCTTTACGGCCCTCCGTGTGCTGGCGTGGTCTGCATCTGCGGAGTAGCGGACGATCGCTGCATTCGGAGGACTTTTCATCCGAGGCGTAGTACGTCGTTCGCTTCGCATCTGACTCTCTTCCTGTGTTGGGGTCAGAGAGGGGGTTGTCAGTACACCCCTCGGTGTCTTTACGGACCCCCATCGTTGCGGTGATGGTTCCGAGGTGGTCATCACTCGGCAGCGTTTCGTCACCATTAGAGCTGGGGTCCGACTCCAAGAGGTAGTCGTACTGGGAACGCACGAAATGTATCACGACATGTTCGTCCGCGTAATCGATTTTGTTGTCATAGTCGTCAGAGTCCCCCACGCCACTCACAAACTCCTCGAGTGGGTGGAGTCCTCTATCATCGTTCTGGGGGATTTCTTCCCCAGGATCGATAGGGCCAGCTCCAGGGCCTCATGGCCCAAGATCCTCGACCAGTGTGCCCCTGCAAGGAGTCGGGAGGTCCCCGTCTGGCTGGGCCAGGGCGTCGATGGCCTGATCCAGCGAAGGCGACATGCGGGTGAAGCTCCCGTCCAGGGAGCAAACGAACTCCAGGCTCCCAAAGCGGATGATGGAGAGCCCAGGGTGGTCAGCGTTGTGAGAGGCCATTCGGAACCCCTAAGGCGTCATGACACGCGATGCCCCCTACCTGGCGCGCCAACTGTCGGGGTTAAGAAACTACTAACAAGTAAATTTGTACGTGTGCCGGGTTCCGAATGGTGAGAAAGAAACAAGAGGTTTATACTGGTTTGGGCAAGAAATCCCTACATCTAGTGTGAGACTGCTCGTGTTCCTTATCTCTTCTTGGAGGGGGTATACAAGCTGGGTCGAGAGAGGGAGTGTGAATCTCAGGTCTCTTAATGCTTCGGTGAGTGGGTGTGTTCTTGCTCCCCTCCCTACGCCGCCCCCCTGCCCTCCTTTTATAGTCGCAAGGAGGTCAGGGAAGGTTACAAACGTGGGCCGAGAAGGATCTATGTGGGGTGTTGTGCCTTATCCTTGTCTTCTTCAGAAAGGGTGGTGGACACTCGTAATACTATATTCCTATGGCCTTTGTACATGGTCGGGGTTGGATGTTGTGTTAATCCCCCGTTGCGTTGCTGAATGGGGGTCCGGTTGAACCCATAATCTGGTGGAGGTATGGTCGTCTGTTGTACCGTCGGTGTAGGGGCCGGGTCATGGCCACCCGTCCGTGGGTACACCGTTGTACCATCTTCTAATTCTTTTTGTTTCTGTCGGCAGCAGGATTCCCTCCAGCCTGGTCAGCGGGTACCCGTTCCTCTGCATAGCCCCGTACTCGACGTACTCCCTGTTCGGAGAATTCCTGTAGGGGCCAGGGTTATTTGAGACTGACTCTGTTCAGCGAGAGGCATGATTCCTTTCTGTCCAGGAACCCTGCTCCGTCTAGTCTCCTGATTGGGAACAAGACTTGTCCCAATTCGAACAGGGATCAGAGCGTTATCCTGAGCCCCAGATTACACGGGGTGTACGATCCGCCGTGGCCTTGGGACCCCGTTCTTATCTTGTGGAAGGTGTGTCATCAACTAGGGGCTAGCGACCTCTCCTTTCCGTATAGGGGCAAAATGGGTCGTTCCCTACCCTAGGGGTCCCTTTCTTGTCCTTTGTAGTTGTAGTCTCTCTATGAGGACCTGAGCCGGTTTGGGACAGCAGGACGTCGGTGTGGGTCGAGACGCGGGCACGTCTTCCGGGTCGCGGGGTCATCCTGCTTTCGACGTCGGGTGAGACGGAGTCATGTCTTCCCGGGGCACGTTTGCCTTCCCGGGTCGGTTGAATCGTGACCCCCGCACCTCTTCCTTCGTGGGCCTTCGGTTGCGGCTGTGACTTCAATTGTAATGGGCCTTGTATCCCCCTTTTCGGAGGGCGGTTACCAGGCTTTCGGCCGTTGACTATTTTTTGAAAGTTTGCCGTTAAATTAGGTATCCGACGGTGTGGGATGTCACCGAAAGTGATTTTGTCATTCTTGATCCCAAAGCTCCCACACCTAGAGAGTAAGAGAAGAAGCAATGCAACACCATGGCACTTAATTTCATAGACAATGACATTGACTCAAAGGTGTTCGAACAAATCAAAGATCTTGAAAGAGCTACTGAAGTGTGGAAGAGACTTGAAGATACTTATTAAGGCACCTCAACGCTAAAGAGTGCCAAGTTGTACATGCTCAAGGAAAAGTTATCTCACTTCAAGATGAAGGATGATGAATCAATTCCAGAGATGTTTCATAGGCTCCAAGTGATCATAAATGATCTCATGTGGTAGTGTACGGTGTAGTGTTCTGCTCTGCTCTTTCGCTCGTTTCTCTCTTGTCCAACCTCTGAATCAAGTTCTGCTTCTTGCGTTGGATTCGTATTCACGCAGCGGACTTGATGAAATACTTTTGAGACTAGTTCTCACAAGTATTTTTTGCTTGATCTCTTGTCTCTTTTCCCTAGGGGTTGAGAGCTCCACTTTCAATGTTTCGGTTTGAGTCCTCCACTGTCAGTGTGCTTTCATTTCTCCGGTTTCGTCTGAATCTCTCTCGCTTCAGTCGGGAGAGGTTGAGTACCCTCAATTGGGTTTGATTTTGGAAAGAGTGTCCCGAATATTTCCGAAAGAAATTTGAGGCTCCTAAATAAATAAATATTATGTTATATTTCAGGCAAATGAAATAAATGAATTTGGAATACGCAGTCAACTAAGTGGATTATGAATATCCATATAGTTGATGAAGAATATAAGTAGCAACATATAAAAATCGCATATTAAAAATTAAGAAGTCTATGGTATAAAATATTTCTGAATGAATATTAAAGTCTCAAAAAGAGCATGTCCTAGAGGGAATAGTCATCAAATGTCTTAGTAGTGAATAACACTATCATATTGTGTATATCACATAATATTCTCTCATGTAGTAGAGAATATATCTCATATAAGAGAAGTGTTATTACTGAAAATGAGAATATTCTTAACGAGTTAATCCATAAAAGATTTATCAGTCGATTCTTGAATAAACATTATCAATCTTCAAAGTGAACATTGACCCATGAGATAGAAATTGAGGAATTTTACATACTACAAAGGTGATATACAAACACTAAGAAAGTGTATTTCGAAAGCTAGCATTGAAGTGATATCTTCTAAATATCATAGAAGGTATAAAAATAATAGTGATTTTGGCAATTGAATTATCCCATAAATACCAAATACAAGATTGGATTTACTCACTAGTGGTACAATAAAAATCTTGAAGATTTGTAAAACATATAATTTGAAAATTCACTAAACAAGAACCATAAGTATTCAAACTCTAGTATAAGTTTGATGCATTATCTAGAAGATATTGAATATTGTAACTTATTTACCCCATAATATTTTTGAAATGATTTATCTTGAAGGATAAAATTTATTTGCTTTGCACAACTAATAAGTGGTCATTATGCATGAAGCATATTGCTCTTGTTTATACTTGTATTATCATTTATAGAAGAACTCGAGTCAACTTTTGAAATATATATTATTGTGACATTGTATAACATTATTAAGCACATATTTATAAAAATATGGTTTGAACAGTGAAGTTCGAGGATGACTTTACGATGGAGAGCCATTTGATTGAATCTACCATCAAGGTAATAAAAACTACTAGAATTATAAAAATCAAATAGATCATATCTGTTAACATGTTGAAGTTTATGCATAGATCATGAAGATCAATATCTATTTATAAAAAAATGTCCTAAAGAGTACATGACCAAAAAGGTTAAATGTTATACTCTTTTTCTCTATATGAGTTTTTACTTCAAAGTTTCTCACACAAGATTTTTAACCAGACAACATGTGCAATACAAGTAACGAATGTGATGTACTTTTTTCTTCAAGAACCATTTTTTCCCATTGGATTTTTAGATGGAGTTTTTAATGAGGCGTGTGCATATTGTGATAATAACCCAAGGGGAAGTGTCGTAAAACACACGAACTCTATTCTTGAAGAAAAGGAGAAGGATGAATCCTAATCTTAGTCCGTATGTATGTGGGCTCTTACTTGGCATAACTATATACATGAGAGCTCTATGTTGTAATGACAAACATTCAAAGGAATAAATAATAGTCTTCTTATATCTTGTGTCTATTTGTTCTATTTCTATTTACTAAGTTGATCATGAGATATGAAGAGAGATGGTCCTAACCATTGGCGACATGTTTCCCAATAGTTGTCAACTTCAAGCTAATAAATTAATTTTTAGTCCCTAACTAATAATCAACTCGGGTCTGTTTGGCACAACTCAGTTTCACTAATGAAACTGTTTTTTAGAAAATAGATTCATAAGCAATTTTCTAGATGAAACTGAGCTATTTTAGAAAAAAAAAATGTCTAACAAAATAGTTTCAACAACAACTTCATCCGTGGATATGAGAGAGAAATGGGGGAGAGAGAGCTAAGATAAGCTACTTTTTATAGCTTCATCCAACTTTATGTCTCCGTGAGAAGATAAAAATAAATATTAGAAAAAAACAGCTAAGATCTTGCTTTGGAGTCTTGTATTTTTATTCACTAATAATTATCTTTTAGATGTAATGTCTTGTGCGCAAGAATACAGCTGCAATTTTTTCTCAGTGAAGTATTTGTTTAGGTAAGGCTGTAATGGAGTCATCGGCTCACCGCGACATGTGACAGACCACCACTCGCTGCCACTCGACGATTGCTGTTCATCGGGCAAAGGATCCTCCGCCGCCATGGAGATTGTGGCCTGGCCACCAACGCCATGCCCGCTAGGACATACAAGTTGTGCAGCTCGTACTCCGGGCTCTAATAGCCTCGCGAGGCATCAACGGATGCACATGCACACACACGGCCGTGATCTCGCGCCACCAGCGTGGGATGATTGGAGCTCGGATGGGCGGATGGGGAGGCCCAAGCCGTGGGCCGCCGCCGTCGGGAGGAGGAGACCTTGCGCTACTGTTAAGGTGCTTGTGTGCCGCCGCCACCACAGACTTCTCTGGATGACGCGGAGACGAAGCGAGCGCGAGAGAGGAGAACACGATAGATATCGTATTTTTTTTCCAGACATGAGAAAATTATTTTTATCCTACGGTTTTGAATCAAACCGAGCCTATCATTGGTCTTCCAAACAATGAATTGTAGATCCGGATAGAAAAATATTAGGAGTTGTATTTTACAAGGGTATTAAACTAAATATTTGTCTTCCAAACAAAGCCTAACTAATAACCAGCTCAGCCCTTGCACGGGAGGAAGCCAAAGCCACCGTCGCCCCCTCCGTCCTCCACCACTGTTTGTCCCCCTCCCTTCCCTCCGGCATCTCGTCGGAGGTTAAAAGGAGCGGGGATCCATTAATTTTAATAAGTTTCTCTAGTAAATCGAGTTATTAGGGTTTAGTGTTTCCATGTCGAAGTTTTTATCTTCGGTAACGGTGAAAGAGAAGGGTGGAATCATCATCTCCATGACGGCTCGGTTGAAGACGAGGACGATAACTTTGGCGTCACCATCTTCATCGACATGGCGACATGAAATTTTTTTGTTTCCGGATGACGGCATCAAGGCGGAGATGATGTCGTCGCCATGGAATAGTTTTTCAGTCTTTTCTCCATTTTTTTTGGTTAGATCTGGCCACGATGAAAGACTAGGAAGAATAATTTTCAGATTAGTCTTCATCTTTCTTTGGTGGTAAAAAAAAAAGAAAGACACCAGAAAGAAGAAAAATATCCTCAATTTCACATACAGAAATGCTAGCCGTCGTTCATTGTCATTTACCGAATGTTTGTTGTGCGGTCACCCATACTGCAAAACGATCAACATGTTAGCTTTTGAGTTATGTTATTCACATGTAGATACTATTTTATAATGCATAGTACTTGTAATGTACGCATATACCCATATTTTATATAATATAATTCTTACTTAGTCAGAAAAGAAAAACCAATAACTGGACCCTAGTTACAATACGCCGGTTTTCCTCTCCGGCTTTTACCATCTTCTTGCGCGACAAGCCGACCTCCTAAAACCTACAGAGACAAAAGACATGAACACCCTACCGCTACCGAACCCCGAGTCGAAGAAAAAAAAGTATAATGGGCATTATCGTAATTTGCTAAGAGAGCCCTTCTTTCCCTTCCGCAAACCCTCCCTTGCTGCGTTTGCAGTCTTGCAGTTGCAGCTCCCTTCCTTCCACACGCTTCCGTTCTTCTCTCTCTGCTTCCCGGTAGAAATCAAGGCAGCGTTAGGATGGCGGCCGCGCGCCTCCTCGCGCGAGTCTCCAGGCAATGCGCCAGCGCAGTGGCTGCGTCATCAGTCGCGGGGCGGCACCGGGGGGCCCTGGCGGCGGCGTCCGTGGAGCAGTTCGCCGGTTCCTGTTTGCCTGTCTCGGTGAGATTTCTGGACCATCTCTTGTGCCCCATGGTTTGTGATTCCATGGTCTGTTGCTGATTGCTGTGGCGCTAGTCGTTGTCTTTAATCTTTTAGCAGCGGTTGATGAGATGCGATTCGCACATCACACCTAGGGATTGAACGTTATGCGTTTGTCGGCGGGGCTGGAATTTGTACTTTCTTATTGCTATTAGTAGCTTAAGATGATGTAACGGAATTTGGGTGGGATAATAAAAAAATCCCGTGGGATGTTCAATCAAAATGTTGTTGCTGGGAGGGTTTTAGGCTATAACGTGTGATCTTCATCTAGCTGACATATTTTTATTCGTGAAAACTAAAGGGGAACCTACACAGAGCCTTAGGGATGTTTTATGTGTGATAATTGAGGATTTGTTGGTTGATGATTGTTCCTTGTTCCTCACATTTGTAGCTCAACGTTTTAGAGTACAACTATTATTATGGTACTCCATCCATTCCAAATTATAAGTCATTTTAGGAATCTTGGAGAGTCAAAACACCTCAAGTTTGACCAAATTCTGTGACGCCAACGAAGTATCATTACATTCTTCGTCAATTATATTTTCAGAATATGCCTATTTGATGTCAAAAATATTTATAATTCTCTCTATAATTTTGGTCAAACTTGAGATAATTTGACTATTCAAAAATTTTGGAATGATTTATAATTTGGTATGGAGTTAAACAAGATTAACGAATGTTGATTTCGTCAAAACTTATTTTGTAATTGGAATTATTTGGTAGTGTTCCAATTTATATTGTCAAACATGGGAGCGAAGCAAGCTTTGAGTAAACTGAGGTTTTTTCAGTTAATTTAAATTGTTCAGTAGCTGCTTCTTAGGGGTTGAGGCAGTTTAGCTATGTGAATTTTTAGATAAGCTCCAGCCTTTGATGACTTTACATCTTAATTTTGATGAAATTTTGGCCCTGTTTGTTGCGCTGAAATTTGACTTATGTTGAATGCTTATGCTGATTTGTTGTGAGAGGAAAACACTGTTTGTTCGCTGAAAAGTAGTGTTGAAGTAATGCAGACGAACAGATGTTCGTTCTAGAATAATAAAGTGATCTTATCTGCTCTTTTATTAACCCTGAGCCTTTGTTACTATAGTGTTAAAAAAACTTATTGGATTGAGCTGTAGCTCCTATCTGGTACACCGAAAATAGGTAATCATGTGTTGGTCAGAAATTTTCCAACCCATGGTCACATAGCATTTGTCTTTTAAGTTTTGTCTACTATAAAGGTAAATGTAAGTTCAGTTTTATTTTCCATTGTATTTTTTAATTTCTATCACATCCATTCATGTTGAAGCAAAAAAACTTCATCAGGACTGATGGATACTAACTGGAATCACGTGGCCACCACATTGTCCTTTTGAATAATTGAATTTATGTCTTATTTTTTTTTATCGAACACGTAGGAGAACTGCGTATCATTGTATTAATAGTAGAAAAAAGAGACATACAGAAAGTCTCCAAACCCCCTCCGCGCGCACACACACACACACATACACACACACAAACACACATTATTCACTCTCACTTTTTAGTCTTAGTGTCAGATGAGGAGACAGAACTGTACGACATAGGCATTAAATATGGTATAGCAAACTTAGTGACATATTTTTTTGTTCTCTCTGATCAGAAATAATTTTTTATATTTGTTTTATTTAAAAGAGTTAGTTTATTAAACATAAAGTTGTTCCCTAGGATGTTCTCTATAAAATAAAGTTGTTTGTATTTCAATAAAAAACAAGTTGGGCTTCTGTGACAAACCCTTGTTCTCTTTACTACACCTACTTAAGATGACATGGTGCTTAAGTTGGACTTGTTGGTACATGGTGGAAAATTACATGGAGTGGTGGGTAGTTGGACCTGTCTATGGAGCTTCTTATTTTAATGTATCTATTCAATTGTAAGCATTGAATGCCGACTGTTGAGGGAAGGATATAATCTTGGCAGACAGGAAGTGCATGTTTTTTCCTTCCTTTTGTTTTCTGGTTATTTCTGCAAATACTGATGATGCATGTATTATTACTCACAATCTTCTAGAAAACCAGTACCATCTATTGGTATTGGACTTCGGTAGTAATCTGATATGTTTAGTTGTAAGAACTTCTGCTGAAACACCATTCTTGCTGTTATGTTAAAGTTCGTTGACTACTATTTACTGGGCACAGCTTAGGGAATACCTAGATAAAAAAAAAACAGTGCTACGTATTCATGCTATTTGGTAAATTATTTTGTCCATCTCTTCTAGTTTGCTCTGTTCTTATAGATGCTTACATGCATTTGTCCAGGTTCCGCATAATCATTTCAGATACTCAACCAGCATTTTTCAAAAGATTGGTTTCTCCTCTGTTTCACACCAACAAAGTGATAATGAGGTTAATGAACTGAAAGACCAGGAAAGGGTTTTAGATGGATCAAGTGAAGACTGTTCATCTGGAAGTGAGAACACATCAGAACCAGGCTTGCAATACTAAAGTCCCAATCTTTTAGTAGGAGGTAGAGGTACTAATGGACTGCATTTTCTGATTCAGGTATTGAAGGCCTTGATCTGTCAAAAGATGATTTGGTGAAGCTAGTTTGTGAGAAGGATGGATTGCTGAAGTCCAAAGATGATGAAATCAAAGATATGAAGGATAAGGTTTTGCGCAGCTATGCAGAAATGGAAAATATCATTACTCGGACAAAACGTGAATCTGAAAACTCCAAAAAATATGCAGTACAGGTCTGCTGTTACCATTCCAATTATTGAAATTCTATTGCAGAGAGGATGTTGGCATGTATTTTCCTAAAATGTTGTGAATTGGCTTTACCTATGGCATGTGGCATGATTGTTCATGCAGAACTTCTCTAAGAGCCTGCTAGATGTTGCTGACAATTTGGCTAGAGCATCATCTGTTGTCAAGGAAAGCTTCTCGAAAATTGATGCCTCAAACGATTCTGCTGGAGCTATCCCACTACTGAAAACCCTGCTGGAGGGTGTGGACATGACTGAGAAGCAACTAGCAGAGGTACTTTATATGTTTTGAGGTTCCTTTATCTTAAAAAAAAGTTCTCTCCTTGAGAAATATTTCTCAGCCATTTCTCCCTTCACTTAGATTTTGTTCTAGAGTAGTCCATAACTTAAAAACCTTCCCTCAAATCTAAACAGGTCTTCAAGAAGTTTGGAGTTGAAAAGTTTGACCCGCTAGATGAGAAATTTGATCCTAACAGGCATTGTGCAGTTTTTCAAATTCCTGATCCTTCAAAACCACCAGGAACTGTTGCTTCTGTTATAAAGGTATGTTAAGGAACAGCATTTTTCAGCATGTTATAGGAAATCCAAGCATGTTCAGATTGGAGTTATTGGGTTTCAGTTGCATGGTGTTTTTCATTTCAGCTGTTCATTTGTTGATTCACTTGAAGTTTGTTTTGATACACACATGGTTCTTATGCCATGTTGTAGTAGCTTGACAGTTTATTCTGTGTGCTTCTGTTCCAATAGCTTCCCCTAGTTCTGTTGTAGTAGAGAGCAGTTGGTTGCAACAGTAGTGCCAATGATTGATTATATTGATACAGATGTTTAACCCCTATTACAAAAGAATAAAAGCAAGTGAGGATGCTTCGAACACTAGGCATTTTGCTGCTGATAATTAATCCCTGTCGTCAACAGTGTATTTCTCTTTTAGCTGGGCCAAACTAGTTTACCTCTATGGCATGCTAACAATGTAGAAGGTTGGAAGATGGTTCAGTAATTGCATAACATCTGATCTTGCATCGTAACGCCATTAAATAGTTTAATATGGGTTGTATTATCCCAAAAGTTTAATTGCCAAGCCTGTGTTGTACTGCTGTTCAACCAATAGAGTAACACACATTTGTGGTTTCATTCAGGTGGGCTACATGTTACACGATCGCGTCCTCCGCCCTGCTGAAGTCGGTGTCACCCTCTCGGACGGAGGCGCACATGCAACTGAAGACGCAGAGCAGACGGAGGAGAAAACAGCGAGGGACTAAAGTTAGCCGTTTTTTAGTCAAGGAGGAGAAGGGATCTAATGCCCTTTCTGAATCTCGTTTTTGTTTAGAGTTGACATGGGAAGACAGTACAGCAAGCAGGCTGGTGCTTTATCATAATGTTTTTGAATTTGGAATGAAATCCATTCTGGGTTGGGGTTAACCCTTAGAACACGTTCTGCCTGCTAGTACGACCGTTGATCCTGAGTTGTTGCCACGTAGCATACACATTAGCACTATATTATGGAGTAGACAAAGGACAACGAGCAGGCTGATTCAGGTTAAATGCTACATTATGGAGTACACAAAGTCCGCCTCGGAGGGGCGGACGATTCATGTGGGAGATGAAGCTGATGCTCCCATCCACATCTCTAGGTACCAGCGGCTAAAATGCTTTCTGCTTCAACCGGCTTTCTGGACGGGCGTTGTTATCTTCTACATCGCGTGGCTCGTCCGTGCTCATATCGACATCAGTGTCGTCCTCAGGCTCTTCCAGCTCGAGGTTCAAGTTGAGCTCGCTGCTGCTGCCCTTTTTGCTAGTGCTTTGTGCCTCCCCTGCAGCCTGAAATATGATGTGAAAATATTGAGTTTTGTAGCTGTTCAAGAGAAAAGTTGTTTATATAAGATGACACTCATCAATAGGACTGTAAAAACTTATCGGAACAACCACACACCACACGGTACGGCACACCACACGGTACGGCACAACACACATCTTTAGGGATAAAATCAATTGGAGACCTTTAGTGAACAAACATTCACACCTCAAACAGGAAAAAGAATTCAAGTGCCTCCTGAGCCACCCAACTAATGTTACAGTTATTCAGTCATATACTGAAGGCAAAGTGTTTGGCTTCACATCCCAATTAAGCGAGAAAAATGACAATACAGAGAACAGTGGAGCACGCCTGATAATAATGTATACTAGTGATTATTGCGCGCCCCTGCGCGCGGGTTGGAACCTCAGTTATTTTTTCCTGAAATAAAATCCGAGAACCTTGGCAGACCTGACACCTCCAAACTTTTGTCGATATTCTGGTCGTTGTACCAATATATGCTGAGCAACTGAACTGAAACTCTAAACAAATCGCAACAGCATGTATCAGAAAACATATCTGAGATGACCGAACAAGGAAATCTAAAATCGCAACCACTCACGAAGAGGAGCAAAATAGATTTGGTGGGTGCACATACGCAAACGGAGTCCAGGATAGCGATGACGCTTGGCTCCATCCCTTCTGCCGCCACGCCGGGGGCCCACTTGCCAGGGACCGGGGTGCCGCGTAGCCGGATTCACGCCGCCGCCGCCGCACCGAGGCAAAGCGGAGGAGGGGAAGCAGCACATCCAGCATTGGATGGGGACGAAGTGCGGGAGTGCGCTACATCTGCCGCCGACCCTGCGCGAGCCGACGCTCAGGCTGCCGTCGAGGTTACGTGAGCCTGCTCTCTGTTGTCGGGGACTCTCGGGCCGTCGTCGGGGCCATGTAAAGATGGCAGTGGGGCGGGTCTGGACCGGTGGGGGCGGGGGCGGGTTCAGTTCACGCCCCGCGGGTTTGCGGTTTCGGGGACCCGAAACAGGTCGGGGCGGGGGCGAGCTTGGAGTTTCCCCCGCGGGTGCCCACGGGGACCCGAAATCAACAAGCCACCGTGCCCGCTCCACTTTCCTCTTCTCTTCCCCACTACCGCGCACCCGGCTCCATCCCAAAGACCGAAGTCCCGCACGGGCACACGCACACGGCACACCTCCCCACGCCCCACCCACCGTCCGCCACTCCTCTCTGCGCCTCCTCCGGCTCCGGTCCATTGCCCCTCCCCCTCCGCCCCCGCGCCTTCGACGGATCCCGTCGTCGGCCCCGCGCCTCCGTCGACCCCCGTGTCTCCGCCCTCTGCCGGATCCCACCGCCACGCGGCTCCGACGACCCTCTGGTGCAGTGGCGCCGCACCTCCACCGGATCTGCCGGCCCCATGCCCGCCGTCCCACGCTGAATCCCGTTGCCTCGCGCCTCCTCCCTGCATCGTTGTAAGTGCATTCGCCCCCTATGTGTGGGTTTTGGATAATTGATAACAATCAAATTAGGGACTAACATGCTTCTCTAAGTATATTCACAGGTGTTAGTCCATTGATAAACCTAATCGATGAAATCCGGGGATTGAAGCACCCCAAATTCCACTCTATGAAAAGCGGCCCTCTCAAGTGCTAAAGAGTTTTATTCTTTTGAATTGAGTTATAGGAAAAGACGCACTACCAAGAGGGATACAAATTGGACTAGCTAGAAGTGGGTAAGAGTGCTCAAGTTATTAGTATAGAAACGCTTGAGAGACGACGTGAAGAACGGATCCTTAGAAGGTGTTTTTGTTTCGTCAACAGAGCTACCGGTAGTACTGGTTGCTCTCACCGGTAGTACCGGTTCGGACCGGTAGTACCGGTAGGCCTTTTTCCCGCACGACCTGGGGAGCCAGTTCTTTGCACAGTCGGTTGTACCGATCGCCCCCTACCGGTAATACCGGTGTGGACAGGTAGTACCGGTCAACTACCGATAGTACCGGTAGTGCTTTTTCCCGCACTTCTTCAGGGCTCAGTCCCAACGGTCACAAGGTGACCGGTAGTACCGGTGGCCCCACCAGTAGTACTGGTACCTCTTCGGGGGCTAAAGACTTTAAGTCTATCGAAGCCCCTTCTCTCTCACTCACCCATTCATCCACTCACTCTTCACCTACCTTGAGACAAAGGGCTCTCCAAGCATTGACTCACCCTCTTCTCTCTCCCTCTTGCTCTACAACTTCGATTCTTGCAAGATTAGAGCGAGGCAAGTGAGATTGAGTGCGGGGAACTTCGATCTACAACTTGAGCACTTGGATTCATCTTCTAGCCGATTGGATTTGTGTTTGTTACTCTTGGGTTCTTGGAACCCTAGCCGGCTAGGTGTTCTTCGTGGTTGCCCGAGTTGCTCCATTTGTGAGGGCACCTCGAAGTGTTTGTATTACCCTTGTGATTCTTAATGGAAATCTCAGGCTAACCTTTGTGGTTGCTTTGAGAGAGGCAAGGAGGTGGAAGAGACTCCGACCTTTGTGGTCACCTCAACAACGGGGACGTAGGTGCTCCTTGTGTGAAGGCCAAACCTCGGATTAAATCTCGTGTCTTGTGTGCTCTCTATTATTTCATATATACTTTGTGCTATCACTTGCTCTTCGTGTTCTTCCTCTCCGTCCTTGTTCTTAGGGTTGGAGAAGCGGATCTACGATTTGGTGAAGGAGAAAGACAAGGGGAGTCCTTCTACTACCTCTACATCACCTAAGGATAGTAAGGAATTAGCAGATCTAAAATCTAAGTTGAAATCCTTCGAGTTTTGCTAGTTCCCGTAGGAACCGGTAGTACTGGGAGTAGCACTGGTAGTACCGGTCTGCCACCGGTAGTACTAATTTTTGTATGGTTGTGGGGATTATAACCATTTCATTGTCGATTGTCCAAAAGAGAAGAAGAAGAAGAATCAATGGAACAACAATGATAAAGATAGGAGGTACAAGGGCAAGAAAAGAGGTGAAGCTCATCTCGGTCAAGAATGGACTCAAGTGATGAAAGTGATGATGACACTCAAGAGAAGAAGAAGGGTGTTGCCAATATAGCATTGCAAGAACCTTCTTCACCCATCATCGACAACAAGGCTTCATCAACTTCGCTCTTCACCAACTTGTCTTCCCCACCTAGAGTCTTCGCCAACCTCATCGACAATGACCATCACACTCCTACTTGCCTCATGGCAAAGGGAGATAAGGTACCACCTAACTCTCCCTCTCATTCTAGTGATCAGAATGATAGTGATGATGAGGAATATGCCATGAAAATCATTAAAACTTATGGAAAGGCCGCGACATCTAAAATCTTGAAGTTAATCTATAAAATTGAGAAGTGTGAGACATGGATTGAGTCGCAAGGTTAATTGCTCCTAGCAGCAAGGGAGAAGAACCAAGGACTTGAATCATGTCTTGCAAAGGAAAAGGGGGAAGTTGAGAAGTTAGGAGTGGAATTATCCTTGGCCAAGGACTCTTATGAGCGCTTGTTTAAGGAGCATTCTTCACTTAATAACTCTTTAGCTAGTCTCAAGAATGAACATAGTTTGGTTCAAGAAAGCCTTACAAGCTTGACAAGCAAATATCATGAGCTTGAGCTAAACTATGACACTCTTTGGAATAGCACTTCCTCCTCTTCTAAGGAGTCCGATGATTCCAAAGCTTCAACTAGCAACGGTTGTAAAAGATGTTATAAAGTTGATATAAATGCTTGTGCAACTAACCTTGTTGAGCTAGAGAAGAAGGACATGGAGATTCATAGGTTGAACACGATTGTGAAGAATGGTTGCAAATGCAAGGATAAGCAACCATCAACCATCTACAAGGGCTCAAGACACCCCTCCATCAAGGATGACATTGGCTACAATAGGTATGATGGAAAGGTCAATGGAAGGCAAATGATCAATGGAGTGTCTTGTGTCAAATACAACAAGAGTGGTCCACTCAATGACCATCTCAACAAGGTCAACAATGTTGTCACTCCACCTACCCCACAAGCTACCAACAAGAGCAACAAGAAGAAACAAGTGGAGATGCCCAAGCAATAAGTACCTATGTCACGAAGCTATGCTAGTGACTACATGTGTTGTTGTGGCAAGGATGGCAAGATTGTTGTGAAGTATGTGGGTGCCCTCAAGAATAGGCAAATCATGAGGAGTGTTTTGGTGCCCAAATCTTATATGACTAACCCCAAGGACCCAATTATATTTGGGTACCTAAAACAAAGGCTTAACTTGTCTTGTAGGAATACCTCTCCGGTGGAAAGAGTTGGGTGCTTGATAGTGGATGCACAAATCACATGACCGGAGAGAAGAACATGTTCACCTCCTTTCAACCAAGTCAAGATTCAAGTGAAAGGATTGTGTTTGGTGACAATGGTAAAGGTATAATACTTGGATTGGGTAAAATTGTTATCTCAAATGATAACTCTATTTCAAATGTATTACTTGTGGATTCGTTGGGATACAATTTGTTGTCCGTATCACAACTTTGTGAAATGGGCTACAATTGTCTCTTTACGGATAAGGGTGTAGAAGTCCTTAGAAGGAAGGATTCCTCTATTGCTTTTACGGGTCAATTAAAAGGCAATCTCTATTTAGTTGATTTCTCATCAAATAGAGTGGAGTTCGAGACTTGTTTAGTGGCAAAATCTAGAATGGGTTGGTTATGGCATCGCCGACTTGCCCATGTTGGGATGAGGAACTTGGCCAACCTTCAAAAGGGTTAACATATTCTTGTACTAACAAATGTTTCTTTTGAGAATGATAGGATTTTGTAGTGCATGCCAAGTAGGCAAACAAGTTGGAGCTAAACATCCCGCCAAGAACGTTGTGTCAACAATTCGGCCTGTAGAACTACTTCACATGGACTTATTCGGACCCAATGCTTACATAAACATTGGAGGTAACAAATATGACTTTGTAATTGTTGATGATTATTCTCGTTTCACTTGGGTGTTCTTTTTGAGAGATAAAGGTCAAACCCAAGGAATCTTCATGAAGTTTGCAAGAAGAGCTCAAAATGAGTTTGATGTAAAGATCAAGAAAGTGAGAAGCGACAACGGAACGGAGTTCAAGAACACCAACATTGAAGATTTCCTTGATGATGAAGGGATCAAGCATGAGTTTTCGATTCCCTACACTCCCCAACAAAATGGGGTTGTAGAGAGATAGAACTGGACGCTCATAGAAGCCGCAAGAGCAATGTTGGATGAATACAAGACTCCGGAGAAGGATTACTGGGCGGAGGCGGTCAACACGGCGTGTCATGCAATCAATTGCCTATATCTTCACAAGATTTTGAAGAAGACCGCCTATGAGCTCCTTACCGGTAACAAGCCTAAGGTGCATTACTTTCGAGTTTTTGGATGCAAGTGTTTCATACTTAACAAGAAATCCAAAAGCTCAAAGTTTGCACCAAAGGTAGATGAAGGTTTCTTACTTGGTTATGGTACTAACGAACACGGATATCGTGTTTTCAACAAGACCACCAGTCAAGTTGAAATAGCTATAGACGTGACCTTTGATGAAACCGACGACTCTCAAAAGGAGCAAGTCAATGTTGATATTTTAGGCAAAGAAGAACCTTCCCATCAAGCTATAAAGAAACTCGCTACCGGTGAAGTAAGACCCGTGGAAGATGATGATGAAGATGCACAAGTACAAGTCACTCATGATCCAAGTTTGCATCATGGGTCAACCAATGCCCATGGTGATGCCTCCGCAACAAGAAATGATCATGAAGCAAGAGATCATGCAACTCAAGATCCACCACAAATTGAAGATAGAAATCAAGATGTTGATCAAGATAGAAGCCCAAGACAAGATCATGATTCACTGATCAATCCAAATGAAGATAGTGAAGATGATGGTCCAATACAAAGAAGAACTCAAGTGCCTCATCCAAGAGTATCCCAATCCATTCAACGGAACCATCTCGTTGATAACATTCTTGGAAGCATTCAAAGAGGAGTTACTACAAGATCAAGGCTAGCAACCTTTTGTGAGGACTATTCCTTTGTGTCTCCAAAAGAGCCTCAACGAATTGAAGAAGCACTTGATGATGAAGATTGGATGATGGCTATGCAAGAGGAGTTGAACAACTTCACAAGGAATGAATTCTGGTCCTTAGTGGAAAGGCCCAAACAAAATGTGATTGGAACGAAATGGGTCGTTCGCAACAAGCAAGATGAGCATGGCGTGGTCACAAGAAACAAGGCACGGTTGGTGGCTCAAGGATTCACTCAAATTGAAGGTTTGGACTTTGGGGAGAATTATGCACCGGTGGCAAGGCTAGAGTCAATAAGGATCATGTTAGCCTTTGCTACTCATCATGAATTCAAGTTGTATCAAATGGATGTCAAGAGTGTGTCGATGGGATATCCTATAGGGTACTCATGGGGGTCGGCTTACCCGAACCTTGGGCCTCTTTTCCTCGGCCCACGAAGGAAGACGGATTAACAAGACCGAATTCTACTCGGTAAGGACGACAAGACCAAAGCGCAGCTTAGGACTCTGATTTTGTAACCGAGTAGAATTAGAACAACCCTCTACCAGTTCCTGGACTATAAAGGGCTGGTGAGGGTACCACCCAGAAAACACCTGAACATACTACGTAACACCTGATACGTAGAGCGACACACAACACCTTGTATTACGAGATCAGAGCAATAACAAGCGACCCAACTGGACGTAGGGTTATTACTCGACTGTGTCGAGGGCCTGAACTAGTATAAACCGTGTGTCCCTGCGTGTCCAACCACCAAGGTTTCACTATTTGTCGAGGCACGAACTACTGTCTCGGGTAACCCCGTGGCAGGCTATCGGTGGTAAAACATGGACAGCTGGCGTGCCAGGTAGGGGCTTTCGGCGAATTTTTTCTCAAAAGCTTGCTGGACCACGACCTCAAGCTGATGAAATCGACGGAATCTACATTTTTCTTCAGATCATGGATCTGCAAGATCAACAACGACGGAAAAATTCAAAGCCGACTCCAAGAAGAAGGAGTGGATCAAGATCTTCGGGAGCTGAGTCAAAGAACTCAATCTCACGATTTCGAAACCAACTCGGCCAGCAGATGAGGGATAAGAAACCGACTCGGAAAAGGAGGCTTCACCACGTACCAACTCCGAGACTAACATGGGGAGACCAAATACAATACAAGTCGGAATACGCAACCGAACTTCAACCCAAGACAGGAACAATTTGGAAGCAGTCAAGTGCTTGGTACCATACGGGTTACGTAATTCTGCATCTACGTACGGAAACTTTCTCAAAAGGAAGATGACAAGAAGCATAACTCCGAGAGGCGCTCAAGAAGGAATGATAATGTCAACGACTCCGGAAGGGTGTATCGTGCACTGGCCAAACCAATCCTCAAGGATGCAGGGTCAGGACGCAGAACTACCATTTCAAGAAGGAAAAGAGCTCAGAATTTATCAGGATTTTTCATACAAATCAAAGAAGAGAATCAGCCAACAAGAAGAACTCGGAGGGCGCATACCATATACATGGCGGAACTAGAACCTTATCTAGAACCACCACAAATACCCGACTTGAAATCATCAGATGAATCAGAAGACGATATATTAGATGATGAAGAAGGCAATGACGATGAAACCAATGATCACAAAACTGCAAGGCTGAAAAAGAACAAAGCCAGAGCAGGAAGAAGAAATAGGATAGTCCAGAGAAAACAAATCTAGAACAAATATAAGGCAGAATTGACAAAATACAACAAAAAGAAGACAAAGAGAATCCATGAAGAACTCGAAAAGAGAAAGAATTGAAGAATTGACAAAAGAACTAAACATCCTCACAAAAGAGGAAAGAATCATAGATGAACCAATCAAAGAAGACGGAGATCCCAATAAACAACCTGATGACAACACACCTCAAGATGGGCAAGGAGAGAAGCAAGAAAAACAACCCCCCAGGAAGTCAATATTTCACAGACTGGGGAAAACAGAGATACCACAACAATCAGAAAGACAAGAACAACATCTTGGACTAATGAAACAAAATGGCCTAGATTGGGGTCAACGTTATCCGGAAGATTACGGTGAATCTAAATACAGAGGAGATCGGGATTATTACCGAAGAGATGGATCACTAGACTTCAACAGAATAGAACAATACGACAGATTTCCATGCTTTGCAGGAAGGCTACAAACATTGAAATTACCACACAAATTCAAGCCAGCAAATCAGTCCAAGTACAATGGAAAAGTGGAACCTAGACAATGGATAAGAGTATATTCTCAATCCATTGAACTCGCAGGAGGGAACAATGACATCAAGGTCCTATATTTTCCAATGGCACTCGAAGCCATGCCCTTGCAATGGTTCGACAAGTTAAAACCAAGATCAATCAAGTATTGGGAAGATTTGCAAGAAGCTTTCTGTAACAACTTTGCAGGAATAATAACACATCCCATGACAGCGGCAGAATTGAAGAATGTAAAGCAAAGAAAAGGAGAAATTCTGAGGGAATATTACCGAAGATTCGGAGAACTCAGAGCTCAAATACACGACATCACCGACAGGGAAGTGATAGAAACATTTGCGGATGGAATCATAGCAAATTGGTAGTTCAAGGACTACTTTAATGAAAATCCGAGATCCAATGAAGACTTCAAAAGAGCTATCGAAAAGATGGTATCATCAGAAGAAAGAACTCGGCATAGATTCAGCCGAGACTTCCATGAAAACAAAAGACCAGATTTCAGACTTAATGACAAAAGGCCAAGACAGGACAATATGGTAGCAGCAACGGACAACAAAACAAGATTCAACGATAATGACAAAGGAGGGTACAACAACAATTACAACAACAATAGAAACACAAACCAGAATAACAGATACTCAAACAACAACTATCAAGGCAACAACTACGCGAAAAGGCCAGCAGAAAGGATAGAAGACCTACCCTGCTACATACATCATAACGCAAGCCACAAGCTAATTGACTGTGATATCTTCCAAAGAAGATTCACAAAGAAAGAAGATGCACGAGCAAACAAGTCGGAACAAAGAACAGATAGAACAGGGAAGGATGTAAAGAAAGTAGAGGGAAATTATCAAGAACCCCAACGAAAAATAGCAGTAATCTTTTCTAGAGCATCATACACAAGAAATAAAAGGCAGGCAAAGCTGGCTCATAGGGCCATCATGGCAGCAGAACAAGCTACCCCAAGATATCTGGACTAGTCAGAGTACCCAATTCAATTCACAAGAGAGGATCAATGGACAAGAGCAGCAAATGAGGGCTACTATCCCCTAGTAATGGGACCAACAATAGCAGGAGTGGCGGTCTCCAAAGTACTCATCGACGGAGGAGCAGGATTAAACATAATCTTCACAGATACCCTAAGGAAAATGAATTTAGACTATGAAGGCATGATCACGCCAACAAGTATTCCTTTCTATGGGATAGTACCCGAAAAAGCTTCTATACCATTGGGACAAATCACTTTACCAGTCACCTTCGAAACACCCGATAAATATCAGACTGAGTTCATCAAATTCGAAGTAGCCGACTTCGAATCATGTTATCATGCAATCCTTGGAAGACCAGCACTAATAAGATACATGGCAATACCTCACTACCCATATCTACTGCTCAAGATGCCGACAACAAAAGGAGTTCTCTCACTAAAAGGAGATCTAAAAAGAGCATACGATTGTGATGTACAAGCCATACAAATATCAGAAAAACCACAAGACTACAAGGAAAAAGAAGACATTGCGAAGAAAGTTGAGAAAATGAACCCGGATGAAATCCAAATACCGGCAAAGAAGCCAAGCACCTTCACACCTCCTAAAGAAGCAGCCACAACGACGATTGATCTATTAACTGGAGATCCAGAAAAGACAACAATAATCAGCGTGAGTCTGGATCCTAAATAGGAACTCGTGCTCACCAACTTTCTAAGGGATGACAAAGACATATTCGCATGGAAGCCAGCAGATATGCCAGGAGTCCCAAAGGAGTTGGCTGAGCACAAAATTGATACAAATAAAGGTTCAAGACCAGTAAAACAGAAGCTACGTAGATTTACACCAGACAGGAAAGCAGCAATCAAAAAGGAAATTACAAAATTACTGGCGGCAGGGTTCATCAGAGAAATAATCAACCTGGATTGGTTGGCTAATCCAGTTTTGGTGGAGAAAAAGAACTCAAAAGAATGGCGTATGTGTGTGGACTACACAGATCTCAACAAACATTGCTCAAAAGACCCATATGGACCACCAAGAATTGACCAAGTCATAGACTCAATAGCGAGATCATCGCTACTATCCTTTCTCGACTGCTATTCGGGGTACCATCAAATATCATTAAGGGAAGAAGATCAAAGCAAAACATCTTTTATAACACCTTCTGGGGCATACTGTTACAAATCAATGCCGTTCGGATTAAAAAATGCAGGAGCAACATATCAAAGAGCAATACAAACCTGTCTAGGAGATCAAACCGGAAGAAACGCTGAGGCATACATCGATGACGTAGTAGTCAAAACAAAAGAACTCAAATCACTATTGGAAGACCTAGAAGAGACTTTCAAGAATCTGAAAGCATGGAAGTGGAAGCTCAATCCAACAAAATGCGTTTTTGGTGTACCATCAGGACAACTACTCAGTTTCCTAGTCAGCAATAGAGGAATCAAGGCAAGCACAAAGCAAATGAAAGCAGTAATAGATATGAAGCCACCAAAAAAGGTCAAAGATATACAAAAGCTCACAGGATGTATGTCAGCTCTCAACAGATTCATATCAAAATTAGGAGAAAGGGGATTACCTTTCTTCAAACTCCTAAAAGGGAAAGAGAAATTCGAATGGACAGAAGAGGCAAACCAAGCCGTCATCAAGTTAAAAGAATACTTATCATCATCTCCAGTAATGACACCGCTAAGAAATAAGGAGGACATGATGTTATATATCACAGCAACAAAGAATGTAGTAAGTGCAGCAATCATCATGGAGAGAGAAGAACCCGGACACACCTACAAAATGCAAAGACCAGTATACTACATCAGCTAAGTACTCACGGAGTCAAAAGTCAGATACCCACATGTGCAGAAACTACTATATGCAGTACTCATCATCAAGAAAACTGAGACATTATTTCCATGAGCACAAAGTAACAGTAGAAACCAACTTTCCATTACAAGACATACTCAAAAACAAAGACGCCACAGGCCGAATATCAAAATGGGCAGTAGAACTCAGATCTCTAAATATAGACTTCAAACCAAGGACAACAATCAAGTCGTAGATATTACCCAACTTCATCGCAGAATGGACAGAAATTGCACAGAAAGAACTAGAACCAATACGAGACCACTGGAAGATGTACTTTGATGGTTCTTTGAAGCTTGGAGGAGCAGGAGCAGGTGTGCTACTAATTTCCCCAGAAGGAAGACAACTAAAATACGTGTTACAGATATTGTGGCAAGCAACAAATAATGAAGCAGAATATGAAGCGCTCATACACGGGCTAAAAGTAGCAACTACCCTGGGAATCAAAAGAATTCTGGCTTATGGAGACTCAGCAGTAGTAACCAATCAAGTGAACAAAGAGTGGGATTGCACAAAAAAACAACATGTATGCATACTGTGTGGAAGTAAGGAAGCTTGAGAAGAACTTCGAGGGCCTAGAAATCCACCACGTCCTAAGAGATTCAAACATAACAGCAGACATTTTATCTAAATTGGGATCTGTAAGTGCATTCGCCCCCTATGTGTGGGTTTTGGATAATTGATAACAATCAAATTAGGGACTAACATTCTTATCTAGTAATATCCACAGGTGTTAGTCCATTGACAAATTGAAACGATGAAATATGGTGATTGAAGCACCCCAAATTTCACTCTATGGAAAGCGGCTCATCTCAAGTGCTAAAAGAGTTTTATTCTTTTGAATTGAGTTATAGGAAAAGCCGCACTACCAAGAGGGACTCAAATTGGACTAGCTAGAAGTGGGTAAGAGTGCTCAAGTTATTACTATAGAGACGCTTGAGAGACGCCGTGAAGAACGGATACTTCGAAGGTGCGTTGTGCTGTCAGCAGAAATACAGGTAGTACCGGTTCCACCCACCGGTAGTACCGGTGTGGACCGGTAGTACCGGTCAACTACCGGTAGTACCGGTAGTACTTTTTCCCACACAGTTTCTAGGCTCAACCCCAACGGTCACAAGGTGACCGGTAGTACCGGTGGGAGTACCGGTAATACCAGTACCGCTTCGGGGGCTGAAGACATTTAGTCTATCGCAGCCCCCTCTCTCTCACTCACCCATTCATTTCATTCACTCTCACCCACCTTGAGACAAATGGCTCTCCAAGCATTGACTCACCTCCTCTCTCTCCCTCTTGCTCTACAACTTCGATTCTTGCAAGATTAGAGCGAGGCAAGTGAGATTGAGTGCGGGGAACTTCGATCTACGACTTGAGCACTTGGATTCATCTTCTAGCCGATTGGATTTGTGTTTGTTACTCTTGGGTTCTTGGAACCCTAGCCGGCTAGGCGTTCTTCGTGGTTGCCCGTGTTGTTCTACTTGTGAGGGCACCCCGAATCATTTGTATCACCCTTTGATTCTTAGTGGAAACCTCGGGCTAACCTTTGTGGTTGCTTTGAGAGAGGCAAGGAGGTGGAAGAGACTCCGACCTTTGTGGTCACCTCAACAACGGGGACGTAGGTGCTCCTTGTGTGGAGACCGAACCTCGGATTAAATCTTGTGTCTCGTGTGCTTGCTCATATTCCTTTCATATACTTTGTGCTATATCATGTGCTTTGTGTTCTTCGTGTTCTTTCTCTCCCTCTTCGTTCTTAGGGTTGGAAGAGCCAATCTAAGATTTGGTGAAGGAGCAAGACAAGGGGAGTCCATCTACCACCTCTACATCACCTAAGGATAGTAAGAAATTAGTGGATCTAAAATCTAAGTTGAATTCATTCGAGATTTGCTAGTTCCCGTAGGAACCGGTAGTACTGGCAGTAGCACCGGTAGTACCGGTCCACCACCGGTAGTACTAATTTCTGCATCAAGTTTTTGAATTTCAGGTTTTAAAGAATTGCCTATTCACCCCCTCTAGGCCAATTAGGTCCTTTCAATTGGTATCAAAGCAAGGTTCCTCTCTCATATGCTTTACCGCGTGAGGAAACATAATTGGTCAAGATGGATGAAGCCGCAATAAGTCAACTAGTCGAGCAACTCACTGCCAAGATCACCGTCAAGATGCAAGAGCAACAACAAGCGCAAATGAACAAGATGCAAGAAGAACTTGACAAGATGAAGGAAGTCTTGAGAAAGAAAGTTGAAGATGCGGCAAGTATGAATGAGAAAGAGGCACAAGGTGGTGGAAATGAAGAAAAGTCACCCAAGGGCTTTGCTAGAATTCAATACGATTATTCATCTTCAAGCAAAGGCCCCAACACTCATCTACCTATCATCAACCCCGGCAAGCCTCCTATGTTTGATGGAGTTAGATACACCGATTGGTCTCATAGGATGAAGCTACATCTTATTGCCGCAAGATGTTGGGAAGTTGTGGATGTTGGTGTAAGGATTCCGGAAGAAGGAAGTGAGATGACATCGGAGGATTACATGGAGATGCAATTCAATGCTACAATGGCAACCTTGATATTGCAATGCCTTACTCCGGAAGATAACAACAAGGTTAATGGGCTAGAGAGTGCAAAGCTCATTTGGGATACTTTGAAGGTATCATATGAAGGAGATAAGAGTGTAAGAGTTGGAATGATTGAGCTATTGCAATGCAATATTGAGAACTTCACTTGGGATGAAGTTGAAACCACCCAAGAGATGTTTGATAGATTCATGACAATGGTCAATAGAATAAGAGCTCTTGGTTCAAACCGATGGGATGACAATTCCGCCGTAAGGAAATTGTGTAGAGTGTATAGAAAGAAGAATTCTATACTTGCTTCTGTCATAATGGAGAGAGACAACTATGATACAATAACTCCTCAAGAGATGCTTGCAAAGTTGAAGCATCATGAAGTGCTAGATGATGAAGCTAAGCAAGTTGTGGGACAAAAGAAGAGTGTTGCTCTTAAGGCTTCTCAAGATAGTGGATCTAGCCGATGCAACAAAAGACATGACAATGAAGATAGTAGTGACAATGAAGAAGATGAAGAACTTGATGATGATCAAGCCTTCGTAGTGAGAAACTTCAAGAAGTTTTTGTTGAAGAAGAAAGAGAAGATGAGAAGTAGTGGAAGCAAGCCTTACAAGAAGAGATTTTGCTATGGTTGTGGGGATGATAATCATTTCATTGCCGATTGTCCGAAAGAGAAGAAGAAGAAGCAATGGAACAACAATGACAAGGATAGGAGGTACAAGGGCAAGAAAAGAGGTGAAGCTCACCTTGGTGAAGGATGGGAATCAAGTGATGAAAGCGATGATGACACTCAAGAGAAGAAGAAGGGTGTTGCCAACATAGCATTGCAAGAATCTTCTTCACCCATCATCAACAACAAGGCTTCATCAACTTTGCTCTTCACCAACTTGTCCTCCCCACCTAGACTCTTCGCCAACCTCATCGACAATGATCATCACACTCCTACATGCCTCATGGCAAGAGGAGATAAGGTACCACCTAACTCTCCTACTCACTCTAGTGATGAAAAAGAGCTAGAAGAAGAAAATGAAAATGATGAAGGATATGCCTTAAAAATCATTAAAGCATATGGAAAGGAAGCCGCTTCTAAAATATTGAACTTAATGTACAAAATTGAGAAGCGTGAGGAATGCATTGAGTCGCAAGGTGAATTGCTCCTAGCGGAAAGGGAGAAGAACCAAGGACTTGAGGCATGTCTTGCAAAGGAAAAGGGGAGGTTGAGAAGTTAGGTGTAGAATTAACTTTGGCCAAGGACTCTTATGAGCGCTTGTCTAAGGAGCATTCTTCGCTTAATAACTCTTTAGCTAGTCTCAAGAATGAACATAGTTTGGTTCAAGAAAGCCTTACAAGCTTGACAAGCAAATATCATGAGCTTGAGCTAAACTATGGCACTCTTTGGAATAGCACTTCCTCCTCTTCTAAGGAGTCCGATGATTCCAAAGCTTCAACTAGCAACGGTTGTAAAAGATGTTATAAAGTTGATATAAATGCTTGTGCAACTAACCTTGTTGAGCTAGAGAAGAAGGACATGGAGATTCATAGGTTGAACACGATTGTGAAGAATGGTTGAAAGTGCAAGGATAAGCAACCATCTACCATCTACAAGGGCTCAAGACACCCCTCCATCAAGGATGGCATTGGCTACAATAGGTATGATGGAAGGCCAATGGAAGGAAAATGATCAATAGAGTGTCTTGTGACAAGTACAACAAAAGTGTTCCACTCAATGACCTTCTCAACAAGGTCAACAATGTCGTCACTCCTCCTACCCCACAAGCTACCAACAAGAAGAAGCAAGTGGAGGTGCCCAAGCAACAAGTGCCTATCTCGCGAAGTTATGCTAGTGATTATATGTGTTGTTGGGGCAAATATGGCAAGATTGTTGTGAAGTATGTTGGTGCACTCAAGAAGAGGCAAATCATCAGGAGTGTTTGGGTGCCCAAATATTATATGACTAACCCCCAAGGACCCAATTCTATTTGGGTACCTAAAACAAAGGCTTAACTTGTCTTGTAGGAATACCTCTCCGGTGGAAAGAGTTGGGTGCTTGATAGTGGATGCACAAATCACATGACCGGAGAGAAGAACATGTTCACCTCCTTTCAACCAAGTCAAGATTCAAGTGAAAGGATTGTGTTTGGTGACAACAGTAAAGGTATAATACTTGGATTGGGTAAAATTGCTATCTCAAGTGATAACTCTATTTCAAATGTATTACTTGTGGATTCGTTGGGATACAATTTGTTGTCCGTATCACAACTTTGTGAAATGGGCTACCATTGTCTCTTTACGAATAAGGGTGTGGAAGTCCTTAGAAGGAAGGATTCCTCTGTTGCTTTTACGGGTCAATTAAAGGGCAAGCTCTATTTAGTTGATTTCTCATCAAATAGAGTGGAGTCCGAGACTTGTTTAGTGGCAAAATCTAGAATGGGTTAGTTATGGCATCGCCGACTTGCCCATGTTGGGATGAGGAACTTGGCCAACCTTCAAAAGGGTGAACATATTCTTGTACTAACAAATGTTTCTTTTGAGAATGATAGGGATTTGTAGTGCATGCCAAGCATGCAAACAATTGGAGCTAAACATCCCGCCAAGGACGTTGTGTCAACAATTCGGCCTCTAGAACTACTTCACATGGACTTATTCAGACCCAATGCTTACATAATCATTGGAGGTAACAAATATGACTTTGTAATTGTTGATGATTATTCTCGCTTCACTTGGGTGTTCTTTTTGAGAGATAAAGGTGAAACCCAAGGAATCTTCAAGAAGTATGCAAGAAGAGTTCAAAATGAGTTTGATGTAAAGATCAAGAAAGTGAGAAGCGACAACGGAACGGAGTTCAAGAACACCAACATAGAAGAGTTCCTTGATGATAAAGGGATCAAGCATGAGTTTTCAGTTCCCTACACTCCCCAACAAAATGGGGTTGTAGAGAGGAAGAACCGGACGCTCATAGAAGCCGCAAGAGCAATGTTGGATGAATACAAGACTTCGGAGAAAGATTATTGGGCGGAGGCGGTCAACATGGCGTGGCATGCTATCAATCGCCTATATCTTCACAAGATTTTGAAGAAGACCGCCTACGAGCTCCTTACTGGTAACAAGCCTAAGGTGCATTACTTTCGAGTTTTTGGATGCAAGTGTTTCATACTTAATAAGAAATCCAAAAGCTCAAAGTTTGCACCAAAGGTAGATGAAGGTTTCTTGCTTGGTTATGGTACTAACGAACATGGATATCGTGTTTTCAACAAGACCTCCGGTCAAGTTGAAATAGCAATAGACGTGACTTTTGATGAAACCGACGACTCTCAAAAGGAGCAAGTCAATGTTGACATATTAGGAAAAGAAGAACCTTCTCATCAAGCTATAAAGAAGCTTGCTACCGGTGAAGTAAGACCCGTTGAAGATGATGAAGATGCACAAGTGCAAGTCACTCATGACCCAAGCATGCATCATGGGTCACCCAATTCCCATGGTCATAACTCTACAACAAAATTTGGGCAAGAAGCAAGAGATCATTCAACTCAAGATCCACCACAAGTTGATGATGGCAATCAAGACAATGATCAAGATAGAAGCCCAAGACAAGATCATGATTCACAAGTCAATCAAAATGATGATAGTGAAGATGAAGGTCCAATACAAAGAACTCAAGTGCCTGACCCAAGAGTACCGCAAGAAATCCAACGGGATCATCATGTTGACAACATTCTTGGAAGCATTCAAAGAGGAGTTACTACAAGATCAAGGCTAGCAATCTTTTGTGAGCACTACTCCTTTGTGTCTCCAAAAGAACCTCAACGAATTGATGAAGCACTTGAGGATGAAGATTGGTTGATGGCTATGCAAGAGGAGTTGAATAACTTCACACGGAATGAAGTCTGGTCCTTAGTGGAAAGGCCCAAGCAAAACGTGATTGGAACCAAATGGGTCTTCCGCAACAAGCAAGATGAGCATGGCGTGGTCACAAGAAACAAGGCATGGTTGGTGGCTCAAGGATATACTCAAATTGAAGGTTTGGATTTTGGGGAGACATATGCACCGGTGGCAAGGCTAGAATCAATAAGGATCATGTTAGCATTTTCCACTCATCATGAATTCAAGTTGTTTCAAATGGATGTGAAGAGTGCATTCCTCAATGGCCCCCTATCCGAAGAAGTGTTTGTGAAGCAACCACCGGGTTTTGAAGATCCCAAGTATCCTAACCACGTCTACAAGCTCAAGAAGGCACTCTATGGGCTCAAGCAAGCCCCTAGAGCTTGGTATGATTATCTAAGAGACTTCCTACTCGAACAAGGGTTTGAGATAGGGAAGTGAAAGTGCATGTTTGGTTTTGGTAATTGAGTGACAACTTAGGTGGACTAATATGTGTTTAATGTGAGACACACAGGTGATTTAGTCCTTAGGTACACAAGTGTGAGCAACCAATAAAGTCATGAAGAGATGTCTTGTACATATTTATGGTGCTCAACTTGATGATGAAGGAGCTCACTGCATAAGAAACATGACATGGAGTCATGTGACAAGGTGGAGAAGGTCAAGGCATGACTTAGCTTGATGGACCGGTTGCAAGCGTGAAGGGCAAGCTAGAGGCTTGAAGCGTTTGACCGCGTGACGGGAGGCTTGAACAAGACTTGGCACCGATGGACGAAGGCAACGGTGAAGGGCAAGTGAAGTCAAGATCGATGAACCAATATGTCACATGATGATATGAAGTGGATCATATCATTTGTGATAGGTTGGTGCATGGGTTGCATCAACATTGAAGAAAGAGATGAAATGGAATGCGCAAGGCAAAGGTATAACTTAGAGCATTTCTTTTCACCGGTCATAGATGTTTAGAGAAGTGTTTGACCGGGTTGAGTTATAGGAAAAGTCGTACTATCAAGTAGGATGCATAGTAGACTAGCTTGATGAGGATAAGAGTACTCATGTCAAAAGTCTTTATGCGTTCGAGAGATACCTTGCACTCACGGGCACTTTGAAGATGTGTTTCTGCCAGGGTGCAAAGGCTTAGCTGGGTGCTGAAGTTGTGCTGAAAAATGAACTACCGGTAGTACTGGTCTGAGAGACCGGTAGTACCGGTGGAAGACCGGTAGTACCGGTAAGTCATTTCCCCGCCCAGATCTAGTGTGCTGAAAAATGAACTACCGGTAGTACCGGTAGGCAAAATTCCTGCGCGTCTCAAGTTGCGAGATTTTGAACTAGTGGTAGTACCGGTTTCTCACCGGTAGTACCGGTGAAAGACCGGTAGTACCGGTTGGCTAACTTTGTGCAACGGTCGGAAGGCTCCAACGGTCGGAAATCTTGGACCGGTAGTACCGGTGGGACACCACCGGTAGTACCGGTAGTGCATCTAGAGCTGCGGGAATAAATAGGCCGCCCCTTCCGTGGGGCGGGTGACCACCCCCATTATTCCACTTCCACATCCGAGAAAAGGGTCCCAAGAGTGTCTCTCTCTTCCTCTATGCTCCTAGGCTCCAATCCATGGTGGATTTGTGAGAGAGAAGTGAGATTTGAGTGTGGAGAGGATCGATCTACGACTTGAGCATTCAATTTCCTCTTCTTGCCAGCTTGCTTTGCATTTGTTACTCTTGGATTCTTGGAATCCTAGCCGGCTAGGTGTTCTTCGAGATTGCCCGTGTTGATTCATTTGTGAGAGCACCCCGAATCATTTGTATTACCCCTTCAATCCTCAGTGGAAATCCTTAGTGGAAACCTCGGGCTAACCTTTGTGGTTGCTTGAGGGAGGCAAGGAGGTGGAAGAGACTCCTACCTTTGTGGTCACCTCAACAACGAGGAGTAGGAACTCCTTTGTAGGGTTCGAACCTCGGTATAAATCTTGAGTCTCGCGTGCTTGATGTTGTGGAGATAGCTTTGACTATCCTTTGTTCTTGTGTTCTTCGTGTTCTTCCTCTCTCCCTCAAAGTTCATAGGTTGGGAAGGCCCAATCTACAAATTGGAGAGGAACCAATCCAAGCAAAGCTCAACATCATCACCCTCTACCTCAAGGAGTGTGGGGAAAAGCTCGGATCCGGATTCGAAGCTCATCTTCCTTGGATCTCGGAGCTACATCGTGCCACCGGTAGTACGGGTCTGCCTTCACCGGTAGTACCGGTCCTACTGCCGGTAGTACAAATCAGTGGTTTGCACTCTCTATTCACTAGCTTATACTTATTGTTTCATACTTGTGCTAGTGTTTAGTGGTTGCTTTAGTAACTAGTATAGATTGTGTATCTTGCTAGTTACCTTCTTGCTTGTGTAGCATAGAAGTAGTTCTTGAGTGACTAATTGGCTTGTGTAGTCTTGTCAGTCACATTACTTAGCTTGTGTAGCTAAGCTTTTGAGCTCTCTAGTTTGGCTTGTGTAGCCTTGCTATTGAGCATTACTAGTGATCTTAGGCTTTGTGCGCTTTGCCTTCACTAGCATGTGTAGGAGCTCCCGGTTTGCTTAGAGTACTAGTTGCTTAGGTTTGTGTGACCTGGCAACCTAGACTTGTTAGGTGAGCTTCCTAGCCCGGCACCATAGTAAGCCTTCTTATCTTAATTTGCTAGGTGCTAGTGTTTTAAGTAAAGGGGTGTTGTTTTGGCTAGACCGATAGTTTTAATTCCGCATTTATTTCGGTTAGCCTTTGCGATAAGTTTTTAGATACGCCTATTCACCCCCCTTCTAGGCCAATTAGGTCCTTTCAGGAAGGCCGACCTTACTTTATTTACTCGCAAAGTCAATAATGATATCTTTCTTTGCCAAATATATGTCGATGAGATAATATTTGGTAGTACTAATGAGGCTTTTTGTGAGGAATTTAGTAGGGTCATGACTAATAGGTTCGAGATGTCCATGATGGGGGAGTTGAAGTTCTTTCTTGGATTTCAAATCAAGCAACTCAAGGAAGGCACCTTCATTTGTCAAACCAAGTACACCCACGACATGTTGAAGAAGTTTGACATGGAGAAAGCCAAACCCGTCAAGACTCCAATGCCAACGACCGAACATCTTGACCTTGACCAAAATGGTAAGTCCATTGATCAAAAGGTATATCACTCCATGATTGGATCCCTCCTTTACCTTTGTGCATCTAGGCCCGATATTATGCTTAGTGTGTGCATGTGTGCAAGATTTCAAGCTAATCCGAAAGAATGCCATTTGATGGACGTTAAGAGAATTTTGAGATACTTAGTACACACTCCTAATCTTGGCTTGTGGTATCCTAAGGGCTCCACTTTTGATTTACTTGGCTACTCCGATTCGGACTATGCCGGTTGCAAGGTAACTCGAAAGAGCACTACCGGGACTTGCCAATTTCTTGGTCGGTCTTTGGTGTCTTGGAGCTCTAAAAAGCAAAACAATGTTTCCTTGTCCACCGCGGAAGCCGAGTATGTGGCGGTCGGCTCTTGATGTGCCCAACTACTTTGGATGAAGCAAACCCTAAAATACTTTGGTTGTGAGCTAAACAAGATTCCCCTTTTGTGTGACAATGAGAGTGCCATTAAGTTGGCAAACAACCCCGTACACCATTCTCGCACAAAGCACATAGACATCTAGCATCATTTTTTGAGAGACCATGAAGCTAAAGGAGATATCGCTTTGCATCATGTGAGCACCGAAAATCAACTAGCCGATATCTTCACAAAGCCTCTCGATGAGTCAAGATTTTGTGCTTTGAGGAGTGAACTAAATATCATTGATTCTCGTAATGTGGTTTGATGTCTTGCACACACTCTTGATTGATTTAGATTGGATAAAATGTCTTTGCAAAACTTGTGTGGAGCTTTCAAAATCTATTTTTAGCATCTCAAACTTGTCCATAGTTGTGTATTGTTGTGCTGAAATCTGGACATGTTTAAAGATGTTTGTAGCTCTCATATGGTTCAATCTGTTTTTGGCTGGTTTTTGACCTACCGGTAGTACCGGTGGCTCTCCATCGGTAGTACCGGTCGCCATCGGTAGTACCGATGGGGATCCGGTTGTACCGGTAGGCTAAATTCCCGCCCGGGTTGGCTGTGCACCTTTTGTGCTAGAGGTAGTACCGGTCGGTCCCGACTGGTAGTACCGGTAGGCGTCTTCTTGCGCTGCGCGTGTTGGGGTTCGGCTGGAACTCTGGGGACTTATCCCCTTTTTCTCCCGGCCCCACCCGCACCCCACCCGACCCGCCCCAGCCCGTCTCCTCCCTCCCGCTCGCGCGCATCAGCGGCGGCGGTGGCTCTCTGCCGCCTCTCCCCTCCCCCCCTCCCGTTCTCCCTCCTCGGTCCTTGTCCTCCAATTTCCTTCAGTGAAAATCTTCCCCAGGCAGTGAGGATCGTCTTCGTGGTGGTGGTTTTTGTAAGGGAGCTCTCTTTTGCGTGGATTTGGCCTTCTTCCCCCCCGACTAGCAAGGTATACGGTGTTCTTGCCCGATCTATCAATGTACCTTGTTCTAGGCCGATTCCTCGCATTTGCTCCATCCATTAGGGGTCCTTATGCTAGTAGAGTACTCCTTGTGTGTTTCGTTTGGTTAATTTGGAGGATTTTGGGGATTGTGCTTGCGCACAGTGGTGTTGGTACCACCGGCCATCGACCGGTACCACCGATCCCTGTGCATGGCACTCTCCCCGCAATCTCGCCATCTCCATCAAACCCCGCACTCTCTCTACTTGATTTTGACTCACTTGTTGGCCCTATTTTGGTTATGTAGCATGGAAGGCTCATGGAGGAACCCATCTCGTCGTGCTCGCTCATCCTCCGGTGATGCGGTGATGGACGCACCATCCGTGGCCACGGAAGCAGCAGTGCACGTGGCTCCAATGTTCCCATGGACCCCGTGGCTCGTGAGGCTGCTCGGTCCAGGGCAACGTCTAATCCTTTTCCTACTCGGGCGAACCCTCCCCGGCGTCATTGAGAGGTGATTGGCAACCGCATTAACGACTCGAACATTTTGATTGAGGGTCGTGCTATTGACCCTCGGGTTGTGGCTCGATCTCCGCTTCATATCAGGGTTCCGTCTCGGTCTCTTCGGTTTCATCCGGAGTCTGACCCAAAGGTATCTCGCCCTCGTACTATTGGTGCTTACACCCCTCGTTATCAGATTGATTATAGGAAGAGGGTTCAGGACTTGCGGACCATGAGGGCTGACAATCCATATGAGTATGTCAAATGTGACAATCTTGAGCCAGGTTTTGGTCACAGTTCCATCATGACTACTGAAGGACCGGAAATGGTGACCAGAGGGGGGTTGAATGGGAGCCAAATAAAAATTCCTTTCGGAAGATCTTGACCCTTGTCCCAAGCACAACCCAAAGAAGAACTAGGCTCACGACCCACAAGAGGGTGGATGTTCTAGGAGTTGTCCTAGAAACATAGCGGAGCTAGTCACGAACCCGAAGAAACAAACCGCGAAAAGAACGGAGGAAAAACAACACCAACAGAGGCTCCGGACCAGTTGGGGCAGAGCCACCGGACTAAGGAGAGTAGTCCAGAGCTCAGGTTCGACGCTTCGTCTAGCTGAAGCAAAGCAACACAGTGAGCACCCTAGCTCCGGACCAGAGGCTCCGGACTAGTTCGGCTCCACCTCCGGACCAAGGAAGGTGGTCCAGTGCTCACTCGCCAAACAGATCAGTAAGCTACCGACCTCCGGACCAGACCACCGGACTACCCCGTCGGACCAAGGAGAGTGGTCCGACGCGTGGTAGGAAAACTCAGCAAAGCCACCGGACCACTCGTCTAAGGTCCGGAGCTCAAAAGCCAAGAAGTCCGGAGGGTGGTCCGACGCCCCTTGCTGCTCGACACAAGAAAAGTCAAGACCACCGGACCACTTGCATTGGTCCGGAGCTTAGGGGGGGAAGTGGTCCGACGCTCATAGAAGAAAAACTGTTCCTCGCAAAAACGAACTTCTCTCCACCAAATCTTCCCAAAACTCAACCAAATGATCACCAACTGCAAACAAACTTTGTAGGCATGATCCTAGTGCAGTTGGGGAGCTATCCCGAAGAAATCATCGCTCAATTTGGAGAGGATAAACGGGAACACTCGGATTTAGGGAAGAATAGAGCAAAACGAAGAACGCCACAAAGAAATCGCCCGATCTACGCACTCGTGAGGTTTGAGGAGAATTCCTTCGGTGCAAAGAAGCTCCTCATGAATACGAACAACTTGGTTCAAGTGAATTTCGCAAAGCTACTCCCTACAAAGAGAAACCATCTCGGGAAAAAGAGAGAGCAAAAGCAAAACACGAAGAACACAAGCAAAACGGGGACGCGATTACGAAAGCGAAGCCACCATGGCTTACGGAGGTTACGGCCTCCAATCCCTCGCAACAATCACAAGTTCTTACACCGGTGACACGGTGGATCTCAAGCAAGAAGAAGATAGGGAAGGGAAAACCTAGGAATAGGTGAGAGAGAGAGAGTAATGCAAGAGATGGGATGAGGATACCCCTTCATCCTCTATTTAACGGGGCTTTGGCTATTTCCCAAAGACCCCCCTAGATACATTGAGTGAACTACCTAGCCTAAGCATTGCAGTCCAAGCTCCGGAAAATATCTCCCTCGATTTGAATGGACGGCCCGCTTCCTACCAGGAGTTGCCGTCTCCTAGACGCAACCTCCAGGATTCCACCACGTGCCATCCCCGCTTCCTCGGAAGCTCCGCCTAGGTTTTGAGGCCCAAACCCAGGAAACCCGCCACCGGTAGCTTTGGGCTCAACTACCGAACCCCGAGTTTCGCGGCCCAAACTCGGAAACCGATGCGGATGGTTTTGAGGCCCAAACCACCAAACCACTCGACGCGAGCCACCTTGTCTTTGCCCGGTCGGACTCCGAGTCCCCTGAGCCTCCGCTAGACTCGCGCGTCCACCGTCTTGACTTGGCCGACTCGGTCTACCTCCATGTCTTCTCACACTCGCCGGTGCCAAGTACTAGCCACCACAGCTAGTCCGCCGGCGCCCATGGTCCCTCAGTCCGAGCCCCGCTTCCGCCCTTCACCGCTCTTAGTCCATCGGCACGGCAAGCCTCTACTCAACCTTCTCCACGCCATTGACCACTGTCACTAGGCATAGCACCTGCACACCACAAGCCGATAGACAAGCACATGTTTCTGCTTTCGCAGAGGTTAGGGTAAGCCACTCAAACTGAAACACTCACATGTTGGTCAATCACTCATCATCAAAGCTGAACAATCATGGGTACTTATCCACCATGTGTTCGCAATCTCCCCCTTGATGAGTGCATTGTCAACACAAGTGCATTTCAAATTTGAGCCACAATGTAAAGCTCTCCAAATGACCAAAAAGCTACCAAAGCCAAAACGGGGTCACTCGAGAGAAGCAAAAATGATACCAATAGAGATGACTTGAAAACACGATACCAATTAAAAGCATCCTTAAACACCTCATGACAAAGCCACTTACAGATGCCAATCAAAATCCCATGGGGAACGGCTCGACGTAACCAAGCAAAACAAAGCTAGCCCTCAAGAAGAGACAGAAAACGGGCTCAACACCGCTAGCAAGCCAAAGATACCAATCAAAAAACTCTTCAAAGCTCAGACTTCCAATTTAAGCACTAGGGGAGGTCAAAAGATACCAATTGAAACCACTTACGTCCCCTAATGCTCAAGAAGCAATCAAAACCTGTCAGAGCCAATCAAAGCAAGCTAGACCCTCCAGAAGAGGCAAAGGCTCAACACATCTAGCAAAAGCTCCCCCTGGGCAAAAGCGCACTCAAGATACCAAATGAGCTCCTTAGGGCAAAAGAAGCACACAAAACTCCCCCTTGACCAAAGAAGCTCTAAACCAATGAAACCAATGAGATGCACTCTTTCTCCCCCTTGGAAGTAGATGTCTGATTGCACTCTTTCTCCCCCTTGGAAGTAGATGTCTGAAAATGGAATGAAATGCACATCTCTCCCCCTTGTTGACACATGTAGCTCATCAAACATCAACAACTCAAGATCCGACTACAAATGCCATGAAATGCAAAATGAGTGCAAAAGCTTCATACTTAGAGCTAAGACAATGAATAGATGCTCTAAGTGATGTGATCCTGTGAGAATAGGAAAAGCTCTACGTGCCCAACAAAGACTCAAGTTGAGCTTAAGATCACTTTAGAAGCTATTTTAGAGAGCATATCATGTGAGAGCAGAGAAAGGGTATCACCTCCTAGAGACAACTAAACATGGAAAACAAGATAAGATCTATCTCAAAGCAATCTCATGTATAGCAAGTAGAACTATCCCTAGCAAAGTTCATACAACAAGCCAATGACCCAACTGAATGAATTTTTCAAATTTCAGAGTTATGCAGCCAAAATTCAGTTTTAGGCACATTTAAGTTGTATGCGAGTGGTTGTAAGCAAAGTGATGCCACTGCTTACCAACCGGGCGAAGTCAAGGGACTTGACACACCGGTTTTGGTCATACACGACACCGCTCAAGTATCGATCCATATGGGAAGCAGTCTCGAACACACGGTGAAGTGCTCACAATGCAGACCCAACTCGATCTTTCCAATTCACAAAACGGAGAGCAATTTTAGTTTAGATATTAAACATGGTGCTCAAAGGTAGTGAATGAAACAATGAAGAGCCATAGTTACAAGCTATATACAAGGCAGCCAAGAAGGATCTTCAAAAGCCTACACATGCTAGTGCCATTTCAGAGGTGACATGGGGAATTTAAATTCAGTTTTAAAGCTTTTCTAACTTAGCTCTATTGCATATCATAAAGATCAAAAAGAGTCTAAGTTAGACAACACCATAGACACATAAAACACCTCAAACAGAGCATAGATTCATTATATCAGCAAATGAGATGCAAAATGTAATGACACCAACTCACACTAACAAGACACCAAATTAGAAGAAGGACAAAGAAAAGAAAAAAAGAACTATGATACACAAAACTTTCCTCCTCTAAAACGGAAAGCAAACACCCAACTCGCCTCGAAGGCGAGAAAACGCAGCTTGATCCAAAGGCTTCGCGAGAATATCCGCAAGCTGGTTTTGGGTCTCGACATGCCGGAGGTCAATGTCGCCCTTCTCATAATGATCATGCAAGAAGTGAAAGCGGACCTCAATGTGCTTGGTCTTCGAATGAAGCACGTGATTTTTAGCCACACTAATTGCACTCGTGCTATCAAAAAGCAGAGGCACCTTAGTAAGCTCAAGACCAAAATCTCTCAAAGTGGCAATCATCCAAAGCATCTGAGAGCAACAACTAGCCGCGACAACGTACTCAGCTTCGCATGTCGGTTGTGCCATGATAGATTGCTTGCGAGAAGACCAAGAAACCAAAGAAGACCCGAGAAACTGGCAAGTCCCAGAAGTGGACTTCCGATCAAGTCGGCAACCAGCAAAGTCGGCTTCAGAATAACCGCAAAGCACAAGAGAAGAAGAGGTGGAAAACCAAAGTCCAAATTCGGGAGTGAAGCACAAGTACCTCATGATGTGTTTCACTGCCTGCTTGTGCGAAGTCCGTGGGGACGCCTGAAAGCGAGCACACAGGCACACAGGCACACAGGCACACAGGCAGACCTCAATGTCCGGCCGGGTCGCCGTCAGGTACAGAAGCGACCCGATCATGCTGCGGTACTCCGTCTGGTCCACCGCCTCTCCTTCCTCGTCAAACTGAAACACTCACATGTTGGTCAATCACTCATCATCAAAGCTGAACAATCATGGGTACTTATCCACCATGTGTTCACAACTACTATGCTTTCTTCTGCTATCATGATGGTGTGCATTCCATGTGCCCTCTATTCCAGCACAAGGCTTTGGTGCTCAACTCTCTGACCAAGCTAAATCATCCTAAGATTGATGAGTTGATCTCCAAGCTTTAGGGGTGGCGCCTTTTACCCCTCATGACTTTTGTCAAGGCTTGGAACATGGAGGTGCTTTGTCAGTTCTGGGCTACTCTGTACATTGATCGAGAGAATGTTGTGCTTCATTGGATGACGCAAGGTACTCATTACCGTTGCGACTTTATACTTTCTCTCGTCTCTTGGGGTTCGATAAGCTTGATCGTGAGGCCCCGGATATTCATGATATATATGCCAGTGGGATTGGGTCAGATGATCTGGTGGCTGCTAAGATGTACACTGAAGATAAGTATGCAAATTTCTCATCTGCCAATCTGAGGCCTTACTTCTTTGTGCTGAATAATCTGGTTCGCCTCACCATTGATCCCAAGATTGGTGATTCCATTCTTATCCATAATGATGCTCCCAAAATATTGGTTCGGTTTGGTCTCCAAGGTGGACGCTTCAGTGTGTCGAGGTTCATGTGGGGCAAGATCATTGAGGCTTCAATTGATCCCCACAAGTCACTACCATATGCTCCTTATCTTATGCATATCATTGAGCAGGTAGTTGGCTTTGAGTTTCATGCGGACACCAAACATGCCTCCTATGGTGTGAGGAACTTGGGACCCAAACCCTCTGCCTCCCGTGGTGCCACTGCTCCTGCTGCTGATGATGATGTTGAGGATGAGGAGGCCGCTTGTAATGTTCCCTCCGCTCCTTCACCTCCCCATCGCTCCACTTCGGCACGTTATGGGCTTGGTGAAGGCCGTCGTGGAGGTAATCGCTACTTGCTCAAGAAATTTCTTGCCTACTTTTGTTACACAGCTGAGAAGGAGGATCGCCGTCTCCGTTGGATTGAGGAGCACCTCAACATTCCACCTTCTTCTTCGTTTCGTCCTTTTGATGAGTTTGAGGCTCCTATTGATCCTATTGCTCTGGATGATGATCTTGGTGGAACTACTCATGATGTGCCCCCTCCTAGTGATCATGGCTATGGCAGTTATTCTCATGGTGCGCCGACCTATGGAGGCCCCTCTGCTTATGATGCTGCTGCTAGTGCTGCTGAGTATGGCTTTGAAGCCATCTTTGGTGCACCTTACTCCAGTCAGGGCGTCTATCCTGTTGAGGGTAGCTCGTCTCAGCCCTTTGCCGGTGATACTTCTTCTGATCCTCCTTATGGCAAGGGTGTCGGTGGTGGCCTAGTTGATTATGGTGATGATGATGACGAAGATGACGACTTCTAGCTTGGTGCTATCCTATGCTCTACATGTGGCCTACCCTTTTTGGCACTTGATGCCAAAGGGGGAGTGTTAGGCTTTTCTCTATGTAATAGGGTAGCTTATCTATCTTTTGCTTTATCATTCGTGGGGTTGGACAATGGTTTTTATTCATGTTGAACTATGTGCCGAGCTACAAAACTATTTATGTAATATGGATGATGGATTGAGTGTAGAACTATATTTATCTTATATCATTCATCTTGTGTTGTTATCCATATGCTTGTGTGGTGATTGTTTAATTGCTTTAGTCATTGTGTGGATGATATATTGTCATATGCATCACGCTTATTTATCCATCAAACACTTGTAGGCACCCCACGGATTGCAAAAGTTAGGGGGAGCTTGCTCTAAATTTTATGCTATCTCGATTATGATCAAGACATGGAATTCAAATCCAATGCATAAATTTAGGGGGAGTCTCTTCCTAAAGTTTGCAATTCAAAAGCTTCAATTCTTTCTATTATTATGTAAGCCTAAGTTGGTTGTCATCAATTACCAAAAAGTGGGAGTTTGTAAGTGCATTCGCCCCCTATGTGTGGGTTTTGGATAATTGATAACAATCAAATTAGGGACTAACATGCTTATCTAGTAATATCCACAGGTGTCAGTCCATTGACAAATTGAAACGATGAAATATGGTGATTGAAGCACCCCAAATTCCACTCTATGGAAAGCGGCTCATCTCAAGTGCTAAAAGAGTTTTATTCTTTTGAATTGAGTTATAGGAAAAGCCGCACTACCAAGAGGGACTCAAATTGGACTAGCTAGAAGTGGGTAAGAGTGCTCAAGTTATTAGTATACAGACGCTTGAGAGACGCCATGAAGAACGGATCCTTGGAAGGTGCGTTGTGCTTTCAGTAGAGCTACCGGTAGTACCGGTTCCACCCACCGGTAGTACTGGTGTGGACCGGTAGTACCGGTCAACTACCGGTAGTACCGGTAGTGCTTTTTCCCGCACAGTTTCTGGGCTCAGCCCCAACGGTCACAAGGTGACCGGTAGTACCGGTAATACCGGTACCGCTTCGGGGGCTGAAGACATTTAGTCTATCGCAGCCCCCTTGAGATTTGCTAGTTCCCGTAGGAACCGGTAGTACCGGCAGTAGCACAGGTAGTACCGGTCACCGGTAGTACCGGTCCACCACCGTTAGTAACAGTAGTACTAATTTCTGCATCAAGTTTTTGAATTTCAGGTTTTAAAGAATTGCCTATTCACCCCCCCCTCTAGGCCAATTAGGTCCTTTCAGGATCAGACAAAGCAAAAGTACCTCCTGGAATATTTGTAGAAGAACTCGCAAAACCATCAATCCAAGAAAGCAGTAAGCAAAAGGAAGACTCGATGGAGATAGACAAGATAAAAGAACCTAACATCTCAAGGCAGATCCTCAACATAGAAAGCGATTGGAGACAATAGTTCATTGATTATAAGAATGAAAACAAACTACCCAGAAACAAAGCAGAAGCAACAAGAGTTATAAGAAAAGGCAAAGCTTATGTCCTCATAAAAGGCAAATTATACAAGAGAGCAGCGTCTTCTGGAGTATTATTGAAATGCGTATCCACACAGGAAGGAAAAGAGATATTAGAAGAAATCCATTTGGGATGCTGTAGAAATCATGCAGCATCTAGAACACTAATCGGCAAAGCATTCAGAAGTGGATTCTATTGGCCAACAACACTCAAAGATGCAGAACAATTAGTCAAGACATGCAAAAGTTGCCAAATGTTTGCAAGACAATCACACGTTCCAGCACACAATCTAATCTGTATACCTCCGGCATGGCCTTTCTCATGCTGGGGGCTGGATCAAGTCGGACCCCTCAAAAAAGCAAAAGGAGGATTTGAATACATATTTGTGGCAGTAGACAAATTCACTAAGTGAATTGAATACAAGCCACTTGTCAAATACAGTGCAGAAAAAGCAACAGAGTTCATACAAGACACCATGCACAGATTTGGGATGCCCAACCGAATAATCACGGATCTTGGATCACCATTTACAACAAAAGAATTTCAATATTGGGCAAGAGACTGTGGGATAGATATAGACTATGCATCAGTGGATCACCCCCAAGCAAACGGACAAGTTGAAAGAGCCAATGGTCTACTATTACAAGGCCCAAAACTAAGGCTATACGAAGACCTAAAAGACTACGGAGGAAAATGGATAGACGAATTACCCAAAGTGGTATGGGGCTTAAGAACCCAAATCAGCAGAGCAACAAGATATTCACCTTTCTTCCTGGTATACGGATCACAAGTCATATTACCAATTGACTTAATATGGCAATAACCCAGAATCGAACAATATGACGAAGGAGAAGCCGAAGAAACAAGGCGGCTTGAGATCGACGCAATCGATGAAATAAGATACAGTTCAATGATACAAAATGCAAGATACCTACAAGGTTTACGAAGGCATTACGACAGAAATACGCACTCAAGAACGCTAAAACCAAGAGATATGGTACTGCGGCTAATTCAAAAAAAAGAAGTGTTGACACCGTTTTTGGGCGTGTCAATAGGAACTGAGTATGCTGATCGGCAAAGAGATGGTTATTGCTTCTTATCGGCATCGGAATACTACTGGTTAACCACTGATTGAAACAAAGGAGGTTGCCGATGACAAGAGGCGTTAGAGGAAGAAGATTGCTTGCCGATGGAAAGATTGCCAAGGAAAGTTTGCCGATGGGAGAATATGATGATGGATGCGAGATGCTGGAATTGACGTCAGCAAATGCTACCGATGGCATTAAGGATAGGTGGTAGATGGAAAGAGATATGCCAATGGAAAGTGTCATCGTAAAGAAAGTAGATAAAAAAAATGGTGATTTTATACCAGCATTTTTATAGTAGTTTGAGTCCGACTCTTGCACGAGTCATTTATTTCCTTAAAAATAGGAGTTTTGTTTAGGTATGAATCGTGTCTGTGTACAACTCCTCCTACCGGAGTATAAATATGTACCTAGGGCTTGCGTGAAAAGAGAGACAATCAATCAAATACAAATCTATTACTTTTATCTACTTTTCCAGCATCTACTTTATCGCATTAGTTCTAGCTTATCTACGAGTTCTTACGATGTCTCGATGGGCTGCATCTACACGACCTCCGTCGCCTTCGCAAGTTCCGCGTTTTGGATCAAGTTGAGCTTTGACGTCCGGGCGTATCGCTGTTGTCACGTTCAATCTTGTTCTAGTTATCGTCCTTGTCGATTAACTAGTCAAATCAACTAGCACACCTTGGATATCAAAATTTGGGTATAAGCCTGAGGTGTTCGCAGATCTGACGCTTTTTGTGTCAACACCTCTTTTGGCACACCTGGTGGGACCCTAGATACATCTCTTGAGCACGATCATGGGTGATTCTACTGACATCAATCCAAGGAACATCATTGAAGTCTCTGAAGCAGATCTGAAGGATGATCAGAAGCAAGCTATGGAGCGGGCTATGGAGGAATACAAGCAATTGTATCTGAAGTCCTTTAGCCTAAACAGAAGCGGTGATGTTGTCCAGAAACAAGATCCACCGTTGCCGTGGCAGGTCACTTTCGACGCCAATCCTGGTAAATTGCAAGATATGGTTAATTCTGCGTTAAATCAGGCGTTGATTAGTCATTCCAATGTGATATCCAATACTGTATACAATGCCTTCATGCAATCTTTCAAAGAAGGACAGACACCTAAGTATGTTGGTCCAACATATCATCAACCTAGATCGGCATCTGCCACGACTTCATCGGTGGCTCCAGTGATATCTTTCCAACCTGTGAATCCTTCTACTGATGAAGCTACACCACCAAGATCGAGCCCTGCAAGCGTCGTTTGGTTGAACACTGATCTGGTGGCATCGGCAATGTCAGGACATGTGGTCCAGAGTCAGCCAACTCCCACTAACTGGTGGGGATACGGTATGCCTCCGGATTCATCTACCGAGGCTAAATTGATCCAAGGCAATAGTGTAGTGGGAAAGGCCTCTATGGGATCGGTAATATCGGCACAGCCGATGAGTCCGATAGTACATCATGCTACGTCTTCTCCAAATGTGCAGTTGCCACTAGGAAATCTTCAGATGGCGATACCCAAAGTGCCTTACGAACAACCATCAGCAGGTTCTTTGTCGATGCAACAAGATTTGGCAGTGGTAAACCATCCCATGATGATTACGAATCCTCAAACTAGGGTATCAGTGCACCAAGGAGGCCAATTTGTTGATTATTCCAGAGTGCAGGAGCAACAGGCGCCAGGTAACTATCAATTATCGGCAAATCACATGCCGATGACTTATAATCCTGTGTGGACTAGTCCAATTCAACAACAGGTGGTGCAACCTGGACATCCAGTGGCAGGAGCGCAATAGTACCATTACCCGGTGAACACTCAGAATGAAACATCGGTATATCAACCGATGAATATAATGCCGCAGTATGCCCCAATGGGTGCTCAAGGTTATACATCAGCAAATCAACCGGTGCATAATATCCAGCAAGGTGGTGCTGTGTCTGTGCCAATCGGATCAGCTTATTTGCCACAAAGGCAAGAAAGGGCGTATCAACCAGTCTAGCCAGTTAATAACCAGCCGATCCATCGGCAGGATCAGGATACATACTGGGCCGACAAGATTGCCGAAGTGATGAAAGAGCAGTTCGGTATCAAGCCTAAGGTCAATACGTACTCTTATCGGACGCCATATCCTTAGGCATATGACTTGATCCTTCTCCTAAATCAGTACAAGGTGCCAGATTTCACGAAGTTTTCTGGCCAAGATGATACGTCAACGATGGAGCATATCAATCGCTTCATCATTCAATGCGGAGAGGTGGCTAACAGAGATGAGCTGAGGATAAGATTGTTCTCATCGTCTTTATCTGGATCGGCGTTTACATGGTTCATCTCACTTCCTCCAAATGTTGTGATTACTTGGGCCGATCTGGAGAAGCAGTTTCACAAATACTTCTTCTCTGGCATACATGAGAAGAGGATTACCGATTTAGTCAAGCTGAAACAACGCAATGACGAATCGGTGGAAAGCTTCGTGCAGAGATTGCGAGACGTGAAGAATAAATGCTATAGTTTGGTGCTTGATGATCGGCAATTGGTGGATTTGGCTTTCCAGGGATTACTGCCACACATCAAGGATAAGTACGCATCTCAAGAGTTCGAAAGCCTGAGCCATCTCGTGCAGAGAGTTGCCGATCAGGAAGTTAAAGCTTTCGAGCCTAGGAAAACTTGGGGTAAGAAGGTGTCCTTCGCTGAGCAAGAAGACGGATATCGGCGTTGCCGAATGGGTAAAAGACAAGAAGCCGATATCCTGTCCGTTTGGTCAGAAGGAAACTGGAAGGTTCACCTTTGATACAACTAAGGCCGATAGGATATTTGATCTGTTGCTTCAAGAAGGGCGGATTAAGCTAGCGCTTAATCAAGTGATTCCATCAGCTGAAGAGCTCAGAAGGATGAGGTATTGTAAGTGGCATGACGCAACCTCACACACTACCAATGATTGGAAAGTCTTTAGGCAACAATTGCAGTCAGAAATCGGATCTGGACGAATTAAATTTGAAAATTCTAAGACCTAGAAGCCGATGAAGATCGACCAGCACCCGTTTCCAAATAATATGGTGGAAACTAGCGGAAAGATCAAGGTACTAACATCAGAGGTTGCCAAGAAAAATTCATCGGTAGATCCCGAGCATCAGATAGTTGTACATGATGTGAAAGGAAAGAAGCTCGCCGATGGAAGAACAGGTAAAAGAATTGCCGATGCAGGTAGTAACGCCAGGAGACTTCAGAGACATGCATCACATGGCGTCGTGATCACGCACCGGAGGCCACGACAGGAATATGAGCATTCGCAAGAAGAGCAGCATCGGCAGCGGGAAGAACAGAAACGCCAAGAGTGGTATCGGCATAAAGATCATTGGAAGTGCCCCTTCTTCGTCCATTGTTGGGAAGAAGGCATCAAGCTGCCCACTGCCGATAATTGTCCTGAGTGCAATGGGTACTGTCCTGCCGATCGGTCAGAAAGAAGTCTCGCTTTGAAGGTCAGGGATCAAGCTATGCTAGGCCGATCAGAGGAAAGGAATCAGTACATGATCGGCTGGGGGGCAAGCTCAGTGTGCATGACAGGCTTGGCAAGCATATCCGTCAAGAGGAGATCAAAGAGAAGGCTAATGCAAGGGTGCCCGATGAAGAGATATTCTCTAGAGATCCGAATATAAGGGGTAATACAAACCGATGCAGTGAGAAACAGTACCAACCTGTTTGGAAGACTAAGCTTCCTCAATGGTGTCCCAAAGGCCTGACGAAGACTCAGAGAAGGAGGATCCAGCGTGAACGCCAGAATAATCTGTATCATGGTGAAAACCCTTCGAAGGGAGAATCTCCAGTTTGGGAGTGGAGGCCAAAACACCAGGAGAGGAGTCCATCGGCAGAAGTCAACATGGTTGTTATGTTGTCGATGGAATTTATGGTGCCTACTGATGCTGAGGAAGAAGCTGCTAATATGGCTCAACTAGTGCTAGATCCGATGGCAGCTGTCTTTGAAAAGCCTGCCGATGATGAAAGGCAGCATTTGAGGGCTTTGTTTGTCAAAGGCAAAGTCGATGGGCAACCAGTGTCAAAGATGTTGGTCGATGGTGGAGCGTCAATCAATATAATGTCGTATGTCATGTTTAGAAAGCTTGGAAAAGGTGACCAAGACTTAGTCAAAACGGACATGAAGCTAATAAGATTTTGAAGGCAATGTGTCACCAGCTATGGGGGCAGTATGCGTTGAATTGACCATCGGCAGTAAAACTTTGCCAACGACGTTTTTCGTGATCAGTGGCAAAGGGACCTACAATTTGCTCCTAGGAAGAGATTGGATCCACGTTAATTGCTGCATCCCTTCTACGATGCACCAAAGCCTTGTGCAATGGGTTGGAGACAAGATTGAAGTTGTCCGAAGTGAACTCCAATAAATGGTTGCATCGGCAGAATTGGAAACCTATGAGCAAACCAAGTGCATATCTGGTGAAGCTTGGGATACAAAATTCTTCAAGGTGGCCGATTATCGGATATCCAAGCAGTCGGTTCTGAAGAAGAGGTTTAATGGATCAGTTCGCTGATGATGGAAAACTTGGACAGGGGTTCACATCAGCCGATGATTTGCTAGAAATAGACATCGGCGACGGTAGCAAGCCTAGGCCAACTTTTATTAGTGCTAAGTTAGATTCCCAATGTAAGCAACAGTTGAGTGATTTATTAAAAGAATATAAAGATTGTTTTGCTTGGGATTATATCGAGATGCCTGATCTAGACCGATCGATAGTTGAACACCGGTTACCTATTAAGTCAGGATTTCAACCACATCGGCAACCAACACGCTGATGCAATCCTACTGTGTTACCCGATATTAAAGCTGAGATTACAAAGTTAATCGAAGCTGGATTTATTCGGCAATGCCGATATGCTGAATGGATTTCTAACGTGGTTCTTGTATATAAAAAGAATGGAAAACTTCGTGTTTGTATTGATTTCAGGAATCTCAATAAAGCTACGCCGATGGACGGCTATCCAATGCCCGTTGCTGACCTACTAGTTGATGCTTCTGCTGGACATAAAATTATCAGCTTTATGGATGGTAACGCTGGATATAATCAAATATTCATGGCTGAAGAAGATATATCCAAAACTGCTTTTACGTGTCCAGGTCACGTCGGTTTGTTTGAGTGGGTCGTAATGACTTTTGGGTTGAAGAACGCCGGTGCTACTTATCAAAGGGAGATGAATTTTATTTTTCATAAGTAAATCGGCACATTGGTCGAAATCTATATTGACGATGTGGTGGTTAAGTCCGGAGACTTTAAGAAGCATCTTGCCGATCTGCGGAAGATTCTGGAGTGCACAAGGGAGCATGGGCTAAAGATGAATCCAAATAAGTGCGCGTTTGGTGTATCGGCAGGTCAATTCCTAGGGTTCGTGGTGCATCAAAGGGTATAGAGATCGGCAGAAAGTCCATTGATGCAATTAATAAAGTGGTTGCTCCTACAAACAAGACTGAGTTGCAATCTTTAATCGGCAAGATTAATTTTATTAGAAGATTTATATCTAATTTGTCTAGGAAGATTAAATCTTTTAGTCCATTGCTGAAGCTGAAAGCCGGTCAGGAATTTGTGTGGAGGGAGGAGCAACAATCGGCCTTGGAAGAAATTAAGAGGTATCTGGTGAATCCTCCAGTTTTGATTCCACCTCGACACGGGAAACCCTTCAGATTATATTTGTCTGCCGATGACGGCGTTATCGGGCCAGCCTTGATTCAAGAATTTGAAGGGAAAGAACGTGTGATCTATTATTTGAGTAGAAGGCTGGTGGACGTTGAAACCAGGTATTCGGTCGTTGAAAGATTGTGTTTATGCCTGTATTTCTCTTGCACCAAATTAAGACATTATTTGTTGTTGGCCGAGTGTACTGTCATATGCAAAAATGATGTGGTCAAGTATATGTTGTCGATGTCAATATTGAGTGCGAGGATCGGCAAATGGATTTTGGCGTTGTCAGAATTTGATCTGAGGTATGAATCAACTAAGGCAGTTAAAGGGCAGGTGATGGTTGATTTTGTTACTCAGCATTGTGGTATGCTAAATTCCGTAGAGATTGCTCCTTGGACTTTGTTCTTTGATAGTTCCACATGTAAGGAGGGAGCAGGTATCAGTGTTATCTTGGTTTCACCCCGAGGGAAAAAGTATGAAATCTCATTGCCGATTGTTGCTACTTCGACGAATAATCAGGCTGAGTACCAGGCGTTACTGAAGGGGTTGGAGTTGCTCAGGAAAGTGCGTGCCGATGCCGTGGAAATATTCGGTGATTATATGTTAGTGATCAATCAGTTGATTGGGACGTATGAGTGTCGAAGTAATATTTTAATTGCATATCACGAGAAGTGTTTGCAGTTATTAAAGGAATTTAAAGAATACTGTCTTGAATACGTTCCTAGGTTGCATAATGAAGAAGCCAATCGATTAGCGCAACACGCCTCGGGATATTAGCCGATTCAAGAAATAATAACATCGGTAATGGTTGTCGATGACTGGAGAAAAGAGATTGCCGATTACTTGAAGGATCCGTCTAAGAAGGTCGAAAGGCATTTGAGGTTTCAGGCTACCAAGTATGTGCTCCTTGATGATGAATTGTATTATCGAACAATTGATGGAGTTTTGCTCAGATGTCTTGGTGAAGGAGAATCAAAGGTCTTGATGGGTGCAATCCATGAAGGAGTATGTGGAGCGCACCAATCGGCATTCAAGATGAAGTAGATGATTAGGCAAAATGGATATTATTGGCCGATAATTCTTGAGGATTGTTTTGAGTACTTCAAAGGGTGTCAAGATTGTCAGAAATTTGGTAATGTTCAGAGGGCACCTGCGTCGGCAATGAATCCTATAATCAAGCCTTGGCCGTTTAGAGGATGGTCCATTGATCTCATCGGTCAAATTTACCCACCATCGAGCAAGGGGCATAAATTTATACTTGTTGCTACTGATTATTTCACGAAGTGGGTTGAAGCCATTCCTTTGAAGAATGTGGCATCGGTAAACATGATAGATTTCGTGAAAGAGCATATTGTTTACCGATTCGGGATTCCTCAGACTATTACAACTGATCAAGGGACCATGTTCACATCGGGAGAGTTTGATGAATTTGCTATCGGTATGGGGTTCAAAGTGTTTAATTCTTCTCCTTATTATGCTCAAGCTAATGGTCAGGCCGAAGCAACCAATAAAGGAGTGATTAAGCTTATCAAGCGCAAGATTGAAGAAAACCCTAGAAGGTGGCATGTAGTTCTCAATGAGGCTTTATGGTCGTATCGGATGGCATGTCATGGTGCAACTAAAGTATCGCCATACCAGTTAGTTTATGGACACGATGCTGTCCTACCGTGGGAGATTAGGTCTGGTTCTAGGCGGTTATTTTCTCAGGATCAATTGACAGCCGATGAATATGATATCCTTATGAAGGATGAGTTAGAAGATTTGGCGGGTCATCGGCTAAGGGCTCTAATTAGTATCAAAGAGAATAAGAAGAGGGTTGCCAGATGGTATAACAAAAAGGTGAAAGTAAAAGAATTTGCCGATGGTGATTTAGTGTGAAAGTTGATTTTACCGATTGGGACTAAGAGTCCAAAGTTTGGAAAATGGTTTCCTAATTGGGAAGGTCCTTTTCAGATAAATCAGTCTCTTCCTGGCAACGCTTATATTTTGGAAACCCTCGAAGGAGTTGCATTTTCCAGAGCAATCAATGGTAAATATTTCAAGAAATATTATCCTAGTATCTGGATAGATACATAGTGTGATATAGATATAAATACCGATGATAGGGTCATTGTACAAAACATCGGTAGAAAAAGTATTAATGTTATATTACGAGGGGATTAATCATCAGGTTCGCATGCAATAAATTACAACAGGGATTATATGGATGAAATTGCACGAAGGCGAACTTGGTCGACTTCCTCTATCTCTCAGGCGTCGTCATCGGCAGTGCCCTCGATCGGTTTGATTTTCCTCCATAAGAGGAGAGCTTCACGGGCATCGGCATCCCTTTCTTGTTGCAGGGCTTTAGCAATGGCAGGGAGTTGGATTTTCTTCTGGTTGACCGAGTTTAAAGATTCATCTACTTTTTTCAACTCGGCTAATAGTTCTTCTTTCTCTGCCAATAGACGAACAATCTCTTGTTCAAGTTTGGTACTAGAGGCTTCTAGACGACCGATGTCCTTGTGCTTTTCGTCTGCAGTTTGCTTAAACTTGAGTATTTCTTCTTCAAGTTTTGCTTGAGCAGTTCTATCGGCAATGCGGCGTGAAGCTCTTTGGTATTGGAGTTGTCGGCTCTCAAGATACGCTGCTTGGAAGAGTGTTTCTTCGATATCGGCAGGGAGTTGGCCCTGAATCTCTTTGAAGGCTATCCTTACTGCGTTGGAGTCTTGGACCAGTTGGGATGTGTTTTGCTGCAGTAAGAGTAGTATTGCTTCAAGTTTAGACTTTACTTCTGCCGATACAATGTCTGAGGCTGGAGCAGAACTTTCTTCCTCTTCATCATCATCTGGAATATTGATGGTAAAGGAGAATAGACTGTTGGCAGAGTCTTGGGCCTGAAAAGAAAGGGGATTAAAATTTGTCAGTTAAGAATTTGTATTGTGCAAAGTTTATAATGAACAGTTGGTATACCTGCTTTAGGGCAGTTTCTCACCTTGGGCTTGACAGAGTGGCTGGCCTAGTTGCGTCTGGAAGATCGGCAATAGTTGCCGATGAACTCGCCTCGGTAGGATGAACAGTTGGCGCTGATGATGCTGCCGATGCCGATGTTGTTTATGTTGTTGCAGTTAGCCCTTATGGCGATGGTGCTGTCCCTTGGTCAGGAATCTCAGCCTGTAATTGCTCAAGGATGGGTACCGATGATGGCTCCGGTGTTGGTGTATCGGTAGGAGCTTGGGGAGATGCAACCTGTGATATGACTGGGGTTAATGGCCTTGGGCATTTTTGTCGAGGAGCGGCACTTGAGGAGCCTTGGCGCTTCGATCTTTGCACTTGGGGGGCATCGGCAGATGGAGTTGGAGAAGCTTGTACATTCAGGACAGTTGCTGATAAACTCGTTGGCTACAAAAGAGAGCATGTTGTGCAATTAAAAATTAAGTGAACATTACCGATGAGAGTTTGTAATCGGCATAAGTAAGATAAAGATTGTTACCTCGAAAGCTTGAGCCAGAATAGCAGCAACAACCGATGGAGTAGCAGCAACCCCAGTCTGTTTGGACTTGGGTTTGAGGGTGACTTTGGGTGCCTTTCCATACATAAGGGTAGCCAATGAAGGAGACTTACTGACGATCACCGATATGGGACTTATCGGTCGTAAGTTGAAGGTCCTGCCACTATTGCTTTTGCTTGGAATTGGGTCATCAGTCTATTAATAGAAAATCAGTTACCAATGCATTTGAAAAGAAATAACGAGAAGAAAAAATGATATAGAAAGTAAACTTACTGTGTCGTCTAGAACAATGTAATCGGCATCAATCAAATGCCGATAGTAATGTGATGATGTAGCAAACAGTTGATTTTTCCACTCTTGCCACCAGGATTTGTATGACTCAGTAATAAAGGATATTGGCATCCAAGAGGATAAATCAAGGTTGGTTGTATCAGCCTGAGGGGAAAGGTTGACGATCTTGTTCCAGTCCTTAGCGCTAGAGATAACTTCTCTTGGTTTTATTACATCGGCGTAACTGAATTTGATCGGCAGTTGACCAAATGCTAACTGTCTTGCTGCTGCCGATGGATAGTAAAATTCATAGGATGGACGAGTGTTCTTCCCAGTCCCAAAGATATTAACCGGAATGGCCTGAGGAATAAGGGTGGCCTTCGTGATTCTTTCGTTCTCTGGTATGTTTCCATAGGTAAGATTGAAGGAGAGTGGAAATTGGTTGTCCTCATCAACATAGGGCCACCAGAGCCGTTCCGCAGCAGGGATTCCACAGTATAGTGTCTGGAAAAACATATCAAGTTGGCCCTCATTGGCATCGGTTCCCGGTAGCACTATTATGGCTTCCCCGAAATTGAGAGGGGAACGGGTTGCCGATTCATCATCGGCAAGTACATGCTCTTCAGTCAGATCTCTTAGGAATTGTTGGCTAAACAAATCGAATTGAAGACACTTATGCATATGGGCATTTAGCCACATGTTGATAAACCACCAAGGGCCCCCGAGGTTACCGATGGGTTCACCTAGCAGTAACTTTCCCGATACCTGGTGCAGGAGATGGTAGACTGAGCCGAGGAGATATCGGCCAAGAGGAAGACCTCCGTTGGCTAGAAGCTCTGCTGCAGAAAGATACATATTGGTAGGTCCGACAGTCCTACCACAGAAGATGAACTTTTCCAACCACATATTCATGAAGGTGGCATGCTCCCTTTGGCCTACCGATCCGGTCTTTTGGTATTCTTGAACATATCCAGTCCAACCACCGATGTTGCGAGTAGTTACCCGATGTTCGGGTTTCCTCTGGAAAGGAGCGGCACTATCGACAGAGGAGATATCAAGGCCGGTAAGCATGTGCACATCGGCAAGTGTGGGAGTGGCTGGTCCGTCCCTGAATAAAAATGCGTTCATTGTATCAGACCAGAAATAGGAAGCAGCAATCATCATGTTTTCATTCTTGGCCATATCGGCAAGAGACAATCTAATGCATTGATCTATATTACGTTCTGACCAATAGACTTACTGTGATCTGGCCATTCTGAGGTACCAGTTTTTCCATCCTTTGGTAGGTTTGGGCCAAGAACGGAAGGTGTCTGTCCATAACACTAGATCAAAATATCCGGCTCTGAAAGGGACGCGGTTGGTTTCCGCATTGATGATTTGTGTTGGATCGGCATTCCCCATCGGACCCAAACAACAAAAGTGTGCTTGATCAACAGGAATCACTATTTTGTCTCGCATTTCCTAGATTCAGAGAGTGAAGAAAGGAGGAGGAAAGAAATTGTGAAATAGTGAAAAGGGATGAAATTGCAGAGTGTGGAGCAAGGAGAGAAGAAATTACCGCAGGGATGTTGCAGTTGATTGCCAGCGGAGAAGATTCTCGTAGAAGTTATGTTGTTTGCTGGAAAAAGAACCGTTGTTGATGATGTTGGAGTGATCTTCAGAAACGCCGGTGAGATGGAGATGAAGGTATGAGCTTAGGGTAAAAGGAGAAATAACCGCGGCGGTCTTTATAAGCCCGAAGCGTCAGGGGTGTTTTTGAATTTTTCCTTCTCAGCCGAACAGGGGTGTGATAATGAAATTATACGACGGTCTGGGAATTATAACCGTTGGCGCTACAGTTGCGGGAGATATTGGTAAATTGTGATGATTGTGCACAATGATCGAGGTAATGGCAAAGATATTTCTGGAAGAAAGATCATAGCAGAGAAAATTTCGGCGTATGAAATATTTTATACTCCGAAATTGGGGGCATGTGTTGACACCGTTTTTGGGCGTGTCAATAGGAACTGAGTATGCTGATCGGCAAAGAGATGGTTATTGCTTCTTATCGGCATCGGAATACTACTGGTTAACCACTGATTGAAACAAAGGAGGTTGCCGATGACAAGAGGCGTTAGAGGAAGAAGATTGCTTGCCGATGGAAAGATTGCCAAGGAAAGTTTGCCGATGGGAGAATATGCTGATGGATGCGAGATGATGAAATTGACGTCAGCAAATGCTGCCAATGGCATTAAGGATAGGTGGTAGATGGAAAGAGATATGCCGATGGAAAGTGTCATCGTAAAGAAAGTAGATAAAGAAACTGGTGATTTTATACCAGCATTTTTATAGTAGTTTGAGTCCGACTCTTGCACGAGTCATTTATTTCCTTAAAAATAGGAGTTTTGTTTAGGTATGAATCGTGTCTGTGTACAACTCCTCCTACCGGAGTATAAATATGTACCTAGGGCTTGCGTGAAAAGAGAGACAATCAATCAAATACAAATCTATTACTTTTATCTACTTTTCCAGCATCTACTTTATCGCATTAGTTCTAGCTTATCTACGAGTTCTTACGACGTCTCGACGGGCTGCATCTACACGACCTCCGTCGCCTTCGCAAGTTCCGCGTTTTGGATCAAGTTGAGCTTTAACGTCCGGGCGTATCGATGTTGTCTCGTTCAATCTTGTTCTAGTTATCGTCCTTGTCGATTAACTGGTCAAATCGACTGGCACACCTTGGATATTGAAATTCGGGTATAAGCCCGAGGTGTTCGCAGATCCGACGATTTTTGTGTCAACAAGAAGGAAGACATAAACTACTCAGCCCATTGGAGGGTCCTTTTATCATCAAGACAACAATACAACCCGGAACTAATGAGCTAATGACAGAAGATGGATTTCAACTAAGCAACACTTGGCATATCAGCCAACTCAAGAAATTCTACAACTAAAGGCATAAGATACAAGACATCAAGAACAAATCGGCAGTTTGCACAAGGAGAGGCACTGTCTGGCATTTAAGTCAGTTGTTTCGTGAGGCAACTTGACAAACCGACTGCTTGGCACCATGAGCGGCACAGTCTGGTTCATATATATAAGTCTACCGTTTCGTGAGGCGTCATGACAAGCTGACAACTTTGGACCATGATCGGCAATGTCTAGCATCTTCAAAGTCGGTTGTTTCGTGAGGTAACCCGACAAATCGACTACTTTGCACCATGAGCGGCACAGTCTGGTTCATATATAAGTCTACCGTTTCGTGAGGCGGCATGAAAAACCACAGTTTGCACAATGAGAGGCACTGTCTGGCATTTAAGTCAGTTGTTTCGTTAGGCAACTTGACAAACCGACTGCTTTGCACCATGAGCGGCACAGTCTGGTTCATATATGTAAGTCTACCGTTTCGTGAGGCGGCATGACAAGCTGACAGGTTTGCACCATGAGCGACACTGTCTAGCATCTTTAAGTCGGTTGTTTCGTGAGGCAACCCGACAAACCGACTGCTTTGCACCATGAGCGGCACATTCTGGTTCATATATAAGTCTACCGTTTCGTGAGGCGGCATGACAAGCTAACAGCTTTGCACCATGAGCGACGCTATCTAGCATTCTTAAAGTCAGTTATTTCATGAGGAAACTTGACAAACCGACTGCTTTGCACCATGAGTGGCACAGTCTGGTTCATATATTTACAAGTCTACCATTTCGTGAGGCGGCATGACAAATATCAAACTACTCGGCGCAACAAAAAGTATCAGTCTACCTCGACGACTTCAAAGACAATCACTTGTACGAAATGACACAACACAACTGCTTGAGGAGCAACACAAAAGCGGCACAACAAAGATTGCAAGCCGAATACTATCGTATCAGACTCCATCATCGGAAATTCCTCGACAAAGCTACCTCAAAACTACTCGGAGATCGTTAAACGCAAAAGACCTACAAAGAGGCATTCTATGAATAGCAATATCTTAGATATAATCATCAAGGCACAAAGGCCAAATAGTATTACCCAGCAAGAATTCAGAAGCATCTATAAAGCCTAAATTAAAGGCACAATACTCAGAAGAACTCAGCATACACGAAAAGGGACTTCAAGAATTCAAGCCAAAGGGACTTTAGGAGCAAGAGCCCGGACAAAGGAAACGATATTTCCAATACATCGTTCAAACCCATTCTTCACAAACTCACGGAATCGTGAGGGCAATACTGGGACTATACTATCTATACCAGCACTATCATCTCCAGTATGACAAACAGCAACAACAATAGGCTTCACAGCTTCAAGCAGGGACCTAAGTTGTGCCCGAGCAGAATTCAAATTCCCTTGCAAAGTCTAAATAGATTGTAAAGCCTAGACAAGATCACGATTAGTACCAACCCGAATCAACTGAGCTTCGGCTAGCAAATCTTGAGCCTTTTTTAAAGTGACATCAGCAGATTCACTTACATGCTCAGCCTTATTTTCAGAAGACCGGAGAGTCTCAGTCATCACTTCCCGATCTTTTTTCCAAGCTTCACGTTGATGTTCGGCATCTGACAAATGTCAAACAAATAAACAAAGGCAATCGGGCAAAATAAAAACAAGTAAGAAAAAGAGCATAAGATACCAGCAAGTCGAGACTTCAGATCAACAATTTCATCAGAAGCTCGGGTAGCAGCAGACTTCTACATCTCTGTCACTCGGGCCAACTCATCTTTTACACGAGACAACTCGGCCTCAGCTTTACCAAGGCTACCCTGAATAAGGTTAGCAAACCTCTCTTCTTGAGGACCAAACCGAACATCTTGATCCTCATGGAAAGCCTGCCAAACCAGAAACAAAGATAAAGGAACAATAGCAAGAAAAAACAGAAAATACGAAACAAAGGATTATCAGAAGTACCTTGAGCTCCGCACCATATTCTGAAGAAAAAGAATCCCAGGATGAAAGCAACCTGCCAATCCGTTCCGACCGAGCAGACAATGGAACACAATGATCAGCTACAGAAAGAACTTCTGTAGCAGGTGGGGTAGTCACAAAAGACTTCCCAAGAGACATTTCAGTCAAATTGACATCAAGGGGAGCTACCGGATCACCTGCAACAAAGAAGTAAGCATAGAGATATACGAAAAGATAAAAACCAGGAAGGACAGAAAATATTTACCTTGAGAGGACAACTTCAAATCTACAATAGCTTTAGAAGAAGAGGAACTACCTAAAGCAGTGCTATAATAAAAAATATCACAAATCTTTACAAGGAATTCAACAAGTACTAAAGAAATAAGCAAAGGAAATAAAATATACCTAGAAGACTTCTTGATCTCAGCCACAGTCTGTGAGAAGGACAACTTCGAATAGCAAAGTCAAAACCATCATCAAAAGATGGTAAAGCAAAAGAAGAAGGTGCAACAGAGCCAGAAGCAAGGGGGCATTAGCAGGCGCCCGACTGCATCAAAAAAGAACAAGTATCAGCACATATCATGGAAGAACATAGAGAGAAACAATAGAAAAAGAGCTCACCCTGAAGGACTCAAAGGGTCAACTGACTTATCTTCAGTCGAAAGAGCCGAATGACCATTTACAAAACAAAAAACAAAGTCAAGAAACAGAAGGACAGAAAGACAGGAGAAAGTGGCAAAAGAACTCGGCATAAAGATTACCTGACAAAGAACCATGACGGGCAGACCGCCTCCTTTTTGGCCGGGAAGCCTAGTATCAACATCTGAATGACCCTGCTTCGGAGAAATAGCAGCATCAGTATCATCATCATCATCATCATCTTCATCATCATCAACATCTAGGTGTCCACCATCATCAGCAGCGGGCACATTGAGAGCAAAGTTATAACCAAAACCCTGCAAAACAAAAACACATCAGACAGGGACAACAAAATAAAAATAAATCAAGGATTCAAATGCTTACATCAAGCGGCGGATTGACAACACTATACTCTTGAATTGCAATAGGAAGAATAACAACACCACTCAAAACCATGTTCATCATCTCAAGAACAATGTCATCGGAAAGTTCAACCATAAGGATAAGACAAGATGAGTCAGAAAGACCAGTATATCCGAAACCCAGATGATCCCTTTTCATCAAGGGCTGGACTCGGCGACGCAAGAAACTAGCAACAATACCATTGCCTATCAAATCTGATTGCTTCAAGAAACTGAGACGATCAATCAAAGGCTTAAGAGTTCACTTCTTAGAAGAAGTAATCTTGTTAGACCAACAAGGAAGAGAAACCAGAAGAGAAGACAAATCAAAAGGCTTAGGAAAGGATGGCTGAGAAACATAGAACCACTTTTCAGCCCAGTCATGAACAGAATCAGATAGGGACAAAGAAGGAAAGGCATTCTTGTGACTCTGCCTAGACTGAATCATGCAACAACCACAATGCGGAACTTTTGACCTACCAGTAAAATGGATTCGAAAGAAGTAACGGAAGAACAAGAGGCAAGGAGGAATTCCTACGAAAGCCTCACAAAGATGAACGAAACAGGAAAGGAAGAGGATAGCATTGGGAACAAGATGGTGAAGTTGGAGACCATAGAAATTAAGAAACTGAATTAAGAAATCAGACGGAGGGAAACAAAGTCCAGATCTGACATAGCAAACAAAAAGAGGAGATTGATCAGGAGATGGATTGGGAGACAATTGATCACCAGGCAATTCGCAAGCAGAAAGGGCCGATCTTGGAAGAAATCCTTGTGCAACTAACTGATCAAGATCACCCTGCTGAATGGAAGACATCGGAATCCCCTTACCCTTCATTGCAAAAAATTTCTAAAGATGAATCACGGAGGGAGGTTAAACCAAAAACAAAGGACAGAGATTCCCCGATTACAGACAGACTCAGTAACAACAAGACGAAGAAGCTTATATAAGGTTATAACAAGAAGATTAGTTCCCAAAAATAGCCGTTACTCAGGGGCAGTAATTATGGAAAAATAGCGAAACCATCGCTCCCCAAGATTGCGCATCAGAAAAGGAAATATAACGGCTAGATTAGGCCAACCACAGTCAAGTATCATAAACAATTGCATCATGAAGAGTACAACATGACAGGAAAACAACTCGACAGAATGTAAAAGATGCAGATCAAAAAGAGTTCTTTATTAAGGGGTATCAGCATACAACAGAGTTACATCAGAGCACAAGGCCTCGACAAATACAAAAGTACCCCGATAATCTGAGAGCATTAGAATCAGAGGTAAAAACCGGAACCGGTAATTGTCGTACAGGAGGGAACAACTCGAAGGTGCGTGACTCCAGACGAGGAGAAAGGCATCCTTGCTGACAGCAGGTGGTAGAACCAAGAAGTCGTCCAAGATGAGTATCGTCAAGAGCAACGAATCCAGAACAACCCGGAGGGAACCACAAACAAATGACTGAAGGGTCCACGACGGTACACACCAATACCATCACAAGGCCTACATCATTTGCTTCGGTTCTCTCCACAAATTTCTACTATCAGGAAACTAGCTATCTACTAGTTTCTATCACAAGGACTACACCATTCACTAGATTACAACATAGGAAGAAAAGAAAGAGGCCCGAGGGCTCATCAAGCTCGCCAACAACAATATCTATGATACAACAAAGATCTTTTACAAGGGTGAACAGAAGGTATATGGCAAAGGAAGCATACTAAGGCTATTTTTAGAAGAATAGCGGGTGCACATACACCAAGTCCAGGAAGAAAAGATTACAACAGCAATAGTACATAAAGGAAGCAGTAAAAGCTAAGGATTCTGCTACATTGATGAGGTGAAGATAGGTACAACAAAGATATTACATCAGGGTACCACATAGAATATCTGGAAGAATATTCCAAGAACAATCATACAACCAGCAACAGCTCCACATACTCGGAAAAACAACTCGGTCGATAATCTTACAATAACCAGACAAGACCAGACTAAGCCTCATCTACAGCAAAAGACCACAAGCAACAAAAAGGTTACAACCAAGGCCACATCAGGTCCACCTCCAAATAAGACCCAATACCCAGGCAGAAATCTTATAAACTAAAATTTCGACACAAGCGTGAAGAAGTGCCGGAATCCAGATAGAAAGCCATTCCCAGCAAAGGAGATCGGGCAACTCCAACTCTAGCCTTTCAAGCAAGAGTGCGATATTAACACGCACAACTAGGCAGAGAGAGCATACCACGTCAACCAATTCAGGAACGGCAACAGTGATAGCCCGGAGTTCGGCAGTTAGACAGAGAAGGCATGGAAGCCACATCACAAGACTTCTTCTACCTACTGCACCAAACTTCCCAAGAAAATCTAACCGAAGAGCTAGTCTACCTCTAACTCAATACACAAGAATTCTTCTACCCACTCGACTACCAGAAGGCGGGCATAAGCCCGGGGGGCTGCTCAGTTTCACTCAGCAGTATGGTCATCAAGCTCTAAAGATCAAGCTACCAGTGCAAGCACAATAGAATATATAGCAAGGAAGGACCACCAAAAGCCAAGAGTCACGAGAAAGAAAAGCAAGAAAAAGACAAAAGCAAACAGTAAAAGTAAAAGCTGACCAAAACAAACAGTGAAAGCAAGATTCGGCATACCCGTGAAGTCACAGCACCTACCCGTGAATAAAAGAAGACAAGAACAGGATATTTTCAGACCCTTCTGCCAAACCCTTTTCCGATGAAAAGAACTCGGAGAAGGGTCGGGGGCTGGAAATACCCACCTTACAAGATTTTTTCTAGATCCTCCGAATACTTGTACCAAGTATCCAGAGGCTCGGGGGCTACACTCAATGAGTGCACATTTTTCAATGTGCACAAAAGCTACAAGACAAAAAGCACAGAAGATCACCTCACGATTTTTCTTCAGAAATGAACTCGGCTCGCTTTCAAAGCAACCTGGTATATTGAAGAGAAATCATGAGATGCTCAGGGGCTTGTCGATGGGATATCCTATAGGGTACTCATGGGCCGGCTTACCCGAACCTTGGGCCTCTTTTCCTTGGCCCACGAAGGAAGATGAATTAACAAGACCGAATTCTACTCGGTAAGGACGACAAGACCAAAGCACAACTTAGGACTCTGAGTTTGTAACTGAGTAGAATTAGAACAACCCTCTACCAGTTCCTGGACTATAAAGGGTTGGTGAGGGTACCACCCAGAAAACACCTGAACATACTATGTAACACCCGATACATAGAGCGACACACAACACCTTATATTATGAGATCAGAGCAATAACAAGCGACCCAACTGGACGTTGGGTTATTACTCAACTGTGTCGAGGGCATGAACCAGTATAAACCGTGTGTCCCTACGTGTCCAACCACCAAGGTTTCACTATTCGCTGAGGCACGAACTACTGTCTCAAGTAACCCCGTGGTAGGCTATCGGTGGTAAAACATCGACAGAGTGCATTCCTCAATGGCCCCCTATCCGAAGAAGTGTATGTGGAGCAACCACCGTGTTTTGAAGATCCCAAGTATCCTAACCACGTATACAAGCTCAAGAAGGCACTCTATGAGCTCAAGCAAGCCCCTAGAGCTTAGTATGATTATCTAAGGGATTTCCTACTCAAACAAGGGTTTGAGATAGGAAAAGTCGATCTCACTTTATTTACTCGCAAAGTCCATAATGATATATTTATTTGCCAAATATATGTCGATGACATAATATTTGGTAGTACTAATGAGGCTTTTTGTGAGGAATTTAGTAGGATTATGACTAATAGGTTCGAGATGTCCATGATGGGGGAGTTGAAGTTCTTTCTTGGATTGCAAGTCAAGCAACACAAGGAAGTCACCTTTATTTGTCAAAACCAGTACACCCACGACATGTTGAAGAAGTTTGACATGGAGAAAGCCAAACCCGTTAAGACGCCAATGTCAACAACCGGACACCTTGACCTTGACCAAGATGGTAAGGCCGTTGATCAAAAGGTATATCGCTCCATGATTGGATCCCTCATTTACCTTTGTGCATCTAGGCCCGATATTATGCTTAGTGTGTGCATGTGTGCAAGATTTCAAGCTAATCCGAAATAATGTCATTTAATGGCCATTAAGAGACTTTGGTTGTGAGCTAAGCAAGATTCCCTTTTCTGTGACAATGAGAGTGCCATTAAGTTGGCAAACAACCCCGTTCACCACTCTCGCACAAAGCACATAGACATCTGGCATCACTTTTTGAGAGACCACGAAGCCAAAGGAGATATCGCTTTGCATCATGTGAGCACCGAAAATCAACTAGCCGATATCTTCACAAAGCCTCTCGATGAGTCAAGATTTTATGCTGAGGAGTGAACTAAATATCATTGATTCTCGTAATGTGGTTTGATGTCTTGCACATACCTTTGATTGGTTTAGTTTGGATAAAATGTCTTTGAAAATCTTGTGTGGAGCTTTCAAAATCTATTTTTACCATCTCAAACTTGTCCATAGTTGTGTATTGTTGTGCTGAAATTTGGACATGTTTGAGATGATAGTAGCTCATCACACGGTTCACATTTGTGTTGGCTGGTTTTTGACCTACCGGTAGTACCGGTGGCTTTCCACCGGTAGTACCGGTCGCCATCGGTAGTACCGGTGGGAAGCCGGTAGTACCAGTAGGCCAAATCCCCGCATGGGTCAGCTGTGCTGAAGTTGTTCTACCAGTAGTACCGGTCGCTTCCGACCGGTAGTACCGGTAGGCATTTTTGCGCCACGGGAGGTCTTTTAACCGTGTAGGTCCACTTGGGACTTACCCTTTTTCACCCGACTGACCCACCCGCCCGCCCCAATCCCCTGCCCGACTCCACCCGCACGCGCCCCCTCCCGTGAGCTCGCAAGAACGACGGCGGCGGCTCCCTACCGCCCCTCCCCTTCCCCACACCCAATCTCCCTCCTCCCTCCATCTCTTCCAAATCTGCTTGGTGGAAAGGAAGCCCCGACCTTGGTGATCGTTCTGGTGGTGGTGGTATTGTCTTGGACGTCTTCCTTTGCTTGGATTTGGCTTCTTCCTCCCGAGTAGCAAGGTATACGTTGTTCTTGCCCGATCTATCAATGTATCTTGTTCTAGGCCGATTCCTTGCTCATGCTCAGTCCCATAGGGGTTCTAATGATAGTGGAGTGGTTCTTGTGCTTTCGGTTTGATCGATTTGGCAATTCTTTGGGGGGATTGTGCTCATGCACAGTGGATCGGTACTATCGGTCCCTGCGCAGGGTCCCCTCCCCCACGGTCTCACCATCCCGATCAAGCTTTGTCGTCTCTCTACCTGTTCATTTATCTCATATACCCCTCTTTTGTTGGTCCTGTAGCATGGACGACAGGCGAAGGAACCCCGCTCGTCGCACTCGCTCTTCCTCCGGTGATGCGGGTGATGGACGCACCATTCGTGGACGTGGAAGCAACAGCACCCGTGGCTCCGATGTCCCTACTGATCCAGCTGCTCGTGAGGCCGCTCGGTCCACGACGACGGCTAATGCTATCCTCTCCCATGAGTGCCCTCCTAGGCATCATCGGGAGGTGGTTAGCAACTGCGTTCCCAACTCGGATATCTTGATTCAGGGTCGTGCTATTGACCCTCGGGTTGTGGCTCGCTCCTCTCTTCACATTGGGGTCCCGCCTTGATCTCTTTGGTACCATGAGGAGCCCAACCCTCGGGTGTCCCATCCCCAAACGGCTGGTGGCTTTCTTCCTCACTATCCAATGAATTATAGGAAGAGGAATGCTCATTTGAGGACAATGCGTGCTGATAATCCATATGAGTATGTGAAGTGTGAAGGTCTTGAGCGTCGCTTCTGGTCATAGTTCCAGTTTGACTACTACACTTTCATCCTCTATCATGATGGAGTTCATTCTAGATGTCCTCTATTCCAACACAACGCTTTGGTGCTCAACTCTCTGAAGAAGCTCAATCATCCTGAGATTGATGAGTTGATCTCTAGGCTTCAGGAGTGGCGCCTTTTGCCGCTCATGACCTTTGTCAAGGACTGGAACACCGAGGTACTTTGTCAATTCTGGGCTACTCTATACATTGATCAAGAGCATGATGTGCTTCACTGGATGACACAAGGTACTCACTACCGTTGTGACTTAGTTGCTTTCTCTCGTCTCTTGGGGTTTGATAGACTTGGCCGTGGGGCTCCGGATATTCATGAGATTTATGCCAGTGGGATTGGATCAGATCATCTTGTGGCGGCTAAGATGTACACTGCTGATAAATATGCCAATTTCTCGTCTGCACATCTAAGGCCATACTTCTATGTGTTAAACAATCTGATTCGCCTCACCCTTGACCCCAAGATTGGTGACTCTGTTCATATCCAGAATGATGCTCCCAAGATCTTGGTTCGTTTTGGTGCAAAAGGTGGAAGGTTCAGTGTGTCCAGGTTTATGTGGGGAAAGATCATTGCGGCTTCTATGGATACCCACTGGTCTCTACCATATGCTCCTTATATCATGCACATTATTGAAAAGGTAGTTGGCTGCGAATTTTACCCGGACACCAAACATGCCACCTACAGTGTGAGGAATCTGGGGGTTCATTCTGGATCTCATGATGCTTCTGATGCAGCAGAGGAGGTTGCTTTTGAGGTTCCAGCGGCTTCTTCACCCCCTCGCTGCTCCTCTTTGGCACGTCGTGGGCTTGGTGAAGGACGTGGTGGAGGTTCTCGCTCCATGCTCAAGAAATTCTTGTCTTATTTTTGCTACATAGCTGAGAAGGAGGATCGCCGCCTTCGCCAGATTGAGGAGAGCCTAAACATTCCACCTTCATCTCTGTTTCATTCATTTGATGAGTATGAGGCTCCTAGTGCTCCTCCTGCTATGGGTGCACCTCATGCTCCTGATGATGATCTTGGTGGTTCCACCCATGTTGTGCCCTCTCATGGTGAGCAGGGCTATGGAGGTCCCTCTTCTTATGGTGGTGCTCCTGGTTATGGCTTTGAAGCCATCTTTGGTGGTACCTCTTCTCAGCCCTTTGTCGGTGCTACTTCTTCCGATCGTCCGCATGGTAAAGGTGTGAGCGTTGAGCATGATGATGTGGCAGATGACGATGATGATGACGACGAAGATTATGAGGAGTACTAGTCCCTGCTACCATTTGTTCTTCATGTCGCCTACCCTTTTTGGCAATTGTTGCCAAAGGGGGAGTGTTAGGATTATCTCTATGTAATAGGGTAGCTCTCTATCTTTTGCATTAATGTTCGTGGGGTTGGACAATGGGTTCTTATTCATGTTGAACTATGTGGCGAGCTACAAAACTAATTATGTAATATGGATGATGGTTGATTGTAGAACTATATTTATCTTATATCGTTTATCTTGTGTTGCTATCCATATGCATGTGTGGTGATTGATTATTTGCTTTAGTCATTGTGTGGATGATATATTGTCATATGCATCACGCTTATTTGTTCATCACACACACACACACTTGTAGGCACCCCCATGGATTGCAAAAGTTAGGGGGAGCTTGCTCTAAATTTTATGCTATCTTGATTATGATCAAGTCTTGGAATTCAAAGCCAATGCATAAATTAAGGGGGGGCTTCTTCCTAAAGTTTGCAATTCAAAAGCTTCAAATTCTTTCTATTATATGTAAGCCTAAGTTGGTTGTCATCAATTACCAAAAAGGGGGAGTTTGTAAGTGCATTTGCCCCCTATGTGTGAGTTTTGGATAATTGATAACAATCAAATTAGGGACTAACATGCTTCTCTAAGTATATTCACAGGTGTTAGTCCATTGATAAACCTAATCGATGAAATCTGGTGATTGAAGCACCCCAAATTCCACTCTATGAAAAGCGGCGCATCTCAAGTGCTAAAGAGTTTTATTCTTTTGAATTGAGTTATAGGAAAAGCCGCACTACCAAGAGGGATACAAATTGGACTAGCTAGAAGTGGGTAAGAGTGCTCAAGTTATTAGTATAGAAACGCTTGAGAGACGTCGTGAAGAACGGATCCTTAGAAGGTGTTTTTGTGCTGTCAGCACAGCTATCGATAGTACCGGTTGCTCTCACCGGTAGTACCGGTCAGGAACCGGTAGTACCGATAGGCCTTTTTCCGGCATGGCCTAGGGCGCCAGTTCTTTGCACAGTCGGTTGTACCGATCGTCCCCTACCAGCAGTACCGGTGTGGACCGGTAGTACCGGTCAACTATCGGTAGTATCGGTAGTGCTTTTTCCAGCACATCTTCACGGCCCAGTCCCAACGATCACAAGGTGACCGGTAGTACCGGTGGCCCCACCAGTAGTACCGGTACCTCTTCGGGGGCTGAAGACTTTAAGTCTATCGAAGCCCCCTCTCACTCACTCACCCATTCATTCACTCACTCTTTACCTACCTTGAGACAAAGGTGAAAGGTCGTATCCAAGGCTAGAGGGGGTGGGTGAATAGCCTAAATTCAAAACTTTAAAAACAAACTCAACAACAAGTTAGACTATAAGGTGGCGAAGCTTGACTAGCAATAGCAAACTAAGGGATGTGAAGCCTTCTACCACAATTCCTATCCTAATATCTCTCTAAGGTCACTCAACTCCTACTCAAGTCTAGTAGCCCTCTAGGCACAACCTAATATACTAAGACAAGTATGAATAAGTAAGTGCGAAGATGGGAAGAATGACAATACCACCGAGTAGAGGATTGAACCAATCACAATGAGAGCTCCAAGATCACCAATCAATCACAAGGGAGACAAGATGTTGACACTTGATTTTTCTCCCGAGGTTCACTAGTTTGCCAACTAGCTACGTCCTCATTGTGTCGGCTCAATCACTTGGAGGTTCACGAGCTAATTGGCATCACACGCCAAACCCGTCATCGGGTGCCGCACAACCAACACAAGAGAGGGCACTCAATGACACGCGCAATCCACTAGAGTTACCTTTGCGATCTCCCGCGGGGAAGGCACAAGAACCCCTCACAATCTTCACTTGTGGTCGACGAAGCACAATCACCAAGCTTCTCGAATCCACACCGCTTGCTCCAAACCGTCTAGGTGATGGCAATCACCAAGAGTAACAAGAAACTAGCAGCGGTATCAACTCCCAAGTGACACTAAGATGAAACACTCATGCAATGCACTTGATCACTCTATTCTCTCAAATGGATGAACAATCAACTAAGAGATGAGTGGGAGTGTGTGTGTTTTGCTCACAAGAGTATGCAATAGCCAAATGTGCAAGAGCCACTCCTTGAACCAGCCACACACCCTTAAATAGCCTCCTCAAAGAAACTAGTCGTTATGCACTTGGAGCTGCAGAAAATGTGACCACTGGACCACTTTTGGTGACCATCGTCGGACCATAGCAGGTGGTCCGACGCTTTGAAAATTGACCGTTGGCGCGCTGAATCAGCCACCGTCGGACCACTCGCCTTGGTCCGACGCCTTGGTCTGACGCCTTTGCCTCAGCCAAACTCTGAACACAGTAAGCAATTGACCTCCGTACTAGTCCACTGGACTAAGCCGAGTAGTCCGGAGCCTCCACCGTGCCTTGACGTTTTTACGCAGGGAGCACCCAAGCTCCGGACCTGATTGTCGGACCCAACCACTGGACCATGCCGAGTTGTGCGACGCATGTCTTGGTCTTCTGCTGAATCTGTGACCGAGCCTCCGGACCACTCGCCTATGGTCTGGAGCACCATTTTGCCACTGGTCTGACGCTTCTCTGATGTTGGGCCAGTTCTAGGAGTAGCCACCGGACCACTTGCTATGGTCCGACGCTCCTAAGCCAACTGGTCCGACGTCTCTTTCTTGAGCTGAATTTCTTCTCTTTTGCTTCCCTTGATCTCATGTGCCACCACCAAGTGTTCCACTGACTTGTGCATGTGTGGCATATTTTAACAAGTTTTACAAGGGTTGCACATTAGGATTAGATGCAATGCATGTAATGAACTCCTAATGGCACTTGATAGGTGTAACCACTAACTATTTTCCCCTCTTAATAGTACGATTACCTATCCTAAATGTGATCACACCTACTAGGTGTCTTGATCACTCAAATGGAAAAGCCCTATCAATACCTTTGCCTTGTAAAGCTTTAGGGTCTCCTCCTTCTCTCTTCTTCTCCAAGTGCGAGCTTCTAGATAGCTTTCTCCTTAGCCTCCACCTTGCTCCATCACTTGTCTTCTTCATCTTCTCCATAGTGTACTAAACCTACTCACACTTAGAGCTAGGTTAGTACTTAGGTTTCATCAATTACCCAAAACAATAGAGATCTTTCAAAAGGGCTCTCCAAGCATTGACTCACCCTCTTCTCTCTCCCTCTTGCTCTACAACTTCGATTCTTGCAACATTAGAGCGAGGCAAGTGAGATTGAGTGCGGGGAACTTTGATCTATGACTTGAGCACTTGGATTCATCTTCTAGCCGGTTCGATTTGTGTTTGTTACTCTTGGGTTCTTGGAACCCTAGCCGGCTAGGCATTCTTCGTGATTGCCTGAGTTGCTCCATTTGTGATTGCACCCCGAAGTGTTTGTATTACCCTTGTGATTCTTAGTGGAAATCTCGGGCTAACCTTTGTGGTTGCTTCGAGAGAGGCAAGGAGGTGGAAGAGACTCCGACCTTTGTGGTCACCTCAACAACGGGGACGTAGGTGCTCCTTGTGTGGAGGCCGAACCTCGGATTAAATCACGTGTCTTGTGTGCTCTCTATTATTTCATATATACTTTGTGCTATCACTTGCTCTTCGTGTTCTTCCTCTCCCTCCTTGTTTTTAGGGTTGGAGAAGCCGATCTACGATTTGGTGAAGGAGCAAGACAAGGGGAGTCCTTCTACTACCTCTACGCCACTTAAGGATAGTAAGGAATTAGCAGATCTAAAATCTAAGTTGAAATCCTTTGAGTTTTGCTAGTTCCCGTAGGAACCGGTAGTATCGGCAGTAGCACTGGTAGTACTAATTTCTGCAACAAGTTTTTTGAGTTTCACGTTTTCAGAATTGCCTATTCACCCCCCCCCTCTAGGCCAATTAGGTCCTTTCAATCGTCCTCAATCCTCATCCCTCCCTGCTCGCGGGTTTCGGGGACCCGACGGGTTCGGGGGACGGGGGCAGATGCTGCCCCATTATGGGGTTCGGGGCGGGTTTGGGTTTCGTTGTCGGGTCTCGGGTGCGGGTCCGCAGACGCTCCACCCGCCCCGAACCCGCCTCGTTGCCATCTTTAGGGCCATGCATGCCAGGGCTCCCCTGCTGTGGCCGTCGGGAGTGCTTGGTCGCCCGCGCTCCAGTGGCGGTGGCCACCCGCGCTGCCCGCGCTACGGTGTGCCACAGATACCCGCCCGCACCATGGGTGGCGAGGAAGGGGCGCCATGCCGTAGGGGCCCGCCCACGCCGAGGCTCGACAGGGAACGGAGAGATGCCGCCGGGGCCAGCCTGTGCTGTCGCCTCCGGCCGCAGTGGCCAGCGCGTCGTGCCGCCGAGCAGGGGTGGTGCTGGCTCGCCGCGTGCACGGTGCGAGCAGCCGCGTCATCCGGGATGAGGAGCGGGGGAGAGAGAGGGGGAGACGAGGAGTCGAGACGGCGAGAAAGATGAGGCGATGAGGGACGGCGGCCCGGGTCAGGCACCTAACGCAAACATGGTGTTTTCTGCAAAAGAGACAGGCGGGCGGGTAATCGCAAAAAATCCACGAAACCGAAATTCTCTTCTTCGGCTGAATCATTTTGAGAATACAAGGGCCTATTTGAAAGAAAACAGAACACGTTTACTGTTCACGAAGATCTAGCTGTACCACGAGTTGATTTCGACTAAACTGCAGGGCTTTTAATCAAAACCGTCGACGACGCGGGGCCGATCCTAATCGTCCACGGGCACGATCGGATGGCCGGAACGAAGAGGGCAACGTGGCCACGACGAGGCTGCGTCCAGACCCGCGCGATAAGTAGCTGTAGATAAATGGCGAAACTGATTAAGACGTCTCTCTGTTTTGTTTATTCATTTTTGCCCCCTATTTGATTGTCCCTTAAACAAGGCTTCAAGTTGCTACTAGTGCAGGGCCCGCGCTATCGCAGGCACCTGGAGACAAATTGTAAGTTTAATAATAGGACATGTAGATGTGATTATATGGTTAATATTAGTTGGATACTATTGGTAGATTTTTTACATAAGCAACGTAAATGGCAGTAGGTGCTTTTATTACAGTAATAAGTCAGACATAATGTAGATGTGAAAGTTTTAAACTCTCATGACTAACTGTATATACTACCTGCTGGACTACACCTATTTGAAATATTTAGTACAAAATGAATTTATTGATTTCCTCAACCCAAATTCTGAGTCATGCAGAAGTGATGAATTTGCGAAGAGAACAAAATTTGTACATGCCAAGTGCATCAGTGACAGGTGTATCTGTCAAGTTTACATTGGTGACCTAGGTCCAAACTTTGTTGGTTTGCTTCGTGGCTACACATTTGACGCAATCAATTTGGTCATCCTGAAAAGTAGACACGAGCACATGCATTAGTTAAACAGTACAATAAAACTAAGCAGAGGTGGTAGTCGTAATAACTGTAACATGGTTTTGGCCATGTATCAATTGCAAAAACAAAAATAGCCAACTATAGGAGACTTATCAGCTAGGGGAACTCTCGCATGTAAATTGAGGATCAAAAGGTGAAGGGTCTATCAGTAAGTACATTTACAGTTTTTGTATCATTTACGGTTGCTGAAACTGACAGCTGTGAGTTAGGTCTGACTATGTGTTTGATGCAATGATGCTCAACCATCAAAAGTGTTTGTATATATTCTATAAAATTGGTCCATTCATATATATATATATATATATATATATATATATATATATATATAATGTATATATAATGTGTTCAATTATGGTCATGGTCTATCTACCGCGTCATTGGGAAGGGAAAAAGGAACTACTGCATGAGCAGGACTCTAAAATCCAAAACAAGTTATGTAGGGCTCAAAACCTAAAAAAATTCAATAATGCAAACTCATAGTTCTCTAATCGAAACTCTATAAGGAAATGTACTTACGCTGAAAGTGTAATGATAATTTTATTGATACACTCATGCATGCACAATTTAACTTCAAACCGCACTCAGGATACTATTTGTAGATAAACATGTGAATTCATAGTTCTCTAATCGAAACTCTAAAAAGAAATGTACTTATGCTGGCAGTCTAACAATGTTTTTTTTAACAGACCCATACAACTATATGCACAATTTAATTTTCAATTGTGGTCCGAATACTATATAGCTCAGTTCATAGCACATTAGATTCAGAACCTATGGCTCAGCATTCAATTTTCCAAAAGAAAAGATAAGTATTTAAGTGTTTGTACCGAGAATAATAGACATAAAGAGAAGGACCACAGTTTAAGAAATTAGCACACACCTAGATTGAACATGACCATCCCAAGGCTTGCATCCAAAAAATTTTGGTCGTCATGAAATTGTCACAGCTATCTTAGGGGTCTCTATCTTTGGCGTTTATTATACCCCACATTTAGCCATTTCAAAGTCTGGAAGGTATGATAATAATGCTTTAACTTCTCGAAATGCAGAAGTGATAACCAACCTTTGTACTCACTTGGATATATAGTGAGTCTGTTACTGTGATCTTGTCGACAAGGGCCTCAGCAGCAAAAAAAAGTCGCAATTACCCAAACCCAATTAGAATTCACAGAAGTTATCGTAAGCAAGTCTGCGATGAAACATGAAACAAAGATGTAACAATAAATTTCATGATTTTCGACAGCGATGAAAGCTTAGGGGAAAAGTTGATCACTGACAACTATATTCATGTTTTTGGTACAAGGACCCTTTAATTCGAAAAAAGCAGCATGGTCTTAGTATAATAACCCAGAAAAAGGACAATGCGAACCAAACTATGAAGTTGAGTGCTTTTGTTTCTTCAACTGGCGGCTTTTGTTTGCACCATGAAGTTTTTTTATAGAGATGCATATCTTGGGGTCACAATGTTAATAACCAAAAATCAAGATTATAAAAAGCATGCAGGTAAACAATGAGCTGCGAAGAAAACCCAAAAGAATCAATACCCCATCTATCCATGAAATGTGCTGTGGTTGGCATCCTCAATTTTGTATGAAGCAGGAGGACTGCACTGTTTGTTTCTGCTTCAGTCCACACTGTGAAAGATGAAAACACCTAAGAAAAATAACATAGTGTGTGAGCAATTTAGCATACAGTAACTCTTTATTTTACATCAATACATCATTCTAGAGAATTGTTAACTGTTGTATGACAATATGGCACAAATATGTATATACTGCAATATATTTGTCCATTAATATTGTATCCAAATAAAGGATCCAGTTGACCATCAGATCACTGGTAATCATAAGGTGAGCTGATAAATAAATCTATGACCATACATTTTTATCTGTAACAAATAAATAAATGGGTTGTGGAGTCTAAAAAAATATGGCACTTCATGGAACACTTGTAGGGCATAAATGAAGAAAAAGATTCAGTACTTACAATTGTGTATGATCAACAGGCTAATTAGAAGACAAATGCAGGGATAAAGAATATTCATATAAATGCACTGGGTGATCTGACGGAAACAATCTGGGTTCATGTGTCCGAGGGGAAATCTGACATGTTGCCTCGATTCTATAAATCCATGGCACTCCATGGAACACTTATAGAGCATAAATCAAGAAGGGAAAGATTCAACACTCAAAATTACTTGTGACCAAGAAGCTAATTAGAAGAGACATGCACTGATAAAGAACATTCATATAAATGCACTGGGTTACACAAGATCTGACATGTTGCCCCGCCTCATGTTCCTCATGATCCTCTTGAAAATTAAGGCATGGCAACCACGACACCCATCCAATTTGTTTGCATCTTATTCAATCCCGCATACAACTTGTTTCAGTGAAAATTTTGATATGCACATGCACGTTGTATCTCTTTTTTGAATTCCTGAAAAGTCTATCTGTAGAAGAATGTGAAACAGTCCAACTGAAAGTGCAACTATCCAAATGGTAGGATTATGTCACTTTATAATTTAGTAGGCTCACATTTTATGCATCTGAATACTAAGAGAGCTAATAAGACAAGAAGTCCATTGATGTGATTTAATAATATGTATGCAATACAGAACAAGGCATGAGATGGACAAACGTGATGAAAAATATAATTGAACAGAGTCCGAAAAGGCAACTAATTTTGTCCACAAATTATAGAGAAATAGCATGCACCACAAAGTGATGAAGTATCCATACAAATTCTAGGAATTCTTGGCAGTTCCTAGCAAATTCTAGGAACCTAAACATAAAATGTGTGAAGGCGTACAAACCTGACATGGACAAAGGCGACGACAAATATAAGTGAACTCAATTCCAAAAGTTATGTCTGCGATACAGGACAAACTTCAGGCTGGTCCACAATCTTGCAGTCCTTGAACTCTATCCACACTCATGCCAACATCCTCATGTATATAATTCAGTGAGGATCAGTAAACATGAAGAGTGATCTATGCTTGATCAGTAAACACTACACTACTGTAGTTCAGTGATGTAATAACCAATCTAAAATCTTTAGTTTTGACGTTCATATAGTTTGGCCAACATGCATAGTTTTCCAAGGTTTTCTACTTTGTATTGAGGAATCAATAAATAGCAGGCATATCTAACCTTGCAGAGTTTGGTCTACTATTGTCATAGGGAAAAGCAATCAAGTCTGAATGCAAAACTAAACTTAGGATTAGAAAAAAAAAAACATGAAAGTTGTTAAACCTCTTTGAAACATGAAAGTTGCATGATTGTTGGACAGTATACGTTATATTAGTACACAAGAAGAATATAGAACAGAACGACACCACAGCTAGGTTACCTGTGTAAAAATAAGCAGGAATTTATGAAGCACAGTTGTGGCACTGTGCTAATGCAGTCAAGAACCAAAGCATAAGAAATCACATTTGTTATTTTGGAAGCATCATTGAGTACAAAAGACTTGTTTACCATGCAGATATGGTATGACCATGAGAACTTTAGGCTGATAGATGAGAAATCAATGCTTCAAAATATAATTCAGTAAGACGAAACTGTAGATAATTTGAAATGTGGTGCAAAAATAATTTAGTTATCGAATATATATATATATAATATATATATATATATATATATATATATATATATATATGAGAATGAGAATCTTACTAATCCCACAACTTTTAATGTGTCATTCGTGGAGGCAAGAGGAGGTTCAATGCTGCGTTGAAATGGGTATTTCGAGTTCCTGCAAACACATTGGAGAATTCAACTCAGAAAAAGAATCATATCAAAAATTTTTGAGGACAACACTAACTAATTTCTAACATAGTTTGGAAGGCATAGAGTGATCTAAAAAAATAATTCATATGAGTAAAGCAATGCAATTTCCCTATGGCAAACGATTTGCATATGAAGAAATGGTGTACTTCTATGCAAGCATAAAACTATATAAATATTCATCAGTAAGTGGTACCTTTGGAGCAAGTCAAGTGACTGGGTGATTTATAGCTTGCAATGAACCAAATATTTTTAATTAGCTAATGTATGCAAGGAAAATTATATAGAAGAAAAAACTCAGATGCATCGCGTGTAGTTTGTGCTATAATCGGCTAACCCTCGCGCCTGCAGGTTCATGGGGAGGAACTTGGGACTGCTAGAATCATGTAGACGGTAGCAGAGATCAAAATCATGTCAGTGAAGTAGAATCTAGCTGAAGCAAAGAGTGCAAAGCAGACACTTGTGGGAAATCAAGGAAGCACCTGACCAATGAGATAGGAACCGTTTGGATCTGTGGTTGTATGGGTCTCCATCAGCCCCAACCCTACCATGTGCCGCCTTGAAGGTATGCAGGGCCCTAGCCATAGCGCCGGGAGGAAGACGGCGCCTATGGCAGGGCTGCCGTGGGGTGGGGGTCGCTGCGTCGAGCGGCGCCGGTGCCGGGGCTGTCTCCGCCGGGGGGCGCCATGCGGGCTGGCTAGGGTTTCATGAACCACAGGAGAAGACGCGCCACTAGGCGAGATGACGTACCATCGGGGGGGGTGGGGGGGGGGGGGGGGGGGTGGAGGGAGCGGACACGCCGGGCGACCTCCGGCGGGTCCCGGTCGGCCACATCGTCTCCGGGGACGGCGGGGGGGGGGGGGGGGGGGGGTGGCGACCCGCTGCAGCAGCGCAGCACCCGGCAGGGGCCGCCGTCGCCCAGTCCTTGCGGCGCGAGGAGGGAGAGGTGCGAAGGAGGAGGAAGGTGGTCGCCGCCGCGCAGGGGGCCGGCCACCGCTGAGCTCGCCTAGCGCCGCGTCGGGAAAAAGAGAGAGGGAGCGCAGAGGAGAGAGGAGGGGAATAGAAGTTTACTATTTGCTTAAACAGATTTGGAAGGGAAGCCGTAGAAGTTAGTAAATTTTACTGAGGAGGACTAACAGCCGTAGAAGCAGATTTTTATAAAATCTAGTACTGTCATTTTGGGCTGCACGATAAAAGATCGATTGGTGGAGATAATTTAGGGCGACGTGACGGGTGTTTCTATCCGGGAAGCTGCTGGCAATTGGACCTAAAAAATAAATAAATAAATAAATAAATAAATATAAATAAAAATATAAATAAATAAATAAATGTGCCAATTGATTTTTGTAACTGAATCAGTTAATATCCATTTAAAACTCATCCTGCAGAATCCACTAAAAGATAGATAAGTGACTGAAATACCTTATTCCTATTATTCAACATCGTTGATACCAGTTTGATCTGAGCCGACCTCCTAAAACCTCCAGAGATAAAAGACATGAACACCCTACCGTTACCTCTGTACCATAGTCCGAACCCCCGAGTCGAAGAAAAAAGTATAATGGGTATTATCGTAATTTGCTAAAAAATGTGCGAGAGAGAGACCTTTTTTCCCTTCCGCAAACGCTCCCTTGCTGCCTTTGCAGTCTTGCAGTTGCAGCTCCCTTCCACACGCTTCTGTTCTCTCTCTCTGCTTCCGGTAGAAATCAAGGCAGCGTCAGGATGGCGGCCGCGCGCCTCCTCGCGCGAGTCTCCAGGCAATGCGCCAGCGCAGTGGCTGCGTCATCAGCCGCGGGGCGGCACCGGGGGGCCCTGGCGGCGGCGTCCGTGGAGCAGTTCGCCGGTTCCTGTTTGCCTGTCTCGGTGAGATTTCTGGACCATCTCTTGTGCCCCATGGTTTGTGAGTCCATGGTCTGTTGCAGATTGCTGTGGCGCCAGTCGTTGTCTTTAATCTTTTAGCATCGGTTGATGAGATGCGATTCGCACATCACACCTAGGGATTGAACGTTATGCGTTTGTCGGCGGGGCTGGAATTTGTACTTTCTTATTGCTATTAGTAGCTTAAGATGATGTAACGGAATTTGGGTGGGATAATAAAAAAATCCCGTGGGATGTTCAATCAAAATGTTGTTGCTGGGAGGGTTTTAGGCTATAACGTGTGATCTTCATCTAGTTGACATTTTTATTCGTGAAAACTAAAGGGGAACCTACACAGAGCCTTAGGGATGTTTTATGTGTGATAATTGGGGATGTGTTGGTTCATGATTGTTCCTTGTTCCTCACATTTGTAGTTCAACGTTTTAGAGTACAACTATTATTATGGTACTCCATCCATCCCAAATTATAAGTCATTTTAAGAATCTTGGAAAACCAAAACATCTCAAGTTTGACCAAATTCTGTGACGCCAACTAAGTATCATTAGATTTTTCGTCAATTATATTTTCAAAATATGCCTATTTGATGTCAAAAATATTTATAATTCTCTCTATAATTTTGGTCAAACTTGAGATGCTTTGACTGTTCAAAATTTTTGGAATGATTTATAATTTGGACTGCAGGTAAATAAGATTAACGAATGTTGATTTCGCCAAAACTTATTTGAGAGTGAAGCAAGCTTTGAGCAAACTGAGTTTTTTTAAGTTAATTCAAATTGTTTGGTAGCTGCTTCTTAGGGGTTCAGGCAGTTTAGCTATGTGAATTTTTAGATAAGCTCCAGCCTTTGATGACTTTACATCTTAATTTTGATGAAATTTTTGCCTTGTTTGTTGCGCTGAAATTTGACTTATGTTGAATGCTTATGCTGATTTGTTATGAGAGGAAAACATTGTTCGTTCATTGAAAAGTAGTGTTGAAGTAATGCAGACGAACAGACGTTCGTTCTAGAATAATAAAGTGATCTTATCTGATCTTTTATTAACCCTGAGCCTTTGTTACTATAGTGTTAAAAAACTTATTGGATTGAGAGCTGTAGCTCCTATCTGGTACACCGAAAATAGGTAATCATGTGTTGGTCAGAAATTTTCCATCCCATGGTCACATAGCATTTGTCTTTTAAGTTTTGTCTACTATAAAGATAAATGTAAGTTCAGTATTATTTTCCAATGTTTTTCTAATTTCTATCACATCCATCCATGTTGAAGCAAAAAACTTCATCAGGACTTATGGATACTAACTGGAATCACGTGGCCACCACATTGTCCTTTCGAATAATTGAATTTATGTCTTATTCACTCTCACTTTTTAGTCTTAGTGTCAAATGAGGAGACAGACTGTACAACATAAACATTAAATATGGTATAGCAAACTTAGGAACATATTTTTATGTTCTCTCTTATCAGAAATAATTTTTTATATTTGTTTTATTTAAAATAGTTAGTATATTAATCATAAAGTTGTTCCCTAGGATGTTCTCTATAAAATAAAGTTGGTTGTATTTCAACAATAACAAGTTGGTTGTATTTCAACAATAACAAGTTGGGCCTCTGTGACATACCCTTGTTCTCTTTACTACACCTACTTGAGATGACATGGTGCTTAAGTAGGTGTTGACACCGTTTTTTGACACGTGTCAATATGATCTGAGGATTGTGCCGATCGGCAAAAGACTAGTTGCCGCTCCTTATCGGTATCAGAATATTACTGGTCAGATTGCTGATAAAGACGAAAATGTTGTTGATGCAGACAAGGACTTGTTGCCGATTGAGACAGGAAAACACTGTTGATGAAGGCAAAGGGATGTTACCTATGAGAGCCAAAACCTGTTGCCGATGAGGACGGAAAGCTGCCGATGAATGATGATGCCGATGAGAGTCAAAGTCTGTTGCCGATGAGGACGGAAAGCTGTCGATGAATGATGATGCCGATGGAAGCAGGATGAGGTGGCTGGCGTCAGCAGAAGACTGCCGATGGCAATAGAAGAAGGTTGCAAATTGGAAGAAGTCAGCGGATGTTGCCGATGAAGGATTTCATGGCTTACGTGAGCATACAATTACCGAAGGTTGCAAATCGGTAGAATCAAGATGTGTATTGGACCGATAAGATTGTCGAAGTAGCGAAAGAGCAATTCCGTATCAAGCCTAAGGTTGATACATATTCTTATCGGACTCCATACCCTCCAGCGTATGATTTAATCCCCTTCCCGAATCGGTATAAAGTGTCAGATTTCACCAAATTTTCTGGTCAAGATGATATATCAACAATGTAGCACATTAACCGATTCATTATCCAATGTGGAGAGGCAGCCAACAAGGATGAACTGAGGGTAAGATTGTTCTCGTCATCGTTATCTGGATCGGTATTTGTATGGTTTATTTCACTACCTCCAAATTCTGTGATCAATTGGGCCGATCTAGAAAAACAGTTTTACAAATACTTCTTTGCTGGCGTACATGAAAAGAAGATCACCGATTTGGTCAAATTGAAGCAACGTAATGATGAATCGGTAGAAAGCTTTGTGCAAAGACTGCGAGACGTGAAGAACAAGTGCTATAGTTTGGTACTTGATGATCGACAATTAGCAGATTTGGCCTGCCAGGGATTACTGCCGCACATTAGAGACAAATATGCGTCTCAAGAGTTTGAAAGCTTGAGCCATCTTGTGCGAAGGGTTGCTGATCAAAACACCAAAGTTTTTGAACCTAGAGAAAATTGGGATGAAGAGGTGTCTTTAACTAAGAAGACAGATTCAGACGAAGAAGCAAGTATCGGTTTAGTTGAATCGATAGAGAATAAAAAGTCGATATCTTGTCCGTTCGATCAGAAAGAAGCTAAGAGATGCACTTTTGATATCACCAAGGCCGATAGGATGTTTGACCTATTGCTCCAAGAAGGGAAGATTAAGCTGGCACCTAACCAGATAATTCCAGTGGCACAATGCAACTTCGCACAATACCAATGACTGCAAAGTTTTTAGGCAGCAGTTACAGTCAGGAATTGAGTCTGGGTGGATTAAGTTTGAAAATTACAAAGCCCAGAAGCCGATGAAGATCAATCAGCACCCGTTTCCAAATAACATCGTGGAAACTAGTAAAACTAAGGTGTTGACATCGGAAGTTGCCAAGAAAAGGACATCGGCAGACCCTGGACATCAGATAGCTGCGCATGAAGTAACAGGGAGAAAGTTTACCGATGGTAGAAAAGGCAAGAGAGTTGCCGATGATAGCAGTAGCGCCGGAAGGTCTTATGACGCTATGATCACGCATAGACGGCCACGACAAGATTGGCGTTGGCATGAAGATCAACATCGGCAGCAGGAAGAAAGGCGCCAAGAGTGGCATCGGCATAAAAATCTTTGTTCACTGTTGGGAAGAAGACATCAAACTACCTACTGCTGATAATTGCCCTAAGTGCAATGGGTATTACCCTGCTGATCGGTTATAAAAGAAACCTTGTGTTGACGATCGAGCATCAAACTATGGCAGACCGATCAAAGGAAAGGGGTCAGCATATGATCGGCTGGGGGGCAAGCTCAGCATACACGATAGGCTTGGCAAGCGTATTTGTCGAGAAGATCTTGAGGAGGCGGCCAATGCAAGGGTGCCCGATGAGGAAGTATTCTCCAGAGATCCAAACGTAAGAGGTGGTGCAGATACAAGCAATGAGAAACAGTACCAGCCTATTTGGAAAACTAAGCTCCCTCGATGGTGTCCCAAAGGTCTTACAAAGACTCAAAGAAGGAGGATGCAGCGCGAGCGCCAAGAAGACTTGTGTCACAATGGAAACCCTTCCAGAGGGGAATCTTAGGGCAAGCAATGAAGGCCAAGGCGCAAAGATGAGAGTCCATCGGCAGATATCGATATGTTGCCGATAGATTAACTAGGGTCGATGACCTTGAACATTTTGGCTTGGGAGCAACATTTGATGAGCCTTGGTGTTTCCACTATTACACTTAGGGGGCATCGACAGGCTGAGTGTGAAGAGTTTGTGCACTGGGAACAACACAGCCGATGATTCCAGAGATGCAGTAAAAGAAATTTCGGTGCATAAAATATCTTATACTCCGAAATTGGGGGCATGTGTTGACACCGTTTTTTGACACGTGTCAATATGATCTGAGGATTGTGCCGATCGGCAAAAGGCTAGTTGCCGCTCCTTATCGGTATCAGAATATTACTGGTCAGATTGCCGATAAAGACGAGAATGTTGTTGATGCAGACAAGGACTTGTTGTCGATTGAGACAGGAAGACACTGTTGATGAAGGCAAAGGGATGTTGCCGATGAGGACGGAAAGCTGCCGATGAATGATGATGCCGATGAGAGCCAAAGTCTGTTGCCGATGAGGACGGAAAGCTGCCGATGAATGATGATGCCGATGGAAGTAGGATGAGGTGGCTGGCGTCAGCAGAAGACTGCCGATGGCAATAGAAGAAGGTTGCAAATTGGAAGAAGTCAGCGGATGTTGCCGATGAAGGATGACATGGCTAACGTGAGCATACAATTACCGATGGCGCTAAAAGGAAATTGCGGATCGGAAGGATGTGTCGATAGAAAGTTTCAGCGGGGAAAAAACATAAGGAAACTGGTGATCTTATACCAGTATTGTTATAGAAGTTTGAGTCCGACTCTTGCACGAGTCGTTTATTTCCTTTAAAATAGAAGAGTTTGTTTTAGGAAAATATTATTGTTTGAGTCCGGCTCCTGCGCGAGTCAGTTATTTCCTTTAAAATAGGAGTTTGTTTTATTTAGGAAAGATACGAGTCGTATCTATCTACACAACTCCCTCTGTCGGAGTATAAATAGGTACCCAGGGTTGTTGTAAACGATCATATCCAAGCATATCAAACAAATCAATTACTCTTTTATCTACTTTATCAGTAATTTACCTTTACCGCATTAGGTTTAGTTATCTACGAGTTCTTCAAGTTTCGACGGGCTGCATCTCATCGACCTCCGTCAACCCTTGCAAGTTCCGCGTTTGAGCAATCTGAGCCTTGATGTCTGGGCGCATCGTTGTCGTCTCGTTCAGCTCTACTCTAGTTATCCTGATCAGGTTTGAGCCTTGACATCTGGGCGCATCGCCGTTGTCTCGTTTAGATCTTGTTCTGTTTATCGTCCTTGTCGATTAACTGGTCAAATCGACTGGCACGCCCTCGGATATCGAATTCGGGTATAAGCCCGAGGTGTTCGCAGATCCTGACGCTTTTTGTGTCAACAGTAGGACTTGTTGGTACATGGTGGAAAAATACATGGAGTGGTGGGTAGTTGGAAGTGTCTATGGAGCTTCTTACTTTAATGTATCTATTCAACTGTAAGCATTGAATGTCGATTGTTGAGGGAAGGATATAATCTTGGCAGACAGGAAGTGCATGTTTTTTCCTTCCTTTTGTTTTCTGGTTATTTCTGCAAATACTGATCATGCATCTATTATTACTCACATTCTTCTAGAAAACCAGTACCATCTATTGGTATTGGACTTCGGTAGTAATCTGATGTGTTTAGTTGTAAGAACTTCTGCTGAAACACCATTCTTGCTGTTATGTTAAAATTCGTTGACTACTATTTACTCGGCACAGCTTAGGGAATACCTAGATAAAAAAAAACAGTGCTACGTATTCATGCTATTTGGTAAATTATTTTGTCCATCTCTTCTAGTTTGCTCTGTTCTTATAGATGCTTACATGCTTTCGTCCAGGTTCCGCATAATCATTTCAGATACTCAACCAGCACTTTTCAAAATATTGGTTCCTCCTCTGTTTCACCCCAACAAATTGATAATGAGGTTAATGAACTGAAAGACCAGGAAAGGGTTTTAGATGGATCAAGTGAAGACTGTTCATCTGGAAGTGAGAACACATCAGAACCAGGCTTGCGATACTAAAGTCTCAATCTTTTAGTAGGAGGTAGAGGTACTAATGGGCTGCATTTTCTGATTCAGGTATTGAAGGCCTTGATCTGTCAAAAGATGATTTGGTGAAGCTAGTTTGTGAGAAGGATGGATTTCTGAAGTCCAAAGATGATGAAATCAAAGATATGAAGGATAAGGTTTTGCGCAGCTATGCAGAAATGGAAAATATCATTGCTCGGACAAAACGTGAATCTGAAAACTCCAAAAAATATGCAGTACAGGTCTGCTGTTACCATTCCAATTATTGAAATTCTATTGCAGAGAGGATGTTGGCATGTATTTTCCTAAAATGTTGTGAATTGGCTTTACCTATGGCATGTGGCATGATTGTTCATGCAGAACTTCTCTAAGAGCCTGCTAGATGTTGCTGACAATTTGGCTAGAGCATCATCTGTTGTCAAGGAAAGCTTCTCGAAAATTGATGCCTCAAACGATTCTGCTGGAGCTATCCCACTACTGAAAACCCTGCTGGAGGGTGTGGACATGACTGAGAAGCAACTAGCAGAGGTACTTTATATGTTTTGAGGTTCCTTTATCTTAAAAAAAAGTTCTCTCCTTGAGAAATATTTCTCAGCCATTTCTCCCTTCACTTAGATTTTGTTCTAGAGTAGTCCATAACTTAAAAACCTTCCCTCAAATCTAAACAGGTCTTCAAGAAGTTTGGAGTTGAAAAGTTTGACCCGCTAGATGAGAAATTTGATCCTAACAGGCATTGTGCAGTTTTTCAAATTCCTGATCCTTCAAAACCACCAGGAACTGTTGCTTCTGTTATAAAGGTATGTTAAGGAACAGCATTTTTCAGCATGTTATAGGAAATCCAAGCATGTTCAGATTGGAGTTATTGGGTTTCAGTTGCATGGTGTTTTTCATTTCAGCTGTTCATTTGTTGATTCACTTGAAGTTTGTTTTGATACACACATGGTTCTTATGCCATGTTGTAGTAGCTTGACAGTTTATTCTGTGTGCTTCTGTTCCAATAGCTTCCCTAGTTCTGTTGTAGTAGAGAGCAGTTGGTTGCAACAGTAGTGTCAATGATTGATTATATTGATACAGATGTTTAACCCCTATTACAAAAGAATAAAAGCAAGTGAGGATGCTTCGAACACTAGGCATTTTGCTGCTGATATTAATCCCTGTCGTCAACAGTGTATTTCTCTTTTAGCTGGGCCAAACTAGTTAACCTCTATGGCATGCTAACAATGTAGAAGGTTGGAAGATGGTTCAGTAATTGCATAACATCTGATCTTGCATCGTAACGCCATTAAATAGTTTAATATGGGTTGTATTATCCCAAAAGTTTAATTGCCAAGCCTGTGTTGTACTGCTGTTCAACCAGTAGAGTAACACACATTTGTGGTTTCATTCAGGTGGGCTACATGTTACACGATCGCGTCCTCCGCCCTGCTGAAGTCGGTGTCACCCTCTCAGAGGGAGGCGCACATGCAACTGAAGACGCAGAGCAGCCGGAGGAGAAAACAGCGAGGGACTAAAGTTAGCCGTTTTTTAGTCAAAGAGGAGAAGGGGTCTAGTGCCCTTTCTGAATCTCGTTTTTGTTTGGGTACCCTTTCTGTTTAGAGTTGACATGGGAAGACAATACAGCAAGCAGGCTGGTGCTTTATCATCATGTTTTGAATTTGGAATGAAATCCACTCTGGGTTGGGGTTAACCTAAGGCTGAATAACGAGCCAGCTCAGCTCGTTTAGGCTCGGCTCGGGGTCATGTTTTTAAAATTGTGGCTTGTTTGGCTTGCGAACTGGCTCGAGTTGGCTTCTTATAGCTAACGAGCTAGCCGAGCCAGCCACGAACCGAACAAGCCTAACGAGCTAGCCGAGCCAGCCACGAACCGAGCAAGCCTAACGAGCTAGCCGAGCCAGCCACGAACCGAGCGAGCTAACGAGCTTTGAGTTTTGCATCCAGCCTTAGGTTAACCCTTAGAACACGTTGTGCCTGCTAGTACGGCCGTTGATCCTGAGTTGTTGCCACGTAGCATACACATTAGCACAAAGTTTGCGGTAATCTTTCTCACACGACAGAGTGACAACAGCTCACCTCATCTATGAATTACTATAACATGAACACTTGGACTTGGACAATCATTGACGATGGCCACTGTTCTAGACTGCAATGGAATAGACAAAGGACCAACGAGCTGGCTGATTCAGCTTAAATGCTACATCATGGAGTACACAAAGTCCGCCTCGGAGGGGCGGACGATTCATGTGGGAGATGAAGCTGATGCTCCCATCCACATCTCTAGGTACCAGCGGTTAAAATGCTTTCCGCTTCAACCGGCTTTCTGGACGGGCGTTGTTATCTTCCACATCGCGTGGCTCGTCCGTGCTCATATCGACATCAGTGTCGTCCTCAGGCTCTTCCAGCTCGAGGTTCAAGTTGAGCTCGCTGCTGGTGTCCTTTTTGCTAGTGCTTTGTGCCTCCCCTGCAGCCTGAAATACGATGTGAAAATATTGAGTTTTGTAGCTGTTCAAGAGAAAAGTTGTTTATATAAGATGATACTCATCCATAGGACTGTAAAAACGTATCGGAACAACCACACACCACACAGTACGGCACAACACACATCTTTAGGGATAAAATCAATTGGAGACCTTTAGTGAACAAACATTCACACCTCAAACAGGAAAAAGAATTCAAGTGCATCATGAGCCACCCAACTAATGTTACAGTTACTCAGTCATATGCTGAAGACAAAGTGTTTGTCTTCACATCCCAATTAAGCGAGAAAAATGACAATACGGAGAAAAGTGGAGCATGCCTGATAATAACGTATATAAATGGCAAAACTGATTAAGACATCTCTCTGTTTTGTTTATTCATTTTTGTCCAATTTTCTGTGAATCAAGTTTTTTGTCCCTTAAACAAGGCTTCAAGTTGCTATGTGCTAATTGATTTTTGCAACTAAATCAGTAAGTATCATTTTAAAACACTTTATCAGGGCACTCATCCTGCAGAATCCACAAAAAGATAGATAAGTGACTGAAATACCTTATTCCTATTATTCAACATCAGTGATACCAGTTTGATCTGGAACAAACTGGATTGTTAACATTACTAACAACAGATTAAAAAACAGTAGAAATCAGCGAAAACTATGCAGGAGAAATTACGCATCCATAGTAGAAGATGCTGAGACTAATATAAGCACATACGAACCACCCCGACCCGATTTGAACCCATTTAGCTAAATTTCTGTACAGACACATCTAAACCCTACAATTACATGGCCTAGCCGGAGGCTAAAGCTAGCACATGCCACAGATGAATTCATTAAACCCTAACCCCTTGACACAACCTGGCTTCAACTCAATGTGCGAAATCTAATTGCTCCCAAGCAGTAGGTACAATCCCAATTAGAAATCAACATGAACTGAGTCTAAGATGCTGAGACTAACATAAGCACATCCATGAACCACCCTGACCAGATGTGAACCCATTTGACTACATTTCTGTAGAGACACTTTCAACTGCACAACTCATGTAGCGCAGAACTGCATGGAACCCTAATCGGAAGCGGAAGCTAAATCTAGCAGACTAGCACACACCACAAATGAACTCGTTAAACCCTAAACCCTTAACCCAAACCTTTTAACTTAATAATGCCCAAAATCTAATTGGTCCAACCAAAATGTAGAAATCACCATCCACCAAATGGTACTTGATAGATTAAACCTCGAACCCATCCCAGAAGAATTCACATTATCCATAATCCTACGAGTTTGTGCACACAATCGCATCCCGAATCCCACAACAACATCCAAGTTCTCAAATCTCTGTACCAAATTCAACCCACCCGAGCACAAAAATCAATCATACAAGCCGAATCAACTAAATTTTCCGAAGCCGGGAAGCCTCACCGGGACGTAGCGCCGCCTGGAGGTGGAGAACCCCGCTGCAGCGGGCTCCATGCCCCCGTCGGCGCCTCCCCCTCCTCCTGAGCCGCCATTCACAGGCGTCCACCTAAAGAGAACCACCTTGTTGTCACCTCGTGAGCTCCCTCCCCCAGACCCAGCGGTGCCGGCGCCGATGAGGGGCACCCAGGCCTTGCGCCACTTCCGGACGGGCCCGCTGAAGGAGGCAGCGCTGCTGCTGATGGGCCCGTATCGCGTCGAGGAGCGGCTCAGACGGGGAGCTACCGTGTCCATTAGCCCCTCGTGTTTGGCGGGCGCAGACGCGCTGCGGCGGCGTGCTCCGGCGTGGCGGAGTGAGCGTGGCGAGGAGAGGGGAGAGGTGGCGAGGGAAGGGGAACGACGCAAACGAATATATAAATATATAAGCTCTTTTTTTAATGGAGACATACCGAATATAACTTGTTCCTGAGAGGTGGACCTGAACTTGTTTATGATTATTTTTTCTTCAAAACTAAATAGGTAGTCCCTCAATATGTGATTTAGAAGTCGTTTAGGACAGTATAATATGGTCTTCCAAACATAACTTTTACCTCTTCCCAAATATAACTTTTACTTCTTATTTTTAAAAAATATTTATGAAATAATCATATATGTATAGTTTTATGAGTATTTTTTAAAATAAATCTCACCAACTTAAAAGTTATTGATGATTTTAATTTTCAATGTTCAATCCAAAACGACTTCTAAATCAGATACGGAATTGTACTACCATCGATAATTAAGGGATGTTTGGTACCGCTGCATCAGGAATAGCTCCGCGAAATAAGGTCTGGATTTCATGTCCTGGTTTTCAACAAATCTATATTTTAAAAACAGTGCACAAGAGTTTTACAAGGATAAAACTTTCACTATTTCCATAAAACTTTCGCTATCTCTTTCTTCATCAATAAATTATCACATCAACGTATTTAATGTCCAGGAAATTCTTTTGAAATTCCAATGAGACTGGTAAGTCCCCTCAAACTCGCTTAGAGAAAAGCGTGGAAGACGAAGCTAAGCTTCCATCCACAGGTCCGTGGGCGTGCGAAGAAGACTGCTACTGGGGCAGACGCGAGTGCGGAGAGTCGGGTAGGAACCGACGGGTCGTCGGGGTCAGCTCGTAGTCACGGATCACGCGTGGCAGCAGCTACCGGTCAAAGTCTGAGTGCGCGCTGAATCCCATAGGTTTTAGTCTCCTCGTCAAAGACTAGATGCTCGCAATCCAAATAAAGGCAGACAAAGGACTTCCGTGAACCGGATGGATCTACAACATTTCTTATGGAAGTCCAAACAAATCACCAGATTCCCTAGTCTCTACTACTAAACCCGTTCCAAATTACAAGACATGTATCTAGACTTAGTCTATGTGCATAGCAAATGCAATGTATCTAAAAAAACAAAACGTCTTATAATTTAGAATGAAAGAAGTAGGTAATTTACTCGTGCTAACTCAGAAAATGCAATAGACTCAAAAATAGCCCACGACCAACAGAAAAGGTCATCACGATAGTTAGCAAGCACGTTTCAATCAGAGAAGCTGACAGAGCAAAGTCACATTACAACCATTACATGCAGAACTCGAGGCAAGTTAGCCCTGACCACATGCTTTAATTTACACCTAACAGTATGAAAAAAAATGTCAGCTACAAAATTTCCTACACTTTCCAGAGCAGCGCCACATATTCAGGCACAACATTAGCAAATCATTCTAATTTCTTGTATCAGGGTTTTCTTAGGGATGACACGGCCGCAACAAACTTTTACATCATGTACTGATAGCCCACCCCATGTAATTCCTTCATAATTGCGTATTTCTAGAGCTCAAATGGGAGCTGTTCTGCGAAAAACTGGGTGCCAACATCAACTCTCTTACAAATCATAGACCTGAAAAGAGAAGATAAACACTTGACTTACTCATCCTGAAAGCACCTCCTGGCAGTACTCTTGTATGGCCTGAACTCTTCTTACAACATGAGGCATCATCAGCATAACTTGCTTTCCAATGCCAATGCTCCAAAGCAGAGATTAGGCAGCAAGCTCTAACACAATCTGCAGCCTCATAGAAAGTAATCTGGTGCTGGCCTTTTAGCAGGTACGCCTCTTGATTCCTAAAGGCATAAATGGACAAATTATATGCTGAAGGACCTGATATTTAACAGAAGCATGACATATTACAAAGGTGGAGAACACAAACATGTGGAGCAGCTTCAAATACGCGGAACTGCTTATTTAGGTTCTCATCCAGCTCAAGGATTGCAGCAACATTGCCACACCTACATGTACACAGTTTTTTCTAGGGTAAGAAATCTGTGAAATTGATAAAAACAATAGTTAACACTGACAAGAAAGACATGAAGATATCCAACAGAAAACATAAGAAATCTGTGACGTTGACAATCATTACATGCTGGGAACAAAGAAAGTAAATGGATTCAAGTCCCCCAGTTCAAACAGTTGTCCAGGCCCAAGAGGTCTCCAAAGTCCCAACTCTACCTTTGAATAGTGGCCATTTGGGATACTAAAAGAAACACATAACTAGTACAGTTATGCAGTGTATTACAGGTACCTAAAGCATCTTCCATAACTAGATCAAATACAATTTTGAACTACTTCCCTCAAGATATAAAGTTCAGAGACCATGAGCTTCCATTAAATGTAAAACAAGACACCAACAGCATGGACAGTAGTACATCTCCTCAAAGTCCCACCAGATCCTACATAGTCCAGTGCCAATCTATTCTTTAACATGACTTTCATAATAACTGTTAAAAGTAATAAAGTATAGGAATAAAGCATCAAGCCATCAGATTCTTAACAGCTAAATTTAAAGATCCATCGTCAACTTCAAAAGAAAATTATTTGACCATGAACTTAAAGTACCTGTAGCAGTAGTTAGGAGCAGACCATACAGTTACAATCTTGTTATTGAACATCCATTTATACCCTTCCATGACAAGTTGATGCGCACGACAAATATAATCTATGTTGTTTGAGTGGTTAAATGATGAAACTACATTTCCACCAAAGAGGAATCCTGCACCTCGAGGACTTAACCCCCAACCATCTACAGCATCCTCTGGATCAGACCATAGAAGGTCACACATGGCACCATCATGAGGTACTTCTTGCTTGCGGTCTATCACTCGTATCTGTTAATATAGGCTAAAACATTAATAGAAATGAAACATATAGACTAAAAACAGCACTAAGATAATAGTTTTTGCCTGATCCAGTGTCGTGATAGCAGGAGAAAGGCCTCCATGGACACTAAAGATTTTGTTCTCGATGAGTGCAGACAAACTGAAAAGAATGGATTGAGCTGCAATCAGATCTCAAATATCTAATTCCATGAAAGATGGACTTGCTTGGATTAAAATAAGTATCAAAGGATACTTGCCTTAAATAGTCGAATATATCCGTGCAATATCTCCAGACATTGACGGAGCCATATTTGCGAAGGCACTCATCATAAAATCCATAAACCTGCAGCAAATGAATGATCTCAGAAAGAACCAACAAAAGGGATCCCCTTACAGGACAGAACCATAGAACAGCCACTAAAAGTGACCCACACCTGTGTGATCTGCCTGCTCTCATGGTTTCCTCGTATTAGAGTTATACGGTCTGGATACCTGACCTGAACATAATTTGATAAAAAAGGAGTAGAAATCAATTGGAGCAAAGTTTTATTCTTGTCTTAAAGAAAAAAAAATAGATACTTGGCACTAAAGCTAGTTTTCAGAAATTTGGATGCAGCCAACAGATAGAAACAAATAGAAAAATAATTTGATAGGAGCATAATGCCTCAACACAAAACAATTGTATCTTAACCTCATTTTATACACTTCTACTACATCGAATTGATAATCATTTCTCATATCCACTAAGGTGTTTTGTTAAGATGACAAATGCAGGTTTTTTCCACCAAGCACACAGAAGACCTGTGCATCATTTCATTAGGAAGAAAGTACATTGGGATAAGAAACCCACACACACACCTTACATAGAAAAATTCAAACTTTTTTTAGCCTATAACAAAAAAGGGTGATCACATGGCAGAACATAAGAGTCCCCAAATAAACAAATGCAAGATGTAAGGTAATTTGGTGCAATTGTTCTGAGAAATTGTAGAGAATAAGTACAGTGGGAAGGTCAATACTATAGCTTAAAAACATCTATGTTCATAATGGGATTGGTAGGTACAGATCCTCTAGCATGACACTCAGTATTTTAGTATGGCCATAAAAGCATAAACAAGGAGTGCAATTTGAAGTGCGCCAAGTAAAGGTTCTTCACTATAAAACAATAGTTTTTTCAATCCCAATACAATTCGGCAGAATTTTTTTGAACGGAATGGCAGGAGCTCTGCCTTTCAATTAAGTAGGAGAGCAAAAGAGCTTATGTACAAGCAAGGAAAAATTCTTCAGAAAGAGGGGGGCTGTGTCACAGAAACACCCTCAAATGCTATGTGTGAGTGAAAGCTCTCTTTCTTTGCTCATTATCCTCCTTAATTATTGCAGCCACCTGACCTGCACCATCGTCTCTGAGGTGTTGTTGAAATATCTCCTGTTACGCTCCTTCCAAATGTTCTAGAAGGTGTAAATCACCATCCCATTAAGCCGTCTTCGATTTGAAGTTCTCCCAAGAGAGGATAGGGTCAGCCTGAGCCTGTGAAGTTCTCCCAAGAGAGGATTTGATCCCAAACCGCCTTAGCAAAAGGGCAACACAAGCATAGGTGTGGGCCGGTTTCTAAGGGACCATTGCAAAGCAAAAGGACAATTCGGCAGAATAACTGGTAGCTTTTTCCATAGCCAGTGACATGGCTAATGGCCATGAATTCACGGTAGACTGTAATGGGCAGATACAGTTTGCCACTCAATACACAAATGAGACATTGTGGTTGTTGGAAGAAACATTTGGTTCAGATGCAAATATTGTGACCCAGAATTCCACCGATCCAAGTTAAAGCACATTTGCTTCGAATAACTAATGTTGGAGTCAAAGTATATGCCCAAATGTGACAGCGCCAAATTCTTCAGCAGCCTCAAAATGAAATTTGCCGAGGCAGCGAGATGAAGATTGAGTTTGAATAATATCCTTGTAAGCTTATGTGTTCCTTATTTCGCATCGTTTAGTTAATTTCTGAATTAGGTTCTTATGTAACTTAACTTAAACCGTATATTTCCATTTGTTGAACTAATTGAACATGCAGTTAGCTAGTTATTTTATATATACTCCCTCCGTTCCAAATTATAAGACATCCCAAGAATCTTGGAGAGTCAAACTATCTCAAGTTTGACCAAACTTATATGACAATATAATAACATTTATGATGTCAACTAAGTATCATTAGATTCGTTATCAATTATATTTTTATTGTATGCCTATTTGATATCATAAATCTTGATAGTTTTCTCTATAAATATTGGTCAAACTTGAGATGCTTTGACTTTCCAAAATTCTTGGAACGTCTTATAATTTGGGATGGAGGGAGTAGTTATTAGTATTACAATATACTAGTTGTATCCCTGTGTCAGCCCTTTTTTTTAGAATGGCATGCCCACATGTTAGATATATCTCATATCAGATACCGATGTATGTATCTGGGTAACATAGATCACATATACTAACATTTTATCCCTTCTAAGTTCCAATATTATACAAATGCAATCCAAACAAATCAGTTTCTGTAGATTATATTGTATAGTTTAATGAAATTGACACATGCACCCACAATGGCCGGAAGTTAAGCATCAAAAAGTGCTTGATCGCCAAACATGCTAGTTTGGCTTCTCCAGGCAGCACGACCAAAGCTGCTTCTACATAAGTTCCAAAACAAGCTAACTCTAAATGTATGCTTTCCAAAAGATACCCCAACCCCAATACCAAATGAAGCCTACCTATAGAAGGCAACCAAACAACACACCTAACAAAAGTTTAAGGTAGAGAAAGAATTTACCTTTAAAGCCAAAAGAAGCAAAAATGTTTCAACAGAATAGAATCCTCGGTCAACAAAATCCCCAAGGAACAGATAGTTTGTCTTTGGGCAGTCACCTCCAACTTTAAACAGCTCCTTCATGTCATAGAACTGTCCATGGATGTCTCCACAAATCTGGGTGTAAAAGTAAAGTGTTTACAATCAGATTGAAGAAATGTAAAAATATCAACATGGTAATAAGTAGGTATTTTACTTTTTACAACACAGATTTGATATCGTGACTTCTGATTCTCTAGAAACCAATGAAATATGCAATGAAAAAAACATATATGGAGTGCAATCAACAATTTGAAGCCCCATGGCAAGTACTCTATATATCATAGAGGTTTTGTCCAATTGGGAATAAGCTTCAAAATTTTATTATTGAGCAGCACACACAATGAATCTAATGTTAAATTGTTAACATGACATCAGGACACCCTAACAAGATTTCATATAATCGGGGCAATAGCTAGGAACATTACATAACCTCCCACAATATCAAGTCGTTCTGCCTTTCCAAGTTTGTTTAAGATCATGAACCATTTTATCATTCCATAAAAAAATTCTCTCGATGCAATACAACTAACCCCAGCAAGTGCATAAATGATGGTTAAGGTTTGATGTATGGCAGCAACATATTTATCAGGCAGAACTATAATTTCACACTGGAAGAAAGAACATCAACTTGTTAAACTTATTTATTAGGGCTCCCCCCTCCCGGGGGAAGAAAGGAGTGGGAATCGGACAGTTCTATTGTGAGAACGTGTCATGTACGGGCGCACCTATAGGCGCCGTCGTGACGCCAGGAGGGCTGCGGAGCGCGCGCCCAAGGCAGGTGCCACCTTCGGTGGCTAAGTTTAGAAAGATAGGATCTAGTTTCCCTTTGCATGCCTTAATTATAGGAGAGATTGGTTGGATTATTGGCTATATATGTCGTGTAACAGACTTGGAGATAATTAAGAAAGATCAATTACCCTAAAGTTGCTACTCTCCCTCCAACTCTCTCAAGCCACCGGTGAGATCAACTCACGGTGAAGGTCTGGAGCGCGACTACGAGTTACGTAGCCGCGGTCCGGCGACGTTGAGCGTTGAGGCGCTTGACAACCTGGTATCAACGTCACGCCGATCCTCACCCACCCGCTCCACCCAATCTACAGCCGCAAACCACCACCCGCCGCCGCCGCCATCACCGTAAAACCCCACCGCAGCCATGGCCGAACCCACCCTCGCTGACGTGCTCGCCGAACTGAAGATCCTCAACTCCGACGTGTCATCCCTGAAGTCCGACGGCCATGAAGGACAAGACCTCCTCATCGTCCGCAAACAGAGGGGGCCACCGCACGGATGATCCGCGCGACCAAGATCCGATCATCAGGCACAAAAAGTGGGATTTTCCCCGCTTTGATGGCACGGTCGATCCGATGCTCTTCGTCAACAAATGCGAGTCGTATTTCCGCCAACACCGCACTATGGGGGAGGAACGCGTACGGATGGCATCCTACCATCTGGACGACGTCGCTCAGCTGTGGTACAACCAGCTCGAAGAAGATGATGGCGCTCCGTCGTGGGGCCAATTCAAAGAACTCTTGCACCTGCGGTTCGGGCCACCCCTCCGCTCCGCCCCGATGTTCGAGCTCTCCGAGTGCCGGCGCACAGGGACAGTGGAGGAGTACTCCAATCGGTTCCAAGCGCTCCTTCCCCGCGCCGGTCCGCTTGACGAGGCCCAACGGGTCCAGCTCTTCATCGGCGGCCTCCTCCCGCCTCTGAGCCACGCGGTGCGCATCCACAATCCCGACACACTCGCCGTCGCGATGAGTTTGGCGCGTCAGGTAGAACTCATGGAGATCGACAGGCCACCCAAAGCCCCGGCTCGACCCGGTGCGCGCGGTCTGCTGCCGCCACCGCCGCCTCGACAGGCTCTTCCCGCGCCGCCACAGCAACTGGCACTTCCCGCACCACCAGTGGGCGCGGCCCCGCCGCGACGAGATGGACCGCCTTTGAAGCGGCTATCCCCGGAGGAAAAGGCGGAACGGCGCCGTCTCGGCCTCTGCTTCAACTACAATGAGTCGTACTCCCGTGGCCACAATCGCGTCTGCCGCCACATCTTCTTCGTCAATGGCATCGAGATCGCGGCCGCCGACGAGGATCCAGCGGGGGGCGATCAGCCGGAGGACGCCCCTGTCTTCTCGCTCAGGGCGGTGGCCGGTATGCCCATCTGTGATTCCATGCAGGTGCGGGTCTCCCTGGGCGCCGCCACCCTCGTCGCGCTTCTGGACACCGGCTCCACCCACAATTTCATCGCCGAGGACGCCGCCCGCCGCACCGGCCTACCGATCCAGCCGCGCCCGCGCCTCACGGCCACCGTGGCGAACAGCGAGCGCGTCACTTGCCCGGGCGTCATCCATCGCGCCCCGGTCACCATCGAGGGCGAGCCATTCGCCATCGACCTCTTCGTCATGCCGCTTGCGGGGTATGACTTCGTCTTGGGGACCCAGTGGATGGTCACCCTTGGCCAGGTGGTCAAGGACTTCGTCGACCGCACCGTCTCCTTCCAGCACCAAGGCCGCCAGGTCTCCTGGTCGGACATCGCCGTACGTCGGCCACCCCTCCACCGCCACCACGACACCGAACGCCCTCCTTGAGGAGCTGTTGCACTCCTTCGCGGAGGTGTTTGCTGAGCCGGCGGGACTGCCACCGCAGCGCGCACGGGATCACGCCATCGTCCTCAAGCCCGGCTCCACACCGGTGGCGGTTCGTCCCTACCGTTACCCAGCGGCGCACAAGGACGAGCTGGAATGGCAATGCACTGCCATGCTGGAACAAGGCATCGTCCGCCGCAGCGACTCGCCGCTCTCATCGCCGGTGCTGCTGGTCAAGAAGCAGGACGGGGCTTGGCGGTTCTGCGTGGACTACCGCGCTCTTAATGCCCTCACCGTTAAGGATGCGTTCCCCATCCCCGTCGTCGACGAACTCCTGGATGAGTTACATGGCGCGCAGTTCTTCACCAAGCTGGACCTCCGCTCCGGGTATCACCAAGTCCGGATGCGTCCGACTGATGTGCACAAGACGGCGTTCCGAACCCACGACGGCTTCTATGAGTTCCTGGTGATGCCGTTCGGGTTATGCAACGCTCCGGCAACATTCCAGGCGCTCATGAATGACGTGCTCCGGCCATTTCTTCGTCGGTTCCTCCTTGTCTTCTTTGATGATATATTGATTTACAGTAAGACGTGGGCAGATCACTTGAGGCACATTCACGCCGTCCTCGCTGAACTTCACCGCCATGTCCTCTTTGTCAAGCGATCCAAGTGCACCTTTGGGCCCCCGTCCGTGGCATACCTAGGCCACATCATCTCCGCCCAGGGTGTGGCCATGGACCCGGCCAAGGTGCAGGCTATTCACGACTGGCCGGTACCTCGCTTGGCGCGCGCGGTGCGTGGCTTGTTGGGCCTCGCCGGGTACTACCGCAAGTTCGTCCACGACTACGGCAAGATTGCGGCGCCCCTCACTGCGCTGCTGAAGGAGGGTTTTTCCTGGAACGATGAGGCCCAGGCGGCCTTCCAGGCGCTCAAGGCAGCCGTGACGTCGGCCCCTGTGTTGGCGCTGCCCGACTTCACCAAGGGTTTCGTTGTTGAGTGCGACGCGTCCACGCATGGCTTCGGGGCGGTTTTGCTGAAGGAGCACCATCCGATCGCCTACTTCAGCAGGCCTGTCGACCCCGGTCACCGCGCTCTGGCAGCGTATGAGCGGGAGCTCATTGGTTTGGTGCACGTCGTGCGCCACTGGAGGTCGTACCTGTGGGGGCGCTCGTTCCTCGTCCGCACCGACCACTACAGCCTCAAATACCTCCTCGACCAACGCCTCTCGACGATTCCACAACACCATTGGGTGGGCAAGCTCCTCGGCTTCGACTTCTCGGTGGAATACAAACCGGGCGCCACGAACACCGTCGCCGACGCGCTGTCCCGGCGCGACACCAGCGAGGAGGGCGTGGTCTTGGCGTTGTCCGCGCCTCGCTTCGACTTCGTCGACCGCCTTCGTCAGGCTCAGCGCCAAGAACCAGCCCTGGTCGCCATCAGGGATGAACTGGCAACCGGCACAAGGGGAGCGCCGTGGTCGCTGCTGGACGGCATGGTGGCGTATGCTGACCGGCTCTACATCCCGCCAGACTCACCACTGCTGCTTGAAGTGGTGGCTGCTACGCACGACGACGACCACAAAGGGGTGTAGCGGACCCTACATCACCTTCGCCGGGACTTCTACTTCCCCGCCATGCGTCGAGTGGTCCAGGACTTCGTCCGCGCCTGCACGACGTGCCAGCGCAACAAGTCTGAACACCTGCACCCGACGGGCTTGGTGCTGCCCCTGCCCGTTCCCCAGGCCGTGTGGTCCTACATCGGCTTGGACTTCATCGAGGCAACGTTGGGGGCAAATCGGTGATCCTTACCGTGGTCGACCGGTTTAGAAAATATTGTCATTTCATCCCACTGGCTCACCCCTACAGTGCAGAGTCCGTGGCCCAGGCATTCTTCAGTGAGATCGTGCGCCTTCACGAGATCCCTCAGTCCATGGTGTCGGACCGGGACTCCGTGTTCACCTCGACGTTCTGGCGGGAGCTGATGCGACTCACCAGCCCCAAGCTGCACATGACGTCCGCCTTCCACCCACAGTCCAATGGCCAAACGGAGGCGGCCAACAAAGTCATCATCATGTACCTCCGGTGTTTCATTGGGGATCGACCGCGGTAGTGGTTGCGTTGGCTGCCATGGGCGGAGTACGTCTACAACACGGCGTATCAATCGTCGCTCAAGGACACTCCTTTCAAGGTGGTTTACGGGCGGGACCCCCCCTCCATCCGCTCTTATGAACCTGGCGAAACCCGGGTGGCGGCGGTGGCTAAGACGATGGATGCTCGAGAGGCATTCCTAGCGGATGTCCGCTATCGCCTGGAACAAGCCCAAGCCGTCCAGAAGAAGTTCTACGACCGCCTGCACCGACTGGTCTCCTATGCCGTGGGTGAGTGGGTGCTGCTGCGCCTTCGTCAACGGGCAGCGTCCTCTCTGCCCCAGGCGACCAAGGGCAAGTTGAAGCCGCGCTTCGTCGGGCCTTACCAAGTCACCGAGTGCATCAACCAGGTGGCTGTTCGCCTAGCGCTGCCCCCGCGTGCCAAGCTGCATGATGTATTCCACGTTGGCCTTCTCAAGAAGTTCGTCGGCGCACCGCCGGCTACGCCACCTCCCCTTCCACCCACTCATCATGGGGCGGTGACTCCAGAACCTGAGCAAGTTGTTCGGTACCAGCTGGACAAGGGTGTTTGACAGGTGCTCATACGCTGGACAGGGCAATCCACCGTTGGCGCGACATGGGAGGATGTTGCCGACTTCCGTGACAAATTTCCCCAGTTTCAGCTCGAGGACGAGTTGATCGTTGAGGGGGGAGAGATGTCATGTACGGACACACCTATAGGCGCCGTCGTGACGCCAGGAGGGCTGCGGAGCGCGCACCCAAGGTAGGTGCCACCTTCGGTGGCTAAGTTTAGAAAGATAGGATCTATTTTCCCTTTGCATGCCTTAATTATAGGAGAGATTGGTTGGATTATTGGCTATATATGCCGTGTAACAGACTTGGAGATAATTAAGAATCCCTCCAACTCTCTCAAGCCACCGGTGAGATCAACTCACGGTGAAGGTCTGGAGCGCGACTACGAGTTACGTAGCCGCGGTCCGGCGACGTTGAGCGTTGAGGCGCTTGACATAACGAAAATGCTGCTCTAGAAAAAAAATCAAAGTAGAAGAAAACACAGTGTTTGCCAAGTGTCAATATAATCCAGGCAACCTAGTCATGGATGCTAGGATCAACTAGAATAAACCAAAATTTTAAATACATGCAAACTTGGAGTAAACTATAGCACCAAAATTAGACTCAGGTCTCCCTGCAAGCAAATAAATGAACAGTAAAATAAATAAACACCCTTGAACAAGTACCACTATCACTTACTGAAGCACAGCCAACAGATTCAACACACTTACAAGCATCCTCAGTACCTGCCCAAAATCATGGCATTGTGACATTGCCTGCAGAAATATGCACACAATCCTTTTCTTTTACGGAGATACATAGTAGTTGTAACAATATAAACATAATCCTTTTCTTTTATGGAAATACACACACCAGCACCAACAGAAAAATCAACAGGGAAAAAAGCTCTATAAAATGAGGGCAAGTGTAATATATATGAGCATGACCACTTCAAGTATACACATCATAGCATTTTCCTTGTACAACAGAGAAACATGGGAATTACTTCCAAAACCAGCTCCAAAACAGCCATTTATCCGAGGCGCGAGCAGGAGCTGAACCAGCTGCCAAAAGGGCTCACAACAACATCACCTAACAGTGTGCTATAGCTTAGTCACGTCGGTGACGCAACTTCCTGCACCAAATCGACACGGAGACCGAATCCAGAAGGAGATGGGATAAGGGAGCAGGGCGCGAGGCACTTACGGTAACGGGGGCGTCGACGCGCTGCACGTTGCTCTCCTCGACGAGGATCTCCATGGCCTTGAGGCAGAGCGCCTTGACCTCCGGCTCCGTGAGGGGCTCGCACCGCTTCAGCTGCTCGATCTGCCGGTCCAGATCCGACGCCCCCATCTCCGGCTCAGCCGCCGCCGCGGGGCCGTCCCCTCTTTTTTCTCTCTCTCCTCCTTCCTTCCAGAAGCTTCCGGAAGCGCCGCCGCGGTGGCGCGCTACTCGCCCGATGCTTCTCCAAGATTCTAGGGTTAGGAAGCGGAGGGAGGAAGAGGGGAGCGCGTGCGGGCCTTCGAGCCTTGATGGAATGGTGTCTCCCGCTGCGGTTGGGTTACACGGAGTTACAGTACTTCCCCTGCTACTTCGGCAGCCGTCGCTTCGCTTGGCTGGGCTCGGAATCGAGCGGCTACCCGTCAACGTCCAGCCGTTTTTTTAAAAAAAATGTCTTCGCCTTCTTATAATACAGTGACATATTTTTATAACAGTTTGTGAAAGAATAGAAAAAATTAGGGCCGGTGGAATTGAAATTTACATAATTAATTATATCATTTGGCTTGGATTCTGACATTCCACCACTTTTCAAATTTCACATATAAGCCTACCTCAAATTTATAGGGTAGGAGATAGAATTTGATTGTATAGATCACCATGTTATAATTCTACTTTGTAACTTATAGCACACTCTTCAACTCACTCCCCTACCGTAGAAATACAGCACGTAACTATTTCTCTCGTATAGCTAACAATAATATACAAATATAATCCATATACAATCATATTAGTTTAATTAATATGTGTATAAAATATGATTCTTAAAATGAATTCAATTCCAAGGATCCAAACAGGCCCTAGTTTTTCAACTTATAGAGACAGCGGTGGGACAATAGCATCGTCCGAATTCCGAAAGAGCTTTTTACTTAACTGATATACGCTATCGTAAAGTCATGACATTCACTCTTCTTGTTAAGAGATGAATTTTATTAAGATGTCACTCTCCCCTAATGGTTCATGTTGCTATTAGAATTAAATGCACCAGTAGTCTTTAAACTTGAGCGTGAGTCATATAGGTCCATAAACTTTGAAAATGAACTTTTAAGCCCCTAAATTTATTAAGTGCTGCACCGCAGACCCATACCAGCCACGTGGCCATTTTTTTATCGGCGTGGAATGCTAGCATGACACATATTTTCATTTAACTCCTTACACTTATTTTTCTTATAAAAAATAGACCCTTCTCTCTCGTCCCTGTGAAGAACCAGAGGCGCAGTCGGCAGTTGCGGCGTCGCAAGCTCATCCCACTCTAAGCTCCGTGTCATCAGCTCACCGGAGTCCTGCGATCAGGCCGTGACCACCTTGGCATGCGCACGGGCGAGCAGTTCCTGCCAACTCAGAGGTTGGACTAGATCCTGCTGATCCTGGAGCGTGACTCGCATGTGGTGCATACAGAAGGCAGTGCCCGCATGAGTTCTGGCACGCTAGCTAGCTTCTTGCATGTGTTCGTCGACCTGCTGTATGCGTGTGTCAACCTGCTATCTAGCTTCTTGTGGTTTGAGGTTCGTCCGAGTGTGTCGAGTTTGCTGAGGCGCCAATCTTACCCCGAGCTTCTCTGCTCGGTTCCAACCGAGGACGCGGCGTTGGTGCTGTACCGTCCGTATGTCGACGTGCCTTGCCGCATGATCGACTATCCGCCCGACAACGACCTTGTCGTGCCGTACCTCATCGATGTTGCCCGTTTCGACGTCGATTATGTAGACGAGCAAGCCTCAGCGCTCGCGAATGGAGCCGCAGTACACCATGGCGAGGTGGCCCTGCCACTCGAGTATGGCGCCGGCGACGCAAACACAACGATGGCCTTGACGAGGACGTAGCAGAGGGAGGCAGTGCTCCAGGTCAATGATGACTGTAGAGGGACGTAGCAGACCTGCAAACGAGCAGACAACGGAGACTGTCGTTGTGCTGCCTGTGCGTGCAGCGGCGTAGGATGGTTGCAGGCAGGGGAACATGCGACAGAGGGAGACATATGGGATGCCCCACACCGCCGCACCGCTGCTATGCTGGCGTGATGCTGCAGCGCTGGCGCGCTGCCCAAAGGAAGCACCGAGAGTCCAAGAAAGCGTGAGGTGGCTCCATGGACGCATCAGCGAGGTAGGTGATCCGGATGGCGCCGGCACTTGCAGGCGTTGAGAGCTACGTTGCCGCAGACGGCCCCGCGCACTGCAGCACCTTCGACGTGGTCTACATGGCGTGCCTGACTAACATGTTGGTGGTGAGATGGCCTATGAGGTGGAGCTGATGCACATGGTGGCCGATGGAGCTGAACCGGTGGCGAGCAAAGCGAGGCCGGGAGCTCCATGGAGCCCGTGGTGGAGCCATCGTCTGGGCGGCAACGGAGATGGAGAGCAAACATGAGGAGTCAGAGACGTGGCTGTGAGTGACCGAGGAGCACGAGAGGGGTACAATGAACGCGACGGTGAGGAGAGGAGCCGGCACAATGCCCCGTCGCGGCGCGAGGCATAGTTGAAGAAGTCTTTGGGAGATCCCAACACGGTTGCAGGCTAGCAGGTGGGTGCCCCGGCCAACGTTGTCTTCCCTACACATGATGCCGACACAATGGGGTGGGCGGATCAGACGGAGCTCGGGAGGGAGCGAATCCTGCGGGGGCACCCTTTGTTCTTGATGGTAAGGGGTTATACGTAAAAAACAAGCCACATTGACATGCCATGTAAGCAAGAAAATGCTGACAAAGTAGTATGGACCTATGGTGCACCATTTAACAAGTTAGATGACTTATAAATGCATTTTCAGAGTTCATGGACTTAAGTGATACACCACGACAAGTTCATGGACCTCTGGTGCATTTAGCTCTTCCTACTAAGTATGATATACACGTTTGGTTAGATGGACAAGCCTTCCTATCACTGATAATAACTATTTCTCACGTAGGTCAAGTAGATTTTGATTCATCTAGGATGCTAGGAACTCGAGCGTGGTAACTGCACGGAGACGGACACTAGTGGGACATGGTCTCTCCTATAGCCTCACTGTCCTCTTCATCCATGATCACACTAGGGATGGAAAGACTAATGTGCTTGATCATCAATGTAGGCCCTTATGTCATGGCCAAGTGAGGAAGAGTGGGTGTTGCTTACAAGGCATTGTCAGCCAACCTAGCCCCTACCACCAGCATATGAGTTGATACCGATGATAAAAAAAGACTTCGTTGTTCTCGACCCAATGTAGAGCGCAAGAGAACTCCACCCCTGGTCTAATCCCTGATGCTAGAGGAGAAGCAAAGAACATTATTGGCATGGGCAAAGGGCACACAAAATCTGCTATTAACAAACTCCTAGCATTGGCAAAAAACACAGGGTTGCTTTGATCCACCGAGGACCATATGAGGGACGACAAGCCCTTAGTGTCGACGAAGAAGTTGGGCTCGCTCTCAGCCCATCGAAGAGCGTGCGAGAGGAGGGGTGTCACTAGCCTAGCCCTCAACATTGATCAAGAGTAGGACATGCATGGGCATAACAATGCCCAATCAGAGAGTGAATAGAAGGCTCCAAGATCAAACCATGATACCGACTAAGAAGTTGGCATTGCTCTATTGGAAGGGGCATTGTTAGGCTAGCACCCATGGCATGGGACAAGAAGCTAGGGCCACTCTTTGCCTCATCAAAGGGTGTGTGTGGGTGAGGGAGCACCATTGGGACAACCCTTGAAAGGACACAAGTGATGTTTGTCCGATGGCCCTAAAATTTGCTCAATATGTGTAATGGTTGGATGGCTCCATTTGAGGCTATAAATAGATAATGTGTAAGGACCTGATTAGCCTAGAGGGGGGTGAATAGGCATGTTTAAAACAACTTGATAACTTTCTGTCAGTAGAGGCTGGCACTGTCGGGCTCAAGTCCGGCACTGTCGGGGTGGCCGACACTGCTGGGCTAAGGGCAACAATGTTGGTCACCAGAACAGAGATATGCACAATTCAAAATGTAAACTGAGAATGTAAATTGTGCTTGAATAGAAACCTTCCTAGAGGTGTAGAAACCTCTAGCACCACCTGAAAGTGGTAGCAACACACCCACCAAGTAGATCGGGTCCAAACCCTAGAAATCACCTTGCACACAAGATATATCAAAGTAAAGTAACAAGCACACGGTGATACAAGATTTGACCCGTGGTTCAGCTCGCCACCAAGGCTTGCCTACATCCACGTTGTTGAGGTGCGCCACACAAGGCTCAAGATCACCACACAAGGCTAGCTCTTTCCTCGGTCTCAAGTCAAGGGAATGAACCCTTAAGATGAGAGGAGTGTATTAGCAATAGATGGGTGATACAAACTTCCCTAGGCTGCCACACAAAAGAGGCAAGCTCAAGGGCAACCTCTAGCCAGCTAGGAGCAAAGCTCCAAGAGTAAAGAACTCAAATCGCCGACCACCACGCAAACCAAATGCTTGTAGGAGTGAAGATCCGAGGGAGAAGCTTCTTCTCAAAGCTTGGAGCCTCAATCTCTCAAAGAATGATTGGAAATCAATGGAGGAGAGTGGATGAGCACCAAGGGAGAAAGGAGAGCAAGAAGGGAGCTTCTCTTTCTGTTCTTGCGAAGTCTGAATGTGAGAATGACAGAACTAGCCATTGGGGGGAAGTGAGGGGGTAAGAAATACCCCTTCACTGCCAACGGGCAGAACAAGTCGTGGCAGTGCCGGCCTGTAGCCCGGTAGTGCCGGACTGCCCGACACTGCTGGCCTAAGGGCCAGCACTGCCGGCCTGATGGAACCAGCAAGGAATAGATCTTCAAGTAGCTGGCTGATTTGCCCACTATGTATGTGGAGGTGTGATGTATTTGGATAGATATGCATTTGGTTCACTTGTTAGCATGCGTGTTGAATCCCTCTTAATAGTACGACATACCTAACTCAATTTCAAAGTATAGATAAATTTAAACTCCTTTGAGCTTGTTGCCATGCACTTTTGTAATTGGAGGGGTCTGCCAACCTGTTCATCAACCTCCTTAAGTTTAACCTGCTTGTCATACTTACAAAGTCTCATTAGTTTCCTAAATATGTTGTCATGTCACCAAAACCCACTTTAGGGCTTAATTGCACTTTCAATCTCCCCCTTTTTGGTGATTGATGACAACACGCTTAGAACTTACAAAAGTGAACAATAATCTGAGACAATGCAAGTCATGGGTGTAGGAGCTCCCCCTAAATATGTGAATAGGAATTTGAATTTCCAAATTGGCATAAAAGGCCAGAATTCACACATTGGAGTGAAATAGGGCTCCCCCTACATCCATGGCTGTTGTGGGGTGCTAAAGAAGTGTCACAAGAATATACGTGATGCATATGAACCTGTCTCAACACAAATCAGAGTGCCTGCTGTTGAGCAGTCCGACACTACCGGCCTGAGGCCCGACACTGCCGGCCTGGCTGCAAACAACAAGCCTGCGGAAGCTAAAACATGGCCACACAGCAAGATATATAAAGGATAAATGCATACTAAGACAAGCATGATATATATGAGAGAGTACAAGTCCACAAATAACACAAATCAAGTACCTAAGTGACAATATTACAATAAAATAGTTTTTCATGTTGCTCTCTCATCTCACAAACTAAAAACTAAAGATAACTAGCAGCTGCTCCTCCATGACCGTTGAAGATTTGTTGTACCCCTTTCACTTAGTAATTCTCCCCCTTTGGCAACAAGTCACCAAAAAGAGAAAAGAACAAAGCAAAAAGAATACAAGCTAGTCGCTATCCTCATCCATCTGGTCATCATCATCATCATCTTCATTTTCATCATCATCAGGGGCTAAAGAGAAGTGAATACCAAGAGTTGATGCACGCTTGTTGCATCTCCGAGTCTGTGGCTGCTCAATCTACTCCTCATCCTAATCATCTTCTTCTTCATCATCACCATCATAAGTGGACTCCTCACTGAGCACTGGAGGAGGTGTAGCTAGAGGAATCTGTCTGAGACCTTGCTCCTGTCTGAGCTACCTGATCTCAAGCCTGATCTGGTAAGAATGATCATTTGCATAGCAAATGCCAGCAAAGATCTTCTTCAAGATCCTACCAAGCTTGCCCTTCTTCATACCTCTGCTAGCTGCTTTTGCTGTTGTCCTGGTGTTCCTGGGAGGAGTCACAATCTCCTGAATTGCTGTAGAGTGAATGACCTTCTCTGCTCTAAAAGACTCATGGACTGTATCCTTGTTATAGATCCGGCCTATCACTCTCTCAATGATAAACATCAGGTAAGGGGCATAGGGAAGCCCCTTTCTAGCATCCTCTGCTGCAATGCATATCTCATCCCAAAAGAAACGAGCCACTGAGAATGGTGGTGCTCCACCTCTCATCCTCCTTAACACATTTTTGGATGTGTTGTAGAGATTTGAAGCAGATCCCACCTTGGGATAGAGAGTGGTCCTGAAGAGGTTGTTTAGGATGTAGTACTTGCTCCTCAAACCCTTTATCAAACCATCTGCCTCCTCAGGCTTGATGTAGAGCTGTGAAATCTCCTCATTTGACAGTCCTCTCTCATCATGGATGTTGGTGCACTCTCTGTCATCCTCTCCAAAGCCTAGGTGACGGGCAAAAGTCAGATAGTCCAATCTGTAGTGCATACCCTCTGTCATCCAGTGCATCACCATGTTTTCCTTGTCTAGATAGTAGGTGGAGTAGAATTGGTAGATGATCTCAGGATTCCAACCATTCTGGAATCCCATCAGTGATACATGCCAAGCTCCCTGCACTGATCAATGACCCTGTCAAACACAGGATCTCTCTTGCTCTCCAGGTGCTCCCAATCAACATACTTCATCTTTATGATCTTGGGCTTATCAGCATGAAAGAGAACTGTGGAGTAATAGTCAGAATGAAAAACATTCCAGAACCTATAATCCACTCCCATGTCCTTTGGCACATCGTAGGGATAGATGGCCCTTTGTTCCTAGACAGACCGCGATTGATTCTTATAGCTTACCCTTGGCCTGGCCAGGTTGTCCTGAGGCTCTCTGACAAACACCTCCTTAGGATGCTCAATAAGATCGATGCCATCGAACAATCCCAAGTCAGGAGGTGTTCATGGGCAATCACCTTCCCTTATGGTTCTTCCAGCCATCTGTAGCTCAGACTCCTGCCTGATCCTCTGCCTAGGACTCAACCCATCATCAACACCACCTCTGCCACCTCTGCTAGCACGGGCCTTTGTCCTTGGCCCCTTTCCTCTAGCACCAGCACTCAATCTACCGGCATCCATCTATGCAATTAAAAAGAGTAAGGGTAAGTTGCTGCACTTAGAATAGTAGCTGGAACTCTAGTGAAAAGATTTGATAAAAAACGAGAGTCTATGGTTGATTGGAGAAGCAAGTACATGGGTGCTGCTGCCCAGAGTCTGGCACTGCCGGCCTCTGGCCCAGCACTGCCGGCCTCTGGCCCAGCACTGCCGGCCTAGTGTAGACAACACCTATGCATGCTTTTCTAATCCACCATGGAATCTCGGTTTTGACGAAATCTAACTACTGGAGGTACATCACCATACATAATGCAACTACTAACAACCTAAATCCCATCTCAAAAACCATATATTGCATAGATCGACCCAAGTTAGGGTTTCATCATTATTACCTTTGAAAGAGAGAGGTGATGATGAAGAAGGTCGGGCTTGAATGGAGCTTGACGTAGGGAGGAAGATCCTCCACACCTCCTCCAATGGCAGCACCTCCGAAGGGCGGCACTGCCGGGGAAGATGAGAGGGACCTCCAAGCTCCCTAGGTCTCCTTGGGGTTGAGAGAGGAGAGGGAGAGAGTTCTGTTGGGGGGAAAATGATTTGGGATGGAGTCCCCTCGGGTCTGGGGTAGGAAATAAAAGAGGACCCGAGAGGTGAGACTTGGGCCCAACCCTTCTGGTCGGTTAAGTCCCGGCACTACTGGCCTGCCCAGCACTGCTGGTCTAGCCAGGCAGTGAGGTACTATGCCACCTTTATACTATATATTTATGCAATTGTGGACACATACCCCTTGCCATGTGCTGGTCAGTAAGCAAATCATCAATCATACTATGACCATCACATTCAAGTTTCTTTCAAAATCGGTTTTGAAGCACATAATTAAAATTTTCAAAGTTTTTCCTAAGTCGCTAGGTGGACAAACAAATGTGTGCTATAGTTCAAACCACGTTACGAGAATCAAGTATATTCAGCTCACTATGCAAAGCAAAAAACCTTGTCTCATCGAGAGGCTTAGTGAAGATATCGGCTAGTTGCTTTTCGGTGCTCACATGGCAAGTTGCGATATCTCCTTTTAATTTATGGTCTCTCAAGAAGTGATGACGGATGTCTATGTGTTTTGTTCTAGAGTGACTAACCGGGTTATTTGCAAGTTTGATGGCACTCTCGTTATCACACAAGAGAGGTATCTTGGCGAATTGACATCCGAAATCTTTTAAGATTTGCCTCATCCAAAGTAGTTGAGCACAATATACGCCGGCTGCAACCTACTCGGCTTCGGCAGTGGAAAGGGCTACACAATTTTTCTTTTTAGAACTCCAAGACACTAGGGACCGTCCAAGGAATTGACACGTCCCCGAAGTATTTTTTCGGTCTACCTTGCATCCAGCGTAATCGGAATCCGAATACCCAAGTAGATCGAACTTAGAGCCCTTAGGATACCATAAGCCAAGGTTAGGAGTGAAAACTAGATATCTCAAAATTCTCTTAACGGCCACCAAGTGGCACTCTTTCGGGTTAGCTTGAAATCTAGCACACATGCACACACTAAGCATTATGTCCGGCCTAGATGCACATAAGTAAAGGAGAGAGCCGATCATGGAACAATATACCTTTATGTCTACGGATTTCCCTCCTTCATCAAGATCAAGATGTCCATTAGTTGGCATGGGAGTCTTGATAGGCTTTGCATTTACCATGTCAAACTTTCTCAACATATCATGTGTGTACTTGGTTTGGCATAAGAAAGTCTCTTCCTTGAGTTGCTTGATTTGAAAACCAAGGAAGAACTTTAGCTCACCCATCATAGACATCTCGAATCTTTTAGTCATAATCCTACTAAACTCATCACAAAAGGATTGGTTAGTATTACCAAATATTATGTCATCGACATATATTTGGCACACAATGATTTCATTATTGAGTTTATGAGTGAAGAGAGTAGGATCCGCTTTGTCTATTTCCAAGCCATTTTTTAGTAGAAATTCCTTAAGGCATTCATACCATGCTCTTGGTGCTTGCTTAAGCCCATAAAGTGCCTTATGGAGCTTGAAGACATGATGTGGGAACTTGGGATCTTCAAAGCCCGGTGGCTGCTCAACATAGACCAACTCTTGGATTGGGCCATTGAGGAATGCACTCTTCACATCCATTTGTTGAAGCTTGAAATCATGATGGGCGACATAGGCCAAAAGCATTCGAATTGCTTCAAGCCTAGCCACCGGTGCATATGTTTCTTCAAAGTCCAAGCCCTCCACTTGAGTGAATCCTTGAGCCACCAATCTTGCCTTGTTCCTTGTCACCACGCCTTGCTCATCTTGCTTGTTGCGGAAGACCCATTTGGTGCCAATCACATTTGTATTTGGTCTTTCCACCAATGACCAAACCTTGTTCCTTTCAAAGCTATTTAGCTCTTCTTGCATAGCCATCACCCAATCCGGATCATCTAGAGCTTGCTCAACCTTGAGAGGTTCCAAAGAGGAGACAAAAGAGTAAAATTGACAAAAATTTGCCAAATGTGAATGAGTAGTTACCCCCCTTCGAAGACTCCCAAGTATGTTATCAACGGGATGATCCTTTTGAATGGTTTGCCTCAATCTTGTTTGTTCTGTGGCTTCTTGTTGATCAACTTGGTCATCATACTCATACTCTTCAAAGATAGGTTGTAGGTTTCTTGGAGTGGCAGGTGAAGGACTAGCTGCTGCCTATCTGCTGGGTCCGGTAGTGTCGGCCTCTGGTCCGGCAGTGCCGGCCACTGGCACAGAGGCCTGACCAGGGGGCACTGCTGGCCCATCTTCTTCAAATCTTGGGGCAGTAGCTTCATCACCTTGAGGTTTCACTTCTGTGGCATGGATTTCTTGAGGCCTAATGTCACCAATAGCTATATTCTTGATTGCTTCACAAGGTGGTTCCTCATTACCTACAATCACTTGATCAATTTTCTCTACTTGGGAGCCATTAGATTCATCAAATGTCACATCTATCGCGATTTCAATTTTCCCTAAGGTCTTGTTGAATACACGATAGGCATTCTCATTTGAACCATAACCAAGAAGAAAACCTTCATCAACTTTAGGTGCAAACTTAGAGGTTTTGGGTTTCTTACTAAGTATGAAACACTTGCACCCAAAAACTCTAAAGTAAGACACCTTTGGTTTGTTACCAGTTAGGAGTTCATATGAAGTCTTCTTCAAGATCTTGTTTAGATAGAGCTGGTTGATGGCATGGCAAGCGGTGTTGACAGCTTCGGCCCAAAAGATATCCGAAGTCTTGTACTCATCTAGCATCGTTCTTGCCATGTCAATGAGTGTCCGGTTCTTCCTCTCTACTACACCATTTTGTTGAGGGGTGTATGGAACTGAAAACTCATGCTTGATGCCCTCATCATCAAGAAACTCCTCCACTTGAGTCTTCTTGAACTCGGTTCCATTGTCACTACGAACTTTCTTGATTTTGAACCCGAATTCTCTTTGTGCTCTTCTAATGAAGGTTTTCACCTTATCTTGCACTTGTGCCTTATCATACATGAAAAACACCCAAGTGAATCGAGTAAAATCATCAACAATAACTAAACGATGTTTGTTACCGCCAATGCTTATGTAGGCCACCGGTCCAAAGAGATCCATGTGAATTAGCTCCAATGGTTGCTTGGTGGAGACAATGCTCTTGGATGGGTGAGGTGCACCTACTTGCTTTCCGGCTTGGCAAGCGCTACAAATTCTATCCTTCTCAAAATGAACATTGGTTAGTCCAAGAATGTGTTCATCTTTTAGGAGTTTGGCCAAGTTCCTCATCCCAACATGAGCTAGTCGGCGATGCCATAGCCAACCCATGCTAGATTTTGCCACTAAACAAGTCTCAAGCTTAGCCTTACTTTTGTTGAAATCAACTAGGTAAAGCTTGCCCTTCAAACGACCCATAAAGACAATAGAGGAATCCTCCCTCTTAAAGACTTCCACACCCTTATCGTAAAGAGAAAATTGAAGCCCATCTCGCATAATTGAGAAACGGACAACAAGTTGTAACTCAACGAATTCACATGTAATACATTTGAGATGGAATGATCAAGAGTAATAACAACTTTACCAAGACCAATCACTTCCCCTTTGGAGTTGTCACCAAAAATGATGTTCTCACTTGCATTTGAAGTTGGGGAATATGATGAGAACATACTCTTCTCTCTGGTCATATGATTTGTACATCCACTATCAAGCACCCAACTTGATCCACCAGAGGAGTATGTCTATAAAACAATTTAGTTCCTAGATTTAGGTCCCCAATCAATCTTGGGGCCTTGCATGTTAGTAACCACAATATTAGGAACCCAAATGTTCATGCTTCTTTTATCATGTTTCTCATCACCCACAAATTCTGTAATGACTTTACCACGGTCATTGCACTTTAACATGTAACATGAGGACAAGCTTCCTTGGGGTGACCTTGACTTGGGTTGATAGGCAAACTTGTTTTTGGCCACCCAGATTGTATCCTTGGGTTTCTGAGAAACCTGCTTTTGCTGGGGCATCCTCTTAGCATGTACTTGGGCCTGATCTTGATTAGGTGAAGCACTGGTAGCCTTCCCTTTATTGGGGCACGACACTATCGGCCTGAGGTCCGGCACTATCGGCCTCTGGTCCAGCAGAGCTGCTGTCTGTGCAGGCTTATCTGCACCAATGCTTCCCTTCTTCTCAAACTTGACACACTCAATGCATTTGATCATTTTTCTTCCATTGGTTTTACCTCCTTGAGTGTGTCCAAGCCCATCCTTGATTGATGGATGCCTTCCATCCTTGTATTGGATTTTCTTTGGCTCAACTTTGTCTTTGTCATTCTTGCTAGAAACTGAGATGACATTATTGAGCCTAGCTATCTCTTTCTTCATGGCTTCCATGTTGGCAAGGTTAGTGGAATAATCATTTAAGTCAATATTATAGCATTTTCCACAACCTTGACTAGTGGATGGAGAATAGGCATCATTTGCTTTAGGAAGATGTGAGTTGCCCTCCAAAAGAAGAGAGTATTGTGCCTCAAGCTCTTGATGCTTTTCAACTAAGCCACAATGCTTTTTCTTGAGGTCATCACACTCCTTTTTAGTGAGAACATGAGCTTTTTGTTCCTTAGCCAAGGCCTTGGTCAAAGAGCTCACCTCACTCCTTTCTAATTCAAGGGCTTCCTCACTAGCAATATAGAGATCCTCTTGTTTAATAAGTGTCTTTTCTCTAGATGCTAGCTCAACCTTGGTTGCCTCTAATTCATCCAATATGTTAGCAATGGAGATTTTGGTCTTTTCATCCATATTTTTAGTTATTTCTTTATTTCTTCATCACTAGATTCATCATCACTAGAGCAATCACTAGAATCACTACTAGAGATGTCTTTGGGGGGGGGGGGAGGAGCTATGGGTTTTGGTTTTGATTTTACCTTTCACCCTTTGCCATGAGACAAATGTGAGGGGAGCATTCATCATCATCGGACATGTTGTTGAAGATCCTTGGTGAAGTGGATGGCTTGTGAATAGAAATGGTGGCCATCTCTTCATCTTCACTTGTGGTCTCCTCCGTTGAGTCCCATTATTGTCCAATGTGTGTTTCACCCACATATCTCTTGCCTTTCTTGTAGTCACCCTTGTCTTCTCTCTTGCCTTTGCCAAATTTGTTGTCTTCCTTCTTGTTTGGGCAATCAACAATGAAGTGTTCGGTGCTACCACACCTAAAGCAAGTTCTTGATTTCTTAATTGGAAACTTCCTTCTCATGAGCTTGTACCCATTGTTCTTTATGCCCTTGTTGAATCTTCTCATGAATAGGGCCATGTCATTGATGTTCTCCTCTTGTTCACCTTCACTTTCACCATCACTTGATGTTGGAGCTTCGGGTTGATGCTTGATGGCCTTGGTTGTTTGAGCTTTGCTTGAGGAAGCATGCTTGCTGTTTTTAGGACATCTAGGGGCTGATTTCCTTGTGCTCTTGTTGGCTTTGAGAGCCACATCCTTGATCTTCATCCCCTTCATCCTTGCTTGCATCTCTCCAAGCTTCTTCCTCTCAAGTGCTTCTTCTCTTTGTAGATCAAAGGTAATGATACTTCCAAGCACATCACTTGGTGTGAAGTACTCAAACCTCTTTTTGTCTCTAATCAATGTCACCACAGTTTCATTTCTTGGAGAATAGGCTTCAAGCATGATCTTGACAACCTTGTGGTCATTGACTTCTTCACCACCAAGTCCTCTTATCTTGCCCACAATGGTCATCAATCTATCAAACATTTCTTGTGGCCCTTCACCTTCATTGATCACAAACCGGTTAAGCTTGGCCATGAATAGATCAATCTTTGATTGCCTCACTTTTCTCACACCCTCATGTGCAAGGTGCAAAGTATCCCAAATTTCCTTGGCAACCTCCAAGCCCATGACCTTGTTGTACTCATCACCATCCAATGCACTTAGCAACACACAAGTTGCTTGTGCGTTGAGTTGTATGCAACAAAGCTCGATGGTGGTGGGGCTTGTAGGATCAACCGGAGGATCACATCCTTTGTGCACAATCTCCCAAGCACCGGGGTGAAGACCTACAAGATAAGCTTTCATCAAGTGTTTCCACTTGGCAAAGTTGGTCCCATCGAAATGAGGCAACTTGCCGGCGGGAACATGAAATAGAGGTTTATGCTCATGCTTTGAAATAGATGAATAATCAAAGGATATGGCGGAGTATTTCTTGCTGCCATCATCCTTATTCTTATTCTTCTCATTCTTCTTCACAATCTTGGAGGAATGGTATGATGCATCATCATCACCGTCGGAGCTACTAGACTCAACCTCAACATGAGAGGCTTGCTCTTTGCTCTTCCTTAGCTCCTCCTCCTTTGCCTTGAGCTCCTTCTTGAGTGCTCTAACTTCTCTTCTATGAAGCTTCTCGGTAAGCTTCAAGCTCGTGGCTTCATTGATCGCTTTCTCTTCTTCTTTTTGCTTTTTCTTGCCTTCTTTTCTTAATCGTCTAGCTTCTTTTCTTCTTGCTATCTCTCCAGCGGTCATGCCCGCTGTGGTCAAGTAATCTTCTGTGTCCCCATGTCCATCGCTGCTTTCCATGGAGTGCAAGTCCACCTTCTTGGGGTCAACCGTCTCGACCTTACCCTCTTCGCCTTGTTGCTTGGTGTCAACCACCTTAGCTTTTCCCTCTTCGGCCATTACCTCGCACGGTGAAGTGCTTACTGAGGTAACCTTGCTCTGATATCACTTGTAAGGACCTGATTAGCCTAGAGGGGGGGTGAATAGGCCTGTTTAAAACAACTTGATAACTTTCTGTCAGTAGAGGCCGACACTGCCGGGCTCAAGTCCTGCACTGCCGGGGTGTCCGACAACCAAAACAAGTTGCCTCCTTCATACTAAGTTTATGTGAGCTAACACTAAGTGTTACAACACTTGTGCATGTGTGTTAGCTTTTACTTTGAAGTTTGAATGATCTTGGATTTTATTTCAATTCTTTGTCACTTAGGTTCATTTTAGATATGCAATGCAAATCCTAGTGCCACAAGATAACCACAATTGACACAAGTTTTCCCTTCTTGATAGTACGACTATCTATCCTAAAGGTGATCACACTCTCTATAGTGTCTTGATCACTAAACCAAAAATGGCTCCTATGTTATACCTTTGCCTTGAGCCCTTTTTGTTTTTCTCTTTCTTATTTTCTTTGTCCATGAAGCATTTGATCAATGCACCATGATCATCCACATTGCTCCATCTCATGTTGGATCACACTAGCTAGATCATACACTTAAGCCATAGGGTTAGTCCATAGGTTTCATCAATTAACTAAAACCAAACTTGGGCTTTCAATCTCCCTCTTTTTGGTAATTGATGACAACCTTTCACAAATGAATATATTGAATGAAGATTTAGACTTTTGCAGTATTAGCTCCCTCTACATATGTGATATATGAGTTTGGTTCATTTTGATCACATATGCATGGATAAGAATTGTGGGAAAGTGAATGCTACCAAATGATACTAAGGTATCAGGGGTGGACCTTTGAAGCGTGATACCAATCGGAATGCAAAATTATACCATCCTTAGCACCAAGAAAGACTAGAAACCACTTGAAAACAACTTGAGAGAACTAGATACCACTTGAAAACAACACAAATATACAAGCCTAAGCATGCTAGTTCTTTAAGCACCATATCATTTAAGTTTCTAGCATTCACCACACAAGCAAAGTCATGAATGTAAATACATATGCAAGCAAACACTTATGAATGCACATAGAAATGCAACAACCAAGTTCATAGGCTTGCCCCCTACTTGTGTGCTTATATTTTTCAAAATTTTCAATTATTTATTTTGTGGTAAACTTACTTCTCCCCCTTTGTCATCTATTATCACAAAAGGTGTTGATTATTGGAGAGAAGGTTAGATGTGGTTCGATCTAGATTACTTTCCCAAAATATTTAACTCGGTTTAAACCATGGACAAGCTTGTTGACACATCTAAAATGGTTATCTTGCCCATGTTGAGCTAAACACTTGAAGTTCATATTCTAGATTAAACACTAGGATTGCAAGCCCACAAACATGTCATATGCTACCACTAGATCATAGAGACATAGAAGCAATAGTGGTACCATATGAGCATCAAATTCATTTGATTTTCATGAATGAGCCTAATGAATTGATGTCTATATGCACTAACAAGTCCTAATAGTGGATGAATGACATGTCAACCAACTTGTACCTTGCATTGCTCGAAGGAGAGGCATGTCATATATATGGGGGGGGTGCATCAACACATATTTGAGAAGTCAAGAATGTTCAATTCATTCCTTAGCTTGCAAAATCTCTTCTCATCAAGTGGCTTGGTGAATATATCGACAAGTTGACCATCGGTGCCAACACTTGTAATTGTGATATCACTCTTTTGTTGATGATCCCTTATGAAGTGGTGCCTTATGTTAATGTGCTTAGTTCTTTAATGTTGAACTGGATTGTTGGTTAGCTTCACCACACTTTCATTGTCACATAGCAATGGCACTTGCTTGAATTTGATTCCAAAGTCATTCAAAGTTGCTTTCATCCAAAACAATTGAGCACAACAACTACCCATACTTATGTATTCGACTTCGGCGGTAGAGAGTGTCACACTATTTTGCTTCTTTGATGACCAAGATACAAGTGATATGCCTAGCAATTGACATGTGCCCGATGTGCTCTTTCTATCAACCTTGCATCCCGCATAGTCGGAGTCCGAATATCCAATCAACTCAAAGTTAGACCCCTTGGGATACCATAATCCAACATCTTGTGTATGCTTCAAGTACCTCAGTATTCTCTTTGTAGCCTTCAAGTGACTTTCTCTTGGAGAGTCTTGGAACCTTGCACACATGCATACACTAAACATGACATCCGGCCTACAAGCGGTCACATAGAGTAAGCTTCCAATCATAGACCGATACAACTTTTGATCCACCATGTTGCCACTAGCATCACTATCCAAGTGTCCATTAGTGCCCATTGGAGTGCTAATGCCTTTTGAATCTTTTAAGCCAAACTTCTTCATCATATCCTTGATGTACTTGCCTTGACTTACAAAGGTGTCATTCTTCAATTGCTTGATTTGACGTCCAAGGAAGTAGCTAAATTCACCAATCATTGACATTTCAAACTCATTGACCATCATCTTGCCAAACTCTTCACAAAATTCTTGATTGGTTGAACCGAATATGATGTCATCAACATAGATTTATAGTACAAATAGATCTTTGCCAAGCTTCTTGGTGAAGAGAGTAGTATCAACCTTCCCCATGATGAACCCTTTGGATAAGAGGAAATCCCTCAATCTTTCATACCATGCTCTAGGTTCTTGCTTCAAGCCATATAAAGCCTTTCTCAACTTGTATACATGGTTGGACTTCTTGTCATCTTCAAAACTAGGAGGTTGCTCAACATATACTAGATCATTGATATAACCATTTAAGAAAGCACTCTTCACATCCATTTGGTATAGTTTGATGTTGTATGCACATGCATAGGCCAATAGAATTCTAATTGCCTCTAATCTTGCAACCGGTGCATAAGTTTCTCCAAAGTCAAGACCTTCAACTTGAGTGTAACCTTGAGCTACCAATCTTGCTTTGTTTCTTAGAACTATACCATCTTGATCTTGCTTGTTTCTAAATACCCATCTTGTGCCAATCACATTGTAGTTCTTGGGTCTTTCAACTAGCTCCAAAACTTGATTTCTAGTGAAATTATTGAACTCTTCATGCATTGCATTGACCCAATCAACATCTTGTAGGGCTTCTTCAATCTTTGTTGGCTTAATGGATGATACAAATGAATAGTGTTCACAAAAGGATGCCAATCTTGATCTTGTTTGCACACCACTTGTAATATCACCAACTATTTGATCAATGGGGTGATCTCTTGCAATGTTTGTTGGTTGGAGAATAGAAGCTTGATTGCTTGAGCTTGGTTGAGATGAACTAGCAACTTGTTGATCTTGCACTTGAGAACTACTAGCTTGCTCATTTGGTGAGTTGAACACTTGATCTTTGTCATCTTCAATGCCAATCACTTGTCTTGGCCTAATATCACCAATATCCATGCTCTTCATAGCATTTGCCAAATGAGATCCACTCACATCTTCTAGATTCTCATTTTCAACTTGTGACCCATTGGTTTCATCAAATTCAACATCATGAACCTCCTCAAGCACACCACTAGCCGAATTCCATACTCTATAGGCTTTGCTTGTGGTTGAGTAACCAAGTAAGAACCCTTCATCACACTTCTTGTCAAACTTTCCAATTCTTGTGCCTTTCTTCAAGATATAGCATTTGCAACCAAACACTCTAAAGTATGCAATGTTGTGTTTTCTTTCATTCAATAGCTCATATGGTGTCTTCTCCATCAATGGGTGATAATATAGGTGGTTGCTAGAGTAGCAAGCCGTGTTGATAGCTTCGACCCAAAAAGAATGACTCACATTGTACTCACTAAGCATAGACCTTGACATATCAATCAATGTTCTATTCTTCCTCTCAACAAGGCCATTTGATTGTGGAGTGTACTTGGCCGAGAATTGATGTTTGATTCCTAATTCATCACATAGCTCATCAACTCTTGTATTCTTGAATTCACTACCATTGTCACTTCTCACTTTCTTGATGGTGGTCTCAAACTCATTTTGACTTCTCTTGACAAAGGATTTGAATGTGGCAAATGTATCACTCTTGTGATTGAGAAAGAATACTCATGTGTATCTTGTAAGATCATCAACTATCACAAATCCATACTTGCTGCCTCCAATACTAGTGTATGTTGTTGGTCCAAATAAGTCCATATGCAACAATTCAAATGCTCTACTAGTGCTCATAATGCTCTCCTTGGGATGGGTGTTACCAACTTGTTTGCCGGCTTGACAAGGGCTACAAAGTTTGTCCTTCTCAAACACAAGACCTTTCAAGCCTCTTACTAAGTCATGCTTAATCAATCTATTCAATTGCTTCATTCCAACATGACCAAGCCTTCTATGCCATAACCAACCCATACTTGATTTAGTGAGCAAGCAAGTTGACAATTGAGACTCACTAGCATTGAAATCGACAAGGTATAGGTTCTCATATCTAAAGCCTTTGAAGATCAAGTTTGAAACATCTACACTAATGATCTCAACATCATCTATTCCAAATATGCATTTGAATCCAAGATCACACAATTGAGCCACAGATAGCAAATTGAAGTTCAAGCTCTCAACTAGCAAGACATTTGATATGCTCAAGTCATTTGATATTGCAATCTTACCAAGCCCCTTGACCTTGCCCTTGCCATTATCACCAAAAGTAATACTATCAATGCCATCATTAGTGTTGGAGTTGATTGATTTGAACATTCTAGAATCCCCGGTCATGTATTGAGTGCACCCACTATCAAGCACCCAATGCCTTCCTCTGGCTTTGTAATTGACCTACAAAACAAATTAGTTCTTCTTAGGTACCCACACTTGTTTGGGTCCTCCAAAGTTAGTGACCAAGGATTTTGGCACCCAAATTGCCTTCTTCTTTGGGCCAATAATGGGTGTACCAACATACTTAGCCATGATACCATATCTACCCTTGGTAAGTGTTGACGGTAACAATGAGCCATTTTGTCACTATCAAAATACCGTCAACATCCTCATAAACAAAGAAAGACAAGAATAACATGAACACATTTTATCCAATAACTAGTTCCACATGTCCCTTGAGTATTTGAGTGCAGGTAATGACAAATGGGGACTTTTTGGAGCTAGTGGGCCCACTTAGAGGGTCGACCGACCACCCTGTGGGGCTACTAGGCCTCCCATGCCCCCATGATCCAAGAAGAACCCTATCAAGTGATCCTGCACCCTTGGATCCACCCTGTGCTACCTCCCAACGGTTCAGATTTAAAGCACAAGGATCCATGGGCCCACACCAAGGAGATTAACATGACACACATCTCAGAACAAACACCCAAAGCTTATGACAAGTGGGACCAGCATCCAAAAGACAGAGGTGGGCCAGAGACCCCATAAGGGGGTTGACCGACCTATCATTGGGCCCACCAGCCCCCCACTTGGTCCCTGACCAGTGGGGCACCTTCTGGAAGAGCAAGGGAGGGCCCACAGGCTAGGGGTAGGGTCGGCCGACTGCCCCTATGGCGGTTCCAAATCCCACAACTACCTCACACACTCCCCACATGCTGGAAATTAACCCATACACTCAAAGACGGTTCTGAGGTCGGTTGGATCCTACGGTGGCCAATGAAGGTGACGTGGATCACTGACGTGGCACCGGAGTAGCCCCTACTCCACCTCTAGCTATAAATAGACCCCTAGAGCTCTCTTATCATTCATGCCTCATTGGAGAAACACTACTCCATAGTCTCTTAGAGGAGCTCTCTAGTAGTGTTATGCTGGTTGGAGGAGAGTGAAGGAAGTCTTCTGGAGAAAGCCCGGGCCTGTCGGGAATCTACTCCGAAGTTCTTCCTCGGCGGATGCCAGTCTCTTGTAAGTTCAGCTCTTGTAAGTGACTACTTCCGAGTTCTTTATAGCATTTAATATTCTAAATCTGGTTTAGCTGTTATACAACTTTTCACGCTTGTTCATCGCTTTGCTCTGAGTGAAGTGCTTTAATCTTAGGCCAAGGTTACAGTAGTAAGATAAGTGTAGACGTGGTGTCTAAACTCAATCTTGGCTTTGTAAACCGCTTATCGCATGGATTGTTTGTGGATGCTAGTAGAAGGTGATAGCTCTATCTAGTCTTCGTATTCCACCGCATGTGTCAGATAAGTTCTTAAAAGGTAGGGCCTCAATACAACCTGATGGTGCGGTCCGGTTAGAGTTTTGCCCTCTTTTTGATCTATCCCATCTCCTCCTGCAAGAGAAGTGTCGACGAAATATGCGTCGCAGTCTACCTAGGGGGTACCCTACGTAGTAGATTGTAGGCGGAGGTGTGGCGACGGTGATCAAGCGTAAACAGAGAGCATAGACACGTCGATTTAGATAGGTTCGGGCCGACAAATCGCCGTAATACCCTATGTCCTGTGTTTTGGTGGCTGTATTGATATGAATATTAGGTTACACCAGGTGTAGATGATCTGAGAGAGATTTTGGAGGGGGTCCCTGCTCGCCTTATATAGCCGGGGAGCAGGGTTACAATTTCCATATCCTAACATATTATGATCGGTCCCTTAAGGCAAGAGATCCGAGTCTATCTACTAGGATCTTTCTTGGCGAGCAAGAATTCTTCGGAGTCCTTGGCGAGCACGACAGGCTGGCCGCGTGCCGCAAGGCCTCATGAGCTGGGTCGTCTTCTGGTCAGTAGGCCCATAAGGTCCTTGGGGATATGTCGAGGTAATATCCCCAACAAGTCCTCGAGCATGTTGTATTCTTCTGGCGAGCCCGCAACGTTGTCCTTGGAGGTGTTCAGTTGGTCGCCATCATGCGAAGTGGTCGTTGTGGAGTCCCGACCAGGCTGCCTGGTCGAGATGCTGCTCGGAGAAGCCTCCCGACCAGGTCGGGTTGGTCGAGAGCATCGTAGCTTGATGTGCGAGCAGGTCGCCTCGTCGGATGCTACGGCTGCTTGTTGGGAGGATGTGACGTGCTGAAGAAGAAAAAACTTTTGAAGAGTCCTTTCCTGGTGAAGTGTACCCACTTAGGCTCTTCAAAAAATACACAAAAACAGCAGCAGAGCTTTGTCGAGAAAAAATCAGTACATTCACCGCTAGGTGAAGTGTACCCACTTAGTCCCCGAGCGTGGTAGTAGGTGAAGTATGCACGTGGTGCCAAGCTTTATAAAAAGATGCATAAGATATGTAACTAAAGATTGAAGTATGAGTTTTATGTAAAACGACTGCGAATACCCGTAGTCCCCAAGCCTGATGTAAGAAACTAGAAGCTTCTTGTATCAGGATCATATATTGAAAAACTGAAATATGAGTTTTGTAAGAAACGATTGCGAATACCCGTAGTCCCCGAGCCTGATGTAAGGAGCTAGGAGGTTCTTGCATCGGGGTCATATTGTTTAATTCGCAGTCCCCGAGCTTCAGTCTCCGGGTGTTGTCCTGCTTCGCGCCGCCCTTCTGTGCCATGGGCGTAGTCCTCGAGCCTTGCTTGGTGTGATGTTGGACGAAGTCCCCGAGCCTGGTCGGGAATGCGACCAGGCAGCCGAATCGTGGTTACTGTCGACGGAGTCCCCGAGTATCCTTGTTGGCGGCCAATTTTGTCGTGATTGCCGACCAGACTACTGTAGCCATGTTACTGTAGCTGCAGAAAAGAGATTATAACAAGGTTGCACGTCCAGTCCCTGGGACTGTAGGTTAGTGGTATTTTGGAAATCATTAGCTGTAAATTGGGGAAATTAACTGGAAGTAAATATGTAAGGAGTACGAAAAAGAAGTAAATGGGCCGAATTAGATGTGCGGTTAGCGGCCCGCGTTTGATGCGCGGGAGGTAGGCCACGTGGCAGTCCCGTATTTGGTCGTTTCCCAAAAACCTAGAAGGTGAAGCGCTGCGCCGCTTTGTATAAAAGGCCAGTTCGACCATTGGCGGAACGCGAAGGGTCGCGTTTCTACACCTTACTGGGTACGCCTGAGATACGAAGAGTCGGTGATTCCACATTATATATTCTAGTGAACCCAAGCGATTCCCACCCGCCTTGTCCAGTTTCTCCATGTGTATCAGCCGCGCAGATTAGGCAAGAACGAGGGAGCTTCGTCATTGCCAGGAGGACCTAGTGGGTGCGTCTGTGTTGTTGGAGATATGGATGCTGATCTCGTACACCTTGCCGTGGTGCGTGGGATCCTACTGGAGGACTTCCTATTCCATATCTTGCTTCGCGTCATCGACAATGGTGACAACATCCTTGATTATCTGAGCCTTCGCCAAGTCTATCATGTCCTTCAGAAAGTTTGCGATGATGCCATGATGGTTTGGCACCTATCTCTTCGGGGGATTCAGGACTACTGTCGTCCTTACCGTCATGCTTTGGAGTCTTCTTTTGAGCGTCGCTTCCTTGAGGCCGATCATCCCGAGGCATTGTGCTTTCATGGTATGGAGAAGTTGATGCTGTGGGGGCGAAATCCCGATGGGCAAGCGCTTATTGACCGGGCGGTGGAGGCTGGAGATGATGTGGCCATGTACTTCAGGGCCATGATGTTGTATTATGTTGATCCGGTGAGTACGGAAGCTCTTGTCCTCGTCCATCAACTGAGCGGCAGCGCGCTGGCAACAAGTTGGTGGGGGCAACCATGGCCTGATCTCCATGTCATTTGGCGTCGGTGGAGGATTCGTTCACCAGAAGATGTGCTAGAATTAGTTACTGGCGGTCCTCATGTTTGCGACTGGGATGAATGCCGGTGCTTTGGGCCTCCTGATGATATCATACCTAGGATCATTATGTATTGTAGCCCGCAGTGTCGGATTCGACATGAATTCGAGCTCTAGACTAGGAATATTAGCGAGACAGTCGCGTATCGTATTGGTAGGATGAAGTTGTAATTGATGAAATGACTGATCCCAAGCGTGCCCCCTTTCTTTTCAATGTTTCAACTTTTGTCATGCTTTATTTTGCTGCGGGACAACGGTAGTTTGTATCTTGGATACAAGTATTCGGACGTGTATGTGAAAACTACAAAGCTGTAATATATCCGGGGCGGTGAGCTTTTATTTCACTTGTATGTCTGCTAAGTCGTGAGCCATAGCGATGAATCGTTCGGCCTTGGATCTCTAATGATCCATATCGTAGGGCTAGCGCCACTTCACGTGCAGGATACATAAGGACTCCCAAGGAGGCACGCTGCTGGCAACCCGCGGCGCAGAGGGCGAACAACTCATGCACGCTTAGGGAGATGCCAGGGACATGGCCTTTTTCCGAGAGGCTCGATCGTGGCGTGACTAGGGCCTGTGGAGACCGTTCCTGCAGACGCTGGGCGAAAAGCCATGCTGCATGTAGAGTCGTCGACCGTTCCGAGGTCGTATACAGATTCTGGGCACATAACCTCATGGCTCCCGAACCAAGTGACATCACCCGACTTCTAGGGGAATGTCACTTGGGAGGTCGATGGAGTCATAGCATTTAGGTTAGCTACTTCTACTCGTTATGGTTCATCGGCAGGCCAGCTTCGGGTGCTTTCTGGTTATGGCCAGGCTGTTTGGAGAAAACACCTTATTGCGTTGTGGAGAGGTCGTCAAACACTATGGGAGTGTTTTGGAGAATTCGCCGAACGTTGCTGGATACGCTGTTGTGGTTGTCGTGCACTGTTTGTGTTTTGCAGTGGTCGTCGTACATCGTGGGCGTTTCGCAGTGGTCGTCGTACGCCGTGGGCATTTCGCAGTGGTCGTCGTACACCATGGGCGTTTCGCAGTGGTCGTTGTACGCCGTGGGCGTTTCGCAGTGGTCATCGTATGCCGTGGGCGTTTTTGTGTTAATGGGTTTATTAACAACAAAATATAAGTGAAACGAGGCACCTTTATTTATTGATGGAGGAGTACATAGTACAAACTTTATTGGACTGCGTTTATACTAGGACATCTTCTCGCGCCGTTGAGGGTTGGAAGTCTCTATATTTATTCACAGGAGAGGTCGGCGGTAGTTGCTGCTGGTTCTGCTTCTTTCTGCTTCTTTGCGGTGGGGTTGTCGCTGGTTCCGGAGTTGTACGTATCCTAGATGCGGGTTTCTCGACGGCGTTGATTGTATGCTGCTCGCATTCGTATGCAGTCTTAAGGTTTGTCGACGGCTAAGGATGCCTTGTGGTGTTGGTATCTTCAGCACCATGTAGGTGTAGTGCGGGACTGCCATGAGCTTGGTGAGTGCCTGTCGGCCGAGTATCGTGTGTGTTGGCACAAATTATGACCATCTTTTACATAGCTAAAATGGTGCCACTAATCCAAGGATCAAGGATAAACAAACACATCATGAGCATTCTTTATCAAATAACTAGTTCCACATGTCCATGAGTGTTTGAGTGCAGGAATGAATAAATGGAGCAAAAGAGAGCCATATGGGACCACCATGCTCTCTCCTCTCGACCATGATCCAAGAGAGGCACTCTAGAGTAGAATCCATCCATTGGATCACTCTGTGTTTCCTCTCAACGGCTCACAAGCGAAGCACATGGATCCATGGGCCCACACCAAGGAGATAAACGTGACAAACACTAAAGAACCAACAACGAGCACAAATGACAAGTGGGACCACCACCAGGGAGCAGAGGAGGGCCAGAACCCCCAAGGGGGGATTCGGCTAAATCCTTTTTGGGCCCAAACAGGCCCCACTCAGTCCCTGACTGGTGGGACCTCATCCAAGGAGGCAAGGGAGACCCCACTGACCATAGGGGCATTCGGACGAATGCCCCCTAAGTCATGGACACTAGTGTTGTCCCACTTGCCCAAAGAATGGGTTAGGAGAAAAGCCAAACATCTCCTGCCCCACAGAGGGATAGCGATCACCACGATAGGGAAAACGTGGTCCGCTAAAGAAGGGCGGAGTAAAGCCACCACCACGAGGCCCATAGTTGTATGGGTCACGACCGGTACCCTGCCGGGCACGACCACCGCATGGTCTCGCCTCCTGAGGCCTAGCACTTTGAGGCATTGTACCTCTAGGCCTAGACGTGCGCCTCTGAACTTCCGGTTCACGCACCCCAACTCGTGGGTGGTACATGTCCCGGTTGTTCAACTCAACCTGCCTCCGATCATCTCTCTTCCTCTTGAAGCAAAACTCAACCAAGTGCCCATCCCGCTCACAATACTCACAATGTTACCTCACCACACTCTTGGTAGGCACTCTATTGTTGGGTTGGGGGGCTCTAGCTTTCTTAGGAAGGGGATCACTAGAGATGTCTAGCAGTGTGTCAAGTGGGTTGCGTAGATGGTTCGGTTTTGCAATCCACACTTGCTTCTGTGGAGTGGTTTTGGGTGGCTCTTCAAACACACCATCTCTCAAAGGAAACTCAGAGGGGTTGGTAGGCTTAGGTGGAGTGATCTTGGTAAGCTTGGGAGTTGTGGTGGGTTTCTCATTCTTGCTCAAACCACTGCACTCACTGATCTTACCGAACATGCTATCGTCCTTCCCACCTATAGCAAAGCCTACTCCCGTGCTGCCAACCCTTTTGCATTGGCTAAGCATCATCCCCAACTGCGGCTCTCGGCAAGACACCCAGCTCAAGATGGACCGAAGGTATGTGTTTTCTTCCTCGGTACGCATCTTGTTGTGTCTGCACGACGCGATCTCAAGCTCCAAAGCCTCAAAGCGTTCCGACTCTCTAGTGCTATCTGAGCTGACCTTCTCTAGCACAATAATCCTAGCATCTCTTTGTGCCAGCTCAGAACGCAAGCCTATGCAAGAATTGCACGCACCAAGTAAGCTAGGCCTAGCCTTCAGCTCACTGACCTCCTCAAGTAGAGTGCCATACTTGTCCTGGAGAGTGATAGGATCAGACATGTGAATGGCGCAAGCATCACACTCTACCTCCTCGGTAACCACCACTGACGCCTTAGCAAAATCTAGCTCATGAAGCGTGCTAAGGTACTTCGCCTTAAAGTCGTTGCTCTCGACAGCAGCATGCTTGAGCAACGCATCTTGACTCATCAAGGCGTCGTTCAGAGACTCAATCTCAAGAGAGAGGGACTCGACGGTGGGTGGTACCTCGGGTGTGTCGGAGTCGTAGTCATAGTCGGGGCCATCCTTGCGCTTGCCGACCTTGCCTTCTTCAATCGCCATGGTGCAAAAGCCACCGTGCTTGGTGTCAGTGTAGAAGCATAGGCTGTTGAGCTTGTCCTCAACCTTTCCCTTGGACTCATCATCGCTTGAAGAGGCATCTCCGTCGGAGGAGGCATCGATGTCACTGAGGGAGGCGAGGAAGGCTCGGTGCTTGGCCTTCACCTTGTCGATTACCTTCTTGGAGGACCTTCTGTGGTAGCCACCCTTGGGCTTGTGCTTGTCCTCGAAGTGGTGCTCGCACTTGTCCTTGCGCTTGGTGAAGTCGCCCGCAGCTTTCGGTGCAGTTTGCGATAAAGTGACCCTCATCACCGCAATGGTAGCACCCCTTGGCTGAGCCACCATGCCGATGGTTCAAACGGGTTTTGTGAAACCGTGAGAACTTGGTGATGACCAAAGCCAGCTCATCATCTCCAAGAGCCTCCACTTGCTCCTCTGTCACAGAAATCAAAGACAAAGCAAACAAGGAGTGTGAAGGGTCAGAGGAGGAAGAAGACGTACCGCCGGGGCCAGAAACCAATGCCATAGATGGTTTCGACGGGTTTTCAAGCTTGGTCCGGGTCTGGTAGTCAATCTCCGAGGACTTGAGCTTGCTGAACAGCTCGTCCATGGTCAGGGCATCATAGCCTGTTGACTCCTGGATGGCAGCCACCTTCATCTCCCATACCTTCTGATCAAGAGCATGCAAAAGCTTGATAGCCATCTCATGATCATCACAAGACAAGTTGGCTCGATTGGCACGCATCTGTTGACGATAGATTGGAAGCAAGTGAACATCCCGTCAACAGATTCGTCAGCCAACTGAGCAAATTTCTCGTACTCTCTACGGTACGTGTCAAAGAGTCTGGACTTGATCTGAGGGTTGCCCTCATGATATCTCAAGAGTCTTTGCCAGATGTCCCGTGCCATAGTGAGACTCGAAACCCGCTCAAACTCTAGAAGAGACAGACAAGAGAAGAGAATGCTACGGGCTCTTGCGTTTGATGCATGCTATGTAATCTGGGCATCGGTGATCCGAGCCTCAAGAACCACGTAGTTCTCATTCTCACAAATCTCCCAAAACTTTGTGTCAAGCCCTTGGAGGTAAGCCGACATGCGCACCTTCCAATAGGCAAAGTTGGTTCCATCGAAGTAGGGAGGTTTACCAGCACCTCGCTCCATGTCTCCTTCACGGATCAAGAACCGTGTAAGGTGGATTGATCCTTAACTGGCTCTGATACCAATTGAAGGACCGAGAATGGCGACCAGAGGGGGGAGGGGGGGTGGGTGAATGGGAGCCTCAAATTTCTCTCGAAATATTCGGGCCACTCTTCCCAAAAACCAAACCCAGTTGCTGGGTACTCAACCTCCCCCGAGCAACGCGAGCGGGGATTCAGACGAAAACGGAGAAATGAAGGCTCACCGGCAGTGGAGGAAAAACTCACCGAAAACCCCAAGATAGAGTTCTCAACCCCTATGAGAAAGAGGCAAAAACCCTAAGCAAAACAACCCAAAAGATAGGCGACGGACGCTGGGCAACAGGGCAACGGACGCTAGGCGTCGAACGCTGAGAGATCGTCCGTCGGTCTTCCAGAAAGCCTTACAGAGGGGAAGCAGAAAGCAAGGCATCAGACGCTTGGGTGAGCGTCCGTTGGCATCGAACGCTGTGCGACGGACACTTAGGGGAGCGTCCGTTGGGCTTCCAGTGAACGCTGCAAATCGAGACAAAACAACAAAGCAACGGACGCAGGGCGACAAATGATGGACAACGTTCGGCGCCAAACTCACACACACGTGGACGAACTTGACGGACGCTGACGTCAGAATGTCCTTGTGTGTGACGCCTCGACGGACCGTCCGACGCCAAAACTCAGAGCGTCCGGCGCCCTCGAGCAGAGCACAGAAACGCGAAAAAACGATTTCCCTCCCCCCAAATCTTCCCAAAACTCAACCAAATGGACTCCAACTGCAACCAAATTTTGTAGGCATGATCCTTGTGCAGTTGGGGAGCTATCTCGAAGAAATCATCGCACAATTTGGAGAAAATAAATGAGAACACTCGGATTTGGGGGAGAAAGAGGAAAACGAAGAACGCAACAAAGAAAACACCTGATCTACGCACTCGTGAGGTTTGAAGAGAATTCCTTCGGTGCAAAGAAGCTCCTCACGAATACGAACAACTTGGTTCAAACGGAATTGCAAGAGCTACTCCCTACAAAAAGAAATCATCTCGAGAAAATAGGGAGCAAAAGCAAAACACGAAGAACACAAGCAAAACGGGGACACAATCATGAAATCGAAGCCACCATGGCTTACAGAGGTTACGGCCTTCGATTCCTAGCAACAAATTTAAGTTCTTACAAACGTTGGTGGAAGCAACCTAGGGATCTCATGAACTAGAGAGAGAGAGAGATATGGGGCAAAATGATTAGGGTTCAAGAGATGGGATGAGGGATACCCTTCACCCCTACTTATCGGGCTTTGGCTATTTCCCAAAGACCCCCCTAGATACATTGAGTGAACTACCTAGCCTAAGCATTGCAGTCCAAGCTCCGGAAAATATCTCCCGCATTTTGAATGGACGACCCCGCTTCCTGCCGGGAGTTGTCGTTGCCTCGACGCAACCTCCAGGATTCCGCCACGTGCCATCCCCGCTTCCTCGGAAGCTCCACCTAGGTTTTGAGGCCCAAACCCAGGAAACCCGCCACCGGTAGCTTTGGGCTCAACTACTGAACCCCGAGTTTTGCGGCCCAAACTCGAAAACCGACGCGGATGGTTTTGAGGCCCAAACCACGAAACCACTCGACGCGAGCCACCTTGTCTTTGCCCGGTCGGACTCCGAGTCCCTTGAGCCTCCGCTCGACTCGCGCGTCCACCGTCTTGGCTTGGTCAACTCGGTCTACCTCCATGTCTTCTCGCACTCGCCGATGCCAGGTACTAGCCACCATAGCTAGTCCGCCGGCGCCCATGGTCCCTCAGTCCGAGCCCCGCTTCCGCCGTTCACCACTCTCAGTCCTTCGGCACAGCAAGCCTCTACTCGACCTTCTCCATGCCATTGACCACTATCACTAGGCATAGCACCTGCACACCACAAGCCGATAGACAAGCACACATTTATGCTTTCACAGAGGTTTGGTTAAGCCACTCAAACTGAAACACTCACATGTTGGGCAATCACTCATCACAAAACTGAACTACATGGGTACTTATCCACCATGTGTTCGCAAAGTTCTTAGCTCTCAAAGAGAAGTAGTGTTGCTCGCACTAGTCCACAAGAAGATCTCGTGTCTTCATCAAGCTTCTCTTAGCTCAAACTGCTCCCCACAAGGCAAAATAGAAATCCACTCCACATACACATATCCCTTTCTAGTCTTGCTCTTGTGTCCCTCTTCCTCTCTAGAAGATGAAGAACCCATTGACATCCACATTCAAGAAAATGAAGCATGCTTTGAGTGGGAGCTCATCCCGACGCTCCCACCAATCCGAGGATACTTCCCAAAGAAGAACAAGGGGAGGTTCGGCTCGATACACATGGGAGAATCTCCAAACCGAAGAACACCCTTAGGAGGAGGAAGTACCAATAGAGGTACCACATGTCAAGGCATTATTGGTACCCCCGATGACAACCTATGATCAGCAAAGTGGACTCTGGTTCAACCGACTAGAGTATCAGAGGTACCTTTCTCTTTGGGATCGATCTTTTGAGCACACATGGAGATTGGATCCGAGTCTTCTCTCCAACGAAGGTATGACCACCGAATTCGAAACTATCTTTACCTCTATTGGTTGGTCTAGCTTTTGGCAAATAGAAGAATCTAGAATTGAGTTGCTCATTGCAAAATTTCTAAGCTCTCTCCAAATCTCTAATGTTGGAATTTCCTTTCACATGTTTAATCAAAACCTTAGTCTATCTTGGAACCATCTAAGTGTTGCTCTGGGTTTTGATAATTCATGTTTGATTGATTTAGACCTTGCCATGTGTAGTTTCAACAAAAGGAAATTTTGGTTCTCCCTCTCTGCTTTAAAAGATTGCTCAAATCCTAAGTCTGAGGAAATTCACAACCCAACTCTTCGTTTCATGCTTCTTTGGATGAAAATGACTTTGTTTCCTGGAAGTAATGCTAACTTAATAAGTGACATGGAACTAAAACTGCTTTATGCCATGGTCAATAAAATGCGAATCTCGCCTGTGAAGTATTTAGTGGAATTTTGGCAAAGTTCAATTGAGAGTAATATATCTGTTCAATTCACATCCTTAATTTCTCGTCTTGCCGAATCCATAAACCTGCTAGATGGCACAAACCCCTTTGTTTACATCTCTGCTCCTCTAGCAATGATCTCAGAACAATATTTTGCTCATATTCAAATGCTAAAAAGAGATGCTAAGGGTAATCTAAAAATGATTTACAGTGGCCATACAATTGAGGTGCCTCTTCCAAATAGGAAACTTCAATTGTATAGGACCCGCAAGCTAACCCTTGATTTAGATCAAGGAAGTGGGCAAAGAGATTTTGTAGGCTCAGACAGGAGAGCTCAGGAGGGGCTACACTTTGTTCATCTTGAGCAAGGTGGTCCTTCTCGAGGAGCTATTGGTGAGGAGGAAGACGATGCATCTTCCGATCCCATACACACTTCAAGTGGCATGCCTCCTCGACCATCACGCCCGCAACGAGCATGAGCATCCTTCTCGTCCACACGAGACAGGGAGCGTCGTGGGCTGCGGCAAGAATTCGATCACCTCAACAACACCGTTGGTGAGTTGCGTGATGAGCATGATGAAACAACACGCATCATCCATCAAACCGCTGAGAACATTCAAGCAATACAAGAAGAACAACAACGGTATTGGGACTTTCAGTGGCAACAACATCCACATCTGCCGCACTATTGAGCAAAAGGCAAGCTTGGGGGAGATTCTCTCCCCACTAAGGTATGTTTTTAATTTCAACAGTTATATTTATGCATTTCCTTGCTTATCTTTTGCCTTCGCATTTAAAAAAATCTGCATATGTTAAAATAAAATAAAAAGACTTTCTCTTACTCCACTCTCACATGTTTCATGAAAATTAATATCTCCTATGGAAATGATGAATAGTTGCTCTACTAAATGTTTCTCTAGAACTTAGTTTACAACTTGATATTTCTCTAAGTATGGATTACTTGGCTTTAAAAGAAACCATCATGAACCTCAAACTTTTGTGGGTTGCAAATGTCATAACTAAGTCTAAGTTGTTGTGAGACATGATATGAAAAGATAAGAGCTGCTATAATTTTGTTCTAAGCAAGAATGACTATCGGAGTATTTATTTATTAAAATGATAAAACACTTTGATGTTCCTCAATGGTGAAAATTCCTACCAAAGCCATACATGCTCTTTCATGATATAAGCTTTCTACATAAGCTGCTTGCTTTATGTTGAGTTTGGTCAAGTTTTGTGACCCTTGTCGAGAGATTTATCATGCTCCCAAGATCAAGATCACGTACACGCCACATATACATGCTGCTTCTACACTGGAAGTACGCAGAAGCATGCCTTACATTTCCACATAGTTCATACTCCATGCTCTAAGTAGAAAAAACTCTCTCTAGTTTGTTGTTAGTACATGAGACATAGACTATGCAAAATTTTGAAAAATCCAAGGGAATTCTAAAGTCCTAAGCTTTATGAGCATTTCCAAAGCTCTCTTGAAAAAAAATGATGAAACAGATAGCTACGTCTCAATATAACTTTAGGAAAGAGAGATCCACAAATAGGAGTATTGATCATTTACCATGTTTCCACACACTTGCACATCTTGATCTAAGAGTAAGACACTTCCCTCCTTGGGTCCGGAATTTGACTTTACAATATATGAAAGGTAAGTTTGCTACATCTTTGATCCCTACCTATAGCTCCACATAAGCTTTAGAGATAGGATGGAAGAAGGCAAACTTTGATATATGCCTTGGTGAGGAATCATACACCTTATGAGCGACTCGAGAGTACCATTTGAGGAACACTAAGTTTTCTTTTGCAAAACCTTACAAAACCTCCGATATGAAACTTGTGAAAGAATGAGAAAACTAGTGCTCAAGTCAAGTTGTTCTATCTCTCAACCTCTCAAGACAAAGGATAAAGCTATAAGCCCCATGAAGGACTAAGGTAATATGGGTGAGTCTTTATTGCTAACTTTTCCATTCAAAAGAGAAGTATGATTGTTGTAGACTTAGTACTCTTGAAATATGAAGCATAGTAGCATCTCCTAATCCATCGAGCTAAGTTTGATTGTTTGCTCGGGACGAGCAAAGGTTAAGCTTGGGAGATCTTGTTGGCACAAATTATGACCATCTTTTACATAGCTAAAAAGGTGCCGCTAATCCAAGGATCAAGGATAAACAAACACATCATGAGCATTCATTATCAAATAACTAGTTCCACATGTCCATGAGTGTTTGAGTGCAGGAATGAATAAATGGAGCAAAAGAGAGCCATATGGGACCACCATGCTCTCTCCTCTCGACCATGATCCAAGAGAGGCACTCTAGAGTGGAATCCATCCATTGGATCACTCTGTGTTTCCTCTCAACGGCTCACAAGCGAAGCACATGGATCCATGGGCCCACACCAAGGAGATAAACGTGACAAACAATACAGAACCAACAACCAGCACAAATGACAAGTGGGACCAGCACTAGGGAGCAGAGGAGGGCCAGAACCCCCAAGGGGGGATTCGGCCGAATCCTTTTTGGGCCCAAACAGGCCCCACTCAGTCCCTGACTGGTGGGACCTCATCCAAGGAGGCAAGGGAGGCCCCACTGACCATAGGGGCATTCGGGCGAATGCCCCTAAGTCGGTTGGGCTCCCCCAACTGCCATAGCTCTTCCCCACGTGTTGGATCACCACCATCCATGCCTTGGTCGGTTCCAAGGTCGGTTGGATCCAAGGGTGGAGAATGGATGGCCCTGGATCGCTGACGTGGCGCCGGAGTAGCCCCTACTCCACCTCCTACTATAAATAGAGGGTCACACCCGCACTCTAATCATGAAGAAGAAGCCTACAAGCTCTATTCCTTAGATTGTTCTAGGAGTTAGTCTAGAGTGGGAGTTAGAGTTGAGTCGAGCTGTGCTCGGGATTTCCGGAGTCGTCTTCTGGAGAGTCTGGTATAGCTCTTGTATCTTTCCTTCTTTGTAAGACTTTACCTTTATCAATATATATCTTTCTCTTTACTTTACTTAGTATTTACTTTGAGCATTTATATACTAGATATAGTCTTGCTATATGCTTTTGCTCTTTAATAGCCTTCACACCCATAGTCTGTGATCCTTGTGACCTTTCCTGTATGCGATCATTGCCTGTAATAGGGTGCTTTGATTATAGATCGTAGTCAAAGTAGTAAGTTGTGTGTAAGAGTGGTTCTTATACATCATCTTATCCTTGGTTATCGCTTGCTGCACGGATTGTTTGTGGTAGCTAGCAAGAGGTGACAGCCTTGTCTTGTCTTTGTATTCCACCGCATGTTTATAGGCAAGTTCTTAAAAGGTAAGGCCCCCGTAAGAAGAGGGTGCGGTCCAGTAGGAGTTTTGTCCTCCTACTGATCTATCCCCTCACCTAGCATACTTGTATTGAGGAGACAAACTATAGTGTCTAGACTAGTTATCTAGCTAAGTATATTGAAGTAGAGAGAAGTACATAGGAGTCCCTGTTCTCTTCTCGTTGTCCTCCCACCTAGCTAGTCTCTGAGGTCCGTTCTAAGTATCCTTTACCGTAGATTCTTCATTCATCAACCCCTTCCTATCACTTTTATCATTTACCCCCCTATACTAGTTAGTACTAAGGTTGAGGTGCTCTCTAGGATCTCTCTCTAATTATCATTTCTAGCCAGCTTTCCCTTGGGATAATATAAATTACGATACCTCGGAATACTCCTTGGTGAAGTGCTACAGCGGTATAATCTGTGCGCTTGCGGATTTATCCAATAGTCATAAGAAATACCAATAGCGTGGTAGTCTGTCTCGAAGTCAGCGACGATGAAGTTGAATTGGTCCTGGTCGCCGAACTGCACGGGGAGGTTGATCCAGCCCACCGGTGTTGATGCCTTATTTGGGATGATCCCCCAGAAGGAGAAGTTCGCTGGGAGGAGGTCTTTCTTCGAGTAGTCGAGTTGGCAGAATGCGTCGGCGAAGATGATATTGAGGGCACTGCCGCCGTCGACCAGCACCTTCCTGAAGCGGCACGTGGCAATGGTTGGATCAACGATGAGTGGGAAGCAGCCTGGGTATCTATAGTCCGTCCACTCATCTTCGGCAGAAAAGCTGATGGGTTGCTCTGACCAGTCGAGGTAGCGATCGTTGGCCGAATCATCTCGTTTTGCTGCGACTGAGTAGATGTCTTTGCGGACTTGGCGGCGTCGACTCTCTCCTTCGACAACCACACCGCCCCTGAAGATGGAGTACGTCATTGAAGCTGGTTGGAACTCCGGGGCGGGTGGTTCTTGATCTTTGCCTTTGTCGGAGTCATCTTTCTTTGCTCTCTTGTCACTTCTTCCCCGCATTGCTGACTCAAGGAGCTCACACTCATGCATGGAGTGCTTGGAGTTTTTATATATGGGGCATGGGCCGTCGAGGACCTTCTCGTAGCTAGCGCCGTAGTTCTTCCTTGGTCGGGTGTTCGTGTTGGCGACATAGCGGTTGTCGCGCCTGTAATCGTGGCTCTATGGGTAGCGCTCGGAGTTGCCCGATCGGTAGTCCCGGTTGTCGCTGGCCCTTCCATCGCTGCGGTAATCTGGTCGGCGGTCGCTGTCCCTTGCGCGTTCCGGGGAACGAGAGTGGCGCCGCCTGTTCTCCCTGCTGCAGGTGGCGTCATCTTGATTGGCGTAAGGATTCGCGATCGCATTAGCTCTTCTATGGTTGTTATGCTCTTCTGCGCCAACTTGTTTCGGAGATTGTCCGTCCGTAGGCCGTTAGAGAAGATGGTGATGGCCTCTGGGTTGGAGATTTCTGCAATGTTCAACCGCTAGTTGGAGAAGCGCCTGATGTACTCGCGGAGGCTCTCGTTGCTCCTCTGACGGACACTCTCCAAGTCGCACCGCGTCCCTGGCTGGACACACATAGCCTTGTATGTCTTGATGAAGATCTCCTTGAGTTGATCCCAGGTGTCGATGTTGCCTTCTAGGATCTTCTGGAGCCAGCTGTTGGTGGAGGTTGACAACATTACAGCTAGCAGGTAATTAGCCATCACATCTTGATTTCCCCCGGCGGCGTAGACGGCGATCTCGTAAGTGGACGCCCATTGCTCTGGGTTTGCCTTGCCATCATAATTCTCCACCGACGTCACTCTGAAATTATGGGGCCACAAGATGGCATGCAGATGAGCGGAGAAGGGGCGCAGGCCTCCAATGGCTCGGGGTGCTGGTGGCGGTGTGCGACCGCGGCAGGGATTGCATTATCGTACCATGGGGATTGTTGACGGTCCTTAAGTACCAAAATCAACCATCAACTAGGAAAGGAAAAGGATCTATATGAAACCAATACTTAGAAATAGGGTTTACACTGAAAAAATTCCACGAGTTTTGGTGAATGTCTATTTCTGCAGGGGGATATCAGGAAATATGGAGGAAAGGCCCACATGTCATGATTACATAGAGATAAACACCATTCGTACAAACAAGAATACTCTAGAAGAGTCAAGAAGGCGCGGGAAGGAACCAGAGGCCGAGCGGGCCCAGGGGCAGGGCGGCCGCCCTACCCCTTGGGGCGGCCGCCCTAAGTCAAAGACCAATGGACCTCTGCCTGTGGGACCACCTCTCCACCGCCTTTGAGGTTGCATCTAAGCCCTCCATTAAGGTCGGTTTGATCCGACGGCCGACGTTCATTTGAGGAGGCTATATAAGGAAGGCCCCTTACCCTGAGGAGAAGAGCCTCTCTGACCTAATTCATTATTCATCATCCATCTCAAGATGAGAAGCCCCTGATCAAGCCCTAGAGCCACCACATCAACTAGATCTCTAGTTTAGCATAGCTATATAGGATTAGAACTAGAAGGAGTCAATCTTCGATTGGTTTCTGGATCTGTCAAGAGGATTATTGGTAATTCTCTCTCTAGTTCTTCATTGTTATTCATTTGTTCTTCAATATTATGGATATGACCTTGCTCTACTTCATTATATTGTTTATGACTTTACTCTATTCGTTTATGTTCTTAGTCTATTATGATTATATACTTGGCTTAGTTAGATCTAAATCATATCCATGTTTAGGATTGTATAGCGTTTATCCACCAGTACTATGGGTAAATGATAGATATTGTGTAGGCGTGGTGCCTAGACCGTATTTATTTGCGATTGTACCCTACATTTCGGATTGTGAGGTAGTTCGCAGGAGTGATAGTCCTGTTGTGTCCTTTGTAGTCCTCCTGCCGTTTGTAGGGCAGACAGAGCAGTACTATTACGGGGAAGTGATTGCTATGTTTCTCATCTTCCTTAGTAATACTCACTACACATGAATATCTCTTATCTTGCCATGATTGTTGTTGGTATTTCTTCTGACTATTGGATAAATCCGCAAGCGCACAGATTATACCGTTGTAGCACTTCACCCAGGAGTATTCCGGGGTATCATATTTATATTCTCCCAAAGGAAAGCAGAGCTAGAAATGATAATAAAAGAGAGATCCTAGAGATCACCTCAATTTAATACCAACCAGTGTAAGGGGGTAATCGATATAATGATAGGAAGGTGATGATGCAACAAACCGGTAAAGATAAGTAAGAGATGACTAGTGAGTATAACTATGTGGGAGGACAATGAGAGAGTAATGGACTCCTGTGATTCCAACTTTACCTTTGTGGATTTAACTATGACACTCAACTTAGACAAACATCAATTGATTCCTCAATACAAGTATGCTAGGCAAGGGGATAGATAAGTAGGAGGACAAAACACCTACCGGACCGCGCCCTCTTCTTACGGGGGCCTTATCTTTTAAGAACTTGCCTATAAACACATGGTGGAATACAACGACTAGACAAAGATGTCACCTCTTGCTAGCTACCACAAACAATCCGTGCAACAAGCGATAACCAAAGGTGAGATTAAGTATAAGCACCACGCTTACACCTATTCTTACTACTCTAATCGTGTATACGACAACTAGAGCACCCTATAACAGGCGATGATCGCATACAGGAAAGGCCACAAGGATCTCAATCTAGTTTATAACAACTAATTGACAAGATAAACCACAACAATACTATAACAAGTATAATATTGCACAAAGTATAGACTAAGTACAGTAAAGAAGGAATATTATATTGATAAGTAAAGTCTTACAAAATGGAAAGATACAAGAGCTTATACTAGATCCTCCGAGAAGACAACTCCGAAAAGCCCGAGCAAAGCTCAACTCAACTCTAACTCCCACACTAGAGAACACCACTAGACTAATCTCCACTTGATAACAATAGTGGTTTGTATGGATTACATCATGATTAGAGAGGGAGATCTAGGTCTCTATTTATAGTGGGGAGTACAGTAGGGGCTACTCCAGCGCCACATCATCGATCTAGGGAGCTTCAATCCTCCTCCCTTGGATCAAACCGCCATACAACCACCTAGGATGGACGGAGTGGATTTCCAACATGTGTGCTTTGATATGGCGGTTGAGAGGGGACCCAACCGACCAAGGGGTGGATCGGCCGATCCACCCTATGGCCAGTGGGCCATCCCTGGCTTGGTGGGTGTGGCCCCACAAATCAGGGACTGAGTGGGGGCCAGTTGGGCCCAGGGGTGGATCGGCTGATCCCCCTAGGGGTCCCTGGCCCACCTCGTCCATTCTGGTGCTGGTCCCATCTGTCATGTGAAGTGGTTGTACATTGTGAAGTGTTTTTCGTATTGATCTCTTTGGTGTGGGCCCGTGGATCCTTGTACATTGCTTGTGAGCCGTTGGGAGAAAACACAAAGTGATCCGATGGTTGAAAATCACTCTGAAGGGTTTCTCATGGATCATGGCCGTAGGGGGGGCCTGGTGGGCCCACAGTGGGATCGGCCGACCCCTATGTGGGTCCCACTGGGTCTCTTTTGTCCCATTTCTTCATATCTCCATTAAAATATCCACTTGTTATGTAATAAAGAATGTTCATGCAATGATTGTTTTCTCCTTGATTCTGAGTTATTAGGAACATTTTAGTTATGTAAAAGTGGGTCATAATTTGTGCCAACAAGGTCCCCTAAGCTTAACCTTTGCTCATCTCGAGCAAATAATTAAACTTAGCATGGTGGATCAGGAGTTGTTGCGATGCTTCATATTTCACGAGTATTAAATCTACAAAAACCATACTTCTCTTTTGTATGAAAAATTCAGCAATAAAGACTCACCTATATTACCTTAGTCTTCCATGGGGCTTATAGCTTTTTCCTTTGTCTTGGGCGGTTTAGAGATAGAACAACTTGACTTGAGCACTAGTTTTCTTATTCTTTCACAAGTTTCATATCGGAGGTTTTGCAATGTTTTGTAAAGGAAAACTTAATGTTCCTCAAATGGCTTTTTCAAGTCGCTCATATGGTGTATGATTCCTCACCAAGGCATAGTCCAAAGTTTGCCTTCTTTTATCCTATCTCTAAGAGCTTTATGTGGAGCTGTAGGTAGGGATCGGAGATGTAGCAAACTTACCTTGCATATATTGTAAAGTCAAATCCCGGATCCAAGGAGAGAAATGTCATACTCTTAGATCAAGATGTGCAAGTGTGTGGAAACATGGCGGATGATCAATACTCTATATGTGAATGATCTCTCTTTTTGTAACTTTATTTTGAGACATAGCTATCTTCTATTTTCCTATGAGCCTTGAGAGATTTTTTTTCGAGGCTTTGAAAATGCTCATAACAGATTGGGACTACAGAATGTCCCTAAGTATTTCTACATAGTCTATGTCTCATTTATTAGTAACAAACTAGAGAGAGATTTTTTCTACTTAGAGCATGGAGTATGATCTATTTGGAAATGTAAGACATGTTTCTACGTACTTCCAGTGTAGAAGCAGCATGTATATGTGGCGTGCAAGTGTTCTTGATCTTGGGAGCATGATAAATCTCTCAACAAGGATCAAAAAACTTGACCAAACTCAACACAAAATAAGCAGCTTATGTAGAAAGTTTATATCATGAAGGAGCATATATGGCTTTGGTAGGAATTTTCCACCACTGAGGAACAAGAAGTGTTTTTTTTATCATTTTAATAAATAACACTCTGATAGTCTCTCTTGCTTAGAACAAAATTATAGCAGCTCTTATCTTGTCATATCATGTCTCACAACAACTTAGACTTAGTTACAACATTTGCAACCCACAGAAGTTTGAGGTTCATGATGATTTCTTTTTAAGACGAGTAATTCATACTTAGAGAAATATTGAGATGTAAACTAAATACTAGAGAAACATTTAACAGAGCAACTGTTCATCATTTCCACAAGAAAGGTAGATAACTATGGAACAACTTTATTTTAAGGGAAATTAAACTTAATTAATTGACAGGGGAATATTTCTTTTTAATTTTTGTAATTTTCCAGTTTTTTTTGTTGAAGATAAATGCAAAAATAAAATAATGGAATTGAAATTACGAAATTTAACTTACATAATTAAATTACTTAATTGAAAGCTTACCTTAGTGGGGGAGAGAGTCTCCCCCAAGCTTATTCTTTTCATGGTCCTTGTTGATAAAATTGTGTTGGGCCTATTCCATGATGGGCATAGAAATCATCCCATTGTCGATTCTGATAATCTCTCATGTCTTGGACCCTTTGCTGATTTTGGACCACATTTTCATGGAGGGTTCCATGACTCACCCGTAGCTCATTTACTTGAGTGGTGAGGAGACCCACGTCATGACAGAGCTCGTTGTACTCCCTTCCCTGTGAGGAAGAAGCAAAGGAATGTCGTGCACTTTGGGTGTGCGATGCTGATCTTTGGAGTGGACTACTTGAGCTGGTGAAATGTGTGGCACTAGTGGACTCATCCATGAATTCTAATCCCAGGGATGTGCCTTCTTCCTGTGCAGCATAGGCCATGTTGCGTGTCGTCCTTCTGCCTGCAAAACTCCTACGCCCTTCTTGTGTTTCTGTATCAAAGGTTAGTTTCCTACACCTATACAGTTTAAGCCTTTCACAAGGGAGTGAGATTCTTTTTAAAGGTTCATTATTCAAATATAGGACAACATTATTTACTCCCTGAGCCACATTGTGGCTTTGCACAAAGTAGCTCAAATCTAACACAGACCTGAACGAGCTTAGGTAAAACTGATAGTTCTCAAGCTGAGCCATATTGTGCATGATTTTAGTGATCATGGATGTGAACTCAAAAGGACCTTTTCTACCACTGGCTGAGCACCAGTGGTCTACCAAGGCTCTAACAGGAGAAACTTGAATTTTATTCACCATGGCATAAAGTAACCTCATCTCAACATTTGTTACAGGCCTAACATCATCTCTAGGAAACAAGGTTATTCCTATCCAACGATGCATGAATCGTAAAGTGGGATTATGGATTTCATTTGTTCGTGGGTGTCTAGCATTATCCTTTCTAGAGATGAGTTTCCAAAACTCACTTCTATTATATCCAGGGGTAGCAAACTCAAGATTAACAACACATTTTTATTTACACCTAAGAACAAGACTAAATTCTTTCCATGTTAAAGATAGCGGATGATTGAGCAACCGGAAAGTAAGTCTTTGAGCATTAGTATTAACCGTGCTTAGAAATTCTAGAGTCAAATGCTTACTCCCTGGGTCATTAGTGATATCCCAAAACTCACTGGTCCAACCTATAGCTTTAAACACTTCCTTAAAGTCTACATCTAAACCCATTTTAGCTAAGAGGTTAGGATCAATTACCTTGGTGTGCTCATAGTCGCGGTCTTTCAAGGTGTTGAAGATGACCATCTCATGCGGTGTGAGCTGGATGCCAGTTTCAGGATCAGTGATTCTTGATGGTTGATCTTCCGAATTGTCGGCCGACTCGTAATGACCGACACTATGATTTTCTTGCTCAACATCATCATGGATAGCACTGTTGGTCATGACTTCTGTGGAATCCGACATATGTACTGACCTTTGTGAGTCAATGGACATAATATCGGTGCCATGGGAAGAGCTTCCTCTCTGGGAATTTCAGGACGAACTCCCATAACTGAATCGCGAGACTTCTTAATAGCTTTCTTGAGTGACTGTGTCACTCTAGCTAACTAAGCTAGATTCCTTTGCTCGATTAGTGGTGGTGCTAAACGAGGAGATGGCAAGGGGTTTTGGTTTTGTGAGCTGCTGTGGTTGAGAGAGCGTGTGTGAAAGAGAGACTCTGCTCGTGTTCATATAGCAGAAGAGAGGGGAGAGCAAATGGGGGTGTGGGCCCGGTCGACCGACCACCACACATGGCCTCTGAGTGCCCTTCTTGCATGGTAGTGGCGTGGAAGAGATGCTCGACAAAGATTGAGAGGAGGGGGCCTCCCCTTGGATCGGTCGAACGCATCATTTGATGCATTGGTGCACCATGCCAAAGTGAAAGGTAGTGGGGAGCAAGGAGAGGACAGAGGTCATGTTGCTATGCCTGAAAAATGACCAGAGATGCTCCCCCTTTTGGTTTTGAGTGGTTGGAGAGAATGGCATGGTCATTTGCTAATGTGTCATGATCAAAAAGTTTTTGTGATGATAGGCGTGTTTAAGCTCCTAAAGATTAGTGTAAAATTTCTTGAGATGGATAATGTAGAAAATTAGGATTGATTATAGGAAGAGGTATGGTGATGACGATCTTCTTATTTTGGAAGAGGTGAGTGGTAGGTTGGATTGTAGTGATTAGCAATCTTCTCTTGCCAGGATGCTTCTCGGTGGAGTGATAATGCAAAGGACAAAATTTGCATGGCATGGAGAGAGAGAGAGAGATGGAGGGGAGAAAGGAGGTGATGGGAGGAGTCAAAACATGTCCTCCTTGGCTCCTAGCTTCATTTGTTTGGGAATCAATCATGAAGCATCTCGAGGTGGAGAAAGAGGAGAGGAAAGGAGAGAGAGGGGGATCGACTGATCCCTGTGATGATCAGAAGGCCATGGTGCTCTGCCCCAAGGCAGGAAATCACGAGGCACATTAGGCCAAAGGCAGTGGGCCTGTGGACCCAGTCGGCCGATCCACTAGGTCCACTAATGGACCTAGATTTGCGATGCTAAACCTCCTTTGCTAAATTAAGCGTAAAGCAAACTTTTGTGAACAAGAAAAGTTTCAAAGTTTTATTATTTTTGTGTTTTCAAATTTTATTATGGCTAAATATGATTATGCTTTGGAATTAAAAGATACGATCATATGATAAAAATATTTTAGGAATTAAAAAAAATGAAAAAGAAAACTTACCTTTTCGGGAAACCGTGCTTTTAATTAGTTGAAGTAGGGTCGTCCTCCTCAATTGCCCATTGAATTTCTTTTCGGGGTTTTTGAGGTGGAGTGGAGCATGGCTTGATTACCTTCTTCCTCCATACCCGTTTGGGTTTTTCCCGAGGTTGTTGCTTCAATTTTGCCAGGTAAGTATAATTGACACATGGGTCGCATTCGAATACCTTGACTATGGAGCATTGCTCGACCTTTAGCTTGAAGTGGAATATTTCCCAAGTCCATTGATGTTGAATTGAATTTCTCCGGTTGCTACATCGATGTGTGCATTGGCAGTGCTGAGGAACGGTCTTCCTAGGATGAGTGGGGTCTTCTTATCTACCTCCATGTCCAACACCACAAAATCCACGGGGATGAAAAATTCTCGTATCTTGACGGGAATATTTTCAGCGATCCCGCGGGGTAGCGAATTGATTGATCCGCTAACTACAAACACATTGGTGTAGGGGATAAAGTAGTATGAGTTAATTTATCAAAGACTACCCTTGGCATGATGCTGACGCTTGCTCCCAAGTCCCAGAGGGCATGCTCGAATTGTTGAGTCCCGATGGAGCAATCAATGGTAGGACACCCTGGATCCTTTTTCTTCAAAGGCAGCTGGTAGAGTATAGCTGCGCTACACTCCTTTGTTAACTTGATGACTTCAGTGGTGGGTAACGGCCTTTTGTTGTTGAGGATATCCCGCAAATACTTGGCATAGGTAGGGACCTGCATTGCATCAAGTAGGGGTATATGGACATATAATTGACAAATTACCTCAACGAATTTCCCGAAGCGATCATCTGAAGATTTTCTTTTTGTCTTGTGTGGGAATGGTAGTAGTACGTTTGTGTCGTAGTACTCATGTGGGGCTGTTTTCCCATGGAACTTGATAGAGTCTTAAATTGGTGCGAGTTCTTCTTCTTCTTCCTCATGTTGTTCTCCTGCTTCAACTTCTTTTTCTTTTGTTGCTTTGCCTGAAGTGTTAGGATGTGGTGGATCACGAGTGGACTTACCCCCTCTCATGGTCACCGCATTTATACTAGAGACTTTTTCGGAGTTACCCAGATATGGAGCAGAAGATATTAATTGAGACAATTTTCTTTCTATCATATTATTGAAATTTGATTGACACTTTACAACATAAGCTAAGTCTTTCATTTTATTGTTTAAAGTTTCAAGGGTCTTATCATTAGCAGCTAGTTTATTGTTTAAATTTTCATTAATTCTAGCTTGGCTTAAGACAAGATCTTTAAATGAAGGCTGATTAAAATTATTAAAGCTTTTACCTTCATTACCTTGCTGGAAGGATCGTGGCTTCGATCTAGATTGTTGAGGTCGATTCTCGTTGTTGTTGACGAAGCTCACGCCTTCATTTGTTTCGGGGCAATTGGTCCCCGAATGATTTCCACCACATACCTCACACCATTGTTTTGCCTTGTTAGCTCGTGTGGAGGCATAGTGTTGGATGGCTTCTCTATCCTTCTTGAAGTTGGCTCGTTCTTCGAGTTTCTTCATTAAGAGATCCATACTTGTGGAGAGTGCACTGACTTCATGAATGGTTTCTGCACTCTTCTTTTTGACTGGGAGCCTTTCATCTTTCTACCCTTGATTTGTCACTATTTTCTCTATGAGATCTTTGGCTTGAGTGACATTGAGTGAAGTGAATACTCCTCTTGCAGCTGCATCAAGGTGACTACGGGTCATTGGTGTTAACCCATAGTAGAAGCCTTGAATCAGGAGCCAATCTTGAATTCCATGATGAGGGCATTCCCGAATTTACTCCTGGTGACGTTCCCATGCTTCAGGAATAGTCTCGTCCGCTTGCTGTTGGAAGCTTGAAATTCTTCCACGAAGGGCGGTGGTTTTGCCCATTGGGAAGAACTTCTTGAGAAATGCATTGGTACACTTCTCCCAAGTTGCAACTTCTTCAGAATGAGGATAGAACCATTGATTCACTTTCCCGAGCAATGGGAACGGGAATAGGCAGAGACGAATGATATCTAGTGCCACATTCTTAATGGAGATGGTGCCACTTACCTCCAAGAAGTGTTGGAGATGTGCATTAGCATCCTCATGGGACTCCTCGACAAAAGGGTTGGCTTGCACTAAGTTGATTAAAGTTGGCTGCAGCTCGAAGGTAGCACCCCCTATATTAATGTCTTGTCCTTGGGCCATGTGAGCGACTGAAGGAGCCGAGAAGTTGGAAATAGCCTCTTGAGCCATAGCTTGCTTGACGAACAAAGTGTAACCTCCTTCCTTGAGTGGTTCTGAGTTTGAGTCGGGCCTTCGAGGAGACACTAGACGATGTCTAGAGTTTCTTCGAAAACTCTTAGGATTTTCAAATGTGGTTGCTCAAAACTAGAACTCACTCATATAATGCTTTGCTTCACAATTAAGAAAGACAAAGGAAAGAGGTAAGCTCCTACAACTATTTGATAACTAATTTGATAGTAAACTCTGGATTCAATTCTATTAAAATTTCTAGGCTATGCTTTCCCTGGCAATGGCGCTAGAAATGCTTGGATGTATTTCTTATGACTATTGGATAAATCCGCAAGCGCACAGATTATACCGTTGTAGCACTTCACCCAGGAGTATTCCGGGGTATCATATTTATATTCTCCCAAAGGAAAGCAGAGCTAGAAATGATAATAAAAGAGAGATCCTAGAGATCACCTCAATTTAGTACCAACCAGTGTAAGGGGGTAATCGATATAATGATAGGAAGGTGATGATGCAACAAACCGGTAAATATAAGTAAGAGATGACTAGTGAGTATAAGTATGTGGGAGGACAACGAGAGAGTAAAGGACTCCTGTGATTCCAACTTTACCTTTGTGGATTTAACTATGGCACTAAGCTGAGAAAAACATCAATTGATTCCTCAATACAAGTATGCTAGGCGAGGGGATAGATCAGTAGGAGGACAAAACTCCTACCGGACCGCGCCCTCTTATTACAGGGGCCTTATCTTTTAAGAACTTGCCTATAAACACGTGGTGGAATACAACGACTAGACAAGGATGTCACCTCTTGCTAGCTACCACAAACAATCCGTGCAACAAGCGATAACCAAAGGTGAGATTAAGTATAAGCACCACGCTTACACCTATTCTTACTACTCTAATCGTGTATACGACAACTAGAGCACCCTATAACAGGCGATGATCGCATACAGGAAAGGCCACAAGGATCTCAATCTAGTTTATAACAACTAATTGACAAGATAAACCACAACAATACTATAACAAGTATAATATTGCACAAAGTAAATACTAAGTAAAGTAAAGAAGGAATATTATATTGAATAAGTAAAGTCTTACAAAAGGGAAAGATACAAGAGCTTATACCAGATCCTCCGAGAAAACAACTCCGGAAAGCCCGAGCAAAGCTCAACTCAACTCTAACTCCCACACTAGAGAACACCACTAGACTAATCTCCACTTGATAACAATAGTGGTTTGTATGGATTACATCATGATTAGAGAGGGAGGTCTAGGTCTCTATTTATAGTGGGGAGTGGAGTAGGGGCTACTCCAGCGCCACATCATCGATCTAGGGAGCTTCAATCCTCCTCCCTTGGATCAAACCGCCATACAACTGCCTAGGATGGACGGAGTGGATTTCCAACATGTGTGCTTTGATATGGCGGTTGAGAGGGGGCCCAACCGACCAAGGGATGGATCGGCCGATCCACCCTATGGCCAGTGGGCCATCCCTGGCCTTGTGTGTGTGGCCCCACGAATTAGGGACTGAGTGGGGGCCAGTTGGGCCCAGGGGTGGATTGGGAGATCCCCCCTAGGGGTCCCTGGCCCACCTCGTCCATCCTGGTGCTGGTCCCATCTGTCATGTGAAGTGGTTGTACATTCTGAAGTGTTTTTCGTATTGATCTCTTTGGTGTGGGCCCATGGATCCTTGTACAATGCTTGTGAGCCGTTGGGAGAAAACACAAAGTGATCCGATGGTTGAAAATCACTCTGAAGGGTTTCTCATGGATCATGGCCGTTGGGGGGGGGGGGCTGGTGGGCTCACAGTGGGATCGGCCGACCCCCTATGTGGGTCCCACTGGGTCTCTTTTGTCCCATTTCTTCATATCTGCATTAAAATATTCATGGACATGTGGAACTTGTTATTTAATAAAGAATGTTCATGCAATGATTGTTTTCTCCTTGATTCTGAGTTATTAGCAACATTTTAGTTATGTAAAAGTGGGTCATAATTTGTGCCAACAATTGCCAAGTGTAATTGCACTAATCATAGTATGCTAGACTGTATAGTTAAGAATGACTTAGGAAATATCTTTGTAGTTCATCCTAATTCCATGCTAATAACTTGCTAGAATATCTGTTGAGGTGCTTATTATTATCTTATGTGGCTATATATATGCTGATCGGTATTTATCTTTTGTCACTATTCATTCATTATCTATATCTTATGTGACACTTATCATGTACTGAGTGAGATAGATGAAAACTCTCTATTACAGATGTAGTGATACTCATTAATCATCTTTTTATTCATTCCTCATTTATTCCTTAGTATCCCTTCCCAGTGGTAAAAATATAAATAACGATACCTGGAATACTCTTGGTTAAAATACTACATCAGTGTAATCTGTGCGCTTGCAGAAACACATTTATATTTCATTAGAGAAATTGCATATTTCAATACCACACCTCTCTAGCATGCTGGGGATGACAACCTAGCTTAAGTGTCATAAGAAGTGTCAACAAGTATTTTTGGCGCCGTTGCCGGGGAAGGTTGATTAGCTATCAAAAGGAATAAATGAGTTATCACTTGCATCAGTAATGTGATTGAGAAAACATCACTAATGCAGGGTAATGTATGAATAGATTTGATCTTCCAGACAATTTTGTTGAAAATCCCGAAGCATTATTCAGAAGGACAGAAGCCAAGCTCAAGAAAGTAATAGAATCATCATCATCTTAGCTTGAAGCTTCCTCCAGTCAAGAAGATCAACGAAGCATCATTCGAGACTTGACACCAGAGTTCGAAGCCATGACAGACAAGTCAATCTGTGAGTTCTCAGCCCCCACCACGGACAACATCTGCACTGGACCTGCTGCGAACATTGATCGGTCATTTGAGCTCAAGCCTGCGCTCATCAATATGGTGCAAGCAAGCCAGTTCTGTGGGAAAGCACACAAAGATGCCAGTGCTCATCTCCATCACTTCCTGGAGATTTGCAGCACATTCACTATCAAGGATATCCCTAGAGACGCCATACTACTTCGCCTTTTCCCATTCTCACTCTTGGGAAGAGCGAAGCAGTAGTTCTATGCAACCAAGGATAAGAATACCATGTGGGCACTTTGTTCCACCAATTTCCTAGCAAAGTTCTTTCCCATGGGGAAGACCAATGCTCTCCGTGGGAAGATTTCAAGTTTCCAGCAACAACATGACGAGTCCGTTCCAGAAGCATGGGAGCGCTTCCAAGACTACATCCTAGAATGTCCCCATCATGGAATGGAGAATTGGTTACTTATGCAGACCTTCTATCATGGGCTCAGCATGGATGCTGCTGCCGGAGGAGCGTTCCTATCACTTACAATACCACAAGCCACATCTCTTGTGGAGAATATGGCATCCAACCAAGGTTGGAGTGAAGAAAGAACTCAACCTCGCAAGAAAAGTGGAGGTATGCACCAACTCAAAGAGGTAGACATGCTGTCAGCAAAGCTAGACCTGCTCATGAAGAGACTCGATGAGAAAGCTGGAGAGAAGAAAGAAGTTATGAACATCTACGACTCTCACATGACATGTGAAGAGTGTGGAGACACTGAACACTCAGGAAACCATTGTCTAGAATTGCAAGAGGACGTGAACTACATCATCATCATCAACAACAACAACAACTACAATCGTCCTAAGCAAAATCAAGGTTGGAACCAACAACAACAACAAAGGCCTAACTACTCAGGTAATTATCAAGGTAACAATTCCTATAATAATCCTAGTTTTCCACCTTTGAGAGAGTTAGTAACTAATCAAGGAAAATTAATGGATAACATGTCTAAAAAATTAGCATCCAATGATAAAATACTAGAAGCCATAAATAATAGGATGGATAATTTTTCTGTTGCCATCAAGAATCAAATTAGCTTTAATAAAATGATTGAATCTCAGCTAACCCAAATAGCTGCTCCTATTCCTATCACTAACCCCGGTATTCCATCACAACCGGAAGGATTAGAATCTGCAAATCTTGTAGACATATTTGATACAGGTGCTTATTGGAACAACCCCACAGAAGAGTGGTGTGGCGACTCTATGTCAACCAAGAAAGGAGATCCAGGATGACCAGTCATCCCAATCTCCATTGGCGTCACAGAGTTTCCTGAAGCATTTTGCGACTTTGGCGCAAGCGTCAATGTCATGCCCAGGGTAATCTATGAGAAATACTTCAATTATCCTCTATCAGAAACAACCCTGTGTTTGCAGCTTGCAGATCAGACACTATGCTATCCAAGAGGAATATTAAAAGATATCCGTGTCCGAATTGGTACCTCATATGTTCCAACAGACTTCATGGTGATAGAAACCAGAGTTGATGAGAAGTCACCCATCATCCTTGGGAGGCCAATCTTGAACACCGCCAGAGCTGTCATCTATGCTAGCACCGCCAAGATCAGTTTCATCATCAAAGGGAAGAGGGAGACATTTACTTTCAAGAACAAGACCTTACAAGCTCCTGAACAACCTCAAGATGAACCAAAGAAGAGGACCAATGGGAGGAACAAGCAGAACAAGCAGAACAAGCAGAAGAAGAACAAGAAGCAAGTACGAATAGCATCAACGAAGATGGTCACAACACTCCACAATAATAAAGATCACCAAATCAGATCCCCTCATTTGATAAAAAGGACGACCCAGGTGTCCCAACCATAGAATGCACAATCAACAGATGCTCATTCTAGAAAGCAATCTGTGACACCAGATCGGGCGTCAACATTATGGCCAAGTTGACCTATGAGTTTTTGTACGGCACAATGCCTCTACATCCAACATACACCCACCTCTAGATGGCAGATCAAACATGCCACGTCGTCGAGGGCATAGCAAAAGATGTCCCCATCCAGATTGATGACCACTTCATCCCTACAGACTTCCTAGTCGTTGATATGGGAGAAGATGATTATGATCCACCTATCATCCTTGAAAGGCCATTCCTATGTACCACCAAAGCTATCATCTATATCGGGACAGAAGAAGTGCACCTACACTTCCCCTCTAAGAAGGTACATCGTTACTTCAATGCTAACTACATTATTGAAGAAGCTAAGCAGAATAGAACGAGAAGAAGACGTTGCTACCGCAACCAGAAGAAGCAGAACACCAAGGATTGATGGGCAACCTATAACGGAGAAGTATCAAGATATGAAGAGAGATACCGCGTAGAAGAAGAGTCAATATATGCAACTCCACTCTCGAGGCCGAACACACCACCAACTCCAAGGTTGGGAAAGGAAAGATCATTCTACAACTACTCCAGGCACGAGAGCAAAGAATCTTGGGAAGAAGGAGAGGTACGTCCCTCCAATTATAATAAACATCCAGAAAAGAGAGCTTGTCCTAGGGAGGCCAACGCACCAATACAAGTATGGAGACAAAAATAAATAATACCAGAAGAAGAAGCGCAGCCGGAGGCGCCAGCTACGCCGTCCAATGAGCCTCAGGACAACTAAGGTCGTAAGGAGTCCTATTCGGAGGACTTAAACCACCGAACACCGTGCCAAGAGGTAACACTTGGTAGTTATCTTTTCCCTTAATTATTTACTTTTCCAAAATAGTTAATCATGTCTACTCTATCCTAAAAAGAAAACAAAATGTTTAAAATTGTTAAGCCCCATGTGAATAGACTCGTGGCATAAAACCCATGAGTGTACTCGCTGTGGTGGCACAAAAATAAATAAATAATTTTTTATCTTATGAAATAAAAATATAAAAAAAATAATATTGAGTTTATGATCCTGCTAAATAATGGCATCCATTAGGGGAAACTCTACATGATCAAAGCTAGAGATTTATGACTAACACTTAATGAGTTCCACAAGCTTTGTTGTCTATTTGAGTTTTCATAGAATTCAAGGATCAACGAAGGACAGCAACCAGAGGACACCTCTGCTACCTTTCAACTGCATAAGAAGAAATTACGTCAAAATCCAGCTTGGGGGAGAGCATCACCACGTACCAGCTACACCAGAAGAAATTACGTCAAAATCCAGCTTGGGGGAGAGCACCCCCACGTACCAACTACATTAGAAGAAATTACGTCAAAATCCAGTGATGAGGCCATAGCTATGATGGAGTCGAGGAAGACTTCAATTCAATAAGGAGAGGATGATGAGGACATCACAACGCTGGACACATCTTTTCCAAGTTGCAACTCATCTCCAACTCAGCTGCCACGTCGACTTCGAGTCTGTTTCGGAGACCAGGACCAGCAAGGAGTAAAACGGACGCCCATGATGCATACGCACTCCGTTTTCAATGATTCACCCATGGATGGAAATATAATTCCATAAGGAAACCAATGGCGTTGGTTTTAGGTCCAAATTCCTTTCGAGTCACCAGGAAATGTCGAAACAAGTCAGCGTTCAGAATCTGTTCCGGTGCTGGTCACCTATTTTGGGCCAACTTGGCCATGTATCGCGAGTCGGGCCTTAAGCCCATGTTGGGGGCGCCTCCCCTGGTCTCCACCATCCCTAGGAAGTCTCTCCCTTATATTCCAGGTAGCCGCCGCCGTTGAGACTCGGGTTTTGTTTAAGAGTTTAGTTTTCCATCGAGAAACTGAATCGTTCATTGTAACTGTGTCGATTATTGTCCTTTTACAGTGAGCCAGGGCCCCTCATTCTTGATCTTATCCACTGTGTCGATTAGTCCTTTGGAACCAAGTTCTTGAACCTCTATTGATATTCACATCATTCTTATTTGCAATTTCAGATTGCGTGTTTATACCTTCTTGCTTGTGTTCTTCGATTCGCTTGCAGGAAAAGCCTTATTGGCAAGGTAAATCAATTTGTGCTTGGCTAATAACCAACGAAGCAGTGGTGTAACGGTTGCAGGGTTTGAATCGTGTCTGATTTGAAGCCGGATCGCCAATGTCGAGTTCTCCATAGATCGAATTTATCGGTTACCTCACGGAAGATCGGGCAACTCCTCATCAATTGATATCAGAATTTTAGGTTTACCGCGAGGTATACTCTCGTTTGCCTTAGATTCATATTTATTCATTACCTAGAGTCCACAAATAGCCTCCAAAAAATTTCAATTTCCGCTGTCCTATCACCCTTTGTGCCTTGCAATTTCGTTTTCAGATTTGCTTTGTTGAGTTTGTGTCTGTGGTTTGAGTCAAGTTGCTGGTTTAGATTGTGTTCGTAGTCGTAGTTCAACCACACCGTTGCTGTTCTTAGTTTCCGCCGCTATCCCATCCACCGTTCCCAAACAACAAGTCGAAGCCACCACATCACTCGACTTGCCACCGCTAGTCTCCTTGTGTGATCTCTCGCCGCCGCCCAAACCCTAGATAGGTTGCCAACCGCTGTTATTTTTGCCTGCATCGCAACCCTCCTGCCTGAATAGATGCTCTCTAAAATAGCTTCTAAAGTGATCTTAAGCTCAACTTGAGTCTTTGTTGGGCACGTAGAGCTTTTCCTATTCTCACAGGATCACATCACTTAGAGCATCTATTCATTGTCTTAGCTCTATGTATGAAGCTTGTTGCACTCATTTTGCATTTCATGGCATTTGTGGCCGGATCTTGAGTTTTGAGCTTTGATGAGCTTAATGTGTCAACAAGGGGGAGAAATGTGCATTTCACTCATACTCAACCAAGGGGAGAAAATGGTGCATTTTCATACTTGCATTAGTCAAGGGGGAGAATTTGGAAACTGTGGCCTTTTTGAGCTTTGGTTCGCTTTGGTCCTTCAATTGGTATCTCTTTTGCGTACTTGGCTCGTTTCATCCTTCTTGGTATCTTGAGTGTGCTTTCGCCCAGGGGGAGTTTTTGCTAGATGTGTTGAGCCTTTGCCTCTTCTGGAGGGTCTAGCTTGCCTTGTTGGCTCCGATAGGTTCTGATTGGCCTTTTGAGCCATATTTGGTTTATTTGGTATCTTTGAGCTTCTCTTGATGCTTCATTTGATATTCTGAGATTTGAGAGTTGTGATTGGTATCTTGGACTTGCTAGTGGTGTTGAGCCCGTTTCTGCCTCTTCTTGAGGGCTAACTTTGTTTTGCTTGGTTGCGTCGAGACGTTGCCCATGTCTTTGGGAACCAACTTTTGGACTCGTTTTTGCTTCTCTCAAGTGACCCCATTTTTGGCTTTCTTAGATTTTTGGTCATTTGGAGAGCTTTACTGTGTGGCTCAAATCTGAAATGCACTTATGTTGACAATGCACTCATCAAGGGGGGGATTGCGAACACATGGTGGATAAATACCCATGTAGTTCAGTTTTGTGATGAGTGATTTCCCAACACTTGAGCGGTTCAGTTTGAGTGGCTTACTTCTAACCCTTTGTGAAAGGAAATGTGTGCCTGTCTATCGGCTTGTGGTGTGCAGGTGCTATGCCTAGTGACAGTGGTCAATGGCGTGGAGAAGGTCGAGTAGAGGTTTGCCGTGCTGATGGACTGAGAGCGGTGAAGGGCGGAAGCGGGGCTCGGACTGAGGGACCATGGGTGCCGGCGGACGAGCTGTGGTGGCTAGTGCTTGGCACCGGCAAGTGCGAGAAGACATGGAGGTAGACCGAGTCAACCGAGTCAAGATGGTGGACGCGCGAGTCGAGCGGAGGCTCAGGGAACTCGGAGTCCGACCGGGCGAGGACAAGGTGGCTCGAGTCGAGTGGTTTGGTGGTTTGGGCCTCAAAACCATCCGAGGATGGTATTCGAGTTTGGGCCTCAAAACTTGGGGTTCGATAGTTGAGCCGAAAGATACCGGTGGCGGGTTTCCTGGGTTTGGGCCTCAAAACCTAGGCGGAGCTTCCGAGGAAGCGGGGATGGCACATGGCGGAATCCTGGAGGTTGCGTCGAGGCGACGGCAACTCCCGGCAGGAAGCGGGGCCGTCCATTCAAACGAGTGGATGAGAGTTATCGACTCGGATTATAATGTCTTAGGGCTAGGTAATTCGGTCATGTATCTAAGGGTGTCTTTGGGAAATAGCCAAAGCCCTGTTAAATAGGGGATGAAGGGGTATCCTCATCCCACCTCTTGAACCCTAGTCATTAGCACTACTACTCTCTCTAGTTTATCTCTCTAGTTCATGAGGTCCCTAGTGTAAGGATTTGCACTTTTTTTAAGTGGGAATCGGAGGCCTTACCCTCCGTAAAGCATGGTTAGTTCAATTTCGTGATTTGTGTCTCCGATTGTGCTTGTGATTTGTGTTCTTGCTCTTGTTCCCCTTTTCCCGAAATTGTTCATGGCTTGAGATCTTTGGCTATGGGCCATTTCGATCGATTCCATTTGAATCATTTTGTGCGGGGACGTGAGAAGAATGTTTGCACCGATGGGTTTCTCTTGATTCCTCACGAGCACATAGATTGTGTGATTTGAAGTTCGTGTTCCTGTTCTTGAGCACTTTTCCCTAATTTCTTTTCCCCCCATTGATTCGATCCAAATTGAGCCATGATCTCTTAGAGATAGATCACCAATAGTGTTGGGATCATGCCCACAAAATCTTGTTTCTATTGGTAAAGATTTGGTAGAGTTCTTGGGAAGTTTTGGAGAAGGGGATTCAAAATCGCCTTGGTTTTAGCCTCTGCCCGAGCAGGCGCGGACAGTCCGTCGTGTTGAGCTCGGACAGTCCGAGGGTCGGGCTCCGGCAGAGGCCCGCGGCTGTGTTCTCTGTGTTGCTTCGCGGACAGTCCGCAATCTGTCTGCGGACAATCCGCCGTTGGTTTTCTGTGAGCAACAGTGTTTCTATTTTTCTCTTTTGCTCCTTTTCTTCTGACCCGCAGATAGTCCGGGGTGTAAGGGCGGACAGTCCGCGACCAGTCCAGAAAATGTTCCAGAACATTGTGTTTTCGGACTTTTGGCCGGCGGACAGTCCGAGAGTTTTGGCAGACAGTCCGCAGTTGTCTTCTTCTCTGCGGCGGACAGTCCGAGTCTGGGGTTCGGATAGTCCGGGAATCCCCAGAAAGCTTGCGTTGCTTTGATTCTTCCGTGGCTTGTTCGTCGAGGTTTTCCGATCGCTCCGCTACACCTTTAGGACCTCTCCTAAGGTGTCCACCTTCTCGTTAGGTCGTGTGTGAGTCGAAGTTTTGGAAGTTGCATTTTGGGACAAGGGTCAAGCAATAGAAGTTTCTGAAAGGAATTTTTATTTGGCTCCCATTCACCCCCCCCTCTGGTCGCCGTTTTTCGTCCTTCATTTATTCATTACCTAGAGTCCACAAAAAGCCTCCAAAAAATTTCAATTTCCGCTGTCCTATCACCCTCTGTGCCTTGCAATTTCGTTTTCAGATTTGCTTTGTTGAGTTTGTGTCTGTGGTTTGAGTCAAGTTGCTGGTTTAGATTGTTTTCATAGTCGTAGTTCAACTGCACCATTGTTCTTCTTTGTTTCCGCCGCTATCCCATCCAACATTCCCAAACAACAAGTCGAATCCACCACATTATTCGACTTGCCACCGCTAGCCACCTTGTGTGAACTCTCGCCGCCGCGCAAACCCTAGATAGGTTGCCAGCCGCTGTTATTTTTGCCTGCATCGCAACCCTCCTTACATCATCTGGCGAATACCTACTGCTGTTAGTCACAGGGACTCTTGATCCTGTGATCAGTGTTGGAGTTTAGGGACTCTTGATCCTGTGATCGGTGTCGTCGTGTTGTGCCTTTCAAAACCATAACTTGACATACCTTTGGTAAAACATGCATAACTTTTCGCTCGTTTATTAGAAAAATCTGAAAAACATTGTGGAGCTTCTTGACACCCTTTGGAGCCAACCCAAACTTACCTATGGTCTGTTTGGTTTTGCCAAAATTATCAAAAAAAATCGGGAAAACAATGAAAAAAATTTGTGAAAGTTTTGCACGCTTTTCAGAGAACTTGCGGATTTTCTATAGACCACATCCCACCTCAGTTGAAGGTGCCAATTTTTTGTGGTTGCATCTTTTGTGATCCTTGTTCAAAGAAAAATATAAAAAGGTGAAAAAATAAAAAAAGTTTGATTCCTACTAGTGTCTTTTGGAAAAATCTGGGGAAATTCAGGAAAAAGGAAAAAATCCGAGCTTCTGGCTTGTTCTGTGAGTTCTTTTCATCGTCCTTTGTTTCATCTTGTTGCGCTACGTCTAGATACGTCTTAGCCAGCAATTGTGATTTGTAGTTTGGATACTTATTGAACTTAGCTAAATCTGCTTTCATTATTTGCTAATCCTTGCTGATCATAGTGTGCCTTCCCAAAGCTCCATATATACTTCAGTCAGCACAGGTTCATCTTGCAACTGTTACCATGCTCAACAACCGATTGCTTCGCCAATTTGGTCTTGTTACTGTTTGGCTTTGGTAAGAACACTTGGAAGATGGTGGTAAGCCGCTTGTGATTTTGCTTTCCACTTTCACCACCACCACCACTTGGTTCCTTTTAGTTGATAAGGATAATACTTTGGTGTTGTCTTTTTCTAACTTCTAACCATGGTAGGTTCTCTGACGGATTTCAATGAGTGCATGTCCAAGGGCGAACTTACAATGTTCATGACTGAACAACGCAATCTTATGATCGAGCTGACGTGCAACGTGAACAATCTGGTCACCCGCATTGAGCAGGTTGAGCAGCGCTGTCCACCTCCTCGTGATAATGATGAAGATGGAGATGTTTTTGATGATGGAGATGCGGATGCTAACAGGGATGCACGCAACCGTCGCCGCTACAACTTCAATCGTCGTGGTATGGGAGGTAATAATCATGGTAATAATGATCATTTCGTTAAAATTAAATTTAGCCTACCTCCTTTTGCTGGTAATATTGATCCTGAGGCATACTTAGATTGGGAGCTTGCTGTTCAACAAAAATTTGATTCTCATAATGTACCTGCTGAGCATAGAGTTAGACTTGCTACTAGTGAGTTTACTAATTTTCCTTTGTTTTGGTGGAGTGGTCTGTGCAATGCTGGTAATGTTGCTGCTGTGCCTCAAACTTGGAATGTTTTAAAACAACGTATGAAATCTCGTTTTGTTCCTCCTTATTACTAACATGATTTACATTTGAAACTATAAACTTTAAAACAAGATGATAAAGGCATAGAAGCATACTATCAAGAATTGCTTATTGGTTTAGCACGTTGTGGTATAAATGAATAGGATGATGATGCTAGTGCTAGATTCTTTGGTGATTTAAATCATGATATACAGAATATTCTTGATTATAAAGAATGACACACTTTTTCCCAATTGTATCATCTTGCTATTAAGGCCGAACGAGAAGTACATGGATGCACACAACAACAGCCTTTCATGTCTAACACTGGGAGGAATTTTTAGCAGCGCTTTGTGCCGGAGACGCCCAAGACATCAACATCTCCACACTCTTTTGGGGGTAAGTAAATTGTCTAATGTGCAGCTTCCAGAGTCGAAGAAAGGTGCCACGCCAGGTGTTTCTACTAGCCCCTCCTCCAGCGCTAAAATCATTTGCCACCGTTGCAAAGACATGGGACATAAAATTGCGGAATGCCCTAGTCCTGGCGCTTTCATTGTTACTGAGGATGGATATGTAAGTGCTAGTGATGTTGAAGATGATTTAGCCCTTGCTGCTAACCTTGCTGTAGATTCCACCGAGGGCGATCAAGATGAGGAGACAATTGATTCAGTGGCTGCCGCCGCAGGCTATCCTAGCCTTCTTGTGCAGCGTGTGCTGAGTTCACGTGTGGGACATGAAGAAGAGATGAACATCCAGTGCCACAACTTGTTCCACAGGTATCTCATTATGCAGGGTTGTTGTGTTCTCACCATCATTGATAGCGGGAGTTGCAACAACTTGGTGAGTTCAGATTTGGTTGAGAAGTTTGGCTTAACCACCCGACAACATTCGCATCCATATAAACTTCAATGGTTCAATAATAGTGGATAGACGAAGGTAACTAAATCAGCCCGCATTAGCTTTTTCACAGGCTCGTATCATGATACTGCTGATTTTGATGTTGTACCTATGCAAGCTTGTTCAATTTTGTTAGGACGTCCATGGGAATTTGATAATGATGCTTTACACCATGGTAGAACTAATAAATACACTTTCATGCATAAGGACAAGAAAATTACTTTGCTGCCTTTGTCTCCTACGGATATTGTTAAACATGCTAAAGAGATTAAAAATAAACCTCTGCAAAACATTGATAAAAATGGGATTAAGTTACCAGGAGGTGCTTTTCTTGCTACAACTTCTACTACTGCTGAGTTATGTGATAATCCTGATGCACCATGTTATACTATGTTTTGTCAACCTATTATGTCTTGTGCATTGCCTCCTGTCACTAACCTTTTGCAGGAGTTTGTTGATGGGATGGAGTCGAAGACGACTCCAATTATAGAAGGAGGGGATGATGAGGCCATAGCTATGATGGAGTCGAGGATGACTCCAATTAAAGGAGAGGATGATGAGGAGATCACAACGCTGGACACGTCTTTTCCAAGTTGCAACTCATCTCCAACTCAGCTGTCACGTCGACTTCGAGTCTGTTTCGGAGTCCAGGACCAGAAAGGAGTAAAATGGACGCCTAGGATGCATACGGACTCCGTTTTAGATGGTTCACCCACAGATGGAAAGATAATTTCATAAGGAAACCAATGGCGTTGGTTTGAAGCACAAATGCCTTCTGAGTAACCGGGAAACGTCGAAACAAGTCAGCATTCAGAATCTGTTCCGGTGCTGCGTCACCTATTTTGGGCCAACTGTGCCATGTATCGCGAGTCGGGCCTTAAGCCCATGTTGGGGGCGCCCCCCTGGTCTCCACAAACCCTAGGATGTCTCTCCCTTATATTCCACGTAGCCGCCGCCGTTGAGACTCGGGTTTTGTTTAAGAGTTTAGTTTTCCATCGAGAAACTGAATCGTTCATTGTAACTGTGTCAATTAGTCCTTTTACAATGATCCAGGGCCCTCGTTCTTGATCTTCTCCACTTTGTCGATTAATCCTTTGGAACCAAGTTCTTGAACCTCTATTAATATTCGCATCATTCTTATTTGCAATTTCAGTTTGCGTGTTTATACCTTTTTGCTTGTGTTCTTCGATTCGCTTGCAGGAAAAGCCTTATTGGCGAGGTCAATCAAGTTGTGCTTAGTTGATAACCAACGGAGCAGTGGTGTAACGGTTGCAGGGTTCGAATCGTGTCTGATTTGAAGCCAGATCGCCAATGTCAAGTTCTCCATAGATCGAATTTATCGGTTACCTCACGGAAGACCGGGACACTCCTCATCATCCAGCTTGGGGAGAGCACCCCCATACTCAGCTAAGTATTACTACCTATCAGTTTTCATATCTATACTTTGATAAAAATAAAAAGATGCATAATTATAGAAACCCAATAAATATTTTCCCGTTTATATATGTGTGTTTTTGATTAGTTAAGAGTTTGATAAATAAATAATAGGAGAGAATAAAATAGCTATGTTAAAATGAACTCCAGTAATAAACTCTTAACATGGAAATGATGAATAGTTGCTCTGTCGTAATACCTTTCAAGTACCTAGTTTTCAAATTTGAACTCTCTCTCAAGTTTAGGCATAATTGTTATGATTTGAAATTTTCTCTGAACCTAAAACTTGTGGGAAAAGTACCTGATCTAAAGTCTAAGTCGTTGACGAATATGATATGGGAAGGTTTGAGTTGCTATTTATCTGTTCCTAGAGATACTAGAATTCTGGAGAATTTGATCTTTTGAAAACTTTAAAAATTCTACATGATGAGTTTTTGTATGACGAGAGTTTAAATTCCTACCACAACAAGATATACATGCTTACTAGATTAGGAAACCACACATTTTTACATACTGCTTATGAGCATTGAGTGTGGTCAAGCTGTGCCACCCTCACGAACTAGTCATGCGGTTTAAATCAAGATTCTCACACACACATACATGCTGCTTCTATCCTCAGAAGTACGCATTCACTTACACTACACCCACATACGCTACTTCTACCTCAGAAATACGCATCCATATACACTCCATCCACATAAGCTGCTTCTATCCCAGAAGTACGCGTCCACATATATCCACTCATTTCTATCTCCAAATCCACCCACCAATAACATTCTACTCCTAATCCGGGAGAGAATAGAAACACATAAATATTCTCCTATTCCTGTTTTATCCCTATGAAATAAAGGCTCCAGTCAGCTTTCGCTTTATACCTCTACAAGGATGAGTGCTCTTGAAAAAAAAGAGATACGAGGAAATAAAAAGGGCAAAATGTCCGCCAACCTCGAAAATTAAAAAAGTGAGATGAGAGGTAAAATGGGCAAGTGTCCGACAGTAGAATTAGGGGTACAAGATACCCACCTGAAAAAAAAAGAAAAAGAAATATATATATATATATATATACATACATATTATCGAGCATCTCATTCCCTTCGAAAGGTTTCAAATACAAGAAAGGTATATCCATAAAAAAGGAGCAAAAGTAGAATTAGACTTCCACCATCTTTATCATCATCATCACCATCACCATCATCACACACCATTCATTTGCCACACATGCACATCTTGATTTGACTTATTGACCTGCTCCTTTGGATCCGTGGTTTGGCTATGCAACATATGTCTTGTAAGTATTTTATACGCTATCTCCCACCTATGAGCTCCAGATATTAGCCTTTAGAAGTAGGGTGAGGGAGAGAAGGCAATACCACAATGCCTTATACCACAAATACCACATATTTGAGAGAAAGCCATACACCATCAATGCCTTGGTAAGGATCTAGAAATACCACAAAGGAGCGACTGAGAGAGTCATACAAGGAATCTCTGAGTTTTATTTTGAAAACCTACAAAAAACTCCGGAGCTATAGTTGATCAAAGAGCAGGTCCATGGTGCTTGGCTGGACCGTTCTGTCTTTCAACTACCCAAGACAAAGGTGACGGTTACAAGCCCCATGGAGGAAGGTAAAATGAATATGTTTTTTATCTTAATAGTTGATCTAACCTAGAGACGAGATCTTATTTGAAAGCATGTGTACCTGTAAGGCATGAAAGCATTGCAGCAACTCCTGATCCATCACTGAGTCTATCTTTGCTTAGGGACGAGCAAAAGGTAAGCTTGGGGGAGCTTGTTGATGGTCCTTAAGTACCAAAATCAACCTTCAACTATGAAACGAAAAGGATCTATATGAAACCAATACTTAGAAATAGGGTTTACACTGATAGAATTCCACGAGTTTTGGTCAATGTCTATTTCTGCAGGGGATATCAGGAAATATGGAGGAAAGGCCCACATGTCATGATTACATAGAGATAAACACCATTCGTATAAACAAGAATACTCTAGAAGAGTCAAGAAGGCGAAGGAAGGAACCAGAGGCTGAGCGGGCCCAGGGGTAGGGCGCCCGCCCTAGGTCAAAGACCAATGGGCCTTGCCTATGGGACCACCTCTCCACCTCCTTTGAGGTTGCATCTAAGCCCTCCATTAAGGTTGGTTTGATCCGATGACCAACGTTCATTTGAGGAGGCTATATAAGGAAGGCCCCCTGACCCTGAGGAGAAGAGCCTCTCTGACCTAATTCATTATTCATCATCCATCTCAAGAGGAGAAGCCCCTGATCAAGCCCTAGAGCCACCACATCAACTAGATCTCTAGTTTAGCATAGCTATATAGGATTAGAACTAGAAGGAGTCAATTTCGATTGGTTTCTGGATCTGTCAAGAGGATTATTGGTAATTCTCTCTCTAGTTCTTCATTGTTATTCATTTGTTCTTCAATATTATGGATATGACTTTGCTCTACTTCATTATATTGTTTATGATTTTACTCTATTCGTTTATGTTCTTAGTTATATTGTTCTTAGTCTATTATGGTCATATACTTGGCTTAGTTAGATCTGAATCATATCCATGTTTAGGATCGTATAGCGTTTATCCACTAGTACTATGGGTAAATAATAGATATTGTGTAGGCGTGGTGCCTAGACCATATTTATCTGCGATTGTACCCTACATTCCGGATCGTGAGGTAGTTCGTGGGAGTGACAGTCCTGTTGAGTCCTTTGTAGTCCTCCTCCCGTTTGTAGGGCAGGCAGAGCAGTACTATTACGGGGAAGTGATTGTTATGTTTCTCATCTTCCTTAGTAATACTCACTACACATGAATATCTCTTATCTTGCCATGATTGCCAAGTGTAATTGCACTAATCATAGTATGCTAGAGTGTATAGTTAAGAATGACTTAGGAAATATCTTTGTAGTTTGTCCTAATTCCATGCTAATGACTTGCTAGAATATCTGTTGAGGTGCTTATCATTATCTTATGTGGCTACATATATGCTGATCAGTATTTATCTTTTGTCACTATTCATTCATTATCTATATCTTATGTGACACTTATCATGTACTAAGTGAGATAGATGAAAACTCTCCATTACACATGCCGTGATACTCATTAATCATCTTTTTATTCATTCCTCATTTATTCCTTAGTATCCCTTCCCAGTGGTAAAAATATAAATAACGATACCTGGAATACTCCTGGTTAAAATGCTACATCAATATAATCTATGCGCTTGCAGAAACACATTTATATTTCATTAGAACAATTGCATATTTCAATACCGCACCTCTCTAGCATGTTGGGGATGACAACCTAGCTTAAGTGTCATAAGAAGTGTCAACAGGGATCTACGTCGATACTCCCTTGGGGGGCTTCGGCGCGCCGGTGCCGGTGACCGATCGCGCCGGGGTCTTTCGTGCTTGCCATCGTTGTGAGGTGGGGATCCTCGCCTGTGCTCCCTTGGAGGGCTTTGGCATGGTGGTGAAGGCGCTCGATCGCACCGGGGCCCGTCGAGCTCTTCGTCATTGTGGGGTGGGGATCCTCGCCTGTGCTCCCTCAGAGGGCTTCGGGGTGGTTTCTGATGTGGGACTGGGCGGAGAATTTGGGCAAAGGACCCGTTTTGTTAACCTGGACCACTGCTGCCATGATGTGGGCTTCTATCTTCTCGATATGGGGTGTGGAGGGTAGCTTGGATAGCTCACAGGCAGCTACCGCTAGATTGGCGCTGGGGGTCGGGTACACCGAGATGTTACCCATCTGGTCGAACTGGTGCTGGAGGTTGCGTCGTGGCGAGCGATCATGATTCCTCTGCTCCTTCTCGAGCGATCATGTTGTTCTCATACGAGTCGTTCCTGCTCGCGGCGCTCCTCATCGCGTCTCTCCTGCTCACGACGCTCTAGTTCGTGCCTCTGCGTGTGCTCGGCGTTGTGATGTTCTCTTGCGATGCGGTCGGCAGAGACTTGAAAGACAGCCCCCTCCGAATCCCGGAGGAAACTCCGGGAAGCTGCTTGTCGATCCGGAGGAGTCGGTAGTTTCGGGCCTCGTAGTGGCGGTCGAGCCCGATGAGATCGTGCCATCAAGGGATACTGCCTGGTCGGAGTCATTGGGTACTGCGGAGATGACGACTATGTTCATTACAGGTGCCACCGGGATCTGGTTGAAGGTTGATCGGAGTGTTTGGCGGTGGAAGATCACCGCTTGGTTGCTGAGCCCAAGAGGCATCATTGGGGAAGGACGAACGCCCCTGGTCATCACAGCCGCCGTTTTTACTAGGGTCCAGCTATGGCGTGGTCGGCGGCCGTGATGACCGGACAGTCGACGTCACGCCTCTTGCACGAGGTCAACGCAGTCGATGATAGCAGCGTTGGAAAGATCGATGGCATCGACCAGATCGTCGATGCTGATCTCTCGAGGGTAGTACTCTGGCATGGTGGGATGGCGTGCGGGTGGCGGCACATTCGCCCCGCACGGTGTAGATCCAACAGTCCAAGATATAGATCCGATCTGGAGCACAATGTCGGTCGCTAGGAGAACCATCAAATTAGGGAAGGTGACTGCTTGACAAGCCATGAAGTTGATGCACACACCCCCTTGTGATGGATGAATAACAATATGAAGAACCAATCACAATATTGGCGCTGGAGACAAGAGTAGTCGGGAGACAAGATTGACACAATGATTTTCTCCTGAGGATCACTTGGTTGCCACCAAGCTAGTCTACATTGTGTCGATTACTCAAATGGTGATTCGATGGCTAATAGGCAATCACAAGCCTAGCCCACTACTCGGGCGCCACAAGAATCCACCCAAATGAGAGTAACTCAATGACACAAGCAATCAACTAGAGTTACCCTTTAGCTCTCCACCAAGGTGGGTACAAGCCCTCTCACAATCGTTGAAGCCGGCCACGAACAATCACCAATCGTTCCGAAGATTCCTCAATCTCCCAAGTCATCTAGGTGTTGGCAAACACCAAGAATAACAAGAAATCCCACGGCGACGACGATGACCAAGTGCCACTAAGATGCAATGCAATGATTGTTGGTATTTCTTATGACTATTGGATAAATCCGCAAGAGCGCACAGATTATACCGTTGTAGCACTTCACCTAAGAGTATTCCATGGTATCATAATTTATATTTTCCCAAGGGAAAGCTGAGCTAGAAATGATAATTAGAGAGAGATCCTAGAGAGCACCTCAACTTAGTACCAACTAGTATAGGGGGGTAAACGATATATGTGATAGGAAGGGGTGATGAATGAATAAGCCAAGGTAAATGATACTTAGAATGGACTAGGTAGAACAGCTAGGTGGGAGGACAACGAGAGAGTATAGGGACTCCTATGTAATTCACTCTACTTCAATATACTTTGTCAATTAACTAGTCTAAATACTATAATTTGTCTCCTCAATACAAGTATGCTAGGCAAAGGGATAGATCAATAGGAGGACAAAACTCCTACCGGACCGCGCCCTCTTTTTATGGGGGTCTTTACCTTTTAAGAACTTACCTAAGAACACGTGGTGGAATACAAAGACTAGACAAGGCTGACACTCTTTTGCTAGCTACCACAAACAATCCGTGCAATAAGTGGTAACCAAGGATAAGGTGATATATAAGCACCACGCTTACACAAAACTTATTACTTTGACTACGATCTATAATCAAAGCACCCTATGACAGGCAATGATCGCCTTTCCCAAGTTGTAACTCATCTCCAACTCAGCTGCCACGTCGACTTCGAGTCTGTTTCGGAGTCTAGGACCAGCAAGGAGTAAAACGGACGCCCAGGACGCATCCGGCCTCCGTTTTCGATGATTCACCCACAGATGGAAAGATACTTTCATAAGGAAACCAATGGAGCCAGTTTGAGGTCTAAATGCCATATGAGTCATTGGGAAACGTCGAAACAAGTCAGCGTCCAGAATCTATTCTGGTGCTGCGTCACCCAATTTTGGGCCCATGGCCCATGTATCAACTTGGGTCCATTAGGGACTCATCCTAGGGTTGTAGGATGACCCAAGGACCCTTGTGGTCGTCCTCCCTCCTCCTTATATCCCCCTAGAGCCGCCACAAACAGATTGGGTTTTGTTTTAGAGTTTAGTTTTCCATCGAGAAACTGAATCGTTCATTGTAACTGTGTCGATTAGACCTTTCACAGTGATCTAGGGCCCCTCATTCTTGATCTCCTCCACTATGTCGATTAGTCCTTTGGAACCGAGTTCTTGAACCCTCTATTGATATTTGCATCATTCATATTTGCAATTTTAGATTGTGTGTTTATACCTTCTTGCTTGTGTTCTTCGATTCGCTTGCAGGAAAAGCCTTATTGGCGAGGTCAATCAAGTTGTGCTTGGTTGATAACCAACGGAGCAGTGGTGTAACAGTTGCAGGGTTCGAATCGTGTCTGATTTGAAGCCGGATCGCCAACGTCGAGTTCTCCACAAGTCGAATTTATCGGTTACCTTACGGAAGATCGAGCCACTCCTCATCAATTGGTATCAGAGCTTTAGGCTTACCGCGAGGTATAATTTTGTTTGCCTTAGCTTCATATTTGTTCATTACCTAGAGTCCACAAAAAGTCCAAAATAAATTTCAATCTCCGCTGTCCTATCACCCTTTGGGCCTTGCAATTTCGTTTTCAGATTTGCTTTGTTGAGTTTGTGTCCATGGTTGAGTCAAGTTGCTGGTATAGATTGTGTTCGTCGTCGTAGTTCAACCACACCGTTGTTGCTGTTCTTTGTTTTCGCCGCTATCCCATCCACCGTTCCCAAACAACAAGTCGAAGCCACCACTTTACTCGACTTGCCACCGCTAGCCGCCTTGTGTGATCTCTCGCCGCCGCGCAAACCCTAGATAGGTTGCCAAACGCTGTTTTTTTTCGCATGCATCGCAGCCCTCCTTACATCATGTGGCGAATACCTACTGCTTTTAGTCACACGGACGTTGGTCTTGTGATCGGTGTTGGAGTTTAGGGACGCTTTGCCCTAACTGTCGTTGCCACTGTCGTTGCATCTCTTGTGATCCTTGTCCAGAGAAAAATATAAAAAAAATAGTGAAAAAATAAAAAAATGTTTGATTCCTACTAGTGCCTTTTGGGAAAATCCGGGGAAATTCAGCAAAAAGGAAAAATACGAGCTAGTTGCTTGTTCTGTGAGTTCCTTCCATCGTATTTTGTTTCATCTTGTTGCGCTACGTCTAGACACGTCTTAGCCAGCAATTGTGATTTGTATTTTGGATACTTATTGAACTTAGCTAAATCTGCATTCGTTATTTGCTAATCCTTGCTAATCATAGTGTGCCTTCCCAAAGCTCCATATATACTTCTGCCAGCACAGGTTCATCTTGCTACTGTTACCACACTCAACAACCGATTGCTTCGCCAATTTGGTCTTGTTACTGTTTGTCTTTGGTAAGAACACTTGCAAGACGGTGGTAAGCCGCTTGTGATTTTGCATTCCACTTTCCACCACCACCGCCTCCACACCACCACTTGGTTCCTTTTAGTTGATAGGGATAATACTTTGGTGTTGTCTTTTTCTATATTCTAACAATGTCAGGATCTCCGACGGATTTTAATGAGTGTGTGTCCAAGGGCGAGCTTACAACGTTCATCAATGAACAACACAATCTTATGAACGAGCTGAATTGCAACGTGAACAATCTGGTCACCCGTATTGAGCAGGTTCAACAACGTTGTCCACCTCCTCACGACAATGATGCAGATGGGGATGTTTTTGATGATGGAGATGAGGATGCTGACTGTTGGCACAAATTATGATCAATTTTTACATATCTAAAATGTTGCCACGAACCCAAGGATCAAGGATAAACAAACACATCATGAGCATATTCTATCAAATAACCAGTTTCACATGTCCATGAGTGTTTGAGTGCAGGAATGAACAAATGAAGCAAATGAGAGCCAGTGGGACCCACATAGGGGGTCGGCCGACCACCCTGTGGGCTCACCTGGCTCCTCTCTCGGCCATGATCCAAGAGAAGCATCCCAGAGTGATTTTCAACCCTTGGATCACTCTGTGTTTTCTCTCAACGGCTCACAAGCAAAGCACATGGATCCATGGCCTGTTGGTATTTATTATGCTCATGTAGAATATTCCGCAAGCGCACAGAAATACCGTTGTAGCATTTCACCCAGGAGTATTCCAGGTGTTGACACCATTTTTCGTACGGGTCAATATTGAGCCAAGTGTGTCGATCGGCAACAAGGTAAAACATTGTCTCTCATCGGCATCAAGATACCACTAGTGAAAGATGTGTTTGCCGATGAGGAGGTATTACCAATGAAACAAAAAAATTGTCGATCAGAAATGTTGCCAATGGATGTGAGATGATGCGGCTGACGTCAGCAAGGAGGTGCCGATGATAGTAGAAGGAAAGTGCGGATTGAAGGAATTTGTCGATGGAAAGTTTCATCATAAGGGAGGTGGATAAGGAAACTAGTAATTTTATGCTAGTATTATTGTTTTAGTTTAAGTCTGACTCTTGCACGAGTCGTTTTATTTCCTTAAAAATAGGAGTTCCGTTTAGGTATGAGTCGTGTCTTCTGACAACTCCTTTACCGGAGTATAGATATGTACCTAGGGGCGATGTAAAAAACAATCAATAAAAATACACCTATTACTTTTCATCTACTTTTCCAGCATCTACTTTTTCGCACTAATTCTAGCATATCCACGAGTTCTTACGACACCTCGACGGGCTGCATCTACTTGATCCTCGTCAAGCCCGCAAGTTCCGCGTTTTGAGCAAATTGAGCCTTGACGTCCGGGCGCATCGCTGTCGTCTCGTTCAAACTTGTTCTAGTTATCGTCCTTGTCGATTAACTGGTCAAATCGACTGGCACACCTTTGGATATCGAGTTCGGGTATAAGCCTGAGGTGTTCACAGATCCGACACTTTTTGTGTCAACACCTCTTTGGGCACACCCGGTGGGACCCTAGATACATCTCTTGATTACGATCATGGGTGATTCTACTGACGTCAATCCAAGGAATGCCATCGAAGTCTCCGAAGCAGATCTGAAAGATGATCAGAAGCAGGCTATGGAGCAGGCTATGGAGGACTTACAAGATATGGTTAATACCGCGTTAAATCAGGCGTTGATTAACCACTCTATGGTGTTGTCCAATATTGTATATAATGCTGTCATGCAATCTTTCAAAGAAGGGCAACCACCTAAATATGTCGGTCCGACGTATCATCAACCTGGGTCGGCATTTGCTACAATTTCATCGGCGGCTCCAGCATTCCAGCCTGTAAATCCTTCTGCTGATGAAGTTGCACCGACAAGATCAAGCCCTGCAAGCGTCGTTCGGCTAAGCACCGATCCAGCGGCGTCAGCAGCATCAGGACAGATGGTCCCGAACCGGACGGCTCCCGCTAACTGGTGGGGGTACGGTATGCCTCCAGATTCGTCTGCCGATGCCAAGTTGATCCAAGACAATGCGGCGGGGAAGGCTCCTGTGGAATTGGCGACATTGGCAAAACCGATGAGCCCGGCGATGCATCATGCTGCGTCCGCTCCAAACATGCAGTTGCCGCTGGGGAGTGTTCAGATGGTCGTACCCAAGATGTCTTGCGGGCAACCATCGGCAAATGCGTTGCCGATGCAACAGGATAGAAACAGTTATAAACTATCCTATGATGATGACGAACCCTCCAACGGGGGTGTTAGTGCATCAAGGGGGTCCATTCATTGACTATTCCAGGATGCAGGAACAGCAGGCGCCGGGCAATTACCAACTATCGGCATGTCACATGCCGATGACCCACAACCCTGTGTGGGCCAGTCCAATTCAACAATAGGTGGTGCAATCTGGGCACCAGATAACGAGGGCGCAGCAATACCCTTACCCGGCCATCGTTCAGAATGAGACATCAGTGTATCGGCCAGCGGTGTCCCAATACACCCCAATTGGTGTCCAAGGATATACATAGGCAAGTCAGCCGATGCATAATATTCAACAAGGTGGTGTTACGCCTACGCCAATTGGGCCAGCTTACCCACTACAGAGGCAAGAGGGGATGTATCAACCAGTCCAGCCGATGAATGTCCAGCCTGCGCATCGGCAGGATCAAGATGCATACTGGGCCGATAAGATCGCCGAAGTGATGAAAGAACAGTTCGGCATCAAGCCTAAGGTTAATACGTATTCTTATCGGACGCCATTTCCTCCAGCGTACGACTTAATTCCTCTTCCGAATCGGTACAAGGTGCCAGATTTCACGAAATTTTCTGGCCAAGATGATACGTCGACGATGGAGCATATCAACCGCTTCATTATCCAATGTGGAGAAGCAGCTACAAGAGATGAACTAAGGGTGAGACTGTTTTCGTCATCCTTGTCTGGATTGGCATTTGCGTGGTTCATCTCGCTTCCTCCAAACTCTGTAATTGCTTGGGCCGATCTAGAGAAGCAGTTTCACAGATACTTCTTTTCTGGCGTCAATGAGAAGAGAATTACCGATTTAGTCAAGCTAAAGCAACGTAATGATGAATCGGTGGAGGGCTTCGTGCAAAGGCTTTGGGACGTGAAGAACAAGTGCTATAGCCTGGTGCTTGATGATCGACAGTTGGCATATTTGGCCTTCCAAGGATTACTGCCACACATCAAAGACAGGTATGCGTCTCAAGAGTTCGAAATCCTAAGTCATCTCGTGCAGAGAGTTGCCGATGAAGAGGTCAAAGCTTTCGAACCTAGGAAGACCTGGAGCAAGAAGGTGTCCTTCGTTGAAGAAGATTCTGAGTTAGATGAAGGAACCGATATCGGCGTCGCTGAGTGGGTAAAAGACAAGAAGCCGATATCTTGTCCGTTCGGTCAGAAGGAGGCTGAGAGGTTCACTTTTGACACTACTAAAGCCGATAGGATATTTGATCTCCTGCTTCAAGAAGGCCGAATTAAGTTGCCTCCTAATCAAGTAATTCCATCGGCTGAAGAGCTCAGAAGTTCCCGAATAATATGGTGGAAGCTAGTGGAAAGGTTAAAGTCCTGACGTCGGAAGTCACCAAGAAGGATACATCGGTAGACCCCAAGCATCAGATAGATGTGCGTGATGTGAAGGGAAATAAGCATGCAGATGATAAACGAGCCAAGGGGGTGGCTGACGAGAGTAACAACATCAGGAGATCTCGGGGATACGACATCGTGATCACGCACAGGCAACCACGATAGGAATATCGATGCTCTCAAGAGGAGCAATATCGGCAACAGGAGGAAGAAATGAACCAGGAATGGCGACGACATAAGGATCATTGGAATTTCCCTTTCTTCATTCATTGTTGGGAAGAAGGCATCAAGCTGCCTACTGCCGATAATTGTCCTGAATGCAATGGATACTATCCCGCTGATCGGTCAGAAAAAAGGTCCCGCTTTGAGAGCCACAGACCGAATTATGCTCGGCCGATCAAGGGAAAGGAATCAGTACATGATTGGTTGGGGGCAAACTCAGTGTGCACGATAGGCTTGGCAAGTGCGTCCGTCGAGAGGACCTCGAAGAGAAGGCTAGTGCAAGGGTACCCGATGAAGAAATATTCTCTAGAGATCCAAATATAAGGGGTGACACAAGCCGGCACGATGAGAGGCAGTACCAGCCAGTTTGGAAGACTAAGCTTCCTCAATGGTGTCCTAAAGGCCTAACAAAGACTCAAAAAAGAAGGATCCAATGTGAACGCCAAAACGATCTGAATCATGGTGGAAGTCCTTCAAAGGAAGAGTCTCCAGTTTTGGAGTGGAGGCCAAAACACCAGACGGGGAGTCCATCGGCAGATGTCAACATGGTTGTTATGTTGCCGATGGAGTTTATGGCACCTGATGCTGAAGAAGAAGCCGCTAGTAGGGCTTAGCTAATGCTAGATCTAATGGCAGCTATCTTTGAGAAGCCTGCCGATGATGAGAGGCAGCATCTAAGGGCCTTGTTTGTCAAGGGCAAAGTCGATGGGAAACCAGTGTCAAAGATGTTAGTCGATGGTGGAGCGTCGATTAATATAATGCCGTATGTCGTGTTCAAGAAGATTGGGAAAGGTGACCAAGACTTAGTCAAGACGGACATGAAGCTAAAGGATTTTGAAGGCAATGTGTCACTAGCTATGGGAGCGGTGTGTGTAGACTTGACCATCGGCAACAAAACTTTGCCGATGACGTTTTTCATGATCAGCGGTAAAGGGACTTACAATTTACTCCTGGAAAGGGATTGGATTCATGCTAATTTCTGCATCCCTTCTATGATGCACCAGAGCCTTGTGCAGTGGGTAGGAGATCAAATCGAAGTAGTTCGAAGTGAGGTCCCGTCAATTGTTGCATCGGCGGAGTTAGAGACTTATGAGAAGACCAGATGCATATCTGGTAAAGCTTGGGATATAGAATTCCTCAAGGTGGCTGATTACCGGATTACGCCGATCCAAGCAGTCGGCTCTGAAGAAGAGATTTAATGAATCAGTTCGCCGATGACGGAAAACTGGGGCAGGGATTCACATCAGCCGATGATTTGCTGGAAATAGACATCGGCGACGGTAGCAATCCTAGGCCAACTTTTATTAGTGCTAAGTTAGATTCCCAATGTAAGCAACAGTTGAGTAATTTACTGAAAGAATATAAAGATTGTTTTGCTTGGGATTATACAGAAATGCCTGGTTTAGACCGATCAATAGTTGAACATCGGTTACCTATTAAATCGGGTTTTCAACCACATCGGCAGCCAGCACGCCGATGCAATCCTAATGTATTGCCCGATATTAAAACTGAGATTACAAAGCTAATCGAGGCTGGTTTATTCGGCAATATCGATATGCCGAGTGGATTTCTAACGTGGTTCCTGTATATAAAAAAATGGAAAACTTTGTGTTTGTATTGATTTCAGGAATCTGAATAAAGGTACGCCAATGGACGGTTATCCAATGCCAGTTGCCGATTTACTAGTTGATGCCTCTGCTAGACATAAGATTATCAGTTTTATGGATGGTAACATTGGATATAATCAAATATTCATGGCTGAAGAAGATATATCCAAAACTGTTTTTAGGTGTCCAGGCCACGTCGGTTTGTTTGAATGGATCGTGATGACTTTTGGCTTGAAGAATGTCGGTGCTACTTATCAAAGAGGAATGAATTTTATCTTTCATAAGTATATCGGCACATTGGTCGAGATCTATATTGATGATGTGGTGGTGAAATCCGAAGACTTTCAAAAGCATCTTGCCGATCTACAAAAAAATTTGGAATGCACAAGGGAGCATGGACTTAAGATGAATCCGAATAAGTGTGCGTTTGGCGTATCGGCAGGTCAGTTCCTAAGGTTCATGGTGCATCAAAGGGGTATAGAGATCGGCAGAAAATCCATTGATGCGATTAACAAGGTGGTCGCTCCTACGAACAAGACTGAGCTGCAATCTTTGATCGACAAGATTAATTTTATCAGAAGATTTATATCTAATTTGTCCGGGAATATTAAATCTTCTAGCCCATTATTGAAGCTAAAAGCCGGTCAAGAATTTGTGTGGAGAGAAGAGTAGCAATTGACTTTGGAAGAAATTAAGAAGTATCTGGTGAATCCTCCGGTGTTAATTCCACCTCAACATGGGAAACCCTTCAGATTATATTTGTCTACCGATGACGGTGTTATCGGGTCGGCATTGGTTCAAGAATTTGAGGGGAAAGAACGTGTGATTTATTATTTGAGTAGGAGGTTGGTGGACACTGAAACCAGGTATTCGGCCGTTGAGAGATTATGTTTATGTTTGTGCTTCTCTTGTACCAAATTAAGACATTATTTGCTATTGGCCGAATGCACCGTCATGTGTAAGGATGATGTGGTTAAGTATATGTTGTCAATGCCGATTTTGAGTGGGAGGACCGGCAAATGGATTTTGGCGCTGTCAGAATTTGATCTAAGGTATGAATCAGCTAAGGCAGTTAAAGGATAGGCGATGACTGATTTTGTTACTCAACATTGTGGTGTGCTAAATTCCGTAGAAATTGCTCCTTGGACTCTATTCTTTGATGGTTCCACATGTAAGGAAGGAGCGGGTATCAGCGTTGTGTTGGTCTCGCCCCGAGGGGAAAAGTATGAAATCTCATTGCCGATTGTTGCTACTTCGATGAATAATCAGGTTGAATACCAGGCGTTGCTGAAGGGGTTGGAGTTGCTCAGAGATGTGTGTGCTGATGTCGTTGATGTCTTTGGCGATTCTATGTTGGTAATCAATCAGTTGATTGGAACATATGAATGCAGAAGTGATATTTTAATTGAGTATCATGGGATGTGTTTACAATTGTTGAAGGGATTCAGAGAGTATCGTCTTGATCATATTCCCAGGTTGCACAACGAAGAAGCCAACCGATTGGCGCAACATGCTTCGGGGTATCAGCCGATTCAAGAAGTGATGACATCGATAACGGTCACCGATGACTGGAGAAAAGAAGTTGTCGATTACTTAAGAGATCCGTCTAGGAAAGTTGAAAGGCGGTTAAGGTTTCAGGCTACCAAGTATGTGCTCCTTGATGATGAATTGTATTATCGGACAATTGATGGAGTTTTGCTCAGATGCCTTGATGGAGAGGAATCGAAGAGGTTGATGGGTGAGATTAATGAGGGGGTATGTGGAGCGCATCAATCGACATTTAAGATGAAGTGGATGATTAGGTGAAATGGGTATTATTGGCCGACAATTCTTGAGGACTGTTTTAAGTACTTCAAAGGGTGTCAAGATTGTTAGAAATTTGGTAATGTTCAGAGGGCACCTACGTCGGCGATGAATCCTATAATCAAGCCTTGGCCGTTTAGAGGATGGGCCATCGATCTCATTGGTCAAATTTATCTACCGTCGAGTAAAGGGCATAAGTTCATACTTGTTGCTACCGATTATTTCACAAAGTGGGTTGAAGCTATCCCATTGAAGAATGTGACATCGGCAAACATGATAAATTTTGTGAAAGAACACATTGTTTACCGATTTGGTATTCCTCAAACTATTACAACCGATCAAGGAACCATGTTCACATCGGGGGAGTTTGACGAATTTGCTACCAGTATGGGGTTTAAAGTTTTGAATTCATCTCCGTATTATGCTCAATCTAATGGTCAGGCCGAGGCGACCAATAAGGGAGTAATTAAGCTTATCAAGCGCAAAATTGAAGAAAACCCTAGGAGGTGGCATGTAGTGCTGAATGAAGCTTTGTGGTCATATCGGATGGCGTGTCATGGTGCTATTAAAGTTTCACCATATCAGTTGGTGTATGGACACGATGCTGTCCTGCCTTGGGAAATTAAAACTGGTTCTAGACGGTTATTTTCTCAAGATCAGTTAACAGCCGATGAGTATGATATCCTTATGAACGATGAATTAGAAGATTTAGCAGGTCATCGGCTAAGAGCTCTAATCAGTATCGAAGAGAACAAGAGATGGGTTGCCAGATGGTATAACAAGAAGGTAAAAACGAAGGAGTTTGCGATGGCGATCTGGTGTGGAAATTGATTTTACCGATTGGGACTAAGAGTTCAAAGTTTGGGAAGTGGTCTCCTAATTGGGAAGGTCCTTTTCGGATAAAGCAGTCTACTCCAGGTAATGCCTATATTTTGGAAACCCTCGAAGGAGCTGCATTTTCCAGAGCAATAAATGGCAAGTATCTGAAGAAGTATTATCCTAGTATTTGGATGGATGTATGAAAGCAATACGTATATGCTGATGACAAAGTTATCATATAAGGGACATCGGTAGGAAGACGTTAAAAGTTATATTACAGACGGATCGACTTGTCAAGCTCAGGAGTAACAAGTTACAACAAGGTTTGAATACATAAAATCGCACGAGGGCGAACTTGGTCGGCTTCTTCTATTTCCCTGGTGTCGTCGTCGGCAGTGCCATCAACTGTCTTGGCCTTTCTCCTCAGCAGAAGAGCTTCGTGAGCGTTGGCATCTCTTTCCTGCTGCAAAGCTTTGGCTATGATAGGGAGCTGGGTCTTCTTCTGGATGGCCGATTCTAAGGCTTTATCCACTCTCTTCAGCTCGGCCAGCAGCTCTTCTTTTTGTGCCGACAGACGGTTGATCTCTTGATCAAGTTCGGTGCCAGAGGCTTCTAGGCGACCAATGTCCTTGTGCTTTTCGTCTGCCATTTGTTTGAACTTGGATATTTCTTCTTCAAGTTTTGTTTGAGTAACTCTGTCGGCAATACGACCTAAAGCCTTTTTGTATTGGAGTTGCCGACTCTCAAGGAAAGCTGCCTGGAAGAGTGGTTCTTCGATATCGGCAGGTAGTTGATCTTAGATTTCCTTGAAAGCTGCCCTTACTGCACTAGAATCTTGGACCAGTTGGGATGTACTTTGTTGCAGTAGGAGCAGTAGGGCTTCAAGTTTGGATTTCAGTTCTGCCGATACGACAGTTGAAGTTTGGGTAGAATCTGCCTCTTCATCGGCATCTTCTGGAACGTTGACAGCAAAAGAGAATAGGCTGTTGGGAGAATATTGGGCCTGGATAGATAAAGAATCAAAATATGTTAGGAAAGAGCTTGTGTCTCACGGATTTGTAATAGAAGTAATCGGTTTACCTGCTTTAAAGCAATTTCTCGCCTTTGTCTTGACTGAGTAGCCGATGCGACCGTATCTTGAGGATCGGCAATGGTTGCCAATGAGCTCGCCTTAGTAGAAGGATGGTTGGTGTTGGAGCTGGTGCTGGTGTTGGCGTCGCTTCCACTGGCTTCTGATGGGGAGTTGCTGCCCTTTGGTCAGGGGTTTCATCTGGTGCTGATGTTGGTACCGATGCCGATGCCGTTTCTGTTGTCATAGGCATCTCTTGCGGCGATGGCGCCGTCGCTTGGTCAGGAATCTCGGCTTGTGGTTGCTCGGCGGTAGCTGTCGATACTGGTTCTGATACCGGTGCATCGGTGGAAGCTTGAGAAGGTGCAACTGGAGCTAATAGCTTCTTGCGCTTCGGTTTAGGAGCAGCACTTGAATGGCCTTGGCGCTTGGATCCTTGTGATTTGAGGGCATCAGCAGGTCGAACAGCTCGAACATTTGGGATGGTGGCCGATGAGCTTGTTGGCTACAGAAAAGGATAGTTAGTGTAAATTGAAAGCAGAGTAAAATTACCGATGAAAATTTTCAATCGGTATAAGCAAATAAAGTATTACCATGAAAGCCTGAGCCAAGGTAGCGGCAGCAGTGGCAGCATCATCGGTTGGCGGTGGTCTAGACCTGATGGTGACTTTAGCAATTGCCCTGCGATGCGTAAGAGCAGCCAGTGGAGGGGCCTTGCTGCCGATTGTTGATATTGGGTTCATCGGTCGCAAATTGAAATACTTGCCGCTTTTGCTCTTGTTGGGAATCGGATCATTGACCTACTGACAGAGGGTTAGTTACCTGTGCCTTTGAAAGTCAATGAAGTAGTGATATCGGGAATAAACTTACTGCGTCGTCGGGGATGATATGATTGGCATCAATTAAGTGCCGATAGTAGTGCGATGATGAGGCGAATAGCTGGTCCTTCCATTCTTGCCACCAGGACTTGTATGACTAAGTTATGAAAGAAGTCGGCGCCCAAGAAGACAAGTCGAGGTTGACCATATCGGCATGGGGAGAGTGGTAATTTTGTTCCAATCCATCACATCAGAAATGACCTCTCTTGGTTTGATCACATTGGCATAGCTGAGCTTGATCGGCAGTTGACCGAATGCTAGCTATCTTGCTGCTACCGATGGATAGTAGAACTCGTATGATGGGTGAGAGTTCTTTCCGGTCCCAATGACATTGACTGGAATTGCTTGGGGAATGAGGGTGGCCTTCATGATTACCTCATTTTGAGGTATGTTCCCATCGGTAAGGTTGAAGGAGATGGGGAATCGGTTGTCTTCGTCAACATAAGGCCACCAGACTTGTTCTGCAACCAGGATTCCGCAGTAGAGCCTTTGGAAGAACATGCCAAATTGATCAGCATTGGCATCGGTTCCTGGTAGCACTATCATAGCTTCCCCGAAGTTAAGTGGGGAGCGAGTTGCCGATTCGTCATCATCAAAGATATAATCTTCCGATATATCCCTTGGAAACTGTTGCCTGAATAGGTCAAATTGGATACATTTGTACATATGGGCATTCAGCCACAGGTTTATAAACCACCAGGGGCCTCCAAGGTTACCGATGGGCTCGCCTAGTAGTAGCTTCTCTGATACTTGGTGTAGAAGGCGGTAAACTGAGCCGAGGAGGTATCGGCCAAGAGGAAATCCTCCGCTTGTCAGGAGCTATGCTGCTGAGAGATACATGTTGGTAGGTCCGACTGTTCTGCCACAGAAGACGAACTTTTCCAGCCACATGTTGAGGAAGGTGGCGTGCTCCCTTTGGTTTACCGATCCGGTCTTCTGGTTTTCTTGAATGTATCCGGTCCAACCGCCGATGTTGCGGGTACTTACCCGGTACTCAGATTTCCTACGGAAGAGGGTGGCAGGATCGGCAGAAGAGACATCGAGGCCGGTGAGTATGTGAACATCGGTAAGAGTGGGGGTGGCTGGTCCGTGTCTGAATAAAAATGCGTTCATTGTATCGGACCAGAAGTAAGAAGCAGCTATCATCATGTTCTCGTTCTTGGCCATATCGGCAATGGACATCCTAATGCATTGCTCGACGTTGCGTTCTGACCAATACAGTTGTTGTGACCTGGCTATCCTGAGGTACCAGTTCTTCCACCCTTTGGTGGGTTTAGGCCAGGAACGGAAGGTGTCTGCCCATAACCCTAGGTCAAAATGTTCATATCTAAAAGGGATGTGGTTGGTCTCTGCGTTGATCAAATTGGTCGGATCGGCATTCCCCATTGGGCCTAAGCAGCAGAGGTACTCCTGATCGGTGGGAATCACTATCGTGTTGCGCATTTCCTAGAGATCCAAGAAAGGCGAAAAAAGAAAAAGAGGGGGGATTGTAAATCGATGCAGAAAGATGAAAATGCAATATATTCAGCAAGGGAATAGAGGAAATTACCGCGGAAGCAGTGAAGTTGATCTCCATTGAAGCGGTTCTTGCGCTAGGTCGTGCTTCTTGATGAGGGAGGAAACCACCGGTAGATTGATTGCTGGAGTGTTCTTCGGGGTCGCTTTGAAATGCGGATGAAGATGTGAGCTTAGGGTGAAAAAGAAAGCAGATGGTAATCTTTATAGGCCTATTCAAGGGGCATTTTCGAGTTTTCTTTTTACTGGACAGAGGTATGGAAAGATATCGCGATGAATTTGCGCGGAGATCGAGGGATTTGTAACTGTTGGCGTTTCAGTTATGGGAGTTGTTGGTAATTTGCGGAGATGATGCGCGGTAATCAAGATGATGACATAAGCATTTTTGGAGGGAAAGATTACAACAGAGCAAATTTTGGCGCATAAGATACTTTATACTCCTAACTTGGGGGGCATGTGTTGACACCGTTTTTCGTACGGGTCAATATTGAGCCAAGTGCGTCGATCGGCAAGAAGGTAAAACATTGTCTCTGAAATGTTGCCGATCGGTGTGAGATGATGCGGCTGACGTCAGCAAGGAGGTGCCGATGATAGTAGAAGGAAAGTGCGGATTGAAGGAATCTGTCGATGGAAAGTTTCATCATAAGGGAGGTGGATAAGGAAACTAGTAATTTTATGCTAGTATTATTGTTTTAGTTTAAGTCCGACTCTTGCACATGTCGTTTTATTTCCTTAAAAATAGGAGTTCCGTTTAGGTATAAGTCGTGTCTGCTCACAACTCCTTTATCGGATTATAAATATGTACCCAGGGGCGATGTAAAAAACAATCAATAAAAATACACCTATTACTTTTCATCTACTTTTCCAGCATCTACTTTTTCGCACTAATTCTAGCATATCCATGAGTTCTTACAATGCCTCGACGGGCTGCATCTACTTGATCCTCATCAAGCCCACAAGTTCCGCGTTTTGAGCAAATTGAGCCTTGACATCCGGGCGCATCGTTGTCGTCTCGTTCAAACTTGTTCTAGTTATCGTCCTTGTCGATTAACTGGTCAAATCGACTGGCACACCTTTGGATATCGAGTTCGGGTATAAGCTCGAGGTGTTCGCAGATCCGACGCTTTTTGTGTCAACACCAGGGTATCGTATTTATCCTCAGGGAAGCAATGATTAAAGAATATGATAGCTAACCATGATCATCCACTAACTAATATACCAACTAAACTTGGTAGGGGTAAATGATATATATGATAAATGCACTGGCACACATGAGAAGTTCCAATGATAAAGAGTAGTATAGTGAGCGAGGAAGGCAACGAGCGAGCATACGATCTCCAAATATCTATCTCTACTTGCATGGTTCTAACTTAGCAAGACAAGTCATATCAATCAAGAATAATATTCATACACAATTGCACTTCGGGCCACTAGGCCATTTAGTAACAGAAAGGGTTGAGAAGGGTGCTAAACCGCCTAGCACAAGAAGGCCTGCGCTTTAAGAACTTGGCCGAAGGTGGTGGGATCAAAGCCTAGATAGGTCTGTCACCCCTACTAGGTACCACAAACAAACCGTTGGACAAGCCACAGACACAGGTAAGCATATAGTCTAGACACCATGTCTACACTATATCTCACTACTCTAATCCGAAATCCAGTGAAATTGATTAGAGCACCGGGTTAAGGGCGGTGAACCAGTGCACAGGTATACTACCATTATCTTACTATCAAACAACTATGACTATGCTAACAACCAATACAACATAACTAGTCATGCTGCAATAAAGTAAAGTACTAAGGCAAAGTAGAGAAGATAACTATATAAAATAACTCAAGTCTTACAAAGAGAGAAATAAATACTAGAAGCATACCAGACCTCCTGGAAGACTAGAGCTAAAGCCTAGAGGCTCACTCTAACTCCTAACAACACTAACACTACTACAAGTGCTACATCTTGAGAGAGAGTGGAGAGCTCCTCCTTGTGGTGTTTCTTGAATGAGAGGGAGTGAGGGGGTATTTATAGTGGAGAGGTGGAGTAGGGGCTACTCCACCTCTATGTCATCGATCCGCGTGATGGATGATGCGAGCCCTTGGATCCCAACCGCCTTCAGATCAATGGTGTAGGATAATTCAGCATGTGCTTCTTTGCATGGCGGCATGCAAATGGCGGTTGGATAAGGGAGTGGCCACCAAGCCACCTTGGGGGGGTCGGTCGAGCCCCCTATGACATGTGGGACCACTCCAGACCTTCTAGAAGCATGGCCCACCTGTCATGCAGTGGCTGGAATACTTGGTGGTTGCCTTTTATAGGTCGATCGACCTGCATAAGAGGGGTAGTGACCCTCTTACTATGATAGGTGGGCCCTCCTACCATGTGAATGCTTGAGATGGCTGGTGGGCCCCATAGGGTGGTCGGCCGACTCCCCTATGTGGGTCCCACTAGCTCATTTCTCTCCATTTCCTATAGTCCTACAAGAAATACTCCATGGACATGTGGAACTAGTTATTGGATAAAATATACTCATGATATGCTTATGTCCCTTCATTGTGAGACTGTTGACGGTGATTTTGAGCATAGAAAATTATGACATTTTGACCGTCAACAGGGCCCACACCAAGGAGATAAACGTGACAACCATCTCAGAACCAACACCCAACATCCATGACAAGTGGGACCAGCAGCTAGGGAGATCGAGGTGGGCCAGACACCCCAAAGGGGGGTCGGCTGATCCAGCATATGGTCGCACCAGGCCCCACTTGGTCCCTGACCAGTGGGACCACCACCAGGAGACCAGAAGAGGGCCCACTAGCCATAGGGGGGGTCGGCCGATCCACCCCCTAGGTCGGTTGGCTCCCCCCAACCGCCATACCACTCTACACACGTGATGCATCACATCCATCCATCCTTTGGTCGGTTCAAGAGTCGGTTGGATCCAATGGTGGAGGATGGAAGGCCCTGGATCGATGATGTGGCGCTGGAGTAGCCCCTAGTCCAACCCCACTATAAATAGAGGGCTATACCCCTCTCTCTCTACACATGGTGAAGAAGCCTACAAGCTCTATTCCTTAGATTGTTCTAGGAGTTAGTCTAGAGTGGGAGTTAGAGTTGAGTCGAGCTGTGCTCGGGATTTCCGGAGTTGTCTTCTGGAGAGTCTGGTGTAGCTCTTGTATCTTTCCTTCTTTGTAAGAATTTACCTTTATCAATATATATCTTTTCTCTCTACTTGACTTAGTATTTACCTTGAGCATTTCTATACTAGATATAGTCTTGCCATATGCTTTTGCTCTTTAATAGCCTTTACTTCCATAGTCTGTGATCCTTGTGACCTTTCCCGTATGCGATCATTGCCTGTCATAGGGTACTTTGATTATTGATCGTAGTCAAAGTAGTAAGTTGTGTGTAAGCGTGGTGCTTATACATCATCTTATCCTTGGTTATCGCTTGTTGCACGGATTGTTTGTGGTAGTTATCAAGAGGTGACATCCTTGTCTAGTCGTTGTATTCCACCACGTGTTTATAGACAAGTTCTTAAAAGGTAAGGCCCCCGTAAGAAGAGGGCGCGGTCCGGTAGGAGTTTTGTCCTCCTACTGATCTATCCCCTCGCCTAGGATACTTGTATTGAGGAGACAAACTATAGTGTTTAGACTAGTTAATTAGCTAAGTATATTGAAGTAGAGTGAATTGCTTAGGAGTCCCTATACTCTTCTCGTTGTCCTCCCACCTAGCTAATCTATCTAGTCCGTTCTAAGTATCTTTACCGCAGCTTCTCCATTCATCAAACCCTTCCTATCCCATATATCGTTTACCCCTCTATATTAGTTGGTACTAAGTTAAGGTGCTCTCTAGGATATTTATCTAATTATCATTTCTAGCCCAACTTTCCCTTGGGAAAATATAAATTACGATACCTTGGAATACTCCTAGGTGAAGTGCTACAATGGTATAATCTGTGCGCTTGCGGATTTATCCAGTAGTCATAAGAAATACCAACAAGCATTTATGGCGCCGTTGGCGGGGAAAACTTAGCCAAGAAATTTTAATTAGATTGAATCCAGAGATTCTCATTAACTTAGCTATCAATTAGTCATAGGGGCTTACCCCTGTCTGTGTCTTTCTTTCTTGTGAAGCCAGACAGTGTATGAACGGTTTCCAACTACCGGGAAATTATCTTGAAGATCCAGAGCAATTGTTGAGGAGGACTAGACGTCGTCAAGTCCCCCCTCAGAGGTTCCTCTCGAACTAGAATCTGTTCAAGGAAGGAAGCTCTACACCACCACTCAAGGAAGCTATGGCCCAGAAGGCGATCTCTAACTTCTCGGCCCCATTAGCTACCCACGTAGCTCAGGGTCCCGAGGTCAACTTCGGAGATGCCACCTTCGAGCTGAAGCCCACCTTGATCCACATGGTGCAAGCCAATCCATTTTGCGGGAAACCCCATGAGGATGTCAATGCTCATCTCCAGCACTTCATGGAGTTATGTGGCAGATTCACTATCAAGGGAGTGGCGTCTGACGCCATTCGTCTTCATCTTTTCCCATTCTCGTTATCGGGGAAGGCAAAGAAATGGTTCTACGCCCACAAAGAAGAAGCCACTACATGGGAGAGGTGTGCTAACGCATTCCTCAAGAAATTCTTCCCGACGGGCAAAACAAATGCCCTTCGTGGAAAGATTTCAAGCTTTTAGCAACAATCTGATCAGACGATTCCCGAAGAATGGGAGCGTCTCCAGAAGTACATTTGTGCCTGTCCTCATCACAGGATTGATGACTGGCTCCTAATTCAAGGATTCTACCATAGGCTGGCACGTAGTCACCTTGATGCTGCCATTGGAGGGGCGTTCCTCCAACACACAGTGAGGAATGCCAAGGACCTCATCGAGAAAATGGTGATTAACCAAAGATGGGGTGAGGAACGTCTCCAGCCAAAGAGGAGAGGTATGCACACCGCCAGTGAGGTGGACATACTCTCTGCCAAGATGGACCTCTTGATAAAGAAAATAGAAGAAGGTTCCAAGAAGGAACGGGAGGCCATCTACCCCGTCGCCGCTGCACAAGCTATTGAAGCCAATCCATGGTGCGAGGTGTGCAGAGGAAATGATCACTCGGGCAACAATTGCCCCGAGACATCGAAGGAGGTTGTGAACTTCATCACCAACAACAGCAGCAACAACAAGAACAACAACAACAACAACAGCAACAACAACGGGTATCGACCCCAACAACAAGGAAACTGGAATTCACGCCCCTTCTACCAAGGTAATGGTAATTACAATAATTATAATTCTTACAATAACCAACCTTCATAAAAAGATCTTGTTCTTGGTCAATCTAAGATTAATGATGGAATAAATAGAAAAATGATTACACCGATAAAGTTCTTGAAAGTTTTGGTGAGAAGATGGATAGCTTTACAACTGCCATGAAAAATCAACTGAGTTTTAATAAAATGCTAGAAACCTAGTTAGCTTAGTTATCAACAGCTATGCCATCAATGGAACAAGGTAAGATTCCTAGGAAACCAGAAGATTCAATTGAGCATGTAAACATGGTTAACATGAGGTTCGGTAAGCCTCCACTTCGCTCCCATTGGGGCTATCTTCTCGATCCTCCCTTCATCATGAAGAAGGAAGATCCAGGCCATCCGACGATCAAATGCTCAATCGGACAACAAACATTCCACAACGCTTTCTTCGATCTTGGATCGGGTGTCAACATCATGTCCAAGGTAACGTACGATAACTTGTTAGGGGGACCTTTGTTCCCTACATATGTTTGTTTGCAGATGGCGGATCAAACCATGCGGTTTCCCGATGGACTCGCAAGGGACATCTTGGTGAACATCCAAGATGAGTACATCCCTACCGACTTCATCATCCTAGACATGGAAGCTAACGCGGAAGTCCCCGTCATTTTGGGAAGGCCTTTCCTCAACACCACCAACGCGGTTATCTACGTGGGATCGGGCCAAATCCATTTCCAATTCCCAAGTCACAAGGTAAAATGTTTTTTCAATGGTTATAAGTTGAACAAGTAGGCAAAAGCACAACCACCAAAAAGAAGAGTTCAAGCTCTGCGAAAGAAGAAGCAATATCTGGAGACCAAGATCAATGAACTCAAGAAGGACGAACCCACCAATCCAAGGCTGGTTTGGAAAGCAAAGGAGGTGCACACATCACGGTCTCTCCCTCCGGAGTCATCAAGTGCACCCGAGGAATGAACAAGAAGGAGAGTCTTACTCCGAGGACTTAAAATCAAGGAGCCTTCACCGAAAGGTAAATCGGTAGTTATCTTTTATTTTTCCTTCTTACATTTAGTTCAAACCTTTAATTTCTTTCATACTTAAAATTCAGAAAAATAAAATTAGATTACATAAAACTTGAGAATTAGATTAGCATTAAAATTTGACAAAAGGTAGGACCAATAGGGTGGTCGGGCGACCACCCTATGCATCCTATCTTGGTTTGTTTAAATTAGGACACATTTAGGGACCTTTATAAAAGAAAAAGAAAAAAATGGAGGACTAGGGTGGTCGGCCGACCACCCTATGATCCACTTGTTCATCCATCTTTCCCTCTCCACCATCCTTTGTCCAAGCATCTCATGATTTGAATAGTGGGACTCCCAAAAATCAGATTCTTGCTTTGGGAGACATCTCTTTCATCTTGACATGCTTTAATGTACATCAATCACTTTGAGCATGACACATCCTTGTCTCCCACTACTCTTTGTTCAAAGTGGGGAATCATGACACCCGTCACTTTCACTTTGTCATACTTTGAAAAAAGAAAAACATCAATCACTTTCAATCATAGCATGACATACCTTTGTCCCCCACTACTCTTTGTTTAAAGAGGAGAATCTTGACCACTTTAGCTCAACTTTTGATCACATCATCTCACATATTTCACCTTTCACCAAGCACTAGACAAATCATGAGTGGAATCCTCACTTTAGGGGGTTGGCCGACCACTTTTGGTCACCTCCCTCTCTCTCTTTTGCTTTGTGTAAGGCATCCACTAAACATGTGATCATGGCACCCCCTTGGTGCCATTCCCTTCCTCTATAAAAGCCCAAGCAAGGAGATCCTCATTCCCTCACACCTCAACCAGAATTCAGTTCTAGATCAAGCCTCCTTGCCTTGCTCTCTCATCTATTCTTTCAAGAGAAGTTCTTAGCTCTCAAGAGAAGTAGTGCTGCTCGCACTAGTCCACAAGAAGATCTTTTCTGCTAGCTCAAACTTCTCCCCACAAGGCAAACTAGAAATCCACTTCACATACACATACCCCTTCCTAGTCTTGTCCTTGTGTCCCTCTTCCTCTCTACAAGATGAAGAACCCGATAAGCTCCATGTTCAATAAAGCAAAGAAAATTGTGAGTGGGAGCTCTTCTCGTCGCTCCCACCAATCAGAGGATACTTCCCAAGGAAGAAGAAGGGGAGGTTCGGCCCGATACACATGGGAGAACCTCCAAACTGAAGAACACCCTCAGGAGGAGGAAGTACCAACGGAGGTACCTCATGTCGAGGCATTATTGGTACCCCCGATGACAACCTATGATTAGCAAAGTGGACTCTGGTTCAACCAACTAGAGTATCAAAGGTACCTTTCTGTCCGGGATCGATCTTTTGAGCACACATGGATATTGGATCCGAGTCTTCTCTCCAACGTAGGTATGACCACCGAATTCGAAACTATCTTTACCTCTATTGGTTGGTCTAGCTTTTGGCAAATAGAAGAGTTTGGAGTTGAATTGCTCACCGCAGAATTTCTAAGCTCTCTCCAAATCTCTAATGTTGTAATTTCCTTTCACATGTTTAATCAAAACCATAGTTTAACTTGGAGTCATCTTAGTGCTGTTCTTGGTTTTGAAAATTCATGTGTGATAGATTTAAACCCTGTCATGCGTAGTTTTAACAAGAGGAAATTTTGGTTCTCTATCTCTGCTCTTAAAGATTGCTTAAATCCTAAACCTGAGGAAATTCATAATCCTACTCTTCATTTCATGAACCTTTGGATGAAAATAACTTTGTTTCCTAGAAGTAATGCTAACTTGATAAGTGACATGGAATTAAAATTGCTTTATGCCATGGTCAACAAAATTCAAATCCCTCCTGTTAAATACTTAATGGAGTTTTGGCAAAGTTCAATTGAGAATAATGAATCTGTTCAATTCACATCTCTAATTAATCGTCTTGCCGAATCTATGAACCCGCTAAATGGCACATACCCCTTTGTTTACATCTCTGCTCCGTTAGCTATGATCTCAGAAGAATATCTCAAACATGCTCAAATATTAAAAAGAGATGTCAATGGTGATCTTAAAATGATTTACAGTGACCATACAATTGAGGTGCCTCTTCCAAATAGGCAACTTCAATTGTATAGGACCCGCAAGCTAACCCTTGATTTAGATCAAGGAATTGGGTAAAGAGATTTTGCAGGCTCAGACAGGAGAGCTCAGGAAGGGCTACATTTTGTTCATCTTGAGCAAGGTGGTCCCTCCCGAGGAGCTATTGGCAAGGAGGAAGAGGATGCATCTTCCGATCCCATGCACACTTCAAGTGGCATGCCTCCTCGACCATCACGCCCGCAACGACCACGAGCATCCTTCTCGTCCACACGAGAAAGGGGGCATCGTGAATTGCGGCAAGAATTCGATCCTCTCACCAACACCTTTGGTGAGTTGCGTGTTGAGCACGAAGAGACGACACACATCGTCCAGCAAACTGCCGAGAACATTCAAGCAATGCATGAAGAGCAACAACAGTATTAGGACCTGTGGCGGCAACAACATCCACATCCGCCGCACTATTGAGCAAAAGACAATCTTGGGGGAGGTTCCCTCCCCCACTAAGGTAAGTTTCTAATTTTAGCATTTATATTTATGTATTTCCTTGCTTATCATCTAACAAAAAAATCTGCATATGATAAGATAAAATAAAAAGACTTTCTCTACTCCACTCTCACATATTCCATGAAAAATATATATCTCCTATGGAAATGATGAATAGTTGCTCTGCTAAATGTTTTTCTAGTACTTAGTTTACAACTTGGTATTTCTCTAAAGTACGGATTACTTGGCTTAAAAGAATTCATCATGAACCTCAAACTTTTGTGGGTTGCAAATGGTGTAACTAAGTCTAAGTTGTTGTGAGACATGATATGACAAGATAAGAGCTGCTACAATATTGTTCTAAGCAAGAATGACTATCGGAGTTTTATTTATTAAAATGATAAAACACTTTGTTGTTCCTCAATGGTGAAAATTCCTACCAAAGCCATACACGCTCTTTTCATGATATAAGCTTTCTACATAAGCTGCTTGCTTTGTGTTGAGTTTGGTCAAGTTTTGTGACCCTTGTTGAGAAATCACGTACATGCCACATATACATGTTGCTTCTACATTGGAAGTACACAGAAACATGCCTTACATTTCCACATAGTTCATACTCCATGCTCTAAGTAGAAAAACTCTCTCTAGTTTGTTGCTATCAAATGAGACATAGACTATGCAAAATTATGAAAAATTTTGGGGCATTCTAAAGTCCCAAAAATTTATGAGCACTGCAAAGCTCTCTCTTGAAAAACGAAATAAAAAATGAATGAGCATCTTCAAAGCTCATAAGAAAAATTAAAATATAGCTATGTCTCAAAATAATTTTAGGAAAGAGAGATCATCCACATATAGGAGTATTGATCATTTGTCATGTTTCCACACACTTGCACATCTTGATCTAAGAGTATGACACTTCTCTCCTTGGATCCGGAATTTGGCTTTACAGTATATGCAAGGTAAGTTTGCTACATCTTTGATCCCTACCTATAGCTCCACATAAGCTTAGAGATAGGAAGAAAGAAGGCAAACTTCGATATATGCCTTGGTGAGGAATCATACACCTTATGAGCGACTCGAAAGTACCATTTGAGGAACACTAAGTTTTCTTTTATAAAATCTCCCAAAACCTCCGATATGAAACTTGTGAAAGAATGAGAAAACTAGTGCTCAAGTCAAGTTGTTCTATCTCTCAACCTCTCAAGATAAAGGATAAAGCTATAAGCCCCATGAAGGACTAAGGTAATATGGGTGAGTCTTATTTGCTAATTTTTCCATTCAAAAGAGAAGTATGATTGTTGTAGATTTAGTACTCTTGAAATATGAAGCATAGTAGCAACTTCTGATCCATCGAGCTAAGTTTGATTGTTTGCTCGGGACGAGCAAAGGTTAAGCTTGGGGGATCTTGTTGGCAGAAATTATGATCAATTTTTACATATCTAAAATGTTGCCACGAACCCAAGGATCGAGGATAAACAAACACGTCATGAGCATATTCTATCAAATATCCAGTTCCACATGTCCATGAGTGTTTGAGTGCAGGAATGAACAAAAATGAAGCAAATGAGAGCCAGTGGGACCCACATAGGGGGTCGGCCGACCACCCTGTGGGCCCACCTGGCTCCTCTCTTGGCCATGATCCAAGAGAAGCATCCCAGAGTGATTTCCAACCCTTGGATCACTCTGTGTTTTCTCTCAACGGCTCACAAGCAAAGCACATGGATCCATGGGTGTAACACCCTAGGTGTTAAGCTTGCATTAGCATATCATTTCATGAGCATGAGCACAAGCATTGTTGCATTCATGCATTTCCATGATCATATGAAATGATAACCCTAAGTGATCCCCTTGTTTTTATGTGTGTATGTATTAACCTACACTTAGCTTTAATTAAGTTATACTTGTTTAACCAAGTGCTTGATGTTTGATCACTAATAACCACCTAGAAATATTTAGGGATGTTAAAAGGACCATGTTTATGTTCATGATCAAGTCCAAATGAGCTTCTAGGGTTAAGCTTAAATGATTGACCCTAGGAACCCTTTTGCTTGATTTAACCTTTTGACCTTGTTAATGGCTTTGTTTGAAAAAGTTGGCTTAAGAAAAGTTATAGTGTTTTTAATTCTGAACAAACTTTGTTTAACCACCTTGAGGAGATTTGGATTCTAAAATACCCTAATTGGTCAATCAAGGCTGATTTGGGGGTTGTTTTAGCTTCTAAAATCGTCTAAGTCTTAAGTGGCTTTCAGTTTGTTTGATGCTTGGTTTGAATGTTCGTAGTTTGAAATCTAAACCGTTTCAGCTCAAACAAATTGCACCGAAGTTGGAGTTCAACTATAGCTCTAAAAAAGTGTGCATTTGGTTGAAGCTAAGACGCAGAGGTTAGGGAGTTAATCACTGTGCAAAATCGGCCGTCAGTCGGCCTGATGCCGGTTTCAAATGTAGAGCAGAGCGCGCCATTGGTCGGTGGCCGACCGTGTCGAGCATCTTACGACATGTGGCAGTCGTACACCAACAGGACGTCTACGCCGGCCGCGCCTTGGAGAGCCGAACACTCCACCTCGCGATCGCACTCACTCCGCGCCCTCACTCTCCCCTCTCCTCTCTGCTTCACGCAAGAAAGCGGAACGCCGCGCCATTGCCGAGCAGCGCCGTCGCCGAGCTCGCCTGCACTGCGCACCACCGCATTGGCCGCCAAAGTGTAGCCACAACTTCGCCTTGCTCTGCTCCATCTTTTGCACCGCTCCGTTTCAACGCTAGCCGCACGGGTAAGCCTGACAGAACAGCACTGCGACCGCCATTGACGACCGAAGCTCCGCCGAGCTTTGCGCCGCCGTGGCGAGCCCAATCCAGAGCCTCTCCCTTCCTTATAGCTCTAGTACGTGGTAGCCTAGAGGTTGTAGATGCTCACCGAGGAGTCGGTTGAGACGATTAGGGTTAGGGTTCGCCGGAACGGGATCTCCGCCGCGCGCGAGCGCATGGCACCTGCAACGCCGGCGAGGGTTACGGTGGGCTTCTCAGCGTCGCTCGCGTTTGTCTAAGTCACGTTAGGGTTAGCTGGGTAGCCAGTGGTTAGGTATCCAGAGTTGGTTGAAGCATCCACGCCTCGCAACCGCCAGAACAGAAGCACCGCGCCGCCGTGAACTCGCCACCGTGTCGCTGTGCATGTGGCCGAGCTCATCGGAGGGTTCGCACCGCCCCAATCCGGGCTAGATCGGACCACTAGGGTTCCGTGTAGGTGTAGCAGTCGCCAGTTTGGCTGAAGAAAGCTTGCGCTGGCCAGCGCAAGAGCCGTAGCGCCGCCGTGCCGCCATGGACGCCGTCGAGCATGCTCCGGTGAACCTGGGGTACAACCAGTTACATGGTTCGATACGGGTTGCGTAGGGGAACACAGACATGGGGTTGGTTTGGTTGGAGACCTCACCGCCGGCGAGGAACCATCGGTCGAGCACCTCCAGTGCAGCCGGTTCTGTGGGGAAGAACCTGACCGGTGGGTCCCATGTGTCATAGGCTCAGTGTTTCTCTGTTTTGTCTTTTTTAGTTCTGTTTGCTAACTTTGGAAATTCATAACTAATTCAAGGAAAATGATAAAATGTGAAACCAGTTCTGGGAGCTTTGTTATGCTTTTCTCTATGCATTTAAAATGTTAAGTAACCTGTTATTACTCTTCTCCGGTGTTGTTTTAATAAAAGTGAACAACATGCTTTATGTGCTTAGTTTAACTTGTTTAATTCATATCTGGAGTTTGGTATGTGCTAAAATCATAGTTCTTATTGTGTTGAGCTTGTATTAGCATGCACTTCCCATCAAAAATGGTAAAGTGACAGTAACCTGTAATGTAGTGGCTTGTTATAGTTCTTTTGATTAAATGCTTGTTTAATTAAATGCAACCTTGTTTAAATTGCTGAGCTAAGTTATATGTGGTTACTGTGCTTGCTAATTTTTGTACATGTGTTACTTGCTTAGTGTAAGCTAAGAAAAATATTAAATCTGTTGTTTTACACTTTTCAAATTGTTTAAGTAATATATGTTTAACTTGTGCTTGTTTTTTCATCATCAGCAAATAAGTAATTTTAACCCCTTTTTATGTGTGTTTGTTGTTGTTGATGTGAACACCAAAGTGGTATCTAAATATGTAATCTATCCTGTATAATTTTATCATGATTTTTGGATAGATAGTTAAAGGCTTTGTAACTATTCTAAGTTGTCTTTGTTTGCTATTAGACAGGTGAAGCATGTTTTCTTTCTAGAATTGTTTGAGCTATTTTTGTTGAGTTTTAGCAGTAGCTACAGTTTACTTTGTTGTAGATAACTTATTGATCTGTCTTGTGTTAAATGTTTACAGGCATAACCTGGGCATGTTTTACAAGTTCAGCTTTAAATCTGAGTTTTCATGTTTCTTCAAAATAGCTTTGCTTAAAGTATCTGTTAGGCCCTTTTAATGTTGGATCTACCTGGGGAGTTTATGAAATGTTTTGTAGATAATTTCATGACCTTTCCAGAATGTCTTTGTTTGTAATTTTTGGTTGTGTGTAGCTCCAGCTACAAAGTTTCCTTCTAGCTGTTGTTTTAAGTATTTCTATGCTATGTTATGCATGTGTTAAGTGATGTATGATTGTGTAAGTTAATCAAGTGTCTTAAACCATAAAACTTGTTTAATGCAGGTGTAAGAGAGCTTACCTCAGAGGAGAAGCTCTATTACAGATTGCTAAAGAAGGGTAAGTGCTAACTTCTCTACAGCCGAAGAGATTTGCACATATTCGATCAATGAAATAAAATGTTGCATAACACATTTATCATGAGCATCCATTCATATGCATTAGGCATGTCTCATTCCAGTATATGACTTTTCATATATGTTGGATTATCATACATGTATACATGCATCCAGGATCATCGGAGGGAGTGACATTGCTGGAGTTTGGGGAGATAGAAGGAGGAGTCCCACCAGAGTTGCAAGCTCCAGAAGCTCCAGAAGAAGGAGAAGAGGGCCCTAACCTTCCTGAGTGCCCTAACCACCTTCCCTCCACCTTTGTGAAAGGCAAGCCCCGGAGCATTATACACCTTCTTACTCTATTTAAAGTATTTTACTTACAATCCAACCACTTGTTTGTGCATTAAGTAAGTAGGATTTGAGATGGAACCCCTTGCTGCATTATACCTTCCTTGTCCACTAAAAATAACCTTGTAGGCCCAGGATCGAAACCTTGCTTAGCCATGCTTAGACCGGTAGCGTGGGTGGTCTATCATCCACCACCAAGATAGGTTGCTAGTCACAGTTGGCTATAGTTTGCTATCGTGGAAAATAACCATGTGGAAGTAATAAATCGAGACCGGACAGACAAGGTGTTGTGAGCTACTTGACTTGGAGGTCTTGTGAGCGGGTTCTCTCCGTCTGTGTCGCTAGGCACTGGATCATGGTTGGACATCTGTCGAGATTGAATGCATGCCTCTGTTATATCTGGCCGAATAACTCGTTTCGACCGCGAAGCCTAACTATGTGGGCTCGGGCCGGAATCCCCTCCTAGTTGGGTCATGAAGACCGTGAGCAGAGGACTAGACCGTGGGAAAGTACCCTGAACGTTCTGGCTACACACCAAGGGCAGGCAATTCTTGAGCTACCTGGCTACCATGAGTCTCTACTCATGCGTGTAATTGGGGATCCACGGGCTACCCGAGCGACAATGAAGGTGACCCGCATAAGTGTGCCGGCAGGCATGCTTGGGTGTGACTGAGGAATAAACCTCCAGCTGGATAGGAATTCGATTCGAATCGCGGTCTCTCCCCGTCAGTTAGAAACTTGAAAGATCTTCCTCCCACTGTAGAAATCTGAATTCTAATAAGTAACCAAAAGATGGTTATGTGGTTTTATGCCAAGCACAATATGGTTATTAATGTTTGGTAACTCAGTGATTGCTCTAGTACAGGTGCTAATGAGATCTTCTTAATGTTACTTAACTTGATGCTAAATGCGGTTTTCTAATGATGAGAATACATGAGTAATTAGGATGCTCTTTTATGCAAAACTTTGCTATCTCATGAGATCCACCTGATAAAGCCTTGCATAATCCTTGAAGTGCCTATGGTTATGTATCTATCTCTCTGTCGGGTAAGTCTAGCTGAGTACAATTGAGTACTCAGGGTTTTTTTACCCTTGTTGCAGATGGTTTGGTGTATTTTGGTTATTGCCAGGCGTGCCTCTACCCTGCATGTGATGAAGAGTGAAGGCCATGGGCAATGGTGAATTCTGATGTCTCTCCTTATTGCTTTTGATGGGACTGTACTAGGCTTGGCACTATATTTGTGTTAAACAATTTGCAATGGGTTTTGTGAAACCTAAACTTCCGCTACTTTGATTTGAACTTGGTGTTGTAATAACACTCCTTTAAACTCAGTTGTAATATTATTTTGTTTCGAACTTATCACTGTGAATGTGCGGTTACTGAATCTAGTGTACGATCTTGGGTTGTTACTTGATTGTGGTTTGAGATCCTTTCGAGATTTCAAGGACTACCGGGCTTATATGGGCTCTAGTGTGACAGAGTTTTCAGAAATGATGACCATTGCACTAGTGCTCTTATATGTTGGGCGGTTCCGTGACAGTGGGCCCACACCAAGGAGATAAACATGACAACCATCTCAGAACCAACACCCAACATCCATGACAAGTGGGACCAGCAGCTGGGGAGACCGAGGTGGGCTAGACACCCCAAAGGGGGTCCGCCGATCCAGCATATGGGCCCACCAGGCCCCACTTGGTCCCTGACCAGTGGGACCACCACCAGGTGACCAGAAAAGGGCCCACTGGCTATAGGGGGGGTCGGCCGATCCACCCCCTAGGTCGGTTGGCTCCCCCCAACCATCATACCACTCTACACACGTGATGCATCACATCCACCCATCCTTTAGTCGGTTCAAGGGTTGGTTGGATCCAATGGTGGAGGATGGAAGGCCCTGGATCGATGACGTGGCGCTGGAGTAGCCCCTACTCCACCCCCACTATAAATAGAGGGGGCTTTTCCCTGTGTGCCATTAAAAAAGATGGTGCCAACCCTCATGCCACTAAAAAGATGGCTCGGGCCTGTGTGCCATGACGTTTATCTCTTTTGCCCTCCACGCCCTTCCATCCACCTTCCGTCTAATTTTCGCCGTTTATCGGCCTAACATGTGGGTCCCACAGCGGGAACTGTGCAAAACGCCCTTTCCTCTCCCCCCGTGCATCTCTGCTCCCCACCCCGTGCATCGCTAGCCAACCACGAGCTTGCCCCACGCACCCACAACGGCAGCCACTCCTGGTACCGCACGGACGCCCGGGTCCTGGAGCCCTTCTTCCACCGCCGCCTCCTAGAACACGACTGCCTCGTGCCCCGCCCGTCCCAGACCGACGTCGTGTTCCTCCCCTACTATGCGGCACTGGACGCACTGCCGACGGGACCTCCTCAACTCCTCCGCGCTCCACGGGCTGCCGCTCGCGCGCTTCCTGGCGCGCCACCAGCCTTGGGTCCTGGCGCGGTGCCACTCCACAACCACTTCTTCCTCCTCGCCGACCCCCCTATGACATGTGGGACCACTCCAGACCTTCTAGAAGCATGGCCCACCTGTCATGCAGTGGCTGGAATACTTGGTGATTGCCTTTTATAGGTCGGTCGACCTGCATAAGAGGGTTAGTGACCCTCTTACTATGACAGTGATGGAATACGAGGTTGCTACGCTAGCCGGAAAACAAAACTTTTCGACCTCATAAACCAGGATCTACTGCTAGTTACAGGTTACGGGATTACCACTAGACGCGCAGGTGCAGCGGAAGACGACTTGATGTAGTCGTGCGCGTCGCAGCAGGCAGTGTAGTTGCGTGGTCGTCCGTCTCAACGTCCCCTTCGCGCGGTTCGTCCTTGTGCTCCAGATGCAGCAACTCCGAGGAATCCCACACGTGCAGGGAGGAAGCGTTGCGCCTCCGGACTGCTAGGTCTGCGAGGAGCAAAAGGCGCGAGCGTGGGGAGGCGACAGCGGCTGCCAAAAGGTGTGGATCAATTTGCCCCGCGCCCACCCCTTGCTTATATAGGTGTCCTGACGAGCTCCCACGGTGGAGGCCCATTAGAAACCCTAAACCTAGTCTAATTCGGGTCCAAGCCGAATTAGGCTTCCAGCCCCTTAAGCGTGCGACCCTATGGGCTCACGCATACATAGACATGACCCAAGTACTCTTACTCGACCAATAGTTGATAGCGGCCTCTAGCAAGGCGTGTCAACTCCTATGCATACGCTATGATCATATCAGACGAACCACTATGACCATGTACAAGTTATTCCCTTCGCCACTCGATATATGGTTCAACTCGTGGGTTAACACTTAACCCAAGCATGGCCATGCATTTGTTGATCCAATCACATGAGTGATCCAGTGATATATCTCTCACGAAGAGAGGGGCAAATTCCATCTTGATTGTCTATGTCTCATAGCATGTTTCCCGACCACCCAATGACCACCTTTATAACTACCCAATAACGGAGTAGCGTTTGATAGTCCCTAAGTAGATCGTTTCACATCTTGAGTACATACCACAATCTCAGGTCTAAGGACATAATGTACATGACATGAATAGAGACTTTCTCTTGTTGGGTCAGTCCAGCCTACATGTCTCACATGTGCCCACATTATTAGTTTGACATCTCCATGTCTATGACTTGTGAAACATAGCCATCAACTAATACATGTGCTGGTCTAATATTGAAGTGTGCTCTTACAAGAATGTCGACGAGGGACAACTTTTAGAATAACCATTCAGGTAATTGAGTTCCACAAACAATTCACATAATCGTCAATCAATACTCGTTGTCTATAATGGATATTCAAAGAACACTTTATTAATCATGGATACAAACGGAATATAATCATCTACATGATTAGCTCTAGGGCATATTCCCAACAGACAGGTGGGCCCTCCTACCATGTGAATGCTTGAGATGGCTGGTGGGCCCCATAGGGTGGTCGGCCGACTCCCCTATGGGTCCCACTAGCTCATTTCTCTCCATTTCCTATAGTCCTACAAGAAATACTCCATGGACATGTGGAACTAGTTATTGGATAAAATATACTCATGATATGCTTATGTCCCTTCATTGTGAGACTGTTGACGGTGATTTTGAGCATAGAAAATTATGACATTTTGACCGTCAACAGGGCCCACACCAAGGAGATAAACGTGACAACCATCTCAGAACCAACACCCAACATCCATGACAAGTGGGACCAGCAGCTAGGGAGATCGAGGTGGGCCAGACACCCCAAAGGGGGGTCGGCTGATCCAGCATATGGTCGCACCAGGCCCCACTTGGTCCCTGACCAGTGGGACCACCACCAGGAGACCAGAAGAGGGCCCACTAGCCATAGGGGGGGTCGGCCGATCCACCCCCTAGGTCGGTTGGCTCCCCCCAACCGCCATACCACTCTACACACGTGATGCATCACATCCATCCATCCTTTGGTCGGTTCAAGAGTCGGTTGGATCCAATGGTGGAGGATGGAAGGCCCTGGATCGATGATGTGGCGCTGGAGTAGCCCCTAGTCCAACCCCACTATAAATAGAGGGCTATACCCCTCTCTCTCTACACATGGTGAAGAAGCCTACAAGCTCTATTCCTTAGATTATTCTAGGAGTTAGTCTAGAGTGGGAGTTAGAGTTGAGTCGAGCTGTGCTCGGGATTTCCGGAGTTGACTTCTGGAGAGTCTGGTGTAGCTCTTGTATCTTTCCTTCTTTGTAAGACTTTACCTTTATCAATATATATCTTTTCTCTCTAGTTGACTTAGTATTTACCTTGAGCATTTCTATACTAGATATAGTCTTGCCATATGCTTTTGCTCTTTAATAGCCTTTACTTCCATAGTCTGTGATCCTTGTGACCTTTCCAGTATGCGATCATTGCCTGTCATAGGGTACTTTGATTATTGATCGTAGTCAAAATAGTAAGTTGTGTGTAAGCGTGGTGCTTATACATCATCTTATCCTTGGTTATCGCTTGTTGCACGGATTGTTTGTGGTAGTTATCAAGAGGTGACATCCTTGTCTAGTCGTTGTATTCCACCATGTGTTTATAGACAAGTTCTTAAAAGGTAAGGCCCCCGTAAGAAGAGGGCGCGGTCCGGTAGGAGTTTTGTCCTCCTACTGATCTATCCCCTCGCCTAGGATACTTGTATTGAGGAGACAAACTATAGTGTTTAGACTAGTTAATTGGCTAAGTATATTGAAGTAGAGTGAATTGCTTAGGAGTCCCTATACTCTTCTCGTTGTCCTCCCACCTAGCTAATCTATCTAGTCCGTTCTAAGTATCTTTACCGCAGCTTCTCCATTCATCAAACCCTTCCTATCGCATATATCGTTTACCCCTCTATATTAGTTGGTACTAAGTTAAGGTGCTCTCTAGGATATTTATCTAATTATCATTTCTAGCCCAACTTTCCCTTGGGAAAATATAAATTACGATACCTTGGAATACTCCTAGGTGAAGTGCTACAATGGTATAATCTGTGCGCTTGCGGATTTATCCAGTAGTCATAAGAAATACCAACAAGCATTTATGGCGCCGTTGGCGGCGAAAACTTAGCCAAGAAATTTTAATTAGATTGAATCCAGAGATTCTCATTAACTTAGCTATCAATTAGTCATAGGGGCTTACCCCTGTCTGTGTCTTTCTTTCTTGTGAAGCCAGACAGTGTATGAACGGTTTCCAACTACCGGGAAATTATCTTGAAGATCCAGAGCAATTGTTGAGGAGGACTAGACGTCGTCAAGTCCCCCCCCAGAGGTTCCTCTCGAACTAGAATCTGTTCAAGGAAGGAAGCTCTACACCACCACTCAAGGAAGCTATGGCCCAGAAGGCGATCTCTAACTTCTCGGCCCCATTAGCTACCCACGTAGCTCAGGGTCCCGAGGTCAACTTCGGAGATGCCACCTTCGAGCTGAAGCCCACCTTGATCCACATGGTGCAAGCCAATCCATTTTGCGGGAAACCCCATGAGGATGCCAATGCTCATCTCCAGCACTTCATGGAGTTATGTGGCAGATTCACTATCAAGGGAGTGGCGTCTGACGCCATTCGTCTTCATCTTTTCCCATTCTCGTTATCGGGGAAGGCAAAGAAATGGTTCTACGCCCACAAAGAAGAAGCCACTACATGGGAGAGGTGTGCTAACGCATTCCTCAAGAAATTCTTCCCGACGGGCAAAACAAATGCCCTTCGTGGAAAGATTTCAAGCTTTTAGCAACAATCTGATCAGACGATTCCCGAAGAATGGGAGCGTCTCCAGAAGTACATTTGTGCCTGTCCTCATCACAGGATTGACGACTGGCTCCTAATTCAAGGATTCTACCATAGGCTGGCACGTAGTCACCTTGATGCTGCCATTGGAGGGGCGTTCCTCCAACACACAGTGAGGAATGCCAAGGACCTCATCGAGAAAATGGTGATTAACCAAAGATGGGGTGAGGAACGTCTCCAGCCAAAGAGGAGAGGTATGCACACCGCCAGTGAGGTGGACATACTCTCTGCCAAGATGGACCTCTTGATAAAGAAAATAGAAGAAGGTTCCAAGAAGGAACGGGAGGCCATCTACCCGTCGCCACTGCACAAGCTATTGAAGCCAATCCATGGTGCGAGGTGTGCAGAGGAAATGATCACTCGGGCAACAATTGCCCCGAGACATCGAAGGAGGATGTGAACTTCATCAGCAACAACAGCAGCAACAACAAGAACAAGAACAACAACAGCAGCAACAACAACAACAACAACAACAACAGCAACAACAACGGGTATCACCCCCAACAACAAGGAAACTGGAATTCACGCCCCTTCTACCAAGGTAATGGTAATTACAATAATTATAATTCTTACAATAACCAACCTTCATAAAAAGATCTTGTTCTTGGTCAATCTAAGCTTAATGATGGAATAAATAGAAAAATGATTGCACCGATAAATTTCTTGAAAGTTTTGGTGAGAAGATGGATAGCTTTACAACTACCATGAAAAATCAACTGAGTTTTAATAAAATGCTAGAAACCCAGTTAGCTTAGTTAGCAGCAGCTATGCCATCAATGGAACAAGGTAAGATTCCTGGGAAACCAGAAGATTCAATTGAGCATGTAAACATGGTTAAGGTGCTCTCTAGGATCTCTATCTAATTATCATTTCTAGCCCAACTTTCCCTTAGGAAAATATAAATTACGATATCTTGGAATACTCCTAGGTGAAGTGCTACAACGGTATAATCTGTGCACTTGCGGATTTATCCAATAGTCATAAGAAATACCAACATTGACGGTGTGTTGCAAATAATCGTCGCCGCTACAACTTCAATCGTCGTGGTATGGGAGGTAATAATCATGGTAATAATGATGCTTTTGCTAAAATTAAATTTAGCCTACCTCCTTTTGCTAGTAATATTGATCCTGAGGCATACTTAGATTGGGAGCTTGTTGTTCATCATAAATTTGATTCTCATAATGTACCTGCTGAGCATAGAGTTAGACTTGCTACTAGTGAGTTTACTAATTTTGCTTTGTTTTGGTGGAGTGATCTTTGCAATGTTGGTAATGTTGCTATTGTGCCTCAAACTTGGAATGTTTTAAAGCAACGTATGAAATATCATTTTATTCCTCCTTATTAAAACAAGGTGATAAAGGTGTAGAAGCATACTATCAGGAATTGCTTATTGGTTGAGCACGTTGTGGTATAAATGAAGATGATGATGATGCTAGTGCTAGATTCTTTGGTGGTTTAAATCATGATATACAGAATATTCTTGATTATAAAGAATGACACAATTCTTCCCAATTGTATCATCTTGCTATTAAGGCCAAAAGAGAAGTACAGGGATGCACACAACAACAACCTTTCAGATCTAACATTGGGAGGAATTTTCAGCAGTGCTCTGAGCCGGAGACGACCAAGACATCTACACCTCCACTTTCTTCCGGGGTAGGCAAATTGTCTAATGTGCAGCTTCAGGCGAAGAAAGGTGCCACTCCGGGTGTTTCTACTAGCTCCTCCTCCTCCAGCGCTAAAATCATTTGCCACCGTTGCAAAGGCATGGGACATAAAATTGCCGAATGCCCCAATCGTCGTGCTTTGATTGCTACCGAGGATGGATATGTAAGTGCTAGTGATGTTGAAGATGAATTAGCCCTTGCTGCTAACATTGATGCAGATTCCACCGAGGGCGATCAAGACGAGGTGACCATTGATTTAGTGGCTGCTGCCGCAGGCTATCTTAGCCTTCTTGTGCAGCGTGTGTTGAGTTCACGTGTGGGAAATGAAGAAGAGATGAAGATCCCGCGCCACAATTTGTTCCACATGTATCTCATTGTGCAGGGTTGTCGTGTTCTCACCATCATTGATAGTGGGAGTTACAACAACTTGGTGAGTTCAGATTTGATTGAGAAGCTTGGCTTGACCACACGACAACATTCACATCCATATAAACTTCAATGGTTCAATAATAGTGGTCAAACTAAGGTAACTAAATCAGCCCGCATTAGCTTTTTCACAGGCTCTTATCATGATACTGCTGATTTTGATGTTGTACCTATGGAAGCTTGTTCAATTTTGTTAGGACGTCCATGGGAATTTGATACTGATGCTTTACACCATGGTAGAACTAATACACACACTTTCATGCATAAGTACAAGAAAATTACTTTGCTGACTTTGTCGCCTATGGATATTGTTAAACATGCTCGAGAGATTAAAAATAACCCTCCGCTAAACACTGTTAAAAATAATGGGATTAAGTTACCAGGAGATGCTTTTCTTGCTACAGCTTCTGCTACTGCTGAGTTATGTGATAATCCTGATGCACCATGTCATACTATGTTTTGTCAACCTATTATGTATTGTGTATTGCCTGCTGTCACTAACCTTTTGCAGGAGTTCATTGATGGGATGGACTCGAGGACAACTCCAATTCTAGAAGGAGGGGATGATGAGGACACCGCCACATTGGAGTCAAGGATGACTCAAATTCAAGAAGGGGAGGATGATTAGGACATCGCTACGCTGGACATGCCTACGCCATCGCCTTTCCAAAGTTGCAACTCATCTCCATCTCAGCTGCCACGTCGACTTCGAGTTTGTTTCGGAGTCTAGGACCAGCAAGGAGTAAAACGGACGCCCAAGACGCATCTAGACCCTGTTTTCGATGATTCACCCATGGATGGAAAGATATTTGCATAAGGAAACCAATAGAGTTGGTTTGAGGTCTAAATTCCTTCTGAGTCATCAGGGAACGTCGAAACAAGTCAGCGTCCAAAATCTGTTCCGGTGCTGCATCACCCAATTTTGGGCCCATGGTCCATGTATCAACTTGGGTCCATTAGGGACTCATCCTAGGGTTGTAGGATGACCCCAGGACCCTTGTGGTCATCCTCCCTCCTCCTTATATCCCCTAGAGTCACCACAAACAGATTGGGTTTTGTTTTAGAGTTTAGTTTTCCATCGAGAAACTAAATCATTCATTGTAACTATGTCGATTAGTCCTTTTACAGTGATCCAGGGCCCCTCATTCTTGATCACCTCCACTTTGTCGATTAGTCCTTTGGAACCGAGTTCTTGAACCCTCTATTGATATTCTCATCATTCATATTTGCAATTTCAGATTGCGTGTTTATACCTTCTTGCTTGTGTTCTTCGATTCACTTGCAGGAAAAGCCTTATTGGCGAGGTCAATCAAGTTGTGCTTGGTTGATAACCAACGGAGCACTAGTGTAACGGTTGCAGGGTTCAAATCATGTCTAATTTGAAGCCGGATCGCCAACGTCGAGTTCTCCACAAGTCGAATTTATTAGTTACCTCACAGAATATCGGGCCACTCCTCATCAAGAGAAGGGGGTATGAGCCTCTATTTATAGTGGGAGCTGGAGTAGGGGTACTCCAGCGCCATGTCATCGATCTAGGAGACTTCAATCCTCCACCCTTGGATCCAACCGACCTTGAACCGCCTCTGGATGGATGGTGTTGATTTCCAACATGTGTGAGTGGGTATGACGGTTGGCAGGAGGTGAACCGACCTAGGGGGTGGTCGGCCGATTCCCCTATGGCCTGTGGGCCATCCCTGGTGTTCTAGATGCTGCCCCACCGGTCAGGGACAAAGTGGGGGTCGTGTGGGCCCAGGTGATTGTCGGTCGACCCCCCCCCCTTGTGGGTTCTGGCCCACCTTAGTCATCCAGGTGCTGGTCCCACTTGTCATTAGTGTTGGATGTTGGTCCTGAGGTAGTTTTCACGTTTATCTCCTTGGTGTGGGCCCATGGATGCATGTGCTTTGCTTGTGAGCCGTTGGGAAAAACCACAAAGTGATCCAAGGGTTGGAATTCACTCTAAGGTGTTTCTCTTGGATCATGGCCGAGAGGGGAGAGTTGGTTGGCCCATAGGGCCCACTAGCTCTCTTTTGCTCCATTTCTTCAATCCTGCAATCAAACACTCCATGGACATGTGGAACTTGTTATTTGATAAAGTATGCTCATGATGTGTTTGTTTATCCTTGATTCTGAGGTTGTTGGCAGCATTTTGGTTAAGTAAAAGTATATCATTCTTGGTGCCAACAAGATCCCCAAGCTTAACCTTTGCTCGTCCCGAGCAAACAATCAAACATAACTTGATGGATCAGGAGTTGCTACTATGCTTCATATTTCAAGAGTACTTATCCTACAACAAGAATATTTCTCTATTGAATGGAAAAGTTAGCGATAAAGACTCACCCATATTACCTTAGTCCTTCATGGGGCTTATAGCTTTATCCTTTATCTTGGGAGGTCGAGAGATAGAACAACTTGACTTGAGCACAAGTTTTCTTATTCTTTCACAAGTTTCATATCGGAGGTTTTGCAAAGTTTTGTAAAAGAAAGACTTAGTGTTCCTCAAATGGTACTCTCGGGTCGCTCATAAGGTGTATGATTCCTCACCAAGGCACATATCAAAGTTTGCCTTCTTTTTCATCCTACTCTAAAGGCTTATGTGGAGCTTAAAGGTAGGGATCAAAGATGTAGCAAACTTACCCATATATTGTAAAGTCAAATTCCGGATCCAAGGAGAGAAATGCCATGCTCTTAGATCAAGATGTGCAAGTGTGTGGAAACATGGAAAATGATCAATACTCCTCTATATGATCTCTCTTTCATAACTTATGAATTTGATACATAGCTATCTTTATTTATTTTTCTATGAGATTTGAAAATGCTCATTCATTTTTTTTCATGAGCTTTGATGTGCTCATCATTTTTTTCTATAATTTGGGACTTTGATGTGCCCTTATATTTTTCATAATTTTACATAGTCTATGTCTCATTAACTAGCAACATACTAGAGAGAGAATTTTCTATTAGAGCATGGAGTATGAACGAAAATATAAGGCATGTTTCTACGTACTTCCAGTGTAGAAGCAGCATGTGTATGTGGCGTGTACATGATCTTGATCTTGGGAGCAAGATAAATCTCTCAACAAGGGTCACAAAACTTGACAAAACTCAACACAAAGCAAGCAACCTATGTAGAAAGCTTTATATCATGAAAGAGCATCTATGACTCTGGTAGGAATTTTCACCATTGAGGAACAAAAAGTGTTTTTATCATTTTAATAAATAAAACTCCGATAGTCATTCTTGCTTAGAACAAAATTATAGCAGCTCTTATCTTGTTATATCATGTCTCACAACAACTTAGACTTAGTTACAACATTTGTAACCCACAAAAGTTTTAGGTTCATGATGGTTTGTTTTAAGCCAAGTAATCCATACTTAGAGAAATTTCAAGTTGTAAACTAAGTACTAGAGAAACATTTAGCATAGCAACTATTCATCATTTCCATAGGAGATATTAATACTCATGGAACATGTGAGAGTAGAGAGAAGTCTTTTTATTATTTTATCAAATTTTTTATTTTACATGCAAGCAAAGATAAACAAGAAAAATGCATGAATTGTAAAGGCTAAAATTAAAAACTTACCTTAGTGGGGGAGGGAACCTCCCCCAAGCTTATCCTTTGCTTAATATGATGGTGGTGGATATGGATGTAGTTGCCACCACGAATTCCACTACCGGTCTTGTTCTCCTTGTAATGTTTGGATTTGTTTGGCAGTTTGATGGACAATGTGTGAAGTCTCACCATGCTCAGTGCGTAGCTCATCAAAAGCATTGGTGAGGTGATCCATTTGTTGCTGTCATTCACGATGCCCCCTATCTTGTGTGGACGAGAAGGATGCTCGTGGTCCTTGCGGACGTGGTGGTCAAGGAGGCATGCCACTAGAAGTGTGCATGGGATCGGAAGATGCATCGCCTTCCTCCTCGCCAACAGCTCCTCGGGAAGGCTCACCTTGCTCAACTTAGTACCAACTAGTATAGGGGGCGTAAACGATATATGTGATAGGAAGGGGTGATGAATGAATAAGCCAAGGTAAATGATACTTAGAACGGACTAGGTAGAACAACTAGGTGGGAGGACAACGAGAGAGTATAGGGACTCCTATGTAATTCACTCTACTTCAATATACTTTGTCAATTAATTAGTCTAAACACTATAGTTTGTCTCCTTAATACAAGTATGCTAAGCGAGGGGATAGATCAATAGGAGGACAAAACTCCAACCAGACCGCGCCCTCTTCTTACGGGGGTCTTACCTTTTAAGAACTTGCCTAAGAACACGTGGTGGAATAGAAAGACTAGACAAGGCTGACACTCTTTTGCTAGCTACCACAAACAATCCGTGCAACAAGCGGTAACCAAGGATAAGGTGATATATAAGCACCACGCTTACACACAACTTATTACTTTGACTACGATCTATAATCAAAGCACCCTATGACAAGCAATGATCGCATACGGGAAAGGCCACCAGGATCACAAACTATTGGTGTAAAGGCTTGTTGACACAAAATGTGACGCACTGTGCCTCACACACAGCAAGCCAGAAAGTGTGGCTTCAATCGAGTGCCCGGGTATTTCGAAATCCGGAAACGTGCCAGTCAGTTTGACCTGAAACTGACAAATGATAAAAATCATTAGATACAAACTAGAACATGCCGGATGAGACCAGACAGTTCCATATATACGGCCCTGAAGCCACTTGCGACGACATACAGCTATAGAAGCTATCTGTTAACAAGTCTTATAGATCATTTGGCTAAAACAAACATAAAGTACGTGAAATGTTGATTGCCGAACGTGCATGCATGAGAAAAGTACGTTTGGACGAATCATAATTAACTGTGAGTTAAAGCGTAACCAAGCTTGGTAATCCAACCGAGTTGGGATCCATGATGAAGGAACATGTAAGCAAACATGATCAAACTAATCTAAAGCTTGTATCTGCCGCACGATACCCAACCTTATCAAAGCTTAAACATAGTTAACAAGCATGAACCCGCAACACGTAGCAATCTAGATTAGACTAATTCGGCTATTATGAACGTAAGATCTATTTGTAGAGACAACATGAAAGCAATAACTATTAGAGAATAAATAGATCTAAAAGAAAGAAAAGAGCCCAACCATATCAATCTAGATTGGGAAAAAGAGTGTTACAAATATATAAAATATCTAAAACAAGCAACACGTGATATCTTGATGAATCTACTAGATCTTGCCAAATCCAATAGAGCCGATAACTATCTTGCTTTTGCTAAGCATATCAAGCAAACACCTGTCGCGCGGTATCTACTCGTAAATGAAACATAAGCGAAGACTTCTTGATTGTCAAGCAAGGATCCGCCGCACGATCATTGAAAACAAACAAGACTACTTGCATCAACGTCTAAATCCACCGCATGAAACTAGACATGATAACAAGGTTGTCGGGACTTACGGAGGTCGACGGATCGATGACTCCTCTCGAAGAACTCGATGACATGACAAAAGACTCAAAGTTGGCACGGGGCTGGTTGTATTGATTTGGTTCTGAACGCTTCTACAATGGCCAAGGGTTTATATTTATACCCTGGTCATGACATGAGTCCTAAAAGGACACGACTACAAAATATTAAAGGAAAACACGACATCTTTGACTTTAGTTTCCTTCAGAGTCTTTATTGCCTTAATTGTGATGATCTTCGTTACCCGATCGGTTCTTACTTGTCACTTTTGTCGCTTTTTCAACGGAAAACCGTCCTTCCTCAGAATAGCCGACCGCACGATCATTTGTCGATTCTTAAGAAATTAGCCGACCGCATGGACACTTGCCGAATGCTCCGAACACTTGTCTCTGCAAATTTACTGCGTACTGGCCCACCTGTCATCTTCCTAAGTGTGTCAAAATCCAGTGTTAACACATGCCCCCTCAATTTTGGGATAAAAGTCGTTTTATCTTGAAATTGACCACAAGTTTCCTCTTTCTCCTAGGTCAATATTGTTCAATACCGCAGCCGCCGCTCAAACAATCCAAGACCCAGCACATCCTCGAATTCACCTCAAATCTTCAATGGCGACTCAGGACAAAATTCCAGAGGTAAATTTCATTCACTTCCACGCATTTGGCAATTCCGATTGACTTTCCTGCTTCTTTCCCGATTTGTTTTTCTGATTTCATTATTCTTTGAAGGAATACAAGAGCCACATTTTGATTCCCTATGCTGCAAACCCTGATTCCTACCTTCTTGGTCCAATGAGAAACCCTGACCCAACTGAGATCATTGAGAAGGAAACCTCGAGAATCCCTTCAAGTCTGGAGTCACCCCGCCAAACCAATGGCCAAACACCTTCAAGACCTGGCCGTTTCCCCCAATTCACGGATGGCGAAACTGGTACCGGAGGATGCTGGATAAGAGCAGCAGCCACTGGGATGCTCAAGACATCACCCACTGTTTGGAATTGTCTTTGTCAGAAATGCCCAGAGATGAATCCCTTATGATAGCAGCTTCTCATTTTTTGTCTGATGCTATCAATGCCTTTGTTTTCGGAAATGGCATGATGACTCTCACTTTGGCCAATGTATTCATGATGATTGGCCTAAATGTGTCATAGCCAGTATATCCCTTCAAGTACAAGAGAAAACCAGCCAGAAAGCTGTCAAATCTGAAGGTGGATGAGTTAAATATATTCAGACCTATATGGAAACATCTGGTGTTGTTCTTGACAAGGAATGCAGGGCCTTCATGAACATGTGGCTGTGCAGGTTCATCTTTTGTGGAAAATCCAATGAGCCAACCTTAAATCATATGATGATGGCTGAGGACCTAGCTACAGACACTCTGATCCCTCTTGGCAAATATCTTCTAGGATCTATTTATCACATGATGCATCAGATCACTGCCAAGATACACCAAGGTGGGGAGATCTCTTGTGCAAGTGGCCCTTGGTGGTTTGTTCAGATGTGGCTGTAATTATACATGCATCAGATAATCTCTATGCCCCTTCATAACTTGAGCTTTCCTTCAGTCAATTATGCTGAAGGCAGCATGACAAGAGTTAAGGACTCTCAAACCTATGAAGAAGCAGCATCTTCCATCAGTACTGACATGGACATTGGTCATCTCTTCAAGCTGTTTTTAAGGGCTTCGACAATGTGCTTTGGCTTCCTTAAAGAGAAAATGATAATTTAACTCTCCCTTGCAAATTCAGCTATGAATCTAGTTGTTTTGACAAGGTGTCCACAGAGATTTTAAACTCCTTCATCAAACTCTGCATCTTGCCAGCCAAATTCCATCATGGGAGGTTAGTGCAATCTACCTATGAATTCTACTACCCAAACATGGCAGCCAGGCAACTAGGATATGTGGACAGTTGCCCCCAAGACCTTTCTTCTTAATAACCATAAGATTCAGGGAGTCGATCAGAAATGAAACAAAAGCTAAAAAAGTCTTTGAGCTTGGGGTGGACTTGCGAATATATGAACCCTCTCCATTTGGGCTAGTAGATGCTGCTCATTCTCTTTTTGGTTCCTGGTGGCAAGAATGGCACAATCACATCTTCAACACACCAGTGCACTCTTTATGCCAAGATCTGCAACCCCAATTTGCCTTTGACAGTGAGGTAATTTCATTGTACTTATCATTTTCTACTTTTGAATATAATTCTCACTTTAACCTCTTGGTTATGCATAGGATTTTGAGCTCACTCCTCCTACCAAAGCAATCCAGTACTACTTAGCTGGGCCCAAACCTGGACAGGGTTTTGATGCCCCAATTCTAGCAACCTTCATGAAGACCCCAACAGTTTCGGCCACTGCACCTTCAGGAAGAGAAGGCAAAAGGAAGATACTTGAGGATTTTAATGTGGCCAGAAAGACAAGGTCCAAGGAAGTTAAGCGGTCTCCCAACGTATGAATCTTTTATTCGGCAATTAATCTCATTCGGTAATAACTTTGACCGATTTCATACCAATCACCTCTACTGCAGCCACATGTTGAAATCCCAGGATCAAGCAATGTCTCAATAATGGTGGATATTCCTCCTCAAGCCTCTACTGGAGATGTAGAGGTTCATGAAATTGAAGATACAGAAGCTCATGAAGCCGAAAGTACAGATGCCCATGAAACCTCCAAGAACATTGGTAACATCATTCGGCTAATAACTTCTTTCTCTTTATATGACATCTACTCCCTGTTCTTATACTCTATCATCTGCATTATTGGAAATAGATAAAATTATAGACAATGTAGCAGAAGAACCCTCCTCTGGTCCAGCTTCAGGTTTGCTATCTCTGGATATCCAATCAAGCCCTCAGTCAGACTAGGATACAACCCATCTAGATGATCAATCAACACATCAGGTAACATCTTGCCTTAAGCTATTCTTTTAGCACACTCATCCAGTTTTCTAACACTTCTCCCTCTTTCAAGAACACTATCAAACCGACTACCAGTTACTCCTTCACTGTTGAGGACTACATCAGTGAGAAGGGTGAAGAAGCTACCTCTCAGCAGACTCTGTCAGTGGAGAATCAAGCTCGGCTGAAGGATATAGCTAGTCTACTGAACAAGGATATCAACACTCTGGTCCTAGATTCAGATCAGATAAGAGATTTTCTCGAGCTCATCAACCAAGACCTTCCATCTGATCTTAAAGCTTCTCTGGAATCTGCAGCCCACCTTGATGATCATTTTGCTGTGGTGAGGAGAGCAAATAAAAATATAGCATCTAGAACTGCCTTGCAGAATAATAGGTCCTTGAAGAAGCAAGAAGCTAAAGTCCTGCACTCCCAAATTCAAGTTGCCAAGAAATCACTAACAACTTTGGAGTCTGAGCTGAAAGTCATGGAGGATGAGAAAATCAGGCTGGAGACTCAACTAATCGAACTGAATGCCAGAATTCAGTCTCATAAATCCAAGATGACAGATTTGCCAAATTCCATAGAAGCAACTTCATCAAAGATATCAACTGTCCTCAAAGAAGACCAACAGCTCAAAGAAAAGTTGTCTAGTATCCAAAGCTCTGAAGATGAAGACCAGAAAGTGTTGAACAATGTTAGCCGAATCAAGGCTGAGGCCTTAGATGTCATTAACCAGCTTCTGAGCGAGTAGAAACATGGGCTTGTAATAAATCAAGAGTCGCTCGGCTATGTCTCTGAATCAGAAGGATAAGAACAATCGGCTATGTCTCTGATCGGCAAGCTAAAGGCGATCGGCTATGTTCTAATCGGGAAAATAAAAAGAGCCGATTATATTCTCATACAAACAGAAATATATAAAGGAAAAGAGTAAGGACATCCGATTGTTCAGAGACATCCTTGAATTCTTTTAGAAGGTCTATCAACTTTAATCTACACTCTAGGTCTAAATTTGCACTGATATACATCGGCCTTGCCTTAACATAATCACCAACATTTATTTCTTCTAGCTTATCGGCCGACATAAAGCCACATCCCAACTTTCCTTTGTTGCCATCGATCGGGTTCCCCATCAAAAATTGCTTTGAGAGCCGACTACTTGGATCGGCTGTTGGTCCTTGTTGAAGACGTTCACAGGAACTTCCTCCCATACTCTTCCAGAGAAACAATCGACGCTATCATATTCCCAGAAGGTAGGCTCCGTAGCAGCAACACTTACCGAATCATCAGCATGAACAACTTCAACATCATCTCCAATCCACTGAATGAGAATATGATGCATGGTTGAAGGTATGCAACAGTTAGCATGGATCCAATCCCTTCATAAGAGCAGACTATATTCCCCTTGCCATCAATGACAAAGAAGGTAGTAATCAAATTTTTTGATCCAATCATCAACTCGATGTGTACAGCCCTCGGGTGTTAGAACGATTGCCAGCAAAGTCCATGAGCACCATGTCAGTCTTCAACAGTTCTTCATTAGTCATCCCGAGCTTCCTAAAGGTGGTATAAGGCATAATATTGATGGCAGCCCCTCCATCAACAAACATCTTGGTTAGAGGCTTGTCATTGACGTATCCCTTCACGTAAAGCGGCTTCAAATGTCGATGCTTGGTCGGCTTATCGAAAGCTGCTCGCTGAGTCAGGACAAGCTGGGCCATTAGATCCTGATATTCGCTCTCATCGAAATCTGAGTACACCTCTTCTTGGATATCTTGTCCTTCGGGAGCTATGAACTTTGATGGAAGGAAGAAAGTCATGCATGCATTAGCCGAATGGTCGTGCTCATCGAGTTTTTTTAGGACACCATATATGTTTCTTTTCGGCAACTGTTCGCGCCAGCTCTCTGTTCCTCAAGCGTTGTACTCTCCTCTTCTGGCTCTTCCTCAGCCCCGGTGGGCACCATTGTCCCTTCTGCCACACATATTCATGGTACTCTTCCTCTTTAGCGCTTTCCTCACAATGGACCCACTCCTGATCGGCAAATCTCTTGCCTCGCCGATTCTCAGAGCTGCCTATTTTTAAACGCCGATCGTCCTTAGGAAACTGTGCTCCATGTCTTTCATGGACCGGACGATGGTTGACCCGGGACTACCTGTACCCTGAATATTGATCACTACATTCGGGGCAATTGTCCCTAGCAGACAGCTTCAGGCCTTCATTCCAACAATGCTTGAAGAACGAGCATCCCCAATGAGACTGCTCTTGTTCTCTCATGTACTCTTGTTCTCTCCGGTACATTTCTTCCTCGTACCTCTGATGTTCCTCCATGAACTCCTGTTCCTCGTAATACTTTTGCCTCTGATACTTCTCTTGCTCCTGTTGCCATTTGTTCAACAGAATCTGTGTCATAACCCTGGGCCTGGAAGCTTCCCCTCTCTCAGTTTGGTTGTTCTGGAACTGAGCCCATTGCCGAAATTCCTCATTCGTAATCTACCGATCAGGGTCAACAGCATCAGCTCTTCTTGCTCTATCTGAGGTCAACACCTTCATTTTGCCCTTGCTTGTGGGGTCATCTATGGCAACCATGTTCATAGTGAAAGATACCGTGTTCTGTGCAAAAGGATTAGCATCAATTTTCATCTTGCCATCAAACTTCAGATGTCCTTCCTGAATAGCCTTCTGGATTCGCATTCTGAACACTCGGCAATCATTGATGGAATGAGAATTAGTATTGTGGAAGCTGCAAAATTTCTTGTCTTTTACCCCTTCAGGGCGCAGCATGGGGTGCCCTTCCGGCAATTTGATGCGTACCTCTTTTAACAACAACTCGAACAACTTGTCTGACTTAGAGACATCAAAGTCATAAGTACCCTAATGCTGCCTCAACCATCGTTGACTAACCTGAGTCGGCTCTTTCGCCCAGACCAATTCGGCTGCGGCTATCTCATCTTCATCGTCGTACTCTGCTGCCTCCTCCAGGAAACTTTGATACATCTCATTAGCCACATCGCCCTTCTGGAAGCGGTTATCTCTCCTGAACTCCTGAGCCTGATTATTCATCATTGCCAACCGCTGCGACAACTGACCAAGGTCATCAAAGTCCATGCCGAACAGCTTCTCCCTGAGATTCGGCTGCATGCCCGCTATTGCCATCCCTGTCAATTGGTCATCTGGCAGATTCAAGGAATAGCAGAAGTTTTTGGTCTCTCTGAACCTGCGGAGATACTCCTGGGGTGTTTCATTAGCCCTCTGCCTCAAGCTCACAAGGTCAACTAGCTTCTTCTCATTAGTGCCCGTAAAGAAATAAGCATGGAACCTCTGCTCTAATTCTGCCCATGTATTAATGGAATTTGCTGGTAGAGATGTGAACCATGTGAAAGCTGCCCTTGTCAGAGATAACGGAAAATACCGAATCCTCCAAGCTTCATCTGCAGACGCCTCTCCAAGCTACATCAAGTATCGGCTGATGTGTTCTATGGTGCTAGTATCATCATGACCAGAAAATTTGGTCAAATCTGTGGGAGGCTTCACCCTCGGAGGGAGTGCCACTCGGTTATACCATTCTGGATAAGGGAACTTGTATGCATGGGACTGGTTCTTTGGCTTTAAGCCAAACTGATTCTGCATCATGTCTGTCATCCTATTCATGATAAGGTCAATATTTGAATTTGGAGCTCCATGTGCTTGTCCTTCAAAAGGCAACCCTGCTGAGTTCTTATACCCTGGATTCGGGAGAGCATCATAGCACTGTAATCGACAAACTCTTGATATCCGTCTCCATACATATTCCTCTGCAACATGTTCGCTGCTGGAGACACTTTGAAAGCCGATTATGGGGCATTTCCCGACGTGCCGAACGCGAGCTGGCCATAAGTTGTAGGAGTGAAGAATCATTGCCCTAGTTGGTTTCGGTGATTAATGACAATGAGAGATTATTATGGCTAACGTGTGTTTTGCAGAGGCTATGCGTAGCTTAGCCATAGTGATCAAGAAGAATGGGCACTAATCGTCATCACTTAGCCCCCAAGATGGATATCGTTTCGGATTTCAAGGAGACATGATGAAGACCCTAGAATGATAGGCTAAGTGCCATAAGGAGATGAAGGGCACTTAGAAATAGATAGGGCTTCTCTTTTTATCTTTGACCGTACTATTAAGAGGGGTTGAGATTAGTAGCTTGACTTAGGAAAGCTTCATGACTTAGGTATGGTGCACGCTTGACTTCCTTAGCTCTAAGCAAGCCTACGTTGACCGTAAGATAGCCTAGAACAACTTCCATATTCATCGCGACGAAAAACGAAGTTGTTAAAACTATTTTCTGGGCGTCGGACGCTCCTGACGGGGGCGCCGGACGCTGTCCGTCGCGTCGGACAGAGGCGTCGGACGCTGGGTGGTTGAGTCCACAGCGTCCGTCGACCTTCTAGTGGGGATGTTTTCTGGCTAAGTTTTTCAGGGTCCGTCAGACGCTGTCCGTCGGCCAGGCGTCGGACGCTGGGAAGAGCGTCTTTCGACCTTCAAGAGAGGTATTTTCAGTCCGAGCCAGAGTGTAGGGTCGGACGCTGGTGATGAGCGTCCGTCGCCCAGTGACGTAGCGTCCGTCGCTGGGAACAGTGTGTCAGAACTAGCCGTTGGACAGGGCGTCGGAGCGTCCGTCGCCCAAACTATGAACAGAAACTAGCCGTTGGGGCATGCGACGGACCGTCCCTCGCCTAGTCGACAGAGCGTCCGTCGCCAACTTAAGTTGCCAGCCCGAGGCAGTTTTCAGAGGGTCTATTTATAGCCCCTCCCTCTTCTCTCCCACCTTGACTTTGCTCATTTGAGGTGCTGAGTTTGTTGAGATGGTTGGGAAGAGAGCAAGAGCTCTAGAGAGAGAGAGAGTGATTCGCGAATCCATCCATCCTCTCTCTAGTTCATCCAAGAGTTCAAGTGTGCATCCTCTAGTTGTGAAGCTTGAGTGAGTCAAGCGAAGATCAAGGCTTGTTACTCTTGGTGATCGACATCACCTAGACGGTCCGGTGGTGCTCAGAGGAAGGTGATCGCCGGAGGATTGTCGGCGGCCCTTCTCCATCGATGTTTGTGATCGGTTGTGGGCGATTTACCAAGCCGGAGTGGCGAAGAATCAGCCCGTAGAGAGCACTCATCCCTTGCGCGGGATTGAGGGGGAGCTATACCTTGCGAGGTGCTCCAACGAGGACTAGGGGGAGTGTCGACTTCTCGATACCTTGGCAAAACATCGCCGTGTCAAGCATCTCTTTCCCTAGCTCTTTATTACCGCATTACTTTCCGCACTTGTCATTCTTTTCATACTAGAATTGTGTAGGAAGTTTTCGCTCTCTATTGACTTGCGATCGCTTTCTAGCTAGGACACACTAGCAGTAGGCACTAGGGGGTTAATTGGCTCTTTATAGGTTTAATTCTTGTTTAGAAATTAAAAAGATCTCAATTCACCCCCCCTCTTGGGCATCTTGATCCTTTCAATTGGTATCAGAGCAAGGTTTGCTCTATATTAGGCTTCACCGCCTAGAGCAAGATGTCCCATGGGGATGGACCACCTCCCATGTTCGATGGAGACGACTTTCCCTATTGGAAAGTTCGTATGGAGGCCTATCTAGAGGCCGTTGACGTGGGCGTGCTCAAAGCCGCCACAAAGGGAGGCACCCTCTTCGCGGAGGACCTAAACTTTGATAAGCACAATGTCAAGGTGAAGAACATTATCTTTCGTGGCATAAGCAAGGATGTCTTCAACCGAGTGCGTAATGCCAAAGACGCATTTGAGTTGTGGACCACTATTTGTGCTCTTCACGAAGGCACAAAGAGTGAGCGTGAAGAACGCTATCATTTGGTCATGGCTAAGCTTAATTCTTTTTCCATGCATGCAAATGAAAATGCAAATGAAATGTACTCACGACTTAACATTATTGTAGAGGAATTGAATGGGCTCGGCCTCAACCAAATGGAGCCGGCCGATGTGGTACGCAAGATCCTTTGTGTCTTGCCCATTGAGAAGTACGGCCACATCGTCATGGTTCTTCACCAAGGAGATCTCTCCGCCGCTACACCAACACAAATCTTGGGCAAGATCAATGCTCATGAGATGTACATGAAGATAGGTGATGGTGGCTCTTCTTCCTCCTACAAGAAGAAAGAAAAAGAGAAGGAGGAGAAGAAGGACTTGGAACTCAAGGCATCCTCCTCGGAGAAGCACAAGATGCAATTTGTTTATGAGAGTGCAAGTGATGAAGAAGATGATGATGATCTCGCTCTCATGGTGAAGAAGACAACTAAGATGTTGAAGAAGCTAAGCAAGAATGGAGTCAAGTTTGACTCAAAGAAGAAGAAATTCTTCACAAGCTCTTCAAGAAAGCCTCTCTCCAAGATGGATTGCTACAATTGTGGCAAACTTGGGCACTTGGCTCATGCTTGCCCCGAAGAGAAGAAAGACAAGTACAAGAACAAGAAAGCAAACAACAAGTTCAAGTACAACAAGGGAAACAAAGATGAGCCAACTGATGAGGAGAAGAAGGATGACAAGCCATTCAAGAAGAAGAAGAACTTCAACTTCCACAAGATGAAGAAGAATGGCAAAGCCTACATTGTTGGTGATTGGCTCACCGACATTGAAGACTCAAGTGACTCATCCGGAGATGAGAGTGAAGAAGAGAAGGTGGTCGCCTTGGTGATTGGTTCATCTACTCCACCGCCACCCCCTCCATCATCTCTGGGCTCATCCTCTACACACCTATGCCTCATGGCTAAAGGTGACAAAAAGGTACAAAAAGAGGATAGTGATGATGAGGCTAGCTCTAGTGATGATAGTGATGATGAGTTTGAGGCTCCTTCCTATGATGAGCTAATTGTAATTTGCAACAAATATACTAAGCTCATTAGGAAGTATAAAGTTAAAAGTGAATCACTAGAAAAAGCCAATGATAACTTGCATGCTAAGCTTGATGACTTGTCTAGTGCTAATGATGATTTGAAGCTTGAGAACAAAACTCTCTCATCTAGCACTAGGGAGCTCAAAGCCTCACTCAAGCAAGCTAATGAGAAACATGATAAGCTTGAGAGGTCAACACAAGAGCTCCATACAAGATACAACTTGCTAAAAGATGACTACAACCAAGTTAAGAATGAACATGGCACACTTGTGATAGCTAATGAATTGCTTTCAAATGATCTTGCTACACATGTTCCTATTAACCTGGTTGTTAAGTGTGATATAGCTACTTCTTGTGAGGACTTGCTTGATGAAGTTGTTAGTGAGCAAATGCTAAGTGCAAGGGCAAGAAGGTAGTTGAGGCCGATAAGCATGATGACTATGTGAAGATGAGGCAAGAGAACTCCAAGCTCAAGGAAGAGCTAACCAACCTCAAGGCAAGCAAGCCATTCACTATCAAGTCGGCCAAGCAAGATGACAAAGATGCAATGACCTTGATTAACTCTCTCAAAGAGGAAAATGCAAAGCTCAAGGTTGAGAAGATCAAGCTTGCAAGTGGATTGGAGAAGTTTACCAAGGGCCACAACCTCCAAAGTGAGCTCTTGATGAACACTATCATGAAGACCGACAAGACCGACATTGGGTTCAAGGAGAATCAAATCATGAAGGCCAAAGTCAAGATAGAAGCCAAGAACTACTATAAGAACAAGGCCATGAGAAGCAACTATGACACACCAAAGCCCAAGCCCAAGAAGTGCTATGGATGTGGTCAAGAGGGTCACTTTGAATCCCAATGCAAGACTCCACCTCCCAAGACCTTTCGCTCATGATGCACACTTCATCATCAACAAGGACTCCAAGGGTAGACCTCAAGTTGTGTTTCTCGGTCCTAAGATGAAGAACAAGCCCAAAGTGCTATGGGTTGCTAAGGAGCTAGTGGACAAGGCTATGGGACCTCGCCATGTGTGGGTTCTCAAACAACAAGCTTAACTTCAAGTTGCTTGTGTGTAGGTGAACTACAAGACCTGTGGAAGTCATTGGGTGATTGATAGTGGATGCACTCAACATATGACCGGTGACTCCTGGATGTTCACCACACTTGAGGAAGATTGTGAAGGGCAAGACAAGATTACCTTTGGGGACAATTCAAAAGGCAAAGTGCAAGGTCTAGGCAAAGTGGCAATCTCAAATGATCAATCAATATCAAATGTCTTGCTAGTACAATCTTTGAGCTTCAACTTGCTATCGGTGGGACAACTATGTGATCTTGGTTTCCAATGTCTCTTCACTCCAAATGAGGTAGTTGTGTCCAAGATTGAAGATTCATCATTTATATTCAAAGGGTTTCGGCACAACAATCTCTACCTAGTGGACTTCACCTCAAATGAAGCTAGTTTGCAAACATGTCTATTCTCCAAGAGTTCTTTGGGTTGGCTATGGCATAGAAGATTAGCACATGTGGGAATGTCAACTTTGAAGAAGCTTGTCAAGAAGGAGTTGGTTAGAGGTGTGAAGGATGTTGTGTTTGAGAAGGACAAACCTTGTAGTGTATGTCAAGCCGGCAAGCAAGTGGCAAACACTCATCCAACCAAAGCTTTCATGTCAACCTCAAGAGTCCTAGAGCTACTTCACATGGATCTATTTGGACCTACCACCTATGCTAGCCTTGGTGGCAATCTCTTTTTCTTGGTGGTAGTTGATGACTACTCTAGGTACACTTGGGTGTTCTTTCTTCAAGACAAGGGAGAGACTCAATCAATATTCAAGAAGTTTGCAACTAGAGCCCAAAATGAGTTTGATGTGAAGATCAAGAAGATAAGAAGTGACAATGGGACCGAGTTTGTGAACACCAAGATTGAAGATTATTGTGATGAAGTTGGGATCAAGCATGAGGTGTCCGCCACCTATACTCCTCAACAAAATGGTGTAGTAGAGAGGAAGAACCAGACACTTATCACTCTTGCAAGATCAATGCTTGATGAATACAATACCCCGAGAAGATGTGACATTGGTTTCCTTGTTGGATATTCACTTAAATCCAAGGCATACCGTGTATTTAACAAAGCCACCGGCTTAGTTGAAGAAATGTATGACTTGGAGTTTGATGAAACTAATGGCTCTCAAGAAGAGCATGAAAATCTTGATGATGTAGGTGATGAACCCTTGAGGGAGGCAATGAAGCATATGTCAATTGGTGCTATCAACCCGCAAGAGGTGGAAGAAGTTGAAGATGAAGCAAATTAAGATCCTTCTCCACCGCACACGCCTCAAGTTGATGAAGGAGATCAAGTGAGGGAAGCTCAAGAAGACACTCACATTCCTCAAGATCAAGCCGAGGCCGATGCAAGCAATGTTGAAGCACCACAACCTCCTCCCCAAGTGATTAATAGAAGATCTACACCTATGCTTCAAGCTCATCCACAAGACCTCATCATAGGGAGTCCATCAAGGGGGGTAACAACTCGATCTAAACTTGCTTCTTATGTTGAACATCACTCCTTTGTTTCCTTTGTTGAGCCTTCTAGTGTGGAGGATGCACTTGCGGATCCGGATTGGGTGAATGCCATGCACGAAGAGTTGAACAACTTCACCCGGAACGAAGTGTGGACACTAGTAGAAAAGCCCAAAGGAGCAAGAATCATTGGCACCAAGTGGGTGTTTAGGAACAAGCAAGATGATCAAGGTGTGGTTGTGAGAAACAAGGCAAGATTGGTGGCAAAAGGGTTCTCCCAAGTTGAAGGCTTGGATTTTGGGGAGACCTTTGCACCGGTTGCAAGACTAGAAGCCATTCGTATCCTTTTGGCATATGCTTCACACCATAAAATGAAACTTTTTCAAATGGATGTGAAGAGTGCCTTTCTAAATGGTTTCATCAATGAACTTGTTTTTGTCTCACAACCTCCCGGGTTTGAAGACCCAAATTTTCCTAATCATGTGTATACGTTGTCCAAGGCACTCTATGGATTGAAGCAAGCTCCAAGAGCATGGTATGAGAGGCTAAGGGACTTCCTACTCAAGAAGGGCTTCAAGATCGGGAAAGTGGATACCACACTCTTCGCCAAGGTGCTAGATGGAGAGATCTTTGTTTGCCAAGTATATGTCGATGACATTATATTTGGGTCAACAAACCAAGGTCATAGCAAGGAATTTGGTGCATTGATGTCCAAGGAGTTCGAGATGTCGATGATTGGTGAGCTAACCTTCTTCCTTGGCTTCCAAGTGAAGCAATTGAGGGAGGGCACCTTCATATCTCAAGATGGAGGATTGCAAGCGAATCAAGACCCCAATGCCTACTAATGGGCATCTCGATCTCGATGAGGGAGGTAAACCGATTGACCAAACTCTCTATTTCTCTATGATCGGTAGTTTACTTTACCTCACCGCTTCTAGGCCGGATATCATGTTTAGTGTGTGTATGTGTGCTAGGTTTCAAGCAAACCCTAAGGAGTTGCATCTTTGTGCGGTTAAAAGAATCCTTAGGTACTTAAGGCACACCCCTAGCATGGGTCTTTGGTATCCCAAAGGAGCTCCCTTCCAACTAGTTGGCTATTCCGATTTGGATTACGCCGGGTGCAAGGTTGATAGGAAGAGTACCTCCGGCGGGTGCCACATGCTAGGAAGATCACTTGTTTCTTGGTCCTCAAAGAAGCAAAATAGTGTGGCATTGTCAACCGCCGAGGTGGAATACATTGCCATGGGAGCAAGTTGTGCACAAATCTTATACATGACCCAAACACTTTTTGATTACGGCGTGTTTTTAAAAGAAGTTCCACTTTTGTGTGATAATGAAAGCGTTGTAAAGCTTGCAAACAACCTGGTTCAACACTCTCGCACCAAGCACATAGATATTCGCCATCACTTTCTTAGAGATCATGTGGCTAGGAAAGACATAACACTAGTTGGAGTTAAGAGCGAAGATCAATTGGCGGATATCTTCACTAAACCACTTGATGAAACAACCTTTTGTAGGTTGAGAAGCGAGTTAAATGTGCTTGATCACTCTAACTTCACTAAAAGATGAGTTTGTGTGAACCATGCATTCATATGTAATATAACATGTTTAACTTGTTAATGCACATAGGCTTGGCTAACGCGGTTAAGATAACCGCCCTCAAAGCGTGTGACAAAGCTTAACCGCGGTTTAAACTTGCAAGCAACCTAGATTCAAATCTTGTATTGAATAAGCATATGCATGTGTGTTGCTTGCCGTTCCTTTTCGGTTATGTTTCTTGAGCATCCTCTGTGTTCGTCCACTTAGGGGGAGCATTCCAAGCTCAAGATACTTCTATACCCCTCTTGTGGCCATACGATGACTCCTTGGTGCTTCCATTCGAATATTTTGAGCTAAAACTAAAATTAAGCCTATGGCAAACTATTTGCAAATGAGAGTTTGAGAGATGGTTCTCATATCAAGTCCAATCAGGTGTTATTTGGATCTTATTGGGATTGGAACTTGGCTGGGAGAAAGACGCAAAAACAAAATTTGAAAAAAATTCTATTTAAAAGGCGTCAGACGCTGCCGACGGACGCTCGGTGTCAATTGCCTCAGCGCCCGTCGCGATCGTCCGGAGATTAAAGTTGCCCGCTTACAGGGCGACGGACGCTCCCCCAAGCGTCCATCGCGGAGCGTCCATCGCGGTCAATGCGATTGGGCGTTTCAAATCTGTTCTGGAAGCCCGATGGACGATGCCGTCGGACGCTCCCCGAGCGTCCGTCGCAGTGCGACGGAGCGTCCGTCGCTCCGCGTTGGAGCGTCTGTCGCAAACTTAACGGCGATTTTTTTTTAAAAAACTCCCATCTCCTTCACTGTTTCTCCCGATTCGATCTGTTCGCCGCCACGCCGTTCTCTAACCTTAACCGCCGCGGGTTCCTTCCAACGCTGCTGTGCAGCCCTGCGCCGCCCATTCCCCCTGCGCCGCCGCGCCACCACTCCTCCCAGCGCCGCGCCACCTCTCCCTGCGCCGACGCTAGACCCCTCTGCGCTGCCATTCCTCCTGTGCCGCCACTACTCTCCCTACAACGCCGTGGCCCCCTGCACCGCTAGCCACTACCACCACCGCGCCTGGGATCTTCTCCCCAGCGCCGCCGCTCCCCTGACCTGATTCCAGCCTTGCAGGGCTCATTTTGCCAAGGGGCCCTCCTCCAAGGGAGTTGATCTATCTCAGTTGGGGGCCAAGGTGAAATTCAATTTCAACCCCTGTGACTCTCACTCTGATTTGCAAATCACCTCGCCATTCCCTATCATCACCCTAAACCCTACCTTGCCTTGATTAGATTGCCGAGTGCGAATTGCGAATTGTGGATTGCGGATTGCGGTTGATCGATCGGGGGATCTCACCCTTTCTGGTTTTGGTCATCTTTCAAGGTATGAAATGGCAGTTGAAATTTCAATCTATTCTTACCTAGATTCATGCTTCTATAGACATTCTCATCTCTAGCTTATATGCTTATGGTATACCTCTATCTACTTCTCACGAGCAGGGTCAGTTGATCAGAGAATCAGAGGGTCAGTTGGGCAGTGACAGTGAACTCGGGGCAAAGCCCACGAGTATGGATCGAGGCAAAGCCTCGCGAGGACAGTCCAGGGCCGGCGTGCCACTCTTTCAGCTATTTGGTTCTGTGGTTTGTCAGAGGCTCAGTGTCAGTGGACAGTGTTTCTGAGGGTGTGAGTCTTTGAGGATACTTGTCAGCGATTTGATTGCAAAGGGATTGAGAAATGGCAAGAACGAAGAATGTAGGTGGTGACCCTCCACCTCCACCGCGTCCACCCACTGACCGGGGAAAGGGCAAGCAAAAGGTTATATCACAGAAGCGCAAGAGGCCAGCGATGAATCCAGACTCGGCTGCAGCACTAGCAGTGGTAAAGGCCGCCGAGATAGCGGAACGAGGTGGACGTCGCGCTGGCTTGAGGCTCTCGCCTCACCGTGGAGCGCGTCGTAAGTCCCCTCCACGTCCTGAGACAGAGCCCGTCGAGGCTACAGAGGCAGAGGAGACAGAGCCAGTCCCAGAGACTGAGCAACCAGAGGCCGCGGGCCACTCTTCCATTGGAGAGCTGATGAGCCGTCGAGTGACCCGATCCAGAGGCTCAGGTGCACCACCTAGTCCTCCAGGACCTCGGCTCCCTGACCCAGTGAGGCACCAGGTTCGAGTGCTTACAGCGAAGCAAGTCCAGCTACTTCGCTTCGTCGACTTCCAGTCCTGGTTCCCACCTCAGAGGGACCCTCGTGCCGGACGAGATTTCTACACCACAGTGCACGAGGACTTCTACAGAGCATATATCGACACTGATGCTCCTCTTAGGGCCCACAAGGTGTGCCCATCTGCCCATATAGAGGGGGTCGGTGGTCCAGAGATCCTGCAGCACCTCCAGTACATTCAGGGTCTGACAGATCTGATGGGACGTTCATGGGCATATCAGAAGGACTGGGTATATCAGTTTTACGCCTCTCTATGGATCTCGCCTAATCACGAGTTCCTACACTTTGGATTTCAGGGACGTGATTTCAGGGTTACAGCAGCACGGTTCAGAGAGCTCTTTCACCTAGAGTCCTCTCCTACGAGGATCCACAGTCTTTGCTATGGGGATTAGGAGGCCCCTCGCCGACCTCACGATGGTATAGTGCCATCTACGGACTTCGTGAGGTCGTGCTTTCAGCAGCCGTTCACTGAGGGTTCGAGTCATACACCACGTGACCTCACTCCACTTGCTCGGATCCTCCACGAGGTACTCAGACGTACTATCCTCCCCCGGATTGGAGCTTGGGACACGATTACACGCTTACAGCTTTGGCTCCTTGCTCATGTCGTTCGGAAGGAGAAGTTCGACCTTTGGGAAGTGATAGTGAGCGAGCTTGAGGATATCATAGCCGTTGGGTTCAGGGGTCACTGGCAGCTATAGTTTGCTCATTGGATTTCTTATCTAATAGTTGCCAAGACCAGGTCAGGTGCTATGAGAGTCACTCTCACGAGGTCAGCGACAGAGTTTCCTGTATATTTGATGAGTCAGCTGGTGATACATGGAAACCTGCCTCGCCCCAGCAGAGCTTACAGACCAGGCACTAGGCAGGCCGGTGTGCCACCACAGTCGGCAGAGGTCACGGATGCTACAGTTGAGCAGATTGCTCAGGCAGAGCTGGCAGACTTAGATGCAGATATTGACACAGCTGCTGAGACAGTCTTTAGAGAGGACCTCAACTCCGACAGCTCTGAGGAGGACTATCAGCCCGTGCGGAGTACGCGCCAATGCCACATGACCACAAGGCAGGAGGGTCAGGCACAGCTACAGCAGCTCCAGCTCCAGGTTCTAGCTCCTTAGAGGCTACTTTGCTCACAATTCTATCAAGGATGCAAGAAGAGTAGTCACGTCAGGCCGAGGAGCAGAGGCGACAGGCTGCCGATCTACGGAGGCTCACAGAGCAGCAGCTGGCAGCTCAGGCACAGACACAGGCTAGGTAGGATGAGTTCCAGCGCTAGTTTTTAGCCAACCAGCTGCAGCAGGCAGAGATCCAGAAGACCCAGACATTGCTACTTGAGCGTCTTCTGGCCTCTAGCTCCGGGCAGACCTCCACTCCACAGTTTCAGTTGCCCGGAGTCTCGCAGCAGCAGCAGTTCACCTCACCTCCACAGCAGCCTCCAGTAGTTGTGGTTTCGACTCCAGCATTACCGTCCAGAGGACAGTAGAGTCAGGCACCAGCTACCCCTCCGTTTCAGCCACCAGCCTCTCCCGAGTACCAGACTCCGAGGACCCAGGTGTCCTCTTGGATAGCTTCGCCCAGAGAGTTTCAGACAGGATTCACTCCTATCCGGGGAACTACCATAGCTGAGGCCTCGAGAGATCTGTCAGCGTCTTACTTGGAGATCACGAGAGAAGACTCCCCAGGAGCAGCTCAGCCAGTCTCACCAGCTCCAGCAGTTGCAGTCGATCCTCCGGCGACGGGCACCCACTTATCTTCAGTTGCCTCGTCGGAGATCGCTCCTGAGCAGTCAGCACAGACAATCACCACTCCTCCAGCTACAGTTCAGATAGATGCTATATCACTAGCAGATGAGGCAGTGACAGTGGCAGTGTCCTCTCTAGCTCAGACTCAGCCCGCAGAGGTTGCAGCAGCAGTGTCACTTGTTGCTCTCGCCGTGACACCGTCCCCCTTGCCTCGAGTTTTCACTCGTCGGGTTCACAGGCCCGCTACTACTGAGGCAGGACCATCAGAGGCACTAGCTGAGCCTCAGGGGGAGTTAGTTGAGACAACAGTTCCCGAGGTCACCCCAGCTGCACCTACTCCTGCAGAGACCGAGGCAGATGACGAGTCAGACGAGTCAGATCTTCAGGACTTCATCATGCTTGATCGGAAGGCTGCAGCTCCTCCACCTTCTTCTCCAGCCCCAGACGCTTAGTTTTTTGTGCTAGACGCCAAAGGGGGAGAGAGGGTCGAGTATAGAGATAGGGGGAGGGATTTGGATCTTTGTTTGCTTAATTTCCCCGTACTCTTTCATCATGTCTCTTTTACGCATTTGTTTATATGTGTGATGTGATGATTACTCTGTTTGATGTTTATATGGTTGGATGTGACAAACTCTTGATTATCCCTAATATATCTTGTGAGTTGTCTCATGTTTCACGATATATCTCTATGCTTAAACTTATTTGAGCTTCCGCGCTAAACTCCGATACATGTATTGAGAATATCATGAGGTACTCTTTTTACATTCATATCTATAAGTACCATGTTTTGTGATTTGGCTTGGGTGAACAAGTATGCTTCTTTACAAATTCACTAACCCTTGCTCAACCATTCCAAGTCACCATAAAGTCTAAACCATAACTCTTATCCATACTCAAGGTTTTATTATCGTCAATCACCAAAAAGGGGGAGATTGAAGAATCATTGCCCTAGTTGGTTTCGATGATTAACGACAATGAGAGATTATTATGGCTAACGTGTGTTTTGCAGAGGCTATGCGTAGCTTAGCCATAGTGATCAAGAAGAATGGGCACTAATGGTCATCACTTAGCCCCCAAGATGGATATCGTTTCGGATTTCAAGGAGACATGATGAAGACCCTAGAATGATAGGCTAAGTGCCATAAGGAGATGAAGGGCACTTAGAAATAGATAGGGCTTCTCTTTTTATCTTTGACCCTACTATTAAGAGGGGTTGAGATTAGTAGCTTGACTTAGGAAAGCTTCATGACTTAGGTATGGTGCACGCTTGACTTCCTTAGCTCTAAGCAAGCCTACGTTGACCGTAAGATAGCCTAGAACAACTTCCATATTCATCACGACGAAAAACGAAGTTGTTAAAACTGTTTTCTGGGCGTCGGACGCTCCTGACGGGGGCGCCGGACGCTGTCCGTCGCGTCGGACAGAGGCGTCGGACGCTGGGTGGTTGAGTCCACAGCGTCCGTCGACCTTCCAGTGGGGATGTTTTCTGGCTAAGTTTTTCAGGGTCCGTCAGACGCTGTCCGTCGGCCAGGCGTCGGACGCTGGGAAGAGCGTCTTTCGACCTTCAAGAGAGGTATTTTCAGTCCGAGCCAGAGTGTAGGGTCGGACGCTGGTGATGAGCGTCCGTCGCCCAGTGACGTAGCGTCCGTCGCTGGGAACAGTGTGTCAGAACTAGCCGTTGGACAGGGCGTCGGAGCGTCCGTCGCCCAAACTATGAACAGAAACTAGCCGTTGGGGCATGCGACGGACCGTCCGTCGCCTAGTCGACAGAGCGTCCGTCGCCAACTTAAGTTGCCAGCCCGAGGCAGTTTTCAGAGGGTCTATTTATAGCCCCTCCCTCTTCTCTCCGACCTTGACTTTGCTCATTTGAGGTGCTGAGTTTGTTGAGATGGTTGGGAAGAGAGCAAGAGCTCTAGAGAGAGAGAGAGTGATTTGCGAATCCATCCATCCTCTCTCTAGTTCATCCAAGAGTTCAAGTGTGCATCCTCTAGTTGTGAAGCTTGAGTGAGTCAAGCGAAGATCGAGGCTTGTTACTCTTGGTGATCGACATCACCTAGACGGTCCGGTGGTGCTCAGAGGAAGGTGATCGCCGGAGGATTGTCGGCGGCCCTTCTCCATCGATGTTTGTGATCGGTTGTGGGCGATTTACCAAGCCGGAGTGGCGAAGAATCAGCCCGTAGAGAGCACTCATCCCTTGCGCGGGATTGAGGGGGAGCTATACCTTGCGAGGTGCTCCAACGAGGACTAGGGGGGAGTGTCGACTTCTCGATACCTCGGCAAAACATCGCTGTGTCAAGCATCTCTTTCCCTAGCTCTTTATTACCGCATTACTTTCCGCACTTGTCATTCTTTTCATACTAGAATTGTGTAGGAAGTTTTCGCTCTCTATTGACTTGCTATCGCTTTCTAGCTAGGACACACTAGCAGTAGGCACTAGGGGGTTAATTGGCTCTTTATAGGTTTAATTCTTGTTTAGAAATTAAAAAGATCCCAATTCACCCCCCCTCTTGGGCATCTTGATCCTTTCAAGGAGGTTGTTGTTTCTGGTAAGGAACCATCCCACCTTGGTTCATGCCAGGCGCTCTGCCATCCTCAGCAGCCTTCTCCTGGCGCTTTGGCACATGAAATAATGTCAGTCCTTGCATTGGACCAGCAACCTCCTCAAAGTATTTATCAGCAAATGGACCGAAAGTACTAACCATGATCGTGCGAAAGGTATTCAAGAAAGTCGTATGATGATTTGTCATAGTGTCACTCATGGCCTTATAAACCATTTCAGTCATCTTCCGAGCATCTTCCTCTTCGGTGTAATCAGACTAATGTGGAATGAGAGTCCTTGGGAGCGACTGCTTCTGAAAAACCTTGTTGCTTTCATTCTTTGAAAAGGACATCAAGCACTTGTGTTGAAACTCATCACATGCTTGCTGGACCATATTCCTCAGGTCTTCTCGCAACTCATCCATAGTCATGTCCAAAACCTGGCTATTGCCGATTCCAAGCATCTTGAAATGTGGTGTCCCACCAAGCGTGCCAAAAAGTGTGTTGACACAAAATGTGACGCACTGTGCCTCACACACAGCAAGCTGGAAAGCGTGGCTTCAATCGGGTGCCCAGGTGTTTCGAAATCCGGAAACGTGCCAGTCAGTTTGACCTAAAACTGACAAGGGATAAAAATCATTAGATACAAACTGGAACATGCCGGATGAGACTAGACAATTCCATATATATGTAACACCCTAAAATTTGCTTTCTGGAAAATAGAGTTAAAATTGATTTAATTCTTAATTTTGTGCTCATGAAAATATATGAGAGTAAAAATATTTTGACCAAATTAAAATTTGGCTAGGGTTTAGCAACTTGTATGTGCACTCATGCCTTTGCATTTGTATTTCTTGTATTGATTGGTTTTGTTCAAATAAAACTCAAAAAGGAAAATTTTAAATATATTTGGAAAATGCTTTCGAAAATGAATTTCAGGAAAAGAAAATGAATTCTTTCTTCCCTCCCCTTCACTTTCTCCTTTCCAGCCGGAGAGGCCCATTCGGCCAGCCTCTCCTTTTTCTCCCGCAGGCCCAGCACCTCCCTCCTCCCTCCTTCACTCGTCTGAACTGCAAGGCCCAGCTCCCTCCCTTCTCTCATCGCAGGCCCAGCCCACCTTGCCGCCCCAGCTGCGCACCGAGCTAGCAGGCCCAGGTCTCCCTCACCCCTTCCTCCTCGGCCTCTTTCCCCTCTCCCTATCTTGGGCCAAGCCCAGCCTGACGGCCCCAGCAGGCGGACGCGTTCTCCTTCCTCTCTGTCTCTAACTCGTGGGCCCGTTTCCCTTCTCTCACCGGCAGGAGGGACCCGCACGTCAGCGGGAGCTCCGTCTTCTTGCTCTAGACAGAAGGTGCTCTCACCTTCCATTCTCGCCGCCGATCAAATCCCCTCCCCAATTCTCCCTTTCCTTCTATGGCACTGCCCTCGGACTATAAATCCGAGCCGCAACCCCCTCGCCGCTTCCTTCTTGCCCTCACGCACCATCCGCAAAGCTCAAGAGCGCCGCCACGAGCTTCAACCCTAGCCACCGCTCGCCGACGACGACGCCACCTTCGGGAGCCCCTCTGACTTCCCTGAGCATCAGCCGAGCTTCGCGTGGTGGTGAGGAAACCGCAAGCACCGGCTACACCCCCTCTTTCACTCCCTATCCCTCTGTTCTTGTTCACCAGAACCGTCGAGCCACCTAATCCATCACGCCGCCGTCTCCGGTGCGAAATAGGTTCAACCAGTAGCGCAATCGAGTTCGCCTCTCCCTCCTTTCTCTCCAGGTGTTTTCCTTTCGGTCAATGGAGTCCTATAGCGCTGCTGAGCCGTTCTCCGGCAAGCATCTGCTCACGCCGGCAATGGAGCCACCGTGTGCCTCTGTCCGGCCGGCCACCGCCCTCTGTCCCTCCTCTACTTCTAATCTGGTGCATCCAGATCCAATCCAACGATCCACATCCCTTCATACCTCTTCGGCCCACATTTTTACAAAAGAAACCCTGAGATTTTAAATGTTGACCCCACAGTCCAAAGCGCCCTCTGTAGAATACGCTTTCCCTTTTCCAAAACATAAACTGTGTCTGTTTCAGTTAAAATGCGCTTTTAGCTTTTTACAACAATGCCACTCTTTTTGCTTTAGCCCTAGAACCTTCGTTTTAACTCCAATTTTGATCCATTTAAATTGCGCTAGAATCGTAGAGCCAAGATCTATGTATTGAAACCCTAATCACTCATGTTTTCAAACTTTGAAAATAAAGATATATTTAATGTCTTTTAAAATTCAGTTTAATACCTAAATCTTGTTTTCTCCATAACTTCTACGTTTTAGATCCGTTTCGACTCGTTCAAGTTGCGTTAGCTTCGTATCAATTTAATCTTTGCATCAATGATATTTACTACCATGTTAATAGCTCTGTAATTTCATGGATTAACCCCTAACTTGATTAATAACTATGCAACTTGTTTTAAATATAAAATATGATTAGTTCTACTTTTGTTTCGAGATCTAAATACACCTTTGACTTAATCTAACTTGGGTATTTCTCTGAAATACATTATCCATTCTTTTATATAGTTAAAACTAATAAAGCTCATAGTTCTCCTTTATATAAGAAAACCTTTCGGTAGATGTATCTCGATCGTCGTAGCTTCGAGTAGTGTGTTCTTCGTGACTGTGTGATCGTAGAGTTGCGTAGATTTCTTTTTAAATCTTTTTCATTGATTGGTGTATTGTTCTAATTTAGCCATGTTTGTATGCTTTGTATGATCAGATGCTTGTGTGGTGATTTGTTAATTATTGTCCAATCGGTGAGTTTGCGCTGGAGATCAAGGAGAAGAAGTTGGTATTTTTGAAGATCTTGGAAGACTTGAACTAGAAAAGGAATCTGATTTTAAGGCAAGTATTACATGAGATTATCCTTGTTGTCCTATTCATGATAATCACTCATTAATCATATGCATGTGTTTCCTTGTTACCCTATAAGGTTATCCTAGTATTGTACCTTATACCTTGTCACCCTAGGAATTTATGCATTTGGGTAGTATGATGCTAGTGCCAAGCAAATGACTATGATCATGTAAACTTGATTAATGATATATGCAATGACAATAAAAGATGACTTTTTAGCAACGTGGACTATAGGTGGAACAACAGGCACCTCAACCTGTGTTCTTACTCATAAGGATATTTCTGTAAGCTATATGGCTCTGGCTTGACTCAGTATTAGACTTCTACTGGTTTGTGGCAACTTACCCGAAAGGGCGCAAGAGGGGCTCACCTTAGTGCCCTCGTAAGAGGGGTAGCACTAACCATTGAGGAAACGTATAGCGTCTTGTTACCTACCAGTGGAACCTATGAACGGTCTCGTAGTGTACCCTGCTCCACTTCCTTGGTAGAGGTGATGGCATATGGGGATCATGACTTGTGGGTAAAGATGTACGACCTCTGTAGAGTGTAAAACTATTATAATAGCCGTGCTCATGGTCAAGAGCGGTTTGGGCTCCTTACTGTGTGATGTCCTTATGTCATAGCTCATTAGTTGCTACTTATTATTGATTATTGTTACTTGTTCATATAAGCATTACATCATGTTCACTTGATCATATGGTTATTGGGCTATTTGATAACATTGACGCTATCCTAATGCTAAAATTGAGATAATATAAAAGCTTATGTAGTTAAACCAGTGTCATACCTTTTTGAGCCTCATGAACCCCATGTATACTTGTTGAGTACGAAAGTACTTACTCTTGTTTATTCTTTTCAATATTTGGATAAAAATCCCGGATGGGTACCAGATTGCAAGAGTCTCAACCAGTTAGGCTTGTGATCAACCAGTCAGTAGATCCCTGTGGAGTGGAGTCTTCACCTGAAGTTCGGAGTTGTCTTCCCGCTTTTCGCTGTGTTGAGGTTATCCTTTGACCTTATATGTTATGTATTTAAGTATTGTCTTTTGATATTACCTTCTTCTGTGGCTATATGTGAGAATTGACTTCCTGGGCTCACATATGGTGAACATCTGGTTTTGTCCTTAAAACCGGGTGTGACAATATACGGCCCTGAAGCCACTTACGACGACATACAGCTATAGAAGCTATCTACCAACAAGTCTTATAGATCATTTGGCTAAAACAAACATAAAGTACATGAAACGTTGATTGCCGAACATGCATGCATGAGAAAAGTACGTTTGGACGAATCATAATTAACTGTGAGTTAAAGCGTAACCAAGCTCAGTAATCCAACCGAGTTGGGATCCATGATGAAGGAACATGTAAGCAAACACGATCAAACTAATCTAAAGCTTGTATATGCCGCACGATACCCAACCTTATTAAAGCTTAAACATAGTTAACAAGCATGAACCCGCAACACGTAGCAATCTAGATTAGACTAATTCGGCTATTATGAACGTAAGATCTATTTGTAGAGAAAACATGAAAGCAAGAACTATTAGAGCATAAATAGATCTAAAAGAAAGAAAAGAGCCAAACCATATCAATCTAGATTGGGAAAAAGAGTGTTACAAATATATAAAATATCTAAAACATGCAACACGTGATAACTTTATGAATCTACTAGATCTTGCCAAATCCAATAGAGCCGATAACTATCTTGCTTTTGCTAAGCATATCAAGCAAACACCTGCCGCGTGGTATCTACTCGTAAACAAAACATAAGCAAAGACTTCTTGATTGTCAAGCAAGGATCCGTCGCACGGTCATTGAAAACAAACAAGACTACTTGCATCAAGGTCTAAATCCACGACATGAAACTAGACATGATAACAAGGTTGTCGGGACTTACGGAGGTCGACGGATCGATGACTCCTCTCGAAGAACTCGACGACACGACAAAAGACTCGAAGTTGGCACGGGGCCGGTTGTATTGATTTGGTTGTGAACACCTTTACAATGGCCAAGGGTTTATATTTATACCCTGGTCATGACATGAGTCCTAAAAGGACACGACTACAAATATTAAAGGAAAACATGACATCTTTGACTTTAGTTTCCTTCAGAGTCTTTATTGCCTTAATTGTCACGATCTTCATTACCCGATCGGTTCTTACTTGCTCCTTTTGTCGCTTTTTCAACGGAAAACCGTCCTTCCTCAGAATAGCTGACCGCACGATCATTTGCCGATTCTTTAGAAATTAGCTGACTGCATGGACACTTGCCGAATGCTCCGAACACCTGTCTCTGCAAATTTACTACGTACTGGCCCACCTGTCATCTTCCTAAGCGTGCCAAAATCTAGTGTTAACAAGGCTATTAAAGAGCTATAGGATATAACAAGACTATAACAAGTATAGTAATGCTCAAAGTCAATACTAAGTAAAGTAGAGAGAAAAGTAATATATTGAATAAGATAAAGTCTCAAAAAGAAGGAAAGATACAAGAACTATACCAGACTTTCCAGAAGACGACTTCGGAAATCCCGAGCACAGCTCGATTCAACTCTAACTCCCACTCTAGACTAACTCCTAGAACAATCTAAGGAATAGAGTTTGTAGGCTTCTTCACCATGTGTAGAGAGGGGGGTATGAGCCTCTATTTATAGTCGGAGGTGGAGTAGGGGCTACTCCAGCGCCACATCATTGATCCAAGAGACTTCATGTAGGATCTTGGAAAGGGTAAATAGCCTAGAGGGGGGCGAATAGGCCTGTCAAAAATTCACTTCAATCAAATGTGAGAACCAGGGGCGACACTGCCGGCCTATAGAGGGCGGCACTACCGACCTCCAAATAATGAACAGAATGAGCAGAGGTTTGGCAGGGAGACACTAGGTACCAAGGTGAGTCCTTCCCTACAAAATCAACACAAGAACGAGTTCGAAGACTGGTTACCACAAAAATGTTTCCTTTCCTCGAATCACCAACACAAACCCTAACACAAGAGATATTGCAATAACCAAATGCAAGGGGACCAACACACAAAACACAAAGATTTATCCCGTGGTTCAGCTCGCCACAAAGGCTTGCCTAAGTCCACGTTGTTGAGGTGCCACAAAGGCTAGGAGCTTTGCAACTCCAACTCAATCTCATGTCAAGGAAGTGAATCCTTGAGATGAGGGGTAATTCTTTATCTTCACACAGCGATTACAAACCTCCCTAGGATGCCACAAGTGAGGGGAAAGCTCTAGGGCGACGCCTAGCTGGCTAGGAGCAAGCTCGAAGGGTAACAAACCCTAGCACTGCCGGCCAAACGAGAACCACAAGCTCTTAGACTTTGGGAAGTAGTAGATCTGCTATCTAGGAGTGTTTTGCTGCCTTTTCCCTCAAGAATCTATGGTTGGAAGTGTGGGATTGCTTGGAGGGTGTAGGTCAACAATGGAGTGAGAGAGAGAGCTCTGTTTCAAACGGTCGGATTGTGAGGAAGACGAAGGGGTACTGGACTGGTGAGGTGGAGACCTTTCCAGCGGCTATTTATAGTCAAGGAAATCCGCTGGAAGTGGAGGGCGGCACTGCCGCCCTAGCTCAGTGTGATTGCTGGATCTGAGATTTGGACTGGACACTGAGCTAGCTGGGTGCATGTCTGAGATATAGAATTGAGCATGTGATTCACATCTGACCAAACAACACTAGAATCCCCCTTAATAGTACGACATACCTATACTCAAATTCAAACAATAAATGAATTTTAAACCTTTGATGAGTAGATAAGCCACCACATGAATTGGGGTACCTCCACCTTATCTATGTCTTTCCTCTTTTTGTTATCTCCTATTTGTCATCTCAATAGATCTTATTAGTTCTTGAATTACGCGGTCATCAACACCAAAACCCACTTAGGGCTTGATTGCACTTTCAATCTCCCCCTTTTTGGTGATTGATGACAACTCAATTCAAGCTTACAAAAGAATAATCATAAATCTGAGATTTGCAATCATGGGTGTAGAGAACTCCCCCTGAATATGTGAATTGAGATTTGAATTCTTAAATTGGTATTAGAAACCAAGTTTCACATATTCAAAGTGATTTGGGGCCTCCCCCTACATCCATGCTTGTTGTGGGTGCTCAAAATATGTGTCACAAGATAAGACGTGATGCATATGATAGTTTATATCAAATAAAAGCACTCAACTCTGGCTGTTGTAGCAGGGGTCGGCGCTGCCGCCCTGGCTATAATAGTCAGGTAACAGCAAGATTTCTACACATGATAAAATAGATCTAAAACAACACAGGCACAGATATATGATAAGCTAAATCGAAATCCACAAATACATGTCCATATCCAACATAAATAGAGTCAAACTAGTGCCTTATTACATAAAATTGCGAACAAATGGTGGATAAGTACCCATGTATGTTCAGCTTTAAGATGAGTGATCGTCCAACACGTGAGTGTTTCAGTTTGAGTGGCTTAACATAACCCCTTGCGAAAGAAAGTCTATGCATGTCTATCAGCTTGTGGTGTGCAGGTGCTATGCCTAGTGACAGTGATCAATGGCATGGAGAAGGTCGAGTAGAGGCTTGCCGTGCCGATGGACTGAGAGCGGTGAAAGGCGGAAGCGGGGCTCGGACTGAGGGACCATGGGCATCGGCGGACTAGCTGTGGTGGCTAGTACTTGGCACCGGCGAGTGCGAGAAGACATGGAGGTAGACCGAGTCGGCCAAGTCAAGACGGTGGACGCTCGAGTCTAGCAGAGGCTCAGGGGACTCGGAGTCCGACTGGGCGAAGACATGCGAACACATGGTGGATAAGTACCCATGTAGTTCAGTTTTGTGATGAGTGATTGTCTAACACTTGAGTAATTCAGTTTGAGCGGTTATACTAACCTCTTGCGAAAGCATGTGTGTGCCTGTCTATCGGCTTGTGGTGTGAAGGTGCTATGCCTAGTGACAGTGGTCAATGGCGTGGAGAAGGTCGAGTAGAGGCTTGTTGTGCCGATGGACTGAGAGCGGTGAAGGGCGGAAGCGCAGCTTGGACTGAGGGGCCATGGGCACCGACAGACTAGCTATGATGGCTAGTGCTTGGCACCGGCAAGTGCGAGAAGACATGGAGGTAGACTGAGTCGACCGAGTCAAGTCGGTGGACGAGCGGGTCGAGCGGAGGCTCATGGGACTCGGAGTCCGACCGGACGAAGACAAGGTAGCTCGAGTCGAGCGGTTTGGTGGTTTGGGCCTCAAAACTCGGGGTTCGGTAGTTGAGCCCAAAGCTACAGGTGGCGGGTTTCATGGGTTTGGGCCTCAAAACCCAGGTGGAGCTTCCGAGGAAGCGGGGATGGCACGTGGCGGAATCCTGAAGATTGCGTCGAGGCGACAACAACTCCTGGCAAGAAGCGGGGCCGTCCATTCAAATCGAGGAAGATATTTTCTGGAGCTTGGACTGCAATGCTTAGGTAGTTCACTCATGTATCTAGGGGGGTCTTTGGGAAATAGCCAAAGCCCTGTTAAATAGGGGATGAAGGGTTATCTTCTCCCCATCTCTTGCACTTCCTCTTCCACCTCCCACCTCCTAGGTCTTCCCCCACCTCTAGGCTTCCTGCTTGAGATCCATGGAGTCTCCCATGTAAACTGAGATTTTGGTAAGGAAAGGAGGCCGTAACCTCCTTGTTTCCTCCGGGAGTCGGTTGCGAATCCGCATGTGTTTGCGTTCGTCGTTTTGGTGTTTTCGCTCTTGCAATCCCGACCTCGGATCTCCCTCCTTGCTGCATGTTTTGGAATCCCATTTGAATAGAAAGTTGTTGCTGCCCCTTGTGTTTAAATCCAAAGCTAAAGTTCGAGAAGGATTTGGTTTGCAATCCTTGTAGGCATGGAAAGATGGTTGTCGCTTCCCATCCTCCTATGACTGAGGTCATGACCACTCGACCTGGCGAGCTATTACACATCGACACAGTTAGTCCAGCTCGGGTCAGGTCGGAGGGAGGGAAGTGGTATGTGGTTGTAGTCGTTGATGATTATTCAAGATATTCTTGGGTGTTCTTTTTGGAGAGTAAGGATGAGGATTTTCCACTTGTTCGAGATCTGATTTTGAGATTGCAAAATGAGCTACCTAAGAATGCCATGAGAGCTATCCGCAGTGACAATGGCACAAAATTCAAGAATGCTCACTTTGCAACTCTTTGCTCTTCTTTGGGTCTCGATCACCAGTTTTCCTCACCTCACACTCCCCAGCAGAACGGTGTTGTTGAGCGCAAGAATCGGAACCTTGTTGAGATGGCCAGGACGATGCTCGATGAGCATAGGACTCCTAGGCGGTATTGGGCCGAAGCACTCAGTTCTGCTTGCTATGTTTCCAATCGCATTTTTCTTCGAGCTTTCAAGAAAAAGACTTCTTTTGAGTTGCAATTTGGGAGACCACCCAAGGTAAGTCACATACGGGTGTTTGGGTGCACGTGTTTCATCCTCAAAAAGGGCAGTAAGTTGGATAAATTTGAATCACGGTCTTCTGACGATATCTTTCTTGGTTATTCTACTCACTCTCGTGCGTATTGTGCACTTAACCTTGAGACTAGCCGAGTGATGGACACTTGTGAGATTACCTACGATGAGACTATGCCCTGTGTTTCCACCGCTTTTTAGCTTGCAGGTGATGATGAGGTGAAAACCAACATCTTTGTGGAGGAGGAGCAGGATAATGCCGATTGGGGTGATCCCGAGCCGACTCGACCGGTTGCCCCCGTCGACCCTGCGACGTCTACCGAGTCGGTCGAGTCAAGACGGTGGACGCGCGAGTAGTGCGGAGGCTCAGGGGACTCGGAGTCTGACCGGGCGAAGACAAGGTGGAACGCGTCGAGTGGTTTGGGCCGCAAAACTCAGGGTTCGGTAGTTGAGCCCAAAGCTACCGGTGGCGGGTTTCCTGGGTTTGGGCCTCAAAACCCGGGCGGAGCTTCCGAGGAAGCGGGGATGGCACGTCGCGCAATCCTGGAGGTTGCGTCGAGGCGACGACAACTCCCGGCAGGAAGTGGGGCCGTCCATTCAAAATGCGGGAGATATTTTCCGGAGCTTGGACTGCAATGCTTAGGCTAGGTAGTTCACTCAATGTATCTTGGGGGATCTTTGGGAAATAGCCAAAGCCCGATAAGTAGGGGGTGAAGGGGTATCCCTCATCCTATCTCTTGAACCCTAATCATTTGCCCCAACTCTCTCTCTCTCTCTACCCTCTCTAGTTCATGAGATCCCTAGGTTGCTTTCACCAACCTCTGTAAGAACTAGAATCTTTTGGTGGGAATCGGAGGCCCGACTCTCCGAGTGTCATGGCACGGTTAGTTTCTTGATCGAGTCTCCCCGGTTGCTTGTGTTCTTCGTGTTTTGCTTTTTCTCTCTCTTTTTCCTTAGATGATTTCTCTTTGTTGGGATTAGTTTTACAAAATCCGTTTGAACCTTGTTGTTCGTAATCGTGAGCAGCATCTTTGTACCGAAGGAATTCTCCTCAAACCGCACGAGTGCGTAGATCGGGCGAATTCTTTGTGGCGTTTTTCGTTTTGCTCTCTTCTCCCCCAAATCCGAGGGTTCCCTTCCCTTTTATTCTCTCCAAATTGAACAATGATTTCTTTGGGATAGCTCCCCAACTGCACTAGGATCATGCCTACAAAGTTTGGTTGCAGTTGCTGATCATTTGGTTGAGTTTACTAACCCCAGTGTTGCACCGTTTCCTCACCCTATGTCTTTTTATTGATGTAGGAAGGAGGACTGGAGGAGACTTGGCTTGTGGATTCTGGATGCTTATGCCATATGACCAGAAGTGCCAAGTGGTTCTCCAGCCTCGACCCTGTGCACCACACCGAGTATATCACATTCGGGACAAGAGTAAAGGTAAGGTTGTCTCCCGAGGGTCCATCCGAGTGAACTCTTCTTTTGTCCTCAAGGATGTTGCTTTGGTTGTAAATTTGCATTTTAACCTTCTTTCGGTTTCGCAACTCCTTGGTGATGGTTTTGAAGTGAGTTTCAAGCCTTCTCTCTCTCGGATTTTGGACTCTCGTGGTGAGCTTGTTTGCCGGATTTTACCCTTCGGAAAGGTTTTTCATGTGGATTTTACTATCTCTTCCGGACCTTCTCGTTGTCTTCTTGCCGGTTCTTCTTCCGAGCTTTGTAAGTGGCATAGGAGATTGGGACATTTTGAGTTTTGACTTGCATGCAATGCTTAGCTCAATGGACCTTATCCAAGGATTGCCAAAGCTGAAGTTCGAGAAGGATTTGGTTTGCCATCCTTGCAGGCATGGCAAGATGGTTGCCGCTTCCCATCCTCCTATGACTGAGATCATAACCTATCGACCCGACGATCTCTTACACATGGACACAGTTGGTCCAGCTCGGGTTAGGTCAGAAGGAGGGAAGTGGTATGTGGTTGTAGTCATGGATGACTACTCGAGATACTCCTGGGTGTTCTTTTTGGAGAGTAAGGATGAGGCTTTTCCTTTGGTTCGAGATCTGATTTTGAGATTGCAAAATGAGCTACCTAAGAATGCCATGAGAGCTATTCACAGTGACAACGACACAGAATTAAAAAATGCTCACTTTGCATCTCTTTGCTCTTCATTGGGACTCGACCATCAGTTTTCCTCACCTCACACTCCCCAGCAGAACGGTGTTGTTGAGCGTAAGAATCAGACCCTTGTTGAGATGGCCAGGACGATGCTCGATGAGCATAGGACTCCTAGGCGGTATTGGGCCGAAGCACTCAGTTCTTCTTGCTATGTTTCCAATCGCATCTTTCTCCGAGCTTTCAAGAAAAAGACTTCTTATGAGCTGCGATTTGGGAGACCACCGAAGGTAAGTCACCTACGGGTGTTTGGGTGCCGGTGCTTCATCCTCAAAAACGGTGGTAAGTTGGACAAATTTGAGTCACGGTCTTCTGACGGTATCTTTCTTGGTTATTCTACTCACTCTCGTGCTAATCGTGCACTTAACCTTGAGACTAACCGAGTGATGGAGACTTGTGAGATTACCTTCGATGAGACTATGCCCTGTGTTTCCACTGCTTTTGAGCTTGCAGGTGATGATGAGGTGAACACTCGCATCTTTGTGGAGGAGGAGCATGTTGGGGATATTACCTCGGCATATCCCCAGGGACCTATATGGGCCTCCCGACCAGGAGGTGGGCTGACCGACAAGACGTAGACGTACGGCACACGACGTGCACCGCACGAATAGTACTATATTGACTACTTTACTTGTAACCCTGTTCCTTCAGCATATATAAGGAGGGACAGGGGACCCCCCAAAACATGATCTCATCACATCTTGTAATCTATATCTCAGATCAATACAACCACCAGAACACAGGACGTAGGGTATTACGGTGATTTGCCGGCCTAAACCTGTCTAAATCACCGTGTATATGCTCTCTGTGTTACGCTTGACCTCCGTCGCCACGCCTCCGCCTACAATCTACTACCGTAGGGTACCCCCTAGGTAGACTGCGACGTATATTTCGTCGATAGAGCAGGATGATGCCGATTGGGGTGATCCCGAGCCAACTCCACTGGCTGCCCCCGTCGACCCTGCGACGTCCACTTCGGCTCACGGTCCCGATCCGACTAATTCCTCTACATGGGGGCCGTTCGAGAAGCTTCCTCAGTCGGTGCCCGTTGCACCTGAGGGAGCCCCAGCTGCTGTCGAGGGGGAGGCCACTTTGTCCAGGCAGGTTCCCCGCCACATCCAGCGGCAGCACCCGCCGGAGAACATCATCGGCGACATTGACCGTTGAGTCACGCGGTCCAGGTCCTATCTCTCTCACTTTGCTCATTCAGCTTTTGTCGCGTCTTTTGAGCCCTGAGATATTGGACACGCTTTGATGGATCCGGATTGGGTTAATGCCGTGCATGAGGAGTTAGAAAACTTTGAACGAAACAACGTTTGGGTCTTAGTTTCTCCACCACCTAGTTGCCACCCCATAGGTACCAAATGGGTTTTAAAAAATAAACAAAGTGAGGAGGGGGTGGTAGTGCGCAACAAGGCTAGGTTGGTAGCTCAAGGCTTTTGTCAAAAGGAGGGAATAGTCTATGAGGAAACCTTTGCTCCCGTAGCTCGTTTAGAAGCCATTAGAATCCTTCTAGCTTTTGCGGCTTCTAAGGGTTTTAAGCTTTACCAAATGGATGTTAAAAGCGCTTTCTTAAACGACTACATAGAGGAGGAAGTCTATGTAAGACAACCTCCCGGTTTCAAAAATCCCAAGTTTCCAAACCATGTTTTTAAACTGCACAAAGCTTTGTATGGTTTGAAACAAACACCTAGAGCATGGTATAATAGGCTAAAAACCTTTTTGCCTGCTAAGGGTTTTAAAATGGGATCGGTAGATAAGACGTTGTTTCTCGTCAAGCAAGGCAAAGACACTCTCCTTGTCCATATTTATGTGGATGACATCATCTTTGGTGGTTCTTCTCATGCTCTTGTTGCCAAGTTTGCAGATCTTATGAGGAGGGAATTTGAGATGAGCATGAGGGGAGAGTTGACTTTCGTTCTCGGGTTGCAAATCAAGCAAACCCGGGAAGGGACGTTTGTGCACCAAGGCAAATACACAAAGGATATCTTGAAGAAGTTTGACATGGGCAAGGCAAAGCCCCTCTCGACGCCTATGTCAACTACTACTGCCTTGGATGCGGACGAGGAAGGAGAGGCGGTGGATCAGATGGAGTACAGAAGCATGATCGGGTCGCTTTTGTACTTGACAGCGACTCGGCCGAACATTCAGTTCGCCGTTTGCTGTGTTCACGTTTTCAGGCGTCCCCATGGACTTCACACAAGCAGGCGGTGAAACGCATCATGAGGTACATGCGATTCACTCCCGAATTTGTTCTTTGGTTCTCCACCTCTTCCTCTCTTGTGCTTTGTGGTTATTCTGATGCCGACTTTGCCGGATGTCGTCCCTATCGAAAGTCCACTTCTGGGACTTGGCAGTTTCTCGTGTCCTCTTTGGTTTCTTGGTCTTCTCACAAACCGTCTAGCATGGCACAGTCGACGTGCGAAGGTGAGTATGTTGCCACGGCTAGCTGTTGCTCGCAGTTGATTTGGATGATTGCCACTTTGAAAGATTTTGGTCTTGTGCTTACTAAGGTGCCTCTGCTTTGCGATAGCACGAGTGCAATTAGTGTGGCCAAAAATCCCGTGCTTCACTCTAAGACCAAGCACATTGAGGTCCGTTTTCACTTCTTGCGTGATCATTATGAGAAGGGCGACATTGACCTCCGGCATGTCGAGACCCAAAACCAGCCTGCAGACATTCTCACAAAACCGTTGGATGAAGCTGCGTTTTCGCGCCTTCGGGGCGAGTTGGGTGTTTGCTTCCCTTTTTAGTTGAGGGAAGCCCTTTGTGTATCATAGTTTCTTTTTGGTTCTTTTTGTCTTGACTTTCTTTCTTTTTGTGTCTTTTTAGTTATTTTTTGGTGTCAGTTTGCATTTTGCATCTCATTTGCATTTGTGACATAGTTCATTTTAAGCTTCATACTTATAGCCGATATAATGAATCTATGCTCTGTTTGAGGTGCTTTATGTGTCTATGGTGTTGCCTAACTTAGACTCTCTTTGATCTCTTGATATGCAATAGAGCTAAGTTAGAAAAGCTTTAAAACTGAATTTAATTCCCCATGTCACCTTTGAAATGGCACTAGCATGTGTAGGCTTTTGAAGATCCTTCCGGGCTGCCTTGTATATAGCTTGTAACTATGGCTCTTCATTGCTTCATTCACTACCTTTGAGCACCATTATTATTATCTAAAATGAAATTGCTCTCTATTTTGTGAATTGGAAAGATCGAGTTGGGTCTGCATTGTGAGCACTTCACCGTGTGTTCGAGACTGCTTCCCATATGGGTCGATACTTGAGCGGTGTCATGTATGACCAAAACCGGTGTGTCAAGTCATTTGACTTCGCCCAGTTGGTAAGCAGTGGCATCACTTTGTTTACAACCACTCGCATACATCTTGTAATGTGCCTAAAACTGAAATTGGCTGCAAAACTCTGAAATTTGAAAAATTCATTCAGTTGGGTCATTGGCTTGTTATATGAACTTTGCTAGGGATAGTTTTACTTGATATACATGAGATTGCTTTGAGATAGATCCTATCTTGTTTTCCATGTCTAGTTGTCTCTAGGAGGTGATACCCATTCCTTGCTCTCACATGTAATGCTCTCTAAAAAAGCTTCTAAAGTGATCTTAGGCTCAACTTGAGTCTTTGTTGGGCACGTAGAGCTTTTCCTATTCTCACAGGATCACATCACTTAGAGCATCTATTCATTGTCTTAGCTCTATGTATGAAGCTTGTTGCACTCATTTTGCATTCCATGGAATTTGTGGCTGGATCTTGAGTTTTGAGCTTTGATGAGATTCATGTGTCAACAAGGGGGAGAAATGTGCATTTCATTTATATTCAACCAAGTGGGAGAACAGTGCATTTTCATACTTTCATTAGTCAAGGGGGAGAAATTGGAAATTGTGGCCTTTTGAGCTTTGGTTCGCTTTGGTCTTTTAATTGGTATCTCTTTTGTGTACTTGGCTCGTTTCACCCTTCTTGGTATCCTGAGTGTGCTTTTGCCCAGGGGGAGCTTTTGCTAGATGTGTTGAGCCTTTGCCTTTTCTGAAGGGTCTAGCTTGCCTTGTTGGCTTCGACAGGTTTTGATGGCTTCTTGAGCTTTAAGGTGTTTTAATTGGTATCTTTGAGCTTACTGTGTTACTTCATTTGGTATCTTTTGAGCTCCCTTAAGTGTCTCATTTGTTGTTCTGAGCTTTAAGAGCTGTGATTGGTATCTTGGTCTTGCTAGCGGTGTTGAGCCCGTTTTCTGCCTCTTCTTGAGGGCTAGCTTTGATTTGCTTGGTTGCGTCGAGCCGTTTCCCATGTCTTTGGGAACCAAGTTTTGGATTCGCTTTGCTTCTCTCAAGTGACCCCGTTTTGGATTTCTTAGCTTTTTGGTCATTTGGAGAGCTTTACCTTGTGGCTCAAATCTGAAATGCACTTGTGTTGACAATGCACTCATCAAGGGGGAGATTGCGAACACATGGGGGATAAGTACCCATGTAGTTCAGTTTTGGGATAAATACCCTTTTCTCATTAATTCTTCCACTTGTTGCTGAATTTCTTTTCTTTCCTCCGGGTTGGTGCGGTATGCAGCTCGGTTTGGAAGTGAAGCACCAGGAACAAGATCAATTTGATGTTCGATCCCTCTCTTAGGTGGCAGCCCTGGTGGCACTTCATCCGGAAAAACATCCTCATATTCCTGTAACACATTAAAAACAACACTTGGCAAAGTAGGAGATAAGTCGTTAGTGGAAAGAAAATTTTTCTTGCACAAGGGTACAAAGAACATAGCATTGGGTTCACTCAATTCTTTTAAATCCCCCTTCCTAGCCATCATAATTAATCCCTTTGTTCCCATTGTCTTGGTTCTTTGTAGCTGTGGGGTTTTATTTGGCTTTGGATCCACTCCTCACTATTTTTGTGGGTCACTCTCAATTGTTTCTCTCTCTCTCTCTGTTTTCTTTTTTGATCATCCTTCAAAATCTCCTCTGGTGTCAAAGGGAGCAAAGAAATTTTCTCTCCTTTGTACATGAAAGACAGCTTGTTGGTTCTACCAAAAATCTGAACATCACGATCATATAATGCGAACACATGGTGGATAAGTACCCATGTATGTTCAGCTTTGATGATAAGTGATTGATCAACACGTGAGTGTGTCAGTTTGAGTGGCTTACCCTAACCTCTATGAAAGCAGAAACATGTGCTTGTCTATCGGCTTGTGGTGTGCAGGTGCTATGCCTAGTGACAGTGGTAAATGGCGTGGAGAAGGTCGAGTAGAGGCTTGCCGTGCCGATAGACTGAGAGCGGTGAAGGGCGGAAGCAGGGCTCGGACTGAGGGACCATGGGCACCGGGGGACTAGCTGTAGTGGCTAGTACCTGGCACCAGCGAGTGCAAGAAGACATGGAGGTAGACCGAGTCGACCGAGTCAAGATGGTGGACGCGTGAGTCGAGCGGAGGCTCAGGGGACTCGGAGTCCGATCGGGCGAAGACAAGGTGGCTCGCGTCAAGTGGTTTGGTGGTTTGGGCCTCAAAACCATCTGCGTCAGTTTCCGAGTTTGGGCCGCAAAACTCGGGGTTCGGTAGTTGAGCCCAAAGCTACCGGTGGCGGGTTTCGTGGGTTTGGGCCTCAAAACCCGGGCGGAGCTTCTGAGGAAGCGGGGATGGCACATGGCGGAATCCTAGAGGTTGCGTCGAGGCGACGACAATTCCTGGCAGGAAGCGAGGCCGTCCATTCAAATCGAGGAAGATATTTTCCGGAGCTTGGACTGCAATGCTTAGGCTAGGTAGTTCACTCATGTATCTAGGGGGGCCTTTGGGAAATAGCCAAAGCCCTGTTAAATAGGGGATGAAGGGGTATCCTCATCCTTTCCCTTCCCTAGCTTCTTCTTGCTTGAGATCCACCGAGTCACCGGTGTAAGAACTTGTGATTGTTGCGAGGAATCGGAGGCCGTAACCTCCGTAAGCCATGGTGGCTTCACTTTTGTGGTTGTGTTCCCCGTTTTGCTTGTGTTCTTCGCGTTTTGCTTTTGCTCCCTCTTTTCCCGAGATGATTTCTCTTTGTAGGGAGTAGCTCTTGCAAATCCGTTTGAATCAAGTTGTTCGTGTTCATGAGGATCATCTTTGCACCGAAGGAATTCCCCTCAAACCTCACGAGTGCGTAGATTGGACGATTTCTTTGCGGTGTTCTTTGTTCTTGCCCCTTTTCCCCCCAAATCCTTGTTTTCCTTTAATTCTCACCAAATTGAGCGATGATTTCTTAGGGATATCTCCTCCATAGCACTAGAATCATGCCTACCAAGTTGGGTTGCTAGTGGAGAACATTTGGTCAAGATTTGGGAAGATTTGGTCGAGAGAAAAACGATTTTCGCGGTTACTGCGCGTTTGTCGGGGGTGTCGGAGGCTCCGAGGGTTTGCGTCGGACGCTGGTACATACTGACATCAGCGTCCATCGCCTCGCTTATCGGTGTCCTTCGGTTTTGGCGTCGGACGCTCTCCAGAGTCCGTCGCCCAGCGTCCGTCGCGTGGTGTGCGCTGTGCAGTTTTGTTTTGCTCTCGGGTAGGCCGACGGACGATCTTCACAGCGTCCGTCGCCGACCGTCCGTCGCCTCGGTAGTTTTTCAGCTTCTGTCAGGCTCTCTGGAAGGCCGGCGGACGCTCGCCTAAGCGTCCATCGCCCTGCCCTTGAGTGTCCTTCACACTGTCTTCTTAGCGTCCGTCGCCTCCTTTTCTGGCTGATTTGCTTGGAATTCTTGCCTCTTTCTCATAGGGGTTGAGAACTCTTCTTGGGGTTTTTCGGTGATTTTTCCTCCACTGCCGGTGAGCTTTCATTTGCTCCGTTTTGTCTGAATCCCCGCTCGCGTTGCTCGGGGGAGGTTGAGCACCTGGCAACTGGGTTTGGTTTTTGGGAAGAGTGGCCCAAATATTTCGAGAGAAACTTGAGGCTCCCATTCACCCTCCCTCTAGTCGCCGTTCTCGGTCCTTCATATAACCATGATCTTCCTAGCAGTAGTTGGCATGCTTGCATAGGAACCACATCACACTCCACATGATCACTGTATCTCCCAATGGAGAAAGGAACTGTCACAATATGATTTACACGCAGTGTACCACAATCATTAAGCCATTGCATCTTGTACGGATTAGGATGACGCTGTTGTTTTAGCCCCAATTTATCAACCAATTCTTGACTTGCATTATTGTTGTAGCTGCCATTGTCAACAATAACCCTACACAACTTGTCCTTGATCATGCCTCGGGTATGAAACAGGTTGTGTCGCTGCCCATTCTCTTCTTTCGCAGCAGTAACATTAAGTACTCGAAGAGAAATAAAGCAATTATTATCACCTTCATCGGGTTGGATCTCATTCTCATCATTTTCAGGTTCTTCATCATACTTTGGAACATCTTCCTCACGGTCATTTTCAGATTCCCATTCACCTTGTTCATTCACAATCATAGTCCTCCTACTTGGACATTGTGCAGCAATATGTCCACGACCGTGACACTTGTGGCACTCAATTTCTCTACTATGTGTAGAGGATGCAGCGGCTGATGTAACACTTGGGGCTGCTGCACTTGCAGTAGATAGCTGTTGTTTTGCAGGAGATGATGCAGTAGAAACCGCCATCTTTGACGGAGCAATAGATAAAGAGGGCCTAGATGCAGCACCTTGAGATCGACTCCCACCAAAAGAAGTACCGGACTGCTGCCTGCGCCATGGGGCTGCAATGGAATGGTTTGCATAAGATTTCCCACGTGCCTCTTGCTGGATTTTTCTCTCAGTGCGCATTGCTTGATCAACAAGGTCTTGCAAAGTATGATATGGAAACATCTCAACAAAACTAGAAATCTCATCACTGAGACCACTCAAAAATCTTGACATTTTTGTCTCCGCATCTTCTCTAATCCCAGCCCGCACTAACAACAACACCATCTCCTTATAATACTCATCAACCGATCTCTTTCCTTGCTTCAACATTTGCAATCTATTGCGAAGGTCACGCTGATAGCTTCAGGGTACAAATCGCCTCCTCATCACTCTCTTCATCTCATCCCAAGTATTGATATAATCACGTCCCAACTCAACTTGATTCTCTTGTACTTGATTCCACCAAGTGAGAGCATAACCAGAGAACTCAACTGAAGCAAGATTGACACACCTTTGATCAGAAAGATTATGCACTCTAAAAATCTGATCACACTGTTAAGCCCATTCAAGATATGCATCTGCATCTTCCTTTCCAGTAAATTTAGGAACACTTAACTTGACATGAGCAATACTGTCCGGGTCATCCCTATATGATGACCACGGCCATGATGATGTTCCCTCTCTTCATGATCAGCACGCCGGCGATGACCTCGGCATCGCTCAAACAACCCACCATTTGCAAAAGGATTTTCATTATCATCAAATCCCTCTCCAATATCACTGCCATCAATTTGTTCATCTTTAGAGTGTACATGGCGACGATGTCCACGCTGCCCTCCATGCTGATTATCAAAACCAGCACGTCGATCACCACCATGACCACCACCGAAGCGGCCAAAACCATTGCCAAAACCAGAATTTTTATAACCAAATTCTTCATGTTGATTGTCTTCATTTTGACGATGTGGTCCTCGACCACCCGCTGCAGGAAGATGTTCATTCAACATCCTCTCCATAGCCTCCATCCTCTCCATGGCCTCCAAGAGTGAGTTTGCCATTTGGCGCAACTCAGCCCGTGCAACAGGGGATTCTTCTTCTCCATGACGACCACCATGAATACTCGAATTGGATCCTGTCATGTTAGCACTTATGCAAGAAAAGTGGATAGGTAAATATGTGGAAACACACAACCTCACCTCTTACTTACCAATGTTCTTTCCTGTTCTCGAGGACAGTGATTGTGCTAGTGTAGCAGCTCAACGGAAGTGATTGAGAGGTCGCAAGGATTACGCGTCGAACGTCCCGGTTTCAGTTTTTTTGTGGAGCTGTAGGTGGCTAATCAAGGGAGGCTACGGTACTGTCACCCAAATGGTTTGGTGTGCTCAAAAGATATGAAGTTGCTGCTATCAAAAACTACCACCAACTTGAATTATGAACTGAATTTTTTTAGCAAACAACAGCAACAAAACCCCTTCAACTTCTTTTCTCTTTTTTTCTTTCTCTTTTTTTTGACTATGTTCTTTCTTCTCTAATTTTTTTTCTGAATTTTTTTAATACTAACAGGGGGGTGCGGAGAACAAATGAAACACGACACAAGAATATATGAAGATGGTAACTAGCAACTTGATGAACACAACAACACAAAGATAACAGTACCGCCAAAGGGCTACAGGATTTTTTTGTGGCTTTTTAGTGGACTTTAGGTGATGAACAAAAACAGTAGTATATGATGGATAAAGTGAAGGTAAATATGTGGATGATGGTAAGACCTACCGTGACAACCAAAGCTTTGATTACTACTTGACAAGACCCGATATGGATCAGTAAGGGATTGGCCCGATCCTCACGACAGTAGGTCACGAATTCAAGAGATAACTTGCTGCGAACAGCGGGGGATAACTAGCTTTGTACCTGACCAAGGTTGGATGTGACCAAGCGACGGGGAGAGAGGCACCGAAACCGCAAAGACTTCGACTCGATCTCCGAACGACCGCAGAACCACAATCCGGAACTAATCCACACAATACGGCGCAGCCGAACGGAAGCCGTAGAGCACGAAGTAGGGGATTCCAGAGGAATCACTTCACATGTCCAAGAAGAACAAGGAAGAACAAAGGTTTGAGTAAGCACTCGGCAGCTCGGCTGCAATGGGGTATTGTTTATCAAATTATCAAAAGTTGCCTACAGCTTAGATGCAGGGGATATTTATACTAGGAACAACCCTCCTAGATAGGTGTGGAAACGAAAAGGAGTTTCTGAATACGAGCTATGTGAAAGGTCACCACGAGATAGCTTCCCAAAATGGTCTGGCGTGACTCTTGGCCTTCAGAGCAGTTTCCACTAAACTGATCATAACTCCTTATTGGGAAGTCCAATTGACGAACCGTTTGTTGGGTGTGAAAGTAGACTTAATAAGCTTTCCATCCATCTATACCATGTATCACGAAACATTATAGAATGGTACAGTTTTACAGGAGAAGTTGAACCAGCATTCTGTCCTGTGAAACTGTTGGCCATCTGAGCAGTCTTCACTAAAACGTGTATATCTCAAGATTGACACGTCCAAAAGGGGATCGGTTTGTTGCATTGGAAAGTATACTTGAAGATCTTTCCAAAATGTCTTCACGGATCTCAAAAGCTGAAGGGTTATGAGGTTGCTACGCTAGCCAGAAAACAAAAATTTTCTACCCCATAAACCAGGAACTAGTGCTAGTTATAGATCACGCGGTTACCACTAGATGCGTAGGTGCAACGGAAGCGACTTGATGTAGTCGTGCGCGTCGCAACAGTGTCGTGCAGTTGCGAGGTCGTCCGTCTCAACGTCTCTTACTCGCAGTTCATCCTTGTGCTCCAGATGCAGCACCTCCGAGGAATCCCACACGTGCAGGGAAGAAGCGTCACGCCTCCGGACTGCTAGGTCCGCGAGGAGTACTAGGCGCGAGCGTGGGGAGCGTGACGGCAGCTACCAAAGGATGTGAATTCGACTCGCCTCGTGTCTCCCCTTGCTTATATAGGCGTCCTAATGAGCTCCCGCGTTGGAGGCCCATTAGCAACCCTAAACCTAGTCTAATTCAGGTCCAACCCGAATTAGGCTTCCAGCCCCTTAAGCGTGCGACCCTATGGGGTCACGCACACATAGACATGGCCCAAGTACTCTTACTTGACCAATAGTTGATAGCGGCCTCTAGCAAGGCGTGTCAACTCCTATGCATACGCTATGATCACATCAGACGAACCACCACAATACAATATACTCGTTATTCCTTTGCCTCACGATATTTGGTACAACTCGTGGGTTAACACTTAACCCAAGCACAACCATGCATTTCATGATCTAATCATTTGAGTAGTCCAGTGATATCTCTCTCATATGAAGTGTGGCAAATTTGATCTTGATTGACTATGTCTCACAGCATATTTCCTGACAAACCCGAAAGCCACCTTTATAACTACCTAGTTACAGAGTAGCGTTTGGTAGTCTCTAAGTAGGCCATTTCACATCTTGAATACATACGACAATCTCAGGTCTAAGGATATAACGTACATGATGTGTATAGAGACAGTCTCATGTCGGGTATGTCTAGCACCATGTCCTACATGTGCCCACATTATTAGTTTGACATCTCATGTCCATGATTTGTGAAACATAGTCATCAACTAATAATGTGTTGATCTAATATTCATGCACATTCTAGCACGAACTCTGATCAGGGACAACTTTAGAATAACCATACAAGTAAAAGAGTTTCACAAACAATTCACATAATTGTTTATCGATACAAGTTGTCTTTAATGGATATTCATTGAACTCATAACATGTCATGGATACAAGGAAATACAATCATCTCTATGATTACCTCTAGGGCATATTCCCAACAGTCTCCCACTTGCACTAGAGCTAATCTCGAAGATATCTAATACCCATAGCTTTTACATGCGCCTCATGCTTAGGCTGTGGAAGAGCCTTTGTCAAAGGATTTGCAACATTCAAATCCATATGTATTTTGCACATCTTCATCTCATCTCGACCGACGAACTCTCAAATGAGATGAAACTTCCGTAGTACATGTTTGTTCTTTTGGTGATTCCTAGGCTCCTTAGCCTGCGCTATCTCCCCATTGTTATCACAATACAGATTCAATGGGTGAGACGCATTTGGAACCACGCCAAGCTCGATGAGAAGCCTCCTCATCCAAACACCTTCCTTTGCAGCGGCAGAAGCTGCAATGTACTCGGCTTCTGTTGTAGAATCGGTTACCATCTCCTGCTTGGAACTTTTCCAACTTACAGCACCATCATTTATTGTGAACACAAAACCTGATTGAGATTGTGAATCATCCATGTCAGTTTGGAAACTTGCATCGGTGTAACCATTTACAACGAGCTCCTCCTCACCTCCATAGATTAGGAACACATCTTTAGTCCTTCTCAAGTACTTAAGGATGTTTTTAACAAGCATCCAGTGACTCTCACCTGGATTAGCTTGGTACCTGCTCGCAACACTTAGAGCATATGAGACATCTGGGCGAGTACATATCATGGTGTACATAATGGAACCAGCGGCCGAAGCATATGGAACCTTACTCATGCGCTTCTGCTCATCAGCTGTCGTAGGACACTGCTTCTCGCTAAAACGCATACCATGTGACATAGGCAAGAACCCTCTCTTGGATTGTTCCATGTTAAACCGTTTCAACACCTTGCCAATGTATGTATCTTGGCTTAATCCTATAAGCCTCTTTGATCTATCTCTATAGATCTTAATGCCCAAAATGTATGTTGCTTCTCCTAAATCCTTCATAGAAAAACTATTATTCACTGAAGTATTTACGGATTGCAACATAGGAATGTCATTCCCAATCAATAGTATGCCATCTACATACAAGATTAGAAATACAATAGCGCTCCCACTTTCCTTCTTGTAAACACAAGGTTCTTCTTCATTCTGACGAAAGCCAAACCCTTTGATCACTTCATCAAAACGAATGTTCCAACTCCGAGATGCTTGCTTCAACCCATAAATGGATTTCTGAAGCTTGCATATTTTTCCGGCATTTTTAGGATCAAAAAAGCCTTCGGGCTGTATCATATACACGTCCTCTTCCAAATTTCCATTTAGAAAGGTTGTTTTAACATCCATCTGCCAAATCTCATAATCGAAATAAGCAACAATTGCTAGAATGATCCGGATAGATTTAAGCATCGCTACCGGCGAGAATGTCTCATCGTAGTCAACTCCTTGAACTTGCCAAAAACCCTTTGCAACAAGTCGAGCTTTATAGACGTGAACGTTTCCATCCATATCCTTTTTCTTTTTATAGACCCATTTGCACTCTATGGGTTTAACCCCATTAGGCAGGTCAACCAAGTTCCAAACTTGATTGTCTCCCATGGAATCTATCTCGAATCTCATGGCACTTTGCCATTCCTCGGAATTTGGGTCCATCATTGCTTCCGCGTATGTTGCCGGTTCGTCATCGTCTAACAACAACACTTCCCCACGTGCCTCACGGATTCTTGCTGACCTTCGCGGTAGTGGTGGTGTTTCTCTTGCCACAGGTATCTCAACTTGTTCTTCTACATTAGCATCACTCATAGAGTTATCTCGTATTGGCTCATCTTGAACTTCTTCAAGATACACCTTTTGTCCACTCTTCTCTTTATTGAGAAACTCTTTCTCTAAGAAGACACTGTTCCGAGCAACAAACACTTTGCCCTCTGATCGGTTATAGAAGTAATACCCTAAAGTTTCCTTTGGATATCCCACGAAATAGCATTTGTCTAACTTAGGTGTTAGTTTATCTGACATAAGTCGTTTGACATAAACTTCACAACCCCAAATCTTTAGAAAACACAAACTGGGACTCTTACCAGTCCACATCTCATGTGGTGTCTTAACTACGGACTTAAACGGTACCCTGTTCAGTGTGAAAGCGGCTGTTTCTAGAGCATATCCCCAAAATGAGAGTGGTAGGTCTGACTGGCTCATCATAGACCGAACCATGTCCAACAAAGTCCGATTACGTCGCTCGGATACGCCATTTCTTTGAGGCATTCCAGGTGGCGTAAGCTATGAAACAATTCCACAACTCTTTAGATGATTGCTAAACTCATGGCTCAAATATTCGCCACCAAGATCAGATCGCAAGGCTTTAATTTTCTTGCCACGTTGATTCTCTACTTCATTCTGAAATTCTTTGAACTTTTCAAATGTTTCAGAATGTTGACACAAAAAGCGTCAGGATTTGCGAACACCTCGGGCTATTACCCAAAACTCGGTATTCCGGAGGCGTGCCAGTCGATTTGACCAATCAATCGACAAGGATGATAACTAGAACAAAACTGAACGAGACGACAGCGATGCGCCCGGACGTCAAGGCTCAGATTGATCAAGGATAACTAGAGCAGAGCTGAACGAGGCAAACAGCGATGTGCCTGGAATGCCAAAGCTCAGAGGTACTCCCAGACGGAACTTGCAAGGATTTGACGGAGATCAAGGTGATGCAGCCCGTCGAAGCTTGAAGAACTCGTTAAAAGCTACAACTAATGCAAAGAAAGGGTAAATTGCGATAAAAAGTAGAATAAGATAAAATTGGTTTGTTTTTGATTGGATTGATTATCTTTTTCATGGCCCTCGGACACATATTTATACTCCCGCATGGAGAGTTGTACAAGGACACGACTCATACCCTTCCTAAAACAAACTCCTATTTTTAAGGAAACTGACTCACGCAGGAGTCGGATCTAAAACAATAATATTTATTTCCTCAACAAACACACCTATTTTAAAGGAAAATAAACGACTCATGCAAGAGTCGAACTCAAACTACTATAATAATACTGGTACAAAACACCAGTTTCCTTATTCTTCTCTTCGATGAAAACTTTCCATCGGCAGATTCCTTTAATCCGCGCCTTCCTTCTTTGACCACCGGTAACCTTCTACTGCCACCAAGCGCTAAGTTACGCCCATCGGCATCGGCAATACTTTTCCCGATCCGCAATTGGCAACATTTCTGATAAACGACCTTGTGCTGGTAACTGTCTTCACCAATCATTCTATCAGCAATCGGCAACCACCCCTCATCGGCAATCGACAATGACTCTTCATCGGTAGTCGGCAATGTCTCCTTATCAGTAATGCCCCCTCATCGGCAATCGACAATGCCTCTTCATCGGCAACCAGCATCACTAAGACTTCACCGATTAACTTTTGTCGACAAAGAACATCCAGCCTCCATCGGCAGCGCACTTGGTCTTCCCACAGCACTCTCATTGGCAATACCGGCTCAAGATTTCCCGATGTCGATGGAGAACGCCCGCTGACCAGTCAAGCCTTAGCTCATTTGACACGTTGAAAAACGGTGTCAACACAGACTTATGTTTCATTAAGTAGATATATCCATATCTACTAAAATCATCAGTGAAGGTTATGAAGTATTGAAATCCGCCTCTAGTTGTCGTACTCATTGGTCCACATACATCAGTATGTACAAGTTCCCATAAGTCTGCCGCCCTCTCAGGAAAACCTGTGAAAGGCGACTTGGTCATCTTACCCAATAGGCAAGCCTCACATGTCTCGTATGATTCAAAATCAAACGAAGTTAGAAGCCCATCTGAATGGAGCCTCTTCATGCGATTCTCACTTATATGACCTAAACGACAATGCCACATATAAGTAGGACTTAACTCATTAAGCCGAGGTCTTTTAGCATTAATATTACAGATAGGTTCATCATCAAGATTTAAAATAAACAACCCATTCACAATGGATGCAAAAGCCACAAACATGTCATTCTTTGAGATCACACAACCATTGTATTTACTCGCAAATGAATACCCATCCTTCATCAAACATGAAGGTGACACAATGTTTCGACTTAAACTAGGAACAAAATAACAATTATTCAATTCCATGATAAATCCTGACGGGAGGTGAAGTTGCATCGTCCCAACGCTCAACGTAGCAACTCTTGCATTGTTGCCCACGTGGAAATCAACTTCTCCTCTTTTCACGCTTCTACTTTTTATCATTCCCTGCATTGTATTGCAAATATGAGCAACCGATCCGGTATCAAATACCCAAGAATTAACATAAGAATCAGCGAGAAAAATGTCTGTAACATAAACAACAAGTGTGCAAGCAGCAGGAGTACCTTTACCACCGCCATCGTTCAAGGATTCCAAGTACAACTTGCAGTTCCTTTTCCAGTGACCTTTCCCATTACAATGAAAGCATTTAGCTTCAGCAGCTTGTCCAACAGCCTTGGGCGCAGGAGGAGGGTTTGGCTTAGAGATCTGATCTTTAGCCATCGCCTTCTTCTTCTTCCAAGTCCTCTTCTTAAAGTTAGGCTTGTTTTGGACTGCCATCACATGGCTACTGCCAGCACCTTTCTTGATATCAGTGTCTGCTGTTTTAAGCATGCCGCACAATTCATTCAAGCCCTTCTCCGCCCATGCATATGGTAGTTCGAAATGAAGTTCCCATAGCTAGACGCAACCTCCAGGATTCCGCCACGTGCCATCCCCGCTTCCTTGGAAGCTCCGCCCGGGGTTTGAGGCCCAAACCCGCGAAACCCACCACCGGTAGCTTTGGGCTCAACTACCGAACCCCGAGTTTTGAGGCCCAAACTCGGAAACCGTCCTCGGATGGTTTTGAGGCCCAAACCACCAAACCGCTTGACTCGAGCCACCTTGTCCTCGCCCGGTCGGAGTCCGAGTCCCTTGAGCCTCCGCTCGACTCGCGCGTCCACCGTCTTGACTCGGTCGACTCGGTCTACCTCCATGTCTTCTCGCACTCGCTGGTGCCAAGTACTAGCCACCACAGCTAGTTCTCCGGCGCCCATGGTCCCTCAGTCCGAGCCTTGCTTCCGCCCTTCACCGCTCTCAGTCCATCGACACGACAAGCCTGTACTCGACCTTCTCCACGCCATTGACCACTGTGACTAGGCATAGCACCTGCACACCACAAGCCGATAGACATGCACAGACTTGCTTTCGCAAGGGGTTAGGGTAAGCTACTCAAACTGAAACACTCACGTGTTGGACGATCACTCATCATAAAGCTGAACATACATGGGTACTTATTCACCATGTGTTCGCAATCTCCCCCTTGATGAGTGCATTGTCAACACAAGTGCATTTCAGATTTGAGCCACAAGGTAAAGCTCTCCAAATGATCAAAAAGCTGAGAAAGCCAAAACGGGATCACTTGAGAGAAGCAAGGCAAATCCAAAACTTGGTTCCCAAAGACTTGGGCAACGGCTCGACGCAACCAAGCAAAACAAAGCTAGCCCTCAAGAAGAGGTAGAAACGGGCTCAACACCGCTAGCAAGTCCAAGATACCAATCAAAAATTCTCAAAGCTCATAAAACCAATTTAAGTACTAAGGGAGCTCAAAAGATACCAATTGAAACCACTTACATCCCTTAATGCTCAAGAAACAATCGAAACCTGTCGGAGCCAACAAAACAAGCTAGACCCTCCAGAAGAGGCAAAGGCTCAACACATCTAGCAAAAGCTCCCCCTAGGCAAAAGCACACTCAAGATACCAAATGAAACCAATGAGATGCACTCTTTCTCCCCCTTGGAAGTAGATGGCTGAAAATGGAATGAAATGCACATCTCACCCCCTTGTTGACACATGTAGCTCATCAAACATCAACAACTCAAGATCCGGCTACAAATGCCATGAAATGCAAAATGAGTGTAGAAGCTTCATACTTAGAGCTAAGACAATGAAAAGATGCTCTAAGTGATGTGATCCTGTGAGAACAGGAAAAGCTCTACGTGCCCAACAAAGACTCAAGTTGAGCTTAAGATCACTTTAGAAGCTATTTTAGAGAGCATATCATGTGAGAGCAGAGAAAGGGTATCACCTCCTAGAGACAGCTAGACATGGCAAACAAGATAGGATCTATCTCAAAGAAGTCTCATGTATAGCAAGTAAAACTATCCCTTAGCAAAGTTCATACAACAAGCCAATGACCCAACTGAATGAATTTTTCAAATATCAGAGTTTTGCAGCCAATTTTCAGTTTTAGACACATTTAAGTTGTATGCGAGTGGTTGTAAGCAAAGTGATGCCACTACTTACCAACCGAGCGAAGTCAAAGGACTTGACACACCGGTTTTGGTCATACATGACACCGCTCAAGTATCGACCCATATGGGAAGCAGTCTCTAACACACGGTGAAGTGCTCACAATTCAGACCCAACTCGATCTTTCCAATTCACAAAATAGAGAGCAATTTCATTTTAGATATTAATCATGGTGCTCAAAGGTAGTGAATGAAACAATGAAGAGCCATAGTTACAAGATATATACAAGGCAGCCAAGAAGGATCTTCAAAAGCCTACACATGATAGTACCATTTCTGAGGTGACATGGGGAATTAAATTTAGTTTTAATGCTTTGCTAACTTAGCTCTATTGCATATCTAGAGATCAAAAAGAGTCTAAGTTAGGCAAGACCATAGACACATAAAGCACCTCAAACAGAGCATAGATTCATTATATTGGCTATAAGTATGAAGCTTAAAATGACCTATGTCACAAATGCAAATGAGATGCACAATGCATTGACACCAACTAACACTAACAAGACACTAATTAGAAGAAGGACAAAGAAAAGACAAAAAGAACCAAAAAGAACTAGGATACACAAAACTTTCCTCCTCTAAAAAGGAAAGCAAACACCCAACTCGCCCGAAGGCGAGAAAACGCAGCTTGATCCAAAGGCTTAGTGAGAATATCCGCAAGCTAGTTTTGGGTCTCGACATGCCGAAGGTCAATGTCGCCCTTCTGGAGTGATCACGCAAAAAGTGAAAGCGGACCTCAATGTGCTTGGTCTTCGAATGAAGCACTGGATTTTTAGCCACACTAATTGCACTCGTACTATCACAAAGTAGAGGCACCTTAGTATTGGTATTTCTTATGACTATTGGATAAATCCGCAAGCGCACAGATTATACCGATGTAGCACTTCACCGGGAGTATTTCAAGTATCGTATTTTCCTCAGGGAACGATAGTGATCTAACTAGGATTAAAGATATGTCCTATGATGAATCAAGGGAGACTATGATAACTGGGTTGAGAGGTTCTATGTAGCAAAGATATCTAACAAGGAAAAGCTGGTTATACTGGCTTTATCAGCCCTTCTTTTGCAGGAGGCGATGTGATAGATCAGAAAGAGGGCAAAACTCTAACCGGACCGCGCCATCATGTTGTATTGAGGCCTTATCTTTTAAGAACTTATCTGACACACGTGGTGGAATACAAAGACTAGATAGAGCTGTCACCTTCTACTAGCATCCACAAACAATCTGGGCGATAAGCGGTTTACAAAGGCAAGATCTAGTCTAGACACCACGTCTACACTATTCTTACTTCTGTAACCCTACGTTAAGGCTAAAACACTCTACTTAAAGTAAAGCGATGAACAAGCTTGAAAAGGTGTATAACAGCTAAACCAGATTTAGAATATTAATTGCTGTAAAGAACTCGGATGTATCACTTGCAAGTGTTGAACTTACAAGAGGATCGCATCCACTGAGGTAGAGCTCCGGAGAAGATTCCCGACAGATCCGGGGCTTTCTCCAGAAGACTTCCCTCACTCTCCTCCAACTAGCATAGCACTACTACTAAGGAGTAGTTTCTCCAATGAGGCATGAGTGAGAGTAAGGGCCTAGGGGGTCTATTTATAGCTAGAGGTGGAGTAGGGGCTACTTCGGTGCCACGTCAGCGATCCGTGCCACCTCCATCAGCCACCGTAGGATGAAACCGTCATTGTAACCGTCTTAAATCAACGAAGGAGATCAAGTGGATGCATGGCGGCATGCAGGAAGTCGGTGGGGAGCTGGAACCACCATATGGTGATTCGGCCGAACCCTATGGTAGGTGGGCCCTGCCACTTTTCTTGTAGAAGCTGACCCCACTGGTCAGGGGGGCTGTGGGTGGTCTCTGGTCCCACCTAGGCATTCGGCCGAATGCCTTTTGTGGCCAAATGGGCTCATCTTTCGCAGGTGGCTTCTAGACGTAATGCCCATCATGATGGTGTATGCCTTGTGCACATTTGCCATACTTGGAAATATGTCATGTTGGGCCTATGGATCCTTGTGTTGTGAATCTGGACCATTGAGAGGTGAATATACTTGGATCCAAGGGTAGAGAGTATTCTTGAGGGTGTTACATGGATCATGGGGTCTAAGGATGCCAAGTGGGTCCATATGGTGGTCGACTGACCCCCTAAGTGGGCCCACTGGCTCCCAAAAGACCCCATTTGTCATTACCTGCATCAAATAGTCATGGGACATGTGGAACTAGTTATTGGGTAAATTATGTTCATGCTATTCTTGTTTTCCTTTAAATATGAGGATGTTGACGGTGTTTTGATGGTGATAAAATAGCTTGTAATTACCGTCAACAAGATCCCCCATACTTACCTCTTTGCTCGTCCTCGAGTAAAGGTTAAAAGATAACAAGACTATGTTATTCAAAGTATAAAACAAACATAAAGATTCATTCAAGACATTTTGTCATACCAATGGGATATGTGGTATTGGCTAACATATATCCTTGAGAAGTTTAGAAATGGAACAACTCTCAAGGCAAATTCATCTTTCCCAAATCATATTTTAGTACTTGGAGTTTTTGATAAATTTTTCAAAAGAAAGCACATAAGTCAACTTACTCCTCCTATAGTACTCTAAGTCACTCAAAGTGTATGTTTCCTCACCAAGGCATAAAGAGGTTGCCTTCTTTGTATCTCCCTATTTCTAAATGGCTTATGTGGAGCTTAGGTAGGGATAAACAAAGTAGCATACTTACCTTGCATATATTGTACGGTCAAACTCCGGATCCAAGGAGAGAAATGTCATACTCTTAGATCAAGATGTGCAAGTGTGTGGAAACATGGCAAAATATCAAAACTCCTTTATATGATCTCTCTTTCCTAACTTATTATTTTGAGACATAGCTATCTTTATTTTTCTATTAGCTTTGATATGCTCATCATCATTTTTTTTCTATGAGCTTTGATATGCTCATCAAATTTTTTTCTATATATATTATTATTATTTTCATAATTTTGCATAGTCTATGTCTCATTTACTAGCACATACTAGAGAGAGGATTTTCTATTAGATCATGGAGCATTGATACTACCAACACCTTTCTTGATATCAGCTTATGTTGTCTTAAGCATGCCACACAATTCATTCAAGCCCTTCTCCGCCCCATGCATATGGTAGTTCGAAATGAAGTTCCCATAGCTAGGTGGAAGAGATGCAAGTATGAAATCAGTGGCCAACTCTGGGGCCATTGGGAAGCCTAGCTTCTCCAATCTCTGAGTGTGACCAACCATTTTGATCACGTGTGGGCTAACTGTTGCGCCCTCTGCTAGCTTGGTTTCGACAAAATCCTTGGACACATTGAACCTTTCAGTCCTGGCTTGAGTCTAAAACATATCATTAAGCACCATGATCATATCGTACGCTGCATGATTATTATAAAATTGTATCTGGAGATCTGGCTCCATGCAAGCGAGCATAAGGCAACTCACTTCAAGACCAGCATCACATGCTTTCTTGTAAGCGGTTTTCTCTACAGCAGTTGCATTATCAGCAGGCTCATCTGGTACTGGGGTGTCTAGAATATCTTCCTTTTTCTCAGCCCTGAGAACAATTCTCAAGTTGCGGATCCAATCCGCATAGTTTCTTCCATTCAACTTATCTTTCTCAAGAATTGAACGCAAACTAAATGGTTGATTACTGGGAGCCATCTACAACAAAAGTAATGCAAAATACTAAGACAATGTATCCAAAACAGAGTAAATAATATTAAACTTTTAATAGAATCTACTCCCACTAAAATCAATATCCCTTGATTGAAACTTAGTGATTCAAGACCCACAACTAACAAGTCTACTAGTGAGCTTTAACATCACCGTTAGAAGACATGGTATATCGATAAGCAACTCCTTGCTAATCATATCACATATGACTCTTATTGTTGGGTGGCATCTCTATTCTTTTGTTGCCAACAACTAATGCTCCAAGGTCTCTAACCGTTAGGATGACCTTGTTCAAATAACCAAACCTTCTGCTTGTAAGTGTTCGACACAAACCTATCTAGTCGAGGAAAATCAGTGGCACCCTAATTTCATAGACCCACCACCGATTGTACAAGACATGTGACAGTGCAAGGTTTGGGGAAGCATTACAACTTAAACATTTCTGAGGGATTGTTCTACTTCACTACCACATATGTATACAAAAACATTATCGCACATGAAAGTAGAACATAGTAAGAACAACATTAACATATATATACTTGGTATAGCCCATTGTTCCTTTGGGGATCTCCATCTTCATCAATCTGTTCATCATGGTGATTGCCATATCCATGATTCATCTATACCATCCTTCCGTGATGAGTCTACTAAGACTATCTATCAGTACTGCAGGTTAGTAAAATAAAATTACATGGTCACGTATAGCATAGGATTGTGACACCCTGTGTCAAGCTTGCATTAGGATCATCATTAGCCTCTAAGCATAAGCATTGCATTGCTTTCATGTTTTGCATATGGCATCATTTCATGTATGGCTTTATAACTTTGGTATTAGAATTGAATAGGACTTTTATGCTCTAGCCTTAACTTGTTGAGTAATATGTGTTACATCTAGAATTATGAGTAGAGTGCTTTTCTTGATTAACCACCTTGTCTAAATAAACTTAGATTAAATATTACAAATAAAAGCAAACCTCTTCCTTAAAATGGTTTAATTAACTTTAAACTAGAACCTTTTAAAATAATGGTTTTCAGGTAATATGACCTACATGAAAAATGTACAGGATATTATTCTGAGCAACTTTGGTTTAAATTTCAAATCATAATTTGGAGTTTTTGAAACTATTTTGAACCAAATCAATTTGAAACAAATGAAAGAAAAGAGAAAAAGGAAAAAACATACCTGATGGGCCTCGTCCAACCAATCGGCCCAGCCGGCATTTCACCGCGTCCACCTGCGCACGCACGCTAGCGCGCCCGCATGTGCTCGCACTCGCGCTCTCCCGCGCACGCGCCCGACCACGGCCGCGCCATACGCCGACTTCGTTGCCGCGTGGCTATCGTCCTCTGCCTAGCAGGCGCCAAAAGCGCCTCTCACCCACTCACCTTGCGCCGCACCCTACCGCTCTGCACTGTCCACGCACACCCTCGCCCTCTCACCACGCGCCGCAGACTGGCATCGCCGCTGCACACCGCTGCTGGTCGGCTCGCCGTCACGTCAAGGACCCACCGGCCGTGCCGCTCGGCCCTGACCGCGCACAAGGGGACGCACACACCCCGCACATGCCACGCTCGCCTAAGCTCCTTCAGCCTGTAGGGTTATGAGGTTGCTACGCTAGCCAGAAAACAAATTTTTTCTACCCCATAAACCAGGAACTAGTGCTAGTTATAGATCACGGGGTTACCACTAGATGCGCAGGTGCAGCGGAAGCAACTTGATGTAGTCGTGCGCATCGCAGGAGTGCCGTGTAGTTACGAGGTCGTCCATCTCAACGTCTCCTTCTCGCGGTTCGTCCTTGTGCTCCACATGCAGCACCTGCGAGGAATCCCACACATGCAGGGAAGAAGCGTCACCCCGCTGGACTGCTAGGTCCGCGAGGAGCACTAGGCGCGAGCGTGGGGAGGGCGACGGTGGCTGCCAAAGGACGTAAGTCTTACTCACCCCGCGCCTCTCCTTGCTTATATAGGCGTCCTAATGAGCTCTCACGTTGAAGACCCATTAACAACCCTAAACCTAGTCTAATTCGGGTCCAACCCGAATTAGGCTTCCAGCCCCTTAAGCGTGCGACCCTATGGGCTCACGCACACATAGACATGGCCCAAGTACTCTTACTCGACCAATAGTTGATAGTGGCCTCTAGCAAGGCGTGTCAACTCCTATGCATACGCTACGATCATATCAGACGAACCACCACAATACAATATACATGTTATTCCTTTGCCTTATGAAATTTGGTCCAACTCGTGGGTTAACACTTAACCCAAGCACGGCCATGCATTTCATGATCTAATCATTTGAATAGTCGAGTGATATCTGTCTCATATGAAGTGTGGCAAATTCCATCTTGATTGACTATGTCTCACAGCATGTTTCCCGACAAACCCGAAAGCCACCTTTATAACTACCTAGTTACGGAGTAGCGTTTGGTAGTCTCTAAGTAGGTCGTTTCACATCTTGAGTGCATACGACAATCTCAGGTCTAAGGACATAAGGTACATGATGTGTATAGAGACAATCTCATGTCGGGTCTGTCCAACATCATGTCCTACATGTGCCCACATTATTAGCTTGACATCTCATGTCCATGACTTGTGAAACATAGTCATCAACTAATAATATGCTGATCTAATATTCATGTGCATTCTTGCATGAACTCCGATCAGGGACAACTTTTAGAATAACCATACAAGTAAAAGAGTTTCACAAGCAATTCACATAATTGATAATCGATACAAGTTGTCTTTAATGGATATTCATAACATGTCATGGATACAAGGAATACATCATCTCTATGATTACCTCTAGGGCATATTCCCAACAGTCTCCCACTTGCACTAGAGCTAATCTCGAAGATATCTAATACCCATAGCTTTCACGTGCGCCTCATGCTTGGGCTGTGGAAGAACCTTTGTCAAAGGATCTGCAACATTCAAATCCGTATGTATTTTGCACATCTTGATCTCATCTCGACCGACGAACTCTCGAATGAGATGAAACTTCCGCAGTACATGTTTGTTCTTTTGGTGATTCCTAGGCTCCTTAGCCTGCGCTATCGCCCCATTGTTATCACAATATAGATTCAATGGGCGAGATGCATTTGGAACCACACCAAGCTCGATGAGAAACCTCCTCATCGAAACACCTTCCTTTGCAGCGGCAGAAGATGCAATGTACTCGGCTTGTGTTGTAGAATCGGTTACCGTCTCCTGCTTGGAACTCTTCCAGCTTACAGCACCACCATTTATTGTGAACACAAAACCTGATTGAGATTGTGAATCATCCACGTCAGTTTGGAAGCTGGCATCGGTGTAACCATTTACAACGAGCTCCTCCTCACCTCCATAGATTAGGAACACATCTTTAGTTCTTCTCAAGTACTTAAGGATGTTTTTAACAAGCGTCCAATGACTCTCACCTGGATTTGCTTGGTACCTTCTCGCAACACTTAGAGCATATGAGACATCTGGGCGAGTACATATCATGGTGTACATAATGGAACCAATGGCCGAAGCATATGGAACCTTACTCATGCGCTTCTGCTCATCAGCTATCGTAGGACACTGCTTCTCACAAAAACGCATACCATGTGACATAGGCAAGAACCCTCTCTTGGATTGTTCCATGTTGAACCGTTTCAACACCTTGTCAATGTATGTATCTTGGCTTAATCCTATAAGCCTCTTTGATCTATCTCTATAGATCTTAATGCCCAAAATGTATGTTGCTTCTCCTAAATCCTTCATAGAAAAACTATTATTCAGTGAAGTCTTTACGGATTGCAACATAGGAATGTCATTCCCAATCAATAGTATGTCATCCACATACAAGATTAGAAATACAATAGCGCTCCCACTTTCCCTCTTGTAAACGCAAGGTTCTTCTTCATTCTGACGAAAGCCAAACCCTTTGATCACTTCATCAAAATGAATATTCCAACTCTGAGATGCTTGCTTTAATCCATAAATGGATTTATTTATATTGAATATTTTTCCAGCATTTTTAGGATCAACAAAGCCTTCGGGCTGTATCATATACACGTCCTCTTCCAAATTTCCATTTAGAAAGGTTGTTTTAACATCCATCTGCCAAATCTCATAATCGAAATAAGCAGCAATTGCTAGAATGATCCGGATAGATTTAAGCATCGCTACCGGCGAGAATGTCTCGTCGTAGTCAACTCCTTGAACTTGACGAAAACCCTTTGCAACAAGTCGAGCTTTATAGACGTGAACGTTTCCATCCATATCCTTTTTCTTTTTATAGACCCATTTGCACTCTATGGGTTTAACCCCATCAGGCGGGTCAACCAAGTTCCAAACTTGATTGTCTCCCATGGAATCTATCTCGGATCTCATGGCACTTTGCCATTCCTTGGAATTTGGGTCCATCATTGCTTCCGCGTATGTCGCAGGTTCATCATCGTCTAACAACAACACTTCCCCACGTGCCTCACGGATTCTTGCTGACCTTCGTGGTAGTGGTGGTGTTTCTCTTGCCACAGGTATCTCGACTTGTTCTGCTACATTAGCATCACTCATAGAGTTATCCCCTATTGGCTCATCTTGAACTTCTTCAAGATACACCTTTTGTCCACTCTTCTCTTTATTGAGAAACTCTTTCTCTAAGAAGACACCGTTCCGAGCAAGAAACTGGGACTCTTACCAGTCCAAATCTCATGTGGTGTCTTAACTACGGACTTAGACAGTACCCTATTCAATGTGAAAGCGGCTGTTTCTAGAGCATATCCCCAAAACGAGAGTGGTAGGTGTGACTGGCTCATCATAGAGCGAACCATGTCCAACAAAGTCCGATTACGTCGCTCGGATACGCCGTTTCTCTAAGGCGTTCCAGATGGCGTAAGCTGTGGAACAATTCCACAACTCTTTAGATGATTGCTAAACTCATGGCTCAAATATCCGCCTCCACGATCAGATCGCAAGGCTTTAATTTTCTTGCCACGTTGATTCTCTACTTCATTCTGAAATTCTTTGAACTTTACAAATGTTTCAGACTTATGTTTCATTAAGTAGATATATCCATATCTACTAAAATCATCAGTGAAGGTTATGAAGTATTGAAATCCGCCTCTAGCTGTCGTACTCATTGGTCCACATACATCAGTATGTACAAGTTCCAATAAGTCTGACGCCCTCTCAGGAAAACCTGTGAAAGACGACTTGGTCATCTTACCCAATAGGCAAGCCTCATATGTCTCATATGATTCAAAATCAAACGAAGTTAGAAGCCCATCTGAATGGAGCCTCTTCATGCGATTCTCACTTATATGACCTAAACGACAATGCCACATATAAGTAGGACTTAACTCATTAAGCCGAGGCCTTTTAGCATTAATATTACATATAGGTTCATCATCAAGATTTAAAATAAACAACCCATTCACAATGGATGCAAAAGCCACAAACATGTCATTCTTTGAGATCACACAACCATTGTCTTTACTCGCAAATGAATAACCATCCTTCATCAAACATGAAGGTGACACAATGTTTTGACTTAAACTAGGAACAAAATAACAATTATTCAATTCCATGATAAATCCTGATGGGAGGTGAAGTTGCATCGTCCTAACGCTCAACGCAGAAACTCTTGCATTGTTGCCCACCCGGAAATCAACTTCTCCTCTTTTCACGCTTCTACTTCTTATCATTCCCTGCATCGTATTGCAAATATGAGCAACCGATCCGGTATCAAATACCCAAGAATTAATATAAGAATCAGCGAGAAAAATGTCTGTAACATAAACAACAAGTGTACAAGCAGCGGGGTACCTTTACCACCGCCATCCTTCAAGGATTCCAAGTACAACTTGCAGTTCCTTTTCCAGTGACCTTTCCCATTACAATGAAAGCATTTAGCTTCAGCAGCTTGTCCAACAGCCTTAGGCGTAGGAGGAGGGTTTGGCTTAGAGATCTTATCTTTAGCCATCGTCTTCTTCTTCTTCCAAGCCCTCTTCTTAAAGTTAGGCTTGTTTTGGATTGCCATCACATGGCTACTGCCAGCACCTTTCTTGATATAAGCTTCTGCTGTTTTAAGCATGCCGCACAATTCATTCAAGCCCTTCTCCGCCCCATGCATATGGTAGTTCGAAATGAAGTTCCCATAGCTAGTCGGAAGAGACGCAAGTATGAAATCAGTGGCCAACTCTGGGCCCATTGGGAAGCCTAGCTTCTCCAGTCTCTGAGTGTGACCAACCATCTTGATCACATGTGGGCCAACTGCTGCGCCTTCTACAAGCTTGGTTCCGACAAAAGCCTTGGAAACATTGAACCTTTCAGTCCTGGCTTGAGTTTGAAACATATCATTAAGCGCCACGATCATATCGTACGCTGCATGATTATTATCAAATTGCATCTGGAGATCTGGCTCCATGCAAGCGAGCATAAGGCAACTCACTTCAAGATCAGCATCACATGCTTTCTTGTAAGCAGTTTTCTCTATAGCAGGTGCATTATCTGCAGGCTCATCTGGTAATGGGGTGTCTAGAACATCTTCCTTTTTCTCAGCCCTGAGAACAATTCTCAGGTTGCGGATCCAATCCGCATAGTTTGTTCCATTCAACTTATCTTTCTCAAGAATTGAACGCAAAGTAAATGGTTGATTACTAGGAGCCATCTAAAACAAAAGTAATGCAAAATACTAAGACAAAAGTATCCAAGACGGAGTAAAAACATATTAAACCTTTTAATAGAATCTACTCCCACTAAAATCAATATCCCTCTATTGAAACTTAGTGATTCAAGACCCACAACTAACAAGTCGACTAGTGAGCTTTAGCATCACCGCTAGGCGACATGGTAGATCGGTAAGCAACTCCTTGCTAATCATATCACATATGACTCTTGTTGTTGGGTGGCATCTTCATGCTTGTGTTACCAACAACTAATGCTTCAAGGTCCCTAACCGTTAGGATAACCTTGTTTAAGTAACCAAACCTTCTGCATGTAAGTGTCCGACACGAACTTGTCTAGTCAAGGAAAATCAGTGACACCCTAATTTCATAGACCTACCACCGATTGTACAAGACACGTGGCAGTGCAAGGTTTGGGGAAGCATTACGACTTAAACATTGCTGAGGGATCGTTCTACTTCACTACCGTATATGTAGACAAAAACATTATCGCACGTGAAAGTAGAACATCGTAAGAACGACATAAATACAGATTTGACTTGGTATAGCCCATTGTTCTTTTGAGATCTTCATCTCCATCAATCTATTCATCATGGAGATCGCCATCTCCATGATAGAAGTATGCCATCCTCCATGATGAGTCCACGAAGACTATCTATCACTACCGTAACATAGTGAAGTAAAATTACATAGTCGTAGGATCATCACAGATTGACACGCAGGCCATTACATATGAATTGACAATATATGTGGCTCCAGCCATATTGTCTTAATGATGACACACAAGCCATGAATTAATTACATACATGCATCACATACACACAAGGGCTATACCAATCACGAATACCTACAAAACAGAGTTAACCGATTCCGACGTCTAAACTTAAAACGCCGAAAACTCAATTTTCTGGGCCGAATTTCGCAAATCTAATTTTTGCCAAAACTGCCAAAGGCTATCGTTGACGAATGCGAAATTTTCCGGCCCACGGTTTTCGTTTAAGGTTTTTCTCGTTCCGAGGTCGTATGCAAAAGTTATGGACGTTTTACCGAACAACACTTTTCTGCAAATTTCCCTCCGATGGCAGATCCAATCCGCCGCCGCCTCCGCATCTCATGCGCTTGGAACTTGACCTAGGTCTGATTCGATCAATCTTATTGATCTCCAACTCACCGTAATTGGGTTTAAATGTATCACTTAACTCGGATGGCGGAATCCCGGCCAGTACGAGTAGATCGTTACAATACCAACGTGGCAAGATCACGAACCATGATCAGAGATTGAGCCAAAACCATGCATATCTCCATATGCACACACCCGAATGTATAACGAGGCAACTAACGGCTCTGATACCACTGTAGGGTTATGAGGTTGCTACGCTAGCCAGAAAACAAAATTTTTCTACCCCATAAACTAGGAACTAGTGCTAGTTATAGATCACGGGGTTACCACTAGATGCGCAGGTGCAGCGGAAGCGACTTGATGTAGTCGTGCGCGTCGCAGCAGTGCCGTGCAGTTGCGAGGTCGTCCATCTCAACGTCTCCTTCTCACGGTTCGTCCTTGTGCTCTAGATGCAGCACCTCCGAGGAATCCCACACGTGCAGGGAAGAAGCGTCACCCCTCTGGACTGCTAGGTCCGCGAGGACTACTAGGCGCGAGCGTGGGGAGGGTGACGGCGGCTGCCAAAGGACGTAAGTCTTACTCTCCCCGCGCCTCTCCTTGCTTATATAGGCGTCCTAATGAGCTCCCACATTGGAGGCCCATTAGCAACCCTAAACCTAGTCTAATTCGGGTCCAACCCGAATTAGGCTTCCAGCCCCTTAAGCGTGCGACCCTATGGGCTCACGCACACATAGACATGGCCCAAGTACTCTTACTCGACCAATAGTTGATAGAGTCCTCTAGCAAGGCGTGTCAACTCCTATGCATATGCTACGATCATATCAGACGAACCACCACAATACAATATACATGATATTCCTTTGCCTTATGATATTTGGTCCAACTCGTGGATTAACACTTAACCCAAGCACGGCCATGCATTTCATGATCTAATCATTTGAGTAGTCTAGTGATATCTCTCACATATGAAGAGTGGCAAATTTCATCTTGATTGACTATGTCTCATAGCATGTTTTCCGACAAACCCGAAAGCCACCTTTATAACTACCTAGTTACGGAGTAGCGTTTGGTAGTCTCTAAGTAGGTCGTTTCACATCTTGAGTACATACGACAATCTCAGGTCTAAGGACATAAGGTACATGATGTGTATAGAGACAATCTCATGTCGGGTCTGTCCAGCATCATGTCCTACATGTGCCCACATTATTAGCTTGACATCTCATGTCCATGACTTGTGAAACATAGTCATCAACTAATAATGTGCTGATCTAATATTCATGTGCATTCTTTCACGAACTCCGATCAGGGACAACTTTTATAATAAGCATACAAGTAAAAGAGTTTCACAAGCAATTCACATAATTTCTAATCGATACAAGTATATTCATAACATGTCATGGATACAAGGAATACATCATCTCTATGATTACCTCTAGGGCATATTCCCAACACAGCCGAGCTTCACGCACGCCGGAACGCCAGCGCTATTCCTCGGCTTGCCGACGCCACTGCCAGTACCGCGTCACATTCACTCCTCTCTCGACCACCTCCACTTCCTCCATCTCCGTGGTAGCACCCCCGAGGTAGTCAAGGTGAGAACACACTTCCACTCGCACTCGTTCACCTTGGATCGTCACCGCACCGAGCTCTGAGCGTCATTGCCACCACCACGGAGCTCACACGTGGCCGGGACTCCTCGGAGCTCCTCCGGTCCAACCAACCCCCGCAACACACTCACCACGTCACCGCGGTGCTCACGCACCCGCTCGCCGAGGAGAACACCGCCAGTAACAGCCCCGCCGCGTCACAACACCGCACTGCGTCGCCACCGCAAGCCACCGGTCGCTTATCGTGCTGGCTCAACTGACTCGACCAATCGCTTCGCGTCATCACCCTGAGCATGTCGCGACCAACAGCGCCACCGACGAGGTCACCACCGGCGAGAAAGCGTCGATCAGCACCGATGCTCTGCTCTCATCTCACCGACAAGTCGACCCGGGTTGACCACGGGTCCCACCCGTCAGTCACTCACGCTCACGGGCCAAGCCCACGCACTGTGCACTGTGGGTCTGTTTCAGAAATGTTTTTCCTTTATTCAATTTTCAGTAATTTGTCAATGCTTGTTTATTTTATATCTAGAGTTTTGCAAATCCAAAAATGATGAAATAAATTGTGTTAGTCCCTATAAATGAAGATATTTCAGTTAAAAATATAAAATTAATTTTTGGAGAATGTCTTCGGTACTAATGTTTAAATAGTTTTTTTCTGTATTTCAACTAGGTCTTACATCCTGTGTACAAGCTAGGAAAAATATGTTATGCCATGTTTCTGTGTAAGAATTAATTAATACATATTAAAAATTGTTTCTACTGTTTTCTTAGATAAATTCCTATGGTAAAACTATGCATAGATAAATCATGAAACTTTTTTATAGTCTCTGTATGCCTTGTTCTGTCTATAAAAAATATTATATGTGGTATGTTGTGTGGCAGAAAAGATACTTATAGTTCAAGTGTCCTTTTCTAGGGTTTTCTTTGGAAAATCTTTTGGAAAATAATATGATAGTGTTGATCATGGGACTTTCTTGGTAAATATGTTCTTAAGTAAAGAACCTGTTAAAAATAAGATATAGCATGTTGCACCCTGTTAGACAGTAGGTCTAGTTCAAAGTGTTTTTTCTACTTTTAAATTCATCTTTTTGTAACTACTATTTGATGTCTTTGCTATGGGTGAAATTTTTGCAGTAGTACCCAGTACCTTGCTCTGTCCTCTGTAATTTTTGTAGATTTTTCTGAGTAATCTATAATAGGCTTGTTGTGTACAATGGAACTAGAGTACATAGTTAAATTAATTCTAAAAGTAATCTATAATAGGCTTGTTGTGTAAAAGTAACTAGAGTAACTTTTGAATGGGGGTTAGTACCGATCACGGTTGGCTATTTTTGCTATCATGGGAAAGAACCAAAAGTAGTAATGAAAGGCGGTCAACTTGAAGGCAAGGGCACCAAGTGGTATAGACTTGGGGGCATTCCGTCCGTTAGATCGTATAGGTTTATATACGATGGTGGCCCTCTTACATCTTTGAATGCGCCCTTTCAGATAGGGGTCAGTGAGGATTCTCGACCCCGAAGCCGAATAGACATCGTCCGGGCCGACTCTCAGTCTGCTGCCGCACCCTCTAGTTTGTGAATACGATCTGCCCCGGAGTGGCCAACTGATTTCTATAATTGGGTGGACTAATTTGAGCTCGCGACGTAACTACCTAGACAGTGTTAAGCGGTAACCCAATGCATGGACCCGACGGGGGAAGTGTGGGCGTGTGATAAAGGTAATCTTGCCAGCTGGTTGTATATCGATTCGAGTAGCCGCCTCCCACCGGATAGTGGGGGATTATGCTGAGCTTCACCACAGTACAACTCCATGTGACATCGATAATGGTTCTACTAAAATATTGACAATGAATCTTGATATGGTATTATCTTAATTGTTTGATTAGAGCAAGTGAATGCTCTAGTACAGGTGCAAAACCTAGAGATAAATAATAGGATGGAAAATGGCTGCTCTCTAATCTTTAAGTTACTTTCATCTTGCTCACGTTTCCACAAAAGAAAATCTTAGCCAACTCCATATAAAGCCATCCATATCCTTGGAGTTTTTATTTTCAGTTAGACGGGTAAGTCTAGCTGAGTACATTCCTGTACTCAGGGTTTATCCCGTTTGTTGCAGATGGCCAACTATACTTTGTCTATTGTAAGCACGTCTCTATCCTGTCGAAGGAGAAGAGGAGTAGGGCCTGGGCAAGGTCTTCTTCGAGCTCATCTTTTACTGTTGTCGGGCATGATCTCGCTGGCACCCCTATCTATTAATGGTATTAGTGTGGAGTAAAACTTTGGGTTCCGTTTTCAAAACAATGTTCCATTTGGCCATGTGTGTTGTGGCGTAAGACTTACTACTTGTTTACCTAGGCAGAATTGAACATGAGATAGAGGAGATTGTTAGAGTTAATCAAGGATTATAACCTGGAAGTGCATTACCACCCTGGAAAAGCGAATGTTGTAGCAGATGCCTTAAGCCGCAAGTCTCATTGCAACTCGCTGCAACCCCTGTTAGAAGATGGATTTAATCTAATGCATCCTGTTATGCTGAATAATATTACTATCCAGTGTACCTTGGACCGTGACATTGTTGAGGGACAAAAATTAGACAAAGAGCTTGTGCAGATCAAACAAAGGTTGGAAACTAGTGAATCTCTGAACTTCAAAACGGATGAGCAAGGAGTCCTTTGGTTCAATCAACGTTTGGTAGTTCCTAAGCACATAACTCTAAGCTATCGATTCACCCTGGTAGTAGCAAGATGTATCATGACCTCAGGACAAGGTATTGGTGGTCTAAGATGAAGTAGGATATTTTTGAATATGTCGCAAAATGTGATATGTGTTGTCGCATTAAGGATATACATATGAAACCTGCAGGTTTGTTACAACCTTTATCAGTACCCGAGTGGAAGTGAGAGGATATCAGTATGGATTTCATCACAAGGTTACCTACCACTCAAAAAGGAAATGACTCGATATGGATTATCGTGGATCGCTTAACCAAGGTAGCTCACTTTGTACCAGTCAAGGTTACTTGCCGACCTCATCAGTATGCAGAATTGTATGTACAGAATATCTTAAGGTTGCATGGTATCCCAAAACTATCATCTCACATAGAGGATCTCAGTTTATCGCTCATTTCTGGGAACAGTTACATAAAGAGTCGGGGACAAAATTAATTCGGAGTTCTACTTATCATCCCCAAACAGATGGACAGACAGAAAGAGTGAATCAAGTGTTGGAAGACATGTTGAGAGCATGTGTGGTGTCAACAAAGGGATCATGGGACAAATGGTTGCCTTTGATAGAGTTCTCCTACAACAATAGTTACCAAGAAAGCATTAAGATGACACCGTTCGATGCTTTGTATGGACGAAGGTGTAGAACACCTATCAATTGGATCGAATCGGGAGATAGAGGATTCTATGATATGTGAAAGAGGTAGAAGAAATTGTTCAAGATATTCAACAGCGTATCTGTGCAGCTCAGTCCCGACAGAAAGGGTATGCGGATCAAAGGAGGAGACCTTTGGAATTTCAGGTCGGTGACTATGTGTATCTTAAAGTATCACCTATGAGAGGCGTCCGCCATTTTGGAATTAAGAAAAAGTTAGCACCCCGATATGTTGGACCTTATCGGATTGTTGCCAAGAAGGGCAAAGTGGCTTACCAAGTACACCTACCTCCGGAAATGAGTGGTATCTTTCCGGTGTTCCATGTGTCTCAATTTAAGAAGTGTCTTTGAGTTCCAGAAGAAGAAGAAGTCCAGAGTTCCGATATCGTAATCAGGTCAGACTTGGAGTACTATGAGGAACCAGAGAAAATCTTGGATACCAAAACTAGAGTTATAAGAAACCGAGAGGTAAAGACCTTCAAGGTCCTCTGGAGTAATCATGGTCCGAATGATGCAACATGGGAAATGGAAGATTTCCTACGCGCGAGCTATCCCGTCTTTTAGAACAAATGGTACGAAACACAAAATCTCGGGACGAGATTTCTTTAAGGGGGGAAGGGTTGTGACACCCTGTGTCAAGCTTGCATTATGATCATCATTAGCCTCTAAGCATAAGCATTGCATTGCTTTCATGTTTTGCATATGGCATCATTTCATGTATGGCTTTATATCTTTGGTATTAGAATTGAATAGGAGTTTTATGCTCTAGCCTTAGTTAAATTGTTGAGTAATATGTGTTACATCTAGAATTATGAGTAGAGTGCTTTTATTGATTAACCACCTTGTCTAAATAAACTTAGATTAAATATTACAAATAAAAGCAAACCCCTTCCTTAAAATGGTTTAATTAACTTTAAACTAGAACCTTTTAAAATAATGTTTTTCATGTAATATGACCTACATGAAAAATGTAGAGGATATTATTCTAAGCAACTTTGGTTTAAATTTCAAATCCTAGTTTGGAGTTTTTAAAACTGTTTTGAACCAAATCAATTTGAAACAAATGAAAGAAAAGAGAAAAGGGGAAAAACATACCCGATGGGCCTCGTCCAACCAATCGGTCCTGCCGGCCTTTCATCGCGTCCACCCGCGCACGCACACCAGCGCGCCCGCATGCGCCCAATTATGATCGCGTCGTACGCCGGCGTCATTGCCGCGTGGCTGTCGACCTCTGCCTGGCAGGCGCCGAAAGCACCTCTCACCCACTCGCATTGTGTCGCACCATGCCGCTTTGCACTGTCCACGCACACCCTCGCCCTCTTAGCGCGCGCCGCAGACTGGCAGCGCCGCTGCACATCGCTGTCAGTAGGCTCGCCGTCGCGTCAAGGTCCCACCGTCCACGCCGCTCGGCCCTGACAGCGCACAAGGGGACGCACACACCCCGCACACGCCACGCTCGCCCAAGCTCCTTCAGCCAAGCATCACACATGTCGGAACGCCAGCGCCGTTCCTCGGCTTGCCGACGCCACCGCCAGTATCGCGTCGTGTTCACTCCTATCTCGACCACCTCCACTGCGTCCATCTCCGTGGTAGCACCCCCCGAGGTAGTCAAGGTGAGAACACCCTTCCACTCGCACTCGTTCACCCTGGATTGTCACCGCACCGAGCACCGAGCACCATTACCGCCGCCACGGAGCTCACACGTGGCCGAGACTCCTCGGAGCTCCTCCGGTCCAACCAACCCCCGCAACACACTCACCATGTCACCACGGTGCTCACGCACCCGCTCGCCGGGCAGAACACCGCCGGTAACAGCCCCGCCGCGTCACACCACCGCGCTGCGCCGCCACCGCACGCCGCCGGTCACTTACATGGCCACGCTAGCACAACCGAGTCCACCAATCGCTTTGCGTCATCACCCCGAGCATGTCGCGACCAACACCACCGCCGACAAGCTCACCGCCGACAAGAAAGCGCCGGTCAGCGCCGACGCTCTGCTCTCGTCTCACCGACAAGTGGACCCGGGTTGACCACGGGTTCACCCGTCAGTCACTCACGCTCATGGGCCGAGCCCACACACTGTACATTGTAGGCCTGTTTCAGAAATGTTTTTCCTTTATTCAATTTTCAGTAATGTGTCAAGGCTTGTTTATTTTATATCTAGAGTTTTGCAAATTCAAAAATGATGAAATAAATTGTGTTAGTACCTATAAATAAAGATCTTTCTGATAAAAATATAAAATTAATTTTTGGAGAATGTCTTCAGTAATAATGTTTAAATAGTTCTTTTCTGTATTTATTAAGGATAATTGTGTTCCTGTATAAAATGACCAAATAAAAATGTGAAGTTTTTATGTTAGCTCTTTCATCCTGTGTACAAGCTAGGAAAAATATGGTATGCCATGTTTCTGTGTAAGAATTAATTAATACATATTAAAAAGTGTTTTTGCTGTTTTCTTAGATAAATTCCTATGGTAAAATTGTGCATAGATAAATCATATTCTGTCTAAGAAAAATATTAGATGTGGTATGTTGTGTGGAAGAAAAGATACTTCTAGTTCAAGTGTTCTTTTCTAAGGTTTTCTTTGGAAAATCTTGTAGAAAATAATCTGGTAGTGTTGATCATGGGGACTTTCTTGATAAATATGTTCTTAAGTAAAGAATCTGTTAAAAATAAGATATAGCATGTTTCACCCTGTTAGACAGTAGGTCTAGTTCAAAGTGTTTTTTCTGCTTTTAAATTCATCTTTTTGTAACTGTTGTTTAATAGCTTTGCTATGGGTGAAATTTATGTAGTAGTACCCAGTAAGCTTGCTCTGTCCTCTGTAATTTTTGTAGATTTTTCTGAGTAATCTATAATAAGCTTGTTGCGTAAAATGGAACTAGAGTACATAGTTAAATTAATTCTAAAAGTAACTTTTAAATGTTTAATTCCTGTTTAAGCATCATCCCTGCATCCATGGTTTACTTATATGCATTGCAAACATTCAGGATCAGTAGAGGAACCTCAAGTGCAACTTCCAGAGGAAGGAGTCCAGGAGGTGCAGGATCTGAACGAGGAATACCACGAGCTCGACGCTAACCTCCCTGAGTACCCTGACCACGAGCCATCTACCTTCACTCAAGGCATGCCCCGGAGCATGTTTAAGCCTCCCAGGGTTTACAAATTAATTTACTTAAGTATTTTATATTGTGATGCATTAGGGGATAGGAGTTGATTGAATCCCACTTGATGCATTACCTTCCTTGATTATTGAATTACCTACCTTGTTAACCTGATAAATAAAAGTAAAAGCAACCGCTTAGCATGCTTAGATCAAATGGTTACATTTATATTTACTCGTATTATCCCATGGGGGTAGTACCGATCACGATTGGCTATATTTGCTATCGTGGGAAAGAAGCAAAAGTAGTAATGAAAGGTGGTCAACTGGAAGGCAAGGGCACCAAGTGGTATAGACTTGGGGGCAGTCCGTTCGTTGGATCATATAGGTTTGTATACGATGGTGGCCCTCTTACATCTTTGAATGCGCCCTTTCACACAGGGGGCGGTGAGGATTCCCGACCCCGAAGCCGAATAGACACTGTCTAGGCGAACTCTCAGTCTGCTGCTGCACCGACTCTCAGTCTGCTGCCGCACCCACTAGTTTGTAGATATGATCTGCCCCGGAGTGGCTAACTGATTTCTATAATTGGGTGGACCAATTTAAGCTCCCGACATAACTACCTGGACAGTGTTGAGCGGTAACCCATTGCATGGACCAAACGGGGCAAGTGTGGGCGTGTTTTAAAGGTAATCTTGCCAGCTGGTTGTATATCGATTCGAGTCGCCGCCTCCCACCGGATAGTGGGCTATTATGCTAAGCTTCACCACGGTAGAACTCCATGTGACATCGATAATGGTTCTACTAAAATATTAACAATGAATCTTGATAAGGTATTATCTTAATTGTTTGATTAGATCAAGTGAGTGCTCTAGTACAGGTGCAAAACCTAGAGATAAATAATAGGATAGAAAATGGCTGCTCTCTAATCTTTAAGTTACTTTCATCTTGCTCATGTTTCCGTAAAAGAAAAGCTTAGCCAACTCCATATAAAGCCATGCATATCCTTAGAGTCTTTATTTTCAGTTAGACGAGTAAGTCTAACTGAGTACATTCCCGTACTCAGGGTTTATCTTGTTTGTTGCAGATGGCCAAGTATACTTTGGCTATTGTAAGCACTAACTCTATCCTATCGAAGGAGAAGAGGAGTAGGCCCTGGGCAAGGTCTTCTACGAGCTCATCTTTTGCTGTCATCGGACATGATCTCGTTGGCACCCCTATCTATTAATGGTATTAGTATGGAGTAAAACTTTGGGTTCCGTTTTCAAAACAATGTTCCATTTGGCCATGTGTGTTGTGGCGTAAGACTTACTACTTTATTTGAACCAATGTTGTAATAACTTTGAATTCACATTTCAAGTATTTCGTTTAAATTGTTGGTTCGTTCGAATGTGCATACCTGAGTTTGCGTGATCTTGTTCCGATATACGATTGTTAGAAATCCTTTGAGATTTCCGAACTACCGGGATTATATGAGCTCAAGTGCTCTAAGTGGTTGTTAATTCGGCTACTTTAGCACTTGATCTCTTATAATTTGGACGGTTCTGCCACAAGGATCATCACAAGTTGGCATGTAGGCCATTACATATTGTTGATGCCAAAAATGTGGCTTATGGCGTCAGCACTGCGTAAGGCCTATGGAGACAGTGCAGCAGCAGAGCTTGATCTCCTAAACCTCTTAAGCGTCTTAGGCCACTTCGATGATTGATTTCAGGCGTGCTAGTCAATTTGACCTGTAATTGACAAGGAGATGAAACGTCAAATTATGGAACCTGCCGATTGTTGCCAGACAGTTCCATGAGTATGCGGCTTTCATGTAGCCGATGAATGTAGGAGATTGACTAAAGAGACAAACCCGGACATGTAAAACATGATAATGCTATACAAATGGCTATCACAGAATATTGAGCGTAAAGCACACTATTAGCCAATCGTATGATGACAACAAGATAAAGATGCGATACACATAGCATTATCATCATCAAACTACCAAATCTATCAAACATATCGGGTAAAGGTTAAACATCAATAGAGGTGTGTTGCCATGTAGCCATGATGACAATTAACCTGATAACCCGACCGATTTACTAGCATTGGGGTGTTTCCATGCAGCCATAAAAGTAAATAAGTCAAGCCACGCCCAATACACTTAATAGATCTAATAGATTAATACGATAAAGTACATGCATCGTATGATTGAAGCATAACCAGATCAGCTACTTTAGCCAATATGGGATCCATGAGGCTTGAACAAGATCCATCAATCAAGTCTCGGATAGATCTAAGTCTGAATAGACATAATTCAACACATGATGGCAGTGGGGTTCGTCAGATGCAGCCGTACCACATGCGTTGAACTAGATCCAAACACACTCAAACCAATCTGATAAACGAACACATGTCTCGAATCCGCAATATGTAACAATCATAACCAATGGACTAGCCGATATGATCTTAGATCTATCGCCTCTCCAAGAATAACAATAGATGTATCAGAGGCAATAGATCTAGATAGAAAATAAAGCGCAGGCCGATCCATTAGATGAGATTGGGCAAGATATTGTAACAATATATTAAACAAAGTATAGCAAACAATATCGATAACTTAATGAATCTATTAGATCGCCAATCTAATAGAGCCGATAACTAGCCTGAAGCCACAATTAATGTGAGATTGAAGCAATGCAGCCCCATGAACAATAGATTCAAACCAATAACTAGCTCATACCGAGCTTGCACGAGTTACACAATACAACCGTACAAACGAGACATGAACCAAGACTAAACTTACAAGCAAACCGGAGGTCGATCTAGCCGATGCAGCCCAATCCGTCGAAGGTTCACCGAAATCTACTCTACTCCTACTCCTAGGGGTGGTCGAAGGCCGGAAACTAAGGACTAAGTTATGTATTTGATTGATTGGATGTCCTTCTCATTCCATAGGCCTTGCTATTTATAGATCATAGCATGTACCCTAATCGGCCGTCGCACAAGTCCTACAAATAAGAAACAAAAACATGACTTGAGCCTCAATCCACTTCATTGCCAAAATCATCGCGTGCACGTTGTTGCGATCTTCCACAAGATCTTTCCACGATCCCTTGTCCCATTAGTCGATCTTTCGGGTCTATCTTGGATGCCTCCTTCGAAGGCCTGCTAAGGGCCCATAAATGAACGTTTTGTCGTACCAAAATACGGTTTTAACACATGCCCCCCAATTTTGGGATAAACTTGTTTTATTCCAAAATTCCTTCAGAAATCCCAAGAGTCGCACCAAGAGCTAGTTCGTTTCCCCAAAATATCTCTGCACTGTTGGGAACTGGAATGACCGACTCTTCCGCTTCTGCTGACTCCACGCCGCAACACGTCCTTGAATCGACTTTTTACCCCTGTGGAGGATCTATATAATGCTATATGCCCCCCGGGCTTCGATATCCATCCACAGTCAATCCACACTACAGCCTTCCAGAGTCTTCAAGAAAACCCCAATGGCCGGAGCTGATAGCTGCGGAAAGCTTCCGCAGAACGACCACTGTCGAAGGTTTCTTTTTCTCGTCAACGCCTACATATGACACGGTGATCAATCCTTCATGCGCTCCAAGTTTTCCTTCGGGCACAGTCATCATCCGTCAACTAATTTGTTTGCCCTTTTCAGATCTTCAAATAGCGGCGAGGCTTCGGCGTCCGACTCCGATCTCGGCAGCACCGATCTGGCAGCTTACCGCTCTGTGATGAAGGAATGCTGCCAACTCCACGAAGCATACTCAGAGTCGACCAAGGAGATAGATTGTTTTCGCGACTCATTCGATGCGCATCAGGTGGCCCCGGCCGCCACCGGAGATGAGATTGCCAATACAAGGCGTCGTCTATCCGAAGCCGATGGTCAAGCGGCAGGTAATGCATACTTATTTGCCTGACCGGAGAGAAGAACATGTTCACCTCCTTTCAACCAAGTCAAGATTCAAGTGAAAGGATTGTGTTTGGTGACAATGGTAAAGGTGAAATACTTGGATTGGGTAAAATTGCTATCTCAAATGATAATTCCTTTTCCAATGTTTTACTTGTGGATTCGTTGGGAAACAATTTGTTGTCCGCATCACAACTTTGTGAAATGGGCTACAATTGTATCTTTACGAATAAGGGTGTGGAAGTCCTTAGAATGAAGGATTCATCTATTGCTTTTATGGGTCAATTAAAGGGCAAGCTCTATTTAGTTGATTTCTCATCCAATAGAGTGGAGTCTTAGACTTGTTTAGTGGCAAAATCTAGCATGGGTTGGTTATGGCATTGCCGACTTGCCCATGTTGGGATGATGAACTTGGCCAACCTTCAAAAGGGTGAACACATTCTTGGACTAACAAATGTTTCTTTTGAGAAAGATAGGATTTGTAGTGCCTGCCAAGTGGGAAAACAAGTTGGAGCTAAACATCCGGCCAAGAACGTTGTGTCAACAATCCGGCCTCTAGAACTACTTCACATGGACCTATTCAGACCCAATGCTTACATAAGAATTGGAGGTAACAAATATGGCTTTCTAATTGTTGTTGATTATTCTCGCTTCACTTGGGTGTTCTTTTTGAGAGATAAAGGTGAAACCCAAGGAATCTTCAAGATGTTTGCAAGAAGAGCTCAAAATGAGTTTGATGTAAAGATCAAGAAAGTGAGAAGCGACAATAGAACAGAGTTCAAGAATACCAACATTGAAGACTTCCTTCATGATGAAGGGATCAAGCATGAGTTTTCGATTCCCTACACTCCCCAACAAAATGGGGTTGTAGAGAGAAAGAACCGGACGCTCATAGAAGCCGCAAAAGCAATGTTGGATGAATACAAGAATCCGGAGAAAGATTATTGGGCGGAGGCGGTCAACACGGCGTGTCATGCAATCAATCGCCTATAAATTCACAAGATTTTGAAGAAGACCGCCTACGAGCTCCTTACTGGTAACAAGCCTAAGGTGCATTACTTTCGAGTTTTTGGATGCAAGTGTTTCATACTTAACAAGAAATCCAAAAGCTCAAAGTTTGCACCAAAGGTAGATGAAGGTTTCTTACTTGGTTACAGTACTAACGAACATGGATATCGTGTTTTCAACAAGACCTCCGGTCAAGTTGAAATAGTGATAGATGTGACTTTTGATGAAACCGACGACTCTCAAAAGGAGCAAGTCAATGTTGATATTTTAGGTAAAGACGAACCCTCTCATCAAGCTATAAAGAAACTTTCTACCGGTGAAGTAAGACCCGTTGAAGATGATGATGAAGATGCACAAGTGTTGACATCTCTTATGACACTTAAGCTAGGTTGTCATCCCCAGCATGCCAAAGAGGTGTGGTATTAAAAATATGCAATTGCTCTAATGAAATATAAATGTGTTTCTACAAGCGCAAAAATTATACCGATGTAGCATTTTAACAAGGAGTATTCTAGGCATCGTTATTTATATTTTTATCACTGGGAATGGAAACTAAGGGAATAAATGAGGAATGAATAAAGATGATTAATGAGTATCACTGCATGTGTAATGGAGAGTTTTCATCTATCTCACTCAGTACAAGATAAGTGTCACATAGGATAATATAGATAATGAATGAATAGTGACAAAAGATAAATACTAATCAGCATATATGTATAGCCACATAAGACAATGATAAGCACCTCAACAGATATTCTAGAAAGTCATTAGCATGGAATTAGGACGAACTACAAAGATATTTCCTAAGTGATTCTTAACTATACAGTCTAGCATATTATGATTAGTGCAATTACACTTGGCAATCATGGCAAGAAAAGAGATATTCATGTCTAGTGAGTATCACTAAGGAAGTGAAGAACATAGCAATCACTTCCCCGTAATAGAACTGCTCTGCCTGCCCAACAAACGGGAAGAGGACTACAAAGGACTCAACAGGACTGTTACTCCCGCGAACTACCTCACGATCCAGAATGTAGGGTACAATCGCAGATAAATACGGTCTAGGCACCACACCTACACAATATCTATCATTTACCCATAGTACTGGTGGATAAACGCTATACAATCCTAAACATGGATATGATTCAGATCTAACTAAGCCAAGTATATAATCATAATAGACTAAGAACAATATAACTAAGAACATAAACAAATAGAGTAAAGTCATAAACAATATAATGAAGTAGAGCAAAGTCAAGTTCATAATATTGAAGAACAGATGACTAACAAGGAAGAATTAGAGAGAGAATTACCAATAATCCTCTTGATAGATCTGGAAACCAATCGAAGCTTCACTCCTCCTACTTCTAATCCTATATAGCTATGCTAAACTAGAGATCTAGTTGATGTGGTGGCTCTAGGGCTTGATCAGGGGCTTCTCCTCTTGAGATGGATGATGAATAATGAATTAGGTCAGAGAGGCTCTCCTCCTCAGGGCCCGGGGGCCTTCCTTATATAGGCTCCTCAAATGAACGTCGGCCGTTGGATCAAACCGACCTTGATGGAGGGCCTGGATGTGATCTCAAAGGCGGTGGAGAGGTGGTCCCACAAGGCAGGGACCATTGGGGCTTGACCTAGGGCGGCCGCCCCAAGGGGTAGGGCGGGCGCCCTGCCCCTGGGCTCGCTCGGCCTCTGGTTCCTTCCCGCGCCTTCTTGACTCTTCTAGAGTATTCTTGTTTGTATGAATAATGTTTATCTCTATGTAATCATGACATGTGGGCCTTTCTTCCATATTTCCTGATATCCCCCTGCAGAAATAGACATTCACCAAAACTCATGGAATTCTGTCAGTGTAAACCTTATTTCTAAGTGTTGATTTCATAAAGATCATTTTCCTTGTCTAGTTGACGGTTGATTTTGGTACTTAAGGACCATCAACAAGCTCCCCCAAGCTTACCTTTTGCTCGTCCCTGAGCAAAGATAGACTCAGTGATGGATCAGGAGTTGCTGCAATGCTTTCACGCCTTAAAGGTACACATGCTTTCAAATAAGATCTCGTCTCCGGGTTAGATCAACTATTAAGATAAAAAACTTACTCATTTTACCTTCCACCATGGGGCTTGTAACTGTTACCTTTGTCTTGGGTAGTTGAAAGATAGAACGGTCCAGCCAAGCACCATGTACCTGCTCTTTGATCAACTATAGCTCCGGAGTTTTTGTAGATTTTAAAAATAAAACTCAGAGATTCCTTGCATGACTCTCTCAGTCGCTCCTTTATGGTATTTCTAGATCCTTACCAAGGCATTAATGTGTATGCCTTTCTCTCAAATATGTGGTATTTGTGGTATAAGGCATTGTGGTATTGCCTTCTCTCTCTCACCCTACTTCTAAAAGGCTAATATCTGGAGCTCATAGGTGGGAGATAGCGTATACATACTTATAAGACATATGTTGCATAGTCAAACCGCGGATCCAAAGGAACATGTCAATAAGTCAAATCAAGGTGTGCATGTGTGGCGAATGAATGGTGATGGTGATGATGGTAACAGAGGTGAAAGTCTAATTCTACTTTTGCTCCCTTTTGATGGATATACCTTTCTTGTATTTGAAACCTTTCGAAGGGAATGAGATCCTCGATATATATATATATATATATATATATATATATATATTTATTTTTTCTTTTTTTCAGGTGGGTATCTTGTACCCCTAATTCTACTGTCGGACACTTGCCCATTTTTACCTCTCGTCTCACTTTTTTTTATTTTTTGAGGTTGGCAGACTTTTTGCCCTTTTTATTTCCTCGTATCCTTTTCTTTTTTTTTCAAAGCACTCATCCTAGTAGAGCTATAAAGAGAACGCTGACTGGGGCATTTATTTCACAGGGATAAAACAGGGATAGGAGAATGTTTATGTGTTTCTATTCTCTCCCGGATTAGGAGTAGAATGTTTTTGGTGGGTGGATCTGGAGATGGAAATGAGTGGATATATGTGGGTGCGTACTTCTGAGGATAGAAGTAGCATGTATGGATGTGTATGAATCTTGATTCAAACCGCATGACTAGTTCCTGAGGGTCGCACAGCTTGACCACACTCAATGCTCATAAGCAGTATATAAAAAAGTGTAGTTTCCTAATCTAGTAAGCATGTATAATGGCTGTGGTAGGAATTTAAACTCTTGTCATACAGGAACTCATCATGTAGCATTTTTAAAGTTTTCAAAAGATAAAATTCTCCAGAATTCTAGCATCTCTAGGAACAAATAAATAGCAACTCAAACCATTCCATATTATATCCGTCAACGACTTAGACTTTAGATCAGGTACTTCCTCCCACAAGTTTTAGGTTCAAAGCAAATTTTGAATCATAACAATTATGCCTAAACTTGAGAGAGAGAGCAAATTTGAAAACTAGGTACTTGAAAGGTATTACGACAGAGCAACTATTCACCATTTCCATATTAAGAGTTTATTACTGGGATTCATTTTAGCATAGATATTTTATTTTATTATCTTTATTTATTAGCAAACTCTTAACTAATCAAAAACACATATATAACTATATATATAAGCGGGAAATTATTTATTGAGTTTTTTTATGATTATGCATCTTTTTATTTTTATCAAAGTATAGATATAAAAACTGATAGGTAGTAATACTTAGCTGAGTATGGGGGTGCTCTCCCCCAAGCTGGATTTTGACGTAATTTCTTCTGATGTAGTGGAACGTGGGGGTGCTCTCCCCCAAGCTGGATTTTGACGTAATTTCTTCTTTGATGTGGCTGACATGTGGGGGTGCTCTCCCCGAAGCTGGATTTTGGTGTAATCTCCTTGATGTGGCTGGCAGGTAGCAGAGGTGTTGTTTATCTTGTCAGAGTATTCTGACAATAGGTAAGATATCCTCTGGTTTCTGCTCTTCTTTGATCCTTGAATTCTGTGAAAACTCAAATAGACAACAAAGCTTGTGGAGCTGATTAAGTGTTAGTCATAAATCTCTAGCTTTGATCATGTCGAGTTTCCTCTAATGGATGTTATTATTTAACAGGATCATAAACTCAATATTTTTATATTTTTATTTTATAAGATAAAAACTTTTTTTATGCCACCACAGCGAGTACACTTATGGGTTTTATGCCACGAATCTATTCACATGGGGCTTAACAGTTTTAAACATTTTTATTTTCTTTTTAAAGATGGTGTAAACATGATTAACTAATTTGGGAAAGTAAATAATTAAGGGAAAATATAACTACTAAGTGTTACCTCTTGGCACGACGTTCGGTGGTTTAAGTCCTCCGAACAGGACTCCTCATGTCCTTAGTTGTCCTGGGGCTGATTGGACGGCGTAGCTAGCGCCCCCGGCTGCGCTTCTTCTTCTGGTATGATTTCTTTTTGTCTCCACACTTGTGTTGGTGTGGAGGTCTCCCTAGGACAAGTTCGCTTTTCTAGATATTCATTGTAATTGGAGGGACATACCTCTCCTTCTTCCCAAGATTCTCCGCTCTCGTGCCTGGAGTAGTTGTAGAATGATCTTTCCTTTCCAAACCTTGGAGTTGGTGGTGTGTTTAGCCTTGAGAATGGAGTTGCGTATATTGACTCTTCTTCGGGGTATCTCTCTTTATATCTGGATACTTCTCCTTTATAGTCTGCCCATCCGTCCTTGGTGTTCTACTTCTTCTAGTTGCGGTAGCGACGTCTTCTTCTCGTTCTATTCTGCTTAGCTTTTTCAATAATGTAGTTAGAATTAAAGTAACGTCGTACCTTCTCAGAGGGGAAGTGTAGGTGCACTTCTCCTGTCTCGATATAGATGATAGCTTTGGTGGTGCTTAGGAATGGTCTTCCAAGGATGATAGGTGGATCATAATCATCTTCTCCCATGTCAACTACTAGGAAGTTTGTAGGGATGAAGTGATCATCAATCTGGATGGGGACATCTTTTGCTATGCCTTCAACGATGTGGCACGTTTGATTTGCCATCTGGAGTTGGGTGTATGTTGGATGTAGAGGCATTGTACCGTACAGAAACTCGTAGCTTAACTTGGCCATAATGTTGACGCCCGATCCGCTGTCACAGATTGCTTTCTGGAATGAGCATCTGTTGATTGTGCATTCAATGGTTGGGACACCTGGGTCGTCCTTCTTGATCAAATGAGGGCATCTGATTTGATGATCTTGATTATTATGAAGTGACTTGACCATCTTCGCTGACTCTGTCCGTACTTTCTTCTTGTTCTTCTTCTGCTTGTTCTGCTTGTTCCTCCCATTAGTCTTCTTCTTTGGCTCATCTTGAGGTTGTTCAGGAGCTTGTATGGTTTTGTTCTTGAAGGTAAATGTCTCCTTCTTCCCTTTGATGAATAAATTGATTCTGGCGGTGCTAGCATAGATGATAGCTCTGACGGTGTTCAAGATTGGCCTCCGAAGGATGATGGGTGACTTCTCATCAACTCCGGTTTCTATCACCATGAAGTCTGCTGGAACATATGAGGTACCAATTCGGACACGAATATCTTTTAATATTCCTCTTGGGTAGCATAGTGTCCGATCTGCATGCTGTAAACACAGGGTTGTTTCTGATAAAGGATAATTAAAGTATTTCTCATAGATTACCCTGGGCATGACATTGACGCTTGCGCCAAAGTCGCAAAGTGCTTCTGGAAACTCTGTGACGGCAATGGAGATTAGGATGACTGGTCGTCTTGGATCTCCTTTCTTGGTTGGCATAGAGTTGCCACACCACTCTTTTGTGGGGTTGTTCCAATAAGCACCTGCATCGAATATGTCTACAAGATTTGCAAATTCTAATCATTCCGGTTGTGATGGAATACCGGGGTTAGTGATAAGAACAGCAGCAGCTATTTGGGTTAACTGAGATTCAATCATTTTATTAAAGCTAATTTGATTCTTGATGGCAACAGAAAAATTATCCATCCTATTATTTATAGTTTCTAATATTTTATCATTGGATGCTAATTTCTTAGACATGTTATCCATTAACTTTCCTTGATTGGACACTAACTCTCTCAAAGGTGGAAAACTAGGATTATTGAAAGAATTATTACCTTGATAATTACCTGAGTAGTTAGACCTTTGTTGTTGTTGTTGATTCCAACCTTGATTTTGCTAAGGACGATTGTAGTTGTTGTTGTTGTTGTTGATGTAGTTCACATCCTCTTGCAATTCTGGACAATGAGTGCCTGAGTGTCCAGTGTCTCCACACTCCTCACAGGTCATGTGAGAGTCGTAGATGTTCATAACTTCTTTCTTCTCTCCAGCTTTCTCATCGAGTCTCTTCATGAGTAGGTCTAGATTTGCTGACAGCATGTCTACCTCTTTGAGCTGGTGCATACTTCCACTTTTCTTGCGAGGTTGAGTTCTTTCTTTACTCCAACCTTGGTTGGATGCCATCTTCTCCACAAGAGATGTGGCTTGTCGTATTGTAAGTGATGGGAATGCTCCTCCGCCAGCAGCATCCATGGTCTCACGAGTGCTGTTGCTGAGCCCGTGATAGAAGGTCTATATAAGTAACCAATTCTCCATTCCATGATGGGGACATTCTAGGATGTAATCTTGGAAGCGCTCCCATGCTTTTGGAACGGACTCGTCATGTTGTTGCTGAAAACTTGAAATCTTCCCACGGAGAGCATTGGTCTTCCCCATGGGAAAGAATTTGGCTAGGAAATTGGTGGAACATAGTGCCCACGTGGTATTCTTCTCCTTGGTTGCATAGAACCACTGCTTCGCTCTTCCCAAGAGTGAGAATGGGAAAAGGCGAAGTAGTATTGCGTCTCTGGCGATATCCTTGATAGTGAATGTGCTGCAAATCTCCAGGAAATGTTGGAGATGAGCACTAGAAAATCGTGTGTTTTCCCACAGAACTGGCTTGCTTGCACCATGTTGATGAGCGCAGGCTTGAGCTCAAATGACCGATCAATGTTCGCAGCAGGTCCAGTGCGGATGTTGTCCGTGGTGGGGGCTTCGAACTCACGGATTGACTTGTCTGCCATGGCTTCGATCTCAGGTGTCAAGTCTCGAACGATGTTTTGATGATCTTCTTGACTGGATGAAGCTTCAAGCTGAGATGATGATGATTTTGTTACTTTCTTGAGCTTGGATTTTGTTCTTCTGAATAATGCTTCGGGATTCTCAAACAAAATTGTCTGGAAGATCAAATCTATTCATACATTACCCTACATAAAGATGATAGGAAAAATAGGCAAAGATCAAGGGTAAGGTTGTACGAGTAGAGAATTGATGTTTTCTCAATCACATTAGTGATGCAAGTGATAACTCATTCATTCCTTTTGATAGCTAATCAACCTTCCCCGGCAACGGTGCCAAAAATGCTTGTTGACATCTCTTATGACACTTAAGCTAGATTGTCATCCCCAGCATGCCAAAGAGGTGTGGTATTAAAAATATGCAATTGCTCTAATGAAATATAAATGTGTTTCTACAAGCACACAGATTATACTAATGTAGCATTTTAACCAGGAGTATTCCAGGTATCGTTATTTATATTTTTACCACTGGGAAGGGAAACTAAGGGAATAAATGAGGAATGAATAAAGATGATTAATGAGTATCACTGCATGTGTAATGGAGAGTTTTCATCTATCTCACTCGGTACAAGATAAGTGTCACATAAGATATATATATATATAATGAATGAATAGTGACAAAAGATAAATACTGATCAGCATATATGTATAGCCACATAAGATAATAATAAGCACCTCAATAGATATTCTAGCAAGTCATTAGCATGGAATTAGGACGAACTACAAAGATATTTCCTAAGTGATTCTTAACTATACAGTCTAGCATATTATGATTAGTGCAATTACACTTGGCAATCATGGCAAGAAAAGAGATATTCATGTCTAGTGAGTATCACTAAGGAAGTGAAGAACATAGCAATCACTTCCCCGCAATAGAACTGCTCTGCCTTCCCTACAAACGGGAGGAGGACTACAAAGGACTCAACAGGACTGTTACTCCCGCGAACTACCTCACGATCCAGAATGTAGGGTACAATCGCAGATAAATACGGTCTAGGCACCACGCCTACACAATATCTATCATTTACCCATAGTACTGGTCGATAAACGCTATACAATCCTAAACATGGATATGATTCAGATCTAACTAAGACAAGTATATAATCATAATAGACTAAGAACAATATAACTAAGAACATAAACAAATAGAGTACAGTCATAAACAATATAATGAAGTAGAGCAAAGTCAAGTTCATAATATTGAAGAACAGATGACTAACAAGGAAGAACTAGAGAGAGCATTACCAATAATCCTCTTGACAGATCTGGAAACCAATCGAAGATTGACTCCTCCTAGTTCTAATCCTATATAGCTATGCTAAACTAGAGATCTAGTTGTTGTGGTGGCTCTAGGGCTTGATCAGGGGCTTCTCCTCTTGAGATGGATGATGAATAATGAATTAGGTCAGAGAGGCTCTCCTCCTCAGGGGCCGGGGCCTTCCTTATATAGGCTCCTCAAATGAACGTCGGCCGTCGGATCAAACCGACCTTGATAGAGGGCCTGGATGTGATCTCAAAGGCGGTGGAGAGGTGGTCCCACGAGTAGAGGCCCATTGGGCTTAACCCTAGGGCGGCCGCCCTAAGGGGTAGGGTGGGCGCCCTGCTCCTAGGCCCGCTCGGCCTCTAGTTCCTTCCCGCGCCTTCTTGACCCTTCTAGAGTATTCTTGATTCTGCGAATGGTGTTTATCTCTATGTAATCATGACATGTGGGCCTTTCTTCCATATTTCCTGATATCCCCCTGCAGAAATAGATATTCACCAAAACTCGTGGAATTTTGTTAGTGTAAACCTTATTTCTAAGTGTTGGTTTCATAAATATCCTTTTCCTTGTCTAGTTGACGGTTGATTTTGGTACTTAAGGACCGTCAACAACAAGTACAAGTCACTCATGACCCAAGTGTACATCATGGGTCAACCAATGCCCATGGTGATGCTTCCACAACAAGAAATGATCATGAAGCAAGAGATCATGCAACTCAAGATCCACCACAAGTTGAAGATAGAAATCAAGATGTTGATCAAGATAGAAGCCCAAGACAAGATCATGTTTCACCGATCAATCCAAATGAAGATAGTGAAGATGATGGTCCAATACAAAGAAGAACTCAAGTGCCTCACCCAAGAGTACCCCAATCCATTCAATGTGACCATCCCTTTGATAACATTCTTGGAAGCATTCTGTTGACGGTCCTTAAGTACCAAAATCAACCGTCAACTAGACAAGGAAAAGGATCTTTATGAAACCAACACTTAGAAATAAGGTTTACACTGATAGAATTCCACGAGTTTTGGTGAATGTCTATTTTTGCAGGGGGATATCAGGAAATATGGAAGAAAGGCCCACATGTCATGATTACATAGAGATAAACACCATTCGCAGAATCAAGAATACTCTAGAAGGGTCAAGAAGGCGCGGGAAGGAACTAGAGGCCGAGCGGGCCTAGGAGCAGGGCGCCCACCCTACCCCTTAGGGCGGCCGCCCTAGGGTTAAGCCCAATGGGCCTCTACTCGTGGGACCATCTCTCCACGCCTTTGAGATCACATCTAAGCCCTCCATTAAGGTCGGTTTGATCCGACGGGCGACGTTCATTTGAGGAGCCTATATAAGGAAGGCCCCCTACCCTTGAGGAGAAGAGCCTCTTTGACCTAATTCATTATTCATCATCCATCTCAGGAGAAGCCCCTGATCAAGCCCTAGAGCCACCACATCAACTAGATCTCTAGTTTAGCATAGCTATATAGGATTAGAACTAGAAGGAGTCAATCTTCGATTGGTTTCTGGATCTGTCAAGAGGATTATTGGTAATTCTCTCTCTAGTTCTTCCTTGTTATTCATTTGTTCTTCAATATTATGGATATGACTTTGCTCTACTTCATTATATTGTTTATGACTTTACTCTATTCATTTATGTTCTTAGTTATATTGTTCTTAGTCTATTATGATTATATACTTGGCTTAGTTAGATCTGAATCATATTCATGTTTAGGATCGTATAGCGTTTATCCAGTAGTACTATGGGTAAATGATAGATATTGTGTAGGCGTGGTGCCTAGACCGTATTTATCTGCGATTGTACCCTACATTCCGGATCGTGAGGTAGTTCGCGAGAGTAACAGTCCTGTTGAGTCCTTTGTAGTCCTCCTCCCGTTTGTAGGGCAGGCAGAGCAGTACTATTACGGGGAAGTGATTGCTATGTTCTTCATCTTTCTTAGTAATACTCACTACACATGAATATCTCTTATCTTGCCATGATTGCCAAGTGTAATTGCACTAATCATAGTATGCTAAATTGTATAGTTAAGAATGACTTAGGAAATATCTTTGTAGTTCGTCCTAATTCCATGCTAATGACTTGCTAGAATATTTGTTGAGGTGCTTGTTGGTATTTCTTATGACTATTGGATAAATCCGCAAGCGCACAAATTATACCGATGTAGCACTTCACCGGGAGTATTCTAGGTATCGTATTTTCCTCAGGGAACGATAGTGATCTAACTAGGATTAAAGATATGTCCTATGATGAATCAAGGGAGACTATGATAACTAGGTTGAGAGGTTCTATGTAGCAAAGATATCTAATACGGCAAAGCTGGTTATACTGGCTTTATCAGCCCTTCTCTTGCAGGGGGCGATGGGATAGATCAGAAATAGGGCAAAACTCTAACCAGACCACGCCATCATGTTGTATTGAGGCCTTACCTTTTAAGAACTTATCTGACACACGTGCTGGAATACGAAGACTAGATAGAGCTGTCACCTTCTACTAGCATCCACAAACAATCCGCGCGATAAGCGGTTTACAAAGGCAAGATCTAGTCTAGACACCATGTCTACACTATTCTTACTACTTTAACCCTACGTTAAGGCTAAAGCACTCTACTTAAAGTAAAGTGATGAACAAGCGTGAAAAGGTGTATAACATCTAACCCAGATTTAGAATATTAATTGCTATAAAGAACTCAGATGTATCACTTACAAGTGTTGAACTTACAAATGGATCGCATCCACTGAGGTAGAGCTCCGGAGAAGATTCCCGACAGATCCGAGGCTTTCTCCAGAAGACTTCCCTCACTCTCCTCCAACTAGCATAGCACTACTACTAAGGAGTAGTTTCTCCAATGAGGCATGAGTGAGAGTGAGGGCCTAGGGGGTCTATTTATAGCTAGAGGTGGAGTAGAGGCTACTCCGGTGCCATGTCAGCGATCTGCGCCACCTCCATCAGCCACCGTAGGATGAAACCGTCATTGTAACCGTCTTAAATCAACGGAGGAGATCAAGTGGATGCATGGCGGCATGCAGGAAGTCGGTGGGGAGCTGGAACCACCATATGGTGATTCGGCCGAACCCTATGGCAGGTGGGCCCTGCCACTTTTCTTCTAGAAGCTGACCCCACTGGTCAGGGGGCATGTGGGTGGTCTCTGGCCCCACCTAGGTATTCGGCCGAATGCCTTTTGTGGCCAAATGGGCTCATCGTTCGTAGGTGGCTTCTAGACGTAATGCCCATCATGATGGTGTATGCCTTGTGCACATTTCCCATACTTGGAAATATGTCATGTTGGGCCTATGGATCCTTGTGCTGTGAATCTGGACCATTGAGTGGTGAATATACTTGGATCCAAGGGTAGAGAGTATTCTTGAGTGTGTTACATGGATCATGGGGGCTAAGGATGCCAAGTGGGTCCATAGGGTGGTCGGCTGACCCCCTAAGTGGGCCCACTGGCTCCCAAAAGACCCCATTTTTCATTACCTGCATCAAATAGTCATGGGACATGTGGAACTAGTTATTGGGTAAATTATGTTCATGCTATTCTTGTTTCCCTTTGAATATGAGGATGTTGACGGTGTTTTGATGGTGATAAAATAGCTTGTAATTACCGTTAACAGTGCTTATCATTATCTTATGTGGCTACATGTTGATCAGTATTTATCTTTTGTCACTATTAATTCATTATCTATATATATCTTATGTTACATTTATCTTGTATTGAGTGAGATAGATGAAAACTCTCCATTACACATGCAGTGATACTCATTAATCATCTTTATTCATTCCTCATTTATTCCCTTAGTATCCCTTCCTAGTGGTAAAAATATAAATAACGATACCTAGAATACTCCTGGTTAAAATGCTACATCGGTATAATCTGTGCGCTTGCAGAACACACATTTATATTTCATTAGAGCAATTGCATATTTCAATACCACACCTCTTTGGCATGCTGGGGATGACAACCTAGCTTAAGTGTCATAAGAGATGTCAACACATTCAAAGAAGAGTTACTACAAGATCAAGGCTAGCAACCTTTTATGGGCACTATTCTTTTGTGTCTCCAAAAGAGCCTCAACGAATTGAAGAAGCACTTGATGATGAAGATTGGATGATGGCTATGCAAGAGGAGTTGAACAACTTCACAAGGAATGAAGTCTGGTCCTTAGTGGAAAGGCCCAGGCAAAATGTGATTGGAACCAAATGGGTCTTCCACAACAAGCAAGATGGGCATGGCATGGTCACAAGAAACAAGGCACGATTGGTGGATCAAGGATTCACTCAAATTGAAGGTTTGGATTTTGGGGAGACTTATGCACTGGTGGCAAGGCTAGAGTCAATAAGGATCATGTTAGCATTTGCCACTCATCATGACTTCAAGTTGTATCAAATGGATGTCAAAAGTGCATTCCTCAATGGCCCCCAATCCGAAGAAGTGTATGTAGATCAACCACCGGGTTTTGAAGATCCCAAGTATCCTAACCACGTATACAAGCTCAAGAAGGCACTCTATGGGCTTAAACAAGCCCCTAGAGCTTGGTATGATTGTCTAAGGGATTTCCTACTCAAATAAGGGTTTGAGATAGGAAAAGCCGATCTCACTTTATTTACTCGCAAAGTCCATAATGATATCTTTATTTGCCAAATATATGTCGATGACATAATATTTGGTAGTACTAATGTGGCTTTTTGTGAGGAATTTAGTAGGATTATGACTAATAGGTTCGAGATGCCCATGATGGGAGAGTTGAAATTATTTCTTGGATTTCAAATCAAGCAACTAAAGGAAGGCACCTTCATTTGTCAAACAAAGTACACCCACAACATGTTGAAGAAGTTTGACATGGAGAAAGCCAAACTCGTCAAGACTCCAATGCCAACAACCGGACACCTTGACCTTGACCAAGATGGTAAGGTCGTTGATCAAAAGGTATATCGCTCCATGATTGGATCCCTCCTTTACCTTTGTTCATCTAGGCCCGATATTATGCTTAGTGTGTGCATGTGTGCAAGGTTTCAAGCTAATCCGAAAGAATGCCACTTAGTGGCCGTTAAGAGAGTTTTGAGATACTTAGTACACACTCCTAATCTTGGCTTGTGGTAGCCTAAGGGCTCCACTTTTGATTTACTTGGCTATTCCAATTCGTATTATGTCGGTTGCAACGTAACTCGAAAGAGCACTACCGGGACTTGCCAATTTCTTGGTAGGTCCTTGGTGTCTTGGAGCTCTTAAAAGCAAAATAGTGTTTCCTTGTCCACCGCGGAAGCCAAGTATGTGGCGGCCGCCTCATGTTGTGCCCAACTACTTTGGATGAAGCAAACCCTAAAAGACTTTGGTTGTGAGCTAAACAAGATTCCCCTTTTGTGTGACAATGAGAGTGCCATTAAGTTGGCAAACAACCTCATACGCCATTCTCGCACAAAGCACATAGACATTCGGCATCACTTTTTGAGAGACCACGAAGCCAAAGGAGATATAGCTTTGCATCATGTGAGCACCGAATCAACAAGCTGATATCTTTACAAAGCCTCTCGATGAGTCAAGATTTTGTGCTTTGAGGAGTGAACTAAATATCATTAACTCTCGTAATGTGGTTTGATGTCTTGCACACACTCTTGATTGGTTTAGATTGGATAAAATGTTTTTGAAAATTTTGTGTGGAGCTTTCAAAACCTACTTTTAACATCTCAAACTTGTCCATAGTTGTGTATTGTTGTGCTGAAATCTAGACATGTTTAAGATGTTTGCAGCTCTTCATATGGTTCTCACATCTGTTTGGCTGGTTTTTGTCCTACCGGTAGTACCAGTGGCTTTCAACTGGTAGTACCGGTCGCCACCGGTAGTACCGATGGGGAACAGGTTGGACTGGTAGGCCAAAATCCCGCACAGGTCGGCTATGCTGCTTTTGTGCTACCGGTAGTACCATTAGGTGTTTTTGCGCTGCGGGAGGTCCTTTAACCATGCGGGTCCAGTTGGGACTTATCCCTTTTCACTCACCTGAACCACCCGCCCGCCCCACCCGCCTGCCCCACACCCATGCCCATCCCCTCCCTCCTGCTCGCCCCCTCCCGTGCGCAAGCAGGACCGGCGGAGGCTCCCTTCCCCAACCCGATCTCCCTCCTCCCACCATCTCTTCCAAATCCCTTTGGTGGAAAGTTTTCCCTGGCTATGGTGATCCTCTTGGTGGTGGTGGTGTTTTCAAGGAAGCTCTCATTTGCTTGGATTTAGCCTCTTCCTCCCAAGTAGCAATGTATACATTGTTCTTGCCCGATCTATCAATGTACCTTGTTCTAGGCCGATTCCTCGTACTTTCTCAGTCCATTAGGAGTCCTCATGCTAGTAGAGTACTTCTTTTGCGTTTCATTTGATCAATTTGGTGTATTTGGGGTATTGTGCCTATGCACAGTAGCATTGGTACTACCGGCCGCCGACCGGTATCACCGATCCTTGCGCATGGCACTCTCCCCGCAACCTCGTCGTCTCCATCAAACCCCGCACTCTCTCTACTTATTTTTGACTCGCTTGTTGGACCTCTTTTGGTTGTGTAGAACGGAAGGCACACGGAGGAACCCATCTCGTTGTGCTCGCTCATCCTCCGGTGATGCTGGTGATGGACGCACCGTCCATGGCTGGGGCAGCAGCAGTGCTCGCGGCTCTGATGTTCCCACGGACCACGTGGCTCATGCGGCCGCTCGATCCGCGACGACGGGTAATCCTATCCCTACTCGGGAGTACCCTTCTCGGTGTCATCGAGAAGTGGTTGAGGATGTCGTTCCCGACTCGGATATTCTAATTCAGGGCCGTGCTATTGATCCTCGGGTTGTGGCTCGGTCCCCGCTTGACATTGGGATCCCTCCTCGATCTCTTCGTTTTCATCCGGAGCCCAACCCAAAGGTATCTCGTCCTAGTGTTCATGGTGGTTACACCCCTCGATATCCAGTGGATTACAGGAAGAGGAATGCTGACTTGCGAACCATGCATGCTGACAATCTGTATGAGTATGTCAAGTGTGAAAGTCTTGAGCACCGGTTTTGGTCATAGTTCTAGCATGACTACTACGCTTTCATCCTCTATCATGATGGTGTTCATTCCAAGAATCCACGTTTCTAGCACAAGGCCGTATTGCTTGCTTCTCTTCGGAAACATAATCATCCTAAGATTGATGCCTTGATTGCCCGGCTTGAGGAGTGGCGTCTTTTGCCACTCATGACTTTTGTCAAGGATTGGAACACTGAGGTGATCTGTCAGTTCTGGGCTACTTTATATGTTGATCGAGAGAATGATGTGTTTCACTGGATGACACAAGGTATTCACTACCGTTGTGACTTTGTTACTTTCTCTCGTCTCTTGGGGTTTGATAGACTTGATCGTGAGGCCCCGGACAATCATGACATTTATGCTGCTGGGATTGGCACTGATGATCTTGTAGCTGCTGAGATGTACACAACTCCTAAGCATGCTAATTTTAAGTCTGCCAATCTGAGGCCCTACTTCTATGTGTTGAACAATCTGATTCGCCTCACAATTGACCCCAAGATTGGTGACTCCGTTCATATCCAACATGATTCTCCCAAGATATTGGTTCGTTTTGGTACCCAAGGTGGACGTTTCAGTGTGTCCAGGTTCATGTGGGGCAAGATCATTGAGGCCTCTGTTGATCCCCACCGGTCTCTACCTTATGCTCCGCATCTCATGCATATTATTGAGCAGGTAGTTGGCTACCAATTTTACGAGGATACTAAACATGCCACCTATAGTGTGAGAAACTTGGGAACTCAGTCTAGTGGCTCTCGCGATGCCACTGACCCTCTTGCTGATGATGCTGAGACGGAAGAGGTTTCGTTTGATGTTCCTTCCGCTCCTTCGCCTCCCCGCCGCTCTTCTTCAGAGCGTCGTGGGGGGTGGTACCAGTCGTGAGGCTGCGTTTGAAGGTACTCGTTCAACTCTCAATAAGTTCTTCATACTTTTGTTACACAGCTGAGAAGGAGGATCGCCGGCTTCGCCGGATTGAGGAGCGTCTCAACCTTCCACCTTCATCTCCTCTTCGTCCTCTTGGTGATCCTTTTGATGAGAGTGACTCTATGGCTCATGGGGATCCTCCTTCTACGGGTGCGACTCGTACACATGATGATGATCTTGGTGGTTCTACCCATGGTGTGCCTCCTCATGGTGAGCAGGGCTATGGTGGCTACTCTTCTCATGAAGGTGTTGCTGACTATGGCTTTGAAGCCATCTTTGGCGGCTTGTCTTACCCTAGCCAGGGTTCCTACACTGGACAGGGTAGCTCTTCCCAACCCTTTGCCGGTGACTCTTATTCCGATCGTCCTTATGGCAAGGGTGTTGGTGGTGGCCTCGTTGATTATGGCGATGATGATGACGATGAGGACTACTAGCTTGGTGCTATCCTATGCTCTTCATGTGGCCTACCCTTTTTGGCACTTGATGCCAAAGGGGGAGTGTTAGGCTTAACTCTATGTAATAGGGTAGCTCTCTATCTTTTTCTTTGATGTTCGTGGTGTTGGACAATGGTTTATCTTCATGTTGAACTATGTGTTGAGCTACAAACATATTTATGTAATATGGATGGTGCTTGTTTGTAGAACTATATTTATCTTATATTGTTCAACTTGTGATGTTATCCATATGCATTGTGTGGTGATTGCTTATTTGCTTTAGTCAATGTGTGGTTGATATATTGTCATATGCATCACGCTTATTTGTTCTTCACACACACTTGTAGGCACCCCACCAAATTTGTTCTTCACACACAATTTATGTTTTCTTGATTATGATCAAGACATGGAATTCAAATCCAATGCATAAATTAAGGGGGAGTTTCTTCCTAAAGTTTGCAATTCAAAAGCTTCAAATTCTTTCTATTATATGTAAGCCTAAGTTGGTTGTCACCAATTACCAAAAAGGGGAGTTTGTAAGTGCATTTGTCCCCTATGTGTGGGTTTTTGATAATTAATAACAATCAAATTAGGGACTAACACGCTTACTCTAAGTATATTCACAGATGTTAGTTCTTTGATGCGCTTAAACAATGAAATCCGGTGATTCAAGCACCCTCAATTCCACTCTATGGAAAGCGGCTCATCTCAAGTGCCAAATAGATTTATTCTTTTGAATTGAGTTATAGGAAAAGCCACACTACCAAGAGGGATGCAAGTTGAACTAGCTAGAAGTGGGTAAGAGTGCTCAAGTTATTAGTATAGAGACGCTTGAGAGACGTCGTGCGAAACGGATCTTAGAATCATATTTTCGGTGCTGTCAGCAGAGCTACCGGTAGTACCGGTGAGGGGCCGGTAGTACCGGTCAGGTAGCGGTAGTACCGCTAGGCCTTTTTCCCGCACGCCCTGGGCTGCGGTAATTTGCACTACCAGTAGTACCGGTGTCCACCGGTAGTACCAGTCAACTTCTGGGTGTACCGGTAGTTCATTTTCCCGCATCGTTTCTGTGCTCAGTTCCAACGGTCACATGCTGACCGTAGTACCGGTGGTTCCACCGGTAGTACCGGTACCACTTCGGGGCTGAAGACTTTAAGTCTATCCTCGCCCCCCTCTCTCTCAGGGACTCACTCATTCATTCACTCTCACCCACCTTGAGACAAAGAGCTCTCCAAGCATTGACTCACCCCCTCCTCTCTCCTTCTTGCTCTAGAACTTTGAATCTTGCTAGCTTAGAGCGAGAGAAGCGAGATTAGAGAGCGGGAAACTTTGATCTACGACTTGAGCACTTGGATTCCTCTTCTAGACGGTTGGATTTGTGTCTTTTACTCTTGGGTTCTTGGAACCCTAGCCGGCTAGGCGTTCTTCGTGGTTGCCCGTGTTGCTCCATTTGTGAGGGCACCCGAAGTGTTTGTATTCACCCTTTAATTCTTAGTGGAAACCTCGGGCGTACCTTTGTGGTTGCTTGTGAGAGGCAAGGAGGTGGAAGAGACTCCGACCTTTGTGGTCACCTCAACAACGGGGACGTAGACACTCCTTAGTGGGGGCTGAACCTCGGCTTAAATCTCGTGTCTCTTGTGCTTGCTATTGATTCATATATTATATTGTGCCATCACTTTTTCTTGGTGTTCTTCGTGTTCTTCCTATCTCTCCTTGTTCTTAGGGTTGGAGAGGCTGATCTACGATTTGGTGAAGAAGCAAGGCAAGGGGAGTCCTTCTACTACCTCTACATCACCTAAGGATAGTAAGGAATTAGCAGATCTGAAATCTACGTTGAATTCATCCTTGTTCTAGCAGATCTCGTAGGAACCGGTAGTACTGGTCGTTGCACCGGTAGTACCGGTCTCCCCACCGTAGTACCGGTAGTACTAATTTCTACAGATCAAGTTTTTGAGTTTTAGGTTTTTAGAATTGCCTATTCACCCCCCCCCCCCTCTAGGCCAATTAGGTCCTTTCATCGGGAGGATCAAGGTTCTATTGTGATCAATATATTACAACTTGGCCTAAACTCCCGGTACGACCGAGTATCGGAGCGTGGTTGCCAGTAAGGCCTTTAATATAAGATCATTTGTTTCTTGATAACTTTCTCAATTGTATATCATGTTTGGTTGGCATAACTAACCTATCAACTGCTCACCCGATTTTACAGCATTAATCCACATAACATATCCCGACCCATGACATTAATGCATGTCCCTTCTAACAACGAATATGTCTACTTTACAGTTGGTCCTTGGAATTAGACCTCAATGCCACCTGCAGTGACTTAACCAAAGAGGAAGCGAGAACATGGTCTCTTTCACGTCTCTCTCCTTAGGGCGTCCCCAACAAGGTGATTCTCGCTAGCTATTTGCCTACGTGGATAGAGAGAGAACGTGAAAAATTAAGGAGCTAGCGACAAACTCGTCGCTCAGCTAGTCAGCTCGCATAGTTCCCAGTGCGCCACCATCTCTCTGACTCCCCTGCCCACCTCCATATACTGTCCAGCTGAACTTTTTTTTTCTTTTTTTATTCTCAAATCGACTGACGATTTGGAACCCTTGTTGTGGACGCCCTTAGGCTTTTATTTTTTAAACAATGTCTCTACAACCCATACCATACGACCAATACGATGGACACCAGGTTAATATCCTAGCAATACCATACCATAACTCACATATCAGCATTACCACTATCATCTGGTTTATTTATTTTTTTGAAACAAAGGCAGAGCTCTACCGCTCAATTAAGTCGAAAGAGTATTTATGTACACAAGAAAGTTAGCTAGACCAGATGCTAAAAAGGCACCCGATGGGCTAACCATCCCAAGCGACGCGACCGAATACAAACACGACACACCACCACATGAGTCATCTGGTTTAGGGTTCTCGCGCGTTCAAGAATTGTTGGATCATGTCTAAATGGTGGGCCCAGCATTGGACCACATTTACAGCTCAGTACATGCACATATAATACGCAGCTGCTGTCCAAAACATGGACAAGTTCCACAGTGGAGAAAAAGTAGGATCCAACAAAAACACAACACCACAGGTTTTTGGACGGATGCTCATCCGTCATTATCATGTCTGTGCCACTGTAGTACCTAATCGTATCAACAACTAAGAATTAAGAACCTCTGTTCTTGCCTGTGCAGTAGAACTATACGACTATACGAATACGAGTAAGGAACCTCTGTTTTTCATGTGCAGTAACAACCTTCTTTCTTGCCTTTACACTAACAACCTTTCTTCGTTGATGGTCCTTCCCTGCAAATATGGTGGAAACTTAGAGCACAAGTTAAGCACGCCGACAAACTATGTTAAGTGTTAACTTTATGATTAGCTATTTCTCCTAACATAATTGGAAAACAAAGATTTTCAACATTGGGTAGAAGTACATAAACCAGTCATATATTAGGGTACTAATAATATGTTACAAACTTTCTTTCTTTCCATATGAACAATATAAACTATTGTAAGACTGACCATATTCCAACAATCTATTTTAGCAAATACATATTCAATCAAAGAATAAAGGCATACCCGAACAAACAAACTGACAATCGAAATCCAGCTTTTGTTTGGTGATCTAAACTCATGGAAGGGCCCGGCCAGCAAACGAGATCTCTTGCTTTGTCAGTTGGTTTGCTTCAAAAATCCGGGTTCAAGCCAGGCAAGAGTGCTTTGCATGTTCTGCCATACTCCTAAAAATAAGAGTGAATAAATAACGATGGAATCATGGAACATGACACAGATTATGGAAAATTTAAAGCCATTGCTATTTGTATCACTCCCCACCTTGACCAGAATAAGAGCTGCTTCTTGCTCATAGCAGGATTTTGATAAATCCGGTTGCATATCTTTGTAGATAGTAGCATCCTCCAAAGCCTTTCCTTCATAGCCTGTGTACAGAAAGCAAAGGCTCCTCTTTGCATACAAGGTTGAATTATCAGGGTCAATTTCCATTGCCTGCATCCATTTAATGATTTAAGTTTACTAAACCAAAGATCATGTTAATCCTTAACAAAGAAGGCCAAAAGGCAGTAGGATAAAACATAACAAATAGATCACCCCGTGCTGATTGCTGAAGGATATACTACCAGTTTTGCTTTCTTGTAACTTATATGGATGTTAAGTTTATTAAAATGAAAATAAACTAAAAGGTAATGACCATATGTTAAGGTAACCTAACACTAGTTTATTGATTTATGAGGACGGTCTGCTACAGTTTCATAGGCGTTAAGTCAGAAAGTGGTTTTTGTCAGGAAATAGAAGTTCCTCTCATGTCTAATGAGATGTGTGATGCAAAAATTTACCATAGTATAGAGAGTCAATCCATGAGAATAATCCCTTGTACAGAATGTGGCATCCCCTTCTGCTTCATAATCAGGTTCATTGTCTTCATGGAGCACAGGGTGCTAAATAACATGCACAAACGAAAGTCAAATAAAAAATGAAATATATGATGAACCGAAACTAGAAATTCTAAAGTCAAATGATGTCATGATTTTAGCAATCCACAAGTTTCTGTCCATACTTGTGGCTTGGAACTCATAAATCTTGCATGTTGAAGTAATCCATCAATGCTCCAGTCTGCAACTCTAGCCAAAGGGGCCGTGACAGGGAAAAGAACCTCGACACATTCTTGCCATCCTTGGATTGCAGCAATTTCTACCGCAACCCTACCATTCTGTTTAAAAAAAATATTATGGAGAACGTTATCAGATAAATACAAGAGTTTAGGGTTAACATTAGGCTTTCTGTTTCGCAAAGAGTAAAAAAAAATGTAGAAAGCCATTTTAGTCTAGCAGAATTAAGATCAGAAATGAGTTTATGTAAGGAATCACAGGCAATTGTCCAGGGCATGTTTGTGGTAAAGTTTGTACTAGAATACAGCAATTAGCGAAGTCTATACTGTTAGACAGCTGTGTTATGGGCCTTAGATGGGTATTAGGCTAGCTGTATGGGCTGTGACGTCCCAGCCTTAGGCTGGGCGCACCCCCTAGGGGTATTAGACCTTTGATGATGGGTTAGGCAAGGATCTCCGCCCATTGGGTGTTTCTATAAACCCTAGACGATACTTGCCTATATATTGTACACCTTGGTACTCTCCATAATCAATCTACTAATTTCCGAGCCATATCTTCTCTCATATACAATCGTCAGGTCTCCATGACGGATCCCACCCTAGAAGTTAGAGTTAGAAGAACCAGGAAAGGGCTCCCTTTTCCCTACCCCTATATTGGATTCTTAAGAATCATGGTTTCAAGAACAAGTGGTCTCCCATCTCTGCCAATTATGACCCAATTGTGAGAGGATGGCTAATGTGTGGCCCACATGGCCACATGTCTACTTACTGAATGGTGCCAGGGAGGGATAATACAATTTCAGTGTCAACAACATTACAAATTTTGTTATTTCCTTTTTCATAAAAAGAGAACATAAGACTTCAAAGTGCAGCATTTTACTGTAAACTGTAAGTAGCAAACACACATCATCACAAGAAAGTTCCCACTAGTCAAACTTGAAAGTATGATAGATAGACTCATAGACAACAAATAAACTCTTCAAAGGTGACTAAAGCTAAGTGTTAGGATAAAACTGACATCATCAGGTATGTTTGCATCTGCATCAGCTTTCAACAAACACTTGACGAAGTCAGTTAAGCCAGTAGTTGCAGCTGCTATCAGTGGAGTTTCAGGCAGACCAAGATTAACAGGGGCACCAGCCTGCAAAATAGAACATGTGATACAGAATCTTAAACACAGATTTTCTTATAAAGCTTCAACTTGTGCTCATCCTAGAAATGACAAATCAAAGTTATCCAGTTCTCTTTGTAGGGAATCACTAATAACAACTCTAACAGGACAAGCAATTGCACCTTGATAAGTAATTCCAAGCCTATCAATGAACGAGCAGAGATTGCTGCTTTCAGCGGTGTGTATACCATATCTCTAGGCTGGAGATGACAAAAAGAACAAATTACATGTACAAAAATAATGACATGGATACTGGAAAAAAAGAGCAGTTCAATACGAATTTTGGAATAATAAATAGAAGAGTTAACCAAAAGTACCATATCTGATTTGACTATTTTGTGCCTACAATAAAATTTTCATATATATCGTTGGGCGTAAATGCCCCCTCCATTTTGGGTAAAATCTAGCTTTTTTTTTCTCGAATACGCAGGAGGACTGCGTATCATTGTATTAATAGAGGAGAAAAGGAAATAACACACACACACACACACACACACACACACACACAGGACACTACAACCCCACAAAGAGAAAAGAAAAGGCAAGGACTAGAGAAGTCCTGACCAGAACCCTTGAAACCGCCCCCTAACCGACACCACGAGCAGGGTTCAGGGACAACCCCTTGGCCCCAGACAAAGACCAGATCAGAGCTTCCTCCCGATCAAGAGTAAGAGCGGTAGACAGATTTAGGGTGGCTCCATTGAAGACACAGTCATTTCGATGCTTCCAGATGGTCCAGGCGCCTAAGATGATAAGAGAATTCAAGCCTTTTCGCACATCTCCGCTGGTTGCTGAATCTGCCTTGTCCCACCAGACATCAAAGGAGTCGGTAGACTGTGGGGCAAGAGCTACCAGCCCAACACCGTGCAAGAAAGCAAACCAAAATTGTCTTGCGAACACACATCCAATAAGCAGACGTTGGATGCTCTCATCCATCTGATCACAAAGCAGACATTGATCAGGATGGGGGAGGCCACGCCGAGCCAACCTATCCGCAGTCCAGCAATGATTGTGAGCAACCAGCCACATAAAAAACCGACATTTTGGGGGCGCCCAAGACTTCCAAATGCGCTCATAGGGAGTGAAACCAATGGGCCCTCAAAGAGTACATCATAGGCAGATTTGGTTGTATATTTTCCTGAAGCAGAGAACCTCCAAGTGTGTTTATCAGGGATCCCTTCCTGTAGGACAAGTCCTTCTAAGGTATCCCATAGATCAAGGTATTCCATTAGAGCCTGTGCGGAGATTTCCCCCTGGATGTCTTCTAACCATTTATTCTCATTGATAGCATTCATCACGGTCCGCCTGCTTGCTCTTCTTTTGGATACCAGGCCATACAGATTGGGTGCCAGGCTCTGGATACTATTGCCAGACAACCATTTGTCCTTCCAAAATAGGGTATTAGCTCCATCACCAACTCCAGTAATAGTGGCCAGTGAGAGAAGATCCTCAACCTCCTTACTAGCATGGAGAGGCAAGGTTTCCCATGGCTTACTGGGATCAGATTTCTTGAGCCAAGGCCATCATACTCTTAAATCCACCCCTAGACTTTTCAGATCAGACAACCCAAGCCCTCCAAGCTCCTTGGCCCGACAGACTTTAGGCCAAGCTATGAGGCAATGTCCACTTTTTGCCTCCTTGCGTCCCCTCCAGAGGAAACCTTTTCTAATTTTATCAATAGCCTTAATTGCCCAGGGGGGTAAGTCCATAGCCATGATTAGATAGACCAACATGGCTGTTAGGACATGCTGTACTTGCAGAGCCCTGCCAGCCCTTGTCATCAAATCAGCCTTCCATCCTGGCAGTTGGTCCGCAATTCTATCAATTATTGGCTGAAATTGATCCTTTGTTAGCTTCCTGAGAGAAAGTGGGAGATCCAAATATTTGCAAGGAAAATTCATGATTTCGCAAGGCAATAAGCTCTGAATTACTTGTAAGTCAGCCTCTGTGCATTGGATGGGCATTACATTACTCTTCTGAATGTTGGTCCTCAGCCCCGATGCATCTCCGAACAGCTGCAGCATATCAATTGTCAAGGAGATGTCCGCAGCAGCCGGTCTGAGAAAGAGGGCTACATCATCAGCATAAAGGGAAATCCTATGCTGAATCGGCCTTCTAGATAGGGGTTGTAACATCCCTTCCTCAGAAGCCCTTGTTACCATCCAATTCAGTACATCCATTACTAGAATAAAGAGCATCGGTGAGAGGGGGTCTCCTTGGCGAAGACCTCTTCTATGCTGGATAAAGTCACCCGGTGTACCATTGAGGAGTACTTGGGTGGAGGAAGAAGCCAGCAGACCACAAAGCAGGTCCCTCCATCTCAAGCCAAAACCCAATTTTTCAAGAATCTGTAAGAGGAACGACCAGGAACCCAATCTAGCTTTCATCAACAGAGTCTGGCATGTTGTCTCAATGCACTAATCAAATGGAACCTCAAAAAAGACACAACAAAATTAAGGACCAATGCTCCATGCTCATTAAAACATGAATAAACCTATGTACAGACTGTACAGTATAATATAGCTTTACCATGGCTATGCTTGGAGGTTGTTTGGATCTCACTTTTTATTGATTTTTTAATCCAGAATCTGGAATATAAAGCATAACCAAAAAAAGAAATTGTTTTACAGAGGAAAACAAATATAGCAGAAAATAGTTTTCTAAAATCAAATTAAAAAAAAAGTTCTACCAGTTTCCACGAAACTTAAATAAGTAACCAATAGAACAATTGAAATCTTGTTATAGATTGTTTTACTGCATCCGCTATCCTAACTGTATAAGAACTGAAATCCATGTCATAAAAATATCTTTTCTCAAACAGCATAGGATAATTCATGCAATAATATGCAAGACAAGAAAAGTGACCGAAATGGGGATCCAGAGTTTCAAATGACCATTAAGAAATTATGCAATATGATCTTGTTTTACAATGAGTTGTCATATGGAACATATGCATTCAATTAAATGGTAACAGAACAAAAGATTTAAAATCCAATCAGATTTTGAGCCAACAAACAAGATTTCAAGTGGAACCCTCAAGCCTCGATGGAAGAAGTGAAATATGATGAAGACAGACAGAAGACCATTTCTACTGTTGGGTTTGTGTCGAATATGTGTACTGTTTGGTTACGTTACGACTTGAGTTGTTTTAGAGGGCTAGGATATGTTTAGTACCGTATTGGAAATTAACGGTAGAGAGACAATTCTAGGGGGATATAAATATAACCCCAACCCTATTGTAACCACAAGAAGATATAAGACAGCTATTCTAGCTGTTGGGGAGGAGCGCCCATAATCATGCCCCGAGGATGTAGGCATATGTCCGAACCTCATTAAAAAAACATTGTCTCGTGTTCGATCTTGTTTGCATTATTTCCTAACAAGTGGTATCAGAGCTGGACACGAGATTGGTTGAAAAAATTAGGGTTTTATTCCCTATTATTTATTGTCTTCCAAGATTATGGTTTCAATCCCTGTTCATCGTGCCGCCGAGTACTCGTCGAGTCCAAGGCGGAGTCAAGACGTCCACGTAAGCTCGTGCCAGTTTCAAGTTCGTGTTGGAGATCATGAAGTTCGTGCTTAGCTGCTGCCGAGAGGTAGAGTTGAATTCGGTCGTCGAGTTCGAGTCGGTAGCGTGTCTGATCCATCAACAAAAGTATCCGTCGTGCCGCTGTGTCCACAGGCTGCATGATTTCTGTGCTGCGTTGGTGATCGTGAGGTGCAGTGCAACGTCATCAAGCTGCCCGTTGCTGTCCGATTTGAACAAGGAGTTGTCCCTGATGTTGGCTGTGCAAGTGCACGTGAATCCACAAACCAAGTCTTGCCGTGCTGCCGCTGTCTAGTACTCCTGTTGATCGGCTTTTGGGTGTGCTGGTGAGATTCATCTGCGCATGAAGATCCAGGTGGTTAGATCTATCTACAAAAACTCGGTTCTGCAGTCTTCTGCTGCATCAATTTGCTATCCGTACGTGGATCAAGGATTCAAGGTGGAGGAATTTTTAGCTGATTTCGCTACGGGCACATCAATCTATCCAGAAGAAATTTATTGACTGATTTCAGTTGTTCGTACAAACGTCATCTGTACGTAGGCTGCAGGTTCATGCTAGGTTTCAATTCATACCTAGATTTCTGCAGATTATATTTTCTTCTGGACAAAAGTTTTGGTGCATCGTTGTTGAAATTATTTGCTAGACGGATCAAGTTCAGTATATTATCGTTGTTTGTTTGTTCGGCGATTTCTTCTGTGCCTTTCAATAGGCGACTCGACGTTTATTGCAACGTCTAGTCCAAGGCAGAGTTCTGAAATCTTTTGCTCTATTCTTGGTGTTCACCTATTCCAGTCAAGTGCACATCTTTGGTTATATCAGAAGGTTCATTGGTTATTTACACGCAAGTGTACCAGGCTGCAGGTTTTTACTAGGATTATCCAATACCTAGTTTTCTGCAGATTATTTCTTCTGGTTATTTCTTCGCAAGTCTTCGAAGAGTGTACAACTGTAGGTGGAGTTATGGAGCATGAAGTTGCAGGAGTTAACGCTCTTGTTTGGACGAGTCAGATGTGACTCATTAAGCAGCTTTAGGAGCTGTAAAATCAAGACTCAAGTTTTGGTACACAGATGTTCGCATTTAGACAACTTCAAGGTGGCATGTATATTCACCAAGGTGGAGTTTGTTGGGTTTGTGTCGAATATGTGTACTGTTTGGTTACGTTACGACTTGAGTTGTTTTAGAGGGCTAGGATATGTTTATTACCGTATTGGAAATTAACGGTAGAGAGACAATTCTAGGGGATATAAATATAACCCCAACCCTATTGTAACCACAAGAAGATATAAGACAGCTATTCTAGCTGTTGGGGAGGAGCGCCCATAATCATGCCCCGAGGATGTAGGCATATGTCCGAACCTCGTTAAAAAAACATTGTCTCGTTCGATCTTGTTTGCATTATTTCCTAACATCTACATCCAAAAAAATTAGTCCAGCTGTTACTACTTTGGTTTATTTATCATGGATACAAACTAAATACTAAACCTGTACATCGGTGTATTGGTAAGAAGAGCAAATAAGAGCTGATACGAAAGAACTATTACCTGTGCGTTATGATGCAACAATAACTCCACCATTCTTTCATTTCCATATTGGGCAGCAATATATAGTGGACATTTAGATTCCCACACAGGGTCAACATAAGCCCCTCTTGACAATAACAATTCTGCTATTTCATAGCTTCCTGGGTCAAAAGAGAGGAAAATAATCATGCCATGTTGCATTTATGGGTATATTAAATAAGATTTGTTTCTATTTCATGACTAAAATACCAAAAGCAACCATATGTTAACAGCAAGAACAATTTTGGAAAGCATTAGGCAAACTAGTTATTTACCGCAAAGTGAATGTTTAAGGTTTCCAGCAACCAAGGAAGTAGCATAGTCAAAACTCAAAATCAAAGTTTAAGTCAAGCAACAGTGCAACAGAGCACCGTGTCCCTCTCTCTCCCCTTTTTCCCCCAATGCCTTTATTCAGTGGTGGTTTATAATGACTTATTATATATCTAGTAACCAACTCAACTCTTTAGATGACCACAATGTATGTCCAATAGGAATTAGGCAATAATAAACCTAAGTCCTGAAATTTACCTTACATAAGAGACAGAGCACATTTGGCATGATAGAAATCAATGCTCGAAGAACAGCAAAAGGCAGTCGAAATTCACATATTCAAGGGTAAAGAGAACCTCTAATCGCTGCAATGTGGAGAGGATAACTGCCATAGATGTCTGCTCTGTTAGGATTAGCATCATGATCAAGAAGAAGCCTCACAACAGCTGAAGATCCACTACCATGTACTGCGAAAACTAGCGGTGTCGCACCTGGCAAGTGGCAATCAGAATGATCAACACTTAATGCTATAACCAAATGAAGTCACCTAAAATAGAAACATATAGTAGTATTACAGAGGTGTATCCTGTATTCCTGTATCATGGCATAAGAAACAAACCAGGGGCGGAGTTTTCTTAGGGATAGAAAGGACCATGGCCACCCGTGGTTTGTGTACTTCTTTAGTATATACAGTAGTTTTTGAATCATTAGTTCATAGTATCTTGTTTATGGCATTGCTCCCCCATAATAATCTGAGGCAAGGTCTGCCACTGGATTAAACTAAACAGCGACATCGATGGCTCACACTGTCATCACAGTTAATGTTACCTTAAATATATATTTTTTTATAATGGAAGACTTTATAAAAACTCCATGCATTTCACACAAACCAACCCTTCGCCGAAATTTTTCCAAGAAGAAAAAGGTTTACCTCTTTATTACACTACAGAAACAAAATATAAGACTGTGAATCCTGTTCAAAATCAAATGCGAAAGGATCTGCCACTAATAGCATACCATCTCCACGTAAATGATACTCCAACCTCACATGTTTGTATATTTCTCAATGGAAATTGGGAGAGATTGGTGAACTACGGCCTGGGCAGACTCTGAATAAATTACCAATTGCACTCCAAAATACTTGGGAAAGACAGGATTACTGGTGACACGCATATTACCATATTTCATCTGCTATCATGCACACGTAGCTTGTGTCAGAACTTAGAAGTCACATAAGTCGCCATAGTCAGTTTCCAGCTATTTTCTCCAAAATCCATGAGTCAAAGTGCGTTTCATTTCACAAACACTACTATTTGCAAAAAAAATTGTCAAACAGATAAAGGTCCCCTATTCTGGAAACAAAAAAAAAAGAGTGGAAAATCCATTTGCAGCAATGCAAAAGAAACTTGAAACCGCATAACATGTTCACAGAAACCATCCTTCAACCTCACAGGTTTGTATTTGTCAATGGAAATTGGGAGGGATTGCTGAACTACAACCTAGGCAGACTCTGAATAAAATACAAATTGAACTCTGAGAAACTGGGAAGAAAGACAGGATTACTGGTTACACGCATATGAGTCATATGATCACATTCCATTACTATAATGCATACCTAGTTACCTATGTTTTGACAGAACTCACGTCAGTCACCATAGCCAGTTTCCAGTAATTTTCTCCAAAAACACACATAAGTGAGCAAATAAACTTAACCCTCGATCTATCCTATAAATCAGATCGAAGTCCTCCTTCCCATGCTCAGAAACATGATCCAACGGTCCAAGCATTCCATTCCATCCCTCCTAGTGCTGAGTGTGCTGAACAAAAGTCATGCAAAGGCAAAAAATACCCACCATCGGTGCCAGTCGCGTTGACATCGAGCCCGAGATCCTTGATCAGGTACTTGCACGCCTTAAACTTCCCGGCCGACGCGGCCATATGCAGCGGCCCGTGACGCTTACTCCACGGGGCCTGGACCCATCTCACCGCCTCGTCCACGCTCATCCCAGAATACTCCTCCAGCCGCTTCGCCAGCGCTGCACAACAATAGCAACCCACAACAATTCGATCAGACCCCGCCCGAAACGCAAACCAAAAGCAAAAGCAGAAAACTAGAGCCAACAGATCATCCAGAGCACATGGAAACCGTAATCTCCGTGTCCATATCAAGAGCTCACTCTTGATTTTGGGGACGTAACCGTCGTGCGCGGCGCGGAGGAGCAGGGCCACCCTGTCTTCGACGGAGGGGTTGTGGCTGGCACTAGGGTTTCCGAATCCGAGCTCGAGCGGCGACGGTCGGACTCTCGGCTGCACCGGCCGCCCGGACGATGAGGAGGAGGCCATGGAGAGGAGAAGGTGCTGGAAGCTTCGCGGCGCGCAGAGAGAGAGAGAAGAGAGAGAGGAGGAGGAGGATGATGGACGGGGGGAATGGAAAAGAGCGGGAAGCGTGAGTCAGGCAGGCGGTGGCGCGGTGCCGTGTGGCTCCGTATAGAAGAAGTCAGCCGAGTTGATCGGGACCGGCCCAAGTGACAAACGCCTTTCGTGGGCCGACGGTGGTTGCGTTAGTGCCATACTGCTCATATGACTGTTGTAGAAATTCAAGATCAAGTGATCAACACAGTTACCTCATATGTGCGACAACACTGTTTCCTAAGATTTCTAGTTGGCTAGACGAAACAATTTATTTTTCTCTTTCTTTTTCCCTCCTCTTTTCTGCTTTATATTTCTCTCATGACTCATGAGCACATCGTCTAGTGACATCCTCAATTCGTCATCACATCTCATATACTCCCCTTCGGGCTTGTTTAGTAGCTCCGCTCCGTGCGAGAAGTCATGAGTGTTGCCGAACGCTATCGCTACGTTCGCTATCGCTACGTTCGAGAAGCCACGGGAATCACTCCGTACCCTCTTGATGATTTACGCCGTTGATGGGGAGGAGAAAAACCCCTTCTCCCCACTCCACTCCTTTGCTCTTCCATCTTCTTCCTTTCGCCACCTTTGACCTCCCCTCACCCCTCATGCCTCTTATGATGCCCCCGCCTTCATCGCTATCCTTCATCGCTACGGCCACCGTCGCTATTTCCTAGTAGTCGTCAAGATCAGGTCTACGTTGTTGAATTTGCACCGACTTTGTCAACCGAGGCCGTTGAGATCCTGTCGACGAAATATGCGTCGCAGTCTACCTAGGGGTACCCCACGGCAGTAGATTGTTAGGCGGAGGTGTGGCGACGGCGATCAAGTGTAACATAGAGAGCGTAGACACGACGGTTTATACAGGTTCGGGTCGGCAAACCGTCGTAATACCCTACGTCATGTGTTCTGGTGGCTAGATTGATCTCGTATACCAGGTTACAAGATCTGTAGATGATCTGAGAGAAGTTATCTGGGGTTTTTAAGGGGGTCCCTGCTCGCCTTATATAGCCGGGGAGCAGGGTTACAATTTCCATATCCTAACCGATTACGATCGGTTCCCTAAGGCAAGGGATCCGAGTCTATCTACTAGGATCTTCCTTGGCGAGCAAGTCTTCTTAGGAGTCCTTAGCGAGCATGACGGGCTGGTCGCGTGCCGCAAGGCCTCGTAGGCTGGGCCGTCTCCTGGTCGGCAGACCCAAGAAGGTCCCTGGGGATATGCCGAGGTTATATCCCCAACAAGTCCCCGAGCACATTATATTCTTCTGGCGAGCCCGCGGCGTCATCCTGAGAGGCGTCCAGCTGGTCGCCATCATGCGGGGTGGTCGTCGTAGAGCCCCGACCAGCATGGATGGTCGAGGTGCTGCTCGGAGAGGTCTCCCGACCAGGTCGATCTGGTCGAGAACGTCGTAACTTGGCATGCGAGCTGGTCGCCTTGCCGGATGCTACAGCTGCTTGCTGGAAGAATGTGACGTGCTGAAGAAGAAAAAACTTTTGAAAGGTCTTTCCCTGGTGAAGTGTACCCACTTAGGCTCTGCAAAAACCGCACATTAGAACAATAGAGCATTGTTTGTGAACAAGATCAGTATATTCACTGCAAGGTGAAGTGTACCCACTTAGTCCCCGAGCATGGTAGTATATTCACCGCAAGGTGAAGTGTACCCACTTAGTCCCCGAGCATGGTAGCAGGTAAAGTATGCACGTGGTGCCATGCTTTATAAAGTAGTGCATAAAGTATATAAATAGAGATTGGAGCATAAATTTGCAAAAACAACTGCTTCTTGCATCAGGGTCAAGTATACCCGTAGCCCCCGAGCCAGATGTGAGTAGCGAGTAGCTTCTTGCATCAGGGTCAAGTATGTAGAAAATAAAGGATTGAACACTAGTTTAATGATAAACGACTGTGAATACCCGTGGTCCCCGAGCCTGATGGAAGGAGCTCGAAGACATTCTTGTATCAGGGTATTTTGGTTTTTATTCACAGTCGTCGGGCGTCAGTCCCCGTGTGTTGTCCGTCTGGTGGTCGTTTTCTAGTGCCCTGATCGCAGTCCCCGAGCCTTGCTCGGCATGGAGCTAGGCGAAGTCCCCGAGCCTGGTCGGGAATGCAACTGACACTGAGGGTAGTAGTCGGTGTTGACGGAGTCCCCGAGCATGTTTGTGCGTGTAGATCTGTCGACCGTGTCGGCCAGGTTGCTGTAGTTATATCCTTTTCCTGAAAAAATAACAAAGATGCGTGTCCAGTCCCCGGGACTGTAGCATTGGTGAAATTGCAAGGAAAGATTATTAGCCGTAAATCATGTAATTCACTGTAAGCGAATGTTTATGCAAGGGGAGGTAAATGGGCCAAAACAACCGGTGAGGATAGCGGCCCAAGTCGTGGCGCAAAAAGTGGGCGTGGTGGTTTCTTGTTTGGTCTACGCGGTTTCCCAAAAACTCTGAAATGGGAATCGTTGCGCCCCAAGGCATAAGAGGGAACGACGGCGGCGGTTTCCACATCTTTGGTTCCCGTTGAGGCGTTATTCCTCGATCCACTTTTCTCACACTCTGTGACCTATTGCAATCTTAGTTTGCCGCCGTCTTACCCTGTCGATGGATCCTCGGAAGAGGCCGAGTATTCGCACGTCGGTGACGAAGGGGGGAAGGCTTCGAAGATGGTGGATGTGCTTCCGGACTAGACCAAACATTGGGCCAAATGTACTTTGGAGGAGGAGGATATTCAACTTCTTGTTACCGCTGGTATTCTTCAGGATAAGTCGCTTGTGGATTGGAGGGCGGCGACTGATGAGGAGTTCCCGACTCCTAACACCGGTGAGCTTGTCGTCTTTGAGCCCTTCTTTTGGCGTGGATTCGGGGTTCTGGTTCACCTTTTCTTCGCGATCTCTTGGGGTATTACAAGATTGCGTTATGCAACCTCCATCCCAACTCAGTATTGCACGTCTCCGTTTTTGTGCATTTCTGTGATGCGTATCTGGGGATCGAGCCGCATTTCGAGCTATTTCGTTATTTCTTCCGACTCAAGCCGAATGGGACTGCCACATCGCGGATTGTTGGCTCTGTATATCTTCAGCTTTGGGAGGGTATGGCGGATGTGTACATTGCTACTCCGTTGCCTTCGAAGGTTCTAGAGTACAAGTCTCGTTGGTTCTATGTCCCCCAGGAGGAGCCGTGTGCGCGTGGCGATCTGGCAGATATCCCAGTGTCGCAACCTAGCTGGTCAGCGACTCCTCCGAAGGCGGCGATGGACCAGGTGAAGGATCTACTAATATTGATGGACCGGTCGTCGGTTGATGGTGTTTCGGTTGGTTGGAATTTTGTGATGAGACACTGTCAGCTTTGTAAGAACAGGGTTCATCTTGCCTTTCTTTATACTGGTCATAGTGACCCTACCCGCGAAGCGCCCCAAAGGTTGGAGCAAGAAGGATTTGATCGTGTTGCTGTAATTTTTGATCTTTCCTTGCCCTATCTGAAGAAATCACGGGATGTGTTTCATGCTGGGCTGCCTTCGCCATCGGTGAGTTTTGATTTTGCCTTTGTAGCGGCCGTCTAACTTTTGGGCTTTTTGGTGGTTTTACTCAAATCTTCTTGTTCAGGATCGTGCGGTCTTTGTTTCCCGAGTTCCGTCGGCCGAGTGGCCCCTCGGTGTGGACCAGTTAAGGACTGTGGAAGATATACTTGGTGGAGGTGGTCACGAGTCTTCTGATGAGGGTGTGGCGCGTAGGCCCTTGGATAAGAAACGACGAGTACATGGCGATCGAGTCGGAAAGCGCCCGGCTGATTTGCCCCGTAAAAAGATGAAGTCGTCAGTGAGGACTGGGGGCGCGTTTGTTATCAACGAGGGCGCCGCCCATCTGAATTTCTCGATGTCTGATTCGTCTGATGAGGGATCAGGTGGGGGTGATGTGCCGATCACGAGCTTGGACGGAGAGGGGTGTTCGTGCTCGGGCCCCAAGGTGGCTGCCTGTGATTTCCTTGGAGTGGAGCATCCTGCTGCGTCGTTGGAGTGTCTGCCTATGGGTGCTTCATCAGGCTTCGCAGAGGAGGTTCCGGGTCGGCGATTCATGAGGGGTCGTTGGAAATCATATCTGTGAGTGCTTTATTTTTGTCTAAGTCTTGGTTGCTTTTGTCAATTCGCTTATAATGCTGCTTTTGATAGAGTGCCGAGTTCCGAGGATCTGGTGGAGTCTCGTGACAATGGGTTGGATGTCGCTGGGGGAGCGTGTGGCAGCTCAGAGAGAGGTAGTGCCCCTACACCAGCTGATCTCCCAACTTGTGAGGAGAATCCTGCTTCGAGTGAGGGGGTTGTGTTTGGTGATGGTGCCGATGGCTCTGGGGTTCACGATGCAGAGCCAGCTTATGGTGTTATGCCGAAGTTGTCATCATTTTTGGCACCAGATCCAAGGCCAGGGATGAGGAAGAGGTCGGCGGTGGTGCATGAGGAGCCGGAGGTAGCGGAGGAGATTCCTCGTGCCGAAAACGAACCGAAGGTGACGCCATTTCGTACTTTTCGTCGTGATGGTGATGACTTTGTTGTTGTCGAGGATGACGAGGTTGAGGAGGAAGCGGCTGCCCTCCTTAGCGATGCTAGCGATCTGCTCGGACGATTCAAGGTAGCTTCGGACTCTTGGCTTAGTTGTGCGTTGTCTCTTCGCTTTTTCTATTTAGCTTGTTGATGTGTTGTCGCAGGGATTGTTTGAGTCTTGCAGGGAGCGTAAGATGATGACCGACATGCTTGCGAAGCTTTCCTATGAGAATGAGCATCTTCGTGGTGACGTTGCTCGTGTCGAGGGTCAGTTTGCAGGGCTGGAGGAAAGTTTGGACACGGCGCACTGGTGCTCGGAAGCGTTAAGAACCGCAGTCCGAGACCGAGAGCGGGAGACCAGCAAGCTTCAATCACACGTTGACGAACTTCGCGTTCGTAAGTCTTCTTTCTTCGTGGCTTTAAATATTGGTGTCTTGTCTTTGTGATAATTTTTCTTGCTTGTCACATAGAACTGCTTGATGCTCAAAAAGCAAAACGCCTCGTGGAGGAGAAGGTTGATGCTGCCGAGCGAGAGATGTACAAGATGCGGGAGATGCACAAAGGTAGCATTTTACTGCCTATTGTTACTTTTGAATGACTTCCTTACTTAGTTTTTGCTACTTCCATAGTTCACTGGGACCATGTTCGTCTTCAATTTGCAGACCTGCAGGTGAAAGTGGATTCCTATTATGACAACTTCCAGTCGCTAGCGCGGGAGATCGCCCTGTGGTGAGGTGTGTTGGTGGTTGGGAGCTCATTCCTGAACCCGCTGGCGGGGTGACCATGGAGAGTGTGTTAGCAGGGGTTCGCGGCCTGTGGGGCAGTCTTCAATTGTTTACGACTTCGATGGCGCAGAGTGTGGCTTCTCATGGTATGGCTATGTTGCAATCTCATTATCCAAAGATCAAGCTTGGTCGCGTGGAGACCGGGTTCGCGTCAGGGACATCGGATGAGGATGCAGATCATCAGTAGGCGGCTGTCGATCGTATCGCGGAAGTTGTAGCTAAAGATGTTGATTTGTTCTCTACTGGGCGGCGGTAGTTTGTATCGTGGATACCTTAATTCGGGCGTGTAAGTGAAAACTACAAAGCTGTAAAATATCCGGGCGGTGAGCTTTTGTTTCACCTGTATGCCATGTCGTGCCTCCTGAGTCGTGAGTCGTAGCGATGAATCGTTTGGCCCCAGGTTCCCTGTGGCCCAGATCGTAGAGCCCAAAGCTACTTCACGCGTAGGTACCACGGAGATTACCAGGGGGGTAAGCTGCTAGCAACCCGCGGAGCAGAGGGCGAACAACTCATGCACGCTTAAGGTGGTGCTAGGGACAGAACCCTTTTCCGAGAGGCTCGATCGTGGCGTGACTAGGGCCTGTGGAGACCGTTCCTGCAGACGCTAGGCGCAAAGCCATGCTGCTTGTAGAGTTGTCGACCATACTGTGGTCGTATACAGGTTCTGGGTGCATATCCTCATGGCCTTGAACTCAGGTGATGTCTCGTTTGATAGAGATGCATCATCTGAGAGGACTATCAACATGATCATAGCGTATAGGCTAGCTAATTCTATGCGTTATGAAGTTGATAGACCAGATTTGAAGGTTTCCGGTTATGGCCAGGCTGTTTGGAGAACGCCGTGATGCATTTGGAGAGGTCGTTGAAACACTGTGAGAGTGTTTTGGAGAGGTCGTGGAACGCCGTATGCTCCTTGCTAGACATCGAATCACCGTGGGCGTTTTGTTGGAGGTGGGGTATGTATAAAGTACAAAGAAGAACATATCACTTTATTTATTCATCGGGGATAACCGGTACAAACTTTATTGGACCTCTTCAAGTGCCTAAATTGCTTGTATTGCCCGCCGCATGGATCTTCACATGTGTTTGCGAGGTAGGTCGGCGTTGGTTCTTAACGCTTGCATTTCCTTCGGCCTCTTGGTGGTAGGGTTATCAGTAGTGCTGGAGCTATATTTGTCGTGGGGACGGGGCTCCCGGTGGCGTTTATTGTTTGTTGTTCACACTCATATGCGACTTTCAGATCGGTGCGGAGGCTGAGGATGCCTTGCTGTGTTGGTATCTTGAGCACCATATAGGTGTAATGCGGTACTGCCATAAGCTTTGCGAGCGCCGGTCGGCCGAGGATTGCATGGTAAGCTGTTTGGAAGTCAGCGATGATGAAGTTGATATTCTCGATTCTGAAGTGATTCTGGTCGCCGAGTTGTACCGGGAGCGTAATTTGTCCTACTGGTGTGGATGCCTTGTCTGGGACTATACCCTAGAAAGGGAAGTTTGCCGACAGGAGGTCCTTTTTTGAGTAATCGAGCTGGCGGAATGCGTCGGCGAAGATGTTGTTTAACACGCTGCCACCGTCAACTAGCACCTTCCTGAAGCGGCACGTGGCAATGGTTGGGTCGATGATGAGTGACAATCGACCAGGGTACCTATAATCCGTCCACTCGTCTTTTGCTGAGAAGCTAATAGTCTGCTCCGACCAGTCTAGGTACCGGGCGTTGGCCGAATCATCATCTTTGGTGATGACTGAGTAAATGTCCTTGCGAACTTGAAGACGTCTCCTTTCTCCTTCAGTAACCATGCTGCCCCGAAGATGGAGTACATCGTTGAAGGTGGTCGGAATTTTGGTGCTGCTAGGTCTCGGTCTTCGCCCTTGCTGGAGTCGTCCTTCTTTGCTCTCTTGTCGCCTCTTCGCCTTACCACCGCCTCAAGGAGATCGCACTCGCACATAGAATGCCTAGAGTCCCTGTGTATGGGACATGGGCCGTCAAGGATCCTTTCATAACTAGCGTCATAGTCTATTCCTGGTCTGGCGCTTGGGTTGGTGAAGCAGCGGTCGTTTCGCCTGTAATCGTGCCTCTGCGAGTGGCGCTCAGAGTTGTCGGATCGGTGGTTCCGTCGATAACCAGCTCTTCCATCGCTGAGGTGGTCTGGTCGGCGGTCCTTGTCCCTTTTGCGTTCCAGGGAACAGAAGTGGCGTCGCCCGCCCTTCCTACTTCACGCGGTGTCGTCTTGGTTGGTGTGGGGGATTTCTGCCAAATTATTACTGAGCTCGTCAGCCAGTGGATCGCTGGAGAAGATGGGAATCGCCTCCGTCTTGTTATCATTGGGGGTGCTTCCGGCCGAGGCTTGGAGAATCATCCTCCCGAAGCCTGGGGGGGGACTCTGGGAAGTCACTGGTCGATCTGGAGGGATCAGGTGTTTCAGGCCTCCCGGAGTCGACCGATCCTGAAGAGGCCGTGCCAACGAGGGATACTGCCTGGTCGGAGTCGTCGGAGATCAGGGAGATGACGACAGTGTTCACGATGGGTGCTGGGGGAATCTGGTCGGAGATCAGTCGATGCGTTTGGCGCTGGAAGACAGCGACCTGATTACTGAGCCCATAGGGCATCATTGGGGAGGGGCGAGTGTCCCTAGTCATCGTGACCATTGTCCTCGGCGGAGACCGACGACGGCATGATCGGCGACCGTGGTGACCTAGGAGTCGGCGTCGCGCCGCCTGGACGAGGTCGATGCAGCTAATGATTCCAGCGTTGGCGCGATCGACAGCGCCGATCAGGTCGTCGATGTTGATGTCTTTTGTGCAGGTGGTACTTCGGTATGGCGGGATGACGCGGAGATGGTGGTGAACTTACCCCGCGTGGCGCGGATCCGATGGTCCAAGACATAGATCCAATCTGGATCACGGTGCCGGGCGCCGGAAGGACCATCAAATCCGGGAAGGTGACCGCTTGACGAGCCATGAAGTCGATGCACACACCCCCTACCTGGCGCACCAACTATCGACAAAATATGCGTCGCAATCTACCTAAGGGGTACCCCACGGTAGTAGATTGTTAGGCGGAGGTGTGGAGACGGCGATCAAGCGTAACACAGAGAGCGTAGACACGACGGTTTATATAGGTTCGGGCCGGCAAACCGCCGTAATACCCTATATCCTGTGTTCTGGTGGCTAGATTGATCTCGTATACCAGGTTACAAGATCTGTAGATGATCTGAGAGAGGTTATCTGGGGGTTTTTGAGGGGGTCCCTGCTCGCCTTTATAGCCGAGGAGCAGGGTTACAATTTCCATATCCTAACCGATTACGATCATTCCCTAAGGCAAGGGATCCGAGTCTATCTACTAGGATCTTCCTTGGCGAGCAAGTCTTCTTAGGAGTCCTTAGCGAGCACGACGTGCTGGTCGCGTGCCGCAAGGCCTCGTAGGCTGGGCCGTCTCCTGGTCGGCAGGCCCAAGAAGGTCCCTGGGGATATGCCGAGGTTATATCGCCAACAGATCCATCTCATCATCACCAAGTTCACCGATACCAAGCACATCTAGACCGGGCCCTCTTTCGCCGAGCTTGCTTAGACTGTGCCCATGCCTCCTAGTGCCATAATAGTTCATCCTCCTCCTCCTCCTCTGTCGAGTTGGTAGCTGAAGCTATCATGAGAGCTCTACCAAACGACATTGCTTCGACTCTAGAGAAATGAGCAACAAGAGCTAGAGTGAGTGAGAGTGGGACGACAACTTTGACAAACTGGTCCTCTCATGTCTCTAGTGTTCGTCACCGCTAGCCTAGGGCGGAGAAGCTAGTTTTCTTTTGGGATGATGCCATGCTGACATTAGGGAGAAAAAATAGCTACTTTTTTATTTAAATAAGCACCAATCTGTCTGGTTTCAAATCTATTTCCACCACCACCATTGTATTTCTTACTTTTTTATTTAAATAAGCACCAATTTGTTTGGTTTCAAATCTGTTTCCACCACCACCATTGTATTTCTTACGATGAGATCTACAAAATAAGATCCATATTGAATACATGCTCAAACTGTTAAGCGATACTGCCAATTTTTTTGAACATATAGTAGTAATTTATGTACAAACTATCATTCATAAATCAACTTTTCATATATGTCTAGCAAAAGTTTATGCATGGGCGTGTAATAAGGTGTAATAGTAGTCAACTTTATTATGCAATATATTTAGTATCTTGTTTATGTTATGTAATAACTAGTTTCACTATCAAGAATATGTATGTAAGAATATGTAGAATAGAAGTAGAGAGGATGAAAATGAGTTGTTCTCTTTTCTCGTATCTCATTTACAATGCATAAGCCCTCATATATATATATAACTTCACATGAGGGATGGAGTTAGAGTTACACCATTGAATCATGAAGGTTGTAACTTTAATGGTATAGGGGTTATGGACATCCACCTTAATATTTCATAACACTCCCCCTTGGATGTCCATTATGAGGTGATTTGCATGCCTCGTTAAAAATCTTGCCAAGGGAAAACCCAGTGGGAAAAAACCATGGCCAAGGAAAAAAGAGTACACACATATTCACTCCCCCTGATGGCAATATCACTTGATGTCTTTCAACTGACATAATCCAATACCATGTGTTAATTTCTTGAATACTGAAGTAGGTAGTGCCTTTGTGAACAAGTCTGCTAGATTTTCACTTCAACGAATTTGTTGGACTGTTATAATACCATCCTTTTGAGGATCATGATAAAGAAAAACTTTGGCGAGATGTGTGTTGGCATTTCTAAATCCACACTTATAACAGAGCTGAAGAATCGTGGCCCTAATGGTTTTGGTGATTAACGACAAATAAAATATTATTATGGCTAACGTGTGTTTTGCAGAGGCTATGCGTAGCTTAGCCATAGTGATCAATGAGAATGGGCGTCAACGGTTATCACTAAGCCCCCAAGATGGATATCATTTCGGATTTCAAAGTCGACATGATGAAAACCCTAGAATGATAGGTCTAGGTGCCATAAGGAGATGAAGGGCACTTAGAAGTAGATAGGTCTTTATTTGATCTTTGACCGTACTATCAAGGGGGGTCTAGATGATTAGCTTGACTTAGGAGAGCTTCATGACTTAGGTGTGGTGCACACTTGTCTACCTTAGCTCTAAACAAGCCTATGGTGACCGTAAGATAGCCTAGAACAGCTTCCGTATTCATTGCGACGAAAAACAAAGTTGAGAGGGCTGTGTTCTGGGCGACGGACGCTCCTGTCACATGGCACACTTATGGTAGCTAATGAACATGACACACTTGTGGTAGCTAAGGAATTTCTTATACATGATCTTGATACACATGTTGCTATTAACCCGGTTGTTAAGTGTGATATAGCTACTTCTTGTGAGGACTTGCTTGATGAAGTTGCTAGTGAGCAAAATGCTAAGGGCAAGGGCAAGAAGGTAGTTGAAGCCGACAAGTATGATGACTATGTGAAGATGAGGGAAGAGAACTCTAAGTTCAAGGAAGAGCTAATCAACCTCAAGGCAAACAAGCCCTTCACTATCATGTCGGCCAAGGAAGATGACAAGGATGCTATCACCTTGATCAACACACTTAGAGAATAAAATGCAAAGCTCAAGAATGAGAAGATCAAGCTAGAAAGTGGGTTTGAGAAGTTTACCACGGGCCACAACCTTCAAAGTGAGCTCTTGAATAACACCGTGATGAAGACCGACAAGATCGGTATTTGGTTCAAGGAGAACCAACTCATGAAGGCCAAGGTCAAGATTGAAGAAAAGAACTATTACAAGAACAAGGCCATGAGTAACAACTATGACAAGCCAAAGCCCAAGCCAAGAAGATGCTTTGAGTGTGGCTAAGTTGGTCACTTTGCTTATGATTGCAAGACTCCACCTCCCAAGACCTTGCCCAAGCACACAAGGTCATTTGCTCATGATGCACACTTTGTCATCAACAAGGACTCCAAGGGTAGACCACTTGTGGTGTTTCTTGGTCCTAAAATGAAGAACAAGCCTAGAGTGTTATGGGTTTCTAAGGAGTTGGTGAAAGGTCTAAGAATGGCTAGAGGGGGGGGGGTGAATAGCCTATTAAAAATTCTACAACAACACTTAGGCAAACTTGTTAGAATAAAACACGGCATAAAGCAAGTTTGCACTAACACTACTAGGGTCGGCAAGCCACCTATAACAAGTCTAGTTATTATCAATATATGTCCTAAGTCACACACAAGAGCTAGACAACTAGATCTACTAGAGGAAACTACACAAGCTAAAGCGCTAGAATCTCTACTTTGCAAGTATGAAAGAATGTAATGCAAAGCTAAAGATAGGAGGGTTATACCGACGTGGAGAGGATACCAATATGTAGTCAATCAATCACAATAGAAATCCTCAGAGAGAGACAATGAGACACAAGATTTTTCTCCGAGGTTCACTTGTTTGCCAACAAGCTAGTCTCCGTTGTAGCGATACACCCACTTGGAGGTTCACGCGCTAATTGGCAATCCAAGCCAAAACCGTCACCGGGTGCCGCCAACCAACACAAGATGGGGATCCCCAAGCTACGAGCAATCCACTAGAGATACCTTTCACGAACTCCCACGAGGTAGGTTCAAGAACCCCTCACAATCCATCGATCGGAGCCGGAGAGAATCACCTTCCTCCGCTCAACGATCCTCGTCGCACCAAGCCGTCTAGGAGGTGGCAACCTCCGAGAATAACAAGAGCTCCGCGATGACGACAATCACCAATTGCCACTAGTATGCAATTCGAGGAAGCAATGCACTTGGTTCACTCAATCTCTCATGAAATGGTCAATGTATCAATGAGATGAGTGGTGAGGCTCTCACAAATGAGCACTAGTGTGTGAGTGATGAAAATGTGCAAGAGCTTATCCCAAGGGCCAGCCATATCACCTTATATAGCCCACACTCAAACACTAGCTGATTTCCCTTAAAAACAGAGCCTCTGCATCCACTCCGGACGCAACTTTCACAGGGGTCCGGACCATCAGCTGCGTCCAGACCCATCAACAGCCGAGAGCCAACGGCTCTGAGTGAGCCTCCGGTCGCTAGCTCCGGACGCGTGCAAGGCGTTGTCCGAACTAACAGCCATGTGCACGGTGCCCCTCCTGATTCAAATGGCCATTTCGCGCCTTCGCCTCAGCCTTCCACGTGCCTCCGGTCGCTACTGTTCACAGGGTCCGGACCACTGTCTGGAAATATTTCCAGGGCATCCCGAGCGCACCCAAGAGCAAGCAACACCTCCGAACGCTAGTTCGGAGCCTCAGTCCGGACCATCACCAGCATCCCGATCACCTCCACCAGAAACAACAGAGAGCGCAATACTCCGGACCCTCTGTCCGGAGCTCTGCGTCCGGACTTCCAATATCGTCTGGACCACTGCTCACAGCCAGCCAAGCCTAGGGTATGCCTCCGGACCCATCGCCGATGGCCCGGACTCAACCACACCCTAGCGTCCGGACCTCAGTCTAGAGCTCTTTCCTCAGCTCAAACACTTCTCCAATTTCTCCAAGCATCCAAGGGCTAACACTAAGTGATCTCAACACTTGTGCATGCGTGTTAGCTTTTAGTTCATATTTTACTTGGAATTAGTTGGTTGTTTCACTTGGTTCAATTGATTTTAATGCAATTCATATGAACCTAGTGGCACATGATAACCATAATCATTAGCAAGAGCTCCCTCCTTGATAGTACGGCTATCTGTCCTAAATGATGTCTTGATCACCAAACCGAAAATGGGTTCTATATCACCTTGTCACATCCTCTATGATGTCTTGATCACCAAACTGAAAATGGGTTCTATATCACCTTTGCCTTGACACCATTTTCCTTTCCATCTCTTTTACCATGCTAGAGCTTGTGCCATCCTCACTTGATCGACCTTGCTCCATCTCATGGCATGTACCAACCTATCTCATGATTCACACTTAGAGATCCAAGGTTAGTACCTCAAGTGGGTTTCATCAATTACTCAAAACCAAAACACATGGGAGACTCTCAATCTCCCCCCTTTTTGGTAATTGATGACAACCCTTCCATAAAGATATGAAATATAATCATTTTGAACTTGAGTTGCTTGTCCAAGCATTTTAATCAAAGATTCAAGATTTGGACAAGTTACACAAATTCAGTTTTGGTAGTTATTAGCTCCCCCTACATATGTGCCTCATGAGTTTGGTTCAAGTTTTGCACATATGCATAGATAGACAATGTGGGAGAGTAAATATCTACCAAATGATGCTAAGGTTTAATATTAGACCTTTAAAGCGTGATACCAGCGGAGTGCGGAATTTAGAATCACCCTGAGCACCATGATTAGCTAGATACTACTTGAAAATTCAACAACTAGAGAACCTCGTGAGATCAACATTAAGAGCAAGGTTTCTATAGATCACTTGAAATTACATGGGTTAAAGCTAATCAACCTATGCATGCTAGTTGATCAATCATCATTCATTTTGGATCACTAGCAATCACCACACAAGCATGAATATTTAAATTTAAGTACTTGTGCTACAATACATATGAGGATGCAAGCATTCAAATGCAACAAAGTATTCATGAGCTTGCTCCCCCTATTTGTATGTTGTTGACGGTAATTATGAGCTATTTTATCACCATCAAAATACCGTCAACATCCTCATATTCGAAGGAAAACAAGCATAACCTGAACTTATTTTACCCAGTAACTTGGTTCCACGTGTATATGTCCTCTATTTGAATGTAGGCACAAAACATCATAATTCGGGGCTCAACATGACATATTTCCAAGTATGGCAAATGTGCAAAGCTAATACACCATCATGATGAACATTACCTCTAGAAGCCACCTGCAAAAGATGAGCTTGTTTGGCCACAAAAGACGGTCGACCGACCGTACTTTGGGCCCAATCTTGCACAGCAGAATCCACACCTATCAAGGAGGTCCCACACCAAAGGGGAGGCCCATGGCTCTCTATAGGGGGTCGGCCGACCACCCTATGGGGCCACCAAGGCCTCCCATGTGTCCATGATCCAAGCACATCCTCTAGAGTGAAGATCCACCCTTGGATCTCCTCTGTGCTTCTTCTCAACGGCTCTAGATCAAAGCACGAGAATACATGGCCCACAAACTATCTCGGAACAATACCAAACTTCGCCAAGGTGCCAATGACATGTGGGCCATGCTCCACACGAAAGATGGCCAATACTTGCGGTCGGCCGACCGTGGGTATGGGCCCACAGGCCACCCACATGCCCCTTGTGCTATGGGGACACCTCCTAGGGGAAAGTGGTAGGGCCCACCTACCATTGGGCGGTTGGCCGACTGTGGCAAGGTGCCCAAAAGGTGCACCGACCTCCCCACCGACTTCTTGCATGCTTCCATGCACCCACTTGATCTCCTCGTTGATCTAAGTCGGTTCTAATGATGGTTTGATACTACGGTGGATGATGGAAGTGACACAGATCGCTGACGTGGCACTTGGCTCTCCCTCTAGCTATAAATAGACCCCTAGAGCTTCCTATTCATTTCATGCCTCATTGGAGAAACACTACTCCTTAGTCTCTTAGCGGAGCTCTTTAGTAGTGCTATGCTAGTTGGAGGAGAGTGAGGAGCGCCTGGAGGAGAGCCGGGCCTGTCGGGCATCTTCTCTGAGTTGTTCCTCAGCGGATGCGATTCTCTTGTAAGTTCAACACATGTAAGTGATACATCTGAGTTCTTTATAGTATTTGATATTCTACTACTGGCATAGCTGTTATACATCTTTTTCCGCTTGTTCATCGCTTTACTTTAAGTAGAGTGCTTTAGTCCTTAGCTAGGGTTAAAGTAGTAAGAATAGTGTAGACGTCTAGACTAGACCTTGCCTTTGTAAACCGCTTATCGCACGGATTGTTTGTGGATGCTAGTAGAAGGTGACAACTCTATCTAGTCTTCGTATTCCACCACATGTCTAAGATAAGTTCTTAAAAGGTAGGGCCTCAATACAACATGATGGCGCGGTCCAGTTAGAGTTTTGCCCTCTTTCTGATCTATCCCATCGCCTCCTGTAAGAGAAGGGCCGATAATGCCAGTATAACCAGCTATACCTTGTTAGATATCCTTGCTATATCGAACCTCTCAATCCAGTTGTCATAGTATCCCTTGATCCATCATAGGACATATCAATATTCCTAGTTAACTCACTTCTCGTTCCCTGTGGAAAATACGATACCTGGAATACTCCTGGTGAAGTGTTACAACAGTATAATCTGTGCGCTTGCGGATTTATCCAATAGTCATAAGAAATACCAACAAGCATTTCTGACGCCGTTGCCGGGAATGGTAGCTATTTTAACTAGAAATCTTTGGTCCTATTATCCTTGTTTTATCATTCTTTTCATTTTATCCTTTTCACACCAAGAACGAATCATCCATCTCTCATCTTGCTTTTCCAAAGGGCCATTCTTTCACCTAGCTATGAGTTTCGCCCTAGCTTCATAGCCAAAGTTCGGGAACAATCTTTCTCTGGGGATGAAGATGAAAATCCATACACTCACCTATGTGACTTTGAACAATTGTGTTCATGTGTCCACATCCATGGGATGAGGCGAGGTACCCTTAAGTGGAAGCTATTTCCGTTTTCTTTGATGGGAATAGCCAAACGATGGTACCTTCGCCACGTAGATGGTGTAAACGGAGAATGGGAAAAGTTACAATCCAAATTATACCTAGATTTCTTCCCTATCTCTCGTGTTGTTCGTATTCGAATAGAGGTCCTATCCTTCAAACAAAAGGAAAAGGAATCTCTAGGTGCGGCATGGGCCCGTCTTCTAGATCTAGCATCATCTGGCCCTAATCTTGCTATAACCGAGCCAACATTGTTACATCACTTTTATGGCAGTCTTAGCAAAGATTCCGCACAACTTCTTGATATAACTTCTGGGGGAGCCTTCCTGTGTTTATCCGTTAGTGCAGGGAGAATCTTCTTCTTGGAAAGACTCCCTCTACTAACGATTATAATGAAGGACCCAATGAAGAACAAAAACCAGCCCCTAGAAAAGAATCCTCGATAGCCAAATCACCACCATTTCTATCCAAAGATTCTATCATCGATCCTGAACCACAAATACCACAAATCTCGAAGGAAGAAGAAATTCAACATCTAAACCATTCCTTCGAGTTCGAGGCTAACCTTTCATATGATCTTGCTGGTTTTGGGAATGCCCAAAATGATCCTTTCCTAAAGAGACCTTCTAAGAAACATCTTTCTAGACCTCTCATGAAGGGATCTCTTCAAAAACCTCCCAAATCAACATCATCTTGTGCCTCGACTTCTCACATGGCACATCAGGAAAAGCTTGAGATATTTGATGAAGAAATGTCGAGTGAGCTTATAGAAAAAGAACTAAAGTGTTTAGAATCCAAATCTATCCTCTCCTTCTCTATGCCCACATTTGACTTATCTTACGAACCCATCCTTGATCCTGATGACCCCCCATGTGTTCTTGCATTCAAGTCATATGATGACCCACTTAATGACTCTGGGAATTCATTAAGACACCCAAGGCATGGAAGCCATGAGAGCCATAAATCTGACCAAGAGGAGCATAATCAACGGTTAGAACATCCATCTACTGTTGTAAGTCAAGAATGGTTGGATAAGGCCGAATCTTCAAAATAAGTCACTAAAATGCCCACACATGTAAGGAGAATATCCTATCAAGTGTTGGGCATTGATGGTGAAATTTGCTATGATCCTAGCCTCAGGATCAACATCCTTCCTCATTTCCATGTTCTAACACCATCAAAGGATCATCTATCCTAATCACAAAAACACCTTAGACTCCCCAATGGTCAAGTCCTTGATTGTTTAGGAGTCCTTCATGATGTTCTTGTGGTGGTTAACGATCTCAAGATCTTCCTAGATTTCCATATCTTTGACCTTCCTGGACTTTTCTTTCATCTCACCTTTATCGGAAGGCCAATCATGAGAATCTTGGAGAACACAATAGGAATTGAGAAGCTTGGTCATAGAATAGGTGAAGATTATCTACCCGTTTGGTCTCCCTGACCTCTCATCAAAGGGTTAGAATCCAAACTTGTTCTTGACCCATGGGGTGAGCTTATGTCAATCTCGCCAACAACCATGACCCATTCAAGCCTTGAGAATGACTTGAAATGTCATGAGAAAGAAAGTGCTCACCCACTCCTTGAAAGGGAGAATGATGTCAATGAGCATGGAAGTTATTCCCCGATCTTCCAATCAAATCCATGCTTAAATGAGAAATCTCCCAAATCAATGCTTCCCTCTACCGTCACAACACACATGATCTACAACCCCTTCATGCTTCTTACTTCTAAAATCTTTGCAAGGTTGGTTGTAGATGTGTTTGTCTACCATAAATTTTGCAAATCTCGTAATGGTTTTGGTCTTGAGGATAGGTTCGAAAATGTTGGAGTTGAAGGGGAAACCGCTTCACCAACATGAGTTGCAACTTGAAGGTTTCCCAAAGACAAGCTTGTGTCTTAAAATTAAGCACTTTCGGGAGATAACCCGAGCTTTTTTATTTTCTATTAAAGCTTGCTTAAAAAATATATATATAAAACAAAAATAATTTTTTTTGTTTCCCAAATTTCTGGAATAAACAAAATGACTTTGTAAAATGAGATTAAGGGAATATTTGTGAAAGTGTTCCTTCGGGTATTTTTGTCACTAATCATTTCAGATTTGAACAAAAAGAATGATGGAACAAAACACAAGGTAAGTCCAACCAAATATCCTTCAATAATGAAGCACATTCAAAAGAAATTTCCACATCCTAGACTTGGATTGTCCCATTATTAAATGTTGCAAAATCCAAGTATGGGGAAGTGTATTTTTCTAAGAAATTCATGACATGCTTCATTCTTAATTTTGTTTGGTTGTCTCGACCTTGCTTTCTCTTTTTACCTTGCTCATCTTGCTAAGTCATAAAAAAAATAAAAAATTAAAATTAAAAAAAAATTCTCTGCAAATCCTCATGTGGTTCACCATCCATGATCTTGTCTCCTTTTTGAATCTCTTTATGTTTTCATGCTTCCTAGTTCTGTTATAACTATGCTTTGCCTTGGGATATCTTTGAATTCATATTCCCATAGGATCTTTAAATTAAGCATGGTGCTTAGGTTAAATAGCCTACCTTAATCAAATTAGACATGGTGTCAAGTTTCATTATTGAATCAAAATATGCTTGTATGGAATCTGGTTATACTTTTGACTAACCCATGCTTGATAACTTCAAAATTTTGGTGGTTAAGTCATGAGATCTTTCAGTAGAGACAAGTCAAGGGTTGAGGTAGTAATTAAACAATCTTGCACATCTTTGCTTCAATCTTGCTTAACTTTTAAAGAATTGGTGAACAATGATGGAACATCTCTGTCTGTGCTAAAATGTTAAAGCCAACTTTTCCTATTTTTATGACAACAATGCCCTTGCTTCAAGTTATTCGTGAATCCCTTCGGGTATGTGTTGTCCACTAATCCTTCGTAGGAGAGAAGCAATGAATGGAGAAAAAGGGTCTGAGTACAATGCAATGATTCACAGAAGAAAGACCACTCGTCATCATCAATATCGTGACGCAAGAATTGTCACGCTTCGAGATTATGACTGCAACACCTTTAAAGGTAAATGGTCAATGTCTTAAAAGTTTTCATGAACATGAATCACCTGAGCATGAAATTGACATGGTAGATTTTGTCCTTAATCCAATTTAGAACTAAAATCTACATGTTTTAACTTTTATTCATTTTTTGTGTTTGACCCTAGAATTAGCATGTACCTAGCCTTGTCACCTCCCACACGAAATCTTGGCCCATTTGGCCCCGAAAGGCGGTCGGTCGACCGCATGTTGAGGCTTCTCAGTCCGACGTTGCACGGCCTACCTAACCTGACCCGTGGGACGTCCAATCCAGGCTCGGTCGAGCCAAACCTTCCAAAAAGTGGCCGGCTGACTGTGGATTTGGCTCTTCAGCCATGCACGTCGTTCCTGAGTGTTGGACCAACATTCCTATCCTGTTTCTGGCACGATCCAAGTGAAAATAGAGGCGAAGGACGTTGGATTCTTTCTTCTTAACCGCTCCCTCTCCTTCTTGATCTTACCTTGTTCTTCTTCACTACCATTATAAATCCCATCTCCTCTTGCTTCCCTTCTCACCTCCCTTGACCTCACCATGGTTCCACCAAGAAGAAGAGTGATATGGAAAAATTTCTACGTGTTGTTGCCAAAGAAAGCATTACCAACTTAGAAGAAAGGGTTTCTGAGGAGGGAATGGCGAGTCTAGGTCTTGAAGATAGCTTTAATGATCTTTGCATTATCACTAATGCAAAGTTCAAGCACTTATCCACAGCCATTGAGAGAGAGGATCACCTTGCCCCTCCGTCTCCTTAGTCATCCTCTAGAGCCATCGTCACAACTTGCCTCATGGCCCTGATAGAAGAGAGCATGAAGAAATGCTTGTCATTCCTTATGCTAAGGCCATAAGACCTTCTCTCTCCTTCTTCTCCCTTGGATCTCCTTAGCCCTTCATAGCAACATGATACTTAGGCATGATAGTTTATCACTCTTGAATCAATGAACACGTGCCTAATCTATCAATGACAAATGAAACTCTTGGTTCTGCGGGTATCTTACCCTAGCAGAACCCCTGCATTTGATCTACTTCTGTCACTGTTTACAGCATGCTCCGAAACAAGTATGGGGGATGTCGGTCGACACCCCCAACATGTCAAAACACTAGAACAACCACTGAATCATGTTGTACACGTCCATAACACGTTCCACAAAAAAGTTGGACCGAAACAACCACTTCTGTGGATCGGCCTATGCACTTTGGAGGCTAAAATTCAGAAAAGACAAAGCAGAGCAATATTCAGAGCTAAGGGATCTAAATGTAGAGTTTGAAGTGGCCAAACGAACCCAGGGTCGCCCGACCGTGCCTATAGGCCGGCCTCAGGCCCACCAGCCAACCTCCACTCAGCCTCAACATCAATCCTGATTGGTTTGCCACGTCTCCCCCTTTTTTACTCTATGCTTTTCATTTGTTTTACTTATTTTTCTGTTTCAAAATAAAAATGAAATAAAAATAATTTCTTCATGAAAGTAATCACTTAGTTAATTTCCCTTCTAAAAATAAAAAAATATATTTTTAAAAATAATAATAATAATAAATAAATAAATAATAATAATCATAAAATAAAATAAAATTTATTTCTTCATAAAATGAATTGGTTAGTTTATTTCCCTTTTAATATTGAATAAAAACAAGAAGATCGCATTTGAAACTAAAATTTGAAAAGTGACATGATCTATGACGTTCTAAGGGTAAAAGCGTCATAAAGACGAATTCTTGTTGCTAGTGGGAAAATATCTTGATAGGGAACCATATTGACTAAGTTGTTGATTAATGTGATATAGTTCTCGGCTCATGATTCATACCCTATCTATTTAAGATTCTTGGAGATTAACTTTTGAAAATGTCATAAAACCATAATGTCACTACTCCTCTATAGTGAGAAAATTCCTACCATAGTCATACATGCTCGTACATGATATAAGCTTTCTACATAAGCTGCTTGCTTTGTGTTGAGTTTGGTCAAGCTCTGTGACCCTTGTTGAGAGATTTATCATGCTCCCAAGATCAAGATCACATGCACACCACATATACATGTTGCTTCTACACTAGAAGTACGTAAAAACATGCCCTACACTTCCACATAGTTCATACTCCATGCCTTATTAGAATAATCTCTCTCTAGTATAATGCTAGTATATGAGACATAGACTATGTAAAATATCAAGGGGCATAAAAAGTCCCAAGTTTTAGAAAATGATGAGCACATCAAAGCTCATTTCAAAAAAAAGAGAGCATTCCAAAGCTCATAGAAAAATAAAATGATAGCTATGTCTCAAAATAATAAGTTAGGAAAGAGAGATCATATAAAGGAGTTTTTGATCATTTCCCATGTTTCCACACACTTGCACATCTTGATCTAAGAGTATGACATTTCTCTCCTTGGATCCGGAATTTGACTTTACAATACATGCAAGGTAAGTATGCTACATTGTTTATCCCTACCTAAGCTCCACATAAGCCTTTTAGAAGTAGGAAGATAAAAAGAAGGCAAGCTCATTGCGAACACATGGTGGATAAGTACCCATGTAGTTCAGTTTGTGATGAGTGATTTCTCAACACTTGAGCAGTTCAGTTTGAGTGGCTTGATTCTAACCCTTTGCGAAAGCAAATGTGTGCCTGTCTATCGGTTTGTGGTGTGCAGGTGCTATGCCTAGTGACAGTGGTCAATGGCGTGGAGAAGGTCGAGTAAAGGCTTGCCGTGCCGATGGACTGAGAGCGGTGAAGGGCGGAAGCGGGGCTCGGACTGAGGGACCATGGGCGCCGGCGTACTAGCTGTGGTGGCTAGTACTTGGCACCGGCGAGTGAGAGAAGACATGGAGGTAGACCGAGTCGGCCGAGTCAAGACGGTGGACGCGCGAGTCAAGCGGAGGCTCAGGGGACTCGGAGTCTGACCGGGAGAAGACAAGGTGGCTCGCGTCGAGTGGTTTGGTGGTTTGGGCCTCAAAACCATCCGCGTTGGTTTCCAAATTTGGGTCGCAAAACTCGGGGTTCGGTAGTTGAGCCCAAAGCTACCGGTGGTGGGTTTCCTGGGTTTGGGCCTCAAAACCTATGCGGAGCTTCCGAGGAAGCGGGGATGGCATGTGGCGGAATCCTGGAGGTTGCGTCGAGGCGACGGCAACTCCCGGTAGGAAGCGGGGCCGTCCATTCAAATCGAGGGAGATATTTTTCGGAGCTTGGACTGCAATGCTTAGGCTAGGTAGTTCACTCAATGTATCTAGGGGTGTCTTTGGGAAATGGCCAAAGCCCCGTTAAATAGAAAATGAAGGGGTATCCTCATCCTCATCTCTTGCATTACTCTCTCTGCCACCTATTCCTAGGTTTTGCCTTTCCTAGCTTCTTCTTGCTTGAGATCCACCGTGTCACCGGTGTAAGAACTTGTGATTGTTGCGAGGAATCGGAGGTCTTAACCTCCGTAAGCCATGGTGGCTTCGATTTCATGATTGTGTCCCCGGTTTGCTTGTGTTCTTCCCATTTTGCTTTTGCTCTCTCTTTTTCCCGAGATGATTTCTCTTTGTTGAGAGTAGCTTTGCAAAATTGACTTGAACCAAGTTGTTCGTAATCGTGAGGAGCTTCTTTGCACCGATGTATTTCTCCTCAAACCTCACGAGTGCGTAGATCAGGCGATTTCTTTGCGGTGTTCTTCGTTTTCCTCTTTCTCCCCCAAATCTGAGTGTTCTCGTTTATTCTCTCCAAATTGAGCGATGATTTCTTTGGGATAGCTCCCCAACTACACTAGGATCATGCATACAAAGTTTGGTTGCAGTTGGTGATCATTTGGTTGAGTTTTGAGAAGATTTAGCGGAGTGAAAACGATTTTTGCAAGGAACAGTTTTTCTCCTGTGAGCGTCGGACCACTTTGCCTTAAGCTCCGGACCATAGCAAGTGGTCCGGTGGTCTTGAACTTTCTCGTGTCAAGCAGCAAGAGGCGTCGGACCACCCTCTGGACCTCCTAGTTTTTGAGCACTGGACCTTTGACGAGTGGTCCAGTGGCTCTGCTGAGAAACGCTACCACGCGTCGGACCACTCTCCTTGGTCCGACGGGGTGGTCCGGTGGTCTGGTCTGGAGGTCGGTACCTTACTGGATTGACTGGCGAGGGAGCACCGGACCACCTTCCTTGGTCCGGAGGTGGCGTCGGACTAGTCCGGAGCCTCTGGTCCGGAGCTAGGGTGCTCACTGTGTTCTTCTGTCTCGGCGGGTGAAAGCGTCGGACCTGTGCTCCGGACTACTCGCTATAGTCCGGTGGCTCAGCTCCATCTGGTCTGGAGCCTCTGTCTGGTTGCAGTTTTCGCCTATTTTGCCTAGGTTCTGGCCTCTTTTCCCTCGGGGTTGAGAACCTGTGTTTTGGGGTTTCCAGTGATTTTCCTCCACTAGGTTTGGTTTTTGCGAAGAGTGGCCCAAACATTTCGAGAGAAATTTGAGGCTCCCATTCACCCCCCCTCTGGTCGCCGTTCTTGGTCGTTCACTCATGTTATGCCTTGGTAAGGATTCATACACCTTGAGCGATCTAGAGTGCTATATGAGGAGTAAGTTGACTTATGAGATTTCTTTTGAAAAAAATTTATCAAAAACTCCAAGTACTAAAATATGATTTGGGAAGATGACTTTGCCTTGAAGAAAGAACTATTCCATTTCTCAACTTCTCAAGGATATTTGTTAGCCAACACCACATATCCCATTGGTATGACAAAATGTCTTGAGTGAATCTTTATGCTTGCTTTATACTTTGAACAACATAGACTTGTTAGCTTTTAACCTTTACTCGAGGACGAGCAAAGAGGTAAGTATGGGGGATCTTGTTCATGATAATTATGAGATATTTTATCACCATCAAAATACCGTCAACATCCTCATATTCGAAGGAAAAGAAGCATAGTCTGAACTTATTTTACCCAATAACTTGGTTCCACATGTATATGTCCTCTATTTGAATGTAGGCATAAAACGTCATAATTCGAGGCTCAACATGACATATTTCCATGTATGGCAAATGTGCAAAGCCAATACACCATCATGATGGACATTACCTCTAGAAGCCACCTGCAAAAGATGAGCTTGTTTGGCCACAAAAGACGGTCGACCGACCGTACTTTGGGCCCAATCTTGGATAGTAGAATCCACACCTATCAAGGAGGTCCCACGCCAAAGGGGAGGCCCATGGCTCTCTATAGGGGGTCGGCTGACCACCCTATGGGGCCACCAAGGCCTCCCATGTGTCCATGATCCAATCACATCCTCTAGACTGAAGATCCACCCTTGGATCTCCTCTGTGCTTCTTCTCGATGGCTCTAGATCAAAGCACGAGGATACATGGGCCCACAAACTATCTCGGAACAATACCAAACTTATCCAAGGTGCCAATAACATGTGGGCCTTGCTCCACACGAAAGATGGCCAATACTTGCGGTCGGCCGAACGTGGGTATGGGCCCACAGGCCACCCACATGCCCCTTGTGCTGTGGGGACACCTCCTGGGGGAAAGTGGCAGGCCCACCTGCCATTGGGCGGTCGGCCGACTGTGGCAAGGTGCCCAAAAGGTGCACCGACCTCCCCACCGACTTCCTGCATGCATCCATGCACCCACTTGATCTCCCCTGTTGATCTAAGTCGGTTCTAATGATGGTTTGATCCTACGGTGGATGATGGAAGTGACGCGGATCGCTGACGTGGCACTCGGCTCTCCCTCTAGCTATAAATAGACCCCTAGAGCTTCCTATTCATTTCATGCCTCATTGGAGAAACACTACTCCTTAGTCTCTTAGCGGAGCTCTTTAGTAGTGCTATGCTAGTTGGAGGAGAGTGAGGAGCACCTAGAGGAGAGCCGGGCCTATCTGGCATCTTCTCCGAGTTGTTCCTCAGCGGATGCGATTCTCTTATAAGTTCAACACTTGTAAGTGATACATCTGAGTTCTTTATAGTATTTGATATTCTACTTCTGGCATAGCTGTTATACATCTTTTCGCGCTTGTTCATCACTTTACTTTAAGTAGAGTGCTTTAGTCCTTAGCTGGGGTTAAAGTAGTAAGAATAGTGTAGACGTGGTGTCTAGACTAGATCTTGCCTTTGTAAACCGCTTATCGCACGGATTGTTTGTGGATGCTAGTAGAAAGTGACAACTCTATCTAGTATTTGTATTCCACCACGTGTGTAAGATAATTTCTTAAAAGGTAAGGCCTCAATTCAACATGATGGCGCGGTCCGGTTAGAGTTTTTCCCTCTTTCTGATCTATCCCATCGCCTCCTGTAAGAGAAGGGCTGATAAGGCCAGTATAACCAGCTATACCTTGTTAGATATCCTTGCTATATCGAACCTTTCAATCCAGTTATCATAGTCTCCCTTGATCCATCATAGGACATATCCATATTCCTAGTTAACTCACTTCTCGTTCCCTGTGGAAAATACGATACCTGGAATACTCCTGGTGAAGTGCTACAATGGTATAATCTGTGCGCTTGCAGATTTATCCAATAGTCATAAGAAATACCAACATATGTTTTTTTTTGAAAATGGATTTTTCATTTTCTCCCTTTAAACAATTCTCCCCCATGATATATATTTTCAACAATTAATTTCCCCCTTTGTCATCCAATTGACACAAAAAGGTGGGACCAATTATAGATATTCAAGTTTTACTCCCCCTGAGTGTGAGATAGGGTGAAAGATTGTTTTCAACTTTGGTTTGAACTAAGCTACTTGCCCAAGATATTTAATTTGATTTAAACCATAGACAAGCTTGTTCACACATGCTAGGATGGTTATCTTGCCTATGTTGAATTAAGCACTTAGGGTTCATAGACATAGATCAAACTCTAGGATTGCAAGCACATCAACATGTCATATGCTACCACTCGATCATATCAACTCATGGAAGCTATAGTGGCATCAAATAAGCATCAAAGACATTTTATTTTTCATGAATGGGCCTAGAATCATGAGTGATGTTTATATTCTCTACACAAGTCCTAACAATGTATGCATGAATTCTCTCATATCAACTTTTACCTTGCATTGTTGGAGTAGAGGCATGTTATATAAATGGGGGTGCATCAAATCATGTTGGAGAAATCAAGTATGTTCAACTCATTCCTTAGCTTGCAAAACCTCTTTTCATCTAATGGCTTGGTAAAGATGTCGGCCAATTGATCTTCGGTGCCAACACTTGTAATAGAAATGTCCCCTTTCAATTGATGATCTCTAATGAAATGGTGGCCGACATCAATATGCTTTGTTCTTGAGTGTTGAAACGGATTGTTGGTGAGCTTGATTGCACTTTCATTGTCACATAGCAAAGGTACTTGCTTGAATTTGACTCCAAAATCATTCAAAGTAGCTCTCATCCATAGGAATTGTGCACAACAACTCCCCGCACTAATATACTCGGCTTGGGTGGTAAAGAGTGCCACACTATTTTGCTTCTTTGATGACCATGAGACTAGTGATCTTCCAAGCAATTGACAAGTGCTCGATGTGCTTTTCCTTTCTATCTTGCAACCCGCGTAGTCCGAGTCGGAGTATCCAAGTAACTAAAAGTTTGATCCTTTAGGATACCACAACCCAACATTAGGTGTATGCTTCAAATATCTCAATATCCTCTTTGTGGCTTTCAAATGACTCTCTCTTGGAGAAGCTTGAAATCTTGCACACATGCATACACTAAACATGACATCCGGTCTTGATACGGTCACATAGAGTAAGCTCCCAATCATTGATCTATATAGCTTTTGGTCTACCATGTTGCCACTAGCATCCCCATCCAAATTTCCATTTGTTCCCATGGGTGTACTAATAGACTTTGCTTCATCTAGATTGAACTTCTTGAGCATGTCCTTGATGTACTTGCCTTGACTAAAAAAAGTCCCATTCTTCAATTGTTTGACTTGAAGACCAAGGAAGTAACTAAGCTCTCCAAGCATAGACATCTCAAACTCTTTTGCCATCATGTTGCCAAACTCTTCACAAAACTCTTGATTGGTTGACCTGAAGATAATGTCATCCACATAGATTTGCAACACAAATAAGTCCTTCCCAATCTTCTTGGTGAATAGAGTAGTATCAACCTTCCCCATAATGAATCCCTTAGAGAGGAGGAAATCCCTCAACCTCTCATAGGAGCTTGCTTCAAGCCATATAATGCCTTCCTTAGCTTGTACACATGGTTGGGTTTCTTGTCATCTTCAAAACCGGGTGGTTTCTCAACAAATACCAATTCACTGATGTACCCATTGAGAAATGCACTCTTCACATCCATTTGATAGAACTTGATGTTGTGAGCACAAGCATAAGCCAATAGAATCCTTATTGCTTCTAGCCTTGCCACTGGTGCATATGTTTCTCCAAAGTCAAGACCCTCTACTTGAGTGTACCCTTGTACAACTAGTCTTGCTTTGTTTCTCACCACTATTCCACCTTGATCTTGCTTCTTTCTAAAGACCCATCTAGTGCCAATGACATTGTGGTTCTTTGGTCTCTCAACTAGCTCCCAAACTTGATTTCTTGTGAATTTGTTGAGCTCTTCATGCATAGCATTCACCCAATCAATATCTTGCAAAGCCTCTTCAATCTTGGTTGGCTCAATAGATGATACAAAAGAGTAGTGTTCACAAAATGAAGCCAATCTTGATCTTGTTTGTACACCTCTTGTGATATCTCCAATAATATGATCCAAAGGATGGTCCTTTGCAATAGATGTAGGTTGGAGTGTTGGAAGTTGATTGCTTGTACTTGGTTGGTCATTGGATTGAGATGATGAACTAGCCTCTTGTTGATCTTGAGTTGGAGAGGATGAGCTAGCTTGATTTTCACTTAGTTGCTCATTGGATGAAGGATTCACTTGATAGTCACTATCTTGCTCATCATCCACTTGCTTCGGACTAATGTCCCCAATATCCATGTTCTTCATTGCATTGGCCAATGATTCACCTCTCACATCATCATGGTTGATATTCTCATCTTAAGATCCATTTGTTTCATCAAACTCAACATCATGTACCTCCTCAACTATGCCATGAGTAAGATTCCATACTCTATAAGCTTTGCTTGTAGTTGAGTAGCCAAGTAGGAAGCCTTCATCACATTTCTTCTCAATTTTTCTCAATCTGGCACCTTTCTTCAAGATATAGCATTTGCATCCAAATACCCTAAAGTATGCAATATTTGGCTTTCTTCCATTTAATAGCTTATAAGGTGTCTTCTCAAGCATCTTGTGACAATAAAGCCGATTGCTATAATAGCAAGCCGTGTTGATAGCTTTGGCCCAAAAATAATAACTCACATTGTATTCACTAAGCATAGATCTTGCCATATCAATTAATGAGTGTCCTATTCTTCCTCTCAACAAGCCCATTTGATTGAGGTGTATACTTGGCCGAGAATTGATTGTTGATTCCATATTCATCACATAGCTCATCAACTCTTGTGTTCTTGAACTCACTACCATTGTCACGTCTCACTCTTTTGATAGTTGTTTCAAATTCATTTTGGCATCTCTTGACAAAGATTTTGAATGTATCAAAGTTTTCACTCTTGTCACTAAGAAATAATACCCATGAATATCTAGTGAAATCATCAACTATCAAAAAGCCATACTTATTTCCACCAATACTTGTATATGCAGTTGGTCCAAACAAGTCCATGTGTAAGAGCTCAAAAGGTTTGCAAGTACTCATCATGCTCTTACTAGGGTGAGTATTTCCAACTTGTTTCCCGGCTTGACAAGAGCTACATAGCTTATCTTTTTCAAAGACCACATCTTTCAAGCCTCTAACTAGATCATGCTTGACTAGCTTGTTTAGTTGCCTCATTCCAACATGACCAAGCCTTCTATGTAATAACCAACACATGCTAGATTTGGATAGCAAGCAAGTTGACAATTGGGTTTCACTAGCATTGAAGTCAACTAGGTATAGATTCTCATATCTAAATCATTTGAATATCAAGTTAGAGCCATCTACACTTATGATCTCTACATCATCAACTCCTAAGATGCATTTGAAACCAAGATCACAAAGTTGAGCTACAGATAGCAAGTTGAAGTTCAAGCTCTCTACTAGCAACACATTTGATATGCTGATGTCATTTGATATAGCAATCTTACCAAGCCCTTTGACCTTGCCTTTGCCATTGTCACCAAATGTGATAGATTCAATCCCATTGCAATCATTTTGCTTGATAGAGTTGAACATTCTTGAATCTTCGGTCATATGTTGAGTGCACCCACTATCAAGCACCCAATGCCTCCCTCCGGCTTTATAATTGACCTACAAAACAATTCAATTCTTCTTAGGTACCCATACTTGCTTGGGTCCTCCAAAGTTAGTGACTAAGGACTTAGGTACCCAAATAGCTTTATTCTTTGAGCTCTCATTGGGTGCACCCATGAACTTAGCTATCACACCTTTCTTGCCCTTGGTAATCAAATAACTAGAATCAAAGCGAATAGATGCATTTGTAAATTTTATCTTGCTTAGATTTAGTTTGCAATGTAGCTCATCATGCCCTACTTGCTTGCACCTAGAGCAAAACCGACCATTGCTCTTCACAAAGTGAGGCTTTGGAGTTGCAAAGGCCACCTTGCCTCTCTTGGGGGTATAGCCAAGCCCCTCTTTGCAAAGGCAGAACCTTTGGCTACCCAAGAACTTAGGCAAGCGGGCGTCTCCACCATAGGCATTGCCTAATGCTAGAGTAAGCTTACCAACCTCCTTCTTAAGGGTCTCATTCTCAACCATTAGTGAAGCATCACAAGTGAAGTCATCACTAGTATAAGAGGTAGAGTTAGAAGTGCTACAAGAAGGGTTAGTTGGGGTGATGATGATGGGTTCATAGAATGATTCATTGATTATATCACAAGTTATTCCCATGTTATTTGTTGAAACATGCTCTTTCTCCTTTTGCTCAACAAGAGATGAGTGAGCCTTTTCAAGCTTAGAGTGAGCTTTGCCAAGCTTCTCATGGGCTACCTCTAGCCTCTCATGAGAAAGATTGAGCTCATCAAAGGATTGCTTAAGAGCTTGGAGCTCTTTCCGCAATAGTTTGCACTCCTTTCTCTTAATGTCAAAATGAGTCTTAGCATCATCCAACATGTCAATTAATTCATCTTTAGTGGGTTCACCATCATCATCATCACTAGAGTCACACTTATCATCGGATTGTACCTTAGTAGGCCGAGCCATGAAGCATGTTGATAGAGTGTCAAAGAGAGAGATCTTGTTCTTCATAATAATGCTTGCAAGAGCCTTCTTCTTGCTTGATCTCTTCTCATCATCACTTGATTCATTATCATCACTTGAATCACTATCCCAAGTGACAACATATGAGCCTCCCTTATTGCTCTTCTTGAGAAACATCTTGCTCTCTTTCTTTTCTTTCTTCTTGCCCTTCTTCTCATCTTCATTGTCACTATGAAGAGGGAAATCCAAAATGAAGTGATCCTTGCTATTGCACTTGAAACACCTCTTGTCATTGTTCTTGCTCTTGAAGAAGTTCTTCTTCCTTCTAGCTCTATAACCCTTCTTCTTCATGAACTTACCAAATTTCTTGACAAAGAGGGTCATCTCTTCTTCATCATCTTCATCACTATTGATTGAGCATTGATCATTGCTTGATTCATCACACTTTGCTTTGCCCTTAGATGATGATGTGGCTTTGAATGCCACACTCTTCTTCTTGTCTTCCTTCTTATCATCCTTCTTCTCTTTGTTTTCTCTCATCTTGTCCTTGTCATCTCTAAAGGTGTCATTGGTAATCACCTCACTAAGAACATGGTTTGGTGTCATTGTGTCCAATCCACTCCTCACCAATAGAGTGACAAGCATCTCAAATCTTGAGGGAAGGTTCCTCAAAAATTTGAATGAGAAATCCTTGTCTTCCACTTTCTCACCAAGTGACTTGAGGTCATTGACAAGCACCTCAAGCCTATTGAACATCTCAGGCACATTTTCATCTTACTTCATCTTGAAGCTTGCAAACTTCTCCTTCAAGATATAGGCCTTAGATCCCTTCATGGATTGAGTCCATTCATATGACTCTTCTAGATTCTTCCAAGCCTCATGAGCACTCTCCAAGTTTTTGATTTGCTCAAAGACTTCCTTGGAGATTGCCTCATGTATTGCACTCAAGGCAATATCATTGTTTTGGAGCTTCTCCTCTTCGGCCGCGATGGGTGCCTCTTCATTCACCACCTCAAACTTCTTGTCGACCACCAACCATATCTTCCGGTTGATTGATTTGATATAGGTGGTCATCAAGGCCTTCCAATAGCTATAATTTGTGCCATCAAACATACGTGCCCTCTTGGTGTTGTTTATATGAGCCATTTTAACACCATGGGATGTTAAGCCTTTGTAGACGGTGTACTAGCTCCGATACCACTTGAAAGGTCTAAGAATGGATAGAGGGGGGGGGGTGAATAGCCTATTAAAAATTCTACAACAACACTTAGGAAAACTTGTTAGAATAAAACATGGCATAAAGCAAGTTTGCACTAGCACTACTAGGGTCGGCAAGCCACCTATAACAAGTCTAATTATTAGCAAGATATGTCCTAAGTCACACACAAGAGCTAGACAACTAGAGCTACTAGAGGAAACTACACAAGCTAAAGAGCTAGAATCTGTACTTTGCATGTATGAAAGAATGTAATGCAAATCTCAAGATAGGAGGGTTATACCGACATGGAGAGGAGACCAATATGTAGTCAATCAATCACAATAGAAATCCTCGGAGAGAGACAATGAGACACAAGATGAAGGGCCGAGAACGGCGACCAGAGGGGGGGGGGTGAATGGGAGCCTCAAATTTCTCTCGAAATATTCGGGCCACTCTTCCCAAAAACAACCCCAGCAAGCAAGCTTACTCCACCAGCAAGATCACAACCCTAGAGAGGATGACCAAGAGGTACAACAGATCTTTCGGATACCAAAGACTCAAAACCAAGACACCGAAAGTGAGGCTCTCAAACCCTACAGAGAAGAGAAGAGGGCTCACCAAAAAATACTTATGAGAACTGGTCTCACAAGTGTTTCCTCAAGTTCCCTACGTGATTACGAAACCAACGCAACAAACAGTGTGAACACATGGTGGATAAGTACCCATGTATGTTCAGCTTTGATGATGAGTGATTGACCAACACTTGAGCATTTCAGTTGGAGCGGTTATACTAACCTCTTGCGAAAGCATCCGTGTGCCTGTCTATCGACTTGTGGTGTGCAGGTGCTATGCCTAGTGACAGTGGTCAATGGCGTGGAGAAGGTCGAGTAGAGGCTTGCCGTGCCGATGGACTGAGAGCAATGAAGGGCGGAAGCGGGGCTCGGACTGAGGGACCATGGGCGCCGGCGAACTAGCTGTGGTGGCTAGTACTTGGCACCGGTGAGTGAGAGAAGACATGGAGGTAGACCGAGTCGGCCGAGTCAAGACGGTAGACGCACGACTCGAGCGGAGGCTCAGGGGACTCAGAGTCCGACCGGGCGAAGACAAGGTGGCTCGCGTTGAGTGGTTTGGTGGTTTCGGCCTCAAAACCATCAGCATCGGTTTCCGAGTTTGGGTCGCAAAACTCGGGGTTTGGTAGTTGAGCCCAAAGCTACCGGTGGCGGGTTTCCTGGGTTTGGGCCTCAAAACCCAGGCGGAGCTTCCGAGGAAGCTGGGATGGCACGTGGCGGAATCCTGGAGGTCGCGTCGAGGCGACGGCAACTCCCGACAGGAAGCGGGGCCGTCCATTCAAAATGTGGGAGATATTTTCCGGAGCTTGGACTGCAATGCTTAGGCTAGGTAGTTCACTCAATGTATCTAGGGGGTATTTGGGAAATAGCTAAAGCCCGATAAGTAGGGGGTGAAGGGGTATCCCTCATCCTATCTCTTGAACCCTAATCATTTGCCCCAACTCTCTCTCTACCCTCTCTAGTTCATGAGATCCCTAGGTTGCTTTCACGAACCTCTGTAAGAACTCGAATCCTTTGGTGGGAATCGGAGGCCTGACTCTCCGAGTGCCATGGCACAGTTAGTTTCTTGATCGAGTGTCCCCGGTTGCTTGTGTTCTTCGAGTTTTGCTTTTGCTCTCATTTTCCTAAGATGATTTCTCTTTGTTCGGAGTAGCTTTGCAAAATCTGTTTGAACCAAGTTGTTCGTAATCGTGAGGAGCATCTTTGCACCGAAGGAATTCTCCTCAAACCTCACGAGTGCGTAGATCGGGTGAATTCTTTGTTGTGTTCTTTGTTTTGCTCTCTTCTCCCCCAAATCTGAGTGTTCCCTTTTATTCTCTCCAAATTGAGCAATGATTTCTTCGGGATAGCTCCCCAACTGCACTAGGATCATGCCTACAAAGTTTGGTTGCAATTGGTGATAATTTGGTTGAGTTTTGGGAAGATTTCATGGAGAGAAATCTGTTTTCGCGAGGAACAGTTTTCTGCTTGTGAGTGTCGGATGACTTTAGCCTAAGCTTCGGACCACAGCAAGTGGTCCGGTGGTCTTGACTTTTCTCATGTCAAGCAGCAAGGGGCGTCGGACCACCCTCCGGACCTTTCGTCTTTTGAGCTCTGGACCTTTGACGAGTGGTCCGGTGGCTCTGCTGAGGGGATCTGACACGCGTCGAACCACTCGCCTTAGTCCGACGGTGTAGTCCGACGGTCTCATCTGGAAGCTGGGGGCTTACTGTGTTGTTTTGCGCAGAAGCAGGAGTGAGCACCGGACCACCTTCCTTGGTCCGGAGGTATCACCAGACTAGTCCGGAGCATGTCGCCCGGAGGTCTGGTGCTTACTATGTTCGTTCAAAGTTCCGAGGAAGAGAGTCAGACTAAGGCTCCGGACCACTGGTCTATGGTCCGGAGGTCCTGTCAGAGTGGTCCGACGGCTGTTTCTGTTTGTTGTTCTTCTCTGTTTTCCTTGCGGTTTGTTTCTCCAGGTTCGTGGCCAGCTCCGCTGTGTTCCTAGGACATCTCTTAGAACATCCACCCTCTTGTGGGTCGTGAGCCTTGTTCGTGCTTTGGGTCGTGCTTGGGACAAGGGTCAAGATCTTCCGAAAGGAATTTTTATTTGGATCCCATTCACCCCCCCTCTGGTCGCCGTTTCCAGTCCTTCAATTGGTATCAGAGCCGGTTAAGGATCAATCCACCTTACACGGTTCTTGATCCGCGAAGGCGACATGGAGCGAGGTGCTGGTAAACCTCCTTACTTCGATGGAACCAACTTTTCTTATTGGAACGTGCGCATGTCCGCTTACCTCCAAGGGCTTGATACGAAGTTTTGGGAGATTTGTGAGAATGAGAACTACATGGTTCTTGGTGCTCGGATCATCGATCTCCAAGTCTTGGAGAATGCGTCAAACGCAATAGCCCGTATCATTCTCTTCTCTTGTTTGTCTCTTTCGGAGTTTGAGCGGGTTTTGAGTCTCACCACTGCACGGGAGATCTGGCAAACACTCTTGAGATATCATGAGGGCAACCCTCAGATCAAGTCTAAACTCTTTGACACGTACCGTAGAGAGTACGAGAACTTTGCCCAGTTGGTCGGTGAATCTGTTGGTGGGATGTTCACTCGCTTCCAATCTATCGTCAACAAGATGCATACTAATCGAGCCAACTTGCCTTATGATGATCATGAGATGGCTATCAAGCTTTTGCATGCTCTTAATCGGAAGGTATGGGAGATGAAGGTGGCTGCCATTCAGGAGTCACCGGGCTATGATGCCCTAACCGTGGACGAGCTGTTCAACAAGCTCAAGTCCTCGGAGATTGACTACCAGACCAGGGCCAAGCTTGAAAACCCGTTGAAACCATCTATGGCGTTGGTTTCTGGCCCCGGTGGTACGTCTTCTTCCTCCTCTGACCCTTCACACTCCTTGTTTGCTTTGTCTTTGATTTCTATGACAGAGGAGCAAGTGGAGGCTCTTGGAGATGACAAGCTGGCCCTAGTCATCACTAGGTTCTCACGGTTCCACAAAAATCGTTTGAACCGACGACGTGGTGGCTTGGCCAAGGGGTGCTACCATTGCGGTGATGAGGATCACTTCATCGCAAACTGTCCCAAGAAAGCTGCGGGTGACTTCACCAAGCGCAAGGAAAAGCATGAGCACCACTTCGTGGACAAGCACAAGCCCAAGGGCGGCTACCACCGAAGGTCCTCCAAGAAGGTAATCGACAAGGTGAAGGCCAAGCACTGAGCCTTCCTCGCCTCCCTCAGCGACATCGATGCCTCCTCTGACAGAGGTGCTTCTTCAAGCGATGATGAGTCGAAGGGAAAGGTTGAGGACAAGCTCAACGACCTATGCTTCTACACCGACGCGAAGAACGGTGGCTTTTGCACCATGACGATTGAAGAAGGAAAGGTCGGCAAGCGCAAGGATGGACCCCACTACGACTACGACTCTGACACACCCGAGGTATCACCCACTGTCGAGTCCCTCTCTCGAGATTGAGTCTCTGAACGACACCTTGATGAGTCAATATGCATTGCTCAAGCGTGCCGCTTGTGAGAGGAATGACTTCAAGGCGAAGTACCTTAGCGTGCTTCGATTATGCTAAGGTGTCTGTGGTGGTTACCGAGGAGGTAGAGTGTGATTCTTGCGCCATTCACATGTCTAGTCTTGTCACTCTCTAGGACAAGTATGGCACTCTACTTGAGGAGGTCAGTGAGCTGAAGGCTAGGCCTAGCTTACATGGTGTGTGCAAGTCTTGTTTAGGCTTGTGTTCTGAGCTTGCACATAAGGATGCTAGGATCGCTATGTTAGAGAAGGTCAGCTCAGATAGCACTAGAGAGTCGGATCGCTTTGAGGCTTTGGAGCTTGAGATCGCATCGTGCAGACACGACAAGATGTGTACCGAGGAAGAAAACACATACCTTCAGTCCATCTTGAGCTGGGTGTCTTGCCGAGAGCCACAGTTGGGGATGATGCTTAGCCAATGCAAAAGGGCTAGCAGCACGGGAGTAGGCTTTGCTATAGGTGGGAAGGATGATAGCATGTTCGGTAAGATCGGTGAGTGCTGTGGTTTGAGCGAGAATGAGAAACCCACCACAACTCCTAAGCTTACCAAGATCACTCCACCTAAGCCTACCAACCCCTCTGAGTTTCCTATGAGAGGAGGTGTGTTTGAACAGCCACCCAAAACCACTCCATAGAAGCAAGTGTGGATTGCCAAACCGAACCATCTTCGCAACCCACTTGACACAATGCGAGACATCTCTAGTGATCCCCTCCCTAAGAAAGCTAGAGCCACCCAACCCAACAAGAGAGTGCCTACCAAGAGTGCGGTAAGGTACCATTGTGAGTATTTTGAGCAGGATGGGCATTTGGCTGAGTTTTGCTATAGGAGGAAGAGAGATGATCGGAGGCAGTTTGACTTGAACAACCGGGACATGTACCACCCACCAGTTGGGGTGCGTGAACCGGAAGTTCGAAGGCGCACTACTAGGCCTAGAGGTACAATACCTCAAGGTGCTAGGCCTCAGGAGGCTAGACCACATGGTGGTTGTGCCCGGCGGGGTACCGGTCATGACCCATACGACTATGGGCCTCGTGGCGGTGGCTTCACTCCTCCCTTCTCTAGCGGACCACGTTTTCCCTATCGTGGTGATCGTTATCCCTCTGTGGGGCATGAGATGTTTGGTTTTTCTCCTAACCCATTCTTTGGGCAAATGGGACAACACTGGTATCCTTCATAGTTTACTAACCCAGTGTTACACCGTTTGCTCACCCTATGTCTTTTTATTGATGTAGGAAGGAGGATTGGAGGAGATTTGGCTTGTGGATTCTGGATGCTCACGCCATATGACTAGAAGTGCCAAGTGGTTCTCCAGCCTCGACCCCGTGCACCACACCGAGTATATCACACTCGGGGACAAGAGTAAACGTAAGGTTATCTCCCGAGAGTCGATCCGAGTCAACTCTTCTTTTGTGGTCAAGGATGTTGCTTTGATTGCGAATTTGCATTTTAACCTTCTTTCGGTTTCGCAACTCCTTGATGACGGTGTTGACACTGTTTTTTGGCACGTCAATATGATCTAAGGATTGTGCCGATCGGCAAGAGGCTGGTTGCTGTTCTTTATCGGCATTGGGATATCACTGGTCAGATTGCCGATAAAGGCAAGAATGTTGCTGATGAAGACAGACTTGTTGCCGATGGAGGCAGGAGGGCACTGTTGATGAAGGCAAAGGTCAGCTTGCCGATGAGAGTAGAGAAGTTGTTGCCGATGAAGATAAGGAAGCATTACCGATGAGAGCTAAAGGCTGTTGCCAATGAATGGTAGATGCTGCCGATGGAAGCAGGATGATGTGGCTAGTGTCAGCGGAGAGTTACCGATGGCAATAGAAGGAGGTTGCAGATTGAAAGAAGTCTGCCGATGGAAAGTTTCATCGAAGAGAAGACATAAGGAAACTGGTGATCTTATACCAGTATTATTATAGAAGTTTGAGTCTGACTCTTGCACGAGTCGTTTTATTTCCTTAATAGTAGAAGAGTCTGTTTAGGAAAAGATTGTTATTGTTTGGGTCCGACTCTTGCACGAGTCAGTTATTTCCCTAAGAATAGGAGTTTTGTTTAGGAAGGTACAAGTTGTATCCGTGTACAACTCCCCATACGGGAGTATAAATATGTGTCCAAGAGCCACGTGAAAAATATATCCAAGCATATCAAACATATCAATTACTTTTTATCTTATTTACCTTTCCAGCAATTTATCTTTACCGCATTAGGTATTAGTTTATCTACGAGTTCTTCAAGTTTCGACGGGCTACATCTCATCCACCTCCGTCAACCCTTGCAAGTTCCGCGTTTTGAGTTATCTGAGCCTTGACGTCCGGGCGCATCGCTGTCGTCTCGTTCAGCTCTACTCTAGTTATCCTGATCAGGTTTGAGCCTTGACATCTGGGCGCATCGCCGTTGTCTAGTTCAGATCTTGTTCTGTTTATCGTCCTTGTCGATTAACTGGTCAAATCGACTGGCACGCCCTCGGATATCGAATTCGGGTATAAGCCCGAGGTGTTCGCAGATCCTGACGCTTTTTGTGTCAACAGACGGTTTTGAGGTGAGCTTTAAGCCAAACCTCTCTCAGATTTTGGACTCTCATGGTGAGCTTGTTTACCGGATTTTACCCTTCGGGAGGGTTTTTCATGCGGATTTTACTATCTCTTCCGGACCTTCTCGTTGTCTTCGTGCCGGTTCTTCATCCGAGATTTGGAAGTGGCATAGGAGATTGAGACATCTTAGCTTTGACTTGCTTGCAAGGGTTAGCTTGATGGACCTTATCTAAGGATTGCCAAAGCTGATGTTCGAGAAGGATTTGATTTGCCATCCTTGTAGGCATGGCAAGATGGTTGTCGTTTCCCATCCTCCTGTGACTAAGGTCATGACCACTCGACCCGGCGAGCTCTTACACATGGACACAGTTGGTCCAGCTCGGGTCAGGTCAGAAGGAGGGAAGTGGTATGTGGTTGTAGTCGTGGATGACTACTCGAGATAATCTTGGGTGTTCTTTTTGGAGAGTAAGGATGAGGCTTTTCCTTTGGTTCGAGATCTGAGTTTGAGATTGCAAAATGATCTACCTAAGAATGCCATGAGAGCTATCCGCAGTGACAATGGCAGAATTCAAAAATGCTCACTTTGCATCTCTTTGCTCTTCCTTGGGACTCGACCATCAGTTTTCCTCACCTCACACTTCCCAGCAGAACGGTGTTGTTGAGCGCAAGAATTGGACCCTTGTTGAGATGGCTAGGACGATGCTCGATGAGCATAGGACTCCTAGGCGGTATTGGGCCGAAACACTCAGTTCTGCTTGCTATGTTTCCAATCGCATTTTCCTCCGAGCTTTCAAGAAAAAGACTTCTTATGAGCTGCAATTTGGGAGACCACCCAAGGTAAGTCACCTATGGGTGTTTGGGTGCAGGTGCTTCATCCTCAAAAAGGGCAGTAAGGTGGACAAATTTGAGTCATGGTCTTCTGACGGTATCTTTCTTGGTTATTCTACTCACTCTCGTGCTTATCGTGCCCTTAACCTTGAGACTAACCGAGTGATGGAGACTTGTGAGATTACCTTCGATGAGACTATGCCCTGTGTTTCCACCGCTTTTGAGCTTGCAGGTGATGATGAGGTGAACACTAGCATCTTTGTGGAGGATGTAACACCCTAAATTTTGCCTTCTCAAGAATAGTAATAAATTGAGCTTTTATTCATGAAAGTATAGGAGAAAGTAAAACTTTTTGGAATAAAAGAAATTCACATAGAGCTTAATAACATGGTTGTTGCATTCATGCTGAACTCTGTGGATTTTGGTTGAGTGTAGGGATAGGTTGGGTGAATTCAAATTCAATCTGAATTTGAATTTGAGTTATTTTTCAAAAGCAAAATAAAAGAAAAAGGTTTTCTTTCTCTCTCCCTCCCTCTCTCTTGCTTCTGGCCCAGCCCCCAGAACCAGCCCAACCCCCCTCCCCTCTCACCCGACCCTCACCTCGCCCCCTCGGCCCATCTAGCCGGCCCATCAGGCCCCACGCCTCAACCGCAACCCTCCCTCTCTCTCTCATTAACCCGTGGGACCCCCTTGTCGGCGCCAACCTGAACACCACGCCGCTCACCCCTCTCTCTCTCTACGCAGCGGGCCTGGTATGTCGGCGCCTTCACCTGCAACCGCACACACGCACCTGTTCCCTCTTTCTCTCTCTGTGCTGTGGACACAGTTCGTCAACGCCAATTGGAAGGCTCCCACTCTCCTTCCCTCTCTCTGACCGTGGACTCTGCCTGTCACCCCCTTCCCCCTCCCTTCCTTCCTCGGCACGCCGGTGATGCCGCCTAGCATCACGGCCGCTCCTCCCTTCACTCCGATGGAAGGCAAGATGCCAGGCCATCAAGGCCGCCTTGACGCTGCGGTTACCGGCCCCGTGATCACCGCCCCCGCTCACCCTATAAAGCCTCCGCAGAGGTCCTCCCCCTCCCCTGTTTCGCCCTCTATTCGCTGTCGTCCGCACTCACATCTGCCTTGCCCGCGTTCACGCCGTCCCGGAACCCAACACCGCCGCCTAGCACGCTTGGAGCTTCGCCTCGGTCTTCTGAAGCCGTAACGCTCCTCGCGTCTCCCTTTCACCCCGTGTACCGCCATAACCGTGCTCACCGACGCCTTCTCTATCACAGATCTCCGCCGGACATCGCCAGGGCTTGTGGAACCACCCCGGACCCCGCGAACCTCTCCATCGAACCCGAGGTGACTCCCCCTATCTTATCGAACCCTCGCGCGGTCTAATTAGGTGTTGTAGACGCCTTTCCGATGCACACAGAGGCCGCCGACCATGGCGCCGCCGCGAACGCACCGTTTCGGTGAGCCATCGCTTCAACGAAGCTCACACACGCACTCGCCACGTCACACGGAGTCTCCCCGTATACTTGGCTGTAGCCGAGGTGGTCGGAAACGCCCTCTCGGTGTTCTCCGGCGAGCTCACCCAGCCGGCGTCCATGGCGCCGCTGTTGTCTCCCTGTGCCGCGGTGAGGGGAACCTTCTCATTTGTTTTCCACCTTTGGATCCACTCTGAAGGGCCAGGTTTAAATCCCCCCTTGAACTAGTATGCACCGGACCATGGACCGAGTCCATCGCGTCTACGCGCCCACGCTGTGGACCGCGCCAACCGCACTGCGCCATGTGGCACCACATGTCAGCACGACGTCAGCCCTGCGTCAGCAGTGACACAGTCAAACCGACAGCTCCTGTAACCTTTGTAGAAAAGCCCCTATGTTTCCCACAAAACAACCCGCAGTCCACCTCAGTTCAAATTCCTTTAAAATCAGTCCTGTTTCTTTGAATCTAGCCCCTGACCTTTTTGTATAATTGAACCCGCACTCCAGTGCTCTTTTTCTTTTCTGTTTTATTTATTTAACATCCGAAAATGAGTTCCTTTTATATACAGATTTGCCATCCAAATTCAAAAGCTTATAACTTCGTTGTTTTAACTCCGATTTGATCCAAACAAATTGCGTTAGATTTGTAAAATTATAATCTACAGTTTAGAGAACTTTAAACCTATGTTAATAGCTTTGTTAATTCTTGGTTAACATTAACTTGATTAAAGACTATGCAATTTGCTTTATAAATAAAATATGAATAACCTTTTAGGTTTCAATTTAGGTTTCAAATCCAAATATGAGTTTGACTTAATCCAACTTAGGTATTTCTATGAAGTACCTTATCCATCCTTTTACATAACTAAAACTAATGAAGCTCGAAGTTCACTTTTTGAAAGCTAATCTTCCGTTATTCTATCTTGATCATCGTAGCTTCGTGTAGCGTGTTCTTTGCGACTTTGTGATCGTAGCAACGCGTAGTTTCTCTTTAAATCCTTTTCATTGATTGGTGTATTGTTCTAAATATATATGTTTGTATGCTATGTATGTTTGATCAGGTGTTTGAGTGGTGTTGTAATCTTGTCCAATCGGTGAGTGTTACGTTGGTGATCAAGAAGAAGTTAATGTTTGAGAATCAGTTGAAGAAGGATCTAAGTTAAAGGCAAGTATAGCATGGGACTCTCCTTGTTACCTATAAACTTTAATATCACTTAATTCATATGCATGTGTCTACCTTGTTAACCCTAAGGACTTTCCTAGATATTTGATATCCTGTACCTTGTCACCTTTTGGGATGCATATGGGTAGTTTGTGCTAGTGCTCTTAAAGAATAACCATGATCTTGTAACTTGATTAATGATATATGCAATGATGATAAAATATGACTTTTTAGCAACATGGACTATAGGTGGAACATCAGGAACTCACACTGTGTTCTCACTCATAGGGGTATCTCTGTAAGCGGCCACCCAGGAAAACCGTGCTACCCGGAGTGTTATATGGCTCTGACTTTAATTCAGTACCTAGTATGTCTCTAGCTTGTTAGAGGTTACCATTTATTGGCGCATGAGGGGAGGGTCGAGTGATGTTTGGCGCTTTTCCTGTCATGGAGGCGTACATGGTGCATCGTCACATGTGATGTCACTTGAAGGAGAATATCCATGCATACTTGACATTAGCCTCGCGGCCCTAACTGGTTAGAGTATGCTAGCGAAAGGTTATGTAGTGAAACCCTGCCAAACCTCCTAGGTAGAGGTTCGTGGGTCTGGCTCAACCCGGCAAATGGGAATCACAGCTTGGGGGTAAAGTTGTACAACCTCTGCAGAGTGTAAAACTATCATGATAGCCGTGCTCGCGGTTACGAGCGGTCTGGATCCTTCACATTGTGATGTCCTTATGTCATGGTTCATCAGATGTTATTTTGGCATTGATTAATATTATTTGTTCATATACACATTATATCTTGTTCACATGATCATGTGGTTATTTGGGCTTATGAAGAATTTGATGCTACTCAATTGCTAAAACTTGACTTACTAAAAGAAAATGCAGTTAAACCCGTGTCTATCCTATTTGAGCCTCATAAACCCCATAGTTATACTTGCTGAGCATGGTGAGCTGACGCTTGTTGTCATCACCTTTAAAAATCCCGGATGGGTACCAGATTGCAAGAGTTGGAAGATAGGCTTGTGGTCAACCAGTTAGTCGGTCCCTGTGGAGTTGGAGTCTCCACCCAAAGATCAGAGTGATCGTTCCGCTGTTTGCTGCTTAAGGTTATCCTTTATGACCTATATGTTATATATTTTAGGTATTGTCTTTTGATATTACCTTGTTTTGTGACTATATGTGAGAGTTGACTTCCTGGGCTCACATATAGTGTATATCTGGTTTTTTTTCTTAAAACCGGGTGTTACAGAGGAGGAGCAGGACGATGCCGATTGGGGTGATCCCGAGCCGACTCCACCGGCTGCCCCCGTCGACCCTGCGACGTCTACTTCGGCTCACGGCCCCAACCCGACTACTTCCTCTACATGAGGGCCATTCGAGCAGCTTCCTTAGTCAGTGCCCGTTGCACCTGAGGGAGCTCCAGCTGCTGTCGAAGGGGAGGACCTTCGTCCAGGCAGGCTCCCCGCCACATCCAGCGGCAGCACCCACCAGAGAACATCATCGGCGACATCGACCGTCGAGTCACGCGGTCTAGGTCCTATCTCTCCCACTTTTCTCATTCGGCTTTTGTCGCGTCTTTTGAGCCCCGAGGTGTTGGACACGCTTTGATGGATTCGGATTGGTTAATGCCATGCATGAGGAGTTAGAAAACTTTGAGCGAAACCGCATTTGGGTCTTAGTTCCTCCACCACCTAGTTGCCACCCCATAGGTAACACATGGGTTTTCAAAAATAAACAAAGTGAGGATGGGGTGGTAGTGCGCAACAAGGCTAGGTTGGTAGCTCAAGGCTTTTGTTAAAAGGAGGGAATAGACTATGAGGAAACCTTTGCTCTCATAGCTCATTTAGAAGCCATTAGAATCCTTCTAGCTTTCGTGGCTTCTAAGGGTTTTAAACTTTTTTCAAATGGATGTTAAAAGTGCTTTCTTAAACGGCTACATAGAGGAGGAAGTTTATGTTAAACAACCTCCCAGTTTTGAAAATCCCAAGTTTCCAAACCATGTTTTTAAACTTCACAAAGCTTTGTATGGTTTGAAACAAGCATCTAGAGCATGGTATGATAGATTGCGAACCTTCTTGCTTGCTAAGGGTTTTAAAATGGGATATGTAGATAAAACGTTGTTTCTCCTCAAGCAAGGCAAAGACACTCTCCTTGTCCAAATTTACGTGGATGATATAATCTTTGGTGGTTCTTCTCATGATCTTGTTGCCAAGTTTGCAAATCTTATGAGCAGGGAATTTGAGATGAGCATGATGGGAGAGTTGACTTTCTTTCTCGGGTTGCAAATCAAGCAAACCTAGGAAGGGACGTTTGTGCACCAAGGCAAGTACACAAAGGATATTTTGAAGAAGTTTGACATGGGCGAGGCAAAGTCCCTCTCGATGCATATGTCAACTACTACTGCCTTGGATGCGGACGAGGAAGGAGAGGCGGTGCACAAGACCGAGTACCGAAGCATGATCGGGTCGCTTATGTATTTGACGGCGACCCGACCGGACATTCAGTTCATCGTCTGCCTGTGTGCTCGCTTTCAGGCGTCCCCACGGACTTCACACAAGCAGGCGGTAAAACACATCATGAGGTACCTGCGATTCACTCCCAAATTTGGTCTTTGGTTTTCCAAATCTTCCTCTCTTGTGCTTTGTGGTTATTCTGATGCCGACTTTGTCGGTTGTCGTCTTGATCGGAAGTCCACTTCTGGGACTTGCCAGTTTCTCGGGTCTTCTTTGATTTCTTGGTCTTCTCGCAAGCAGTCTAGCGTGGCACAGTCGACGTGCGAAGATGAGTACGTTGCCGCGGCTAGTTGTTGCTCGCAGCTGATTTGGATGATTGCCACTTTGAAAGATTTTGGTCTTGTGCTTACTAAGGTGCCTCTGCTTTGCGATAACACGAGTGCAATTAGTGTGGCCAAAAATCTCGTGCTTCATTCAAAGACCAAGCACATTGAGGTCCGATTTCATTTCTTGCGAGATCATTACGAGAAAGGCGACATTGACCTCCGGCATGTCAAGACCCACAACCAGCTTGCGGATAATCTTACAAAGCCTTTGGATCAAGCTGTGTTTTCTCGCCTTCGGGGTGAGTTGGGTGTTTGCTTTCCTTTTTAGAGGAGGAAAGTTTTGTGTATCTTAGTTCTTTTTGGTTCTTTTTGTCTTTTCTTTGTCCTTCTTCTCAATTGGTGTATTGTTAGTGTAAGTTGGTGTGATTGCATTGTGCATCTCATTTGCATTTGTGACATAGTTCATTTTAAGCTTCATACTTATAGCTGATATAATGAATCTATGCTCTGTTTGAGGTGCTTTATGTGTCTATGGTGTTACCTAACTTAGACTATTTTTGATCTATAGACATGCAATAGAGCTAAGTTAGAAAAGCTTTAAAACTGGTTTTAATTCCTGATGTCACCTCTGAAATGACACTAGCATGTGTAGGCTTTTGAAGATCCTTCTTGGCTGCCTTGTATATAGTTTGTAACTATAGCTCTTCATTGTTTCATTCACTACTTTTGAGCACCATGATTAATATCTAAAATGAAATTGCTCTCTGTTTTGTGAATTGGAAAGATCGAGTTGGTTCTGCATTGTGAGCACTTCACCGTGTGTTCGAGACTGCTTCCCATATGGGTCTATACTTGAGCGGTGTCGTGTATGACCAAAACCGGTGTGTCAAGTCCTTTGATTTCGCCCGGTTGGTAAGCAATGGCATCACTTTGCTTACAACCACTCGCATACAACTTAAATGTGCCTAAAACTGAAAATTGGCTGTAAAACTCTTAAATTTGGAAAATTCATTTAGTTGGGTCATTGGCTTGTTGTATGAACTTTGCTAAGGGATAGTTTTACTTGCTATACATAAGATTGCTTTGAGATAGATCCTATCTTGTTTGCCATGTCTAGTTGTTTCTAAGAGGTGATACCCGTTCCTTGCTCTCACATGTAATGCTCTCTAAAATAGCTTCTAAAGTGATCTTAAGCTCAACTTGAGTCTTCGTTGGGCACGTAGAGCTTTTCCTATTCTCACAGGATCACATCACTTAGAGCATTTATTCATTGCTTAGCTCTAAGTCTGAAGCTTTTGCACTCATTTTGCATATCATGGCATTTGTGGCCGGATCTTGAGTTTTGAGCTTTGATGAGCTACATGTGTCAACAAGGGGGAGAAGACTGTGCATTTCATTCATACTTAACCAAGGGGGAGAAGACATTGCATTTTCATACTTGCATTAGTCAAGGGGGAGAAATTGGATTTTGTTGCCTTTTGAGCTTTGGTCCTTCACTTGGTATCTCAATTGTCTCAATTGGTATCTCTTTTGTGTACTTAGCTCCTTTCACCCTTCTTGGTACCTTGAGTGTGCATGTTCCTAGGGGAGCTTTTGCTAGATGTGTTGAGCCTTTGCCTCTTCTGGAGGGTCTAGCTTGCCTTGATGGATTTGACAGGTTTCAATTGGCCTCTTGAGCTTCATGTGCTTCAATTGGTATCTTGTGCCTCCCTTGGGGTTTCAATTGGTTTCTTGAGCTTTGGAAGGCTTCAATTGGTATCTTGACTTGCTAGCGGTGTTGAGCCCATTTTTCTGCCTCTTCTCGAGGGCTATCTTTGATTTACTTGGTTGCATCGAGCCGTTGCCCATGTCTATGGGAACCAAGTTTTGGACTCATTTTGCTTCTCTCAAGTGACCCTATTTTGGCTTTCTTAGCTTTTGGTCATTTGGAGAGCTTTTCCTTGTGGCTCAAATCTGAAATGCACATGTGTTGACAATGCACTCATTAAGGGGGAGATTGCAAACACATGGTGGATAAGTACCCATGTATGTTTAGCTTTGATGATGAGTGATTGACCAACACTTGAGCGTTTCAGTTTGAGCGGTTATACTAACCTCTTGCGAAAGCATGTGTGTGCCTGTCTATCGGCTTGTGGTGTGAAGGTGCTATGCCTAGTGACAGTGGTCAATGGCATGGAGAAGGTCGAGTAGAGGCTTGCCGTGCCGATGGACTGAGAGCGGTGAAGGGCAGAAGCGGGGCTCGGACTGAGGGACCATGGGCGCCAACAGACTAGCTGTGGTGGCTAGTACATGGCACCGGCGAGTGCGAGAAGACATGGAGGTAGACCGAGTCGGCCGAGTCAAGACGGTGGACGCGCGAGTCGAGCGGAGGCTCAGGGGACTCGGAGTCCGACCGGGCGAAGACAAGGTGGAACGCGTCGAGTGGTTTGGTGGTTTGGGCCTCAAAACCATCCGTGTCGGTTTTCGAGTTTGGGACGCAAAACTCAGGGTTCGGTAGTTGAGCCCAAAGCTACCGGTGGCGGGTTTCCTGGGTTTGGGCCTCAAAACCCGGGCGGAGCTTCTGAGGAAGCGGGGTGGCACGTGGCGGAATCCTGGAGGTTGCGTCGAGGCGACAGCAACTCCCAGCAGGAAGCGGGGCCGTCCATTCAAAATGTAGGAGATATTTTCCAGAGCTTGGACTGCAATGCTTAGGCTAGGTAGTTCACTCAATGTATCTAGGGGGGTCTTTGGGAAATAGCCAAAGCCCGATAAGTAGGGGGTGAAGGGGTATCCCTCATCCTATCTCTTGAACCTTAATCATTTGCCCCAACTCTGTCTCTCTCTACCCTCTCTAGTTCATGAGATCCCTAGGTTGCTTTCACCAACCTCTGTAAGAACTCAAATCTTTAGCTGGGAATCAGAGGCCCGACTCTTCGAGTGCCATGGCACGGTTAGTTTCTTGATCGAGTCTCCCCGGTTGCTTGTGTTCTTCACGTTTTGCTTTTGCTCTCTCTTTTTCCTGAGATGATTTCTCTTTGTTGGGTGTAATTTTGCAAAATCCGTTTGAACCAAGTTGTTCGTAATCATGAGAAGCATCTTTGCACCGAAGGAATTCTCCTCAAACCTCATGAGTGCGTAGATCGGGCGAATTATTTGTGGCGTTCTTCGTTTTGCTCTCTTCTCCCCCAAATCTGAGTGTTCCCTTTTATTCTCTCCAAATTGAGTGATGATTTCTTCGGGATAGCTCCCCAACTGCACTAGGATCATGCCTACAAAGTTTGGTTGCAGTTGGTGATAATTTGGTTGAGTTTTGGGAAGATTTGGTGGACAGAAATCTGTTTTCACGAGGAACAGTTTTGTGCTTGTGAGCGTCGGATGACTTTACCCTAAGCTCCGGACCATAGCAAGTGGTCCAGTGGTCTTGAATTTTCTAGTGTCAAGCAGCAAGGGACGTCGGACCACCCTCCGGACCTTTCGGCATCGGACCACTCGCCTTAGTCCGACAGTGTAGTCCGACGGTCTCGTCTGGAGGCTGGGGGCTTACTGTGTTGTTTTGCGCAGAAGCAGGAGTGAGCACCGGACCACCTTCCTTGGTCCGGAGGTATCACTGGACTAGTCCGGAGCAGGTCGTCCGGAGGTCTGGTGCTTACTGTGTTCGTTCGAAGATCCGAGGAAGAGCGTCGGACCAAGGCTCCGGACCACTGGTCTATGGTCCGGAGGTCCTGTCAGAGTGGTCTGATGGCTGTTTCTGTTTGCTGTTCTTCTTCGTTTTCCTTGCGGTTTGTTTCTCCGGGTTCGTGGCTAGCTCCATTGTGTTCCTAGAACATCCACCCTCTTGTGGGTCGTGAGCCTAGTTCGTGCTTTGGGTCGTGCTTGGGACAAGGGTCAAGATCTTTCGAAAGGAATTTTTATTTGGCTCCCATTCACCCCCCTCTGGTCGTCGTTTCCGGTCCTTCAAACGGAATTCAATTCGGAGTCTGGACGGGGGAGAAACGAGCTCAGTACTACTTCTGTCAGAGTGGTCCGATGGTACCACAGGACCAATGCATGTAGTCCGGTGGTATGGTCCGGAGCACCTTAGGACCACTCTCTATGGTCCAGTGTTATGGTCCGGAGGGTGGTCCGACGGAAAAATCAGCCAGCACTGTACACACCCGAGCTCCGGACTAGTGGTCCGACGGTACCATAGGACCAATGCAAGTGGTCCGGTGGTATGGTCCGATGCTAGGGGCTGTACTGCTTGCTTTCGGCCAGACCACAGGACCACTCGGCTATGGTCCGGAGCCTGTTCAAGGTAGTCCGATGCCTGGTCCGACGCTCACGAACTAAGCCCAGAAACCCGCGAAAAAACGATTTCACTCCACCAAATCTTCCCAAAACTCAACCAAATGAACTCCAACTGCAACCAAACTTTGTAGGCATGATCCTTGTACAGTTGGGGAGCTATCCCAAAGAAAAAATCGCTCAATTTAGCTTAGAGCAACGGAGGGAGAAGAGACTTGGGGAAAAGCTCAACAACGAAGAACACCGCAAAGAAATCGCCCGATCTATGTACTCATGAAGTTTGAGGAGAAACATTCAATGCAAAGATCCTCCTCACGATTACGAACAACTTGGTTCAAACGGAATTGCAAGAGCTACTCCCTACAAAGAGATTTCATCTCGGGAACAAAGAGGGAGCAAAAGCAAAACGCGAAGAACATAATCAAAACGAGAGACGCGATCAAGTAATCAAAGCCGCCATGGCTTACGAAGGGTAAGGCCTCCGATACCCACCGAAAAACAAAGTGCAAATCCTTACAAAGGTTGGAGAGATCAACCTAGAGACCTCATGAACTAGAGAGAGGTTAGAGAGAGAGAGTTGGGGCAAATGAATGGTGTTCAAGAGGTGTGATGAGGGATACCCCTTCACCCCCTACTTATCAGGCTTTGGCTATTTCCCCAAGACCCCCCCCCCTAGATACATTAAGTGAACTACCTAGCCTAAGCATTGCAGTCCAAGCTCCGGAAAATATCTCCCGCATTTTGAATGGACGACCCCGCTTCCTGCCAGGAGTTGTCGTCGCCTCGATGCAACCTCCAGGATTCTGCCATGTGCCATCCCCTCTTCCTCAGAAGCTCCGCCTAGGTTTTGAGGCCCAAACCTAGGAAACCCGCCACCGGTAGCTTTGGGCTCAACTACTGAACCACGAGTTTTGAGGCCCAAACTCAGAAACCGACGCGGATGGTTTTGAGGCCCAAACCACCAAACCACTCGACTCGAGCCACCTTGTCCTCGCTCAGTGGGACTCCGAGTCCCCTGAGCCTCCGCTCGACTCGCGCGTCCACCGACTTGACTCGGTCGACTCGGTCTACCTCCATTTCTTCTCGCACTCGCCGGTGCCAAGCACTAGCCACCACAGCAAGTCCGCCGGCGCCCATGGTCCCTCAGTCTGAGCCCCGCTTCCGCCCTTCACTGCTCTCAGTCCATCGGCATGGCAAGCCTCTACTCGACCTTCTCCACACCACTAACCACTGTCACTAGGCATAGTACCTGCACACCACAAGCCGATAGACTGGCACACACTTTCTTTCGCAAGGATTAGAAGTAAGCCATTCAAACTGAACCGCTCAAATGTTGGGCAATCACTCATCACAAAACTGAACATCATGGGTACTTATCCAGCATGTGTTTGCAATCTCCCCCTTGATGAGTGCATTGTCAACACAAGTGCATTTCGAATTTGAGCCACAAGGTAAAGCTCTCCAAATGACCAAAAATCTAAGAAAGCAAAAAGCGGGGTCACTTGATAGATGCAAAACGAGTCCAAAACTTGGTTCCCAAAGACATGGGCAACGGCTCGACGCAACCAAGCAAAACAAAAATAGCCGTCAAGAAGAGGCACAAAACAGGCTCAACACCGCTAGCAAGCCAAGATACCAATCACAGCTCTCAAATCTCAGAACATGAATTGAAACACTAAGGGAGATCAAGAGATACCAATTAAAACACCTTAATGCTCAAGAAGCCATCAAAACCTGTCGAAGCCAACAAAGCAAGCTAGACCCTCCAGAAGAGGCAAAGGCTCAACACATCTAGCAAAAGCTCCCCCGGCCTGGGAACAAGCACACTCAAGATGCCAAGAAAGGGGTGAAAAGAGTCAAGAACGCAAAAGAGATACCAATTGAAGGACCAATGCTCAAAAGGCCACAAATTCCAATTTCTCCCCCTTGACTAATGCAAGTATGAAAATGCACCAAATTCTCCCTCTTGGTTGAATATGAATGAAATGCACATTTCTCCCCCTTGGTGACACACGCAGCTCATCAAAGCTCAAAACTCAAGATCCGACCACAAATGCCATGATACGCAAAATGAGTGCAAAAGCTTCATACATAGAGCTAAGACAATGAATAGATGCTCTAAGTGATGTGATCGTGTGAGAATAGGAAAATCTCTACGTGCCCAACAAAGACTCAAGTTGAGCTTAAGATCACTTTAGAAGTTATTTTAGAGGGGTCTGGATCAGGTGAAAACCACGTTCCTGTCCAAACTTTGGAAACTAGCGATCTAGATCACAGGCTGCGCATCCGATGGCTAGAGATGGAGGTGGGGCTTTTTTGCACTTAACTACCCGCCCCAGCACTGCTAATCATGTTACTTTGCAAATCACCCCCAAGCAAATAGGTCTGTGTCGTTTCGTTTTTTCTCGGCGGCGGCGGCCACGAACTGTTCGGCAGGCAGGACGAGGATGGCGTGACCACTTCCTTGCTCCCAGATTCACTAGACGCTGATTCGCTAGACGCCGACGCGAAGATGAATCAGGACCACACTAATCTGAATTACGTGAGTATTCTCTTGTTCTTACGTGAGTCCAGCATGGAATTGTTAGCTTGTTCATGTCATACGATGCTCATCTCACGTGAGCCTATAGGTGGAGGAGACTCGTCAAGAGTTGCGTTGTTAGTCTATGCCGCCGCTGCCATGCATGGAGTCTGGCGTGCGTGATGTTGCCGTTGATAACGTCGTCGCCATTGATGTCGTCATCGTCGTTGATCCCGTCTCCGTCGAGGCCGCTGCCATGGATCAGGCTGTTGATACCGTCGTCGTCGTTGGTCCCGTTTCCACGGCGGTGAGGCGACAGCGTCGATCCGGCTAGGTTGGGCGAGAGGCGTAGCCAGCCGTCCAGGGAACGGCGGCGCTTGAGAGCGGCAAGGCGGAGGGCACCCCTCGGCGAGTTGCGGTAATGCATCGGGATCTCGCCGCCGAACAGTATAGATTCCGCCGCCACCGCCCCACGGACAGACGGGTACGACAGAAACGAATCGTCAGAAACAAAATGACGCGTACGTCCGTGTCCTGCAATTAGGGGAGGGGTTCTTTTCAAAACAATGTGATTAGGCGGGCGTTTAAGTGCATAATGTGATGGAACCTCCACTGCAGCCATCGGATGGCTAGCCGATGGCCTAGATCACTGGTTTCCAAAGTTTTCACAGCATCTTGGTTTGCACCTGATCCAGAGCCATTTTAGAGAGCATTACATGTGAGAGCAAGGAATGGGTATCACCTCCTAGAGACAACTAGACATGGCAAACAAGATAGGATCTATCTCAAAGAAATCTCATGTATAGCAAGTAAAACTATCCCTAGCAAAGTTCATGCAACAAGCCAATGACCCAACTGAATAAATTTTTCAAGTTTCAGAGCTTCGCAGCCAAATTTCAGTTTTAGGCACATTTAAGTTGTATGCGAGTGGTTGTAAGCAAGGTGATGCCACTATTTACCAACCGGACGAAGTCAAAGGACTTGACACACCGGTTTCGGTCATACATGACACCGCTCAAGTTCCACCCATATGGGTAGCAGTCTCGAACACACGGTGAAGTGCTCACAATGCAGACCCAACTCGATCTTTCCAATTCACAATTCAGAGAGCAATTTCATGTTAGATCAATTTTAAGCATGGTGCTCAATGGAAGTGAATGAAACAATGAAGAGCCATAGTTACAAGCTATATACAAGGCAACCAACAAGGATCTTCAAAAGCCTACACATGCTAGTGCCATTTTAGAGGTGACATGGGGAATGTAAATTCAGTTTTAAAGCTTTTGTAACATAGCTCTATGCACATCAAGAGATCAAAGAGAGTCTAAGTTAGGCAACACCATAGACACATAAAGCACCTCAAACAGAGCATAGATTCATTATATCGGCTATAGGTATGAAGCTTAAAATGAACTATGTCACAAATGCAAATGAGATGCACAATGTATTGACACCAATTAACACTAAGAAGACAACAAAGAAAAGAAAGAAAAGACAAATAAAAAAACCAAAAAGAACTTAGATACACGAAGAGCTTCCCTCAACTAAAAGGGGAAGCAAACACCCAACTCACCCCGAAGGCGCAAAAACGCAGCTTGATCCAAAGGTTTTGTGAGAATGTCTGCGAGCTGGTTTTGGGTCTCGACATGCCAGAGGTCAATGTCGCCCTTCTCGTAGTGATCTCACAAAAAGTGAAAGCGGACCTCAATGTGCTTGGTCTTAGAGTGAAGCACGGGATTTTTGGCCACACTAATTGCACTCGTGCTATCGCAAAACAGAGGCACCTTAGTAACCACAAGACCGAAATCCTTCAAAGTTTCAATCATCCAAATCAACTGCGAACAACAGCTAGCCGTGGCAACATACTCAGCTTCGCACATCGACTGTGCCACGCTAGACTATTTGCGAGAAGACCAAGACACAAGAGAAGACCCAAGAAACTGGCAAGTCCCAGAAGTGGACTTCCGATCAAGATGGCAACTGGCAAAGTTAGTATCAGAATAAGCACAAAGCACAAGAGAGGAAGAGGTGGAAAACCAAAGACCAAATTCGGGAGTGAAACGTAAGTACCTCATGATGCGTTTCACCGCCTGCTTGTGCGAAGTCCGTGGGGACGCCTGAAAGCGTGCACACAAGCAGACGGCGAACTGAATATCCGACCGAGTCGGTCTCAAGTACAGAAGTGACCCGATCATGCTTCGGTACTCCGTCTGGTCCACCGCCTCTCCTTCATCCGCATCCAAGGTAGTCTTAGTCGACATGGGCATCGAAAGAGGCTTTGGCTCACCCCTGTCAAACTTCTTCAAGATGTTCTTCGTGTATTTGCCTTGGTGCACAAACGTCCCTTCCTGGGTTTGCTTGATTTACATCCCGAGAAAGAAATTCAACTCTCCCATCATGCTCATCTCAAATTCCCTGCTCATAAGATCTACAAACTTGGCAACAAGAGCATGAGAAGAACCACCAAAGATGATATCATCTACGTATATTTGGACAAGGAGAGTGTCTTTGCCTTGCTTGAGGAGAAACAACGTTTTATCAACCGATCCCATTTTAAAACCCTTAGCGAGAAAAAAGGTTTTTAGCCTATGATACCATGCTCTAGGTGCTTGTTTCAAACCATACAAAGCTTTGTGAAGTTTAAAAAAATGGTTTGGAAACTTGGGATTTTCGAAACCGGAAGGTTGTTTAACATAAACTTCCTCCTCTATGTTGCCGTTTAAGAAAGCACTTTTAACATCCATTTGAAAAAGTTTAAAACCCTTAGAAGGCGCAAAAGCTAGAAGGATTCTAATGGCTTCTAAACGAGCTACGGGAGCAAAGGTTTCCTCATAGTCTATTCCCTCCTTTTGACAAAAGCCTTGAGCTACCAACCTAGCCTTGTTGCGCACTACCACCCCATCCTCACTTTGTTTATTTTTGAAAACCCATTTGGTACCTATGGGGTGACAACTAGGTGGTGGAGGAACTAAGACCCAAACGCGGTTTCGCTCAAAGTTTTCTAACTCCTCATGCATGGCATTAACCCAATCCGGATCCATCAAAGCGTGTCCAACATCTCGGGGCTCAAAAGACGCGACAAAAGCTGAATGAGCAAAGTGGGAAAGATAGGACCTAGACCGCGTGACTCGACGGTCGATGTAGCCGATGATGTTCTCCGGTGGGTGCTTCCGCTCGATGTGGTGGCGAGCCTGCCTAGACGAAGTGGCCTCCCCCTCGACAGCAGCTGGAGCTCCCTCAGGTGCAACGGGCACCGACTGAGGAAGCTGCTCGAACGGCCCCCATGTAGAGGAAGTAGTCGAGTCGGGGTCGTGAGCCGAAGTAGACATCGCAAGGTCGACGGGGGCAGCCGGTGGAGTCGGCTCGGGATCACCCCAATCGGCATCGTCCTGCTCCTCCTCCACAAAGATGCTAGTGTTCACCTCATCATCACCTGCAAGCTCAAAAGCAGTGGAAACACAGGGCATAGTCTCATCGAAGGTAATCTCACAAGTCCCCATCACTCGGTTAGTCTCAAGGTTAAGTGCACGATAAGCACGAGAGTGAGTAGAATAACAAAGAAAGATACCATCAGAAGACCGTGACTCAAATTTGTCCAACTTCCGCCGTTTTTGAGGATGAAGCACCGGCACCCAAACACCCGTAGGTGACTTACCTTGGGACTTGGGTGGTCTCCCAAATCGCAGCTCATAAGAAGTCTTTTTCTTGAAAGCTCGGAGAAAGATGCGATTGGAAACATAGCAAGCAGAACTGAGTGCTTCGGCCCAATACCGCCTAGGAGTCCTATGCTCATCGAGCATCGTCCTGGCCATCTCAACAAGGGTCCGATTCTTGCGCTCAACAACACCGTTCTGCTGGGGAGTGTGAGGTGAGGAAAACTGATGGTCGAGTCCCAAGGAATAGCAAAGAGATGCAAAGTGAGCATTTTTTAATTATGCGCCATTTGTTAGGAATATGCCCTAGAGCTAATCATGTAGATGATTATATTCCGATTGTATCCATGATTAATAAAATGTTCTTTGAATATCCATTATAGACAACGAGTATTGATTGACGATTGTGTGAATTGTTTGTGGAACTCAATTACTTGAATGGTTATTCTAAAAGTTGTCCCTGGTTGGCATTCTTGTAAGAGCACACTTGAATATTAGACCAGCACATGTATTAGTTGATGGCTATGTTTCACAAGTCATAGACATGGAGATGTCAAACTAATAATGTGGGCACATGTGAGACATGTAGGCTGGACTGACCCAACAAGAGAAAGTCTCTATTCATGTCATGTACGTTATATCCTTAGACCTGAGATTGTGGTATGTACTCAAGATGTGAAACGATCTACTTAGAGACTATCAAACGCTACTCCGTTATTGGGTAGTTATAAAGGTGGTCCTTGGGTGGTCGGGAAACATGCTATGAGACATAGACAATTAAGATGGAATTTGCCCCTCTCTTCGTGAGAGAGATATCACTGGATCACTCATGTGATTGGATCAACAAATGCATGGTCGTGCTTGGGTTAAGTGTTAACCCACGAGTTGAACCATGTATCGAGTGGCAAAGGGAATAACTTGTACATGGTCATAGTGGTTCGTCTGATATGATCATAGCGTATGCATAGGAGTTGACACGCCTTGCTAGAGGCTGCTATCAACTATTGGTCGAGTAAGAGTACTTGGGCCATGTCTATGTATGCGTGAGCCCATAGGGTCGCACGCTTAAGGGGCTGGAAGCCTAATTCGGGTTGGACCCGAATTAGACTAGGTTTAGGGTTTCTAATGGGCCTCCAACGTGGGAGCTCGTCAGGACACCTATATAAGCAAGGGGTGGGCGCAGGGCGAGATTGATCCACGCCTTTTGGCAGCCACCGTCGCCTCCCCACGCTCGCGCCTTTTGCTCCTCGCGGACCTAGCAGTCCGGAGGCGCAACGCTTCCTCCCTGCACGTGTGGGATTCCTCGGAGGTGCTGCATCTGGAGCACAAGGATGAACCACGCGAAGGGGACGTTGAGACGGACGACCACGAAACTGCACTGCCTGCTGTGATGCGCACGACTACATCAAGTCGTCTTCCGCTGCACCTGCGCGTCTAGTGGTAATCCCGTAACCTGTAACTAGCAGTAGATCCTGGTTTATGAGGTCGAAAAGTTTTGTTTTCTGGCTAGCATAGCAACCTCGTATTCCTTCACCATTGTCACTGCGAATAGCTCTGATGGCATTCTTAGGTAGCTCATTTTGCAATCTCAAAATCAGATCTCGAACCAAAGCAAAAGCCTCATCCTTACTCTCCAAAAAGAACACCCAAGAGTATCTCGAGTAGTCATCCACGACTACAACCACATATCACTTCCCTCCTTCTGACCTGACCCAAGCTGGACCAACTGTGTCCATGTGTAAGAGCTCGTCGGGTCGAGTGGTCATGATCTCAGTCACAGGAGGATGGGAAGCGGCAACCATCTTGCCATGCCTGCAAGGATGGCAAACCAAATCCTTCTCGAACTTCAGCTTTGGCAATCCTTGGATAAGGTCCATTGAGCTAAGCCTTGCAAGCAAGTCAAAACTCAAATGTCCCAATCTCCTATGCCACTTCCAAAGCTCGGAAGAAGAACCGACAAGAAGACAACGAGAAGGTCCGGAAGAGATAGGAAAATCCACACGAAAAACCTTCCCAAAGGGTAAAATCCGGCAAACAAGCTCACCACGAGAGTCCAAAATCCGAGAGAGAGAAGGCTTGAAACTCACTTCAAAACCGTCACCAAGGAGTTGCAAAACCGAAAGAAGGTTAAAATTCAAATTTCCAACCAAATCAACATCCTTGAGGACAAAAGAAGAGTTCACTCCGATGGACCCTCGGGAGACAACCTTACCTTTACTCTTGTCCCCGAATGTGATATACTCAGTGTGGTCCACGGGGTCGAGGCTGGAGAACCACTTGGCACTTCTGGTCATATGGCGTGAGCATCCAGAATCCACAAGCCAAGTCTCCTCTAGTCCTCCTTCCTACATCAATAAAAAGACATAGGGTGAGCAAACGGATCAACACTGGGGTTAGTAAGTGTTGTCCCATTTGCCCAAAGAATGGGTTCGGAGAAAAACCAAACATCTCGTGCCCCACAGAGGGATAGCGATCACCACGATAGGGAAAACGTGGTCCGCTGGAGAAGGGAGGAGTGAAGCCACCGCCACGAGGCCCGTAGTCGTATGGGTCACGATCGGTACCCCGCCGGGCACAACCACCATGTGGTCTAGCCTCCTGAGGCCTAACACCTTGAGGCATTGTACCTCTAGGCCTAGTAGTGCGCCTTCGAACTTCCGGTTCACGCACCCCAACTGGTGGGTGGTACATGTCCCGGTTGTTCAAGTCAAACTGCCTCCGATCATCTCTCTTCCTCCTATAGCAAAACTCAGCCAAATGCCCATCCCGCTCACAATACTCATAATGGTACCTTACCACACTCGTGGTAGGCACTCTCTTGTTGGGTTGGGTGGCTCTAGCTTTCTTAGGAAGAGAGATGACTCACATTGTGTCAAGTGGGTTGCGAAGATGGTTCGGTTTGGCAATCCACACTTGTGTGGTTTTGGGTGGCTCTTCAAACACACCATCTCTCACAGGAAACTCAGAGGGGTTGGTAGGCTTAGGTGGAGTGATCTTGGTAAGCTTGGGAGTTGTGGTGGGTTTCTCATTCTCGCTCAAACCACTGCACTCACCGATCTTACCGAACATGCTATCGTCCTTCCCACCTATAGCAAAGCCTACTCCCGTGCTGCCAGCCCTTTTGCATTGGCTAAGCATCATCCCCAACCGCGGCTCTCGGCAAGACACCCAGCTCAAGATGGACCAAAGGTATGTGTTTTCTTCCTCGGTACGCATCTTGTCGTGTCCGCACGACGCGATCTCAAGCTCCAAAGCCTCAAAGCGATCTGACTCTCTAGTGCTATCTGAGCTAACCTTCTCTAACACAACGATCCTAGCATCCTTCTGTGCCAGCTCAGAATGCAAGCCTAAGCAAGACTTGCACGCACCAAGTAAGCTAGGCCTAGCCTTCAGCTCACTGACCTCCTCAAGTATAGTACCATACTTGTCCTGGAGAGTGACAAGACTAGACATGTGAATGGCGCAAGCATCACACTCTACCTCCTCGGTAACCACCACTTGTGCCTTAGAAAACTCTAGCTCATGAAGCGTGCAAGGTACTTTGCCTTAAAATCGTTCCTCTCACAAGCGGCACGCTTGAGCAACGCATCCTGACTCATCAAGGTGTCATTCAGAGACTCAAGCTCGAGAGAGAGGGATTTGATGGTGGGTGATACCTCGGGTGTGTCGGAGTCGTAATCGTAGTCGGGGCCATCCTTGCGCTTGCCGACATTGCCTTCTTCAATCGCCATGGTGCAAAAGCCACCGTGCTTGGCGTCGGCATAGAAGCATAGGCCGTTGAACTTGTCCTCAACCTTTCCCTTCGACTCATCATCGCTTGAGGAAGCACCTCCATCGAAGGAGGTGTCGATGTCGCTGAGGGAGGTGAGGAAGGCTCAGTGCTTGGCCTTCACCTTGTCGATCACCTTCTTGGAGGACCTTTGGTGGTAGCCGCCCTTGAGCTTGTGCTTGTCCTTGAAGTGGTGCTCGCGCTTGTCCTTGCGCTTGGTGAAGTCGCCTGCAGCTTTCTTGGGGCAGTTTGGGATGAAGTGATCCTCACCACCGCAATGGGCACCCCTTGGCCGAGCCACCATGTCGTCGGTTCAAACGGTTGTTGTGGAAGCATGAGAACCTAGTGATGACTAGGGCCAGCTCGTCATCTCCAAGAACCTAGTGACTTCTGAATGGCAGCCACCTTCATCTCCCACATGTTCTGATCAAGAGCATGCAAAAGCTTGATAGCCATCTCATGATCATCATAAGGCAAGTTGGCTCGATTAGCACGCATCTTGTTGACGATAGATTGGAAGCGAGTGAACATCCCGTCAACAGATTCGCCGGCCAACTGAGCAAAGTTCTCGTACTGTCTACGGTACGTGTCGAAGAGTCTAGACTTGATCTGAGGGTTTCCCTCATGATATCTCAAGAGTGTTTGCCATATCTCCTGTGTTGTAGTGAGACTCGAAACCCGCTCAAACTCTGGAAGAGACAGGCAAGAAAAGAGAATGCTACGGGCTCTTGCGTTTGACGCATGCTACTTGACTTGGGAATCGGTGATCCGAGCGTCAAGAACCACGTAGTTCTCATTCTCACAAATCTCTCAAAACTTCGTGTCTAGCCCTTGGAGGTAAGTGGACATGCGCACCTTCCAATAGGCAAAGTTGGTTCCATCAAAGTGAGGAGGTTTGCCAGCACCTCGCTCAATGTCTCCTTCGCGGATCAATAACCGTATAAGGTGGATTGATCCTTAACCTGCTTCGATACCAATTGAAGGACTGAGAACGGCGACCAGAGGGGGGTGAATGGGAGCCTCAAATTTCACTCGAAATATTCCGGTCACTCTTCCCAAAAACAACCCCAGCAAGCAAGCTTACTCCACCAGAAAGATCACGACCCTAGAGAGGGTGGATACCTTTGGTGATGACCAAGAGGTACAGCGGATCTTCCGGATACCAAAGACTAAAAAACCGAGACACCGAAAGTCAGGCTCTCAAACCCTACAGAGAAGAGAAGAGGGCTCACCCAAAAATACTTATGAGAACTAGTCTGACAATTGTTTCATCAAGTTCCCTACATGATTACGAAACCAATGCAACAAACGGAACTCAATTCGGAGTCCGGACGGGGGAGAAACGAGCTCAGGACTACTTCTGTCAAGACCACAGGACTATGCAGAGTGGTCCGACGGTACCACAGGACCAATGCAAGTAGTCCGGTGGTATGGTCCGGAGTACCTCAGGACCACTCGCTATGGTCCGGTTCTATGGTCTGGAGGGTGGTCCGACAGAAAAATCATCCAACACAGTACGCACCCGAGCTCCGGACTAGTGGTCTGACGGTACCACAGGATCAATGCAAGTGGTCCGGTGGTATCGTGCGGTGCTAGGGGCTGTACTGCTGGCCTTCGGCCAGACCACAGGACCACTCTCCTTTGGTCCGGAGCCTGTCCAAGGTAGTCCGACGCCTAGTCCGACGCTCACGAACAGAGCGCAGAAACCCACGAAAAAACGATTTCACTCCGCCAAATCTTCCGAAAAGTCAAACAAATGAACTCCAACTGCAACCAAACTTTGTAGGCATTATCCTTGTACATTTGGGGAGCTATCCCAATGAAATCATCGCTCAATTTGGCTTAGAGCAACGGGGGAGAAGATATTTGGGGAAAAGCTCAACGAAGAACACCGCAAAGAAATCGTCCGATCTACGTACTCGTGACGTTTAAGGAGAAACCCTTCGGTGCAAAGATGCTCCTCACGATTACGAACAATTTGGTTCAAACGGAATTATAAGAGCTACTCCCTACAAAGATATTTCATCTCGGGAACAAAGACAAAGCAAAAGCAAAACGCGAAGAACACAATCAAAACGAGAGACGCGATCAAGTAATCAAAGCCGCCATGTCTTACGGAGGGTAAGGCCTCCAATTCCCACTGAAAAACAAATTGCAAATCCTTACAAAGGTTGGAGAGATTAAGCTAGGGACCTCATGAACTAGAGAGAGGTTAGAGAGAGAGAGTTGGGGCAAATGAAAGGTCTTCAAGAGGTGGGATGAGGGATACCCCTTCACCCCCTACTTATCGGGCTTTGGCTATTTCCCAAAGACCCCCCTAGATACATTGAGTGAACTACCTAGCCTAAGCATTGCAGTCCAAGCTCCGGAAAATATCTCCCACACTTTGAATGGACGGCCCCGCTTCCTGCCGGGAGTTGCCGTCGCCTCGACCTCCAGGATTCCGCCACGTGCCATCCCAGCTTCCTCGAAAGCTCAGCCTGGGTTTTGAGGCCGAAACCCAGGAAACCCGCCACCGATAGCTTTGGGCTCAACTACCATACCCCGAGTTTTGTGACCCAAACTCGGAAACCGACACTGATGGTTTTGAGGCCCAAACCAGGAAACCGACGCAGATGGTTTTGAGGCCCAAACCACCAAACTGCTCGACTCTATCCACCTTGGCCTCGCCTGGTCGGACTCCGAGTCCCCTGAGTCTCCGCTCGACTCACGCGTCCACCATCTTGACTCCGTCGACTCGGTCTACCTCCATGTCTTCTCGCACTCGCCGGTGCCAAGCACTAGACACCACAGCTAGTCCACCGGCGCCCATGGTCCCTCAGTCCGAGCCCCGCTTCCGCCCTTCACTGCTCTCAGTCCATCAGCACGGCAAGCCTCTACTCGACCTTCTCCACGCCACTGACCACTGTCACTAGGCATAGTACCTGCACACCATAAGACGATAGACAGACACACACTTGCTTTCGCAAGGATTAGAAGTAAGCCACTCAAACTGAACCGCTCAAATGTTGGGCAATCACTCATCACAAAACTGAACATCATGGGTACTTATCCACCATGTGTTCGCACAAGATTTTTCTCCATGGTTCACTTGTTTGCCAACAAGCTAGTCCCCGTTGTAGCGATACACCTACTTGGAGGTTCACACGCTAATTGGCAATCCAAGCCAAACCCGTCACCGGGTGCTGCACAACCAACACCAGATGGGGATCCCCAAGCTACGAGCAATCCACTAGAGATACCTTTCGTGAACTCCCGCGGGGTAGGTTCAAGAACCCCTCACAATCCACCGATCGGAGCTGGATACAATCACCTTCCTCTGCTCAAAGATCCTCGTCACACCAAGCCTTCTAGGAGGTGGCAACCTCCAAGAATAACAAGAGCTCCGCGATGACGATGATCACCAAGTGCCACTAGTATGTAATTCGAGGAAGCAATGCACTTGGTTCACTCAATCTCTCATGAAATGGTCAATGTATCAATGAGATGAGTGGTGAGGCTCTCACAAATGAGCACTAGTGTGTGAGTGATGAAAATGTGCAAGAGATTACCCCAAGGGCCGGCCATATCACCTTATATAGCCCACACTCAAACACTAGCCGATTTCCCTTCAAAACAGAGCCTCCGCATCCACTCCGGATGCAACTTTCATAGAGGGTCCGGACCGTCAGCCGCGCCCAAACCCATCAACAGCCGAGAGCCAACGGCTATGAGTGAGCCTCCGGTCGCTGGCTCCGGACGCGCGCAATGCATTGTCCGGACTAACAGCCATGCGTCTGGTGCCCCTCCCGATTCAAACGGACATTTCACGCCTTCGCCTCAGCCTTCCACGTGCCTCCGGTCACTACTGTTCACAGGGTCCGGACCACCGTCCGGAAATATTTCCAGGGCCTCCCGAGCGCACCCGAGAGCATGCAGCACCTCCGAGACCATCACCAATGTCCGAATCACCTCCACCACAAACAACAGAGAGTGCAAGACTCTGGACCCTCTGTCCAGAGCTTTGCGCCCAGACTGCCAACAGTGTCTGGAGCACTGCTCACAGCCAGCCAAGTCTAGGGTATGCCTCCGGACCCATCACCGATGGTCCAGACTCAACCACACCCTAGCGTCCAGACCTCAGTCCAGAGCTCTTTCCTCAGCTCAAACACTTCTCCAACTTCTCCAAGCATCCAAGGGCTAACACTAAGTGATCTCAACACTTGTGCACGTGCGTTAGCTTTTAGTTCATATTTTACTTGGAATTAGTTGGTTGTTTCACTTGGTTCAATTGATTTTAATGCAATGCATATGAACCTAGTGGCACATGATAAACATAATCATTAGCAAGAGCTCCCTCCTTGATAGTATGGCTATCTATCCTAAATGTGATCACATCCTCTATGATGTCTTGATCACCAAACCAAAAATGGGTTCTATATCACCTTTTCCTTGACACCATTTTCCTTTCCATCTCCTTTACCATGCTAGAGCTTGTGCCATCCTCACTTGATCCACCTTGCTCCATCTCATGGCATTTACCAACCTATCTCTTGATTCACACTTAGAGATCCAAGGTTAGTACCTCAAGTGGGTTTCATCAATTACCCAAAACCAAAACACATGGGAGACTCTTAGTTGGTTGACAAGGCTATGGGACCTCGCCAAGTGTGGGTTCCCAAACAACAATCTTAACTCCAAGTTGCTTGTGTGTAGGTGCACTACAAGACCGGTGGAAGTCATTGGGTGATTGATAGTGGTTGCACTCAACATATGGCCGGTGACCCCCGGATGTTCACTACACTTGATGAAGATTGTGAAGGGCAAGACAAGGTTACCTTTGGGGACAATTCAAAAGGCAAAGTACAAGGACTTGGCAAAGTGGCTATCTCAAATGATCAATCAATATCCAATGTCTTGCTAGTGCAATCTCTAAGCTTCATCTTGCTTTCAGTCTGTCAATTGTATGATCTTGGTTCCAATGTATCTTCACTCCCAATGAGGTGGTTGTGTCCAAGATAGATGACAAGTCATTGATATTCAAAGGCTTCCAGCACAACAACCTCTACTTAGTGGATTTCACCTAAATGAAGCTAGTTTGCAAACATGCCTATTCTCCAAGAGTTCTTTGGGTTGGATATGGCATAGAAGATTGGCTCATGTGGGAATGTCAACTTTGAAGAAGCTTGTCAAGAAGGAATTGGTTAGAGGGGTTAAGATGTGGTGTTTGAGAAGGACAAACTTTGTAGTGCATTTCAAGCTGGCAAGCAAGTGGCAAACACTCATCCAACCAAATCTTTCATGTCTACCTCAAGAGCTCTAGAGCTACTCCACATGGATCTATTTGGACCTACCACCTATGCTAGCCTTGGAGGAAATCTCTTTTTCTTGGTGGTAGTTGATGATTACTCTAGATACACTTGGGTGTTCTTTCTTCAAGACAAGAGTGAGACACAAGGCATATTCAAGAAGTTTGCAACTAGAGCCTAAAATGAGTTTGATGTGAAGATCAAGAAGATAAGAAGTGACAATGGGATCGAGTTTGTGAACACCAAGATTGAAGACTATTGTGATAAAGTTGGCATCAAGCATGAAGTGTTCGCCACATATACTCCACAACAAAATGGTGTAGTTGAGAGGAAGAACCGGACTCTAATCACACTGGCTAGATCCATGCTTGATGAGTACAACACACCCGAGAAGTTTTGGGCCGAGTAATCAACACCGCATGCTATGCGGCCAACCGGCTATTTGTACAAAGGCTTCTCAAGAAGACCCCCTATGAGCTTGTGAATGGGAAGAAACCAGATATCTCATTCTTCCAGGTGTTTGGATGCAAATTCTACATCTACAAGAAGCGCCAACACTTGGGGAAGTTTCAAAGGCGTTGTGACATTGGTTTCCTTGTTGGTTATTCGCTTAAATCCAAGGTATACGGTGTATTTAACAAAGCCACCGGCTTAGTTGAAGAAACGTATGACTTGGAGTTTGATGAAACTAATGGCTCCCAAGGAGCGCTTGAGAATCTTGATGATTTAGGTGATGAACCCTTGAGGGAGGCAATGAAGAATATGCCCGTTGGTGCTATCAACCCACAAGAGGTGGAAGAAGGAGAAGATGGTGCAAATCAAGAGCCTTCTCCATCCCACACGCCTCAAGTCGATGAAGATCAAGTGAGGGAAGCACATGAAGATACCTTCATCCCTCAAGATCAAGCCGAGGCGGAAACTCAAAATGTTGAAGCGCCACATCCCCCTCCTCAAGAGATTACAAGAAGATCCACACTTATACTTCAAGCTCATCCACAAGAACTCATAATAGGGAGTCCATCAAGGGGGAAACAACTCGATCTAGACTTGCTTCTTATGTTGAACATCACTCCTTTGTTTCCGTTGTTGAGCCTACTAGTGTGGAGGAAGCACTTGCGGATCCGGATTGGGTGAATGTCATGCATGAAGAGTCGAACAACTTCACCCAGAACAAAGTGTGGACACTAGTGGAGAAGCCCACAGGAGCAAGAATCATTGGCACCAAGTGGGTGTTTCAGAACAAACAAGATGATCAAGGCGTGGTTGTGAGGAAAAAGGAAAGATTGGTGGCAAAGGGGTTCTCCCAAGTTGAAGGCTTGGATTTTGGGGAGACTTTTGCACCAGTTGCAAGACTAGAAGTCATTCGTATCCTTTTGGCGTATGCTTCACATCACAAAATGAAACTCTTTCAAATGGATGTGAAGAGCGCCTTCTTAAATGGTTTCATTAATGAACTTCTCTTTGTCTCACAACCTCCCAGGTTTGAAGACCCAACTTGTCCTAATCATGTGTATATGTTGTCCAAGGCACTCTAGGGATTGAAGCAAGCTCCAAGAGCTTGGTATGAGAGGCTAACGGATTTCCTAGTCAAGAAGGGCTTCAAGATCGGGAAAGTGGATACCACACTCTTCACCAAGGTTCTAGATGGAGAGATCTTTGTTTGTCAAGTATATGTCGATGACATTATATTTGGGTCAACAAACCAAGATCATAGCAAGGAATTTGGTGCATTGATGTCCAAGGAGTTCGAGATGTCAATGATTGGCAAGTTAACCTTCTTCCTTGGCTTCCAAGTGAAGCAATTGAGGGAGGGCACCTTCGTATCTCAAGAGAAGTACACTCATGATGTGCTCAAGAAATTCAAGATGGAGGATTGTAAGCCCATCAAGACCCCCATGCCTACTAATGGGCATCTCGATCTCGATGAGGGAGGTAAACCGCTCGACCAAACTATTTATCGGTCGATGATCGGTAGTTTACTTTACCTCACCGCTTCTAGGTCGGATATCATGTTTAGTGTGTGTATGTGTGCTAGGTTTCAAGCAAACCCTGAGGAGTCGCATCTATGTGCGATTAAAAGAATCCTTAGGTACATAAGGCACACCCCTAGCATTGGCCTTTGGTATCCCAAAGGAGATCCCTTCCTACTTGTTGGCTATTCCGATTCAGATTCTGCCGGGTGTAAAGTTGATAGGAAGAGTACCTCCGGTGGTTGCCATTTGCTAGGAAAATCACTTGTCTCTTGGACCTCCAAGAAGCAAAACAGTGTGGCATTGTCTACCGCCGAGGCGGAATACATGACCCAAACACTTCTTGATTACGACGTGTTTTTAAAAGATGTTCTACTCTTGGGTGATAATGAAAGCACTGTAAAGCTTGCTAATAACCCGGTTCAACACTCTCGCACCAAGCACATAGATATTCGCCATCACTTTCTTAGAGATCATGTGGCTAGGAAAGACATCACACTAGTTGGAGTTAAGAGCGAAGAGCAATTGGCGGATATCTTCACAAAACCACTCGATGAAGCATCCTTTTGTAGGTTCAGAATCGAGTTAAATGTGCTTGATCAGTCTAACTTCACTAAAAAATGAGATTGTGTGAACCATGCATCATTTGTAATATAACATGTCAATCTTGTAATGCAATAGGTTTGGCTAACGCGGTTAGAATAACCGCCCTTAAAACGTGTGAAGAAGTCTAACTGTGGTTTAAACTTACAAGCAACCTAGATTCAAATTCATGTATTGCATAGCATGTGCATGTGTTGCTTGTCGTTTATTTTCGGTTAAGCTTGAGCATTCGCTGGGTTCGTCCACTTAGGGGGAGCATTCCAAGCTCAAGACACTTCTATACCCCTCTTGTGGCACTATGATGTCTCCTTGGTGTTTCCATCCAAATATTTTGAGCTAAAACTAAGTCTAAGCATATGGCAAAATATTTGAAAAGGAGAGTTTGAGAGATGGTTCTCATATCAAGTCCAATCAGGTGTTATTTGGATCTTATTTGGATTGGAAATTGGTTGGGAGAAAGACGCAAAAATCTGATTTGAAAAACTCTATTTTAAAGGCGTCGGACGCTGCCGACGGACGCTCGTCCTTCCATGCCTCAACGTCCGTCGCGATTATCCGGAGATAAAGGTTGCCTGTCTGAGGGGCGATGGACGCTCTCCAGCATCCGTCACGGAGCGTCCGACGCGGTAAATGTGTCGAAGCGCTTCAAACCTTCTCTGTAAGCCCAACGGACGATGTCGTCGGACGCTGCCTAGCGTCCGTCGCACTCCGACGGAGCATCTGTCGCTCGGTTTTGGAGCGTCCGTCGCGGACTTAACAGGCGCATATTATTTTGAAAATCCCCCGTCTCCCCTAGGTCAATTTCACTCTTTGCCGTACGCCGCGCCGTCGTGTCTCTGTCGTTGCCCTCGCCGCTCCAGCCCTTGCCGCAGAGCTCAGCGCCGCCCGCGCCCTTTCTCCTGCCGCACTGCTCTCGCCGGAGACCCCACGTCGCCGGTGACCTAGCTCTCCGCCTCCGCAGTCCAGCGCCGCTCGTCTTCTCTTCCCTCTACGTGTGCGGTTCTAGCCACGTAGGGGAGTTTCAACGCCGCCGCTCGCCAGAGCCGTCATCGCCGTGGTGCTGCCTGCTCCGAGGACACCTCTTCCTCCTGATCTATTCCTCCTGCCGAGGTGCTCTTCTTACCCTCCTTGCTCTGTCTTCCTTCCTGAGCTAGGGTTTGAACTAATCTCCAAATTTCAAATCAGTTGTCTCTGTCCTGAACTCTTTCTGCTTTGTCTTTATTTGCTTAGGTTGCGCTGTGTGACAAGAATTGACTGAGGAATTCTCACCTTTTCTATTCTTTGGTCACTGTGTCAGAGGTATGGATGGCAGATTCGATTCCACTCTTACCCAATTCATGCTTCCTGATAGAATTTCTCACCCCTAGTTACATGCTTACATTGTTACATACTCTATGTATCTATCGAGCAGGGTCAGTAGCAGTGTGACAGAGGCAGTGACAGTGAACTCAGGGCAAAGCCTGCGAGTAAGGAACGAGGCAAAGCCTCGAAAGTGGCAGTCCAGGGCACTCAGCACCACTCTCGATTGCTTGGGAATTGTCAGAGGTTGGTTTGCATTTGAGCAGTGGTAGTGATTAGTCAGTTGAGGATTGGTTGCCAGTGACAATCAGTTCTGTCAGTTGATCTTCTCGTGGCCAACAATGCCACGGACGAAGAACACAGGCCCCGTCCCCGGTAGTGGTGGTTGATGGTATTTCTTATGACTATTGGATAAATCTGCAAGCGCATAGATTATACCGTTGTAGCACTTCACCTAGGAGTATTCCAAGGTATCATAATTTATATTTTCCCAAGGGAAAGCTGGGCTAGAAATGATAATCAGAGAGAGATCCTAGAGAGCACCTTAACTTAGTACCAAATAGTATAGAAGGGTAAACGATATATGTGATAGGAAGGGGATGATGAATGAAGAAGCTACGGTAAATGATACTTAGAACAGACTAGATAGATTAGCTAGGTGGGAGGACAACGAGAGAGTATAAGGACTCCTAAGCAATTCACTCTACTTCAATATACTTAGCCAATTAACTAGTATAAACACTATAGTTTGTCTCCTCAATACAAGTATGCTAGGCGAGGGGATAGATCAGTAGGAGGACAAAACTCCTACCGGACCGCGCCCTCTTCTTACGGGGGCCTTAGCTTTTAAGAACTTGCCTATAAACACGTGGTGGAATACACCGACTAGACAAAGTTGTCACCTCTTGCTAGCTACCACAAACAATCCGTGTAGCAAGCGATAACCAAGGATAAGATGGCGTATAAGCACCACGCTTACACACAACTTACTACTTTGACTACGATCAATAATCAAAGTACCTTATGACAGGCAATGATCGCATACGAGAAAGGTCACAAGGATCACAGACTATGAATGTAAAGGCTATTAAAGAGCAAAAGCATATAGCAAGACTATATCAAGTATAGAAATGCTCAAAGTAAATACTAAGTAAAGTAGAGAGAAAAGATAAATATATTGAATAAGGTAAAGTCTTACAAAGAAAGAAAGATACAAGAACTATACCAGACTTCCCCGAAGACAATATCCGGAAATCTCGAGCACAGCTCGACTCAACTCTAACTCCCACTCTAGACTAACTCCTAGAACAATCTAAGGAATAGATCTTGTAGGCTTCTTCACCATGTATAGAGAGGGGTGTATGGCCCTCTATTTATAGTAGAGGGGTGGATTAGGGGCTACTCCATCACCACGTCATCGATCCAGGGCCTTCCATCCTCCACCCTTGGATCAACTGCCTTGGAACCGACCAAGGGGTGAATGGTGTGGATTTCCACCATGTGCCAAGGTGTATGGCGGTTGGGGGGACCCAACCGACCTATAGAGGCGGGCAGCCCACTGCCCCTCTAGCAGGTGGACCCTACTCTGGCCTCTAGGAGTGGTCCCACTGGTCAGGGGACCAGGTGGGCCCAGGGGGCGGTCGGCGGACCCCCCCTTGGGGTGTCCTGGCCCACTTCTTCCTCCCTGGTGTTGGTCCCACTTGTCATTGATGTTGCATGTTGATTCTGAGATGGTTGTCACGTTTATCTCCTTGGTGTTGGCCCATGGATCCAAGTGCTATGCATGTGAATCGTTGAGAGAAAGCACAGAGTGATCCAATGGTTAGATCTCACTCTAGAGTGCCTCTCTTGGATCATGGGCAAGAGGGGAGAGCTGGTGGGCCCATAGGGGGTCGGTCGACCCCCTATGTGGGCCCAACTGGCTCTCCTCTGCTCCATTTCTTCATTCCTACATTCAAACACTCCTGGACATGTGGAACTAGTTATTTGATAAAATATGCTCATGATGTGTTTGTTTATCCTTGATCCTAAGGTTGATGGCATCATTTCAGGTATGTAAAAGTAGACCATAATTTGTGCCAACAAGATCCTCCAAGCTTAACCTTTGCTCGTCCCGAGCAAATAATCAAACTTAGCTTGATGGATCAGGAGTTGCTACTATGCTTCATATTTCAATAGTACTAAATCTACAACAATCATACTTCTCTTTTGAATGGAAAAATTAGCAATAAAGTCTCACCCATATTAACTTAGTCCTTCATGGGGCTTATAGCTTTATCCTTTGTCTTGGTAGGTTGAGAGATAGAACAACTTGACTTGAGCACTAGTTTTCTCATTCTTTCACAAGTTTCATATCGGAGGTTTTGCGGAATTTTGTAAAAGAAAACTTAGTGTTCCTCAAATGGTACTCTCGAGTCGCTCATAAGGTGTATGATTCCTCACCAAGGCATATATCAAAGTTTTCCTTCTTTCTTCCTATATCTAAAGCTTATGTGGAGCTATAGGTAGGGATCAAAGATGTAGCAAACTTACCTTGCATATATTGTAAAGTCAAATTCCGGATCCTAGGAGAGAAATGTCACACTCTTAGATCAAGATGTGCAAGTGTGTGGAAACATGGCAAATGATCAATACTCCTATATTTGGAAGATCTCTCTTTCCTAAAATTATTTTGAGACATAGCTATCTTTTTAATTTTTCTATGAGCTTTGAAGATGCTCATTCATTTCAAAAAAAATTCAAGAGAGAGCTTTGGAGTGCTCATAATATTTGGGACTTTAAAATGCCCTTGAATTTTTCATAATTTTGCATAGTCTATGTCTCATTTACTAGCAACAAACTAGAGAGAGTTTTTTTTCTACTTAGAGCATGGAGTATGAACTATAGGTGGCATGTATGTGATCTTGATCTTGGGAGCATGATAAATCTCTCAACAAGGGTCACAAAACTTGACCAAACTCAACACAAAGCAAGTAGCTTATGTAGAAAGCTTATATCATGAAAGAACATGTATGGCTTTGGTAGGAATTTTCACCATTGAGGAACAAAAAGTGTTTTATCATTTTAATAAATAAAACTCCGATAGTCATTCTTGCTTAGAACAATATTATAGCAGCTCTTATCTTGCCATATCATGTCTCACAACAACTTAGACTTAGTTACGGCATTTGCAACCCACAAAAGTTTGAGGTTCATGATGTTTTCTTTTAAGCCAAGTAATCCATACTTAAAGAAGTATCAAGTTGTAAACTAAGTACTAGCGAAACATTTAGCAGAGCAACTATTCATCATTTCCATAGGAGATATTAAATTTTCATGGAACATGTGAGAGTAGAGAAAAAGTCTTTTTTATTATTTTCATATGCAAATTATATTATTTTTTAAATGCAAAGCAAAGACAAACAAGGAAGTTGAAGGACCGAGAACGGCGACCAGTGGGGGGTGAATGGGAGCCTCAAATTTCTCTCGAAATGTTCGGTCCACTCTTCCCAAAAACCAAACCCAGTTGCTGGGTGCTCAAATTTCATGATGTTTTGCTCAGACGAAAACAGAGAAATGAGAGCTCACCGGCAGTGGAGAGGAAATCACCGGAAATCCCAAAACACAGGTTCTCAACCCCTAGGGAAAAGAGGCAAGAACCTAGGTAGAAACGCACGAAAACAGTAACCAACAGGAAGCTCCGGACAAGTTCAGACAAGACCTCCGGACCAATGGAAGTGGTCCGGAGCCTTTGGTCCGGTGCTTAGCAAAGCACCTCCAAACTAGTCCGACGGCCACTTTTGGAAGTCCGACGGTCACACAGACAACATGCAGGGAGTGCCGATGCTCCAGACAACTGGTCCGACGCTCAACGTCGGACTATTGGAAGTAGTCCGGTGCTTACTCCAGCCTCTCCGCAAAACAACACAGCAAGCACCCTAGCTCCGGACTTTGGTCCGACGCTCACCGTCGGACTAACGCACGTAGTCCAACGCCCTTTGCTGCTTGACATGTTAGCTGGTCAAGACCACCGAACCACACGCAATGGTCCGGAGCTCGGGGAAAGTCGTCCGGTGGGTAGTCCGGAGCTCACGAACAGAAAAGCTGAAACCCGCGAAAATTGATTCCACTCCGCCAAATCTTCCCAAAACTCAACCAAATGATCACCAACTGCAACCAAACATCGTAGGCATGATCCTAGTGCAGTTGGGGAGCTATCCCGAAGAAATCATCGCTCAATTTGGAGAGGATAAACGAGAACACTCGGATTTGGGGGAGAAGAGAGCAAAACGAAGAACGCCATGAACAAATCACCTGATCTACGCACTCATGAGGTTTGAGGAGAAATCCTTCGGTGCAAAGAAGCTTTGGCTATTTCCCAAAGACCCCCCTAGATACATTGAGTGAACTACCTAGCATAAGCATTGCAGTCCAAGCTCCAGAAAATATCTCCCGCGTTTTGAATGGACGGCCCCGCTTTTTGCCAGGAGTTGCCGTCGCCTCGACGCAACCTACGGGATTCTACCACGTGCCATCCCCGCTTCCTTGGAAGCTCTGCCTAGGTTTTGGTGGGAATCGGAGGCTCGACTCTCCGAGTGCCATGGCACGGTTAGTTTCTTGATCGAGTCTCCCCGGTTGCTTGTGTTCTTCGCATTTTTCTTTTGCTCTCTTTTTCCTAAGATGATTTCTCTTTGTTCGGAGTAGCTTTGTAAAATCCGTTCGAACCAAGTTGTTCGTAATCGTGAGGAGCATCTTTGCACTGAAGGAATTCTCCTCAAACCTCACGTGTGCGTAGATCGGGCGAATTCTTTGTGGCGTTCTTCGTTTTGCTCTCTTCTCCCCCAAATCCGAGTGTTCCCTTTTATTCTCTCCAAATTGAGTGATGATTTCTTCGAGATAGCTCCCCAACTGCACTAGGATCATGCCTACAAAGTTTGGTTGAGTTTTGGGAAGATTTGGTGGAGAGAAATCCATTTTTGCGAGGAACAGTTTTCTTCTTGTGAGCGTCGGACGACTTTAGCCTAAGCTCCGGACCATAGCAAGTGGTCCGGTGGTCTTGACTTTTCTCGTGTCAAGCAGCAAGGGGCGTCGGACCACCCTCTGGACCTTTCGGCTTTTGAGCTCCGGACCTTTGACGAGTGGTACGGTGGCTCTGCTGAGGAGATCTGACACATGTCGGACCATTCGCCTTAGTCCGACGGTCTCGTCCGGAGGCTGGGGGCTTACTGTGTTGTTTTGCACAGAAGCAGGAGTGAGCACCGGACCACCTTCCTTGGTCCGGAGGTATCACCAGACTAGTCCGGAGCAGGTCGTCCAGAGGTCTAGTGCTTACTGTGTTCGTTCGAAGTTCCGAGGAAGAGAGTCGGACCAAGGCTCCGGACCACTGGTCTATGGTCCGGAGGTCCTGTCAGAGTGGTCCAACGGCTGTTTTTGTTTGCTGTTCTTCTCCGTTTTCCTTGCGGTTTGTTTCTCCGGGTTCGCGGCTAGCTCCGCTGTGTTCCTACGACATCTCTTAGAACATCCACCCTCTTGTGGGTCGTGAGCCTCGTTCGTTCTTTGGGTCGTGCTTGGGACAAGGATCAAGATCTTCCGAAAGGAATTTTTATTCGGCTCCCATTCACCCCCCCCCTTTGGTCGCCGTTTCCGGTCCTTCAATTGTTATCAGAGACGATTAAGGATCAATCCACCTTACACGGTTCTTGATCCGCGAAGGCGACATGGAGCGAGGTGCTGGTAAACCTCCTTACTTCGATGGAACCAACTTTGCTTATTGGAAAGTGTGCATGTCCGCTTACCTACAATGGCTTTATACGAAGTTTTGGGAGATTTGTGAAAATGAGAACTACGTGGTTCTTGGTGCTCGGATCACCGATCTCCAAGTCTCGGAGCATGCGTCAAACGCAAGAGCGCGTATCATTCTCTTCTCTTGTTTGTCTCTTCCGGAGTTTGAGCGGGTTTCGAGTCTCACCACGGCACGGGAGATCTGGCAAACACTCTTGAGATATCATGAGGGCAACCCTCAGATCAAGTCTAGACTCTTCGACACGTACTGTAGAGAGTACGAGAACTTTGCCCAGTTGGTCGGCGAATCTGTTGGCGGGATGTTCACTCGCTTCCAATCTATCGTCAACAAGATGCATGCTAATCGAGCCAACTTGCCTTATGATGATCATGAGATAGCTATCAAGCTTTTGCATGCTCTTGATCGGAAGGTATGGGAGATGAAGGTGGTTGTCATTCAGGAGTCACCGGGCTATGATGCCCTAACCATGGACGAGCTGTTCAGCATGCTCAAGTCCTCGGAGATTGACTACCAAACCCGGGCCAAGCTTGAAAACCTGTCAAAACCATCTATGGCGTTGGTTTCCGGCCCCGGTGGTACGTCTTCTTCCTCCTCTGACCTTTCACATTCCTTGTTGGCTTTGTCTTTGATTCCTGTGACAGAGGAGCAAGTGGAGGCTCTTGGAGATGACGAGCTAGCCCTAGTCATCACTAGGTTCTCATGGTTCCACAAAAACCGTTTGAACCGACGACATGGTGGCTTGGCGAAGGGGTGCTACCGTTGCGGTGATGAGGATCACTTCATCGCAAACTGCCTCCTCCGACAAGGTGAAGGCCAAGCACCGAGCCTTCCTTGCCTCCCTCAGCGACATTGATGCCTCCTCCGACAGAGGTGCTTCTTCAAGCGATGATGAGTCAATGGGAAAGGTTGAGGACAAGCTCAACGGCCTATGCTTCTACACCGACGCCAAGCACGGTGGCTTTTGCACCATGGCGATTGAAGAAGGCAAGGTCGGCAAGCGCAAGGATGGCCCCGACTACGACTACGACCCCAAGGTATCACCCACTATCGAGTCCCTCTCTCGAGATTGAGTCTCTGAACGACACCTTGATGAGTCAAGATGCATTGCTCAAGCGTGCCACTTGTGAGAGGAACGACTTCAAGGCGAAGTACCTTAGCACGCTTCATGAGCTAGATTTTGCTAAGGCGTTTGTGGTGGTTACCGAGGAGGTAGAGTGTGATTCTTGCGCCATTCACATGTTTAGTCTTGTCACTCTCTAGGACAAGTATGGCACTCTACTTGAGGAGGTCAGTGAGCTGAAGGCTAGGCCTAGCTTACTTGGTGCATGCAAGTCCTATTGAGGCTTGCGTTCTGAGCTGGCATAGAAGGATGCTAGGATCGCTGTGTTAGAGAAGGTCAGCTCAGATAGCACTAGAGAGTCAGATCACTTTGAGGCTTTGGAGCTTGAGATCGCATCGTGCAGACACGACAAGATGCGTACCGAGGAAGAAAACACATACCTTCGATCCATCTTGAGCTAGGTGTCTTGCCGAGAGCCGCAGTTGGGGATGATGCTTAGCCAATGCAAAAGGGCTGGCAGCACGAGAGTAGGATTTGCTATAGGTGGGAAGGACGATAACATGTTCGGTAAGATCGGTGAGTTCAGTGGTTTGAGCGAGAATGAGAAACCCACCACAACTCTCAAGCTTACCAAGATCACTCCACCTAAGCCTACCAACCCCTCTGAGTTTCCTGTGAGAGATGGTGTATTTGAAGAGCCACCCAAAACCACTCCACCGAAGCAAGTGTGAATTGCCAAACCGAACCATCTTCGCAACCCACTTGACACAATGCTACACATCTCTAGTGATCCCCTTCCTAAGAAAGCTAGAGCCACCCAACCCAACAAGAGAGTTCCTACCAAGAGTGCGGTAACGTACCACTGTGAGTATTGTGAGCAGGATGGGCATTTGGCTGAGTTTTGCTATAGGAGGAAGAGAGATGATCGGAGGCAGTTTGAGTTGAACAACCAGGACATGTACCACCCACCAGTTGGGGTGCGTGAACTAGAAGTTCGGAGGTGCACTACTAGGCCTAGAGGTACAATGCCTCAAGGTGCTAGGCCTCAGGAGGCGAGACCACGCGGTGGTCGTGTCCGGCGTGGTACCGCTCGTGACCCATACGACTACGGGCCTCGTGGCGGTGGCTTTACTCCTCCCTTCTGTAGCGGACCACGTTTCCCCATCGTGGTGATCGCTATCCTCCCATGGGACAGGAGATGTTTGGTTTTTATCCTAACCCATTCTTTGGGCAAATGGGACAACACTGGTATCCTTCACAGTTTACTAACCCCAGTGTTGCACCGTTTGCTCACCCTATGTCTTTTTATCGATGTAGGAAGGAGGACGGGAGGAGACTTGGCTTTTTTATTCCGGCTGCTCACGTCATATGACCGGAAGTGCCAAGTGGTTCTCCAGCCTCGACCCCGTGCACCACAACGAGTATATCACATTCGGGGACAAGAGTAAAGGTAAGGTTGTCTCCCAAGGGTCGATCCGAGTGAACTCTTCTTTTGTCCTCAAGGATGTTGGTGCGAACACATGGTGAATAAGTACCCATGTATGTTCAGCTTTATGATGAGTGATCGTCCAACACGTGAGTGTTTCAGTTTGAGTGGCTTACCCTAACCCCTTGCGAAAGCAAGTCTGTGCATGTCTATCGGCTTGTGGTGTGCAGGTGCTATGCCAAGTGACAGTGGTCAATGGCGTGGAGAAGGTCGAGTAGAGGCTTGCCGTGCTGATGGACTGGGAGCGGTGAAGGGAGGAAGCGGGGCTCGGACTGAGGTACCATGGGCATCGACGGACTAGCTATAGTGGCTAGTACTTGGCACCGGCAAGTGCGAGAAGACATGGAGGTAGACCGAGTCGGCCGAGTCAAGACGGTGGACGCGCGAGTCGAGCGGAGGCTCAGGGGACTCGGAGTCCAACCGGGCGAAGACAAGGTGGCTCGCGTCGAGTGGTTTGGTGGTTTGGGCCTCAAAACCATCCGCGTCGGTTTCCGAGTTTGGGCCACAAAACTCGGGGTTCGGTAGTTGAGCCCAAAGCTACCAGTGGTGGGTTTCGCGGGTTTGGGCCTCAAAACCCGGGCGGAGCTTCCGAGGAAACGGGGATGGCACGTGGTGGAATCCTGGAGGTTGCGTCTAGGCGACAGCAACTCCCGGCAGGAAGCGGGGCCGTCCATTCAAACGAGTGGCTGAGAGTTACCGACTTGGATTACAATGTCTTAGGGCTAGGTAATTCGGTCTTGTATCTAGGGGGGTCTTTGGGAAATAGCCAAAGCCTCGTTAAATAGAGGATGAAGGGGTATCCTCATCCTTATCTCTTGCATTACTCTCTCTCCCACCTATTCTTAGGTTTTCCCTTCCCTAGCTTCTTCTTCCTTGAGATCCACCGTGTCACCGGTGTAAGAACTTGTGATTGTTGCGAGGAATCAGAGGCCGTAACCTCCGTAAGCCATGATGGCTTCGCTTTCGTGATCGTGTCCCCGTTTTGCTTGTGTTCTTTCCGTTTTACATTTGCTATCCCTTTTTCCTGAGATGTTTTCTCTTTATTGAGAGTAGCTTTGCAAAATCCGTTTGAACCAAGTTGTGCGTACTTGTGAGGAGCATCTTTGCACCGAAGGTTTTCTCCTCAAACCTCACGAGCGCGTAGATCGGGCGATTTCTTTGTGGCGTTCTTCGTTCTTCTCCTTCTCCCCCAAATCCAAGTGTTCCTATTTATCCTCTCCAAATTGAGCGATGATTTCTTCGGGATAGGCCCCAACTGTACAAGGATCATGCCTACAAAGTTTGGTTGCAGTTGGAGTTCATTTGGTTGAGTTTTGGGAAGATTTGGCGAAGAGAAATTGGTTTTCGCGGGTTTTCTCTACACTGTTCGTGAGCTCCGGACCACCCTCCGGACCACCATGGACAAGGCTCCAAACCATAGGCGAGTGGTCCTGTGGTCTGGCCAAAAATGTCCAGAGCATCCCCTAGCTCCGGACCACCCTCCGGACTAGTCCTGTGGTACCGTCGGACCACTAGTCCGGAGGTCCAGAGCTCACTGTGTTGATGATTTTGTGAAGAAACAGCGTCAGACCACCCTCCGGACCACCCTCCAGACCATAGCACCGGACCATAGCGAGTGGTCCGGTGATAAAGCCGAAAAACTACAGCAACGCACCTAACTCCGGACCTCACCACCGGACCTCACCACCGGACCAAGGCAAGTGGTCCTATGGTCACTGTTGATCGCTGTTTTGGCCGTTTCTCTCTCGTCCGGACTCCGAATCAAGTTCCGTTTGTTGCGTTGGATTCGTATTCACGTAAGGAACCTGATTAGGTACTTTTGAGACCAGTTCTCATAAGTATTTTTGGGTGTGCTCTTGCCTCTTCTCTCTAGGGGTTGAGAGTACCGCTCTCGGTGTATCGGTTTCCAGTTCGCGGCTTTGATCGTTCTCCATCTTCTCCGACCACTCCGCTGCACCTTTAGGGGTATTCCTAAGGTGTCCACATACTTGTTAGGTCGTGTGCGAGTCAGTTCTTCCGAGGTCAAGTTTTTTGTGTGATTTTGGGACAAGGGCCAAGTCTTTGAGTTGAATTTTATTTGTCTCCCATTCACCCCCCCCCCTCTGGTCGCCGTTCTCGGTCCTTCTGTTGCTTTGGTTGCGAATTTGCATTTTAACCTTCTTTCGGTTTCGCAACTCCTTGATGACAGTTTTGAGGTGACCATTAAGCCAAACCTCTCTCAGATTTTGGACTCTCGTAGTGAGCTTGTTTGCCGGATTTTACCCTTCGAGAAGGTTTTTCATGCGGATTTTACTATCTCTTCCGGACCTTCTCGTTGTATTCTTGCCGGTTCTTCCTCCGAGCTTTGGAAGTGGCATAGGAGATTGGGACATCTTAGCTTCGACTTGCTTGCAAGGCTTAGCTCGATGGACCTTATCTATGGATTGCCAAAGCTGAAGTTCGAGAAGGATTTGGTTTGCCATCCTTGCAGGCATGGCAATATGGTTGTCGTTTCCCATCCTCTTGTGACTGAGATCATGACCACTCGACCCGGCGAGCTCTTACACATGGACACAGTTGGTCCAGCTCGGGTCAGGTCAGAAGGAGGGAAGTGGTATGTGGTTTTAGTCGTGGATGACTACTTGAGATACTCTTGGGTGTTATTTTTGGAGAGTAAGGATGAGGCTTTTCCTTGGGTGCTCACTTTGCATCTCTTTGCTCTTCCTTGGGACTTGACCATCAGTTTTCCTCACCTCACACTTCCCACCATAACGGTGTTGTTGAGCGCAAGAATCGGACCCTTGTTGAGATGGCCAGGACGATGCTCGATGAGCACAGGACTCCTAGGCGGTATTGGGCCAAAACACTCAGTTCTGCTTGCTATGTTTCCAATCGCATTTTCCTCCGAGCTTTCAAGAAAAAGACTTCTTATGAGCTACGATTTGGGAGACCACCCAAGGTAAGTCACCTATGGGTGTTTGGGTGCAGGTGCTTCATCCTCAAAAAGGGCGGTAAGTTGGATAAATTTGAGTCATGGTCTTCTGACGGTATCTTTCTTGGTTATTCTACTCACGCTCGTGCTTATCGTGCACTTAACCTTGAGACTAACCGACTGGATTCAATCTAATTAAAATTTCTTGGCTAAGCTTTCCCCGGCAACGACACCAGAAATGCTTGTTGGTATTTCTTATGACTATTGGATAAATCCGCAAGCGCACGGATTATACCATTGTAGCACTTCACCTCGGAGTATTCCAAGGTATCGTAATTTATATTTTCCCAAGGGAAAGCTGGGCTAGAAATGATAATCAGAGAGAGATCCTAGAGAGCACCTTAACTTAGTGCCAAATAGTATAGAGGGGTAAACGATATATGTGATAGGAAGGGGATGATGAATGAAGAAGCTACGGTAAATGATACTTAGAACAGACTAGATAGATTAGCTAGGTGGGAGGACAACGAGAGAGTATAAGGACTCCTAAGCAATTCACTCTACTTCAATATACTTAACCAATTAACTAGTCTAAACACTATAGTTTGTCTCCTCAATACAAGTACGCTAGGCGAGGGGATAGATCAGTAGGAGGACAAAACTCCTACTAGACCGCACCCTCTGCTTACGGGGGCCTTACCTTTAAAGAACTTGCCTATAAACATGTGGTGGAATACAACGACTAGACAAGGTTGTCACCTCTTGCTAGCTACCACAAACAATCCATGTAGCAAGCGATAACCAAGGATAAGATGACGTATAAGCACCACGCTTACACACAACTTACTACTTTGACTACGATCAATAATCAAAGTACCCTATGACAGGCAATGATCTCATACGGGAAAGGTCACAAGGATCACAGACTATGAATGTAAAGGCTATTAAAGAGCAAAAGCATATAGCAAGAATATATCTAGTATAGAAATGCTCAAAGTAATACTAAGTAAAGTAGAGAGAAAAGATAAATATATTGAATAAGGTGAAGTCTTACGAAGAAAGAAAGATACAAGAACTATACCACACTTCCCAGAAGACAATATCCGGAAATCCCGAGCATAGCTCGACTCAACTCTAACTCCCACTCTAGACTAACTCCTAGAACAATCTAAGGAATAGAGCTTATAGGCTTCTTCACCATGTCTAGAGAGAGGGTATGGCCCTCTATTTATAGTAGGGGGTGGATTAGGGGCTACTCCATCGCCACGTCATCGATCCAGGGCCTTCCATCCTCCACCCTTAGATCAAACCGCCTTGGAACCGACCAAGGGGTGAATGGTGTGGATTTCCACCATGTGCCAAGGTGTATAGCGGTTGGGGGGACCCAACCGACCTATAGAGGCGGTCGGCCGACCGCCCCTCTGGCAGGTGGGCCCTCCTCTGGCCTCTAGGAGTGGTCCCACTGGTCAGGGGACCAGGTGGGACCAGGGGCGGTCGGCCGACCCCCCCCCTTGGGGTGTCCTGGCCCACTTCTTCCTCCCTGGTGTTGGTCGAACTTGTCATTGATGTTGGATGTTGATTCTGAGATGGTTGTCACGTTTATCTCCTTAGTGTGGGCCCATGGATCCAAGTGTTATGCATGTGAGTCGTTGAGAGAAAGCACAGAGTGATCCAATAGTTGGATCTCACTCTAGAGTGCCTCTCTTGGATCATGGCCGAAGGGTAGAGCTGGTGGGCCCATAGGGTGGTCGGGTGACCCCCTATGTGGGCCCAACTGGCTCTCCTTTGCTCCATTTCCTCATTCCTACATTAAAACACTCATGGACATGTGGAACTAGTTATTTGATAAAATATGCTCATGATGTGTTTGTTTATCCTTGATCCTAAGGTTGATGGCATCATTTCTGTTATGTAAAAGTAGACCATAATTTGTGCCAACAGTGGTGACCCCACCACCTCCACCCGCCCTCTCACCGATCGGGAAAAGGGCAAGAAGCACCTCATGTCGAGGAAGAGGAAGAGGCCACTCATGGACCCAGACTCCGTAGCAGCAGTTGCAGCGGCCGATGCCGCAGAGGCAGTGGAGCAGGTTGGACGTCGCGCCGGTTTGAGGCTCTCGCCTCACCGTGGAGTGCGTCGTGAGTCCCCCTCGTGTCCCGAGACAGAGCTCGCAGAGGCTATTGTGCCAGAGGAGGCAGTGCAGGCTCCAGAGACCGAGCAGACAGAGGTCGCGGGTCACTCTTCGATTGGTGAGCTGATGGCTAGACGAGTTACTTGCTCTCGTCGGTCCGGAGCACCCGACAACCCTCCAGGACCATGTCTACCAGACCCTGTGAGACAGCAGGTCAGGGTGCTCACTGTGAAGCAGGTTCAGCTTCTACGATTTGTTGACTACCAGACCTGGTTCCCTCCTCAGCGAGACCCTCATGCCAGTCCTCCGTTCTACACTCCTCTGCATGAGGATTTCTACAGAGGGTACATCCAGACAGATGCACCGCTTAGTGCACATCGCATGTGCCCACTTTAGAGGATTGCCAGTGTTGGTGGACCAGAGATTGCTCAGTACCTTGAGTATCTTCCGGGCTTGACAGGATTGCTTGGCCGTGTTGGCAACTACCAGGAGGACTGGGTACGACAGTTCTATGCCTCACTGTGGATCTCACCTGACCACGAGTTCTTCCACTACACGTTCAGAGGTCGAGACCACAGAGTCACTGCTGCAAGATTCAGAGAGATTTTCCACTTAGAGGCCTCACAAACGAGGATCCACAGTTTGTGCTATAGTGATCAGGAGGTACCACATCGACCTCACGATGGGATAGTTCCCTCTACAGACTACGTGAGGCCCTGTTTCTTGGAGTCTTTCGGAGAGGGTTCGAGCCGCACTCCACGTGACCTCACACCTCTAGCTCGGACTCTCCACGAGACACTGAGGTGGACGATCTTACCCCGAGTAGGAGCTCATGACACCCTAACTCGTCTTTAGTTGTGGCTCTTAGATCTTATTTTGAGGAAGGAGAAATTTGACTTGTGGGATCTGATAGTCAGTGAGATGGAGGACATTATAGCAGCAGGTTTCAGAGGCCATTGGCAGCTTCAGTACGCCCATTGGAACTCTTATCTAATGGTTTCTAGGGCCGGGTCACCCTCACTTCTTACGACTCTTACCCGGTCCGCCACAGTGTTCCTCGAGTACAAGATGAGCACCGGCCATGGCGCCACCGTGGTCGTCTCGCTCCGGCGACCCACTGCCTCAACCGAGCACCTCACCGCACTCGCCCGAACCGACCACACCTCCCCATGCTCTCAATTGGAGCCCTAGCATGCTGTAGCCGCAGTTCCGCACGCCACAGATCGCCCCGGCCATGGCGCTGCCACGGAACACCCTGCTCCGGCCAGCTAGTGCTTCACCCGAACCTTCCCCTGCACTCGCGCGAGCCCACAGAATCCTCCGGTGTGTTTTGTTGAACATGGGGTGGTCCGGAACGCCTTTCTGGTGTTCCCCAACGAGCTCCAACCGCCGGCGTCAATGGTGCCGCCATGGGTTCCCTGTACCACGGCGAGGGGAACCGCCCCCTTTGATCTCAGCCGTCGGATCCCCTTTGCACGGCCACGATTAGAACTTACCGCTTCGGGGTAAGGTCGGTCCACCATGGACCCGTGGACAAGCCGGTCCCACGCTGAGTCAGCTGGTGCACCCGTTGTGCTGTGCACCGCGCCACTCGAGCAGCGCCACGTGGCATCCAGTCGGCACCCCGCGTCAGCGTGACGTCATCATGACATCAGCAACACCGCCACAGCCCTACTCTTTTGTGATCTAGCCCCTGTATTTTCCAGTATTCAACCCGCACTTCTATCCAGTTCTAAATTCTTTATTTCGGGTCCTATTTTCTTCAGATCTAGCCCCTGAGTTTTTGCAGAATACAACCCTCACTCCATATCCCTTTATCCTTTTCTGTTTTATTTATTTTTAAATCCGAAAATGAGTTCCTTTTATATACAGATCTGCCATCCAAATTCAAAAGCTTATAACTTCCTTGTTTTAACTCCGATTTGATCCAAACAAATTGCGTTAGATTCATAAAATTATAATCTATAGTTTAGAGAACTTTAAAACTATGTTAATATCTCTATAATTTAATGATAAATCCCTAACTTGATTAAATACTATGCAAATTACTTTACAAATAAAATGTGAGTAGTTCTACTTTAGTTTTCAAATCCAAATATAAGTTTGACTTAATCCAACTTAGGTATTTCTCTAAATTACCTTATTCATCCTTTTTCACAACTAAAAGTAATGAAGCTCATAGTTCTCTTTTTTAAAAAGTTAATATATCGTTAGTCTATCTTGATCACCGTAGCTTCGCTTAGCGTGTTCTTTGTGACTTTGTGATCTTGGAAACGCGTTTGTTTCTCTTTAAATCCTTTTCATTGATTGGTGTATTGTTCTAAATATATATGTTTGTATGCTATGTATGTTTGATCAGGTGTTTGAGTGGTGTTGTAATCTTGTCCAATCGGTGAGTGTTACGTTGGTGATCAAGAAGAAGTTAATGTTTGAGAATCAGTTGAAGAAGGATCTAAGTTAAAGGCAAGTATAGCATGGGACCCTCCTTGTTGCCTATATAATTTAATGTCACTTAATTCATATGCATGTGTCTACCTTGTTAACCCTAAGGATCTTTCCTAGATATTTGATATCTTGTACCTTGTCACCTTTTGGGATGCATATCGGTAGCTTGTGCTAGTTCTCATAAAGAATAACCATGATCTTGTAACTTGATTAATGATATATGCAATGATGATAAAATATGACTTTTTAGCAACATGGACTATAGGTGGAACATCAGGAACTCACACTTGTGTTCTCACTCATAGGGGTATCTCTGTAAGCAGCCACCCAGGAAAACCGTGCTACCCCGAGTGTTATATGGCTCTGACTTTAATTCAGTACCTAGTATATTTCTAGCTTGTTAGAGGTTACCATTTATTGGAGCATGAGGGGAGGGTCGAGTGATGTTTGGCTCTTTTCCTGTCTTGGAGGCGAGCATGGTGCTGCGACCACCTGTGATGCCACTTGAAGGAGAATACCCATGCATACTTGACATTAGCCTCGCGACCCTAACTTGTTAGAGTATATCAGCGAAAGGTTATGTAGTGAAACCCTGCCATGCCTCCTAGGTAGAGGTATTGTGGGCTTTGCAAACCCCGGCAAATGGGAATCACGGCTTGGGGGTAAAGTTGTACAAACTCTGCAGAGTGTAAAATTATCATGATAGCCGTGCTCGTGGTTACGAGCGTCTGGATCCTTCACATTGCGATGTCCTTATGTCATAGCTCATCAGCTGTTATTTTGGCACTGATTATTATTATTTGTTCATATACGCATTATATCTTGTTCACTTGATCATGTGGTTATTGGGCTTATGATGATCTTGATGCTACTCAAATGCTAAAACTTTGACTTACTAAAAGCTAATGCAGTTAAACCCATGTCTATCCTTTTGAGCCTCATAAACCCCATAGTTATATTTGCTGAGCATGGTGAGCTGACGCTTGTTGTCATCACATTTAAAAATCCCGAATGGGTACCAGATTGCAAGAGTTGGAAGATAGTCTTTTGGTCAACCAGTCAGTCGGTCCCTGTGGAGTTGGAGTCTTCGCTCGAAGATCGGAGTGATCGTTCCGTTGTTTGCTGCTTAAGGTTATCCTTTATGACCTATATGTTATATATTTTAGGTATTGTCTTTTGATATTACCTTGTTCTGTGACTATATGTGAAAGTTGACTTCCTGGGCTCACATATAGTGTATATCTGGTTTTGTTCTTAAAACCGGGTGTTACAGATTGGTATCAAAGCAATGCTGGTTGTAGGACGCAAGCCTAGGTACAATTGGTCGTATTTAGCAAGCTCTTAACCTTGTCTAATTCTTGCTTTCTTTATAACCTTGATAATTGTTGAAGTTATGCTCACCTCTATCTCTACTCTATTATAAAAAATTTGCATCATCTCTAACTCTTCTCTATCTATTTGTTAGATGGATCCTAACAATATGTCAGCTAGCCTCAGAGATTTGAAAGATCAAGCAATGCCACCCTTGATCGTGTTTGGTAAGGAGAAGCCTTATGCTACGCAAAACCAAGAACCGGGAAGAATGAGCCAACGACGAGAATCATCACAAGGAATGGTCAACATACAAAGGGGCCACAAGAAGCAAGTGCAAGGAAAGTTGAATCATGTGGATATGAATATCATTCGTGAAGCTAAGAAGCTTGAGTATGGTTTTATTCCAGTAAGCTCAGCAAATTCCATGGTTCTGATTCACCCTAATGCTTCCCATTCGTTCATCTCTACCAAATATGTAGAGGATCAGAAGATAATGAAGTTGTCAATGAGGAAACCCCTCATAATTCAATCCCCGATGGGAGAAATAGAGGCAAACTACTTATGTCCAAAAGTTAGACTTGACATAAGAGGTGTAAACTTTGAGGCGGACCTTATTGTTTTGGAGCTCTCAGAGATTGATGTTATCCTCGGAATAGGATGGTTTGTCCTAATGCTTATGCTTGAGTTGCATCTTTGTAATGAGTGAATGATCTTGTGAGATTTCTCACACTATCATTTAGTTTATATGCTTAAGGTTTAATGAATAAAAATAGTTGGGTTTCTCTTATCTCCTGTGTTCTCTATCCTACCCTTCCGAAGCAGTCTCTAATGTTTCTATCATAAATCTGGTCATCTGAGGTTCATGAAAAGTTTTGGAATTAGTTCCACTGCACCTGAGGATAAGTTTTCAACAGAAAGACATAATGATGGTAAAATTCACTTAAAGGAAAATGCAAGCTACCCATTGGAGTCCCCTTGTCCAATCTTTCTTAAGGGGGGTAGCCAAGATTAAGAAGTTGCAATATGGAAGTTGCATACATTCTTATGTCTAGCTTGAAAAGGTTTACTTATCAGTATGCTCAGATTGTCTAACCTCAACCTGAGTAATGCAAGGATGACCTACTAGAGAGTGGGAATACAAAGAATAACAATGTGGAATCCTTTTTGTCCAAGCAACATCAGAACCCTCAAGATGTCATATGAAGTGAACATGTGCTCTCTCAATCAAAGTCTTTGTTTCCAAGTCAACTATGATCTCGAGGATTAGTTGTGCTCTTATGTAAAAGTCGTTGTTTTCAAGTCAGATGTAATCTTGTTTCTCAGAAGACATCTTTATCTTTCTTGTCAGTTGTTTCTCAGAAAACTATCATGATAGCCGTGCTCGCAGTTACGAGCGTCTCGATCCTTCACATTGCGATGTCCTTATGGCATAGCTCATCAGCTGTTATTTTGGCATTGATTATTATTATTTGTTCATATACGCATTATATCTTGTTCACTTGATCATGTGGTTATTGGGCTTATGATGATCTTGATGCTACTCAAATGCTAAAACTTTGACTTACTAAAAGCTAATGCAGTTAAACCCATGTCTATCCTTTTGAGCCTCATAAACCCCATAGTTATATTTGCTGAGCATGGTGAGCTGACGCTTGTTGTCATCACATTTAAAAATCTCAGATCTGTACCAGATTCCAAGAGTTGGAAGATAGGCTTGTGGTCAACCAGTCAGTGGGTCCCTGTGGAGTTGGAGTCTTCGCCCGAAGATCGGAGTGATCGTTCCGTTGTTTGCTCCTTAAGGTTATCCTTTATGACCTATATGTTATATATTTTAGGTATTGTCTTTTGATATTACCTTGTTCTGTGACTATATGTGAAAGTTGACTTCCTAGGCTCACATATAGTGTATATCTGGTTTTGTTCTTAAAACCGGGTGTTACAGGCTCAGACACCCCCAGTAGTGATACCGACTCCAGCGTTATAGCCTAGCGGGCTTCAAAGTCAGGCACCTGTTTCACCAGTCTTTCAGATGTCGATGACCCAGGTGTCATCGTGGCTAGCTTCCCCCGGTGACTTTCATACCGGATACACTCCTACCCTGGGGGCTACGCTTGCAGACGCAACTCGTGACCTCACCGCTTCATACAGAGAGATCACCGGAGAGGACTCACCAGTGGTCGCAGCTCTAGAGACACAGCCTGCAGAGGTTACTCCTCCGGCGATGGGCACCCACTTGTCTTCAGTTGCCTCGTCGGAGGTCGCACCAGAGTGCTCGACTCAGACAGTCACCACTCCACCTCGTGCTGTCGTTCAGACAGAGTCTACTATTGTTGCAGCAGAGGCAGTTGAGTCAGAGAGCCTAGCTCAGACAGAGAGTCAGTTGGCAGTTGATGTCGGAGCAGTCACAGTGGCAATGTCCTCACCGCTTCACTCTCAAGGCCAGCCAGCAGTGCTCGTTGCAGCAGTCACTCTTGCAGCTTTGGCAGTGACACCTTCCCCTGCGCCTCGTGTTTTCACTCGTCGGGCTCCTAGACCTGCTACTACCGAGGTAGGACCGTTTGAGGCTCCAGCTCGGGATGTTACACCCTCTAAGCCTCAGGGGGAGTTGGGACAGGCTACACATGCTAAGTCAGCAGCTCCAGTCCCAGAGTCTACGCCAGTTGAGCCTACCCAGACCGCTTCTCTTTCAGCTCCAGCTACAGAGGGTCAGGCAGATGATGACAGCGACTCCAGCCCTGACTATACTCAGTTCGATCTTCGTGCTCGTCGACCCGATGCTTCACCTCCCGATGCTCCCTCTGCTTAGTTTTTGGTGCTAGACGCCAAAGGGGGAGAGAGGGTCGAGTATCAGAGATAGGGGGAGAGTTGTGAGATAGGGGTTTTGCCTCTTTGTGTGATTTACTTTCCCCGTACTCATGCATCATGTCTATCTTTCTTGCACTTATGTATATGTGTGATGGTTGATGTGTGAGACACTTGTGTGTGTGTGACAAACTCTTATGCTTATCACTAATACATGTTGTGAGTTGTCACTTGTTCATGATATGTCTCTATGATCAATGGTAATTGAGCTTCCGTGACTTACTCCGATATATATATCTTGAGAATATCATGAGGTACTCCGTTCTTATTTCATATCCTTGAGTACCATGTTTGTGGCTTGGATTGGTTGAGCAAGTATTGTTCTCTCTCATTCACTAACCCTTGCTCAATCCAACTAAGTCATTTGAAATCCTAACCTTTCATCTCTTATATCTCATACTTGAGGATTATTGTCATCAATCACCAAAAAGGGGGAGATTGAAGAATCATGGCCCTAATGGTTTCGGTGATTAACAACAAGTAAAAGATTATTATGGCTAACGTGTGTTTTGCAGAGGCTATGCGTAGCTTAGCCATAGTGATCAATGAGAATGGGCGTCAACAGTTATCACTAAGCCCCCAAGATGGATATCGTTTCGGATTTCAAAGTTGACATGATAAAGACCCTAGAATGATAGGTCGAGGTGCCATAAGGAGATGAAGGGCACTTAGAAGTAGATAGGGCTTTATTTGATCTTTGATCGTACTATCAAGGGGGGTCTAGATGAGTAGCTTGAGTTAGGAGAGCTTCATGACTTAGGTGTGGTGCACACTTGTCTACCTTAGCTCTAAGCAAGCTTATGGTGACCGTAACATAGCCTAGAACAGCTTCCGTATTCATCGCGACAAAAAACTAAGTTGAGAGGGTTGTGTTCTGGGCGACAGACGCTCCTGTCAGAGTCGTCAGACGTTGTACGTCGCGGCAGAATTTGGCGTCGGACGCTGGGGTGTCAGCCCTAGAGAGTCCGTCGGCCTTCCAGTAGGCTCTGTGTTGGCCTGTGAGTTTTTGAGTGTGCCGGACGCAGCGTGAGCGTCCGTCGGCCTTCTAGAGAGCCATGTTTTCAGCCCGAACCAGCCAGTAGCGTCGGACGCTAAGGCAGAGCGTCCGTCGCCCCTACGACGGAGCATCCGTCGCTGGGAAAAGTGAACAGCAACTAGCCGTTGGGCAGGGTGACGGAGCGTCTGTCGCCAACTTAACCTGAGCGTCCGTCGGCCTTCTAGAGAGCCATGTTTTCAGCCCGAACCAGCCAGTAGCGTCGGACGCTAAGGCAGAGCGTCCGTCGCCCCTACGACGGAGCATCCGTCGCTGGGAAAAGTGAACAGCAACTAGCCGTTGGGCAGGGTGACGGAGCATCTGTCGCCAACTTAACCTGTGCAATTTCTTCAGCCCGAGGCAGTTTTTGAAGGGGGCTATTTATAGCCCACCCCTTGCCTTCCCACCTTGTCTTTGCTCATTTGAGTTCCTGAGTTGACTGAGAAGGTTGGGAAGAGAGCAAGAGCCCTAGAGAGAGAGAGATTCACGAACCATCTATCCTCTCCTCTAGTTCATCCAAGAGTTCAAGTGTGCATCCACTCTAGTTGTGAGGCTTGATTGAGTCAAGTAAAGATCAAGGCTTGTTACTCTTGGTGATTGACATCACCTAGACGGTCCGGTGGTGCTTGGAGGAAGATGATCGTCGGGGAGATTGTCGGCGGTCCTTCTTCATCGACTTGTAATTGGTTGTGGGCGGTTCACCGAGCTAGAGTGGCGAAGAACCAGCCCATAGAGAGCACTCATCCCTTACGCGAGATTGAGGGGGAGCAATACCTTGCGAGGTGCTCCAACGAGGACTAGGGGGAGTGTCGACTCCTCGATACCTCGGCAAAACGTCGTCGTGTCAAGAATCTCTTTCCCTAGCTCTTTCATACCGCATTACATTCTGCACTTGTTCTTCAATTCATACTAGAATTGTGTAGGGTGTTTTCGCTTTCCTTGGCTTGCTACCGCTTTCATAGTCTAAGGCACACGAATCATTAGGCATGGGGTGATTAGCACTTGATAGGATTTCATATTTGCTTTAGAAATTTGAAATAAGCCCAATTCACCCCCCCCCCCCTTCTTGGGCATCTTGATCCTTTCAATTGGTATCGGAGCAAGGTTTGCTCTAAATTAGGCTTTACCACCTAGAGCAAGATGTCCCATGAGGATGGACCGCCACCCATGTTTGATGGGGATGATTTTCCTTATTGGAAAGTGCGGATGGAGGCTTACCTTGAGGCCGTGGATATCGGTGTGCACAAAGCCGCTACCATAGGTGGCACCGTGTTCGCCGAGGATCCCTTCTTTGAGAAGAACAATGCGAAGCCGCTACCCGGGCATCTTGATCCTTTCAAGAGCTAAACTCCATCCTAGTAATGGCGCCAGAAATGCCTTTAAGGGTATTTCTTATATCTATTGGATTATTCCACAAGCGCACAGAATATACCACTGTAGCACTTCACCCGGGAGTATTCCAAGGTATCGTAATTTATATTTAGCCCAAGGGAAAGCGGGAGCAAAGAATGATAATAAAGAAGGGATCCTTAGAGTTACTTCAATCTAGAGTTAACTAATTGTAGAGGGGTAATCGAAGTATAATTGATAGGAAGGTTGAAGAATCATGGTCCTATTGGTTTCGGTGATTAACGACAAATGAATGTTATTATGGCTAATGTGTGTTTTGCAGAGGCTATGCGTAGCTTAGCCATAGTGACAATTGTGAATGGGCACCAAATGGTCATCTATAGCCCCCAAGATGGATATCATCTCGGATTTCAAAGACAAGATGATGAAGACCCTAGAATAATAGGACTAAGTGCCATAAGAAGATGAAGGGCACTTAGTAATAGATAGGGCTTTATTTGATCTTTGACCGTACTATCAAGAGGGGTTGAGACTAGTAGCTTGACTTAGGAGAGCTTCATGACTTAGGTGTGGTGCACACTTGACAACCTTAGCTCTAAGCAAGCCAATGGTGACCGTAAGATAGCCTAGAACAACTTCCATATTCATCGCGACGAAAACCAAAGTTGAGAGAGCCATTTTTTGGGCATCGGACGCTAGGGTTTGACCCCTCGAGCGTCCGTTGGCATTACAGAGAGTTCCAAAGAGGCTCATTTTGCAACGGACGCGCCCGTTGGCAAGCCATCGGACGTTGGGCAGCGTTCGTTGGATTAATTTCTAGAAACCCGAGAGCAACGAGTTTGCGTCGGACGCTGTCGCCAAGCGATGGAGCGTCCGTCGGTGGGGTTTTCAAACAGTAACTAGCCATTGGGGCAGGCGACGGAGCATCCGTTGCCTAATAAGCTCGAGCATGAGATGCATAACCAAGAAATATATCGTATGAAGACCTAGACTCAAACTTGTTCCATTTTACCTTGCTTGTGGATTAAGCATTTGCACCCAATCACCTTGATGTGACTTACCTTGGGTGGCCTCCCAAATCGCAACTCATAAGAAGTATTTTTCTTGAAATCCTGAAGAAAAATGCGACTAGAGACATAGCAAGCAGAATTGATCGCTTCGGCCCAATACCTCTTAGGAGTTCTATGCTCATCGAGCATTGTCCTAGTCATCTCAACAAGCGCCCGATTTTTGTGTTCAACAACGCCATTCTGCTGGGGGTGTAAGGAGAGCAAAACTGATGGTCGAGACCCAAAGAAAAGCAAAAGGTGTTAAAATGAGCATTCTTGAATTCTGTGTCATTGTAACTATGTATAGCTCTCATGAAATTCTTTGGGTACCTCATTTTGCAACCTCAAAATCATATCTCAAACATGGGAAAAGCCTCATTCTTACCCTCCATGAAAAACACCCAAGAGCACCTCGAAAAGTCATCGGTGACCACAAGCACATACCACTTCCCTCCGTCCGACCAAACCCGAGTTGTTCCTAGTGTGTCCATGTCAAGTAACTCATCGGGTCTATTGGTCATGATCTGAGTGCAGGAGGATGGGAAGCAACAACCATCTTGTCATGCCTGCAAGGATGGCAAACCAAATCTTTCTCGAACTTCAGCTTTGGCAGTCCTTGGATAAGGTCCAATGAGCTTAGCTCTGCAAGCAAGTCAAAACTCAAGTGTCTAAATCTCCTATGCCACTTCCAAAGTTCGGAGGAAGATCCAGCTAAAAGGCACCAAGAGGGTCCAGAAGAGATAAAAAAATCGGCACGAAAGGGCCTCCCAAAAGGCACAATTAACACACAAGATCTCCACGCGAGTCAAGAATGCGAGAAAATCACAACTTTAAATGAACCTCAAAACCGTCCTCCAAGAGTTGCGAAACTGAGAGAAGATTAAAATACAGATTCACAACAAGAGAAACATAATAGTTATCACCCCGTGTCTTTACTGTGCACTTCTTTCCTTTCTCTAGAGTCTAGAGGTAGTCTTCGAATCCTTTAGCCACACCGATCACCTGATTGGGTCTTGGCCAGTAAATAAAAGATTCCTCACAGGATTGATTAACCTATTAATCCAATGGTTTCTGCAATTCATCCCGTGACTAATTTTCAGCATGTTCTCTACTCTTGAGATATCTTTCTCGGAGTTTCATTCCTTGATTGCATTGGGTTACTTGTGCAGGTTCTAGGGTCTTTACTTAACTTGTTTTGTCGATCTTGCTTTGAGGTTTCTTCACCCAAGTCCGTCTATTTGCTTCCATTTACTTAGTTCCATTGACTATATTGTATTGAGCTTGAGCCCAAACTTTTCCATCCTCGAAGTGACCTGCACATCTAGCCGAGGTCCCTCTTAGCGTGATCCCTCTTAGAGTGATCTTTGAATTTTTCAAGTAATTTGCATATGAAGACGTTGGGTATCCCTCGAAGTGCTCAGTGCTTTGTGCACTCTGTGTTACACACTTTACCCGTGGCAGACCATAAGCAAGTGACCTACTAACAAAAAAGGACGGCATTCATCATCTCGAATAAGCCATCAACTTTGAATACGAGGTTCAAATAACACCCATAAGACCGTAACACGTTCCAGATAACAGCAACCGCTGTAAATAATCACTAGTTTTTTTCTTTTTTTTTCTTTTTGCGTTTACTAAAGGTTTTGATCATACCAGTGGATGGATGAAGACGAGCACCGTATATTGTACAAGCAATAGTTAAAGCAGGCAGGTACCTATGGATCCACAGTGGTTTAACTTAATTAATTAAGATTTCAGTCTCGGTTTCTAAAAAACAGATAACTAAGTTGCACCAGAGGATCGATGGATTAATTCATGCACATATCACACATACCGTGCAGCTTCTACTACCGTCACAACATTGGCAGGTTCGAGATAAGATGCAGGATCCAACAAAACAAAACGGTAGGGATGAAAACAGATTAGATACAGATAAATATCACTGATATTACATTTGTTTTCATATTTCTGTCCAGATTCAATTCGAATAAGAATAGTGTCAATCATGCCAGATAGGATAGGATTCGATATCGACATTATAAATACGTGATTTCAATATTTGGATACGGATACAATATCGGACGTTGAATATCTAGATACGGATACGGGCTGATCTAAACCCCTCTAAACAGATTAGGTCTCGAATACAAACGGAAAATATCCATACTGTTTCCACCTTAAAAAAGCCCCCCCCCCCCCCCCCCCCCCCCATTTGAAGGATGCTTTGCCTTTTGAGTACCTGCCTGTGCAGTAGTCTAGACTGCTAGCAAACTCTCTTCTTCTAGCCTAACATTTCATCTTGCCTTGTGCATTTTCTTTTTACCTTTTTCTGTAGCAACTACCTTCAGGGATGGTCCTCACTGCAAATAGGTTAAAAGTTACATTAGCATTTTGGTAGCCCAGCACAGGTAAATAAGATATAAGCTTCATCCTGTGTAACCAATTCAGAACCAACCGAGAACGTAAGTGTAACCAGTTTTAGCATGAATGATGATGCAAACCTTCCAAACCAAAAGAACTGAACCAACCATAGCTGAGGTTATCTGAATGCCTTGTCAGTTGGTTGCCTTTCAAAATCCAGGCTCAAACCCATCATGAGTACTTCAACTGCTCTATCATACTCCTAAATACATTAGTGCAGATACATGAACACGAAGTACAATGCAGAATAAGGAAAATTAGGTCTCAATGCTACTGGGTAGTACAACTCACCTTCACCAGTATCAGAGCTACTGGGTAGTACAACTCACCTTCACCAGTATCAGAGCTGCTGCTTGCTCAGAGCGCGATTTTGATAATTCTGGATGCATATCTTTGTAGATATTAGCATCATCCAAAGCCTTGCTTTTATCACCTGCATGAAGCGAACAAAGACTCCTCTTTGCATACAAGGTTGAATCATCAGGGTTGATCTCCACTGCCTGCAGAAATCAACTGATATTAATTGTTGAACCAAAGATCATGTTAATGAAACTGCATTATTATTCAATATCTGCAGTCAACAATAAGATAACAAAAATATATATTCAGTATATATTCATACACTATTTTGTTCTTGAATTACAAAACATATGTAAACATTAATAATTAGGATGGAGTGATGGGCATTGTATTCCAAGAAGCTTTAAATGAATCGTAGAGAGACTAGAGAGCCTTAGCATTTTACCCCTAGACTATTCTTGCTTAATTCCATTAGTTACATCCGCCTGTATATTTTTAGAGATGACCCAACCGACTTCACTTGACCTACAAGCAATCTATCTTCCCGACTCTTCCTAAACCTAGAACTAGACAGACTCCCGGTGGCAGTACAGTGTGTGCTACAATGTCCTAACCGGGGTGGTGGCCATGGTTGTCTCCTAAGGTAGCCCCATAGTGGTGAATGAGTGTGTTGGATGCTTTATCTCGCTTCTAGCAGTAGGGAGATGATGACAACCTCGTAGTAGATGGTGTTGTCGATGTCGAAGAGGCCATAGACGAGGTGGACATTGCTGCTATTTAGTTATTGTGTGGTGATAACAACATTCCTCCCGATGGCGATGATGTTGTCACCCATATGACTAGAGTCGTCTTGGTACGCCTTGTTTGTTGGAGTCACCACATTGGGTTTAGCCTGATTAGTTCTAAGAAATAATTCAAGTTGAACCTAGGTCTCCTCTGCTATAATGGCCCTAGTTTTGGTGATCAAGATGGTTGTTGATGTCGCTATGTGTTGGTCCTAAAAGAATAGATTTCTGGAGTTGTCCTAAGTCAAAAAATTTGAACTTTGACCAAATTTCTAGAAAAAAAACATTTAAATGTATAGTATCAAATTCGTATCATTAGATTTATCATAAAACATATTTTCACATGGTACTTATCTTAAGCCATATATGTTATATTTTTAGATAAAGTTAGTCAAAGCTAAAAAAAGTTTGACTGGCACGGATTCTAAGAATTGATTCTTTCAGGTATAGAGGGAGTAGGTCGGAGGTTGTCAATGTGGGAGCGTAGGGATCAGACCAAAGATTGACAAGATTAGTTGAGGTCAGAAAGTCGATTTCATTGGTTGCCTCATGTTACTTGTGAGGCAGAAGCATCTGAATCCCATTGTGAGGGACACTCGTTGAGAGGTGTAAGGAGGATCCGATGTAGCGGCAGAACCAATATTACGTCCTCTTATGCTCCCTGAGTTAGCTCAAATGCTAACCTAGATCTCTATGTAGTTGTTGTTGTAGAAGGTGCGCTAATGGACAATGAAGCATCAACTGGTAGGGAAGCAGGTAGGGAAGCAGTCTGCGCTTCACCTGAACACCATGAACTATGCCTCCACTTATGATCTTTCCGGTTAGCTCAAGGAGATCAAAGCATGTGAGAACTGCTAGATGGTTTGTGCTGGTTTTGTTTTCAGGCTTCACGACGACAGGAGTTGGGGGCATAGGTAGGCGTGTGCGACGAAGAGAAGACGGGGGTCTCGCGACAGTGGTCGTTGCCGTTGTATGTAGTACCAGTGGCATCGTTGTGTTCACGATGAAGGACGAAGTCAATGATAACTGACTTGTAGCATTGTTGTCCTTTGGCGCATCACAGGAGGGCACCCAAGGCATCTGTAGTTGATGGCATGAGCATTGCGCAGGTTGGCGATGTGAATGGTATCGTATTTGAGGTAGTGTTGGCCAAAGAAGACGTCGTTGGGCAAATGTGGCCAGGTCGGCCATGGCAGCTCCTAAATCATTGCTAGCCCTCTGTGTAGCAGCTGACGGCGAAGATGATGCCAATTGTGTGGGTAGTTGTCTCCGTTGATGTCGATGAAGGCGAAGGTGTTGCAGGCGGCGTAGGCGTTGTTAGCGTTACAGCGCGAATGGCGCATGTTAGTGACACAAGTGTGTTATTTTTCAAAAAAAAGTGACACAAGTGTAGGTATGGCTAGCTTTGTTGTAGTAGTCATTGCTAGTGTAGATTTCACTCGAGGTGGAGATGATGTTGCTGTAGATGTAACCAACATGCAAGATTGTATGGACGATGTTGGTGGAGTTGCTCTTGTTGTAGATGTTGTCAGCGACAAGGGTATTCCGTCGTTTTGAGCACTCCCTTGTTGATGCATTTGTAGAAAAAATTTGGGGGTAATTTGAGTGTTGAATACGGCAGGTGCTGAAGTGGTCATTGTTGATGCTCCTCTTTCGGGCAGGCAAACCCAAATGGGCCCCTGTGGTGCCTTGTCCTTGGATTGGTGGTTGTTATGGTGAGTCAAGTGTACAAGCGCAGGCGCAACCGCGACTAGAGTACACATCTGGCGCGGACCCTGCGTGGTGACCGCAACCAAGTTAGCCAACGTCAGAGAGTGGATTCCTAGAGTCTAGGATCTCAGTTATTAAGTTGTTAGTTTGTTAGCAATTGGCTATAAGACCCAAACACTTGGATATGGAAAAATTAGCTGGAGATTGAATCAATCTTTCCCGCTCCTCTCATGTTTCCTTCAAAGTCGCACCCTCAACTCACGCCGCCACCGGGAGCCCAAGCCCAAGCCTCCCACCTACCACGACTACTTCCTGAGGAGTAGCAGTACCGAACCTAACAGTTTGGTATCGATGTCAAGCCCGCCGCCCACCACAGCCGTCTCTACTACCGCCGTGACCGCCGGCCTGGTCACCACTTCCGCTGCTCTGCCCTCCACCACCGTCCCACCAGTCACCTCCGCCCTGATCTCCACTAGTGGAGTGCCTTCCGCCTTGGACATCATCGCTCAAGCTGTCTACGGCCTCCAACGGCACCGCCTGTCTGCCATCGACGGGCGCACTTCCCTTTCCCGAGCACGCCTTCCGCCAGTAGCCCGGCTCCAGGCTCGATGCCATATGGTCTGTCAAGCTATGGTGACATTCCAGCCGCCGAATCCGCTGGCTCTGTCGTCATCCACACAACGGCGCCTCCACCTCCGCCTCCGCCGGTGCAGACTGGCAGATCTTCTTCACCCATTCGCCATCGCCGATCCCCAACTTCAGCGCGCCCCTCCCCAACTTCAGTGCGCCTCTCCCCAACTTCGACGCGTCCCATGGTCCACTAGAGTCGTATGAGACATGTCGGGGGCAAAATGTATCAGGGTACAATGAAATGCCCCCATCACAAGATAGACCAAAGGCCCAAATAAATATGCAAGCCAACATAGCCCATCAAGCCCAACTAGGCCGGCCGACCGGCCTCACCCCAGGCGACACTCCTGCTGACCGCGGCTTGGCAGAATCTCCGTGTCGGTGTTTAGAAACTACCAACGAGTAAATTTGTATGCGTGTCGGGTTCCGAATGGTGAGACAAAGAGACAAGAGGTTTATACCGGTTCGGGCAAGAAATCCCTACGTCCAGTGTGGAGCTGCTCGTGTTCCTTATCTCTACTTGGAGGCAGTTTACAAGCTGGGTCGAGAGAGGGAGCGTGAGTCCCAGGTCTCTGAGTGCTTCGGTGAGTGAGTGTGCTATCTGCTAGCTGTGGTGTTCGATGTACGTTGTTCGGTCTCTGGTGTCATCCCCCTCGTTCTCCTTTTATAGTCGTAAGGAGCTCAGGGGAGTTACAAGCGTGTGTCGAGAAGGATCTATCTGGGGCGCTGTGCCTTATCCTTGTCTTCCTTCGAAAGGATGTTGGACACTCATAATACTATATTCCTATTGCCTTCGTACCTGGTCGGAGGAAGGGTGTCGTGTCGGCCCTTCGTTGCATCGCCGGAGAATACGGGGGGTCCGGTTGAAACCGTAGCCGGATAGAGGCATGGTGTACGTTGTACCGTTGGCGGGTACATCGTTGTACCTTCTTATAATTCTTTTTATATACGACAAATTCCTTTGCCTCCGGCCAATGGACTCCGTTGCTTCGGGGGCCCCCTGTACCTCGTGTACCCCCGTTCGGAGAGTTCCTGTAGGGGCCGAGGACGTATGAGACTGACTCCGCTTCAGCGAGAGACATGATGCCTATCTGTTCAGGAGTCCTGCTCCGTCCCGTCCTGATTGGGGAACTCGACATGTCTTTGCTCGGGCAGGGACCAAAGCGTTATCCTGCGCGCCGGATTATATGGGGTGTACGGTTCTACGTGGTTCTGTACCTTCATGTTTATCTCATGGGGGATGCATCGTCAGCAGCTAAGGGTCAGCGACCGCTTCCTTTGAGATAGGGGTAATTGGGTAATTCCTCTACCTCCGACGTCCCTCACGTCTTTTGTGGGTCGCGGAGCCGCCTCGCTTCCCGCATCGGGCGAGGCGAAGGCACGTCTGCCCGGGGCACGTCTGCCTTCTTGGGCTGGTTGGGTCGCGAGCCACGCGCCTCTTTCTTCGTGGGCCTGCGACGACTTGGCCTTGATGGGCCTCTTATCTTCTCTCAGACGATGATCGATAGGTCTTTAGTTGTTGATTGTTTTTGAAAGTTTACCGTTAAATTAGGTATCCGACACTCCGCCTCGCCCGACCCCCCGGGGTTGGAGGCGCACACAGTAACTCCCATTCCCCCGAGGGGTCGGGACCGCGGCCCCATCTGCATCTCCGCCTCGCCGACACCTCGAGGGATCAGGACCACCAGCCAGACACCCGGGCGACCCTCTTCGGCCCTCGAAGGCCATGGGAAACGCTCCGACCCTTCTCTGCCTCGCCCGACCCCCTGGGTCAGACGAAGCGCACCCCCAGGCGCCCGACCCTGCCTCCTTTGTCCGCACTCGCCAGTCCTCGCCGGAGACTTCCACTGGAAGGAACACGGTATAGGGGAACAGGGAAAGCTGCCCACTCCTTCCCAACTACTCCGGCATGGGCAAAAGGGCCAACAGGACTCGGAGACCTCACCGCCCACCATACCGGAACGGATACGCATGTCGTATAGTGGACGGATCCCCCGTCACTATGTTGTGTACCCGCGATACCCCCGTCATGTTCCGCCATTGTACCCCTCTCATGGGGGGTCAAAGGGATGGGGCGGGTATCGCCGTCGTCCGCTCAGGAACATGGCAAAAGCCATGCTCTACAGGGGAGGGCACGTTGTCAACGACTACGGCACGCCTACGACACCTGCGCGGGCACGATCGACAGGGACAGAGGACGTACGGTGCCATCAGCTTAGGCCCTCTCTCTCTCTCTGCCTGGCCTCGGCCGGGCAGCTTGTAACCTAGTTTCCCTGAACTATAAAGGGGAAACCAGGGACCCAGGGCGAGGGTTCTGCCTCCGCCCACTCGCACAAGGCATACGAGACAGACCACGCTCATACTCACACACCAGAGACTAGGAGGCTCGCCTCCTCTCTCACGAACATTGTAGCCCCCCTTCTACAATCAAGCAGCTAGCGGCGCAACACCGAACACTAGACATAGGGACATTCATGTTAGCAATAGGCGCCCTAATGGGCTGTAATGGGACAGCATATAAGCCCAGTTGGCTATATGCCTTGGGGGTTAAGATTAGATTGATTAGGCAAGGATCATCATTGATTGGGTATTACTATAAACCTCTGATCCTTGCCTATATATTGTACCCTGTACTCTTGGAAATAAATCAATCAATCCTTGACCTAATTGCTTTCATGGTAATCAGAGCCTAGGTTTTTTTTTCTTCCGCTGCATCTCGTGCGCCGGCACCCAGCCGCGCAGCACGTCCTCCCACGCGCGCCAGCTTCCCGCTGTGCAGCGCCCCCATCGCGCGCCGGCCCCCGCCGAGCAACGACCCTCCCCATGTCGCCCACTCCTCCGCCGTCCCCCAAGGACGGCGACGCCGCCTCCTCTGTCTTGTTCCAGGAGGCTGAAGTCGCCCAGCGCCTTGCAAGGAGAAGGCCAGCGAGGCCGCCGCCGATGCCCAGCGCCTCGAGCGTGACCGTGCGGCCACGCGCGATGCCGCCCTGGCTCGTGAACGCGACGCCCCGGCCCAGCGCGCCCGCGACGCCCTTGCGCGCGCTGCCCTGGAACGGGCAGCCGTTGCCGCTGCAGCCACGCCTCCATCGTCGGAGGCCGCCTCTGGAGACAGCCCTGCGCCACCCGCTGGGGCGCCGACTGACCTCCGTGCAGCCATGCTTCACCACGAAGTCGTCGCACTGCTCCAGCTCCACTCGCAGGCCGTCGCCGTCAGCAACGTACGGAACCACGTCACCACCGTCCTCGACGTCGACTCCGGCAATTTCAACCGATGGTGCGACCAGTTCCTGCTCATCCTCGGCAAGTTTTCCCTCCAGGGCCATGTCCGCGAGGACCCTCCCGACCCGATCCCTCCGGCTTGGGCTCGGATGGACTGCGTCGTCAAGTCCTGGATCGTCGCCACGCTCACGGATGATCTGGGCAAGATCATCCGTGCCCAGGGCTCCACCGCTCGGCACGCCTGGCTCGCTGTCGAGTCCCAATTCCTCGGAACCCGGGAGGCTCGCTCCATTCAGCTGGAGACGCAGTTTCGCAACTTCGTCCAAGGCGACCTCTCCGTCACCGAGTACTGCCGCAAGCTGAAGAAGATGGCCGATGACCTCACGACGCTCGGCGAGGTCACCTCCGATCGCACCCTCATCCTCAACGTCATCCGCGGCCTCAACGAACGTTTCGCCCACGTCGGCACCTTTCTTCGCCGTGCCAAGCCCTTCCCCACGTTCCTGGAGGCCCGGGAGGACCTCATCCTTGAGGAACACACCATGGCGGATCGCAAGGAAGCTCCAGCCACTGCCCTCGCCGCTTCCACCGCTGCACCTCCATCCTCTACAGGCGCTGGTGGCGGTACAGGGGGCTCCAAAGCTCCCAACTATCGCCGCAACAAGCGCGGTGGCGGTGGCAAAGGACAAGGCAGCAGCAGCACCTCCGGACAGGGCTCCCGGCCACAGCAGCAGCACCCTGCCAGCCACCAGCAAGCTGCTGGACAGCAGCAACAGCCGGCTGGGGGTGGGCGCCCCTGGCCCAGCTTCTACAACCCCTGGACCGGCACCATCCAGATGTGGCCAGGAGGTCCTCGGCCGCCTCTGGCACTCATCCCGGTGCCACCGCACCTCCAGGCGTAGCAGCAGGCGCTTGTTGCCCACCAGCAGCCTGCTGGACAGTGGGCCACTCCGGGGGTCTACAACCCTATGACCGGCCTCCCTTCCTGGGACCCGACGGACCTCGCCACCGCCTTCAGCACGACGTCGCTCACCCCTCCTCCGACCAACGAGTGGTACTTCGACTCAGGTGCAACCTCACATATGACATATCAACCCTCATGTCTTTCACATATTCTTCTCCCGCGGTACCCTAACCCTTCATCCATTATTGTCGGCAATGGCTCCTTTATTCCTGTCACTGCCTCTGGCTCCACAGAGTTATCATCCAACCTACGGCTTAATAATGTTCTTGTGTCGCCACAAATTATTAAGAGTCTTATCTCTGTTCGCCAATTTACTATTGACAATAATTGCTCTGTTGAGTTTGATCCCGCTGGTTGTTCTGTGAAGGTTCTTCCATCTCGGAAAGAGATCGTCAGGTGCAATAGCTCCGGGCCGCTGTACCCCCTCCGCCTTCCACCTGCACGCTCCTTTGTCGCTCAGGGCTCCTCTCCACTGTGGCATCAGCGTCTTGGGCACCCCCGGTCATGAGGCCTTGTCAAAGCTCGCGTCTAGTGTCTCCTCGCCTATCCAGGATTGTTTAGATTTATGTCATGCTTGTCAACTAGGGCGTCATGTTCGTTTGCCCTTCCATACATCCACCTCTCGTGCGTCTAGCAAGTTTGATCTCGTTCATTGTGATTTATGGACATCTCCAGTTGTCAGTATTTCTGGTTACAAATACTACTTGGTCTTACTTGATGACTGCACTCATTATTTGTGGACTTTTCCTTTACGACTTAAATCTGACACTTTCAGCACGCTTTCCCACTTCATCGCCCACGCCTCCACTCAGTTTGGCGCCCGCGTCAAAGCTGTCCAGTGCGACAACGGGACAAAGTTCGACAACTCAAGCACCCGCCACTTCTTCCTCTCCCAGGGCATTCACCTTCACATGTCCTGCCCTTACACCTCGCCTCAAAAACGGTAAAGTTGAACGCATTATTCGCTCTATCAATAATGTTGTTCGCTCACTGCTCTTTCAGGCTTCCATGCTCCCCTCATATTGGGTAGAGGGCCTCTCCACGGCAACTACCCTCCTCAACATATTGCCAACCAAGACTCTAGCGTTCGCCACGCCTCATCTTGCCCTGTTCGGCAAGCCACCCACATATGATCATCTTCGAGTCTTCGGTTGCAAATGTTACCCCAACATATCCGCCACTGCTCGTCATAAACTTGCCCCTCGGTCTGTCTTATGTGCCTTCCTAGGCTATTCCGCTCATCACAAAGGGTACCGCTGCCTTGACCTCTCATCCAATAGAGTCCTCATCTCTCAACACGTCATCTTTGATGAAACGGCCTTCCCCTTCGCTGAGCGCCATGGCCATAGTACTCCAGCGGACTTCGCGTTCCTTGACGATGGCACTACTGATGTTGTGCCCGCTCCTATTGGACCGTCGCACAAGTTTTTGACTGCAGGTACTTCACCCAGCGCCTCCGACGTCCCCAGCGCCCCTGCCGGTCACTCTGCGGCCGTGCCTGGGGCGCCCCCGGAGTCTCCAGAGGATGTTGATCCTCCGACGCCCGCGCTCTACGTTCCACCTGCGTTGCGGGCGTCGGCGGCCTCTTCCACACCACGCGCGGCCACGGAGTTGACCGGCGCGTTCCCGCGCACCCTGTACATCCCGCCCGCGCTATGCGCCGACTCGACGTCATCGGCGTCGTCTGCGGGTTTCCCAGCGCACCCTCAGGAACCCCGCGGGCCTCCACCGGGATTTCCACCTCTTCGCCCGGATCGCGACTTCACGTACCACTACTCGCGTCGACCGGCCGCCCCTGCACCGACCGTGCCAGCTGCCCAGGCCGCCCCACTGCCCAAAGGTGCGGTTGGTGTTCCCCCGACAGCCAACCAACACTCCATGGGCACCCGTTCGAAGAGCGGCTTCCGGATGCCCTCCGTCTACCATGTTGTGCCTCTCTCTCCGGTACCGAAGACCTTCCGTAGCGCTCTTGCTGACCCCAATTGGCGAGCGGCTATGGAAGAAGAACACAGTGCTCTCCTGCAGAACCACACCTGGACTCTTGTGCCCCATCCGCCACGGGCCAATGTTGTCACCGGGAAGTGGATCTTCAAGCACAAGCTTCAGTCTGATTGCTCCCTCGAGCAGTACAAGGCACGATGGGTTCTCCGTGGCTTTACACAACGACCTGGTGTGGACTTTGATGAGACGTTCAGTCCTGTGGTGAAGCCTGCAACTATCCGCACGGTGCTCTCCTTGGCGCTCTCTCGCCGTTGGCCCGTTCACCAGCTAGACGTGAAGAACGCCTTTCTCCATGGCAATCTTGCAGAGAGACAGTATATTGCCAGCAGCCATCCGGGTTCGAAGATCCAGCTCATCCGGACTCGGTCTGCCTTTTGAAGAAATCGCTATATGGCCTGAAGCAGGCTCCTCGCGCATGGTACAGCCGGATGGCCACCTTCCTGCTGTCTATTGGGTTTGTTGAAGCCAAGTCAGACACCTCACTCTTTGTCTACCAGCGTGGATCAGACACGGCCTATCTGTTGCTATATGTTGATGACATTGTCCTCACAACTTCATCACCTGATCTTCTTCGGCGGCTCATCTCAGCACTTCAGCGAGAGTTCGCCATGAAGGATCTTGGCAAACTACACCACTTCCTCGGCATGCATGTTCAGCGAAGTGGTGATGGACTTCTGCTCTCACAGCGACAGTACATGCTGGACATACTGGATCGCGCTGGGATGGCTGAGTGTAAGCCATGCTCTACTCCAGTTGACACCAATCCGAAGGTTGCTGCAACTGAGGGGGCCCCTGTGTCTGATGCTACAGACTTCCGCAGTCTTGCTGGAGCTCTTCAGTACTTGACCTTCACTCGCCCAGATATTGCATATGTTGTTCAGCAGGTCTGTCTTCACATGCATGACCCTCGAGAGCCCCACCTTGCTGCCCTGAAGCGGATCCTTCGCTATGTTCGGGGCACGCTCCACCTCGGCCTCCTGCTGCGACCATCCACTTCGACTGATCTTATTGTCTACACCGACGCTGACTGGGCTGGTTGTCCGGACACTCGCAGGTCCACCTCAGGATATGCAGTGTTCCTTGGTGATAATCTCGTTTCCTGGTCCTCCAAGCGCCAGAATACAGTATCAAGATCAAGTGCTGAAGCCGAGTATCGCGCAGTGGCTAATGGAGTTCCAGAGGCAACCTGGCTCCGTCAGCTTCTCTTGGAACTGCATGCCCCTCTTCGGCGCGCCACACTGGTGTACTGCGACAACATCAGTGTCGTCTACATGTCCTCCAATCCGGTGCAACATCAGCGCACCAAGCACATCGAGATCGATCTTCACTTCGTCCGGGAGCGAGTCGCCATTGGTGATTTACGGGTTCAGCATGTTCCTACTGCTTCACAGTATGTTGATGTCTTCACCAAGGGACTGCCTACCCCAGTCTAAACGTGCAAAGTGGCTGACGTTTAAACTGTGGGGGAGTGTTAGCAATAGGCGCCCTAATGGGCTGTAATGGGCCAGCCCAGTCGGCTATGTGCCTTGGGGGTTAAAATTAGATTGATTAGGCAAGGATCATCATTGATTGGGTATTACTATAAACCCTCTGATCCTTGCCTATATATTGTACCCTGTACTCTTGGAAATAAATCAATCAATCCTTGACCTAATTGCTTTCAATTGAGCCTGAACCAGTCTAATTCGTTCGTGTTCATCTAGCTCACCATCTAGTGCCGGACGCGTAGTCACAAATTTACTCGTCGATGTCGAGAGCCCCGGTTTCCAGACACCGACAGTTCGCGCGCCAGGTAGGGGAACTCTGCGTGTCATATCGAGCACCAGATGGTCGGTCGTCCATGCTCCCCCTCCGTGTTGCCATTCGGCCTGCGCAACGCGGCGGGGACCTACGGATCGCAACTGACCCCGTCCGAGAGGGTCGGCAGGCATGTCCGCTTCACGTCGGGCTCCCACATCCGCTTCGGGAGCATGGACTTCGTCTGCACGAGAGAGGGCTACAACTTGGCCCTCATCCTGCCCGACGTCTCGGCTAACCTCGTCAACGGCGGTCACGTGCCGCGCCCTTCGGTAGGGACAGTACGCGCCCCAACTTTCTCCTACGTCAACATCATGAGGCGGTTCGCGGAGGTAGCTTCGTCCCTCTCGGCGCAGGACCCACACCATCCTCCCGAGAGGCCGACCCCCCCACCCCCCCGCGTTCTGTCGTCACTAGGCCCGCTATGTCGCCACCCGTGGCGAGCAAGGTGGACCTCGAACCCGGTGCGCCTTTTGCGCGCCGTCCGGGTCATCGCCTGCCGGAGCTCCTCCAAGGCTTCGGCGCGTACTCGGACGACGCATGGGACGACACCGACTTCTCAAGTCTGCGAAACCTAGACTGCGAGACCCGGGCGTGGCGCATACTGCTGGGTTGTGCGTAACTTCGTCCAAGCGTGTGCCATCTGCCAGAAGAACAAGACAGAGGCACTTCACCCGGCCAGCCTCCTGCAGCCCCTCGACATTCCTTCTCAGATCTGGTCTAACATCTCCTTAGACTTTGTTGAAGGGCTGCCCAAGGTGAACGGGAAGAGTGTGATCCTTACGGTGGTGGACCGCTTCTCCAAATACGCGCGACTACATCACCCTCAACCACACGTACACAACGACATCGATGGCTCGGGCATTCTTCGCCGACATCCGAGAGTGGAGTCTTAGAGTTTAGGATCTCAGTTATTGAATTGTTAGTTTGTTAGCAATTGGCTATAAGGCTCAAACACTTAGATATGGAAAGATTAGCTGGAGATTGAATCAATCTCTCCTGGTCCTCTCGTGTTTCCTTCCCAGTTGCACCCTCAACTCGCCACCGCCGCTGGGAACCCAAGCCCAAGCCTCCCGCCTTCCATGACTACTTCCTAAGGAGTAGCAGTACCAAACCTAACAGTGGCGATCTGTTGATAATAATGAGGAACCACGTCCTCGTGCTAGGATCATGTCCAGCTGCTCCATCAATCGGCTGCAGATGTCATGATTTTCTCCATCGCCGCAGACCAGGCTATGGTCCTAAACATAAACCTAGACGGACTCCTAGTCAGGCTAGGCTGTCTTGGGTCCAACACCTTAAGGGCTCGTTTAGACCCATGACAGGCAACGACTATACTGTAACATAATAGGTTAACTGTATAATCAGGATAGTTGATATGCAGCACTAGTTAGTAGGTTCCAAGTCACAAAGTGAGTTGATATTATTAAAATAAAGTGCAACACAACTCCTATAGTATAATGATGCAAGAATTTACCATCGTATAAAGAGTCAATGCATGAGCATAATCACTTTTATCGATTGCGGCATCCCCTTGTGCTTCAAAATCAGATCCATCACTTTCTTCCTAAATAACATGTGCAAATGAAGTTATACATTTTATAACGAGGGTATGAGATCAATTTCAACAATCTGTATAAAAGCTTACAACACCAGCACAACTGCCACATTAAGTATAATAGTAAATCTTATGTTCATACCTGTGGTTTTGAACTCATAAGTTTTGAATGTTCAATGATTCCAGCAGCGCTCCAATGAGCAACCTTAGCCAAAGGGGTTGTGACAGGGAAAAGAACATCAACACATTCCTTCCATCTTTGGGTTGCAGCAATTTCTATAGGCACTCTACCATTCTGTTACGAGGAAAATCAAGGATAAATTTTAAAAATAAACTTGGAATAGCTTAGGAATAAAAAAGGCTAGCTATTTTGTTGCACGATAACCTTAGAAATGAATATTAGTAATAATAGATTATTGGCCAAGGCATGTATTAATCACATTAGCATGTAATAGGGCATTGTACTATTTCGTATTATCCCATGGACATGCATATAGAGTGAGCAGATGCATTAACGTTAAGACTAGGCTTCCAGAGATCTTTTCTGCAGCAAGAAGGTATCACCAATATTTTTTTTCCATCGAACATGCACGAGAGCTGCATATGATTGCAATAAGACAGAAAACAATACTTGTATATGTGCATATGCCAGACACCAATTTTAGCACCAGTAAGATTTGGTATTCATGTTTTCGGAGAGTGATAAATATTTTACGACTTCTAAGCAATGCGAATTCACTAAACTGCTCCGAGTTATGAACAAACATCCAACATTTCAACCTTCTGTCATGTCACCAACCTCATGAGCATCAAATAGAATAACCATTTTATCGGAATAAGAAATCAGGAGTTCACATTCGCCTAACTTATGCGCTTCTGTTATCAACAAATGGTTCTTACAGTGTATCAAAAACTATCCAAAGAACTTGTAGTGTTGCAGCAAGCCATTCATTCTATAATAGTCCTAGAAGATTGATTTTGATGTACAACAGAGAAACAACCCGGATTGTTTTGCATGTATAATTGAGACAGCCCAGAAACTCAACAAGAGACATAATGAACAAGTAGCAGGACAAGCTCACCTGATCACGTATATTCGCATCAGCGCCAGCTTTCAACAAACATTTGATGCAATCAGTTGAGCCAGCATATGCAGCTGCTATTAGTGGAGTTACAGTACCAGCATTGACATCAGCACAAGCCTGAAACATGGAATATGTAATATACAATCTTGAACAATGATTTTATTAAACAAGACAACTTGTCATCATCTTAGAATTTATAGGAATGAAAAAAAGAATCAAATTTGTCCTTCCCTTGTTACTGTCAGGAGCCAGTCTCAGATCTAACATGACAGTCACGTGCCTTCCAGTCAGAAGAAAAAGGAAACAGAAACAAAAACAAAAAACAAAAAGTAGCTGCACCTTTTTAGGTAGTTCCATGCCTTCCAATGAACATGCAGAGATTGCTTTCAGAGGTGTACACACTACTCTATTAGGCTGGAGAGAAGACAATGGAGACATTACTTTAGATAAAGAGTACTGGATTAAAAAAAGTCTAGCAGTAAATTTGAAGTATTAGCCTAACAAGCATAAAAATTAAAAGCAACTGACCACAGTACCAATTTTCTCCATACCATATAAGCATGCAGATGCAGAAGAAACTGCAATGCCTATAACAATTTTTCTTTCCAATTTATCATATCCTCGACATATTTTTAGGTAATATTCAGCTTTCATCAGTATAACACTAATCCATGAACAATCAAAACGGCACAGCAATAAATCAAGGAAATGAGATTGTAAAGTATTATTATTTTTAAACATGCTACATGCTTACTAGGCTTGCTTTAGATCAATAGAGTAAAACTTGGATAGCTAAAGAACAGTTATGCTAAAACTCAATTATGAGTTCTGTGAAATATAATTCCACTCAGTTCTATACTGAACTAAAAAGAATACCAACCTATAGTTAAAAATCAGCAACAGATGGTAATCTTTTCACTAGATTATACACTAACTGCAACAATTTGAGTTTATATATCATTATCATTAATATTAAAAAAAATGTAAACCATGATATACAAACAACCAGGAGGATGGATATGCAAAAAAAAATGATTTACTGTTGGAATATGTGTGTGTACAGGCCCATGAGACCCATGTATGACTCTATTACATTGCTACCCATCTAGGGTTGGCCCATCTATCCAATGACTGAATTCTAGCGTGGTATCAAGCTAGGGTTTCTCTCTTCCCTCCCTCCCTCTCCCACCTCCAGCCGCCAGGCTCGCCGGCGGCCGCCGCCGCCATGGCCGGCCCCTCTCCTCCCTCCTCCTTCCCCTCCCCATGGGCGCCGTTCGCAGGCTCCCCTGCACCCGCCGCCGCCAGCTTGCCTGCTCGCCACAGCGGGCGTGGGAACCGCGGCCGCTCCCGACGCGCGCACAGCCGTCAGGCCCCCTCCAGACACGGCCGCGGACGGCGCGCGGCCTCCCAGCGCGGGCACAGCCGGCTCGCGGCCTCCTGGCACGGACGGCGCGCGGCCACCCGACGCGGGCGTGGACGGTGCGCGGCCTCCCGGCGTGGGTGCGCCTGACGCGCCCCCTCCTGGCCGGCGCTGCTGCCGCCGCCGCCGCACGCCTTGGCCTGCTGCGGGCTGGCGCGAGCGCTGCTGCCGCCGCCGCAGCCCCTGCAGCCGCACGCCTTGAACTGCTGCGGGCTGGCGCGCGCGGGGGCATAGCTGGCTCGAGCGCCGCTGCCGCCCCTGCTGCTGCAGCTCTCACCGCGGCTCACATCGCCGCCCGGGTCACTGCTGTGGGCGCAGCTGTCCCCCTGCCCCGCGCCGGCACCGGTGGCACATCCTTCCCCGCCACACCTCCTACTGCAGCCGCGAGCCTCGGACAGCCACGTGCAGACACGAGCGCGAGTGGCACCGGTGCTGCTGCAGCCACTGCGTCCTTCTGGCCCGCGCTTGGTGGCAACTCCCCACCTCCTCTACTGCACACTGCGGCATCACCTAACTCCGCCCTCGCCGCGGCTCTCACCGCCGCCCGGGTCGCTGTTGTGGAGGGTCAGGCTCGCCTGCACGCGGCGACCCAAGCCTGGGAGCGCGAGCGTGATGCGGCCGACGTCCTCGCTCGTCAGCTCGTCGAGGCGGAGCAGCTGCTTGTTGTCCACCCTGTGTATCACGCCACCAGTGCCCTTGACGACCCTGTCATGCAGGAGCTCACTCCTCCGCCTAGTTCGTCCGCTTCGCCAGCGTCGTCCAGTCTGGGTCCTCCTCCCGGGCCGAGCGGGGGTGGGGGGGGCGCCACCGACGCCGGGGGCGGCGTGGGGCAGGCACGCCGACGCCGCCACGGGGTGCACCCTGGCCCACCTACACCGACCCATGGTCAAGGCGCACCTCCATGTGGCCCTTCCAGGCTACCGGTGGCGAGCCTCGTCCACCGGTTACCATGCTCGCCGGCGCCGGCCCCTTCGCCCCATTCTCGTCACCGTGGGCTCCACCTCCCGGGATCACGCCCGGGCCTGTCGGTTGGGACCCGACGGTCGTGGCTTACTCTTTCGGCACCGTCACTCCTTCAGCCGGCCGAGACCGGATCGCTGACTCGGGTGCCACTTTCCACACCACTCCTGACCCCCGCCTCCTCTCCTCTGTTCATCCTCCTTCTCCCTCTCACCCGTCGTCCATCATGGTCGCCAATGGTTCATGTCTTCCTGTCACTTCTGTGGTGCCGCTCACACTCCTGGTCCTTTTCGTCTTCCTGATGTCCTAGTGGCTCCCTCTATGGTTCACAACCTCCTTTCCATTCGTCGGTTTACAGCTGACAATTCTTGTTCTGTTGAGTTTGACTCCTCTGGTCTTACTGTGAAGAATTTGGCTTCCCGGCGTCCTCTCCTCCGGTGTGATAGCACGGGGCCCCTTTACACCCTTCGGTTTCCTGCGTCCACCTCGTCTGCTTCGTCCTCCACTTCGTCAACTGCTTTCACTGCCACTTCTTCCTCCACTACTTGGCACCGGCGTCTCAGACATCCTAGTCGTGCCGCCCTGACACAGCTTAGTCGGAGCTCTGCCGTACCTTGTACCCGGTCTCATGATGAGCACTTGTGTCATGCGTGCCAGTTAGGTTGTCATGTTCGTCTTCCGTTTCCTACCTCCACTTCCCATGCCACCCATATATTTGATCTTGTTCATTGCGACCTCTGGACGTCTCCTGTCATGAGCATTTCTGGTTACAAGTACTATCTTGTCGTGCTTGACGATTTCTCTCATTACTCTTGGACTTTTCCTTTACGTGCCAAGTCTGATGCCTTCTCCACGCTCCTTCACTTTTTTGCCTGGGTGTCTACTGAGTTCGGACTCACCATCAAGGCCGTCCAGTGTGACAATGGGCGTGAGTTCGATAACAACACCTCTCGGCCCTTCTTCCTCTCTCACGGTCTGCAGATCCGCATGTCGTGTCCCTATACCTCCTCTCATAATGGCAAGGTGGAGCGTATGATTCGTACCACGAACGACACCATGCGCACCCTTCTTTTCCCGGCTTCGCTTCCTGCTCGTTTCTGGGCTGAGAGTCTCCACACCTCCACCTATCTCCTTAACCGCCTACCTTTTGTTGCATGTCCAGCTCCCACTCCTCACCACGTTCTCTTCGGTACCCCCCCTCGCTACGACCACCTTCGTGTCTTCGGGTGTGCGTGCTACCCTAACACCACTGCCACCGCTCCCCACAAGCTGGCTCCCGGTCGACTCTGTGTGTCTTCCTCGGGTACTCCCCTGATCACAAGGGGTACCGTTGCTTCGATCTCACCTCTCGTCAGGTCCTCATCTCTCGCCACGTGGTGTTTGACGAGTTTGTCTTCCCTTTCTCCACCACCTCACCACCCACCGCCACCTCCCACCCGGACCTCTTCTCCTTGTTTCCCACTGACACGGTGGACCAGCCACCTTTGTCGTTGTTTCCTGCAGGTACTACTCCTCCGTGCCCCTCGCCGGGCCTGGACACCGACTTGTCGTCCTTCGGCCCCTTGCCAGGTCCAGACACTGGCCCGACGCCCTTCGGTGCTTGCCCTGCGCCTGATGCGAGCCCATTGGATGCGAGGCCGTCGTCTTCGGGACCTGCTGCTTCGGCGGCTCCACCACCGCCTGCGCGGTTTGGCCGTGTCTACCAGCGCCGACCGCGGCCATCTCCGATGCACCCGGAGCAGGCCGCCCTGCCGTCGTCCCCGCCTCGGTCTCCACTGGTGGCTTCACCGGTGGGCTCTTCTCCGCCGGCGATGCCTACACCGCCATATCTAACGCCTCCGACTACACCCACCGTGTCGGCCGTGTACCACCTGCCTCTCCTGCACCGCCACCCGCGTCATGTCCACCCGATGGTGACGCGGTCTGCGGCTGGTACCTTGTTGCCCCAGGTTCTTGCGGCGATGCCCGGTCAGCCACGGGTCTCTCCGGTACCCTCTTCCGTTGGTGACGCCTTGTCGGACCCTCACTGGCGTCACGCGATGGAAGAGGAGTACGCGGCCCTCCTCGCCAACCAGACATGGGATCTGGTGCCTCGTCCACCGGGCTCCAATGTAGTCACGGGCAAGTGGATTTGGACACACAAGCGGCGGGCTGATGGTACCCTCGATCGGTACAAGGCTCGTTGGGTTCTCCGGGGTTTCACTCAGCCCCCTGGAGTCGACTACGATGAGAGATTCAGTCCAGTGGTGAAGTCGGCTACCGTCTGCACGGTTCTCACTGGCACTCTCTCGCTCCTGGCCCGTGCATCAGCTGGATGTCAAGAATGTCTTTCTGCATGGTACTTTGACTGAGAAAGTCTACTGCAGTCAGCCGGCTAGGTTCATTGATTCTTCTCGCCTTGATATGGTCTGTCGGCTCAACAAGTCCCTCTACGGCCTCAAGCAGGCACCTCGGGCTTGCTACTCTCGGTTTGCCGCCTTCCTGCTGACACTCGGTTTTGTGGAGGTCAAGTCAGACACTTCTCTGTTTATCTATTGTCACGGAGCCGAGACTGCCTATCTGCTGCTCTATGTTGATGACATTGTGCTGACAGCCTCCAGTCCGTCTCTCCTCCGACGCATTATCACCTCTCTCCAGCAGGAGTTTGCTATGAAGGATTTGGGTGTGCTGCATCACTTCCTCGGGGTCACAGTTGAGCCTCGTCCCACGGGACTCCTTCACCAGCGGCAGTACACTCTTGATATCCTCGAGCGGGCTGGGATGACTGACTGCAAGCCCTGCTCCACTCCAGTTGACACTCAGGCCAAGCTGTCAGAGGCCGAGGGCACACCAGTGACCGACTCCACTGCCTACCGAAGTCTCGCCGGTGCACTTCAGTACCTCACCTTCACTAGGCCGGACATCACCTATGCAGTTCAGCAGGTTTGCCTCCACATGCATGATCCTCGAGAGCCCCACCTCACTGCTCTCAAGCGGCTCCTCCGCTACCTCCGCGGCACTGTCGACTACGACCTCCTCCTCCACCGGTCCTCCTCCACCGGTCCTCCTCCACCGAGCTCGTGGTCTACACCGACGCCGACTGGGCCGGGTTTCCGGACACTCGGCGCTCCACTTCCGGCTACGCCGTCTTTCTAGGCGGTAACCTGGTGTCTTGGTCGTCCAAGCGCCAGCCGGTGGTCTCCCGTTTCAGTGCCGAGGCGGAGTACCGCGCTATGGCAAACGGCGTGGCCGAGGCTTCTTGGCTCCGACAGCTTCTTGGTGAGCTCCACAGTCCTCTCTCTCGGAGCACGCTTGTCTACTGCGACAACGTCAGTGCGATCTACCTCTCCACCAACTCTGTTCAGCACCAGCGGACCAAGCATGTGGAGATCGACCTCCACTTTGTTCGGGATCGGGTCGCTATCGGCGATGTTCGGGTCCTCCACGTCCCGACCACCTCCCAGTTTGCCGACATCTTCCCCAAGGGTCTCCCGTCCTCCACCTTCTCCGAGTTTCGCTCCAACCTCAACATCACCAGTGGCTAGTTGCGTCTGTGGGGGGCTCGTGTGTGTGCTCTTGTTTCTTTCGTGTCCAGTCTGCAACTCCGCTGTGTCGGTAGTTGAGACTGCGGGGGGGTGTTGGAATATGTGTGTGTACAGGCCCATGACTCTATTACATTGCTACCCATCTAGGGTTGGCCCATCTATCCAATGACTGAATTCTAGCATTTACCATATTATCATCTGGCACAGTCATTAAGAAATTAATAAGTTTAAATGTAAGTGTTATGTTATGGTTGGCAACACGTACCAGAGGAGGGGCCACGCTTGTGGCTAAGATAGACATGCACGCGAACGCGCTGGGCGCGGTCACTGCGAGGGTTAGTTCGAGTTAGTCAGTTCAAGGTTTGTTTAAGATCCTAGAAATAAGCATGCAGTTTGTTAGAGTGGAGTCGAAGTCTTTATGTACTGAACTATGATTGAAGTAAAGGGTCAGCCAGAGATTATTCTAATCTCTTAGCTCTCTCATTCGCCTCGCAACTCTCATCCCTCTTGCGCTAGCTGTGACGGTGCCGAGCACGGCGCCGCCACCTCATCGCCGGGCGTTCAAGCCTCAGCCTCTTCCCAGCCACTCCTACTCCCTACGTAGCAGATCGGGACATAACAGTTATATGTCCAAGAAAGTCTGCATCCAGCAATGACTAGATTTGATTGGTTAGTGCTATTTGTTTAGATGATCTTAGTCCTTCAAATAAGATAATATTAGATCTGCATGTATTCTTTAGTTGAGGTCCTTAGACCCTGTCTCTGTAGAAAGGGAAGGCAAACCATTGAGATCGATTAAGCAAAAATTAAACTAGGAACTATCCCCTCATGTATCTCCAGCTGAGTTCTTTTCCATCCTCATCTGTCTTCTTGCTGCTCCCCGGACAGTCTACTTTACTCTCCGATTCCTACCCTAGCTACCTTTACCCTAAATATCAGGCCATGTGAAAAGAAGAAAACAAACTAAAGAGTAGATATGAGTCAGTCAACAAAACAAGAGACCCATCTAAACCCAGTAAGTAAAAAAAATGTATTCAAGCTTACCAATTCTAGATCAAGTATATAGAGCTGGAACGGGCAGAAAAAATAATGAGAAAGAAAAACACAAATGTATCTAGGCCCAAATGAATGTGTCCTGCTAGAACCTTTTCACATCATAGTTGAGTTCTGCACTCAAATAATACACATATTGATATAAAAAAACGAACTTAAGACTTACATCTGCCTGATGCCTCAACAATAACTTCAGCATTTTAGCACTTCCATTCTTGGCAGCAATGTACAGTGGAGTTCCACATTCTGATACAGGGTCAACATAAGCTCGTCTAGACAATAATAACTCTGCAATTCCGTAGGCATCTGGATAAAATCAAGAAATTGCTAATGCTAAATTATGATTCAAGTCATTAAATTATATATGTATTTCATAATTAAAGTCCATAGCAAACAGCTAAATAGAACTTCTAAAACTATAACAACATAGCATTTCTTTAAACTGTATAAGCAGATGTAGGAGTAAATGATAAAGAAATATGAAAATGGTTTCGGTAAAACTCAAAAAAAATGGGAAATTTACTATGAAGCAGTTCATCCTTTATAACTGTTCACTTGACTCTATGAAGCAGTTCATCCGTTACTAGGAAGCAAATGGAGGACATTGTCTCATTGCCTGGCCCAAGGTCTGCCGCTCTAAAGAACTTGGAGGACTGGGAATTTCAGACCTGATATCACTAGGCTTTGCGCTCAGAGCAAGGTGGCCATGGCTGAAAAAATCTGAGCGGCAAGTTTACCACTTCAGGTTTGCAAAGAGGTGGAAAGTCTCCTTTCTATGGCAGTGATCACTGAAGTTGGAAATGGAGCTAACACTATGTTTTGGAAGGATAGGTGGCCTGCTGGAAAAAATATCAAGGAATTAGCACCAAAGATTTTCTATTTGGTCTCCAAAAGAAGGATAAACATGCGTACAGTGGGGGAGGCCCTGACTGCTGAGAAATGGTTGGAAGATATTCAAGGTGAACTATCTATAGAATCTTTGATGGAATTTCTGGATTTATGGGATATAATATCTGGTGTTGAGTTACAAGAAGGAATACAAGACAAACACATTTGGAGACTTTCGGCTTCAGGAGAATACACGGCAAAGTCTGCGTATGATGCGCTCTTCTAGGGCGCCATTTATTTCAGACCATATGAGAGAATTTGGAAGTCATGGGCCCCTCCAAAGTGCAGATTTTTCATGTGGCTGGCTGCTCATAATCGGTGCTGGACAGCAGATAGGCTTGCTCGGCGAGGACTTCCCCACACGGCAAATTTCCTGCTTTGTGACCAGGAACAGGAAAACATTCAGCACCTCCTGATTGGGTGTGTTTTTGCTAGGCAGTTTTGGTTCTCCCTCTTGCTGTGAGTTGGACTCTCTACACTTGCGCCTCAGCCCTCTGACTCAACTTGGGACGATTGGTGGGAAAAAGCAGAAGCAACTACCACTGGTGATATAAGAAAAGGCCTGAATTCTATCATTATCCTTGGCGCTTGGAGTATTTGGAAACATCAGAATAAATGTGTCTTCAATGGAGCTGTACCAAGCATTGACTCAGCCCTGAGTCTAGCCTGGGATGAGGCCCATTGCTGGTGTATGGCAGGAGCTAAGGGTCTAGCCTTCCTCACTGCTAGGGGCTTTTAGTGTTTAGCTTCTTAGCCGCCCGGTCGTTGTAAACTTAAAACCAGGTGCTTAAGTCCTAGAAAACAGGGAAGGTGTGGGGATGTGTGTGCTAGCAATTTTCTCGGGCTGCGTATTCGAGAAAAGACTATGTCTCCAACTAGGCTGGCCATGTTCCCAGATTTAGGTAATGCCAGGTTGTGGTAACCAAAACAGACAACTTCGTTATTTTGAGGCATAACACAATCTGTCTTCGTCCGGGTTGCTCAAGACACTTGCTCAAAGGAAAATCAGACAAATTTTATGGAACTTTCTTTTCACCATTATACTGTTATGTGAATGAACCCACTGTCTGACAAGTGTTCATATTAATTTATTGACTAACCCGGATACAAGGCAAAGAATCGGACCCTGTTAAATACAAAACCACAATGTACATCCAATCCAAGAGACAATAACAAACAAACAAACAAGCTAAACTTTTCCTTGCATAAGACAAAAAAAAAATGGAATGCAAGGATAGAGAGAACCTCGAGTTGTTGCCAGATGGAGCGGTGTACACCCATCAAAGGCTGGTTTGTTCGGATCAGCATGATGATCAAGAAGCAGCCTTGTAAGAGCTGTAGATGCAGTACCAAGTATTGCAAGATTGAGAGGTGTCACACCTGGAAAGGGAATAGGAAATGGTTAAATGGCATCAGTTCTTTCGAATGATTAACACTTCTTGACTGTGACCAAGCAGTATTATGTGTGCCATGTTACCACATTTACAACTTCCTTACACAGATTGTGTCACCATAGACATCTCACAAATTTTCTCCTAGACGAATAGCTAAAAAACAGCTTAAAATACCACAATGATATGGCATTTCGCAACACCAACAAACCTTCGGTTCCACAAATCAAAGCAAAGACTTCCAGAAAAGGAAAACAAATCTACCATCGTAGCAAGCCGCATCGACATCGAGCTTCAGATCCTTGATGAGCAACTTGCACACAGCCGTCTTCCCCGATAATGCTGCCATGTGCAGCGGTCCTTGACCCTTGTACCACGAGGCCCTGACCTCCGTCATCGCCTCCTCCACGCTCTTCCCCGCCTTCCTCAGCCGCTTCACCAGCGCTGCAGGTTACCAACAACCAAAACCCAATTACCCTCACGCGCTACACAATGAAAATCCACGTCTCTAAAAGAATTGAACAACCGGGAGGTTGCTACGGCGTGGCGATTGTCCAATACTCACTCTTTAATTGGGGGACGTCCCCCATCGTAAGCGGCGCGAAGGGCAGCGCCGCAATGTCGGCCACTGGGATGATGGACCTAGGCAGCGGATACGAGGGCGGCAGCACGCCGGAGGAGGGTGGGGCGGAGGCCATGCTGGAGATCTCGAGCGCAAGCCCCCGAGGAGGGGATTTTTTTTTTTTTTTGAAGGACCGCCAAGAGGTTCTGGAAGGATCGAGAAGGTTAGATTTAGTTTCACGAGCAGGTAGGCGGATGTCGGACGGTGCCATGGTGGAGAGGGGAAACAGGAAAGGGCGGGAAGAGGCCGTAGTGAAACCTCTCAAAAAAAATCCCGCGCCGGCCGTGGTGAAGCATATCCCGACGCATCCTCAGTCAGTCTTCAACAGTGATCATGGCGGAGGCAGATGCTCTGGCACTTGCTGCCAAAATCGCACAGAAATTTCAATTCACAAATGTTACCTTTCTTTCTAACAACAGTCAGTTAATCAAGTTCATTGACTCCGAAGAATGAGTTTTCTAATTATTTGTCATCGATATGAAGGTCCACTCTCCGATTGTCAACTTTATTGTGACAGCTACATATTTACTCCGGAAAACAGTATATTGCCTATAAATTTGGCATTTTCGCTGACGTGGCACGCCACTTCAGCGTGCTAGCGTGGATTTGACGCCTCCATCAGCCCAACCCACAACGGCGCGAGAACTGACCATTAACCTTCATAATGTAAGGTTTCTAACAGTGTTGTTAATTAATAAAATCATGCTCCTTGTCAAAAAAAAATCACAGCACCTTCCAGCGATCTAAAAAGAGAACTCTTTTGTCTTTCATGTCTTTTGTCTAACGGTGTGGGTGTGAAAAGTCAAAAATACTCTATGTCTCTATATGTAATTATTTTTTTAGTGTCTTAATGACTTAAAAAACGCAAAACTAGAAAGTTCTAGATCTCGACAATATCTACAATTTATGTATAGTCCTTCTATTCGAAATTATAAGTCATTCTAAAAATCTTGGAGAGTAAAAGTATTTTAAGTTTGACTAAAATTATAGAGAAAATTTTAAAGATTCATGATATCAAATAGATATACTATGAAAATATAATTGATCAAAAATCTAATGATACTTAGTTGGCATAAAATATAATTATATTATTATATAAATTTGGTGAAACTTGAGATAGTTTAACTCTCTAAGATTCTTGGAATGATTTATAATTCAGGATAAAGGGAGTAAAAATTGTCTTCATTTAATTTCATACAAAATAGATATGTGTTTTGATATGATTAATATGCCTTAGAAAAATTATATTTTGTGTATGGAATCAAATGAAGGTAATTTTTATATAAATATTGTAGATCATTAAGATACTTAAAAAATTAATTACATATTCAAACCTGAGGGTGTTTTTGACTTTTTACACCTACAGCTTGACAACGTTAGAGGTAAATCTGACAAAAGTGACATGGAGGATAAAAGATTTCGCTTATGTATAATTGCCAACTTTCAATCTCTTTTTGTTTACCGGTACATAGTTGTTTTACTACAGTTGTATTATTGGTTCCTCAGTTCATTGATGTGATTTTCTGACTAGAATTTTCTCAGCACGTAAAGCTCTTTGGTAATATTGCTTCTGTTTGTGTGAAACCGCCTTCCTTATGCATTATTTCGTCATACTTTTATATCGAAGAGTGTCGAAATTTCTCTGCTACACCTTATTTTGTTTTAACTAACAAGAGAGCTGTTGGGCATAAGGATCTCTTCTATCTTGATGATCGGGAGGTAGACCTCAAAGGGGTAGGGGCAATATTAATGATTACTAAATTTTCGTACTACTTATTTCAAAATCATTCATTTGAAATGTTTCTTCCTGGTTGGGGTCATGCAGATTATTGAAGTTCCTCTGCCTTGCTGGTCAGTTTAGAGTCCTCAGCCCATATAATGTTTATTTACTGTATTTTGGTTCACCAACTAATGCCAAGCTAAGTTTCTTACCAGTGGGATGCAATTTTTAGTGTGTTGTAGGAAAATGCTTGTATGATAGGTTGAAATTATTTCCTGGTTTGCTTTCTCCATCGATGCGGCCTCTTTTACGGAGCAACACAAGGGTCTTAACCAACAACCCAAGTAAGTGTTGAATATAAGCTCACTATCAGTTCAATATATGCCACTAGACACATGTTGACTGTCAGCTAAGTGTCAAATGGTCCTTGCTGTCAGCAGTTGAATTAGTCGAGTTTGAAAGTAAAGAGTATGTTGCACTGCAAATTTCAGATAAACGGAAATCTAGCACAGATCTCTCTGCAACTCAAACCACCTCTGAAGAAGATGGCAACAAACGCATGGATGGCTTTTCCAACCAGTTAGTCAACCCTGGCACGATGCAGGCCTTCGTCCTCTGGGCAGATGGTGGAGAGCATCCCATCAGCTGCGATCCAGAGAGATCAGGGCAGTGATCTCGCACAGAGAGTGTCTGCAGTGCTTAGGCAAGCTTGGAAGAAAGAGGATCAGGACACCGGTCATCTCTTGGGGTTTCTGTACGATGTCTTCGGTGAAGCCATCTTCTCCTTTGTCCAACCACCAGAGATATCCTTGTTTGTGTAGAGAGGAAATACATAGGTTCTAGGTTTCATTATTCTAAGCTAGGGATATTTTGCAGAGTTCATGGAACGCGGTTTGACATTGTCATAGTAGTGTAATGCCAGTTCCATGTATTTGTAACATACTATTCCAGTTATGTATGATGTGCTGCTAAGTTATGTTACTAGTATTTCTCCGAGTCTGTCTATCCAATACATGCATTTTCTGGTGGCATTGACATCCATAGTTCGCTTCTGCAGGGCTTAGAGTGTGTTTGATCTAGAAGCGTTTGAGTTTATGTTGAGAATCACCTGGATCACTTCCAAATGGTCCTTCTAGTAAGCGATTAAGAACCGAAACATTTCACCGAAACTACAAAAGCACGCCAAAAGACAGGAGGCTGATTTCGTAAAGTTCTTACCACAGTTCTTATTTTTTTGTTTCTTTTTTCAGTCAATTCTTTCTTAGATCAACAAGTTAAAATTGTTTGTATTTAAGTTGTTCTCAAAATTTTGGAACATATTTTTATTTACATGATTTGATTTATCAGCCTAAGTGGTATCATATTTCTCACAAACATGTGTCGAGAGAATCTAAATTTGAATATTTCTACAAGAACCTAGAGCTCTAGCAAACTTACTCTTACTCTCTCAGTTCTAAAATGTCCCTCTATCCTAAAAATAAGTATCATTCTATCCTTCTTTACTTGTCTCATAGTTAGTGTGCTTTTTACTTATGAATGTACATTTCTAACAGAGTAAAGTGCATCAGCGGTCTTTACTTTGCCATATTGTGTTATCCCGGTCCCTAAACTCTAGAATCGACCGTTTAGATCCTCAAATTTGTCCATCTATCATCTCAGTCCCTAAATTTGTTCGGCTATGTCATCCCAATCCTTAAACATGCAACTCGGTCGTTTACGTCCTCAAACATATTTAGTTGTGTCATGCTGGTCCCTAAACTTGGTTTTGAGTCTCATCTAGATAAAAAAAATAATTCATATTTTTTTCATATATGAACTTAATGAAGACAAACTATATATATCCTAATTATAGCCCTCGATGCGACCTACAACTTTGTAGTTTATTTAAAAAATAATAAAACGGTTTATGGTCCCAAAATGTTGTTGTATTTTTATATATTTTGAAATTTAGAATTTAAAAATTATCAAATAATCTTAGATATTGATATAGTCTATATGAAAGTTATAGTTTTCAGTATGATCTACAACTTTGTAGTTGAAAGTTTTTTATTTAAAGTCATTTAGTATCCCAAGATATTATTGTAAATCTATAGATTTTGAAATTTAAAATTATAAAATAATCTTTGATATTGAAATGGTCTATGCGAAAGTTACAGTTCTCAAGATGATCTACAACTTTGTGGTTGAGAAGTTTTTTATTTGAAGTTGTTTATTATTCCTAAAATTTATTTTAAAAATTTATAGTTTTTGAAAAAATTATTAGATTTTGAAATTTAAAATTTAAAAAACTAAACTTTGAGATAATAAACAACTTTCAAATAAAAACCTTCTCTACAACAAAATTGTATACCCTATTGACAATTGTAACTTTCATATAGACAATTCAATATCCAAGATTATTTAATAATTTAAAATTTTAAAAAATTTGTAAACTTCAAATGAAATTTTGGATAATAAACAATTTTCAAATAAAAATTTGTAACTACCAAGTTTAGACCATTGAGAACTATAACTTTCATACAACTATATCACACCAGTTTCTTTGATAACTTTAAATTTTAAATATAAAAAACTATAAACATTACAACATATTTTAGGACGCTAAATATTTTAATTCAAACAGTTTTCAACTACAAAGTTGTATATCGCGTTCAAGGCTATAATTTTAATATAAAGTTTGCTTTATTCGAGTTGAAGTTACGAATTATTTTTTGATATAAAATTTTTCTTTTGACCCGAATGAGACTCAAACAAGTTTAGAAACCGGTATGCATAACTCAACAATTTGAGGACCTAAACAGTTGATTCGTAAGTTTAGAGACAAAGTCAAACAAGTTTATGGATCGAAATGACACATATGAAAAGTTTAAAATCTAAACACCAATTTCGAGTTAGAGATGATTGGATAACATAATAGTGCAAGTTAGGGAACATTGCAATTTTACTCTTTCTAAGATGTATAGCCTGTTTGGTTGGCTTTTACTCAACCAAATCACGGTAAGACACGTGCAATTGATTGAGTGCCCTAGTACAAGTAGAAATCACCTTTTCTCTAGAAAACTTGCCACAACTTTGGCCATAGATATTGGTGTACCAATTTCTTTTTTGTTTGCAATAAACCAATTGACGATGATGAAAAGTTTTGGCTTGCGCAAGCCAACCAAAGCAGTCCCATAATATTACGTCTTTTCCAGGGTCTTACATGAAAGATGACCGGCTAAAACTAAAAACGATATGAGGCCCTCGGGTTTGGTTCCCTCCCCGCCTTATCCTATTCCCTCATGGCGCTTCTCCTGCGCCTCGCTGCTCCGTCGGCGCCGCCCCGGCGGAGCTCTGGCGGCAGGGCTTTGTCGCGCGTCGTCATCCCGGAGGCCGTTTCCAGTGAGTTCCCTCCAATTCCTCCTGGTCCGTTTCCTACCTTGCATGGGCATTCCTTCTTTCTTCTTCGTTGGAAAGTTGGAATTGGTCTCGTAGCCGTAGACGTGCCACGCCTCAATTTCTCGCGGCCTCCGTTCCTATCGTTTCACGGCTCAATCCATTGCTCCCCTGAGCAGCAGTTACCTCCAGCCCGTGTGCTCTTCTGGTCTCTCTCACCTCCGAACTGCTGCGCACCGGAGCTGCTCGACGAAATGCTCTCCATCCCCTCTCTCTCTCTCTCTCTCTACTTCGGTTGTTACTGTTTATATTATACTTGGGCGTGTGTCACTGAATGTTACTTCAAGCTGCTGGTCTGGTGCTCAGTGGTCAGTGCTGTAGTCGTCGCGTCACAGTGAGATTTCTAGGAATCGCAGTGATAGGAGCTTTAGGGACTGAAATCTTGCGAGAGTGCGAGACGATGCTCCATCGACCATTGTGTTTTGGTTGATCCATTTGCCACTGGACGTGTTTGATACCAGGTTCACAACTTCACTATATAATCTTGAAGTCATGGTTTGTGGGTGTGGGTACTGCCCATACATTCTTTATTTTTTAATCTTGTTTGGGCAGATGACAACTTTTGGCATCCAGATATATCCTTTCCTCCATAATCTTTTGTTAGTGGTGCTAATTTGCTATCATAGAGGGCCTGTTGTTAAACATGTTGACGATTAACTAGTCTTAGCAACCTTTTCTCCCTCTTTCTTGTGATGTGAGAGAGGAGGCAGTATTGGGCATGTTTGGATTCCTTAGCAAATGGCAAATAAATTTAGCAAATCTTTTGCCAATTTCTAGTGTTTGGATCCCTTGACAAATGACAAATGACAAATGGCAAATGACACATACAAAGACAATTCTACCCCTAATAATTGCACTCTCATTCACATGTCATGCATAGGAGGGAGGGGTATGAGTGGGAGGATTTTCTGGCAAATGGCAAATTTTTTCTCTTTTGCCATTTTTTTGTCTTGCATGTTTGGATCTATTTGCCAAAAAAATAGCAATTCTTTTGCTCTTTTGCCAATTTGTCAATTTGCCAAGGGGATCCAAACATGCCCATTATCCTACAAGGTGTTGTTTGACTTCAGCAATAGCTATGCTAATGCTTAGCTAGGTGCTTTTGTTAATGTGAGGGGCCCTTATGCAGTATGCACTCCCTTTAGAAGGAAACACAGCTTTGACCTTTGAGTAGCCTCCATTTTAAAACTTGCTTCTATCAGTTTCACATCTCCCCATTTCTTTGAACGTGACAGACTATATCTCTGGCTACTTGCACTATGCGCTTAAAATGAGTGCTTTTGCAACAAAACCACGCACTTTAATTTTGTAAAGTCTTTGCTTGCTAGAAGAGCATTCTTGCTTTGTGGTTCTGCCTGAAAACCAGGAAAGAAAAATCCCACCTTTTTGTTGTCATTCCCATGCATGTATTATTTCCATAGGATCACATTGTTAAGTTAATATGGTCATTCTATTATTAAGAGACATGAAGGCTCATTCTATTGGATAGAATTTAACTTTACACAATGAGCACATGAAGAATGTGTAAGTTACTGCTCATTGTGTTTTTTTCTAGAATGTGATGTCACTACTGATCATGATTAACCAACCGTATAATTCATCTTTCTGACAGTCATTTCAATGCTTACACAATGTGATGCAAAAAATTACTTTAGTTAACTAATCCACTTTTGACATGCAGAGCAATCATTTCTTCTTCCTTTACTAGTTGACGGCACTGCAAGTCTATCCTGTCCTATTAAGCATTCTGCGGCTCGGCGTGCCCCATCACTGACTGATCACACTGATTCTAGGGATGATGGCATCAATGCAGCTAGTATATATGGACATGATCTCATGAAGTCCATATCTGATCTTCAGGTATGAGGGTGAGTCCCTTGCTCTATTTTTAGCATGTATCATCTTATAACACAACCCTTTGATTTGAAATAAGGCTTAAGGAGACTTCAATTTTCGTAATAATTAAAACCAACCTAGTATTGCCTTATTGAACACAGCTTAAATTTTATTCCTTGAAAATTTTGTTACGGAAACCTAGCTATAATGATATGCAACTCATTATTTTCTTATACTTTTCGCAGGAAGTTGTATTTTCCTCCTTTAGCAAAGCATGTCTTCTCAGTAGTTGTATCGTATATGTTCTACCACCCAGTTGCATAGCAGAACCATGTGAGCAAGAATATTCTCTCCCTAACATGCCTTTGCTGTTTGCAATAGCCATGGTTGGTGCTACTGTTGGAGGTAAGTCATCACGCTCTTAACTTAAATAAATGTTTCAGGCATAGAACGTTGGTTGGAGCTTGAGAACTGGTTGTCGATTTAACCATGACAATGCATAGTGGACAGTTTCCTTCTGTGCCTATGTTTCTAATGTTCATCAACATCATCTTTTGTTACAAATGATTTAAATATCTGAGTGTTTAGAGCACACATTGAATCACTTCTAATTCCAGAGAAATGCAAGAGCGTGCTATGCACTCTTGCAAGTTAATACTCTTGCAAGTTAATAAATAGTCTACATGAACGACTTAAATTTGACTATGTTTGCACAAATTTTTTGAATAAGACGAGTGGTCAAAGTTGGGGTCAAAAAAGTCAAACAAATTATAAATTGAAATGGTGGGAGTACTTATTACACACAAGTTTTTATGCTCGATTGTTTTTTTTCTCCCAATTTCTTATTTAGCAGTGCATTTCATTAAATTTAAAACATATACATAGAAATGCATATTGAGATGAAACAAATATGGAGCGCAAATAAAATTACATTTGGGAGCATCTATCATACCTATGTTAATTGCTTTTTCCCCAGTTTCCTTATTTAGCACTTAGCAGTGCATTTTTGTTAAACTTACACATATACACAGCAGTTGAAACAGATGCAAATGCAACAAAGAAGGAATGCAAAGAAAATTACATTTAGGAGCATCCAAACTATCTTACCGATTACCCAAGTGACTTCTGCTTTCCTTACTTTCTGCACCCAGTTATTGTGAAAAAGACACCTCATTGTAGATAAGAGGAAAGAGGCACCAAACTTTGAGTTGAAGAGGACTTGAACTTAGTTTCTCAGAGTGTACACCCACACCTCCCACCAACTGATCTTCTACCAGTTAGTCTGAAAGAACTGAATTATTTCCACTAGTTTCCAGTTTTATTTTGTATCTGCAACTGTTTATGGCATTATAGTTCTTTTGTGCTGACTGCCTGTCCTGTTTCTTTTTGTTAGAGTAATAGGACTAGTACCATATTGTCTAGCCACAAGAGGTGTTAATCCTATGTACCCTATATAATCAGCCCATGAGGCCCAATGCAATATATCCAATATTCACCAATTATATTATATATACTTTCTTTCATGGTATCTTTCGCCTAGGTTTAGATCCTAACCCTAGCCGCCGCTGCTTCCGCCGCGCGCCCCCGGGGAGGGATCAATCTCCGCCGGGGGCAGCGCCCGATCCTATTGATCCGGCTGCCATCGTCGTTATCGCGCAGCAGATCGAGATCTCCCGTCGTCGCCGCCTCGTCCCCGGACTCATCGTCGGGCCGCCGCCGCCTCGTTCCTGGGTTCGTCGTCAGGCTGTCGTCGTCGACACCTTCCCGATCTTCGTCGCATGGATTTTTCTTTTCCCGATCAGAGATCGGATTGCGTCGCCCTGTCGTTCGTTGCTGCATCGTCGTCAACACTCCTGAGGATGAGGTTGTCGCTGCGCCCTCCCAGGCTGCAGTGCGGACGCTCGTGGTCATGCCATCACCGCTGGTGTCGCCGCCCTTTTCAGGCGGTAGCGCCACCCGTTCTGCCGGTCCTCGTCACGCTGGCTCTCGATCCAAGTTTGCACCGACTGCCGCAAGCTCGCGGACACCACCACTGGTGTTGCTGAAGGAAGATGCATGTGCGTTTGTTGACACGTCCAAGCTGCACCATCTACCTTCGCCATCTAGTCGGCTCATCGTCCTGCTGAACATGCCAGCAAGAAGCTGCTGATTTTGTGCACTCGTGTGCCTCCATTGACGCCTCGGATCCGCCCCTCCTCCACGACTTCGACCACGTCCACCTCAACCTTGGCTACTTCGACACTAAGGGGCTATCATTTTGCACGAGGACTCATTGGCTTCTTCTCCAGCCACAACATACGACGCATCGACTGTTATGACTGCGGGGAGATGTTAGCATGTCACCTTCTTCTCCAGTCTCACCGTCTGTAGTGCTCCCGCTGTGACTGCGGGGGGATGTTAGAGTAATAGGAATAGTACCATATTGTCTAGCCACAAAAGGTGTTAATCTTATGTACCCTTCCCAATGCAATATATCCAATATTCACCAACTTTCTTTCACTTTTGACTATAACTGGGTTGTTGATTTGGCATTGTTAGACTTTTAAGTTTTATTATATGCATGGTTCCCTCTACTATGGGTGCAAAATTTTCTACGTCATGCTGAACAAATCAGATATCCTATAGGGCTCCTTGCGAGACAGAGGAGAGGGGAGCTTGCACGTCTAAATGATCAATTGCGTCAGATAAATGCTGCACTGAGAAGACAAGCCAAGATTGAATCTTACGCTCCTGCCTTGAGCTATGCCCCAGTTGGTAGTAAGATACCAGAATCAGAAGTTATTGTTGATCCTCAGAAAGAGCGCCTAATTGCATATCTCAGGACTGGGAAGAACTATCTGAGAAACCAAGCTCCTGATAAGGCATTTCCTGAGTTTAAGGCAGCTCTTGATCTTGCACAATCTTTAGGTGATCATGTTGAAGAGAAGAAGGCAGCACGAGGATTAGGTTTGTTCATTCTTTTGTGAAATTATAGTTTCATGGTTTATTTTTGCACATAATTTCATGGAATTGTGTGAATCTTCAAATACCTTCCTTTTTGTATTTGGTTAAATGCTACATGATATGTAAGAGTACAAGTTCAAAAATAATAATGAAGGAAAATTTTTTCAGGCATGTTTAACCAAGTTAAGAATTGATGATATAAACATAATAGAATTGCTAGTGTGTCCCCCCATCAAAACTTGAAGTTCTGTTTTCCCCTTACAGCAAAAGTGCACACCACAAACTGTCAGATCACTACAAAAATGGAGCTCTCCTAGTGTTTTTAAGTAGTAGCAAAACACTACTTTTTATAGCACTTTGGAATCCTCACTAGGAGGCATTTGATAGGGAAAGTTTATACTAAATGTTAAATGTTAAAACACTAGGAAAACCCCACTTCACTAGGAGAAATTTTAGATTCTAGTTGTGCATGTATTTGTGAAAAGTAACGAAGTTGCTTTGCGTTCTCCAGGGGCATCCTTGCAAAGACAAGGCAAGTACAAGGAAGCCATAAATTATCACTCCATGGTGCTAAACATCTCCAAGATGACTGGAGAGGATGCAGGTGTCACTGAAGCATACGGAGCAATAGCTGATTGCTACACCGAGCTTGGTGAGCTCGAGAAGGCAGGCAAGTTCTATGATAAGTACATAGCAAGATTGGAGAATGAATGAGAACAGCGCTGATTGGAAAAATATGTGAGAGCAGAGACAAAAACAAGGCTAATCGTATCTCTACCCCTTTTCGCTTGCCATGTATTCTATTGTAGATGTGCAGTTCCCAGCTGGAACTGATGTTTGTTATCACGATTCAAGTTTCCTTTTTGGCGGAATTATCTCAGTTGTTTAGGTACAAATCAGTATCATGCTGCGTACGGAGTTGGTTTGATAATTAGTAGCTCAATGGTCCGTGCAGCCACTCTTGTTAATGTGCCAGTAGCGCTAGTTTCATTTTATAGTATTGCTATATCATGCCTAGGTGAAAATCTTTCCTCCAGACACCTGAATTTTTGGCTTTCCTTTTCTTTTCCTTTCTTTTCTTCCTAATAACTTGTATGGAAGGGAATAAAGCTCAAATTCCAGTGAAAATTTTCCCTCCCACATCAATTTTAGTTACTGCCAACATATGCTGAATTTAAATTTAACTTGTACTAGAATTAATGTTATTATTTTGTTATAACTTCATGATAGTATTGGGAATAAAACTATTTTGGTGAAAAATCTTCTATTCCGCACTTCAATTTTAGCTATTGTGAACTTAAGCTAGTATGCTAGATTTACATTCAACTTGCACTTGAGTGACGGTGATTATTTTGGTATAATTTGTAGAGAGAATTGTTGTAACTAAAACTTTGGGTGCGGGGAAGGAATATTTCACCCAATTCTTACAACACATTTAATATAGGTGTCAAACTTTTCTAAGGACTATTTTTTTCTCTCATAAAATTAGGGTGTAGTAGAGAATTTTCACCTAAGTATAAAATACTGAAAGGATCAAGATGTCCAAGAGGGGGTGAATTGAGCTTATTTCAATTTCTAAAGCAAATATGAAATCCTATCAAGTGTCAATCACCCCGTGCCTACCGATTAGTGTGCCTTAGACTATGAAAGCGGTAGCAAGCCAATGAAAGTAAGAACGATGTGGAAAGTAATGCGATATGAAAGAGCTAGGGATAGAAATCTTGACACAACGACGTTTTACCGAGGTATCGAGGAGTCGACACTCGACTCCTCCCTAGTCCTCGTTGGAGCACCCGCGCAAGGGTATTGCTCCTCCTCTACCCGCGCAAGGGTAGAGTGCTCTCTACGGGCTGGTTCTTCGCCACTCCGGCTCGGTGAACCGCCCACAACCGATCACAAGTCGATGGAGAAGGGTCGCCGACAATCTTCCGACGATCACCTTCCTCCCAAGTACCACCGGGCCGTCTAGGTGATGTCGATCACCAAGATTAACAAGCCTTGATCTTCACTTGACTCACTCAAGCTTCACAACTAGAGGATACACACTTGAACTCTTGGATGAACTAGAGGAGAGGATGGATGGATTCGCGAATTACTCTCTCTCTAGGGCTCTTGCTCTCTTCCCAACCTTCTCAAGCAACACAACAAATGAAATGAGCAAAGGCAAGATGGGAGAGAAGGGGTGGAGCCATTGAAAGGATCAAGATGCCCAAGAGGGGAGGGGGTGAATTGGGCTTCTTTTAAATTTCTAAAGCAATATTAAAACCTAACAATGCCAATCACCCCCTAGTGCCTACCGCAATGTGTGTCCTAACTAGAAAGCAATAGCAAGCCAAGGAAAGTAAAGACAACCTAAGCAATTCTAGTAGGAATTGAAAGAACACAACGAAAAGGTAATGCAAAATGTAAAGAGCTAAGGATAGAGAATTGGTGACACGCGATGTTTTCCCGAGGTATCAAGGAGTCGACACTCCCCCTAGTCCTCATTGGAGCACCTCGTAAGGTATAGCTCCCTACGGGCTGATTCTTCGCCACTCCGGCTCGGTGAATCGCCCACAACCGATCACAGAAGCTTGGAGAAGAGCTGCCGACAATCTTCCGGCGATCACTTCCTCCGAACACCACCAAACCGTCTAGGTGTTGTTGAACACCAAGAGTAACAAGCACAAGACCTTCACTTGACCAACTCAAGGCTAGAAAGGTGGATGGATGCACACAAGTCACTCCTAATCACTCTAGAAGGGAAGAACAAGATGAACTCTTTCAAATCTCTCCCTCACTAGGCACTTGGCTCTCCAAGAACTCTCTCTAGGGTTCCTCAGGTGAAACAATGGCCAAGAGAGCTCTCAAGGACGAAGAAGGCAACTATAAATAGCCCCCACCTCCAAAACTAACCGTTTCTTGCTTTTTCCATTTTCTACGAAGGCACCGGACTAGTCCGGAGCACAAACCACCGGACCAAAGCATCTGGTTCGGAGCTCACTCGCAGTTCAAACTTCGCTGGAAAACAGGCACCGTCGGACCACTCGCTATGGTCCGACGCACTGGTCCGGAGCCAGGGTGCTCACTGAGTTGAAAACTCAAATGAACTTGGCACCTCCGGATTACTCGCTATAGTCCAGTGCCCTGGTCCGACGCACTGGTCCGGAGCCAGGGTGCTTACTGAGTTGCAAGAGTTCTCTGACTCGAAGCGTCGGACTAGTAGGCGGCCTAGCCGTCGGACTAGTCCGGAGCCTTCTCTGAGGCTCTCTTCCTCTGACAGGGACCTCCGAACCACTCGCCTATGGTCCGGAGCTCTTCTGGACAGGTGGTCCGAAGCTATCCCACTGAAACTTGCCTAAGATAAGGACCGTCGGACCACTCTCCTTGGTCCGACACCTCCTAGGCAGACTGGTCCGGAGCCTTTTTCTCCCTCTGTTTCAACTGTTTTCACTAAGTCTCTTCTAGGGGTTTTGCTCCTACCATCTCAAGGGCTAACCAAGGGTTGATAGCAAGGTCTCTAGGACTAGTTGTGACATGTGTGCATACACCAACATTACCAAACTCTCCTAGGTCAAGCTACTAACCTCATAGCCCCCTTTATAGTACGGTCAAAGAAAAACAAAGTCCTAGTCTATACTCGGTGCCCTTCTCACACCTCATGGGACTAAGAGCTAGCCTAGTCTTCACCTTGTAGCTCAATCTTTTGAAACCGAAACAATTTCCATCTTGGGGGCATGAATATCCATTAAGCCCATTCTTAGCATCACTAATGACCTAACTTAAAATGACTTTGCCTCTGCAAAACACATGTTAGTCATAGTGACCTAGCATTGTCGTTAATCGCCTAAACACAAGGGACCATGATTCTTCAGCTATAAATACCCCCCTCACAAAACTGCCTCGGGCTAGCAAAAGCACCGCTTTTAAGTTGGCGACGGACGCTCCGTCGCTTGCCCCAACGGCTAGTTACTGTGAACGTCAGCAGATGCCGGACGCTCCGACGCTTGGCGACGGACGCCGCGCCTCAGCGTCCGGCGCCAACTGGCTGCTCTCGGGTTTCTGGGAAAATATTCCCGGACGCTCGCTAGCGTCTGATGCCCATGCGACAGACGTGTCCGTCGTGAAATTGGCGTCTCTGGAGGTCTCTGTTACGCCGCCGGACGCTCGGACGTGCTTACGTCAGCGTCCGGCGCCAGCGTCTGGCACGCCGGACAGCGTTCGACGCCTAGAGATCACTCCTCTCAACTCCGGTTTTCGTCACGATGAATTCGGAAGTTGTTCTAGGCTATCTTACAGTCACCATAGGCTTGCTTAGAGCTAAGGAAGTCAAGTGTGCACCACACCTAAGTCATGAAGCTCTCCTAAGTCAAGCTACTAGTCTCAACCCCTCTTAATAGTACGGTCAAAGATCAAATAGAAGTCCTATCTATTTCTAAGTGCCCTTCATCACCTTATGACACTTACTCTATCATTCTAGGGTCTTCATTATGCCTCTTTGAAATCCGAAACGATATCCATCTTGGGGGCTAAGTGATAACCATTGATGCTCGTTCATGTTGATCACTATGGCTAAGCTACGCATAGCCTCTACAAAACACACATTAGCCATAATAATCGCTAATTGCCGTTAATCACCGAAACCAATAGGGACATGATCCTTCAAATAGAAAATCCCTAAGGCCCCATTTGGATATTTGTAATTCAATTCATTCTGTTAGAAAAATGGACCATTGACCCATTTAGTTTGGATATTTAAGTTTGTAAGTGCTTGTTTTGTAGTCTAATAGGGTACAAATTTGACTTGAACATAGGCAAAGTAGTGATCTGAATGATCAACACCTTAATCAAAACATTTGAAGCAACATAGAAGACCTAGAAGATCATGCACAAGTCTAAGACATGAGATGAATCTAAGCTAGATGCACAGATCGTGAAGAAACAATGAAGGAGTAAGTCGAGCACTGAACGCTGAGGCAAGTACACCAAATGATCAAATGAGAGTTCAGTGGCAAACCCTTGGCAGCAACGAGCGATAGTCCATGCATCGGACGCCAAGGGACAGGGCAATGGTCACACGGGTCATCATTAGCACAGAAGTCTAGCGTGCATCGAACGCTATCGTCGCTGCATCGGATGCTATTGCAAAAGAGTCCGATATAATCCAGAGAGGTTCTAGAGAAGTGTTGGGGACAACAAACGCGTCTGAAGGATCCACATCGGACGATGTTTAGCATCCGATGCGAAGAAAGCATGCTCAAACGGGTGGCAATGGCTAGTTCTGATAGGTGACATCACTGTAGCCATTACCGTCACACCGGATGATAACCGTAGCATCCGATGCGAATGAGTTAGCGTCCGATGGATGCATGACTGCTGAGAATTGGCTCTAATGACTAGTTCTCCACTTGGGGCTATAAATACCATCCCAAATGCCCAAATGAAGTCTGGAAGAACTGTGGGAATATAGCCAAGTGTTGATACACTACTTAAAGTGCTTTTGTGAAGTGGTTATGTTAGTTAGACCATTGCTTACATGCTTGTTCTAGGTTTAAGCCTAATGTTTAGTTAGGTTTACATACATCTTACCACTTGGTGCTTGCATGCACCATTGTTGTACTCCACGGGGCTTATATATAGTCTTGCGAGATCTCACCAGCCGTGTTTGTAGCGCGGCTGCCATGATGTACCAGAGGGAACAAGACCCGCGCCGTTTTGGTCGAAAGCTTGATAGTGGAGACAACAGGGAGCATTATGGAGAGGCTTGCCGAAAAGCATGTCAAAGACATACTTGCATGTGGGGAAGGCCCAAGGTGATCGACAGAGTTACCTGTTGGTATTTCTTATGTCTATTAGATAATTTCGTAAGCGCACAAAATATACCACTGTAACACTTCATCCAATAGTATTTTGAGTTATCGTATTTATTTTATCCCAAGGGAAAACAGTAGTTACGAATGATAAAAGAGAGAGATCCTAATAATCACCTCAATTTAGTATCGATCAATGCTAGGGGATAATAGATATATAGTAGGAAGGTGATGATAAACAAGCCAAGATAAATATAACTAGTAAGTATAGCTAGGTGGGAGGACATTGAGTAAGTAAAAGGACTCCTGTGCTTCACACTTTATCCCTGTGAGCAAGGGCGAAGCTATGTAGAGATTAGGGGGTGCATATGCACCCCCAAAATTTTAAAAAACAGTTATATTGATCCAATTTTCACCATATTGGCACCCCCATGACATAGATCTATGCACCCACAAGGCAAGTGCACCCCCTCAATTTTTTTCTAGCTTCGCCACTGCCTGTGAGCATAGCTCACACACACAATTGTATACAAAAGATGATAACCTCACGACGTGTATGCTAGGCGATAGTCGAAAAATTAGAAGTGAAACCCTTTTAGAAGCAAACTATCATGTTATAGTGGTCTTACCTTTTAAGAACTTGTCTTCCACACATGGTGAAATACAAAGGCTATACAGTGTTGTCACCACCTCCTAGCTACCACAAACAATCTATGTGACAAACGATAACCAAAGGTAAAATAGTGTATAAGCACCACGCTTACACCTTCTCTTACTACTCTAACCTAGATCTTAGGTCGACTAGAGCATCCTATGATAGACGATGATCACATATAAGCATGGGAACTAGATCACAATCCAGTATATAAGAACTATGAACTTAACTAAGACCGACAACACTATAATAAGTATAATACTGTATCTAAGTAATGACTTAGTAAAGCAAAAGCAAAAATAATATATTAAATGTGTAAAGTCTAAAGAAGGAAAGATACAAGAGTTATACTTGACTCTCTAGAAGATGACTACAGAAACGCAGAACAAGCTCGACTCGACTCTAACTCCCACACTAAACTAACTACTAAGAGAGTAGAACTACACTAATCTTCACTTGTATCTTGAATGATAATGAATGGAGAGGCGATGTGACCCTCTATTTATAGTGGAGGTGGAGTAGGGGCTACTCCAGCGCCACATCAACGATCCATGTGGCCAGGACCCACTACGTCAAAAACGATTTTGCACAACATTGCCAAAAAAACCTTCGTGACGGACATCAATTTTAGCCTGCTGCGATAAATCACACGATTTACCACAGTGGGCATTTTTTATTTACCGCGGCGGACACTTTCGCCCGCTGCGGCACCGCAATGGGCTTCTTAAGATGTCCGCCACGGAAAATACCCTATTTACCGTGACAGACGTGTTAAGAAGCCCGCTGTGATAAATAGATTTATCGCAGCGGACGTTCTATAAAGCCCGCTACGGTAAATAGAGGCCCAGCCCAAACATAGGCGAGCCCAATAACACGTCTGCATATAAATTCAAAGCACTAGGGTTTCATCCACTCTCGTCCCACCCGGCCACCACCGTACCCGACCGCCGCCTCCCGACTCATCCTCCTCCCGACCCATCCTCCTCCTCCCGATCCATCCTCCTCCTCCCATCCTCCGCCTCCCGACCCATCCTCCTCCCCTCGTCGCATCGGCAGTCCTCATCCCGCCCCCATCCTCCTCCACCCATCCTCGCCCCATCCTCCCCGCGACCGTCGTCGTCGCCCCCATCCTCCTTCCCAGAATCCTCCGACCTGGCAGCGGCGGCGGATCTGACCAGCAGCAGCTGCCCTTCACCTGTGCTGCGCGGAGCTCGGCCATGATGGCGTCTCGGGCGTGCTGGCCGCGGCGGAACGAGAACTCCTCGCGTTGCGCGCCACCAGGGGGTGCACGCTGCAGCCCATGGCCGTCGGCACGTGGGGCTTCGCGCTCCTCTTCGTAGCACATCGGCGCGACAACGCGGGAGCGGGAGCCCGGCACGGGCCCGTGGAGGCGCGTGCGCTGGGTCGCGGCAGCGCGGCGGCGCTTGCGCGTGGTCGCGGCGGTGCTGCAACGTCCGGATCCGGCGACGGCGGCGGCGCTGGGCTCAGTGGGCCTGTCGATGGGCTCAACGGGCTTCTAGGATTGTTTTTTTTTGGAAGGATTAACCTCAGCGGGCTTCTTATGTTGCCCGCTGCGCTTAATCCGTTTTTCGCAGCGGGCACTTGCGACCGCCACGGTAAACGTCACATTTACCGTTGCCTTATCATCACAGCGAACGCGATTGCCCGCTGCGAAAAACGGATTTTGACCATCACGTAAAATCCATTTTGACGTAGTGACCACCCGACGAAGAGCCGAGTAATGGACAATGGCCAGACAAAAGATGAACTTAGACTGAAGACAGATTGAACGGATTGGATAGTCGGTTTAGAGAAAGAGAGAAACGCACATTCAGAAAACCACCGAGACAGTCAACACGTCCATTCAGAAAACAATTATCGGTGGTCTGCAGCTCCACTCCACTGCAGCTTATTGACAGGCATGCAAGGGTGCAACTTAGCAGGTGTGAGATAGAATAGAAGTGTCTGTATCTACTTGGTGGGCATCATTAGTAGAGTCACTCAATAATCGGATTCAAATAACCGTGCTCTAATTCTCGTTGCATTCAATCTCTGTCTCATGCACACACATGTGTGCAAGTATAAAGAAGAATTACATTCTAGAGACAGCCCCAACCTGCACATGGTTGGTCAGCTGCCTCCTGAGTATCTTGCCAGCCGGAGACTTGGGTATGGAGTCAACGAAGAGCACCTTGCGGATCTTCTTGTAAGGGGCCACCCTCTTTGCGACGTGGTCCATGACTTGAGCCTCCGTGACCTTGCTACCAGGCTGCCTGACCACAAGCGCCACCGGTATCTGCCCTGCCTCCTCATGAGGATACCTGTAAATAAATAAACCATAGAACTCTGCAGATGAGATGAGATGATATATAACTACTGAGCATGTTAACGTGGGTTCTGCAGCTGAGATGAGATGATATTATAAATAACTGAGCATGTTAACGTGGGTGTTGTAGCACGTGGGCACTCACGGCATGACTGCGGCATCCATAAGATCCGGCAACGACTGCAGGACAAGCTCCAGCTCTGCAGGTGGAACCTGCAGCGTTTAATACACCCAAACCCAGATCAGTCTGAAACTGCAAGCTAGCTAGGGTGACATGTGCTTTGAAAACAAGACCAAATTAAGCTGCAAACTAACCTGATAGCCCTTGTACTTGATGAGCTCTTTCAGCCTGTCCACCACGAACAAGAAGCCGTCCTCATCAATGTAGCAAAGGTCCCCAGTCCTGAGCCAGCCTTCAGAATCAAAGCTACTAGCGTTGGCCTCCTCGTCGCCAACATATCCTGCGATTCAGAACAGTCTTTGAGCTGAAAAGACGATGAGAAAGACAGAGGAAAAAAAATCTTTGGATCCTGCATGCATCGGTTTATCATGCATGCATCTTTGGATCTTTGTGGTTACCCTACCCTACCAGTCATGACAGCAGGCCCTCTGACCAGAAGCTCTCCTTTCTGGCCCACGTACAGGGCTTTGCCGGTCACGTGGTCCACGATCTTCACCTCCACGTTCTCCGAGACACGGCCGGCGGAACCGATGCGGGCGCACTCCTGCCGGTTGATCATCAGAGATATACCACCAGCCTCAGTGGAACCGTAGCCCTGAGAGAAATGAAGCCACCATTCCAATGCAAAATTAATTGCACGTTTTCTTGACAGGATGGGCTAAAGTCTTTACGAACTAATAATGCCTTTTTGGAATGTGACAAATTTTCTTTGTGATTTGAAAAACTACAGAGGTGCTACATTCTTTGATACTGAACCATCGATGGAGCTACAGTGCAGTGCTAAAAGGGGCAATCACCTATGTCTCGTGGTTTGCCAAGGACATTTCAGCGTGGACGATGTCGGATGTTGGACCCCAGCAACAAACAGATGCCATCCATATGGCGACTACCTACCAGATCGAATAATTCTCTCTTCCTCTGTTTTTTCCCAGAGTTGAGTTGCCGTAAAAGCACTCGCACGGCGGGCGACGGTGTCCGGCACTCCACACTTGGGTGGCTAGGTGAGAAGACGATCGATCGGTTGATTGGTGGAGGCGCGATTCCTTGGGATCGGATAAGACCACGGGAAAAACAAATGACATGGATCGGGAATCATAGGAGAAGATGTTGTATTCCTCCGTATTTAAAAAGGTTGTTGTTTAGTACAAAGTTTTAGTCAAACACTAGAAATATAAATCATGAATAACTTTTAAGTTCTTGAATTTAAAAATATAAAAATCAAATCAATAGATTTGTTTTGAGAAATACTTTGATAAAAGTATACATATATTATATTTCAACAAATATTTTAAAAAAATAAGTGGTTAAAGTTATACTTTGGAGACCGTGTCATTTTCTAAAACGACAAGCTTTTTAAGTATGGAGGGAGTACTGAATACATACATGGACCTACAACTTTTTATTTATTATTAAATGGTTATAGATTTGTTTGGTTCCTGGGTGTAAAGGTTTTTTGATGATTTTTTTAAATCTAATTAATCTAAAATTAGCACATGTGTTAATGTAGCGATTATAGTTAAAATATGGACTAATTAGGTTTAAAAGATTTGTCTCATAAAATATATGCAAACTGTGAAATTAGTTTTTGAGTTAAATACACCGTAGATCCATTAATTTTTGGTGGTGTGGTATCTGGGTCCATCAACTTTCATATTCTATTTTTTGGTGCATTAACCTTTGGTGGTGTGTCATCCGGATCCATCAACTTTCATATTGTATTTTTTGGTGCATTAACCTTTGGTGGTGTGTCATCCGGATCCATCAACTTTCAAACTATATTTTTGGGTTCATTAACTATTGGTAGTGTAGTCAAGGGGTTCACGGCGCAATGACAAATGTCATTGGTTGGGGGGCTGCCACCCAGGGTTCAAATCCTGGGTGCGACACTTTATTCTGGATTTATTCCAGATTTTCCAGCGCTACGCATTAAGTGGTAGGCGACATTCCCGTCGACGGCGAGGCCTATGGTGACTTCGTGAACTTCAAGATTTGCCGACTCAGCCCTTCGAAGGTCTCATAGGGGTAGGGTTTGCGTGCGTGTGTTCGTATTGGCGAGTCTGCATTGTATTGTGTACTCTAAAAAAACTTTCATATTGTATTTTTCGGTCCCTAAACTTTTAAATCGGTTCACCGTAGGTCGACACCTTTCCAATTAGCGAATAGATTGACATGGCACACAAAATAAACGGCCACAATCGAGTACGAATGTGTAAAATGTAATATATTTTTTATTATGTTCTTTCCTATGCATTGTTTCATATTATATTTTATTTTCTCTTCCACTCATCAAAATTTTATTGTTGTTTTTCTTTATTTACTAGGTTTTTTAATGTTTTTGGATTCCCCTTATATTTCATTTCTATAATATGAAAAAATAAATAATCATAACAAAATAAACAAGAAAAAAATGGAAATATAAATAAATAATTATATGCTATGAATATATATAATTACATAAATAACTTAAATAGAAAATACTTTAATAAATATTAGTCAAAATAGAAAGGGAACACAAAAACATTAAAAAGGGAAAAAAGACAGTAAATAGAGAAAAATAATAATCAAATACTGATAAGTGGAATAATAAATAAATATAATATGAAATGATGCATAGAAAATAATTGAATTTTACATATTTTTTCTTCATTATGGTCGTTTATTTTAGGTGTCATGTTAGATCTATTGGATAATTGTAGGGGTATGTTAGATCTAAATTTTTTTATATCAAATAAACATTTATAATAAATTAATTTAGAACTATAAATTTAAATACTATTTATTAAAAATCTCATCAAACATGAAGCACTCCAATTGACACACACATTATAGTTGTGTTTTTTAGGAGGCAGTATCTGCTGACAGTGACACTGCTGGCTGCCTAGTACGTACGAGTAGGATTCAGGATCATAGTGTAGGGCTTAGCAGCCCTCAGTTACTGACAGTCGTGTTAATTAGTTAGCGCACACGTGACACGTCCGTCCTTCGATCAAACCGGTATCCGTGGATGTGAACCAAAACCGGCTCCTGCAGTCCTGCCTCCTGCGCATCCAGACAGCGCTACGCGACGCGCCCCTGACCCACTACGGTCACCAGCGGATGCGAACCCACCAACTGTCCTACTGTCCAACTCTCGATCGTATGGACGGCCACGAGCGCCTGTTATTTTCTTGGCCGAGGATCCGGTTTACGTACCGTTAGTGGAGCCAACACCTACTCTATGTAGCTCCTAAAACTCGCTTGTCGATCAGGTTCTGCTCTGCGGTGGAATGGCATCTCGATTATACTGGACGATGTAACCACTAATAATACAGAATTTCATCCAGTTTGGAGAGTCAAATTATCTCAAGTTTGACCAAACTTATATGACAATATAATAACATTTATGATGTCAACTAAGTATCGTTAAATTCGTTATCAATTATATTTTTATAGTATACATATTTAATATCATAAATCTTGATAGTTTTCTCTATAATTATTGGTCAAATTTAAGATGCTTTGACTCTCCAAGATTCTTGGAAAGTCTTATAATTTGAGACGGAAGGAGTAGCATGCAAGGACCTTTCAGATGCGAGTAGTTAGCCCATGCCCAGCGTGATGTATATACCTGAAGGGGCCAAGGAGGCAATAATGATGATGATTTAACGGAGCACCAAAAGAATTGGCTTGTGACACTTTCTACATGCACATATTATATATAATAATGGTCCTATTTGTTTTGCTAAAACTTTACTTATTCTAAATGCTTATGCTGATTTATTGTAATAATAAAATACTATTCGTTCACTAAAAAAAATAATGTTGTAGAACACGTGGAGCTATCACATGGAGTAGGTTACAAACATATCTTCTGTAGTTATTTATTACTTCTCTATTTATTGGTTTTTTATAATGTGGCACTATTTATTTATTAAAGAAAGAGAGAAAACACAAGAAACGATTTCTATGGTCAGTCTCACTAGGGTTTCATGATCCAGTTTTCAACACTCATATTATTGAAATAGTGTAGAAGAGGTTCGTCATCATCTCTCTTTTATTAATATAACACCATTCTACGAAACTCGATGACCTCATTGATGCCTAATTTGGAAACCACATCAATGCGTGACTCGAGGAAGAAGAAATCAACGGTATTTGTAATGGGAGGACCAGCCTAGTTTCCATCTTTCCCTGTGGATCCCGTGCGCTCGAGCCCCCATGCAAGCTCGTCGGTTCGCCGCACGCCCGTGCATGGTCTCCCTGTGATCACTCACCGGCCGGCCACTATGCCGCATCCATATAGGGGCTGGCGTGCGACCTATCACCAACCATGTACTAAGGACACCTAAAGTCTATAAACCCGATGATGCTAAGCCCGCTGGATCTAAAGCTGGCAAGATCGGGAGGAAGAAAGGAACCAGGCGCACGCCAAATCCCAACAAGAGAGTCACAAGGCCGAAATGGGTGTGAGCATCATGAAGCCCATGTAGCTTACAATAGTTTATGTCAACCAACCCACTTGCCTTAATGATCTTCAGAATGCATACACCATAGATCCTAAATCTTGTCAGTTGTTGTAGGAGTTTACCATCAAGTCTTCTTCTAGGTATTATTCTTTATATGATGGAATTATTTATTACAAGTCTAGAATTTTGGTAGGCGCATCTCAAGATATTTAGCAAAAGATCTTGCAAGCCCTTCACTCTAGCCCAGCTGGTGTCATTCAAGTATGGAAGCTTCCTATCACAAGATTAAGAGATTGTTTCCATGGCCACAACTAAAACAATCAGCACAGGATTAAGAGATTGTTTCCATGTCCACAACTAAAATAATCAGTGCTTACTTTTGTCTCTAAGTGTTATGTTTTCCAATGAGCTAAATATGGTAGAGTAGCCTAACTATACCTAATGGAGCTTGGCAGAATATTTCTCTTGATTTTATAGAAGGCTTACCAGAATCTTGCAAATACAATAGCAAATTGGTAGTGGTGGACAAAATTTTCAAATATGCCCACTTCATACCTTTGTCCCATCCCAAACATCATTCCAAATAGCTTTGGTATGTGACTCAAGTCTACAAGTTGCATGGTCTGCTAAATCGTTAATTTCTAATAGAGATATAATTTTCACTAGCCAAGTTTGGAAAGAACAAACTCCATGTTGAGTTGCTCATGAGTGTGCCTATCATCCCCAAACTGATGGTCGGACTGAACCGGTCAATCAATGTTTAGAGAATTATTTGAGGTGCTCTGTCCATACTTGTCCTACCAAATGGTCATCCTTGCTGTCACTCGCTGAGTTTTGGTATAACACATCTTACCATTCTTCCTTAGGTCAAACCCCATTTAAAGTATTGTATGGTCATGATCGAAATCAAATGGGTGTTGATATTGCTAATCCTTGCAAAAATTTGGACCTTTAACAGTGGTTTAAAGAAAGAGGTATCATGCAACAACTTGTGCATCATCATTTACTTCATGCTGAAAACAAGATAAAACACAATGCTGACAACAAGAAGTCCTTCAAGGAGTTTTATTGGTGATACTATCTATGTGAGGCTACAACCTTATGTCCAAACATCTCTGGCTAACACATCTAACATACTCTAGTTCAGATACTTTGAACTATACTCTATTACTAACCGAATTGGTTCAACGGCTTACAAATTGGCCCTTTCTGCTTCAACTGCAATATATCAAGTGTTCCATGTATCTCACCTTGTATCATCGAAGCATCAGGTACATTCAAAACTTCCTAATATTTAGGGAAAATGAGGATGCTCTTCGGCAAAACTTTCCATAGGCAACCAGCTTGGGGTTAAGCCATGTCTCAAGGAGGAAGGAATGACACCGACCAGGTCCTAAGGACACCTGAAGTCTCTAAACTTGATGATGATGAGTTCGATGGATCTAAAGCTGGCAAGACCGGGAACCTGAAAGAAATCAATTGTGTGCTAAAGCCCAACAAGAGAGTTACTGGGCCAGAATGGATGTGAGCGTCATCCAGCCCATGTAACGGGCAACGATGTAGTTAACTTGTAAAAGGAGATTAACGAGAGAAGCAACTTGAGTTTTGACATCTTGTAAATACACCTAGCCAGCGACTATGGGGGTGGCTCTGGTAGTTCACTAGCGACCGAATCTTAATTGTAAGCTCCACTATCACCATATATTTCTTGATTTGGGTGACAGCACCGCTCATAGTGTGAAGAATCATGGCCCTAGTTGGTTTTGGTGATTAACGACAATTAGAGATTATTATGGCTAACGTGTGTTTTGCAGAGGCTATGCGTAGCTTAGCCATAGTGATCAAGGAGAATGGGCTATAATGGTCATCACTTAGCCCCCAAGATGGATATCGTTTCGGTTCTTAAGGAGACATGATGAAGACCCTAGAATGATAGGCTAAGTGCCATAAGGAGATGAAGGGCACTTAGAATTAGATAGGGCTTCTCTTTTTACCTTTGACCGTACTATTAAGAGGGGTTGAGATTAGTAGTTTGACTTAGGAAAGCTTCATGTTTAGGTGTGGTGCACACTTGACTTCCTTAGCTCTAAGCAACCCTATGGTGACCGTAAGATAGCCTAGAACAACTTCCATATTCATCGCGACGAAAAACGGAGTTGTTAAAATAGTTTTCTGGGCGTCGGACGCTCCTGGCAGGGGCGCCGGACGCTGTCCGTCGCGTCGGACAAAGGCGCCGGACGCTGGGTGGTTGAGTCCACAGCGTCCGTCGGCCTTCCAGAGAGGTTGTTTTCTGGCTAAGTTTTTCAGGGTGCGTCGGACGCTGTCCGTCGGCCAGGCGTCGGACGCTGCTAAGAGCGTCCGTCGACCTTCCAGAGAGGGTGTTTTTCAACCCTAGCCAGAACTCAGCGTCGGACGCTGTGGCTGAGCATCCGTCGCCCAGTGACGTAGCGTTCGTCGCTGGGAACAGTGTGTCAGAACTAGCCGTTAGACAGAGGCGTCGGAGCGTCCGTCGCCTAGGCGTCGGAGTGTCCGTCGCCTAAATTATGAACAGAAACTAGCCGTTGGGCATGCGACGGAGCGTCCGTCGCCTAGTCGACGGAGCGTCCGTCGCCAACTTAAATTGCCAGCCCGAGGCAGTTTTCAGACGGTCTATTTATAGCCCCTCCCACTTCTCTCCCACCTTGCCTTTGCTCATTTGAGTCGCTGAGTTTGTTGAGAAGGTTGGGAAGAGAGCAAGAGCCCTAGAGAGAGAGAGAGAGTGATTCGCGAATCCATCCATCCTCTCTCTAGTTCATCCAAGAGTTCAAGTGTGCATCCTCTAGTTGTGAAGCTTGAGTGAGTCAAGCGAAGATCGAGGCTTGTTACTCTTGGTGATCGACATCACCTAGACGGTCCGGTGGTGCTCGGAGGAAGGTGATCGCCGGAAGATTGTCGGCGGCCCTTCTCCATTGACGTTGTGATCGGTTGTGGGCGATTCACTGAGCCGGAGTGGCGAAGAATCAGCCCGTATAGAGCACTCATCCCTTGCGCGGGATTGAGGGGAGCTATACCTTGCGAGGTGCTCCAACGAGGACTAGGGGGGAGTGTCGACTCCTCGATACCTCGGCAAAACATCGCCGTGTCAAGCATCTCTTTCCCTAGCTCTTTATTACCGCATCACTTTCCGCAATTGTCTTTCATTTCATACTAGAATTGTGTAGGAAGTTTTCGCTTTCCATTGCCTTGCTACCGCTTTCTAGCTAGGACACACAAGCGGTAGGCACTAGGGGTTAATTGGCTCTTTATAGGTTTAATTCTTGTTTAGAAATTAAAAAGAGCCCAATTCACCCCCCCTCTTGGGCATCTTGATCCTTTCAATTGGTATCGGAGCGAGGTTGCTCTAATTTAGGCTTCACCGCCTAGAGCAAGATGTCCCATGGGGATGGACCACCTCCCATGTTCGATGGAGACGACTTTCCTTATTGGAAAGTTCGTATGGAGGCCTATTTAGAGGCCGTTGACGTGGGCGTGCTCAAAGCCGCCACAAAGGGAGGCACTCTCTTCGCGGAGGACCTCAACTTTGAGAAGCACAATGCCAAGGCAAAGAACATACTTTTTCGTGGCATTAGCAAGGATGTCTTCAACCGAGTGCGTAACGCCAAAGACGCATTTGAGTTGTGGACCACTATTTGTGCACTACACGAAGGCACAAAGAGTGAGCGTGAAGAACGCTATCACTTGGTTATGGCTAAGCTCAATTCTTTCTTTATGCATGCAAATGAAAATGCAAATGAAATGTACTCACGACTCAATATTATTGTAGAGGAATTGAATGGGCTCGGTCTCAACCAAATGGAACCGGCCGATGTGGTACGCAAGATTCTTTGTGTCTTGCCCATTGAGAAGTATGGACACATCGTCACGGTGCTTCACCAAGGAGATCTCTCCGCCGCTACACCAACACAAATTTTGGGCAAGATCAATGCCCATGAGATGTACATGAAGATTGGTGATGGTGGCTCATCTTCCTCCTCCAAGAAGAAAGAAAAAGAGAAGGAGGAAAAGAAGGACTTGGCACTCAAGGCATCCTCCTCGGAGAAGCACAAGATGCAAGTCATGTATGAGAGCACAAGCGATGATGATGATGATGATGATGATGATGATGATCTCGCTCTCATGGTGAAGAAAACAACCAAGATGTTGAAGAAGCTAAGCAAGAATGGAGTCAAGTTTGACTCAAAGAAGAAGAAATTCTTCACAAGCTCTTCAAGAAAGCCCCTCTCCAAGATGGATTGCTACAATTGTGGCAAACTTGGACACTTGGCTCATGCTTGCCCCGAAGAAAAGAAAGACAAGTACAAGAACAAGAAAGCTAACAACAAGTTCAAGTACAACAAGGGCAACAAAATTGAGTCAAGTGATGAGGAGAAGAAGGATGACAAGCCATTCAAGAAGAAGAAGAACTTCAACTTCCACAAGAAGAAGAGGAATGGCAAAGCCTACATTGTTGGTGATTGGCTCACCGACATTGAAGACTCAAGTGACTCTTCCGGGATGAAAGTGAAGAAGAGAAGGTGGCCGCCTTGGTGATTGGTTCATCTACTCCACCGCCACCCCCCTCCATCATCTCCGGGTTCATCCTCTACACACCTATGCCTCATGGCTAAAGGTGACAAAAAGGTACAAAAAGAGGATAGTGATGATGAGGCTAGCTCTAGTGATGATAGTGATGATGAGTTTGAGGCACCTTCCTATGATGAGCTAATTGAAATTTGCAATAAATACACTAAGCTCATTAGGAAGTATAAAGGCAAAAGTGAATCACTAGAGAAAGCCAATAGTAACTTGCATGCTAAGCTTGATGACTTGACTAGTGCTAATGATGAATTGAAGCTTGAGAACAAATCTCTCTCATCTAGCACTAGGGAGCTCAAAGCCTCACTCAAGCAAGCAAGTGAGAAACATGATAAGCTTGAGAGGTCAACACAAGAGCTCCAATCAAGATACAACTTGCTAAAAGATGACTACAACCAAGTTAAAAATGAACATGACACACTTGTGATAGCTAATGAATTGCTTTCAAATGATCTTGCTACACATGTTGCTATTAACCCGGTTGTTAAGTGTGATATAGCTACTTCTTGTGAGGACTTGCTTGATAAAGTTGCTAGTGAGCAAAATGCTAAGTGCAAGGGCAAGAAGGTAGTTGAGGCCGACAAGCATGATGACTATGTGAAGATGAGGCAAGAAAACTTCAAGCTCAAGGAAGAGCTAATTAAGCTCAAGGCAAACAAGCCACTCACTATCAAGTCGGCCAAACAAGATGACAAAGATGCAATGACCTTGATCAAGTCTCTCAAAGAGGAAAATGCAAAGCTCAAGGTTGAGAAGATCAAGCTTACAAGTGGATTGGAGAAGTTCACCAAGGGCCACAATCTTCAAAGTGAGCTCTTGATGAACACTATCATGAAGACCGACAAGACCGGCATTGGGTTCAAGGAGAACCAAATCATGAAGGCCAAGGTCAAGATAGAAGCCAAGAACTATTACAAGAACAAGGCTATGAGAAGCAACTATGACACACCAAAGCCCAAACCCAAGAAGTGCTTTGGATGTGGTCAAGAGGGTCACCTTCAATCCCAATGCAAGACTCCACCTCCCAAGACCTTGCCCAAGCACATAAGGCCTTTCGCTCATGATGCACACTTCATCATCAACAAGGACTCCAAGGGTAGACCTCAAGTTGTATTTCTCGGTCCAAAGATGAAGAACAAGCCCAAAGTGCTATGGGTTGCTAAGGAATTGGTGAACAAGGCTATGGGACCTCGCCAAGTGTGGGTTCCCAAACAACAAGCTTAACTCCAAGTTGCTTGTGTGTAGGTGAACTACAAGACCGGTGGAAGTCATTGGGTGATTGATAGTGGATGCACTCAACATATGACCGGTGACTCCCGGATGTTCACCACACTTGAGGAAGATTGTGAAGGACAAGACAAGATTACCTTTGGGGACAATTCTAAAGGCAAAGTGCAAGGCCTAGGCAAAGTGGCAATCTCAAATGACCAATCAATATCAAATGTCTTGTTAGTACAATCTTTGAGCTTCAACTTGCTATCGGTGGGACAATTATGTGATCTTGGTTTCCAATGTCTCTTCACTCCAAATGAGGTAGTTGTGTCCAAGATTGAAGATTCATCATTGATATTCAAAGGGTTTCGGCACAACAATCTCTACCTAGTGGACTTCACCTCAAATGAAGCTAGTTTGCAAACATGTCTTTTCTCCAAGAGTTCTTTGGGTTGGCTATGGCATAGAAGATTAGCCATGTGGGAATGTCAACTTTGAAGAAGCTTGTCAAGAAGGAATTGGTTAGAGGTGTGAAGGATGTGGTGTTTGAGAAAGACAAACTTTGTAGTGCATGTCAAGCCGGCAAGCAAGTAGCAAACACTCATCCAACCAAAGCTTTCATGTCAACCTCAAGAGTTCTAGAGCTACTCCACATGGATCTATTTGGACCTACCACCTATGCTAGCCTTGGCGGCAATCTCTTTTGCTTGGTGGTAGTTGATGACTACTCTAGATACACTTGGGTGTTCTTTCTTCAAGACAAGGGAGAAACTCAATCAATATTCAAGAAGTTTGCAACTAGAGCCCAAAATGAGTTTGATGTGAAGATCAAGAAGATAAGAAGTGACAATGGGACCGAGTTTGTAAACACCAAGATTGAAGATTATTGTGATGAAGTTGGGATCAAGCATGAAGTATCCGCCACCTACACTCCTCAACAAAATGGTGTAGTAGAGAGGAAGAACCGGACACTTATCACACTAGCAAGATCAATGCTTGATGAATACAACACCCCCGAGAAGTTTTGGGCCGAAGCAATCAACACCGCATGTTATGCGGCTAACCGGCTATTTGTCCAAAGGCTTCTCAAGAAGACCCCCTATGAGCTTGTGAATGGAAAGAAACCGGATATATCCTTTTTCCGAGTGTTTGGTTGCAAAGTGTACATCTACAAGAAGCGCCAACACTTGGGCAAGTTCCAAAGAAGATGTGACATTGGTTTCTTAGTTGGGTATTCACTTAAATCCAAGGCATACCGTGTATTTAACAAAGCCACCGGCTTAGTTGAAGAAACGTATGACTTGGAGTTTGATGAAACTAATGGCTCTCAAGAAGAGCATGAAAATCTTGATGATGTAGGTGATGAACCCTTGAGGGAGGCAATGAAGAACATGCCAATTGGTGCTATCAACCCACAAGAGGTGGAAGAAGTTGAAGATGAAGCAAATCAAGATCCTTCTCCACCTCACACGCCTCAAGTTGATGAAGGAGATCAAGTGAGGGAAGCTCAAGAAGATACTCACATCCCTCAAGATCAAGCTGAGGCCGAAGCAAGCAATGTTGAAGCACCGCAACCTCCTCCCCAAGAGATCAATAGAAGATCTACACCTATGCTTCAAGCACATCCTCAAGACCTCATCATAGGGAGTCCTTCAAGGGGGGTAACAACACGATCTAAACTTGCTTCTTATGTTGAACATCACTCCTTTGTTTCCTTTGTTGAGCCTTCTAGTGTGGAGGATGCACTTGCGGATCCAGATTGGGTGAACGCCATGCACGAAGAGTTGAACAACTTCACCTGGAGCGAAGTGTGGACACTAGTAGAAAAGCCCAAAGGAGCAAGAATCATTGGCACCAAGTGGGTGTTTAGGAACAAGCAAGATGATCAAGGCGTGGTTGTGAGAAACAAGGCAAGATTGGTGGCAAAGGGGTTCTCCCAAGTTGAAGGCTTGGATTTTGGGGAGACCTTTGCACCGGTTGCAAGACTAGAAGCCATTCGTATCCTTTTGGCATATGCTTCACACCATAAAATGAAACTTTTTCAAATGGATGTGAAGAGTGCCTTTCTTAATGGTTTCATTAATGAACTTGTTTTTGTCTCACAACCTCCCGGGTTTGAAGACCCAAATTGTCCTAATCATGTGTATAGGTTGTCCAAGGCACTCTATGGATTGAAGCAAGCTCCAAGAGCTTGGTATGAGAGGCTAAGGGACTTCCTACTCAAGAAGGGCTTCAAGATCGGGAAAGTGGATACCACACTCTTCACCAAGGTGCTAGATGGAGAGATCTTTGTTTGCCAAGTATATGTCGATGAAATTATATTTGGGTCAACAAACCAAGGTCATAGCAAGGAATTTGGTGCATTGATGTCCAAGGAGTTCGAGATGTCGATGATTGGCGAGCGAACCTTCTTCTTAGGCTTTCAAGTGAAGCAATTGAGGGAGGGCACCTTCATATCTCAAGAGAAGTACACTTATGATGTGCTCAAGAAATTCAAGATGGAGGATTGCAAGCCAATCAAGACCCCAATGCCTACTAATGGGCATCTCGATCTCGATGAGGGAGGTAAACCGATCGACCAAACTCTTTATCGTTCTATGATCGGTAGTTTACTTTACCTCACCGCTTTTAGGCCGGATATCATGTTTAGTGTGTGTATGTGTGCTAGGTTTCAAGCAAACCCTAAGGAGTCGCATCTTTGTGCGGTTAAAAGAATCCTTAGGTACTTAAGGCACACCCCTAGCATGGGTCTTTGGTATCCCAAAGGAGCTCCCTTCCAACTAGTTGGCTATTCCGATTCGGATTATGCCAGGTGCAAGGTTGATAGGAAGAGTACCTCCGGCGGGTGCCACATGCTAGGAAGATCACTTGTTTCTTGGTCCTCAAAGAAGCAAAATAGTGTGGCATTGTCAACGGCCGAGGCAGAATACATTGCCATGGGAGCAAGTTGTGCACAAATCTTATATATGACCCAAACACTCTTTGATTACGGCGTGTTCTTAAAAGAAGTTCCACTCTTGTGTGATAATGAAAGCGCCGTAAAACTTGCAAACAACCCGGTTCAACACTCTCGCACCAAGCACATAGATATTCGCCATCACTTTCTTAGAGATCATGTGGCTAGGAAAGACATAACACTAGTTGGAGTTAAGAGCGAAGAGCAATTGGCGGATATCTTCACTAAACCACTCGATGAAACAACCTTTTGTAGGTTGAGAAGCGAGTTAAATGTGCTTGATCACTCTAATTTCACTAAAAGATGAGTTTGTGTGAACCATGCATTCATATGTAATATAACATGTTTAATTTGGTAATGCACATAGGCTTGGCTAACACGGTTAAGATAACCGCCCTCAAAGCGTGTGACAAAGCTTAACCACGGTTTAAACTTGCAAGCAACCTAGATTCACTTTTCGTATTGCATAAGCATATGCATGTGTGTTGTTTGCTCTTTCTCTTCGGTTAAGTTTCTTGAGCATCCTCTATGATAATCCACTTAGGGGGAGCATTCCAAGCTCAAATCACTCAACTACCCCTCTTGTGGCCATATGATGTCTCCTTGGCGCTTCCATTCGAATATTTTGAGCTAAAAACTAAATTTAAGCCTATGGCAAAATAATTGAAAATGAGTGTTTGAGAGATGGTTCTCATATCAAGTCCAATCAAGTGTTATTTGGATCTTATTGGGATTGGAACTTGGTTGGGAGAAAGACGCAAAAAGAAAATTTGAAAAATTCTATTTTTAAGGCGTCGGACGCTGCCGACGGACGCTCGGTGTCAATTGCCTCAGCGTCCGTCGCGATCGTCCGGAGATTAAAGTTGCCCGCTGAAAGGGCGACGGACGCTCTCCCAAGCGTCCGTCGCGGTCAATGCGACTGGGCGTTTCAAATCGGCTCTGGAAGCCCGACGGACGATGCCGTCGGACGCTCCCCGAGCGTCCGTCGCATACCGACGGAGCGTCCGTCGCTCCGCGTCGGAGCGTCCGTCGCGAACTTAACGGCGAAATTTTTTAGAAAATCCCCGTCTCCTCTCTGTTTCTCTCGTCCGATTCAGTTAGCCGCCGCGCCGCAGTTCCTAACCCTAACCGCCGCGGATCCCGTTCAGCGCCGCCGTGCATCCCTGTGCCGCCACCTGCCACCTGCGCCGCCACCTGCCACCTGTGCCGCCACCTGCCCCCTGCGCCGCCGTGGATCTCCTCCCTGCGCCGCCGGGCTCCTTCCCCAGCGCCGCCTGCACCCGTGCCACTCCTCCCTGCACTGCCAAGCACCGCCACTCCCCTGCGTTCTTCCTGTGAAGGAGTGTCTGGTGACCGTGAGGGTCTCCTTCAAGGCCCTGCTTGGCATTTCCTTCGCCCACGGCTGCAGATCAAGGTTGCAAACCCTAACCGCCTCAGATCCTTTCCTTCTGAATTTCATTTCACCTCATCTATATCATTGCCAATCCTAAACTCCTCTTCTTGTCTTGGTTAGCTTGAGGATTGCGTAGTGCGGATTGCGGATTGCGATTGATCGGGGAAACTCTCTTCTCCTTCCTTTTTGGTCAGAGGCTCGAGGTATGGCAGTGGATTTCATCAATCTATTCTTTCCTATTTTCATGCTTCTAATAGATCCTTACCTCTAGTTAATTGCTTATGGTTTATATATCTCTATCTATCTCTGACGAGCAGGGTCAGTTGGTCAGTTGATCAGAGACTCAGACAGTGGGCAGTGACAGATAACTCGTGGCAAAGCCCGCGAGTACGGATCGAGGCAAAGCCTCGCGAGGACAGTCCAGGGCCGGCGTGCCACTCTTTCAGCTGTTTGGTTCTGAGGTTTGTCAGTGGTTTCAGTGACAGTTGGGACAGTGATCTTGTGGTCTGATTGTTGAGGTATGGCAAGGACAAAGAATGTAGGTCCCGTCCCCGGTAGTGGTGGTGACCCTCCACCTCCACCGCGTCCACCCACTGACCGCGGGAAGGGAAAGTAGAAGGTAATCTCTAGGAAGCGCAAGAGGCCAGCGATGGATCCAGATTCGGTAGCCGCGCTTGTAGTAGCAGAGGCAGCTGAGTTAGCGGAGCGAGGAGGACGTCGCGCCGGCTTGAGGCTCTCGCCTCGCCGTGGAGCGCGTCGTGAGTCCCCTCCACCTCCAGAGATAGAGCCCGTCGAGGCTTCAGAGGCACCAGCGACAGAGCCAGTCCCAGCGACTGAGCCGACAGAGGCCGCGGGTCACGCTACTATTGGAGAGCTGATGAGCCGTCGAGTCACCGGTCCCGAGGCTCAGGTGCACCACCTAGCCCTCCAGGACCCAGGCTCCCAGACCCCGTGAGGCACCAGGTCAGAACACTTACAGCAAAACAAGTCCAGCTGCTTCGATTCATTGACTTCCAGTCCTGGTTCCCACCTCAGAGGGACCCCCGTGCCGGACGAGAGTTCTATACTACAGTGCACGAGGACTTCTACCGAGTGTATGTTGACACCGATGCTCCTCTCAGGGCCCATAGGGTGTGCCCATCTACTCAGATTGAGGGGATCGGTGGTCGAGAGATTCTGCAGCATCTCCAGTACATTCAGGGGTTGACAGACTTGATGGGACGCTCAGGGGCATATCAGAAGGAGTGGGTTTACCAGTTCTATGCCTCTCTGTGGATCTCACCTGATCACGAGTTCCTCCACTTCGCATATCAGGGACGTGACTTCAGGGTTACTGCTGCCAGATTCAGAGAGCTATTTCACCTTGGATCCTCACCTACCAGGATACACAGTCTCTGCTATGGGGATCAGGAGGCCCCTCGCAGACCTCACGATGGTATAGTACCATCCACAGACTTTGTCAGTCCGTGCTTTCAGCAGCCGTTCACTGAGGGTTCGAGCCGTACGCCACGAGACCTCACTCCTCTGGCTCGGATCCTCCACGAGGTTCTCAGACGGACTATTCTACCCAGGATTGGAGCTAGGGATACTATTACTCGTCTTCAGCTTTGGCTCCTAGCTCACATTGTTCGGAAAGAGCAGTTCGACCTCTGGGATTTGATAGTGAGCGAGCTCGAGGATATCATAGCTGCTGGGTTCAGAGGTCATTGGCAGCTACAGTTCGCACATTGGATCTCATACTTGATAGTTGCCAAGACTGGGTCAGGGGTTATGAGAGTCACCCTCACGAGGTTAGCTACAGAGTTTCCAGTCTACTCGATGAGTCAGCTTGTGGCTCATGGACAGTTGCCTCGCCCCAGCAGAGCCTACAGACCAGGCACGAGGCAGGCCGGAGTGCCACCACAGTCGGCCAAGGTCACCGATGCGACAGTTGAGCAGATTGCTCAGGCAGAGCTAGCTGATCTGGATGCCGAGATCGATACAGCTGCAGAGACAGTCTTTAGGGAGGATCTAGACTCTGACAGCTCTGACGAGGACTACCAGCCCGTGCACGAGTATACACCGATGACCCATGACCACGAGGCAGGTGGGTTAGGCACAGCTGCAGCTGCTCCAGCTCCAGGCTCTAGTTCCTCAGAGGCTACCTTGCTCACTATACTCTCGAGGATGCAGGAGGAGCAGTCTCGTCAGGCAGAGGAGCAGAGACGACAGGCTGCAGACCTACGGAGGCTCACTGAGCAGCAGCTGGCAGCTCAGGCACAGACACAGGCTAGGCAGGATGAGTTCCAGCGTCAGTTCCTAGCCTATCAGCTGCAGCAGGCAGAGATTCAGAAGACTCAGACACTTCTACTTGAGCGTCTTCTGGCCTCTAGCTCCGGGCAGACTTCCACGCCTCAGTTCCAGTTGCCCGGAGTCTCTCAGCAGCAGCAGTTCACTTCTCCACCGCAGCCTCTAGTAGTTGTGGTGCCCACTCCAGCGTTACCGTCCAGAGGACAGCAGAGTCAGGCACTAGCTACACCTCCCTTCCAGCCAGCAGCTTCTCCAGAGTACCAGACTCCGAGGACCTAGGTGTCCTCTTGGATAGCTTCACCCGGCGAGTTCCAGACAGGATTCACTCCCACCCGGGGAACTACTCTAGCAGAGGCCTCGCGAGATCTGTCCGCTTCATATCTTGAGATCACGGGAGAAGACTCACCAGGAGCACCTCAGCAGGTCACACCAGCTCCAGAGACTGCAGTGGATCTTCCGGCGACAGGCACTCACCAGTCCTCAGTTGCATCGTCGGAGATCGCACCAGAGCAGTCGGCACAGACAGTCACCACACCTCCAGCTGCCGTTCAGACGGATGCCATATCCTTAGCAGATGAGGTTACAGTGGCAGTGTCCTCTCCCGGTCAGACTCAACCTGCAGAGGTTGCAACGACAGTGTCCCTAGTGGCACTAGCAGTGACACTGTCCCCCTCGCCTCGAGTTTTCACTCGTCGGGCCCCCAGGCCCGCTACCACTGAGGCAGGACCGTCCGAGGCACCAGCAGAGCCTCAGCGGGAGTCAGTTGCGACCGCAGCTCCAGAGGTGCTAGTGACAGCTTCAGAGACCACCCCAGTTGCTCCTACACCGGCAGAGACCATGTCAGATGAGTCAGATGAGTCCGACCTTCAGGACTTCATCATGCTGGATCGCAGAGCTGCCGCTACTTCGCCTTCTTCTCCAGCCCCAGACTCTTAGTTCTTGGTGCTAGACGCCAAAGGGGGAGAGAGGGTCGAGTATAGAGAATAGGGGGAGGGATTTGGATCTTTGTATGCTTTATTTCTCCGTACTCTTTCATCATGTCTACTTTTATGCATTTGTCTATATGTGTGATGTGATGATGGTTGATGTATATATGGTTGCATGTGAAAAACTCTTGTTTTTCTCTAATACATCTTTCGAGTTGTCTCATGTTCATGATATATCTCACTGCTTAACGATATTTGAGCTTCCGCGCTTTACTCCGATACATCCTTTGAGAATATCATGAGGTACTGCGTTTTCATTCATATTCATAAGTACCATGTTTTGTGACTTGGCATTGGGTGAGCAAGTATGCTTCATTACAATTTTACTAACCCTTGCTCAACCATTCCAAGTCACCCTTGAATCTTAACCAAAACTCTTATCCATACTCGAGGTTCTATTGTCGTCAATCACCAAAAAGGGGGAGATTGAAGAATCATGGCCCTAGTTGGTTTTGGTGATTAACGACAATTAGAGATTATTATGGCTAACGTGTGTTTTGCAGAGGCTATGCGTAGCTTAGCCATAGTGATCAAGGAGAATGGGCTATAATGGTCATCACTTAGCCCCCAAGATGGATATCGTTTCGGTTCTTAAGGAGACATGATGAAGACCCTAGAATGATAGGCTAAGTGCCATAAGGAGATGAAGGGCACTTAGAATTAGATAGGGCTTCTCTTTTTACCTTTGACCGTACTATTAAGAGGGGTTGAGATTAGTAGTTTGACTTAGGAAAGCTTCATGTTTAGGTGTGGTGCACACTTGACTTCCTTAGCTCTAAGCAACCCTATGGTGACCGTAAGATAGCCTAGAACAACTTCCATATTCATCGCGACGAAAAACGGAGTTGTTAAAATAGTTTTCTGGGCGTCAGACGCTCCTGGCAGGGGCGCCGGACGCTGTCCGTCGCGTCGGACAAAGGCGCCGGACGCTGGGTGGTTGAGTCCACAGCGTCCGTCGGCCTTCCAGAGAGGTTGTTTTCTGGCTAAGTTTTTCAGGGTGCGTCGGACGCTGTCCGTCGGCCAGGCGTCGGACGCTGCTAAGAGCGTCCGTCGACCTTCCAGAGAGGGTGTTTTTCAACCCTAGCCAGAACTCAGCGTCGGACGCTGTGGCTGAGCGTCCGTCGCCCAGTGACGTAGCGTCCGTCGCTGGGAACAGTGTGTCAGAACTAGCCGTTAGACAGAGGCGTCAGAGCGTCCGTCGCCTAGGCGTCGGAGCGTCCGTCGCCTAAATTATGAACAGAAACTAGCCGTTGGGCATGCGACGGAGCGTCCGTCGCCTAGTCGACGGAGCGTTCGTGGCCAACTTAAATTGCCAGCCCGAGGTAGTTTTCAGAGGGTCTATTTATAGCCCCTCCCACTTCTCTCCCACCTTGCCTTTGCTCATTTGAGTCGCTGAGTTTGTTGAGAAGGTTGGGAAGAGAGCAAGAGCCCTAGAGAGAGAGAGAGAGAGTGATTCGCGAATCCATCCATCCTCTCTCTAGTTCATCCAAGAGTTAAAGTGTGCATCCTCTAGTTGTGAAGCTTGAGTGAGTCAAGCGAAGATCGAGGCTTGTTACTCTTGGTGATCGACATCACCTAGACGGTCCGGTGGTGCTCGGAGGAAGGTGATCGTCGGAAGATTGTCGGCGGCCCTTCTCCATCGACGTTGTGATCGGTTGTGGGCGATTCACCGAGCCGGAGTGGCGAAGAATCAGCCCGTAGAGAGCACTCATCCCTTGCGCGGGATTGAGGGGGAGCTATACCTTGCGAGGTGCTCCAACGAGGACTAGGGGGGAGTGTCGACTCCTCGATACCTCGGCAAAACATCGCCGTGTCAAGCATCTCTTTCCCTAGCTCTTTATTACCGCATCACTTTCCGCAATTGTCTTTCATTTCATACTAGAATTGTGTAGGAAGTTTTCGTTTTCCATTGCCTTGCTACCGCTTTCTAGCTAGGACACACAAGTGGTAGGCACTAGGGGGTTAATTGGCTCTTTATAGGTTTAATTCTTGTTTATAAATTAAAAAGAGCTCAATTCACCCCCCTCTTGGGCATCTTGATCCTTTCATAGTGCTCGCAGCCATGGCCACCCTGTCTCATGTACGACTATCCAACATCACCACCAGCGGAGCTTGTGGTTGCCCGTCCTAGCTCGCATCAAACCTTGTCCATTGTGTTCCTACGTGCAGCCTCACCTACTCCAACATACACGCATAGACAGAGCAAGGTGTCCACCCCGGCCTGTTGTTGCATTTTGGTTTGCGCAATCGGGATGCTAGGTGGCACTCCTTGCACTCACATTACATGCACAGGTGCCATCATGGATTGGTGATTCAGTCGGCATTGCTGAAGAGGGCGCGCTCCAACTAAACCACTTCCACGAGGAATTAACTTGCCGCGTCGCGTTGCACAACCGAAACCACTATGCACAAGTGGTGCATGGCAAAGGGGACATGCACAAGATCGTGCCTTCAGTCCACATCGAGATGCCACTGCCATACTCAGGATGTAAGCGGGTCTATCCGCGAGCCCGTATATAGGCTTAATTTTTACCCACAAAAATTAAGCCTATATACGGGCTCGCGGACAGACCCGCTTGCATCTCTAATACTTAGCACTCGTGGGGTTTGGGCGTCAAGTGATTGAGAGCCCAATGGATTCTATCTTGCGGTTTTTGTCCATGGTGCACAAGCCCATGGAGCAGAGGATCCAGTGGATTGCTGTTTAGATTTTAATCTGGACTCACAGGTTAAAAATTGCATGATATAAAAATTATCCCTAGTTTCCGTAAAGTAAATGCCCTTGACTCTATTAGCTAGATTAGGAGAGCTAGTATATATAAGATAGTTGGTTGTTAGCTTGGTGCTTAACTAACAATTACGGTGCCTCTATTAGATAAACATAATCCTATTAGGATCCACCTTAACTACTTATTTTTAGCAGCTAGCTACCAGTTAGCTAGTGGACCCACACAGGATCTTAAAGACTTGCACTTGTTTTTACTTTCGAAATAGGAGTATGTATTATAGACATTAAACAAATATATACTTGCGAACAAGATTTCAACAAAACAGTCAATTTGTTTTATCGTTTTTAGTAATTTCCACCGGTGCCGTCAGTAGAAATCGATTACTGTAACAACGCGAGCTCACAATATAATTAATTATTATTTGAGCGAATGCGACATAACCAGAGAAAAAAAAACTCACCATGCAGAGATCCACGTTGGGGAAGCGTCGTCGGAAACTCTCGGCTGCCGTCTTCGGCAGCGGCGCGCCGCCACACACGACGCGCTCCAGTGCCTCCAGGTGGCACGGCTCCTTGACCATGGCCATCACCATCGGTGGCGACGTCGTCATCTCAGTGACCGCCCACCTCTCCGCCGCCTCGACCACTCCCTTCACGCCGCGCCGCGCCACGGCGTCGGTCACCACCACCGTCGTTTGCCCCAGCGCCACTCCCTTGAGCGCGAAGTAGAACCCCAGCGAGTGGAACATGGGCGCGCCCAGCAGCGTCCTCTCGCGACCGCTCCTCGGTTTCCCGAGCACAGCGTGGGATCCAGCCGCCATCGCGATGAAGCTCCGGTGCGGCAGCGCCGCGGCCTTCACCCGCCCGGTTGTCCCCGACGAGTACTGGATCACTGCCGTATCCGACTGGCGCACCGCCGCCGTGTCCGGCACCTCCCCACGGCCCTCGTTCAAGGAGCGGAAGCAGTCCGAATCAAGGAGGATGGTGGGGAGGCCAGCCGGCAGCTTTGCGGCGGTCGCCGACACGGCGAAGGCGACGGACGCGCCCGACAGCGCCACGAGGCGCGCGACCTCGTCCGCGGTGAGCGCGGGGTTCACCGGCGACAAGACGGCGCCAAACGAGAGCAGCGCGAAGTAGAGCACCGGGACGTCCAGCCGCGTCGGCACGAGGACGAACGCGACGTCGCCGCGGCCGAGCCGTACGACGGAGCGGAGTGACCCCGCGAGCGCGCGCACCTGGGACATGAACGCCGGGAACGACACGGCCTCGCCGGTGGCGGCGTCGAGGAGAGCCGGGTGCGCGGGGAGCGGGGACGACGTCAGGAGCGAGAACGCGAACTCCGGGAACGAGAGCAGCGCATCAGGCGGCGGCAGCGACACCGGCGGGCGCAGGCTTCGGAACGTCCTGGTCACCTCGCAGTAGCCGCTGCGGCCGTCCAGGCCGTCGGGAGCAGCGCCGTTGGCGTTGACCGCAGGCGCGGGGGTGGCCATTTCTTCTCCGCACCGGGTCGTGATAGTTGGTGATTTTGTCGTGTGCCATCTTGTGTTTCAGCTGGGGTTTTATAGGATCGGTGTGGCAACAGCCGAGCCAACATGGCAAGGGGCCAAGCAGGCGCAGGCTGTGCCTCAGATACAATACAAGCCAGCCACCTAGTCCGTGACTCCGTGCTTGGTAGCCATGGTAGGTGCCCAGTCCCGTGATTACGGATTTCTTCTTTTGATAAAAAAAAATCTGGTACGCTGGGTTAGGGGTCGTATCAGTGCAGGGCAATGCATGGACAAGATCGCCTCATTGTTTTTGTTTTGTGAATTAATATTCCAAATCTGTAAGACACGCTTATCACGTGATGGGGACCGGAGTGATATGGAAGACGTTATTGTTTCTACCCTCGAAAGTAGGTTTGTAGACCCCGCGAGTGCTTAAAAAATCGTCGGTTTGTAGACTGTAGTCACTGTAAATACCAAAAAAAAGAAACAATTTACTCCCGACGAAATGTCGGTCTCTATAAATCACCCAACAATTTAGGCAATCTCCAGGCAAAGGTCCGTCTCTGCAAATCTATATATATATATAAAGAGCCAAAATTTTTAGCTCTTTTTTTGGTCATCCATTTTTTTTAGATCCGTCCTACTCTAACTACCTGGTAATAAAGAGTTTCTTCCGTCTAGACTTTTATATATAAATATATACTTATACGAGCTGGAATAGATTTTATTTACGTGATACGGAGTTCGATTCTAAAATATATGTGATTGAACACCGGGATAGAGCTACAATCCTATTCCAAATATAGGTCTTTTCTTTTGTGTAAGCTGAATAAAAAAAGAAAAAATAGTGATAGTGTACATGTCCGGACACGGCAGTGCTTATTCTCCCAGTTTCCTTTCTTTTTCAGATCTTTATCTCCACGAGCTAACTTTGATCTACACTTGCCTTTTCCAAACAAATATATTATTATGCATCTAGGAGTAGGTCTTATGTGTTTTCCTTACCAAAATTAAATCCAGCCCGCACATGATTCCTAGAACCCAGCAACGAACCAAAACAAATCCGGATTTCCAGATAAAGTCCAATTGATGAAAATCACATAGGAGTCCGTCGCGGCCGCCACCAGAGTGGGCGCCGCCCGAGGCGTTCAGGATCGCCGGCATCGAGGGCGGGTTCTTCGAGCTGCAGCCCCAGGAAGGGATCGCCATCGCCAATGGCACGGCCGTGGGCTATGGCCTCGCGTCCATCGTCTCTTCGACGCCAACGTTCTTGCCGTCCTCGCCGAGGTCCTGTCGACGCTGTACTGCGAGGTCATGGCCGGCAAGCCGGAGTACACCGACCACAACATCCACGCGCTGAAGCACCACCTTGTACAGATCGAGGCCGTGGCCATATATCATGGAGCACGTACTGGATGGCAGCTCCTACATGAAGCTCGCCAAGGAGCAGGGGGGAGCTGGACGAGCCGCTGACGAAGCTGAAAGCAGGACAGGTACGCGCTGCGCACGGCGCCGTAGTGGTTCGGCCCGCAGGTGGAGGTGATCCGCTTCGCCACCAAGTCGATCGAGCGGGAGATCAACTTCGTGAACGACAACCCGCTCATCGACGCCGCCCGTGGCAAGGCGCTCCACTGCGGCAACTACCAGGGAACTCCCATCGGGGTGTCCATGGACAATACCCGCCTCGCCGTCGCCGCCATCGGCAGGCTCATGTTCGCGCAGTTCACCGGGCGTCAAGGTCGATGCAGAGCGGAGGCACGGTACCACCACCCAAGGAAAGTCGAGCCTGACGACGAGGAGAAAGAGAAACAAAGTCCCGTTTGGTAGGGATTCTAGACGTAACTAAAATAGTGTAAATAGTTTTATCCGAATTCAATTTCACACGGATTTAATCTAAATCCACTAACGTCATGCTCTCACCTCACGCATGGGCATGCACATGCAAAGCACTAAGGTTAAGATCCTTCAATCAAATCTAGAAAAAGATTTTTTTTATATCTAAATTTTCCTTGTTTGTCTTATTTTACAAAATAAAATATATATTTCACATATTACCTCCTATGAAGATAATAGATGATCGTTACTGTCCGATTAAAATAAATGAACGACTCACAGTTATTTTGAGGTACCACAACAAAGACCTTACAACTTTTATGTCCCTTATTAATAGAAATTTAGACTATATAGATATAGAATTGATCTTTGTTTTTTTATTTTAAAAGGGTATACCTGGTTTTCTAACAATTATGCATAGACCACAATAAGACTAATATAGATATATAGTTGCAATAATTTAAATGGAACATAATAACTCAAACACTGACACTAAGATAATAAAAACATAACATGGGTTTTTAACCCGTAGCAACGCACAAGCAATTTTGCTAGTCACTATTTATAGAGGAGAGCTTTAAAAAAATCTATTAATGGAGGCGGGTTAAGATGCCCACATAGTTGCATAAAAGAATTTAATAACTTTTTCATATGAATGAATATGGACGGACACAAGTTTTATATTAGGGACCGTTTGGAGGAAAGAATCAGATTCAATTCTTAGCTGGATGAGTAGAATCGACACCAAACACGGAACATAGAAACATTTCTGGCTTGAAACGCTTCTGGCGATTTGGCATTTTTTTTGCCTAGGAGCGCGAAACGGCCGGTGACTGGTTTTGCTGGATCCGGTTTCTAGTCTCAGTTGCATAGTACCGATCATTTTTTTCTTGTTACTTTTTTTTTGAACGGAACAAATTAAAATATGTTGCATTCAAGTTATTCTTTGATCACAAAAACTTCTAGCTTTTTTTGAAGCATATTTTTATTTATATATTTTTTTAAGAAAAATATTTTCTTTTGGCAGGAGAATCTAGCCCTTCAGCCAAACGGTTTGACAAAGCGATTCGTATATGAAACGTTTATTGAGAGAATTTGAAACTGAAACGTTTCTACAAGAATCTGGATCTCTAGCTACCAAACGGACCCCAAAAGCGTACCTCCAATATGATCTATAACTTTGTGGCTGACATGAAATTCTTGATTTGAAACTATTTAGAGTCTCAAAACATTATTTTATGTTTATAAATTTTGATTTTTTCAAACAATCTTGTTGACATGGTCTATACTAAAATTGTACTTCTCAATACAATCTACACCTTTGTAGTTGAAAAACTTTTTTATTTAAAAATCATTTAAAATCCTAAATATTATGTTTTAATCTCATAGATTTAAAATTTAATATTTCTAAATGACCAAAGTTACAGTCGCCGATCCAATCTACGGGTTTTTCTCCTTAAGTATTTTGTTCAAAGTTTTTCTGTGATCTAAATATTTATTTTCAACGTCCTTAGCGATGGCAGTCGTACTTGAACTGCTTTAGGGGCTCCATCAGTGTATAGATGCTCAAGATTTTTACTTACCCCAGCAGGCTTTATTGTTTTTCTTTCTGAAATTAAAATATCAAATCCGCAATACACGATTATCATGTGATGGGGAGTGCTACGGAAGGCATTGCTTCTACAGGACCAGAGGGCATTGGATACCCTGCATCAATCGTTGGTTTGTGATGAGCTGTAATAAGAGTTATAATTTCCTTAGATACCAACTCCTAATTATTGGCTACTAACTATTAGTCATTGCTATTAATAAGGCCCTATTTTGGAATGCTTATCTGAATATCGATTTTAATCTGATAAGGATTTTCTGAAAAGCTAAGATGAAAAGAATCTGATATCTAAATAATTGAGTGTTTGACAATCCTAATTATTGTCCATAGATTGTGTCTTAAATAAAAAATGATATGTATGCCCCTAAAGCTGATGACATCTCATTTGTCCACTAAATATAAACTGAAAACAATCATAGTACTAATTTTTTTATCTGCGTAATAAAAATTTTATGATAATAACTAATATATAGGTACCCTAAAATTAACAAAAGTATGAAAAAATACATAAAAAATGGAATTCACCTAGGTTCTCAGGTCCGCAGTGAAGAGGTAGAGGTATGGATGGTTGCAATTTTGACCATATATCATGTGATGAACGGCTTTGGTTTGTTAGTGTTGACGCTAAAATTGTGCTCCTATCAACAAACACACAAAGACACTCAGAGATCGTTTGGAGCGAGAGTCTGGATCTCCTTAACCTCTGAAATATCTCTAGTGTCTTGGGTAATTGATGAAACCTAAATACTAACCTAGCTCTAAGTGCTTGAGTAGGTTTAGTACACCAAGGTGGAGTGAAGAAGACAAGTGATGCATAGGAGGCTAAGCAAAGAGCTATCAGGAAGTTCCACACTTGGAGAAGAAGAGAGAAGAAAGAGACCCTAAAGCTATTCAAGGCAAAGGTATAAGCTACGGCTTTTCCATTTTGGTGATCAAGACACCTAGTGGGTGTGATCACATTTAGGATAGGTAACCGTACTATTAAGAGGGGAAAATAGTATGTGGTTACAACTATCGAGTGCCATTAGGTTGATCATCATTGCATTGCATTCTAACCTAATGAGCAACCCTTGTAAAACTTGATAAAATATGCCAACACACATGCACAAGTCAGTGAAACACTTGGTGGTGGCACATGAGATCAAGGGAAGCAAAGAGAAGAGATTTCAGACCAAGACTGAAGCTTCGGACCAGTTTGCATAGGAGCTCCGGACCATAGGAGGTGGTCCGACGGCCTGCTCCCAGCACTGGCTACCGAGGAGAGACGCTTCGGACTAGTGGTCCGGTGGTGCTTCGGACCATTAGCCAATGGTCCGGTGGCTCAGTCAACAATAGAGCAAAAGTCAAGGCATGCTCCGGACCAGATGGCATGGTCCGGTGACATGGTCCAAAGGAGTGGTCCGAAGCCAGGGTGCTCCCTGCGTAAAAACATCGAAGGTCTGAGGATGCTCCGGACCAGATTGCATAGTCCGGTGGACTAGTCCGGAGGTGTGGTCGGAAGGCAGGGTGCGTACTAAGTTGGTTTGGCCAACTGGTTGAGAAGCGTCGGACCAGGGGCTCCGAACTATGACGATTGGTTCGGAAGTCAGAAGATTTGAAGCTCAACGGTCATAATCAGAAGACATTAGACACGTGGCGCTCGCAGAGGCGTCGGACTATAGCACCGGACCATGTGCATTGGTTCGGAGGTCACGCAGAGTAGTCCAATGGTCTGTTTTCAACAGCCCCAAGTGCATAACGACTAGTTTCTTTGAGGAGGCTATTTAAGGCTGTGTGGCTGGTTCAATGAGTCTCTCTTGCACATTTTGGCTATTGCATACTCTTGTGAGCTTAACACACACACTCCCACTCATCTCATCATTGATTGTTCATCCATTTGAGAGATTTGAGTGATCAAGTGCATTGCATGAAGTGAGTTCATCCTAGTGGCACTTGGGAGTTGATACCGCTGCGTTTTCTTGTTACTCTTGGTGATTGCCATCACCTAGATGATTTGGAGCAAGCGGTGTGGATTCGAGAAGCTTGGTGATTGTGCTTCGTCGACCACAAGTGGTGATTGTGAGGGATTCTTGTGCCTTCCCCGCGGGAGATCGCAAAGATAACTCTAGTGGATTGCGCGTGTCGTTGAGTGCCCTCATCTTGTGTTGGTTGTGCGGCACCCGGTGATGGGTTTGGCGTGTGATGCTAATTAGCTCGTGAACCTCCAAGTGAGTGAGCCGACACAACGAGGACGTAGCTAGTTGGCAAACTAGTGAACCTCGGGAGAAAAATCAAGTGTCAACCTTGTCTCCCACCTTGTGATTGATTGGTGATCTTGGAGCTCTCATTGTGATTGGATCAATACTCTACTCGGCGGTATAATCACCTTTCCCATCTTCACATTCCCTTATTCATACTTGTTTAGTGTATTAGGTTGTGCCTAGAGGGCTACTAGAATTGTGTAGGCATTGGTTGTGCTTAGAGCTATATTAGGCTAGCATTGTTTGGTAGGAGGCTTCGCAAACTCCCATTAGGCTAGCGCAACATTCGCTTCGCTATCTTGTATTCTAACATGCTGTTGAGAATTGTTTTAGATTTCGTTTTAGGCTATTCACCCCTTCTAGCCTTGGATTATGACCTTTCAAGTGGTATCAAAGCTAGTACACCGTTGATTTGAGGCTTAACAACCTACGGTGTGATCATGGCTCATATCAACAACATGAAGAAACCACCAAGATTTGATGGTTCCAACTATGGCTATTGGAAGGTCAAGATGACCGCACACATCAAGTCAATTAGCTGGAAGGTGTGGCTTGTGGTGGACAAGAAATTTGAAGTTGTGAATGTGGATGCTTCAACTCCACAAGAGGAAGAGAAGTTGCAACACAATGACATTGCTCTTAGTGCCATCCATGAGGCTCTTGATGAGAAGGTCTTTGAATAAATCAAGAATCTAGAGAGTGCTCATGAGGCTTAGAAGAAGCTTGAAGAATCATTTGAGGGAACACAAGCCGTCAAGGGGGCCAAGGCATATATTCTCAAGGAGAAGTTTGCTAGCTTCAAGATGAAGGATGATGAAAATGTGCCAGAGATGTTCCATAGGCTTCAAGTGCTAGTTAATGATCTCACGGCTCTTGGTGAGAAGGTTGAGGACAAGGACTTCTCTCACAAGTTCTTGAGGTGTCTTCCATCCCGATTTGACACTCTTGTGACTTTGATTGTGAGGAGTGGGCTAGACACCATGACTCCAAATCAAGTCTTGGGGGATGTGATGACTCAAGATGCATATCGGGAGAACAAGGAAGAAGATGTCAAGAAGGAAGATAAGAAGGATGAGAAGAAGAAGAGTGTAGCATTCAAAACTACATCATCACACAAGAGCAAGGGAAAGAGCAAGATTGAAGAATCTAGTGAAAGTGAATACCAAAGTGCTAGTGATCTTGATGAAGAGGAAATGGTTGTCTTTTTGAGGAAATTTGGAAGATTCATGAAGAAGAAGGGCTACTCTCATATTGTCACTTGGGATAGTGATTCTTCTTCATGTGGTGATGATAGTGATCATGAAAAGAAGACCACTACCAAGAAGAAGGCCGTTGCAAGCATTGCAATGAGGGACAAGATCTCTCTATTTGACACTCCATCATCATGCTTCATGGCTAAGTCCACTAAGGTACTTTCTCATGATGAGAGTGAGAGCGATAGTGATAGTGAGGAGCCCTCAAGGGAGGAACTCATGGACATGCTTGAACAAGCTAAGTATTACATTGACAAGAAGAGGAAGGAATGTAAGGAATTACGCAAGGCCAATGTGGCTCTTGAGGAAAACCTTGATGAGGCCATAGAATCTCATGAGAGGCTAATGGAAGCCCATGAGAAGCTAGTGAAGTCTCACACTAAGCTTGAAAGAGCTCATTCCTCCCTCCTTGATCAAAGTAAGAAGGAGATTGTTCAAACATGTGACACGGGAGTTACTTGTGATATTCTTGATGAATCTTTCTATACTCCTATCATTGTTGCTCCCACTAACCCTTCTTGTAGCACTATCATTCCTACTTAATCTACTAGTGATGGTGTCAGTTGTGACGCTTCACTAATGGTGGAAAATGAAACCCTCAAGAAGGAGATTACAAAGCTCAATCACTCCTTAGCTAAGGCTTATGGAGGTGAGTACCACTTGCTTATGTGCTTGGGTAGCCAAAGAGCTTCTCTCTACAAAGAGGGATTGGGCTATACCCCCAAGAAAGGCAATGCCGCCTTTGTTTCTCACAAAACTCATTTTGTGAAGAACACCGGTAGCTATTGCAAGAGTTGCAAGCAAGTTTGTCACAATGAGCATCAATGTGTGAATAAGAAGGCCAAACAAGATGTATCCTCCATGAGAGTTGATTCATTCTATGTACTTTCCAAGGCTACTAATGGAATTCATGCCAAGTTTGTTGGTGCACCTTGGATGGCTTCTAAGAAGTCCATTTGGGTACCAAAATCTTTGGTAACTAACCTTGGAGGACCCAAGCAAGTTTGGGTACCTAAAAAGAATTGATCTCTCTTGTATGTCAATTACAAAGCCGGAGGGAGGCATTGGGTGCTTGATAGTGGGTGCACTCAAAACATGAACAGTGATGGAAGGATGTTCAACTCAATCAACCAAGATAACACTCATGGCTTTAATAGTATCACATTTGGTGACAATGGCAAAGGAAAGGTGAAAGGGTTTGGAAAGATTTCTATCTCCAATGATCTAAGCATTAGCAATGTGCTTCTACTGGAAAGGCTTGAGTTCAATCTATTATCAGTTGCCCAATTGTGTGATCTCGGTTTCAAGTGCATCTTTGGAGTGGAGGATGTGGAAATCATTAGTGTGGATGGTTCAAACATAATATTCAAGGGATTTCGGTATGAGAACCTCTATCTAGTGGATTTCAATGCTAGTGAGACCCAACTCTCTACATGTCTCATCTCAAGATCTAGCATGGGTTGGTTATGGCATAGAAGGCTTGGACATGTTGGCATGAAGCAATTGAACAAGCTAATCAAGCATGATCTAGTGAAGGGCTTGAAGGATGTCACATTTGAAAAGGACAAGCTATGTAGTGCATGTCAAGCCGGAAAGAAAGTTGGCAACACTCATCCAAAGAAGAGCATCATGAGCACAAGCAAAGCTTTTGATTTATTGCACATGGATCTCTTTGGGCCAACAACTTATATAAGCATTGGTGGCAACAAGTATGGTTTTGTGATAGTGGATGACTTCACAAGATACACATGGGTATTCTTCTTGAGTGACAAGGGTGACACTTTTTATATCTTCAAGTCATTTGTCAAGAGGTGCCAAAATGAGTTTGAAACAACTATCAAGAGAGTTAGAAGTGACAATGGGAGTGAGTTCAAGAACACAAGAGTTGAAGAACTTTGTGATGACTTTGGAATCAATCATCAATTGTCTCCAAAGTACACTCCTCAATCCAATGGGATAGTTGAAAGGAAGAATAGAACCTTGATTGATATGGCAAGATCAATGCTAAGTGAATACAATGTTAGTGATTCCTTTTGGGCCGAAGCTATCAATACGGCTTGCTACTCTAGCAACCGTCTTTATTGTCATGGAATGCTTGAGAAGACTCCCTATGAGCTATTGAATGGAAGAAAACTAAACATTGCCTACTTTAGGGTGTTTGGATGCAAGTGCTATATCTTGAAGAAGGGAACAAGGTTGAACAAGTTTGAAAAGAAATGTGATGAGGGATTTCTACTTGGTTACTCAACAACTAGCAAGACTTATAGAGTATGGAACTTGACTAGTGGCATTCTTGAGGAAGTGCATGCTGTTGAATTTGATGAAACTCAAGGCTCTCAAGATGAAGAAGAAAACTTGGATGATGTGAGAGGTGACAAGTTGGTCAATGCTATGAAAGATATGGATATTGGTGACATTAGACCAAGACAAGTCCAAGATGAAGATGAAGATCAAGTAACCATTCCATGTGATCAAGCTAGTGGTTCTCCAACTCAAGATCAAGCAAATGCAAGTGAAGATCAAGTTCAAGCTAGTTCATCATCTCAACCGAATGATATCAACGTGCAAGTGCTCCAACCTACCAATATTGCAAGAGATCATCCTCTAGATCAAGTTATTGGAGGCATTCAAAGTGGTGTTCAAACAAGATCAAGATTGGCTTCATTTTGTGAGCATTATTCTTTTGTCTCATCATTTGAGCCAACCAAGATTGATGAAGGTTTGAAGGATGTTGATTGGATCAATGCTATGCATGAAGAGCTCAACAACTTCACAAGAGATCAAGTTTGGGAATTGGTAGAAAGACCAAAGAAGCACAATGTCATTGAAACCAAATGGGTTTTCAAGAACAAGCAAGATCAAGATGGAATAGTGGTGAGGAACAAAGCAAGACTAGTAGCTCAAGGTTACTCTCAAGTTGAAGGTCTTGACTTTGGGGAAACATATGCTCCGGTGGCAAGATTAGAGGCAATTAGAATCCTATTGGCCTATGCTTGTGCACATAATATCAAGCTATACCAAATAAATGTCAAGAGTGCATTTCTAAATGGGTATATCAATGAGGAGGTGTATGTTGAGCAACCACCCAGTTTTGAAGATGCTAAGAAGCCCGACCATGTATTCAAGCTCAAGAAGGCTCTCTATGGGTTGAAGCAAGCACCTAGAGAATGGTATGATAGATTGAGAAGCTTTCTCCTCTCTAAAGGATTCAAGATGGGATTGGTTGATACTACCCTATTCACCAAGAAGATTGTAAATGACTTGTTCATCTTGCAAATCTATGTGTATGACATTATCTTTGGATCTTCAAATCAAGACTTTTGTGAAGAGTTTGGGGAGATGATGGCTAATGAATTTGAAATGTCAATGATTGGTGAACTTAGTTACTTCCTTGGACTTCAAATCAAGCAAATGAAGAATGATACATTTGTGAGTCAAGGCAAGTACATCAAAGATATGATGAAGAAGTTTGGGCTAGAAGATGCTAAAGGCATTAGTACTCCCATGGGGACTAATGGAAATTTGGATAGTGACTCAAGTGGCATGATGGTAGATCAAACACTCTATCGGTCTATGATTGGAAGCTTACTCTATGTGACCGCTTCAAGGCCGGATGTCATGTTTAGTGTATGCATGTGTGCAAGGTTTCAAGCATCTCCTAGAGAGAGTCATTTGAAAGCCACAAAGAGAATATTGAGATATCTCAAACATACACAAGAGGTTGGACTTTGGTTTCCAAAGGGGTCAAGGTTTAAATTGATTGGATATTCGGACTCCGACTATGCGGGTTGCAAAGTGGATAGAAAGATCACTAGTGGTACATGTCAAATGTTGGGAAGGTCACTAGTCTCATGGTCATCAAAGAAGCAAAATAGTGTGGCACTCTCTACCGCCGAAGCCGAATACATTAGTGCGGGGAGTTGTGCACAACTATTGTGGATGAAAGCCAATTTGGAGGACTATGGAATTCAATTCAAGAAAGTCCCATTGCTATGTGACAATGAAAGTGCGGTAAAGATTACAAACAACCCCGTCCAACACTCAAGGACAAAGCACATAGATGTGAGACATCACTTCAAAAGAGATCATCAACAAAAGGGTGACATTTTCATTAACAATGTGGGCACCGATGATCAATTAGCCGATATGTTCACCAAGCCACTTGATGAGAAGAGGTTTTGCAAATTGAGGAATGAGTTGAACATCTTGGATTTATCCAACATGAGTTGATGCACCCCTCCTATGACATGCCTCTACTCCAGCATAACAAGGTACAATTGATTGACATATGCATTCATCCTTTGCTAGTCTTGTGTAGAGCATATATACATCACTCATGATAGGCTCATTCATGAAAATCAAATGTTTTCTATGTACATATGACATCACTATAGATTCTATGAGTTGATTGATCTAGTGATGGCATATTACATGTTGATGAGCTTGCAATCTCACATGTTTAGTCTAGAATGCTTATTCTTGTACTTAACCAACATGGCCAAGATAAACATTGCAAGATGTGTGAAGAAGCTTGTCCATGGTTTAAACTGTGTTAAGTATATAGGACAAGTAATCTAGGGTAAATTAAAATTGATATTCACCCCACTCCTTTATAAATTTACTTGATAAAAAAATCTTCTTAAGTATCCTCAAGTGATACATGTTACTACAAGTGGTTTCCTTTGTGGTAATGTGTGACAAAGGGGGAGAAAGTGTGTTAAAATGATGCAAAAGGGGAGAGATGTTGTGAAATGGTAAAAAGGAGAGAAACATGATAAATAAAATTAACAAGTGGTTAAGGGGAGAATCTAGATATAGAGGGAAAAATAAGATTTTGAAAAATGAAACATTAAAGTTTGAGCACACAAGTAGGGGGAGCAAGCCTATGAACAATTTGTTGCATTTAATTGTGCATTCACTCATATGCTTGCTTGAATTGAAGTTTTTAAGTTTCCAAGTGGTTCTTGCTTGTGTGGTGCATGACTAGTTGTAATCTTGATTGATATTTTGATCACTAGCATGCATAGGAAGTTAGTTAGATACCCTCTCTTGTTTATTTTGTGTAATTCAATTGGTATCGAGCTAACCATGTTGCTAAGGGTAAAATGAAAGGCACATTTCGATTGATGTCACACTTTAAAGGTCTATTCTTAAAACCTTAGCATCATGTCATAGTTTGCTAGTTGTTCACCCCTCCAAAAGTTCTATCTAAGCATGTGTGCAAAGCTTGATTATTATTCATAGAAGTGCACACATGTAGGGGGAGTTAACACTATCAAACCAACTTAGAAATGATTGACTACTATCTTTCATCTTTGATTGTTTTCAAGTGGTGTCAAGTGGTGTCAAGCATTTCGGGTTGAAACCAAAAATCATATTTCATATCATTTTATATGGGTTGTCATCAATTACCAAAAAGGGGGAGATTGAAATATCTCTAGTGTTTTGGGTAATTGATGAAACCTAAGTACTAACCTAGCTCTAAGTGCTTGAGTAGGTTTAATACATCAAGGTGGAGTGAAGAAGACAAGTGATGGAGCATAGGAGGCTAAGGAAAGAGCTATCAAGAAGTTCCACACTTGGAGAAGAAGAGAGAAGAAGGAGACCCTAAAGCTATTCAAGGCAAAGGTATAAGCTAGGGCTTTTCCATTTTGGTGATCAAAACAACCTAGTGGTTGGGATCACATTTAGGATAGGTAACCGTACTATTAAGAGGGGAAAATAGTATGTGGTTACAACTATCGAGTGCCATTAGGTTGATCATCATTGCATTGCATTCTAACCTAATGAGCAACCCTTGTAAAACTTGATAAAATATGCCAACACACATGCACAAGTCAGTGAAACACTTGGTGGTGGCACATGAGATCAAGGGAAGCAAAGAGAAGAGATTTCAGACCAAGACTGAAGCTCCAGACCAGTTTGCATAGGAGCTCCGGACCATAGGAGGTGGTCCGACGCCCTGCTCCCAGCACTAGCTACCGAGGAGAGACGCTTCGGACTAGTGGTCCAGTGGTGCTTCGGACCATCGGCCAACGGTCCGGTGGCTCAGTCAACAGCAGAGCAAAAGTCAAGGCATGCTCCAGACCAGATGGCATGGTCCGGTGGCATGGTCCGAAGGAGTGGTTCCAAGCCAGGGTGCTTGTTGGGGATACTACCTCAGCGTATCCCCAGGGACCTTATGTGCCTACTGACCAGGAGACGGCCCAGCCGCGAGGCCTTGCGGCATGCGACCAGCCCATCGTGCTCGCCAAGGACTCCGGAGAAGCCTTGCTCGCCAAGGAAGATTCTAGTAGATAGACTCAGATCCCTTGCCATAAGGGACCGATCGCAATCTGTTAGGATATGGAAATTGTAACCCTGCTCTCCGGCTATATAAGGAGAGCAGGGACCCCCTCAAAAGCAATCTCTCAGATCAACTACAGATCTTGTAGCCACCAAAACACAGGACGTAGGTTATTACGGTGATTTACCGGCCCGAACCTATCTAAATCGCCATGTCTACGCTCTCTGTGTTACGCTTGATCGCCGTCGCCACACCTCCGCCTACAATCTACTACCGTGGGGTATCCCCTAGGTAGACTGCGACGCGTATTTCGTCGAAAGTTGGCGCGCCAGGTAGGGGGTGTGTGCATCAACTACATGGCTCATCAAGCGGTTACCTTCCCCGGTTCCATGATCATCCCCGAAGGCGGCGCCACCCTCCAGATCGGATCTATGGTCTGGACCATCCATGGCACCATCTCCGTCTTCGAGACCTTGGAACCAGCGCAGCTTCTCACACCGAGCTCTCTCTCAGTTGAAGACCCAACCACCAAGGCGGCCCCAAGTGCTCCGGATCGCACTACACATGACGGTTTGGTAAGAACCCTCGACCAGGTTGACGAGGACCTCGCCGAGTGAGTCGGCCTCATCAATGCTGCTCGTCGCTGACTCCGTCCACGCGCATCGGTCGCACGAAAAATCGTCTTCAAAGCAACATCACCTTGCCCAACGTCTGACTTTGTCAGCCAGGGAGCTGGGTGAAAGCGCCGCGGCGGTAACGTGCACCAAGAGGTCCTCGATGGCCTGTGCCCACTTCATGGACAAGGAAAACACACCATGCAAGAGTGCCTAGCCCTCAAAGAGGCCTTCCAGAGTAAAGCAGACGCAAAATGACCAGGCAGTAGTCTGGCAAAAGGAGACTCAATAGAAACTCCGACTACCGGCTTCACGAAGGCCGCGCGCATCTTCCCTATATTTGGTGGACACCCAGGTGGTAATAGTAAGCGTCGACGAGCTTTTCATAATTGCAATAGCATTCATGTCACTCCCCCAGATTGGACAAGACAACGGATCGACTTCTCAAGGGATGATCACCGGGTATGTCACAACTACCTTGGTTGCTTTTCCCTGGTCGTCGACGCAGTTATCTCAACCGGGTCCTTCAAGAAGATAATGATCGACGGCGGCAGTACCTTCAACATCATATTCCCACGTACACTCCAGCGATTCGAGTTCCAAGGAAACAATCTCTGACCCATAAACTTCTCCCTCTGGGGCATCACCCTGGCGATAAATCAACACCATCAGGACAAATCACTCTGCCGATATGATTCGAGTTCGATCTGATAGCCAGGGAAGAGTCCGTCGACTTCGTGGTCGCCAACATTGATACCCCATACGACGCCATCCTCGGACGGCCTGCGCTTTCAAAGCTCATGGCGATACCGCACTACACGTACTTAGTGCTCAAGATGCCAACCCCCCGGGGCGTCATAAGCATCCGCTCCGACCTACAAATCGTCTACGAGTGCAAACAAGAGATGATCAATGATGCGACCAGTCGGGAACACTAGCACAGTACCCAAATGTGTCTGTCTGATGCAGCCAAGCCACATGCAGGGGATTTCGACATCCCAGAACCTCCAACCACGCGCGCCTCGAAGAAATCTAGGGAAACAAAGACTGTCACCCTGGTCGACGACGATCCCGAGAAGACCGCCGTGATCGGTGCCGGCCTCGATCCCGAGCAATAAAGTGCGCTTGTCAGCTTCCTGCGGCGCAACATCAACATCTTTGCCTAGAAACCAGCTGATATGCCAGGCGTCCCCCGCGACCTCATAGAACACTCGTTGAACGTGGTCTAAGAAGCCAAACCAACACGCTAGAAGCTCAGAAGATTCGCTCCAGACCAAAAAGAAGCCATCAAAGTTGAAATAACCGGCTCTTAGCCGCAGGATTTATTAAAGAAGTAAATCATCCAGATTAGCTCGCCAATCTAGTGCTTGTAAGGAAAAAGAATAATGAATGGAGAATGTGTGTCGATTATACGAGTCTCAACAAGCATTGCCCCCTAGATCCGTTCCCCCTCCCACGAATTGACGAAGTACGTTGTCGACTCCACCACGGGATGCGAGCTCCTCTGCTTCCTCGATTGCTACTCAGGTTACCACCAAATAGCCCTGAAAGTCGAAGACCAGATCAAGACATCGTTCATAACCCCCTTCGGTGCCTACTGCTACACGACAATGTCCTTCGGGCTAAAAAATGCCAGCACCACGTACCAACGCGCCATACACGAATGCCTGAAGAAGCTCATCCCAGGAAAAGTCGAGGCCTACGTAGATGATGTAGTCATCAAAACACGCTCCATAGAGACGCTGATCGCCAACATTGAGGCAACCTTCAAGGCCCTCAACGAGTTCCGATGGAAGTTAAACCCAAAGAAGTGTATTTTCGGGGCATCATCAGGGAACCTCCTCAGTAATGTTGTGAGTCAATCCGGCATTCGGGCTAATCCAGAAAAAACTGCTGCGGTTCTCCAGATGAAACCCCCATCCAACGCCAAGGACGTACAAAAACTCGCTGGGTGCATGGCTGCACTCAACTGCTTCATCTCCTTAGGAGAAAAAAGACTTCCGTTCTTTAGCCTCTTGAAAGGCTGACAAAAGTTTGAATGGAATGACGAGGCAAACCACGCATTCAACGATCTCAAGCGATATCTCACCGAACCACCCATCCTTGTCGCACCGGAAAAAGAAGAACCAATGTTGCTTTACATCGCCGCCACAAATCGAGTCGTCTGCACTGTCATGGTGGTCGAGCGCAACGAAAGTGGACGTATTTTTGACACCGTTTTTCGACACGTGTCAAATGAATTAAGACTTGTGGCTGTTTTCTATCGGTATCGGAAAGTTATCAGTTGAATTTGCCGACAAGAAAGAATGCTGCAGGAAAGATAAGTTGTTGCCAATGGATGCTGGATGATTCTTGCCGACAAGGGTTAATTGGTGAAGTCAAGTCGCTTGAGCTGTAAAATTGCTGATGCCGATTGCCGATGAGGAGATGTTGCCGATGCCGATAGAAGGTTGCCAGTACAAGGTTGCCGATCGGAAAGTATTGCCGATGCCGATGGGCAGGGAGTGCCGATGGATACAGGGTGATGTGGCAGTTGACGTCAGCAGGAGTTGCTAGTGGCAAAAGAAGGAAAATAGCAGACTGAAGCAGTCTGCCGATGGAAAGTTTTCATCGAAGCGAAGATATAAGGAAACTGGAGATTTTATACCAGTATTATTATAGTAGTTTGAGTCTGACTCTTGCATGAGTTGTTTCTTTTCCTTTAAAATAGGTGTGTTTGTTTAGGAAAATAATATTGTTATTTTAGATCCGACTCCTGCGCGAGTCAGTTTCCTTTAAGTTAGGAGTTTTGTTTTGAAAAGGTACAAGTCGTGTCTCTGTACAACTCTCCATGCGGGAGTATAAATATGTGCCCAAGGGCTGCGTGAAGAATGAATCAAAAATCAAAATCAAATCAATTTATTCTTATTCTATTTTTACTGGAATTTACCCTTTTTTGCATTAGTCTTAGTTTATCAACGAGTTCTTCAAGCTTCGACGGGCTGCATCACCCTGATCTTCGTCAAACCCTTGTAAGTTCCGCGTGGGAGTACCTCTGAGCCTTGACATCCGGGCGCATCACTGTTGTCTCGTTCAGCTCTGCTCTAGTTATCCTAATCAAGTCCCAATCTTGGCATCCGGGCGCATCGCCGTTGTCTTGATTGAATCTTATTCTAATTATCGTCCTTGTCGATTAACTGGTCAAATCGACTGGCACACCCTCAGATATCGAATTTCGGGTATAAGCCCGAGGTGTTCGCAGATCCTGACGCTTTTTGTGTCAACACCTCTTTTGGCACACCCGGTGGGACTCGATTAATCAAATTACATATCTATCATGGGTGATAACTCCGACGTTAACCAGAGGAACGTCATTGAAGTCTCCGAGGCCGATCTAAAAGATGATCAGAGGCTGGCCATGGAGCGGGCTATGGAGGAATACAAGCAATTATATCTGAAATCCTTCAGCCTAAGCAGCAGTGGCGAAGCAATCCAGAAGCAAGATCCGCCGTTGCCACGGCAGGTCACGTATGACGCCAATCCTGGTAAGTTACAAGAGATGGTTAATTCTGCTCTAAATCAAGCGTTAATTAGCCACTCCAGTGTGCTGTCCAATACTGTGTACAATGCTGTGATGCAATCATTCAAAGAAGGACATGCACCTCAATATGTTGGTCCAGCGTATCATCAACCTGGATTGGCATCTATAAGCTCATCGGCAGCCCCAATGGCGTCTTCTACTCCTATGGAACTGTCTGCCGATGTGGCTACACCGCCAAAGCCGAGCCCTGACAGCGTCACCAAGCTCCATACAGATCCAGTGGCATCGGCAATTTCAGGACCTGCTATCCAGAGTCAATCAGCTCCCACTAACTGGTGGGGATACGGTATGCCTCCAAATCTATCTGCTGGTTCTAATCTGGTGCAGGGAGATAGCTTAGCTTGGAAGGGCTCTATGGCGTTGGGAACACAATAACAACCGGTGGCCCCTATGATGCATTACTCTGCGCCCTCTCCAACTGTACAGGTGCCATCAGAAGATTTTCAAGTGATTCCTAAAATACCTCTGATGCCACCATCGGCAAGCTCTGTGCCGATGCAACACATTATAGCAGCTGGCAGCCAACCTCTAGTGGCAAGTCCTCAAGCCGGAGTACTAGCACATCAAGGTAACCAATTTGTTGATTACTCCAAGGTGCAGGAACAACAGATGCCAGTCAGTTATCAGCCATCGGTAAGCCATATGCCGATGATTTACAATCCTGGATGGGCCAACCAGCTGCCAGCTCAACAGCCTGGTGTATCAATGTATCATTATGGAGGCCCAGCAAACACTCAGAGCGGAGCATCGGTACAGCAACCGATGAATACAATGACTCAACCTAATCTGCTAAGTGTGCAAAACTATCCATCGGTAAATCAACCGATGCATAGTGTTCAGATGACTGGTGCTGCGCCCATGACTACTCCGCATCATCTTCAAGAGGCGCATCGGCCGGCTCCACCAGTCAACAACCAGCCAATGAGTCGGCAAGAGCAGAATGCATATTGGACCGATAAAATTGCCGAAGTTATGAATGAACAATTCGGCATTAAGCCCAAAGTCAATACATATTCTTATCGGACTCCGTATCCTCCAGCATATGACTTGATTCCTCTCCCAAATTGGTACAAAGTGCCTGATTTTACCAAGTTCTCCGGCCAAGATGACACATCAACGATGGAGCATATTAATCGCTTCATTATCCAATGTGGAGAAGCTGCCAGCAGAGAGGAACTCAGGGTGAGATTGTTTTCTTCATCATTGTCTGGATCGGCATTCACATGGTTTATATCATTGCCTCCAAACTCTGTAATCACATGGGCCGATCTAGAGAGACAATTTCATAAATACTTCTTCGCTGGCATACATGAAAAGAAGCTTACCGATCTGGTCAAACTGAGGCAACGCAATGACAAATCGGTAGAGAACTTTGTCCAGAGGCTGCGGGACGTGAAAAATAAATGTTACAGCCTAGTGCTTGATGATCGGCAACTGGTAGATTTGGCCTTCCAAGGATTACTGCCGCACATCAAGGACAAATATGCGTCTCAGGAGTTTGAAAGCCTAAGTCATCTGGTGCAAAGGGTTGCCGATCAAGATATCACAACCTTTGAGCCCCAAAAGACTTGGAATAAGGTGACCTTCATCGGGTAAGAAGAAGACTCTGGGTCAGATGAAGAGCTAAGCATCGGTGCGGCCGAGTGGGTGAAGGATAAGAAATCTGTGTCTTGTCCGTTCGGCCAGAAAGAAGCTGAAAGATTCACCTTTGATGTTACCAAGGCCGATAGGATGTTCGACTTATTACTTCAAGAAGGGCGGATTAAGTTGGCGCCTAATCAAGTAATTCCATCGGCCGAAGAACTCAAGAAGATCAGGTACTGCAAGTGGCATAATGCAACTTCGCATAATACCAATGACTGCAAGGTGTTCAGGCAGCAGTTGCAGTCAGAGATTGAATCTGGATGCATCAAATTTGAAAATTCTAAAGTCCAGAAACCGATGAAGATTGATCGGCACCCGTTTCCAAATAATATGGTGGAAACTAGTGGAAAAACTCAAGTGCTGACATCGGAAGCTGCCAGGAAGAACACATCGGTAGATCCTAACCATCAAGTGACTGAGCGTGATGAGAGGAGGTTTGCTGAGGACAAAAAAGGCAAGAAAGTTGCCGATGAAGGTAGCAACGCCAACAGGGCTCATGGTGTTATAATCACGCATAAGCAGCCAAGGCAAGAGTATCGGCAATCACGAGAGGAGCGATATCGGCAGGAAGAAGACGAACACCAAGAATGGCTTCGGCATAAAGATCATTGGAAGTGTCCCTTTTTCGTTCACTGCTGGGAAGAAGGCATCAAACTACCCACTGCCGATAATTGTCCCGAATGCAATGGGTACTATACTGCCGATCGGTCAGGTAAGAAACCTTGTTTTGATGATCGGATGCCTAGGTACGCTAAACCGCTCAGAGAGAAGGGATCGACACATGACCGACTAGGGGGCAAGCTCAGTGCGCATAGCAGGCTTGGCAGGTGTGTTGATCAAGAGGAGATTGAGGAGATGGCCAACGCAAGAGTACCTGATGAAGAAGTATTCTCTAGGGATCCAAACATCGGGAGAAGTGCCGATGCAAGCAGTGGGAAGTAGCACCGGCCTGTCTGGAAAACCAAGCTCCCTCAATGGTGCCCTAAGGGTCTGACGAAGACTCAGAAAAGAAGAATTCAGCACGAACACCAAAATGACTTGTATGATAATGAAGATCCTTCAAGGGAAAAGCAATGGAGGCCAAAGCGCAAAGACAGGGATCCATCGGCAGAAATTAATATGGTTGTCATATTGCCGATGGAGTTCATGGCGCCTGTCAGCGATGATGAGGAGACTGCAGAGATGACGCAATTGGTCTTGGATCCGATGGTAGCTGTATTTGAGAAGCCTGCCGATGATGAAAGGCAGCACCTAAGGGCTTTGTTCGTTAAAGGCAAAGTGGATGGACAGCCTGTGACAAAGATGCTGGTGGATGGTGGCGCGTCGATAAACATAATGCCATATGTCATGTTTAGGAAGCTTGGAAAAGGCAACCAAGACTTAGTCAAAACGGACATGAAGCTCAAGGACTTTGAAGGCAATGTGTCGACAGCTATTGAAGCCGTATGTGTTGACTTAACCATCGACAGTAAAACTTTGCCGACAACATTTTTTGTAATCAGTGGCAAAGGCACCTACAACTTGCTTCTAGGAAGGGATTGGATCCACGCCAATTGCTGTATTCCTTCCACCATGCATCAGAGCCTTGTACAGTGGATCGGAGACAAGATTGAAGTCGTCCGTAGTGAGACCCCATCGATTGTTGCGTCGGCAGAATTGGAAACTTATGAGCAAACCAGATGCATATCGGGTGAAGCTTGGGATACGAAGTTCCTCAAAGTTGCCGATTATCGTATCACACCGATCCAAGCAGTCGGTCCTGAAGAAGAGTTTTAATGGATCGGTTCGCTGATGATGGAAAACTGGGGCAGGGCTTCACATCCGCCGATGATTTATTCGAGATCGACATCGGTGATGGTAGTAAACCTAGGCCTACTTTTATTAGTGCTAAGTTAGATTCCCAATGTAAATAGCAGTTAACTAATTTATTGAAGGAATATAAAGATTGTTTTGCTTGGGATTATACAGAGATGCCTGGTTTAGACCGATCGATAGTCGAACATCGGTTACCTATTAAGTCTGGTTTTCAACCACATCGGCAACCTGCACGCCGATGTAATCCTAATATTTTACCTGACATTAAGGCTGAGATTACAAAGTTAATTGAAGCTGGATTTATTCGGCAATGCCGATATGCCGAGTGGATTTCTAATGTGGTTCCTGTTTACAAGAAAAATGGAAAACTTCGTGTTTGTATTGATTTCAGGAATCTTAACAAGGCTACGCCGATGGATGGCTATCCGATGCCCGTTGCCGATCTGCTGATTAATGCTGCTGCTGGACATCAAATCATTAGCTTCATGGATGACAATGCTGGATATAATCAAATATTCATGGCTGAAGAAGACATATCCAAAACTGCTTTCAGATGTCCAGGTCATGTTGGTTTATTTGAATGGGTTGTCATGACTTTTGGCTTGAAGAATGCCGGTGCTACTTATCAGAGAGTGATGAATTTCATCTTTCATAAGTATATCGGCACAATAGTCAAAATCTATATTGATGATGTGGTGGTTAAGTCTGGAAATTTTAAGAAGCATCTTGCCGATTTGCAAAAAATATTGGGATGCACAAGGGAGAATGGGTTAAAGATGAATCCTAACAAGTGTGCATTTGGAGTATCGGCGGGATACTTTCTGGGCTTTATGGTGCATCAAAGAGGCATTGAGATCGGCAGAAAGTCTATTGACGCAATTAATAAAGTAGTTGCTCCTGCAAACAAGACTGAGCTGTAATCTTTGATCGGCAAGATTAATTTTATTAGAAGATTTATATCCAATTTATCTGGTAAGATTAAATCTTTTGGTCCATTACTGAAGCTGAAAGCCGATCAAGAGTTTGTATGGAAAGAAGAGCAGCAGTTAGCTTTGGAGGAGATCAAGAAATATTTAGTAAACCCTCTAGTTTTGGTTCCACCTCAACACGGGAAGCCTTTCAGGTTGTATTTGTCTACCGATGACGGCGCTATCGGATCAGCATTGATTCAAGAATTTGAAGGGGGAGAACGTGTAATATATTATTTGAGCAGGAGGTTGGTGGATGCTGAAACCAGGTATTCGGCCATAGAGAGATTATGCTTATGTTTGTACTTCTCTTGCATAAAATTGAGGCATTATTTATTGTCGGCTGAATGCACCGTCATCTGCAAAGATGATGTGGTTAAGTATATGCTGTCGATGCCGATATTAAGTGGACGAATCGGTAAGTGGATTTTGGCACTTTCAGAATTTGACCTAAGGTATGAATCGACTAAGGCTGTTAAGGATCAGGTAATGGCCGATTTTGTTACTCAGCATTGCAATATGGTAAGCTCTGTGGAGATTGCTCCTTGGACTTTGTTCTTTGATGGATCTATGTGCAAGGAAGGAGCAAGTATCGGTGTTCTCTTAATTTCACCCCAAGGACGGAGGTATGAGATCTCGTTGCTGATTGTTGCTACCTCAACAAACAATCAGGCTGAGTATCAAGCTTTGATAAAAGGGTTGGAGTTGCTCAGAGAAGTGCGTGCCGATGCCGTTGAAATCTTTGGCGACTCTATGTTGGTGATCATTCAGCTGACTAGAGTATATGAATGCAAAAGTGAAGTGTTGATTGCACACCATGAGAGGTGTTTGCGACTGTTGAAGGAATTCAAAGAGTACCGCCTTGAGTATATTCCTAGGTTGCATAACAAAGAGGCCAATCGGTTGGCACAGAATGCTTCAGGGTTTCAGCCGATTCAAGAAATCGTGACATCGGTAACAGTTGCCGATGACTAGAAAAAGGAGATTGCCAATTACTTAAAAGATCCATCTAAGAAGGTTGAAAGGCGTCTGAGGTTTCAAGCTACTAAGTATGTGCTCCTCGACGATGAATTGTATTATCGGACGATTGATGGAGTTTTACTCAGGTGCCTTGGGAAAGAGGAGTCAAAAGAGTTGATGGGTGAAATCCATGAAGGTGTGTGTGGAGCGCATCAATCGGCGTTCAAGATGAAGTGGATGATCAGGCGGAATGGATATTATTGCCCGACAATTCTTGAAGACTACTTCAATTACTTCAAAGGGTGCCAGGATTGTCAGAAGTTTGGTAACGTACATAGGGCACCTGCATCGGCAATGAATCCTATAATCAAGCCTTGGCCGTTTAGAGGATGGGCTATTGATCTCATCGGCCAAATTTATCCACCATTGAGTAAGGGGCATAAGTTTATACTTGTTGCTACCGATTACTTCACTAAATGGGTTGAGGTGATTCCTTTGAAGAAGGTGACATCGGCAAATATGGTGGATTTTGTTAAAGAACACATTGTTTACCGATTCGGTATTCCTCAAACTATTACTACCGATCAAGGAACCATGTTCACATCGGGAGAGTTTGATGAATTTGCTGCTAGTATGGGGTTCAAGGTGTTAAACTCTTCTCCTTATTATGCCTAGGCTAATGGTCAGGCTGAAGCGACTAATAAGGGAGTTATCAAGCTTATAAAACGCAAGATTAAAGAAAACCCTAGAAGATGGCATGTGGTGTTAAATGAAGCCTTATGGTCATATCGGATGGCTTGTCATGGTGCAACCAAAGTCTCGCCGTATCACTTGGTCTATGGACACGATGCTGTCCTGCCTTGGGAAATTAAAACTGGCTCTAGGCGATTATCTTTTCAAGATCAATTGACGACCGATGATTATGCTACTCTGATGAAAGATGAGTTAGAGGACTTAGCAGATCATCGGTTGAGGGCATTGATCAGCATTGAGGAGAATAAGAAGAGGGTTGCCAGATGGTATGATAAAAAGGTAAAGGCGAAGCAATTTACCATTGGCGATCTAGTATGGAAGTTGATTTTACCGATTGGGACTAAAAGTTCTAAGTTTGGAAAATGGTCTCCTAACTGGGAAGGTCCTTATCAGATAAAACAGTCTGCTCCTGGCAATGCCTATATTTTAGAAACTCTCGAAGGAGTTGCATTCTCCAGAGCAATCAACGGGAAATACTTAAAGAAATATTACCCTAGTATTTGGGTAGACGCATAGAATGTTCGTTTGAATGCCGATGAAAGAGAAAGTTATAATACATCGGTATAAGTGTACTGACATTATGTTACGGAGCAAAATCAAGTATCAATGTTACATTTTCCGATACAATGAATAGATTACAACAAGGATTGGATGGCTGATATCGCACGCAAGTGAATTTGCTTTATCTCCTCCATCTCCTTGGCATCGGCATCGGCAGACCCTTCCATAGGCTTAATCTTCTTCTTCAGCGCAATGGCTTGTCGGGTGTTTGTGTCCCTTTCTTGCCGAAGAGCCTTGATGGCATCGGGCAGTTGAGCTTTCTTTTGACCGGCTATAGTCAGGGCTTCGTCAACTATCTTCAGTTCAGCCAGCAGCTCTTTCTTCCTTGCCGATAGTTGAATGATTTCCTGCTCAAGGTCGGCGCCAGAGGCTTCTACTTGGCCGATGCTCTTGTGATTTTCATCGGCAATCTGTTTGAATTTGAGCATTTCTTCTACAAGCTTGGACTGGGCGTTCGTATTGGCAATGCGGCGTGAAATCCGTTGGTATTGGAGTTGGCGGCTCTCAAGGAATGATGCCTGGAAGAGGATCTCCTCTGTATCGGCAGAGAGGTAGCCTTGGATGTTCTTGAACGCTATCTTTGCTGTAGTAGAATCTTGGACAAGCTGGGATGTGTTTTGTTGCAGCAGAGAAAGCAGTGCTTCAAGCTTGAGTTTGACCTTTGCCGATAAAGTTGGAGCAGAGCTTTCTTCATCTTCATCTTCATCGGGAGGATTGACAGCGAAGGAGAATAGGCTATCTGCTGGAACGGAGGCTTCTTGGTTCTCATCCTCATCTTGGAAGTTGACGCCGAAAGAGAACAAACTGTCTGGGGAGTCTTGGGCCTGAGAAAGAAGAAGTTAAGACGTGCCAATCGTAAAGTTATATTGCAAAATTTTGAAGTAGTCAACTTACCATCTTGAAGCGGACTTCTTGCCCGGGACTTGGCATGTCGGCTGGTACAGCCTCATCCTGGAGATCGGCAGCAGTTGCCGATGAGCACGCTTCTGTTGGAGAAGTGGTTGGCGCTATTGGTGCTATTGATGGCACTGTCTCTGCCGTTGTGATTAGTTCCTGTGGTGGTGGTGCTGTCCCCTGGTCAGGATTCTCATCTGGTGCGGGCACTGGTGCCGATACCGATGCTGTTGGTTCCTGCGGTGGCGGCGTTGCTTCTTGGATCGGAGTTTCTTCCATTGGCTGTTCAGGAGTAGATGCCGATGGTTGTTCTGCTGTTGGTGCATCGGCAGCGGTTGGTGATACAACTGGGGTAGCTCGCCTCAGGCGTTTCCACTTTGGCGCAGCAGTAGGCGAACCAGCCCATTTTTGTTGCGAAGCCTAGGGGCATCGGCAACAGGAGTTGGAGGAGTTCGTGTAGCTGCCGATGGTCTCATTGCCTGAAAATGTTTAGTGCAAATTACATAAAGTAAATGTTGCCGATGAATAGTATGTGATCGGTATAAGTAAAGATAAGATTTACTGCAAAAGCCTGTGTCAAAGCAGCAGCAGCAGCCGATGTAGCCATGGGCGTCGACTTGGGCTTGAGAGTAACCTTAGGTACCTTCCGAGGGGTGAAGGCAGCCAGCGTGGGGGCATTATTGCCGATGAGTGATATGGGATTCATCATTCGGAGGTTGAAAGGCTTGCCACTCCTGCTCATCTTGGGAATTGGATCATCAACCTGTCAAACATGAGAGTCAGATGCTGATGATAGGGATAGATTAAGAGGAATGCATCGGAAAGTGAAAACTTACTGCATCGTCAGGAATGATGTGATCGGCGCCAATTATTTGCCGATAGTAGTGAGATAACTTGGCAAAGAGTTGATGTCTCCATTCTTGCCACCAGAATTTATATTCCTCCGTGATGAAGGATGTTGGTGCCAAGGAGGATAAGTCGATATCTGAGATATCGGCATTTGGGGGGAGGTTGACAACCTTGTTCCAGTCCATAGCGCTGGAGATGGTCTGCCTTGGTTTTATGACTTTGGAGTAGCAGAGCTTGATCAGTAGTTGGCCGAACGCCAGTTGTCTCGCCGCTGCCGCTGGGTAGTAGAACTCAAAGGATGGAGGAGCGTTCTTTCCAGTTCCAAAAATATTGACTGGAATGGCTCGGGGATGATACTGGCCTTCATGATTATTGCGTTTTGAGGCACATTCCCATCGGTGAGGTTGAACAGCAAGGGAAATCGGTTGTCTTGATCAATATATGGCCACCAGAGCCGTTCTGAAGCAGGAATTCCATTGTAAAACTTCTAGAAAAACATGCCAAACTGCTCTGCATCGGCATCGGTTTCTGGTAGCACTATGATAGCTTCGCCGAAATTGAGTGGCGGGCGAGTTGCCGATTCATCATCCCCATATTTGTAGTTTTCTGATATATCCCTTGGGAATTGCTAAGCAAACAGGTCAAACTGAAGGACTTTATACATGTGTGCATTCAGCCATATGTTTATGAACCACCAAGGGCCTCCAAGGTTGCCGATGGGCTCACCTAGCAATAACTTTTTGGACACTTGATGCAGGAGGTGGTATACCGATCTGAGAAGATATCTGTCGAGAGGCAGTCTTGTTCCATCGGCAAGGAGTTCTGCTGCTGGAAGATGCATGGTGGTAGGTCCGACTGCTCTGCCGCAAAAGATGAATTTTTCTAGCCACATATTCAGAAAGATGGCGTGCTCCCTTTGGCCTACCAGTCCGGTCTTTTGGTACTCCTGGATATAGCCGGTCCAACCGCCGATGTTCCGCGTGTTTACCTTATATTCAGCCTTCCTATGGAACAGTGCTGAGACATCGGCAGAAGAGACGTCTAGGCCGGTCAGCATATGCACATTGGCAAGGGTAGGAGTGGCTGGTCCATGTCTGAATAGAAAGGCATTCATGGTGTCAGGCCAGAAGTAGGAGGCCGCTATCAGCATGTTCTTGTTTTTCTCCATATCGGCAATGGAGAGCCTGATGCACTGATCCAGACTGCACTCTGACTAGTAAACTTGCTGTGTTCTAACGACCCTAAGGTACCAGTTCTTCCACCCTTTGGTGGGCTTGGGCCATGAACGGAAGGCGTCCTTCCATAACCCTAAACTGAAGCATTCGGATCTAAAGGGAATACGGTTGGTTTCCGCGTTGATCATATAGCTAGGATCAGGATTGCCCATTGGACCTAGACAGCTGAAGTTGGACTGAGCGAGGGGGATTACTACTTTGTTGTACAGTTCCTAGGTTTCGAAAAGAAGAAGGGTCAGAGAAAGATTGCAAAATTGAAACAGAAAGGGAACTGGTAGAAGATGGGATGAGGAAGAAGTGGATTTACCTTGGGGATGTTGACTTGAATCGCCATTGGAGCTTGGGGAGTTCTTGTGACTTGTTTTCTGCCTGAAAGAAGTGCTGGTTCTTGGGCTCGTAGAGCAGTTCTTCGGAGTCACTGCCGAGGTTGAAGACGCCGAGGTTGAAGATGGAGGCAGGTGAAAAGTGAAAGTAGGCCCGGGGTAAAAAGCAAATTGGACTGTGGTAGTTTTTATAAGCTTACTCAGGGGTATTTTGGAGTTTCTGCTCATACTGTGCAGGAATGTGGAGAGGCTTGCGATGAATGTGCGCGATAATCAAGGAGATATGATTGGATTTGCCACTGTTTGTGCTATAATCGAGGGATTTTATTAATAAATTGCAGTTCTGCGCACGGAGATCGAGGAAGTTGTGCAGTTATCTCGAAGGTAACGGCTACAGTAGAGAATTTCGACGCGTAAAGTATTATACACTATGAAATTGGGGGGCATGTGTTGACACCGTTTTTTGGCACGTGTCAAATGAATTAAGACTTGTGGCTGTTTTCTATTGGCATCGGAAAGTTATCAGTTGAATTTGTCGACAAGAAAGAATGCTGCAGGAAAGATAAGTTGTTGCCGATGGAGGCTGGATGATTCTTGCCGACAAGGGTTAATTGGTGAAGTCAAGTCGCTTGAGCTGTAAAGTTGCTGATGCCGATTGCCGATGAGGAGATGTTGCCGATGCCGATAGAAGGTTGCCAGTACAAGGTTGCCGATCGGAAAGTATTGCCGATGCCGATGGGCAGGGAGTGCCGATGGATACAGGGTGATGTGGCAGTTGACGTTAGCAGGAGTTGCTGGTGGCAAAAGAAGGAAAATAGCGGATTGAAGCAGTCTGCCGATGGAAAGTTTTCATCGAAGCGAAGATATAAGGAAACTGGAGATTTTATACCAGTATTATTATAGTAGTTTGAGTTTGACTCTTGCATGAGTCATTTGTTTTCCTTTAAAATAGGTGTGTTTGTTTTGGAAAATAATATTGTTATTTTAGATCCGACTCCTGCGCGAGTCAGTTTCCTTTAAGTTAGGAGTTTTGTTTTGGAAAGGTACAAGTTGTGTCTCTGTACAACTCTCCATGCGGGAGTATAAATATGTGCCCAAGGGCTGCGTGAAGAATGAATAAAAAATCAAAATCAAATCAATTTACTCTTATTCTACTTTTACTGCAATTTACCCTTTTTTGCATTAGTCTTAGTTTATCAACGAGTTCTTCAAGCTTTGACGGGCTGCATCACCCTGATCTCCGTCAAACCCTTGTAAGTTCCGCGTGGGAGTACCTCTGAGCCTTGACATCCGGGCGCATCGCTGTTGTCTCGTTCAGCTCTGCTCTAGTTATCCTAATCAAGTCCCAATCTTGGCATCCGGGCGCATCGCCGTTGTCTTGATTGAATCTTATTCTTATTATCATCCTTGTCGATTAACTGGTCAAATCGACTAGCACACCCTCGGATATCGAATTTCGGGTATAAGCCCGAGGTGTTCGCAGATCCTGACACTTTTTGTGTCAACACGTATATATTCAGTCCAGCAGCCATGTTATTTCGTAAGAAAAGTATTGAACGAGTCAAAAACGAGATACCCTCAGGTCTAGAAGCTATTATACGTGGTCCTTATAACCGCACGCAAGCTCCGACATTATTTCCAACGGCTGACCACGGTGACAGTCGTCATCGGATTTCCGCTAGGCGACATCCTGTGCAACAAGGACGCCATCGGACGGATAATCAAATGGGCGATGGAACTAGGAACATTCAAAATAGCCTTCCAGGGGAGGCATACGATCAAGTCACAAGCACTTGTTGACTTCATCGCCGAATGGACTGATATACTAGTCCCGATAAACACCGACGTCCCTGAATACTGGACCTTGTTCTTCGACGGCTCACTATCCATCCATGGGGCAGGCGCTGGCCTCCTGTTCATATCACCATCCGGCGATAAGATACGATACGTCCTGCGATTACTATTCCTAGCCTCCAACAATGCCGCCGAATACGAAGCGACTCTCCACGGGCTCAGAATCGCGAGTGAACTCGGCATAAAGCGCATCATTGTCCACAGCGATTCGGCCTTGGTGATCAACCAACTGAATAAAGAATGGAAGTGCTCCAATGAAAAGATGGACGCATACTGCGCCGCAATTCGAAAGCTAGAAAGCAACTTCTACGGGATGGAATACCACCATGTCCTGCGAGATCAAAACCAGGCAGCGGATGAAATGTACAAGATAGGATCATCACGATCCCCCATCCCGGCGGGAGTCTTCATAGAAGATCTACACAAACCTTCAGTCGCTGACGAACATGCAGTTCCAAACTAACGGCTTGCCGCCACCACAGGCCAATCCTCTCACCATCGCAAGCACCAGCCGACCATACGACTGGTGAGATGACTTTGTCCAGTACCTCTCCAACAACGTAGTGCCATTAGATGAGACGGAAGCAGAACAATTAACACGGCGAGCTCATAACTACATTATGGTGAACGACACGTTAATGAGGAAAAACTCCAAGATGGAAGCATTACAAAAATGCGTCTCCACGGAAGAGGGCGCGATAATCTTACAAGACATCCACGCCGACACCTGTGGAAATCATGCCGCCACAAAAACACTGGTACGAAAAGCCTTCCGAGCAGGTTTTTACTGGCCAACGACAGTTGCCGATGCAGAACAAATGGTGCGATCCTGCAAGGGGTGCCAATTCTTCGCCAAACAAACTCACCTCCCCGCTCCGGAACTGCAAACAATACCAGCTTCCTGGCCCTTCGCCTATTGGGGTCTAGATATGCTCGGTCCCTTCCGGCCAGCACCGGCGAACTTCAAATGGATTTACGTGGCCGTCGACAAATTCTCCAAGTGGATCGAAGTCAAACCAATCACCAAGGCTTCAGCTGGAACCGCAGTTACATTCATCGACGAAAGTATACACCGATTTGGCGTCCCAAATTCAATCATCACCGACCTAGGATCTAATTTCACTGGAACTCTCTTCTGGGACTTTTGCGAAGACAACAAGATACTAGTCAAGTACGTCTCCGTCGCCCCCCCAAGAGCAAACGTCCAGGCTGAACGAGCAAAGGGAATGATACTAGATGCACTCAAGAAAAGGCTATATCAGGAGGAAGAGAAAAACGCAGGTCGCTGGTTGCACGAACTACCCGCAATACTTTGGGGACTGCGTACACAGCCCAGTCGCAACACTGGCGTCTCCCCGTACTTCATGGTGCTTGGCTCGGAAGCCGTAATGCCAACCGATGTTGCCTTCGGCTCTCGACGGGTGGAAAACTACGACGAAGAAACATCTGACTAGACTCGGATCGACGACATCGATCGTCTAGAAGAACAAAGGCTAACATCGTGTATACGCACGACCAAGTACCTAGAAGGCGTCCGACGATATTACAACCGCAATGTCAACAACAGATCATTCGTTATCGGAGACCTCGTACTCAAGAGAAAGCTCAAGACCGAAGGCATGCACAAACTTTCTTAACATTGGGAGGGCCCCTACATCATCAGAGAAGTAACCCGACCAGGATCTTACCGGCTTGCAGACCAGGAGGGCATCGACATACCTAACTCATGGAGCATAGAACACCTGAGACGCTTCTACGCTTGAAACACTTGTACAATTCCTCCTATCCATTTCAATAAAGTTCGACATCTCGCCAACATGCCTTTTTCCTTTTTTTCATCATCTGCACAACAACCACGGCAACAGATTACCACAAAACGCGTACGACGCTCGATGACTTCTCCAAAACACTCCCACAGTGTTCGACGACCTCTCCAAACGCACCTCGGCGTCCTCCAAAATAGCCTGGCCATACCCAAGAAGCTCCTGAAGCTGGCCTGACAACGAGTCATAGCGAATAGAAGTAGCTACCCTAATCGTTACGACCACATTGACATACCTCCCAAATAATATTCTCCTGTAACAGGGCGATATCATTTGGGTCGGGAGCCATGAAGGTATGCGCCTAGAATCTGTATACGACCACGGAACGGTTGACGACTCTACAAGCAGCATGGCTTTGCGCCCAGCGTCTGCAAAAACGGTCTCCATAGGCCCCTGATCACGCCACGATTGAACCTCTCGGAAAAGGGCCCTGACTCTGGTATCATCCAAAGCGTGCATGAGCTGTTCGCCCTCTGCACCGCGAATTGCCAGCAGCGAGCCTCCTTGGGAGTCCTTATGCATCCTATGCGTGAAGTGGCGCTAGCCCTACGATCTGGACCATTTGAGACCCAAGGCTAAACGAATTCGTCGCTACGGCTCACGACTCAGGAGGCACGACAAGGACACATAAGTGAAACAAAAGCTCACCGCCCGGATATTTTATAGCTTTGTAGTTTTCACTTACACGTTCGAATTAATGTATCTAGGATATAAACTACAGCTGCCCAGCAGCAAACAGATCAACGTCCTTAGCTACAACTTCCGCGATATGATCAGCAGCCGCCTCCAGACGATCCGCATCCTCATCCGACGTCCCTAACGCGAACCCGGTCTCCACACGACCAAGCTCGACCTTTGGATAATGAGATTGCAGCATAGCCATACCATGGGCAGCCACACTACGCGCCGCCGAGGTCACAAATGTCTTGAAACGCCCATAGAAGCCTCACACTGACGACACAACATCACCAACGACCTCATCCGACGCAGGGGCGGGAGCAAAGGCAACACCGTCCACACATGCCACCACCGGGCATACCTCTTCAATCAAATCCCAGAATCGACGACGCCAAACAACAACTTGATCCGCCAGTTCTACAAGCACCAAAGGGTATAAGAACAAAAGCAACAACTCTAGGAACTTCATAGATAACTACAAACAAACCTTTCTTCTCCTGTGAAAGACGATCGAGGTCACGATCCTTTTCCAGCAGGGCCTTCTCCAATTCACGCGTCCGCACATAAGACTCTTGCAAAGATCTCTCCAAAGACGCAACACGAAGCTTACGTTCCTGACTAGTTTTCAACAACGCCTATGAAGCAAGGATAAGCATGCGGCTAGTTAATGAGAAGAACAAGCCGACGACTCACCTCCACACCACTCAAGACGCTCCGACTAGAATCAGAGTCCTCATCACCAACAATACCCTCTAGCGAGGGAGGCACTTCCACAAAATCATCTTCAATTATAATAGAAGCACGCTTTCTCCTCTTTGAACGATGGGCAAACGCTAGTGGTACATCGTCACCATCAGATCCCGCAACAAAACTAGACGACACAACAGGACCTCCCGAGGGACCCGAAGCCCAGGGCTCTGACCTCAGAGGCTTTGGATCGACAACAACCACCCCAACGGAGGGAAGCTCTTCGCCGACCAGGTCCTCATCATCAACATCCTCAGAACGACCAGATCCACCCGGTCCACCAATATCAACACCCGTTGGGGGCATGCAAAACTCCGGTAACACACCAGGGTTAGGCATGAGGGCAAAATAGCAAGCACGACTTACACCATGAACCTGCACAATCAACGTATATGAGCACACCGCCAGCCATAGCGGCACAACAAAAAGAAAGGGGGAGTGATCAAAACCTGAGGAGGACGACGAAGACAAAAAGCCCCTCTCGAACACGATGGTGGCGAATGCTTCGGCAGGTCAAAGATATAACTCAGACGCTTCTCAGTGACAACATTATCAATATTCTCTGGCACTTCCCGGGTACTGTCACCCTTCCCAGCATACTCAAAAGCCGGGTGCGCCCTATCCTTACAAGGCTGACATCGCCTGGCGATGAAGCTACAAGCTACCACCACCCCGTCAAGAGTACGCCGATCAAGAAGTTCCAGAAGTGACTTCACAGTATCCAAATTAGCCTCAGATGTCGGCTCCGACCAGGTCTCCAAAACTGTGGGCACCAGCGAGGGATCACATGGGGCGAAGGGCTCCTCCTGATGAACATAAAACCACCTTGACTTATGCCCCGCAAACTTTGAATGTAGCAACATTGAGATGTATTCCCTAGCCATACTGTCTCTGAGTTGAAGATACACTGAACTGATAACACCAAGTGACTTGCTCCCATTCATCTTCAAGCAAAAGAAGTATCGAAACAAATCAAAGTGGGGATAGATCCCAATAAACACCTCACACATATGAATAAACATCGCAATATGCACAATCGAGTTGGGGTTCAAGTTGCAGAGTGAAATGTCATAATATCGCAGAAGGCCACGAAGGAAAGGATGAACCGAAACCCCAAAACCAGAGCGAAAGAAAGGCTCGAACACCACAAGCTCACCAGTGTCCGGCGTCGGGTACGCCTCACCAAATTCTGGCCGCCATCCACCGAACTCCCTATCAGGGATATGACCGCCGAAAACAAGCACGTTAATATCATCTTCCTTCAGAGTACTCCGAGTCCAATGCTTTGCCAGGGAGGTACAACCAAATCCTCAACCCTAGCATTTGGGGACGGCGGCACAGAGGATTCCACGACCGCCGCCGTCGATCTCCTATTCACACTCTTCTTTGGCCCCATCTCTGGCAAACAAAGCAGTTGGCAACCACGACGGTTGGTGGATCACAAAAAAGTGGTGGAAGAAATGCCAAGGAAACTGCGGAGGAAGACGAACAACGCTTCACTAAAGAAAACCATCGCCGCCGCTATTCCCCTATTTATACCAAGCGGCGTGGCGCTTTGACTTCCAGGGTTTTTGGGAAACCACAACGATCGAATACGGAACCGCCACGCCAACTACCTTTTGCGCCGCACAAACGGCCCGATAAAACCAGACACAAAATGATTGCCCATTTAATCCTGTTTACCTTTTGCCTTATGCTTTGTGGCTAATTATTTCTTTTAAACAGTGCTACAGTCCCAGGGACTGGACGCGTGTCTATGTCATTTTTACGCAGAAGCAGCAGGGCGCCTACAGTAACCCGGCCGACAAGGATGATAAGACCGCCTGCACAAAAAAACTCGGGGACTCTGTCCATAGCAACAACGACTTGAGCGCTGGTCGCATCCCCGCCAGGCTCAGGGACTTCGTCCAGTTCCACACTGAGCAAGGCTCGGGGACTGCGACCAGGGCACTAGCGAACGGCGCCCGGAAGGACAACACCCGGGGACTGACACTCGGGGACTGCGAATGAAAATCAAACGACCCTGATACCAGAAACTCTTCAAGCTCCCCACATCAGGATCGGGGACCAACGGTATTCCCAGTCATTTCTTGCTAAAATAACATTTCAATTTTTTCCTCTCTACGTACACGCCCCTGATACAAGAAGCCCAAAGTTTCTTACATCAGGCTTGGGGACTGCAGGTATTTTTGATCGTTTTTTGCATAACTCACGCTTCAATACATACCTACTACACCGTTTCATAAAGCATGTCACCACGTGCATACTTCACCTGCTACCATTCTTGGGACTAAGTGGGTACACTTCACCTTGCGGTGAATGTACTAATTTTCTTCTCGGAAAAGCTTTGCTGTTTTTTCTGTTTTGTTTTTGCAGAGCCTAAGTGGGTACACTTCACCAGGGAAGGACCTTTTAAAAGTTTTCTTCTTCAGCACGTCACATTCATCCGACAAACAACCACATCGTTCGGTGAGGTGACCAGCTCGTCTATCAAGTTGCGGCGCTCTCGACCAGATTGACCTAGTCGGGAGACTTCTCAGAGTAGCATCTCGACCAGCCATGCTGGTCGGGGCTCTACGACGATCGCTTCACATGATGGCGACCAGCTGAACACCTCCGAGGATGACGCCGCGGGCTCTCCTGAAGAATGCAACGTGCTCGGGGACTTGTTGGAGATACTACCTCGGCGTATCCCCAGGGACCTTATGGGCTTACCGACCAGGAGACGGCCCAACTGCGAGGCCTTGAGGCATGCGACCAGCCCACCTTGCTCGCCAAGGACTCCGAAGAAGCCTTGCTCGCTAAGGAAGATTCTAGTAGATAGACTCAGATCCCTTGCCATAATGGAGCGATCGCAATCTATTAGGATATGGAAATTGTAACCCTACTCCCCAGCTATATAAGGCGAGCAGGGACCCCCCTCGAAAGCAATCTCTCAGATCAACTACAGATCTTGTAACCTAATACGCAAGATCAATCTAGCCACCAAAACACAAGACGTAGGGTATTACGATGATTTACCGGCCCGAACCTATCTAAATTGCCGTGTCTACGCTCTTTATGTTACGCTTGATCGCCGTCGCCACACCTCCGCCTACAATCTACTACCGTTGGGTATCCCCTAGGTAGATTGCGACACGTATTTCGTCGACAGTGCTCCCTGCGTAAAAACGTCGAAGGTCTGAGGAGGCTCTGGACCATATTGCATAGTCCGGTGGACTAGTCCGGAGGTGTGGTCCGAAGTCAGGGTGCGTACTGAGTTGGTTTGACCAACTGGTTGAGAAGTGTTGGACCAGGGGCTCCGGACTACGACGAGTGGTCCGGAGGTCAGAAGATTTGAAGCTCAACGGTCAAAATCAGAAGACATTAGACACGTGGCGCTCGCAGAGGCGTCGGACTATAGCACCGGACCATGTGCATTGGTCCGGAGGTCACGCAGAGTAGTCCGACGGTCTGTTTTTCAGCAGCCCCAAGTGCATAACAGCAAGTTTCTTTGAGGAGGCTATTTAAGGGTGTGTGGCTGGTTCAATGAGTCTCTCTTGCATATTTTGGCTATTGCATACTCTTGTGAGCTTAACACACACACTCCCACTCATCTCATCATTGATTGTTCATCCATTTGAGAGATTTGAGTGATCAAGTGCATTGCATGAAGTGAGTTCATCCTAGTGGCACTTGGGAGTTGATACCGCTGCGTTTTCTTGTTACTCTTGGTGATTGCCATCACCTAGACGGTTTGGAGCAAGCGGTGTGGATTCGAGAAGCTTAGTGATTTTTCTTCGTCGACCACAAGTGGTGATTGTGAGGGGTTCTTGTGCCTTTCCCATGGGAGATCGCAAAGGTAACTCTAGTGGATTGCGTGATGAGGAGTGTCCCGATCTTCCGTGAGGTAACTGGTAAGTTCGATCTATGGAGAACTCGACGTTGGCGATCCGGCTTCAAATCAGACACGATTCGAACTCTGCAACCATTACACCACAGCTCCGTTGGGTATCAACCAAGCACAACTTGATTGACCTCGCCAATAAGGCTTTTCCTGCAAGCGAATCGAAGAACACAAGCAAGAAGGTATAAATACACAATCTGCAATTGCAAATATGAATGATGCGAAATCAATATAGAGGTTCAAGAACTCGGTTCCAAAGGACTAATCGACACAGTGGAGGAGATTGAGAATGAGGGGCACTGGATCACTGTAAAAGGACTAATCAACACAGTTACAATGAACGATTCAGTTTCTCGATGGAAAACTAAACTCTAAAACAAAACCCGAGTCTCAATAGCAGAGGCTACGTGGAATATAAGGGAGAGACATCCTAGGGTTGGTGGCGACCAAGGGGAGGCACCCCCAACATGGGCTTAAGGCCCGACTCGCGATACATGGCCAAGTTGGCCCAAAATAGGTGACGCAACACCGGAACAGATTCTAGACGCTGACTTCTTTTGACATTTCCCGATGAATCAGAAGGAATTATCTTTCCATCCATGGGTGAATCAACGCCATTGGTTTCCTTATGAAATTATCTTTCCATCCGTGGGTGAATCATCATAAATGGAGTCCGTATGCATCCTGGGTGTCCGTTTTACTCCTTGCTGGTCTTGGACTCCGAAACAGACTTGAAGTCGACGTGGCAGCTGAGTTGGAGATGAGTGGCAACTTGGAAAAGACGTGTCCAGCATGGTGATGTCCTCATCATCCTCTCCTTTTTGAATTGGAGTCGTCCTTGACTCCATCATAGCTATCGCCTCATCATCCCCTCCTTCTATAATCCTCGACTCCATCCAATCAACGAACTCCTGCAAAAGGTTAGTGACAACAAGCAATGCACAAGACATAATAGGCTGACAAAACATAGTATAACATGATGCATCAGGATTATCACATAACTTAGTAGTAGCAGAAGTTGTAGCAAGAAAAACACCTCCTGGTAACTTAATCCCATTTTTATCAATGTTTTGCGGAGGTTTATTTTTAATCTCTTTAGCATGTTTAACAATATCCGTAGGAGACAAAGGCAGCAAAGTAATTTTCTTGTCCTTATGCATGAAAGTGTATTTATTAGTTCTACCATGGTGTAAAGCATCATTATCAAATTCCCATGGATGTCCTAACAAAATTGAACAAGCTTGCATAGGTACAACATAAAAATCAGCAGTATCATGATACGAGCCTGTGAAAAAGCTAATGCGGGCTTATTTAGTTACCTTGGTCTGTCCACTATTATTGAACCATTGAAGGTTATATGGATGCGAATGTTGTCGGGTGGTTACGCCAAGTTTCTCAACCAAATCTGAACTCACCAAGTTGTTGCAACTCCCACTATCAATGATGGTGAGAACACGACAACCCTGCACAATGAGATACATGTGGAACAAGTTGTGGCGCTGGATGTTCATCTCTTCTTCATGTCCCATACGTGAACTCAGCACACGCTGCACAAGAAGGCTAGGATAGCCTATGGCGGCAACCACCGAATCAATTGTCTCCTCGTCTTGATCGCCCTCGGTGGAATCTGCAGCAAGGTTAGCAGCAAGGGCTAAATCCTCTTCAACATCACTAACACTTACATATCCATCCTCAGTAGCAATGAACTCAGTAGAAATTAAAGCGCGACGACTAGGACATTCCGCAATTTTATGTCCCATGCCTTTGCAACGGTGGCAAATGATTGTAGCGCTAGAGGAGGAGGCACCTGGCGTGGCACCTTTCTTCGACTCTGGAAGCTACACATTAGACAATTTACTTACCCCGGAAGAGTGTGGAGGTGTTGATGTCTTGGGCGTCTTTGGCGTAAAGCGCTGCTGAAAATTCCTCCCAGTGTTAGACCTGAAAGGCGGTTGTTGTGTGCGTCCCTGTACTTCTCGTTCGGCCTTAATAGCAAGATGATACAATTGGGGAAGAGTGCGCCATTCTTTATAATCAAGAATATTCTATATATCATGATTTAATCCACCAAAGAATCTAGCACTAGCATCATCATCCTCTTCATTTATACCAGAACATGCTAAACCAATAAGCAATTCTTGATAGTATGCTTCTATGCCTTTATCACATTATTTTAAAGTTTGTAGTTTCAAACGTAAATCACGTTGGTAATAAGGAGGAACAAAACGAGATTTCATACGTTGTTTTAAAACATTCCAAGTTTGAGGCACAACAGCAGCATTACCAACATTGCAAAGATCACTCCACCAGAACAAAGAAAAATTAGTAAACTCACTAGTAGCAAGTCTAACTCTATGCTCAGCAGGTACATTATGAGAAACAAACTTTTGTTGAACAACAAGTTCCCAATCTAAGTATGCCTCCGGATCAATATTACCAGCAAAAGAAGAGGTAGGCTAAATTTAATTTTAGCGAAAGGATCATTATTACCATGATTATTACCTCCCATACCACGGCGATTGAAGTTGTAGAGGCGACGATTGCGTGCATCACCGTCAGCATCCACATCTCCATCATAAAAAACATCCCCATCTTCATCATTATCACGATGTGGTGGTCAACGTTGTTCAACCTGCTCAATGCGGGTGACCAGATTGTTCACGTTACGCGTCAGCTCGTTCATAAGATTGCGTTGTTCATTGATGAATGTTGTAAGCTCGCCCTTGGACATGCACTCATTGAAATCCGTCAGAGATCCTGACATGGTTTGAAGATAGAAAAAGACAACACCAAAGTATTATCCCTATCAACTAAAAGGAACCAAGCGGTGGTGGTGGTGATGGTGAAAGTGGAAAGCAAAATCACAAGCGGCTTACCACCGTCTTGCAAGTGTTCTTACCAAAGCCAAACAATAGCAAGACCAAATTGGCGAAGCAATCGGTTGTTGAGCATGGTAATAGTTGCAAGATGAACCTGTGCTGACAAAAGTATATATGGAGCTTTGGGAAGGCAGACTATGATCAACAAGGATTAGCAAATAACGAAAGCAGATTAAGCTAAGTTCAATAAGTATCTAAAGTACAAGTCACAATTGCCGGCTAAGACGTGTCTAGACGTAGCGCAACAAGATGAAACAAATGACGATGGAAGAAACTCATAGAACAAGCAACTAGCCCGGATTTTGCCTTTTTGCTGAATTTCCTCGGATTTTCCCAAAAGGCACTAGTAGGAATCAAACTTTTTATTTTTTTCACTATTTTTTTATATTTTTCTCTGAACAAGGATCACAAGAGATGCAACCACAAAAATTGACACCTTCAACTGAGGTGAGATGTGGTCTACAGAAATTCCGCAAGTTCTCTCAAAAGCGTGTAGAAACCTTGATAATTTTTGTTCTTTATTTTCCCGATTTTTTTGGCAATTTTGGAAAAACCAAACAGACTAAAGGTAAGTTTGGGTCGGCTCCAAATGGCGTCAAGAAGCTCCACGAGCGAAAAGTTATGCCTGTTTTACCGAAGGTTTGTCAAGTTATGTTTTCCGGAAGGCACAACACGACGACGACGGCGGCGGCGGAAGTTAGGGCAAAACGTCCCTAAACTCCAACACCGATCACAAGATTAACGTCTTTGTGACTAAAAAGCAGTAGTATTCGCTAGATGATGTAAGGAGGGCTGCGATGCAGGCGAAAAAAACAGCGGTTGTCAACCTATCTAAGGTTTGCGCGGCGGCGAGAGATCACAAAAGGCGGCTAGCGGTGGCAAGTCGAGTGATGTGGTGGCTTTGACTTGTTGTTTGGGAACGGTGGATGGGATAGCGGCGGAAACAAAGAACAACAACGGTGCGGTTGAACTACGACGACGAACACAATCTAAACCAACAACTAGACTCAACCACGGAAACAAACTCAACAAAGCAAATCTGAAAAACGAAATTGCAAGGCACAAAGGGGGATAGGACAGCGGAAATTGAAATTTTTTTGTAGGCTTTTTGTGGACTCTAGGTAATGAAGAAATATGAATCTAAGGCAAACGAGAGTATACCTCACGGTAAACCTAAAGCTTTGATACCAATTGATGAGGAGTGACCCGATCTTCCGTGAGGTAACTGGTAAGTTCGATCTATGGAGAACTCGACGTTGGCGATATGGCTTCAAATCATACACGATTCGAACCCTACAACCGTTACACCACAACTCCGTTGGTTATCAACCAAGCACAACTTGATTGACCTCGCCAATAAGGCTTTTCCTGCAAGCGAATAGAAGAACACAAGCAAGAAGGTACAAACACGCAATCTGAAATTACAAATATGAATGATGTGAAATCAATATAGAGGTTCAAGAACTCGGTTCTAGAGGACAAATCGACATAGTGGAGGAGATGGAGAACGAGCGTCCCACCACCTCCGGTCCATCTCCGGTCTCCTCAGAAGCCCGGAGGCCACCTCTTACGCCGGCTCCAGCCGTGGGAGCATCGACCCCTAGGAACCCCTGGACTTCGAAGGTCTGGGGGATAAGGAGGCTTTTTACAGCTTCCTCCATGCCAGCAACTAGTTGCTTGACTCCGACTCGAGCGACTACAGCACGGGCTGTGGCCGCGAGTGTTTCATGTGTGACCCACCGCCGCCCGGAGCCGCTATCGACCCCAACCTCATCGACGGCGTCCACACGCCTGTACATGAGACGGGTGTTCTGACACCCTAGCCAGGGCCTGATCCGCAGCCTTTGGATCCCTGGCAGCAGCAGCTTCGCGACCTCCGCGACAAGGAGCAGCAACTCGCGGAGCGCCAGCGAAGGGTGACGTTCGAGCGCGAAAAGTTCGAACGTGAAGCCGCCAGGGATCCCGCAGAGCCTTGCGCTCGCAGGGATGCCTGAACGGTACACCAGCGCATCATCAACCACGAACAGGGTACGTTGCAGTTCACGCAGGCGAGCTAGAACATCGCGGCAGCAAGGATGCTGCTCCACAACCTTCCGGTCCCAGATGCTCCCGACGGGAAGCTCGCTCACGACGAGCTGAAGACCCTTCTGGAGCGAGCCATGGCACAACAGGCCGAGAGCTCCGCGTCGCGGAGGCGCGGGCTCAGCACCGGCCATCCAACCGGTCCGACACCGAACGACCGCGAGGGGTCGGTCCACCCGGATCCCGCACCGGATGAACGCCGGCGTCCAATGGTGCACGCTCGCGTAGGCGAAAAGCGGGACATGCATGACACACTTGACACACGCAAGCATGCCAAGCAGGATGGTGCTAGCAGAGGTTACCACGTCCGCCACGGTGGCCGATACGACAGCGACGAGGACCGACCTCCCACATCGGAGCCACCGGGCCCCTTGGCGTTCATTCGCTGCATCCGCCGTGCACCGTTCCCGCAACCGTTCCGACAACCAACCAACATCGTTCGGTACTCCAGGGAAACGAACCCCGGGCTCTGGATCGATGACTACCGTCTTGCCTGTCAGGCCGGCAGCACGGACGATGACGATTTCATCATCTGCAACATGCCTCTCCATCTTTTGGACTCGACCCGCATGTGGCTCGAGCATTTGCCTCCCAACACCATCGATGGGTGGAGTTCCCTACAACAAGCCTTTGTCAAGAATTTTCAAGGCACCTACATGCGCCCAGGAAACCCCTGGGACCTCCACAGTTGCAGGTAGAAGGCCGACGAGTCCCTTCGGGATTACATTTGTCGCTTCTCCTAGCAATGCACCAAACTCCCGACCGCGACCGACGCAGACGTGGTCGGGGCTTTCCTTGCGAGCACCACCTGCAAAAAGCTAGTCCACGAGTTGGGCCGCAGCAACCCTCGCACCACTGAGAGACTCCTCGACATCGCCACAAGCTACGCTTCGGGCGAGGAGGCGGTCGGTGCAATCTTCCACCTCGACAAGGGTAAGGCGGCTCGAACCGCGCCCAGAATAGGAACAAGAAGAGGGGCAAGCCGCAGCGTGGCGGTGGCGACAACATCATCGCGGTGGCAGACCGCAAGGCTCCCCGCCCCCAGGGTGGGAAGAAAGTGGGCATGTTCGACGACATGCTCACCAAGCCATGCCCGTACCACAATGGCCCGGTCAAGCACACACTCCAGCAGTGTGACATGATGGCCAAGTACTTCAAGGCCGTCACTGACAAGGACGAGTCAATGCAGTCGGAAGGCCAAGACGGGGATGGGGGTCGCGATGACTCCTACCCCCATGTAAGCAAGTGCCTCATGATCTTCGGGGGCTCGGAGGCCTACGGCTGCAAATGCCGACAGAAGAAGGAGCGGCGCGAGGTCTTCGCGGTCGCCCTAGCGACTCCGGCTTTCCTCGACTGGTCGGAGCCCAATATCACCTTCGGTCGAGATGATCACTCGAGCCACATTCCCCATCCAGGTCGTTATCCACTCGTTGTGGACCCGGTCATAGGGAACGTGCGCTTCACCAAGGTGCTGATGGACAGAGGCAGCAACCTCAACATCATGTACTACAACGCCTTCGAGGCCGTCGGCGTGCGATGGGAGAAACTTCGATCCTCGGGGGCTCCCTTTCAGGGAATCATCCCCGGAAGACAAATGGTACACCTGGGGCAGATCGTCCTGCCCGTCACATTCGGGGAGCCCGACAACTTCCAGAGCGAGTACCTCACCTTCGAAGTCATCGCTTACCGAGGGACTTACCACGCGGTGTTGGGGAGGCCGTGTTACGCGAAGTTCATGGCCATCCCCAACTACACCTACCTTAAGCTCAAGATGCCGGGGCCGTGTGACATCATCACGATCACCTGCGACGTCAAGGTGGCATACCAGTGCGAGGTGGACTGCTGCTGACAAGATGGACGTCGACCCCTAGAGCGCGAAGAGCTCGGATGCCCACAGCACCAAAAGCTATGTCGTTTATCTACTTTTACTAAGTACTCTAGCACATTGTACATACACATGTAATCTTCTATAAGCAAATAGTTCGAGGAATAAAAACTAGGGAACTCTTGTACCAATCGCTTAGCAAGGTGCACTCCCGGCGCGCACCAGAGCACACCTCGCTCGGGGGTTGGGAAGGGGGAACCCCCTGCTTTTTCTCTCCAAAAACTTTTGCACGCAAAACATCCGCACTTCTTCCCGCCGAAGGAAAGCTTCGTCTTCCCCCGACCAAGGGAGAAAATCTCACCGGACCGCAGCAACGGGCCGTGAAGTACTCCGACTCCCCGGAGTCAAGAAATTCCACCCGACTGCCCATCCGAGCAGATCAAATCTCTTATCAGGAAAGACAAAGCATGTAGGACAAAACGGAAAAGACGCGGAAACTAGAAAACAAGCAAACTAAAAGCAAGCTCGCTAAGGAGCAATAAAAACTTGTCCAGCGCTCTCCAAGGCGCATCCTGCAAAAGGATAACTTAAAGTTGTTTGTTACAAGGGCCCTCGGCCCTGATTACTAACCATGCAGGGTCACTCTTCTGGCGGTAGTGGGAGCACTTCTTCTTCGAGCTTGTCGGCCAGGATCATAGCGGGCTCCTCCGCGGCAGTCTCAACCCGATTGAGCAGGTCCTTAGGGGCGTCCAAGGGATATCCCTCGCTGACAAGCGTAGGAGTCACCGCATCGTAGAGACATGCGGCGATCGCAATCGTGCGGTGGACCCCGACGCGTAGCGCCTCCCGGATCCGCGCTTGGCCCCGCTCCCAGAGCAGGCCGACACGGGTCCTGGCCACCTCTGGACCACCCTCAACGGCTGGCACACCGAAGAGGTCACACGCGCAGTGCACGGCCTCGCGCAACGCCTACGACTCCTGCGCACCGGCACACACCTCTAGGGCGACAAGAAGGGAGACTCAGCCTCCAACCGAAAAGATACATCACACAAGGACAAACGGACAAAGGAAGGCAGCGTGCCTCCATTTTCCCTCTCAAGGCCATGCATCGTCGCACGAAGCTGTGAGACCGCTGTCGTCAGCTCGCCAACCCGGGTGGAGAACTCCAAAATCCTCTGGTCGGCGTCGATGCTGCGCTCCTGAGCCCGGTTTGACAGGTCCTCAAAAACGAGCCACGGTGTCATCGCGCTCTCGATGGTGGACGTCACGCTGACTTCGCATGACGCTGCGCTCTTCCTCCATGGACTTCAGCACCGAGACGACTCGACATCGCGCCTCTACTTCAGCATCACGCTCGGCAGTTAGGTGCTCCACTTCAACTTGACATGCCGCGCGCTCATATACCAGCGCCAGGCGGGCCGCCTCGGTGTTTGCACGAGCCGTGTTCCGTGCTTGCTCGACCCGCTCGACATCGGCCGCGCTCTGCTGTGCTAGCATCTGGGCATCCACCACCCTCGATTCCGAAGCACCCAACAGCTCCTCCAACTCCACCACACGCTGGCGAGCCGCGACGAGGTCCTCGGCCACGGCGGCCCCTCCGACGGACGTCCACGACCCAGGAGCCCACCGACCGGCCTCACGACGGATGAACTCCGACTTCTCTACACTTGTCGCCATCAAGATCTACACAAAGGAAGAGGTCAAGAAATCGACAATAAGAAGCAAAAAACAAACACTTACAATCAAGCGGCCTCTCACATTGCCATGATGCGAGAAGTTGTCAGAGAGCGACTCGACCGCCCGCTGGATGAACCCCAAGCCTCGCGCGATAAGGAGGTCATGCTCTCGGTGCGAGTCCGCCACACGATTCCAGTGGTGAAGCTCATGCCGGTCGTCCAGCACGAACACGGGGGTGCCCCAAGTTCTCCTGGTCAACCCAGGCAAGCCGGTTACCGTCCCCGAAGGAGTGACGATCGGGGCGGTGACGGCGCAGGGTCCTAGGAGCGGCCTCTCCCCTAGCGTCAGCCATCTCGCTCGGCGAGGTCGCGTTGGACTGGGAGAGAACGACCTTCGCCGCACGCGCGGCCGTCACCTCCTCCTCCGTGAAGGAACGAGGAGCTGCCGTGCCCCGAACCGACATGTTGGGAGGAAGGGGGTTGTCCAGGGGCCTCTCCTCGCTCGCCCCAGGCGCCGGTACCTCACCCTCCGATGCCGTCCGCCCTGTCAAGGCCACCCTCAACGGCCTCGTCCGCCGTGATCACCACCGCGGCATTTTCCGTCGCCGCGGCCGGCAGAGCCGCCTCGACCTCCATGGCCGCGGCGTCACCTAGGCCGTCCTCCTCCCCGAAATCGTCCACGACTACCACCTCCGGGGGAGAGGGCGACGCGACAGCCGTGGGGCTGGCGTTCGTATGGGTCGGCGGAGTCACGCCAACGACGGCAGCGCCACCCGGGCCCAACTAGCACCCAGTCATGGCGAAACTCGCCAGACCAAGGACCGAGGCGGCGTCGCTCTAACCCTCGCCAGCGGACGTTGCCCCCCAGTGCAGCTTCTTCCACCCCGTGTGCGTGGAGTCGCCGGTGATCCTGAAACTAAGATCGCGCACCGGCGAGCCTGAGCTAAAACTCTCTTGAACGAAGGGAGCAAAGAAAAACATCGTTAACTGCAGACTTACCATGGGGAAAAGACGCGGACGTGTTTCAGCCTCGATGCCAACTCGCCGCGGCCGGCGGCGCCCGAGCTTCCACTCTGCCCGCCCCTTTCAGACATGGTGGAACGGGGAGTGACTGGTGTGTCACCAGCGACAGCGCTCCTGGAGCCCCCGGGGGCTAGGTGCTCCCCGAGCGTTCGCACCGGTGGCACCTCCATTGATGCGATACGATGTCCCGATCTTCACGACGTATGATGAAATCTAGATAACTAGCTTCAGAGAAGTCGAGATAACTTGCTGCAAGCAGCGATAACTAGTGCAACCTGACAAATAAAACTCGAAGCTAACCACCGTGTTTAACCGGCAACCTGAATCGAGGATTCACCCAACCACTCTCAAAGAACCAACCAACACAACCTACAATCAATCAAGGAGAACCTTGAAGGGAATAGGAGCACCAATTGGGAGCAGATGAAGCCGCCGCTCCTGTAAATCCACAAAGGAAATCACAAGAGCAAAGGGGTAGAGATCACTCTCAAGGTTTGTTAGCACACAACTGAACAAAGGGGTTATGTATTTCATTTCTCAAAAGTCTGAGATTACAATGACTCTAGGGGGTATTTATACTAGCAACAACCTTGCTAGATAGGTGGAAACTCGAAATGGAAATGAAAAGACTAAGAATGTGAAAAGGCCTCCACGAAATGAGTTTCTGAAGTGGCTTCGCGAGGCTAGTGCTGACCAGAAGATAAGAATGAGATATTAAATGATCACACACGCGTAGAGAAATTTCAGAATTGATGAAAACAAGGGATATGATTAGGATGCAAGTGTTGCAATCATACCTAACCAAAATTTTGCACAAACAGGGATAGCAAAACTGGTTGCACAACTCGATATGAAAATTTTGGAGCACTTGTGCACATAAACCAACTGATCTTTCAACTTTTCTCAACACTTTTTTTTGCAACTCTTTTTTTTCAGTTTTCTTTTTTTCTATTTTTCTATTTCTTTTTTATAGAACAAAACACAAGGATCAGATATAATACTTGCACACTTATGATAAGGAACAAAAACACAACCAGTGGCTATAACTTGAGAGGATCAAAGATAACGCGGAGGATGATATAGGCTATAGATAACTTCTTTTTGTGGGAATTTTCAGATATATAACAGAGGCTCAAAGGACACACAAAGGGTAATGATCAACAACTAAAACAAAGACTCTAATGGACTGAAAGTTAACAAAACTCACAAAAATTATAGATTGAAACAAAGGGCTAAAACAATTTTTAGGCTTTTTGGTGGATAGGACGAAACAAAAATATATGTAGCTAAGGGTAAAGAATCCTACCGTGGTAACGAAAGCTTTGATACCAGATGATGCGATATGATGTCCCGATCTTCACGACGTAGGATGAAATCCAGATAACTAGCTTCAGAGAAGTCGAGATAACTTGCTGCAAGCAGCGATAACTAGTGCAACCTGACAAATAAAACTCGAAGCCAACCACCGTCTTTAACCGGCAACCTGAATCGAGGATTCGCCCAACCACACTCTCAAAGAACCACCCAACACAACCTACAATCAATCAAGGAGAACCTTGAAGGCAGTAGGAGCACCAATTGGGAGCTGATGAAGCCGCCGCTCCTGTAAATCCACAAAGGAAATCACAAGAGCAAAGGGGTGGAGATCACTCTCAAGGTTTGTTAGCACACAGCTGAACAAAGGGGTTCTGTATTTCAATTATCAAAAGTCTGAGATTACAATGACTCTAGGGGGTATTTATACTAGCAACAACCTTGCTAGATAGGTGGAAACTCAAAATGGAAATGAAAAGACTAAGAATGTGAAAAGGCCTCCACGAAATGAGTTTCTGAAGTGGCTTCACGAGGCTATTGGTCTTCTGCGCAGTCATCAGTAAATTGGTAATAACTCCATCTTGGGAAGTCCAAATGACGTGGGGTTTGTTGCGTTGGAAAGTTAACTTGATAATATTTCACACCATGTGCAGCATGAACCACGAGATATTGTATAATGGTACAGTTTTGCACGGGAAGTTGATCATCAGCCTCACTGTCAACCTTCTGACCAGTCTGCACTAAAACAGGTCGGCAGACTAACCGTGGTATCCAAACAGGTCGGCACTTGATGCATTGGAAACTAGACTTGATAAGCTTTCAAACAAGTCCTCGATGACCTTCATAGCTTTTGGGAAACAAAAGTTATGATTGTTTCTTTCGTACTGTTCTGCTAGACCGGTCTGGTTTGAGTGTGATCTTTTTCTGTTGTCATCTCCATGTATGTTCTTGTCATCCTCCACGGTGAACCTGAGCAATACAACATGCACGACTTAGGTAGTATATAATTCTCATTAACATTAAGATGAATTTCACAAAGTAGCGCGTGCACCTCTTGTTGTAGATTCTTGGTCTTCCCGTTTGGTCTTCCCGACCTCTCATCAAAGGGTTAGAATCCAAACCAGTTCTTGATCCAAGGGGTGAGCTAATGTCAATCTCGCCAATAGTCATGACCCATTCAAGCCTTGAGAATTACTTGAAATGTCATGAGAAAGGAAGTGCTCACCCACTCCTTGAAAGGGAGAATGATATCAATGAGCGTGGAAGTTATTCCCCAATCTTCCAATCAAATCCATGCTCAAATGAGAAATCTCCCAAATCAATCCTTCCCTCTACCATCACTACACACATGATCTACAACCCCTTCATTCTTCTTGTTTCGAAAATCTTTGCAAGGTTGGTTGTAGATGTGTTTGTCTACCACAAATTTTGCAAATCTCGTAGTGGTTTAGTCTTAAGGATAGGTTTGAAAATGTTGGAGTTGAAGGGGAAACTGTTTCACCAACATAAGTTACAACTTGAAGTTTTCCCAAAGACAAGCTTGTGTCTTAAAATTAAGCACTTTTGGGAGCTAACCCAAGTATTCTTCTTTTCCATTAAAGTTTGCTAAAAAAATATATATAAAACAAAAATAATAATAAAAAAATATATTTCTAGTTTCCCAAAATTCTAAACTGAATAAAATGACATTGTAAAAAGAGATTAAGGGAATATTTGTGAAATTGTTCCTTCGGGTATTTTTGTCACTTACCATTTCAGGTTTGAACAAAAAGAATGATGAAGCAAAACACAAGGTATGTCCAACCAAACATCCTTCAATAATGAAGAACATTTAAAAGAAAATTTCACATCCTAGACTTGGATTTTCACATTGTAAAATGTTGCAAAATCCAAGTATGGGGGAGTGGATTTCTCTAAGAAATTCATGACATGCTTCATTCTTAATTTTGTTTGGATGTCTCTACCTTGCTTTCTCTTTATACCTTGCTCATCTTGCTAGTCATATAAATAATAAAAATTATAAAAAAAATGCAAATGCTATCTGGTTCACCATGCATGCTCTTGTCTCTTTTTAGTGAATCTCTTTATGCCTTCATACTTCCTAGTTCTATTTTGAGTATACTTTGGTTTGGGAGTAGTGTACATACTCCTATAAGCTCTTTAATTTAAGCATGGTGCTCAGGTTAAATAGTTTTCCTTAATCAAATTAGACATGGTGTCAAGTTTGATTAATGTACCAAAAGTAAACTTGTATGGAATTTGGTTGTGCTCTTGGACTAACCAATGCATGATAACTTCAAAATTTTGGTGGTTAAGTCATGAGATCTTTCATAGAGACAAATCAAGGGTTGAGGTAGTAATGGAATAATCTTGCAGATCTTTGCCTCAACCTTGCTTAACTTTTGAAAAAATTGGTGAACAATGATGGGACATCTCTTTCTGTGCTAAAATGCTGAAATCAACTTTTCTATAGCATAAAAGATGTCGTCTCTTTCTATGACAATAATGACCCTGCTTCGAATCATATGTGAATTCCTTCGGGTATATGTTGTCCACTAATCCTTTGCAGGAGAGAAGAATGACTGGAGAAAAAGGGTCTGAGTACAACGCGACGATTCACAGAAGAAAGACCATTCATCATCAGCAATGTCATGACGCAAGGAATCGTCACGCTTCGAGATTATGGCTGCAACACCTATAAAGGTAAATGGCCAACATCTTAAACTTTTCTATGAGCATGAAATTCTTGAGCAATAAATTGATATGATAGATTTTGTTCTTAATCCAAATTAGAACTAAAATCTACATGTTTTAACTTTTTTTGTTCAAATTTCGAAAAAGACCTTAGAAATGACCCTTGACTTCCCCCTCGTGAAAGGTCGGCCCATTTGGCCACTTTAGTGGTTCGACCGAACCTGTGTTTGGGCCAAACAACCTGAAACTTCACGAGACGACTCACCTGACCCTTGACTTCCCCCTCGTGAAAGGACGACCCATTTGGACACTTAAGTGGTTCGACCGAACCTATGTTTGGCCCAATCAGCCTGAAACTTCACGAGCTGACTCACCTGACCCGATCAAGTTCGAAACCTGGCTCCTTCGTTCAAAATCTTTCAAAAAGCGTTCGGCCGAACGTGGTTTTGGCTCTTCAGCCATGCCCATTGCTCCTGAGGGATGGACCGACATTCCTATCCTGTTTACGGCACAATCCAAGCAAAATAGAGGTGAAGGACGTTGAATTCTCTCTTCTTAACCTCTCCCTCTCCTTCTTCCTCATCTCACTTTGTTCTTCTTCACCACCCTTAGAAATTCCATCTCCTCTTGCTTCCCTTCTCACCTTGCTTGACCTCACCATGGTTCCACCAAGAAGAAGAGCGAAATGGAAAAATTTCTACGTGTTGTTGCCAAAGAAGGCATTACCAACTTAGAAGAAAGAGTTTCTAAGGAGAGAATGACGCGTCTCGATCTTGAAGATAGCTTTAATGATCTTCGCATTATCTCTAATGCAAAGTTCAAACGCTTATCCATGGCCATTGAGAGAGAGGATCTCCTTGCCTCTCTTTCTCCTTAGTAATCCTCTAGAGCCATCGGCACAACCTGCCTCATGACCCTAATAGAAGAGAGCATGAAGTGATGCTTGTCATCCATTATGCTAAGGACCTTCTCTCTCCATCTTCTCCCTTGGATCACCTTAGCCCTTTATAGCAACAAGATACTTAGGCATGATAGTCTGTCACTCTTGAATCAATGAACACGTGCCTAAAGCTATCAATGACAAATGAAACTCTTGGTTCTGCTGGTATCTTACCCTAGCAGAACCCCTACATTTGATGTCTGCTCTATCACTGAATTCAACAGGCTCTGAAACAAGTATGGGGGAGTTCGGTTGAAACTCCAACTTGTCAAAACATCACAAGGATCACTGAACCATGCTGAACACTTCCATGACACGTACCATAAAAAATTTGGACCAAAATGGCCACCTTTTTTATCCGGCCGAATCATATTTTTGGCAAAAATTCAGGAAGTTCGGAGCACATCAACATTCAACGGTAATAATTTCAAATGTAGAGATCCCCGTGGCCAAACGGCTCCAAAGGCATTCGGACGAATGCACTTCTAGGGCCTGGACCCACCAGTCAGCACCCCTTCAAATTCAAACTTCAAATCTGACTGGTTTGCCATGTCTCTCCCCTTTTCTCTATACTTTTTCATTTATTTATTCACTTTCCCTTCAAAAATAAAAAATAAAAACAATTCCTTCATGAAACTTTTCACTTAGTTTAAATTCCTTTTAATATTGAATAAAACAAGAAGATCGCATCCAAAATTAAAATTTTGAAAAGTGATATGATCTATGACATTTAAAGGGTAAAAGCGTCATAAAGATGAATTCTTGCTTTTGCTTATGCTAGTGGGAAAATATCTTGATAGGGAACCATATTGACTAAGTTGTTGATTAATGTGATAAAGTTCTCGGCTCATGATTCATACGCTGTCAATTTAAGGTTCTTGGATATTAACTTTTGAAAACGTCATAAAACCATAATGTCACTACTCCTCTATGGTGAGAAAATTCCTACCAAAACCATACATGCTCTTTCATGATTTAAGCTTTCTACATAAGCTGCTTACTTTGTGTTGAGTTTGGTCCAGTTTTGTGACCCTTGTTGAGAGACTTATCATGCTCCCAGGATCAAGATCACGTACACACCACATATACATGCTGCTTCTACACTGGAAGTACGCAGAAACATGCCTTACATTTTCCACATAGTTCATGCTCCATGATCTAATAGAAAATCCTCTCTCTAGTATGTGCTAGTAAATGAGACATAGACTATGCAAACTTATGAAAAAAAAATAATAATATATATAGCAAAAAAAATTGATGAGCATATCAAAGCTCATAGAAAAAAATGATGATGAGCATATCAAAGCTAATAGAAAAATAAAGATAGCTATGTCTAAAAATAATAAGTTAGGAAAGAGAGATCATATAAAAGAGTTTTGATATTTTGCCATGTTTCCACACACTTGCACATCTTGATCTAAGAGTATGGCATTTCTCTCCTTGGATCCGGAGTTTGACTTTACAATATATGCAAGGTAAGTATGCTACATTGTTTATCCCTACCTAAGCTCCACATAAGCCATTTAGAAATAGGGAGATACAAAGAAGGCAACCTCTTTATGCCTTGGTGAGGAAACATACATTTTGAGTGACTTAGAGTACTATAAGAGGAGTAAGTTGACTTATGTGCTTTCTTTTGAAAAAATTATCAAAAACTCCAAGTACTAAAATATGATTTGGGAAAGATGAATTTGCCTTGAGAGTTGTTCCATTTCTCAACTTCTCAAGGATATATGTTAGCCAATACCACATATCCCATTGGTATGACAAAATGTCTTGAATGAATCTTTATGTTTGTTTTATACTTTGAATAACATAGTCTTGTTATCTTTTAACCTTTACTCGAGGATGAGCAAAGAGGTAAGTATGGGGGATCTTGTTGACGGTAATTACAAGCTATTTTATCACCATCAAAACACCGTCAACATCCTCATATTCAAAGGAAAACAAGAATAGCATGAACATAATTTACCCAATAACTAGTTCCACATGTCCCATGACTATTTGATGCAGGTAATGACAAATGGGGTCTTTTGGGAGCCAGTGGGCCCACTTAGGGGGTCAGCCGACCACCCTATGGACCCACTTGGCATCCTTAGCCCCATGATCCATGTAACACCCTCAAGAATACTCTCTACCCTTGGATCCAACTATATTCACCTCTCAATGGTCCAGATTCACAACACAAGGATCCATAGGCCCAACATGACATATTTCCAAGTATGGCAAATGTGCACAAGGCATACACCATCATGATGGGCATTACGTCTAGAAGCCACCTGCGAAAGATGAGCCCATTTGGCCACAAAAGGCATTCGGCCGAATGCCTAGGTGGGGCCAGAGACCACCCACAGGCCCCCTGACCAGTGGGGTCAGCTTCTAGAAGAAAAGTGGTAGGGCCCACCTGCCATAGGGTTCGGCCGAATCACCATATGGTGGTTCCAGCTCCCCACCGACTTCCTGCATAACGCCATGCATCCACTTGATCTCCTCCGTTGATTTAAGACGGTTACAATGACGGTTTCATCCTACAGTGGCTGATGGAGGTGGCGTGGATCGCTGACGTGGCACCGGAGTAGCCCCTACTCCACCTCTGGCTATAAATAGACCCCCTAGGCCCTCACTCTCACTCATGCCTCATTGGAGAAACTATTCCTTAGTAGTAGTTCTATGCTAGTTGGAGGAGAGTGAGGGAAGTCTTCTGGAGAAAGCCCTGGATCTGTCGGGAATCTTCTCCGGAGCTCTACCTCAGCGAATGCGATCCTCTTGTAAGTTTAGCACTTGTAAGTGATACATCCGAGTTCTTTATAGAAATTAATATTCTAAATCTGGTTTAGCTATTATACACCTTTTTAGGCTTATTCATCGCTTTACTTTAAGTAGAGTGCTTTAGCCTTAACATAGGGTTAAAGTAGTAAGAATAGTGTAGACGTGGTGTCTAGACTAGATCTTGCCTTTGTAAACCGCTTATCGCGCGGATTGTTTGTGGATGCTAGTAGAAGGTGACAACTCTATCTAGTCTTCGTATTCCACCACATGTGTTAGATAAGTTCTTAAAAGGTAAGGCCTCAATAAAACATGATGGCGCGGTCCGGTTAGAGTTTGGCCCTCTTTCTGATCTATCCCATCGCCTCCTACAAGAGAAGGGCTGATAAAGCCAATATAACCAGCTTTGCCTTGTTAGATATCTTTGCTACATAGAACCTCTCAACCCAGTTATCATAGTCTCCCTTGATTCATCATAGGACATATCTTTAATCCTAGTTAGATCACTATTGCTCCCTGTGGAAAATACAATACCTGGAATACTCCCGGTGAAGTGCTACATCGGTATAATCTATGCGCTTGCGGATTTATCCAATAGTCATAAGAAATACCAACAGTCTTCAGGAAGCCCCGGGCCGTGTCGCCCCTCCGGAGATGGTTGGTGAAAGGATCAAGATGCCCAAGAGAGGGGGTGAATTGGGCTCTTTTTAATTTCTAAACAAGAATTAAACCTATAAAGAGCCAATTAACCCACTAGTGCCTACCGCTTGTGTGTCCTAACTAGAAAGCGGTAGCAAGCCAATAGAAAGCGAAAACTTCCTACACAATTCTAGTATGAATTGAAAGACAAATGCAGAAAGTAATGCAGTGAGAAAGAGCTAGGGAAAGAGATGCTTGACACAACGATGTTTTTCCGAGGTATCGAGGAGTCGACACTCCCCCATAGTCCTCGTTGGAGCACCTCGCAAGGTATAGCTCCCCCTCAATCCCGCGCAAGGGATGAGTGCCCTCTACGGGCTGATTCTTCGCCACTCCGGCTCGGTGAATCGCCCACAACCAATCACAACGTCGATGAAGAAGGGCCGCCGACAATCCTCCGGCGATCACCTTCCTCCAAGCATCACCGGACCGTCTAGGTGATGTCGATCACCAAGAGTAACAAGCTTCGATCTTCGCTTGACTCACTCAAGCTTCACAACTAGAGGATGCACACTTGAACTCTTGGATGAACTAGAGGAGAGGATGGATGAAATCGCGAATCACTCTCTCACTCTAGGGCTCTTGCTCTCTTCCCAACCTTCTCAACAAACTCAGCAACCCAAATGAGCAAAGGCAAGGTGAGAGAGAAGTGTGAGGAACTATAAATAGCCCCGCAGAAAACTAGCTCGGGCTGGCAATTTAAGTTGGCGACGGATGCTCCGTCGACTAGGTGACAGACGCTTCATCGCATGCCCCAACGGCTAGTTCTGCACAAAGTTTGGACGACGGACGCTCCGACGCCTAGGTGACGGACGCTCCGACGCCCTACCCAACGGCTATCTCTGACACGATTTCCCAGCGATGGACGCTCCGTCACAGGGGCGACGGACGCTCATCCCAGCATCTGACGCTACATTCTGGCTCGGGCTGAAAACCACCTTCACTGGATGGCCGACGGACGCTCTCCAAGCTTCCGACGCCTGACCGACGAACATCGTCCGTCGGACCCTAAAGAACTTAGCCAGAAAACACGGCCACTGGAAGGTCGACGGACGCTGTGGACTCAACCAGCCGGCGTCCGACGCCTCCGTCAGGAGCGTCCGTCGCACAGAAAACAGTCCTCTCAACTTCGTTTTTCGTCGTGATGAATATGGAAGTTGTTCTAGGCTATCTTACGGTCACCATAGGCTTGCTTAGAGCTAAGGAAGTCAAGTGTGCACCACACCTAAGTCATGAAGCTTTCCTAAGTCAAGCTACTTGTTTGAACCCCTCTTAATAGTATGGTCAAAGATCAAATAAAAGCCCTATCTATTTCTAAGTGCCCTTCATCACCTTATGGCACTTAGCCTATCATTCTAGGGTCTTCATCATGTCTCCTTGAAATCCGAAATGATATCTATCTTGAGGGCTAAGTGATGACCATTAATGCCTATTCGTGTTGATCACTATGGCTAAGCTACGCATAGCCTCTGCAAAACACATGTTAGCCATGATAATCGCTAATTGTCGTTAATCACCGAAACCAACTAGGGCCATGATTCTTCAATCTCCCCCTTTTTGGTGATTGACGACAATAATTCCTCGAGTATGGATAAGAGTTAGAGTTTAGGATTTTGGTGACTTGGAATAGTTGAGCAAGGGTTAGAGAATTTGTAAATGAAACATACTTGCTCACCCAAGCCAAATCACAAACCATGATACTCATAGATATGAATGTAAAAAGGAGTACCTCTTGATATTCTCAACACATGTAACGGAGTATAGCGCGGAAGCTCAATTATCATTGGAACATAGAGATATATCATGAAACATGAGACAACTCACAAGATATATTAGTGATAATCAAGAGTTTGTCACATCCAACCATATCTCACACAAGCATCAACCCTAATATTCATCACACATAGATACAAGTGCATAAAAGTAGACATGATGAATGAGTGCGGGGAATTTAAGCACACAAAGATTCAAATCCCTCCCCCTATCTCTATACTCGACTCTCTCTCCCCCTTTGGCGTCTAGCACCAACAACTAAGCATCTGGGGCTGGAGAAGAAGGTGAAGGAGCTGCAGCCTTGCGATCGAGCATGATGAAGTCCTGAAGATCTGACTCGTCTGAGTCAACATCTATCTCGGCCTCTGTAGGTGTAGGCGCAGCTGGGGTGACCTCTGGAGCTTACACTGGAAGCTCTGGAGCTGCTGACTCAACTAACTCCCCTTGAGGCTCAGCTGGTACCTCTGACGGTCCTGCCTCTGTAGTAGCGGGCCTGGGAACCCGACGAGTAAAGACTCGAGGCGCGGGGGAAGGTGTCACTGCCAGTGCAACTAGTGACACTGCTGCTACAAACTCTGCTGGGTGAGTCTGAGGTGGAGAGGAGACTGCAACTGTAATTCCCTCATCCTGAGCTTCTGTAACAGCTGTCTCAACTGCTAGTGAAATAGCATCTGTCTGAACTGTAGCTGGAGGAGTTGTAACTGTCTGCGTGGACTGCTCAGGTGTGATCTCCGACGAGGCAACTAAAGAAAGGTAAGTGCCCGTCGCCGGAGGATCCATCTCAACCTCTGGAGCTGGTGAGTCTAGCTGAGCTGCTCCTGGGGAATCATCTCCTATGATCTCCATGTAGGAGGCTGAGAGTTCACGCGAGGCTTCTGCTATGGTAGTTCCCCGGATAGGAGTAAATCCTGTCTGAAGCTCGTCGGGTGAAACTAACCAAGAGGACACCTGGGTCCTCGGAGACTGGCACTTTGGAGAAGCTGGTGCCTGGAATGGAGGAGTAACTGGTGCCTGACTCTGCTGTCCTCTGGACGGTAACGCTAGAGTCGGTACCACTACAACTGGAGTTTACTGTGCTGGTGAGGTGAACTGCTGGTGCTGCGAGACTCCGGGCAACTGAATCTGAGGATTGAATGTCTGCCCGGAGCTGGAGGCTAGAAGACGCTCAAGTAACAAGGTTTGGGTCTTCTGAATCTCTGCCTGCTGCAGCTGATAGGCCAGGAATTGGCGCTGAAACTCATCCTGCCTGGCCTGAGTCTGTGCCTGAGCGGCCAACTGCTGCTCTGTAAGCCTTCGAACGTCGGCAGCCTATCGCCTCTGCTCCTCTGCCTGGCGTGACTGCTCCTCCTGCATCCTCGAAAGGATGGTAAGTAAAGTAGCTTCTGAGGTGCTAGGACCTGAAGCTGGAGCTGCAGCTGTACCTGACCCTCCTGCCTCATGGTCAGGGGACATGGGTGCGTACTCGCGTACTGGCTGATAATCTTCATCTGAACTGTCAGAATCCAGGTCCTCTCTATAGACAGTCTCTGCAGCGGTGTCAATCTCAGCATCAAGATCTGCAAGCTCTGCCTGGGCAATCTGCTCAACTGTGGCGTCAGTGTCCTCTGCCGACTGAGGTGGCACACCTACCTGTCTAGTGCTTGGTCTGTATGCTCTGCTGGGGCGAGGCAAGTTTCCATGCATGACTAGCTGACTCATCGAGTACACTAGAAACTCAGTCGCTGACCTGGTAAGCGTGACTCGCAGAGCTCCTGATCGGGTCTTGGCAACTATAAGGTATGAAATCCAGTGAGCAAACTGTAGCTGCCAGTGACCTCTGAATCCTGCAGCTATGATATCCTCAAGCTCGCTGACAATTAGATCCCAAAGGTCAAACTTCTCCTTCCGGATGATATGAGCAAGGAGCCACAACTGTAGGCGAGTAATGGTGTCCCGAGCTCCAATCCGAGGAAGGATGGTATGCCTGAGTACCTCATGGAGAATCCGAGCAAGCGGAGTAAGATCCCTCGGTGTACGGCTCGAACCCTCTAAGAACGGCAGCTGAAAGCACGGCCTCACAAAGTCTGTAGATGGCACTATCCCGTCGTGAGGTCGGCGAGGGGCCTCCTGATCCCCGTAGCACAAGCTATGAATCCTCGTAGGGGAGGACTCTAAGTGAAAGAGCTCTCTGAACCGAGCAGCTGAGACTCTGAAGTCACGGCCCTGAAATCCAAAGTGGAAGAACTCGTGATCAGGGGAGATCCATAGCGAGGCATAGAACTGATAGACCCAGTCCTTCTGATAAGCTCCTAATCATCCCATCATATCTGACAGGCCCTGAAGATACTGCAGGTGCTCAAGGATCTCTGGACCACCGACCCCCTCTATGTGAGCAGGTGGGCACACTCTGTGAGCCCTAAGAGGAGCGTCAGTGTCGACATACGCTCTGTAGAAGTCCTCATGAACCGTGGTGTAGAATGCACGTCCAACACGGGGGTCTCTCTGAGCTGGGAACCAGGACTGAAAGTCCACGAAGCGGAGTAGCTGAACCTGCTTCGCTGTGAGAACCCTAACCTGATGCCTCACTGGATCTGGTAGCTGAGGTCCTAGAGGAATAGGTGGTGCACCAGAGCCTCTAGACCATGTAACTCTACAGCTCATTAGCTCACCAATTAAGGACGGGTCCACGGCCTCTGTCTGCTCAGTCTCTGGGACGTGCTCTGCCTCCTCTGCCTCAGTAGCCTCGGCGGGCTCTGTCTCTGGACGCGTAGGGGACTCACGACGCGCTCCACGGCGAGGCGAGAGCCTCAAACTAGCACGACGTCCTCCTCGCTCCACGATCTCTGCGGCCTCTGCCACTACAAGTGCTGCTGCTGAATCCGGATCCATAAGTGGCCTCTTGCGCTTCTTTGACACAACCTTCTGCTTGCCCCTTCCCCGATCAATGGGTGGACGCGGTGGAGGTGGAGTGGCACCACCACTACCGGGAACGGGGCCGGTGTTCTTCGTTCTTGCCATTTATCAAACTTTGCAAACAAACCTCTGACAAAAGATCCTCAACTGTCAAACCACAAAATCCCTGCCCACTGACAATCAATCACTAACAATCCGCAGATCAACCAACTGCAAGAGTGGTACGCTGGCCCTGGACTGTCCTTTCGAGGCTTTGCCTCGTTCCTTACTCGCGGGCTTTGCCCCGAGTTCACTGTCACTGTCACACTGACCCTCTGATCAACTGACCCTGCTCGTTAGATAGATAGGTATATAACATGTAAGCACATAACTAGGGGTAAGCAAAGTCTAGTGAGAAGCATGAAATAGGTAAGAAAGGAGATCGCAACTGACAATCATACCTCGGACCAAATGATTCAAAGGAGAAGAAAAGAGATCTCGGCCAATTTTCCTTCCAATCCGCAGCCTTAGAGAGTTATTGAGGAACTCAGGGGAATCCTGAAGGACACCCAAGCAAACACCGGGAGAAAGAGATCCTCTGCGAGGCCAAGAAGCACAGGGCAGAGGGGAGTTCTCCGGTGAGTGGTGAAGGCAGTGCTGGGCGCGGGGCAGAGAGGAGCTCGGGCGCAGCAGTGCTAGGTGGTTGGCGCGGTGGCAGAGGGCGAGCTCGGTGGTGGCAGCGCAGGGAGAGGCGGCGGTGCAGGGTGGATCACGCCAGCGAGGGAAGGCGCAGGAGCTCGGCAGTGGTTAGGGTTCGGAGAGGCGGCAGAGCGGCGTACGGATGGACTGAGATCGACCGAGAAAGAGAGAAAGAGATGGGGGTTCTAAAAAAAATTTGCGCCTTAAGTTCGCGACGGACACTCGGACAGCGTCCGACAGCATCGTCCGTCGGGCTTCGAGAACAGGTTTGAAACGCCCAAACGCATTGACCACGTCGGACGCTCCACGACGGATGCTTGGGGAGTGTCCGTCGCCCTGCAAACAGGCAACATTCAGTCTCCGGACGATCGCGATGGACGCTGAGGCATTTGGCGCCGAGCGTTCGTCGGCAACGTCCGACGCCTTTTAAATGGAATTTTTCAAATTTTGTTTTTGCGTCTTTCTCCCAACCAAGTTCCAATCGTAATAAGATCCAAACAACACCTGATTGGACTTGATATGAGAACCATCTCTCAAACTCTCATTTTCAAATAGTTTGCCATAGGCTTAGATTTTAGTTTTAGCTCAAAATATTCGAATGAAAATACCAAGGAGTCATCATATGGCCACAAGAGGGGTATAGAGGTGTCTTGAGCTTGGAATGCTCCCCCTAAGTGGACGAACACGGAGGATGCTCAAACTTAACCGAAAAGAACCGAAAAAGCAACACACATGCATATGCTATGCATTACGGAAGTTGAATCTAGGTTGCTTGCAAGTTCAAACCGAGGTTAAGCTTTGTCACACACTTTGAGGGTGGTTATCTCAACCGCGTTAGCCAAGCCTATGTGCATTACCAAAATAACATGATTATATTACACATGATGCAAGATGGGTTCACACAAGATCATTTTTTAGTGAAGTTAGAGTGGTCAAGCACATTCAACTCGCTTCTCAACCTACAAAAGGTTGCTTCATCGAGAGGTTTAGTGAAGATATCCGCCAATTGATCTTCGCTCTTAACTCCAACTAGTGTTATGTCTTTCCTAGCCACATGATCTCTAAGAAAGTGATGGCGAATATCTATGTGCTTGGTGCGAGAGTGTTGAACCGGGTTGTTAGCAAGCTTTACGACACTCTCATTATCACACAAAAGTGGAACATCTTTTAAAACAACACCGTAATCAAGAAGTGTTTGGGTCATGTATAAGATTTGTGCACAACTTGCTCCCATGGCAATGTATTCCGCCTCGGTGGTTGACAGTGCCACACTGTTTTTCTTCTTTGAGGACCAAGAAACAAGTGATCTTCCTAGCATGTGGCATCCGCCGGAGGTACTCTTCCTATCAACCTTACACCCGGCATAATCCGAATCGGAATAGCTAACTAATTGGAAGGGAGCTCCTTTGGGATACCAAAGACCCATGCTAGGGGTGTGCCATATGTATGTAAGGATTCTTTTAACCGCACAAAGATGCGACTCCTTAGGGCTTGCTTGAAACCTAGCACACATACACACACTAAACATGATATCCGGCCTAGATGCAGTGAGGTAAAGTAAACTACCGATCATTGAGTGGTAAAGAGTTTGGTCAACCGGTTTACCTCCCTCATCGAGATCGAGATGACCATTAGTAGGCATTGGGGTCTTGATTGGCTTGCAATCCTCCATCTTGAATTTCTTGAGCACATCATAAGTGTACTTCTCTTGAGATATGAAGGTGCCCTCCCTCAGTTGCTTCACTTGGAAGCCAAGGAAGAAGGTTAGCTCGCCAATCATCGACATCTCGAACTCCTTGGACATCAATGCACCAAATTCCTTGCTATGATCTTGGTTTGTTGACCCAAATATAATGTCATCGACATACACTTGGCAAACAAAGATCTCTCCATCTAGCACCTTGGTGAAGAGTGTGGTATCCACTTTCCCGATCTTGAAGCCCTTGAGTAGGAAATCCCTTAGCCTCTAATACCAAGCTCTTGGAGCTTGCTTCAATCCATAGAGAGCCTTGGACAACCTATACACATGATTAGGACAATTAGGGTCTTCAAACCCAGGAGGTTGTGAGACAAAAACAAGTTCATTGATGAAACCATTTAGAAAGGCACTCTTCACATCCATTTGAAAAAGTCTCATTTTATGATGTGAAGCATATGCTAAAAGGATATGAATGGCTTCTAGTCTTGCAACCGGTGCAAAGGTCTCCCCAAAATCCAAGCCTTCAACTTGTGAGAACCCCTTTGCCACCAATCTTGCCTTGTTTCTCACAACCACGCCTTGATCATCTTGCTTGTTCCTAAACACCCACTTGGTGTCAATGATTCTTGCTCCTTTGCGCTTTTCTACTGGTGTCCACACTTCGTTCCAGGTGAAGTTGTTCAACTCTTCATGCATGGCATTCACCTAATCCGGATCCGCAAGTGCATCCTCCACACTAGAAGGCTCAACAAAGGAAACAAAAGAGTGATGTTCAACATAAGAAGCAAGTTTAGATCGAGTTGTTACCCCCCTTGATGGACTCCCTATGACAAGGTCTTGTGGATGAGCTTGAAGCATAGCTGTAGATCTTCAATCAATCACTTGGGGAGGAGGTTGTGGTGCATCAACATCACTAGCTTGAGCCTCGGCTTGATCTTGAGGGATGAAGGTATCTTCTTGTGCTTCCCTCACTTGTTCTTCATCAACTTGAGGCGTGTGAGGTGGAGAGGGTACTGATTTGCATCATCTTCAACTTCTTCCACCTCTTGTGGGTTGATTGCACCAACGGGCATATTCTTCATAGCCTCCCTCAAGGGTTCATCACCTACATCATCAAGATTTTCATGCTCTTATTGAGAGCCATTAGTTTCATCAAACTCCAAGTCATATGTTTCTTCAACTAGGCCGGAGGCTTTGTTAAATACTCGATATGCCTTGGATTTAAGAGAATAACCAAGTAAGAAACCAATGTCACATCTCCTTTGGAACTTGCCCAAGTGTTGGCGCTTCTTGTAGATATACACTTTGCATCCAAACACTCGGAAAAAGGATATATCCGGTTTCTTCCCATTCACAAGCTCATAGGGGGTCTTCTTGAGAAGCCTTTGGACAAATAGCCGGTTGGTCGCATAGCATGCGGTGTTGATTGCTTCGGCCCAAAACTTCTCGGGGGTGTTGTATACATCAAGCATTGATCTTGCAAGAGTAATAAGTGTCCGGTTCTTCCTCTCTACTACACCATTTTGTTGAGGGGTATAGGTGGTGGACACTTCATGCTTGATCCCAACTTCATCACAATAGTCTTCAATCTTGGTGTTTACAAACTTAGTCCCATTGTCACTTCTTATCTTCTTGATCTTCACATCAAACTCATTTTGGGCTCTAGTTGCAAACTTCTTGAATATTGATTGAGTCTCTCCCTTGTCTTGAAGAAAGAACACCAAGTGTACCTAGAGTACTCATCAACTACCACCAAGCAAAAGAGATTGCCACCAAGGCTAGCATAGGTGGTAGGTCCAAATAGATCCATGTGAAGTAGCTCTAGGACTCTTGAGGTTGACATGAAAGCTTTGGTTGGATGAGTGTTTGCCACTTGCTTGCCCGCTTGACATGCACTACAAAGTTTGTCCTTCTCAAACACAACATCCTTCACACCTCTAACCATCTCCTTCTTGACAAGCTTCTTCAAAGTTGACATTCCCACATGTGCTAATCTTCTATGCCATAGCCAACCCAAAGAACTCTTGAGAATAGACATGTTTGCAAACTAGCTTCATTTGAGGTGAAGTCCACTAGGTAGAGATTGTTGTGCCGAAAACCCTTTGAATATAAATGATGAATCTTCAATCTTGGACACAACTACCTCATTTGGAGTGAAGAGACACTAGAAACCAAGATCACATAGTTGTTCATCAATAGAAAGTTGAAGCTCAAAGATTGTACTAGCAAGACATTTGATATTGATTGATCATTTGAGATTGCCACTTTCCCTAGGCCTTGCACTTTGCCTTTTGAGTTGTCCCCAAAGGTAATATTGTCTTGTCCTTCACAATCTTCCTCAAGTGTGGTGAACATCCGGAAGTCACCGGTCATGTGTTGAGTGCATCCACTATCAATCACCCAATGACTTCCACCGGTCTTGTAGTTCACCTACACACAAGCAACTTGAAGTTAAGCTTGTTGTTTGGGAACCACACTTGGCGAGGTCCCATAGCCTTGTTCACCAACTCCTTAGCAACCCATAGCACTTTGGGCTTGTTCTTCATCTTAGGACCGAGAAACACAACTTGGGGTCTACCCTTGGAGTCCTTGTTGATGATGAAGTGTGCATCATGAGCGAAAGGCCTTGTGTACTTGGGCAAGGTCTTGGGAGGTGGAGTCTTGCATTGGAATTCAAAGTGACCCTCTTGACCACATCCAAAGTACTTTTGGGCTTAGGCTTTGGTGTGTCATAATTATTCCTCATGGCCTTGTTCTTGTAGTAGTTCTTAGCTTCTATCTTGACCTTGGCCTTCATGATTTGGTTCTCCTTGAACCCAATGCCGGACTTGTCGGTCTTCATGATAGTGTTCATCAAGAGCTCACATTGGAGGTTGTGGCCCTTGGTGAACTTCTCCATTCCATTTGCAAGCTTGATCTTCTCAACCTTGAGCTTTGCATTTTCTCTTTGAGAGAGTTGATCAAGGTCATTGCATCATTGTCATCTTGCTTGGCCGACTTGATAGTGAATGGCTTGCTTGCCTTGAGGTTGATTAGCTCTTCCTTGAGCTTGGAGTTTTCTTGCCTCATCTTCACATAGTCATCATACTTTTCAGCCTCAACTACCTTCTTGCCCTTGCACTTAGCATTTTGCTCACTAGCAACTTCATCAAGCAAGTCCTCACAAGAAGTAGCTATATGACACTTAACAACCGGGTTAATAGCAACATGTGTAGCAAGATCATTTGTAAGCAATTAGTTAGCTATCACAAGTGTAACGTGTTCATTTCTAACTTGTTTGTAGTCATCTTTTAGCAAGTTGTATCTTGTGTGGAGCTCTTGTGTTGACCTCTCAAGTTATCATGTTTCTCATTAGCTTGCTTGAGTGAGGCTTTGAGCTCCCTAATGCTAGATGAGAGAGATTTGTTCTCAAGCTTTAAATTATCATTAGCACTAGACAAGTCATCAAGTTTAGCATGCAAGTTATCGTTGGCTTTCTCTAGTGATTCACTTTTAGCTTTATACTTCCTAATGAGTTAGTGTATTTGTTACAAATCACAATTAGCTCATCGTAGGAAGGTGCCTCAAACTCATCATCACTATCATAACTAGAGCTAGCCTCATCATCATTATCCTCTTTTTGTACCTTCTTGTCACCTTTAGCCATGAGGCATAGGTGTGTAGAGGATGAGCCCGGAGATGATGAAGGAGGTGGCGGTGAGTAGATGACCCAATCACCAAGGCGGCCACCTTCTCATCTTCACTTTCATCTCCGGATGAGTCATTTGTGTCTTCAATGTCGGTGAGCCAATCACCAACAATGTAGGCTTTGCCATTCTTCTTTTTCTTGTGGAAGTTGAAGTTCTTCTTCTTCTTGAATGGCTTGTCATCCTTCTTCTCCTCATCACTTGACTCATCTTTGTTGCCCTTGTTGTACTTGAACTTGTTGTTGACTTTCTTGTTCTTGTACTTGTCTTTCTTCTCTTCGGGGCAAGCATGAGCCAAGTGTCCAAGTTTGCCACAATTGTAGCAATCCATCTTGGAGAGAGGCTTTCTTGAAGAGCTTGTGAAGAATTTCTTCTTCTTTGAGTCAAACTTGACTCCATTCTTGTTCAGCTTCTTCAACATCTTAGTTGTTTTCTTCACCATGAGAGCGAGGTCATCATCATCCTCTTCATCACTTGCACTCTCATACACAATTTGCATCTTGTACTTCTCCGAGGAGGATGCCTTGAGTGACAAGTCCTTCTTCTTCTCCTTCTCTTTTTCTTTCTTCTTGGAGGAGGAAGAAGAGCCACCATCACCAATCTTCATGTACATCTCATGGGCATTGATCTTGCCCAAGATTTGTGTTGGTGTAGCGGCGGAGAGATCTCCTTGGTGAAGAACCGTGACGATATGGCCATACTTCTCAATGGGCAAGACACAAAGGATCTTGCGCACCACATCGGCGGTGCCATTTGGTTGAGACCGAGCCCATTCAATTCTTCTACAATAATGTTAAGACGTGAGTACATTTCATTTGCATTTTCATTTGCATGCATGGAAAAAGAATTGAGCTTAGCCATGACCAAGTGATAGCGTTCCTCACGCTCACTCTTTGTGCGTTCGTGAAGAGCACAAATAGTAGTCCACAACTCAAATGCGTCTTTGGCATTACGCACTCGGTTGAAGACATCCTTGCAAATGCCACGAAAAATAATGTTCTTCGCCTTAGCATTGTCCTTATCAAAGTTGAGGTCCTCCGCGAAGAGAGTGCCTCCCTTTGTGGCGGCTTTGAGCACGCCCACGTCAACGGCCACTAGATAGGCCTCCATATGAACTTTCCAACAAGGAAAGTCGTCTCCATCGAACATGGGAGGTGGTCCATCCCCATGGGACATCTTGCTCTAGGCGGTGAAGCCTAATTTAGAGCAAACCTTGCTCTAATACCAATTGAAAGGATCAAGATGCCCAAGAGGGGGGGGTGAATTGGCCTCTTTTTAATTTCTAAACAAGAATTAAACCTATAAAGAGCCAATTAACCCACTAGTGCCTACCGCTTGTGTGTCCTAACTAGAAAGCGGTAGCAAGCCAATAGAAAGCGAAAACTTCCTACACAATTCTAGTATGAATTGAAAGACAAATGTAGAAAGTAATGCAGTGAGAAAGAGCTAGGGAAAGAGATGCTTGACACGGCGATGTTTTGCCGAGGTATCGAGGAGTCGACACTCCCCCCTAGTCCTCGTTGGAGCACCTCGCAAGGTATAGCTCCCTCTCAATCCTACGCAAGGGATGAGTGCTCTCTACGGGCTGATTCTTCGCCACTCCGGTTCGGTGAATCGCCCACAACTGATCACAACGTCGATGAAGAAGGTCCGCCGACAATCCTCTGGCGATCACCTTCCTCCAAGCATCACCGGACCATCTAGGTGATGTCGATCACCAAGAGTAACAAGCTTTGATCTTCGCTTGACTCACTCAAGCTACACAATTAGAGGATGCACACTTGAACTCTTGGATGAACTAGAGGAGAGGATGGATAAAATCGCAAATCACTCTCTCACTCTAGGGCTCTTGCTCTCTTCCCAACCTTCTCAACAAACTCAGCAACCCAAATGAGCAAAGGCAAGGTGGGAGAGAATTGTGAGGAACTATAACTAGCCCCTCAGAAAACTAGCTTGGGCTGGCAATTTAAGTTGGCGACGGACGCTCCGTCAACTAGGCGACAGACGCTCCGCGCATGCCCCAACGGCTAGTTCTGCACAAAGTTTGGGCGACGGACGCTCCGACGCCCTACCCAACGGCTATCTCTGACACGATTTCCCAGCGATGGACGCTCCGTCATAGGGGCGACGGACGCTCATCCCAGCATCAGACGCTACATTCTGGCTCAGGCTGAAAACCACTCTCACTGGAAGGCCGACGGATGCTCTCCAAGCGTCCGACGCCTGACCGACGGACATCGTCCGTCGGACCCTGAAGAACTTAGCCAGAAAACACGGCCACTAGAAGGTCGACGAATGCTGTGGACTCAACCACCCAGCGTCCGACGCCTTGGTCCGACGCGACGGACAGCGTCCGACACCTCCGTCAGGAGCGTCCGTCGCCCAGAAAATAGTCCTCTCAACTTCGTTTTTCGTCGCGATGAATATGGAAGTTGTTCTAGGCTATCTTACGGTCACCATAGGCTTCCTTAGAGCTAAGGAAGTCAAGTGTGCACCACACCTAAGTCATGAAGCTTTCCTAAGTCAAGCTACTAGTCTGAACCCCTCTTAATAGTAGGGTCAAAGGTCAAATAAAAGCCCTATCTATTTCTAAGTGCCCTTCATCACCTTATGGCACTTAGCCTATCATTCTAGGGTCTTCATCATGTCTCCTTGAAATTCGAAACGATATCTATCTTGAGGGCTAAGTGATGACCATCAATGCCTATTCGTGTTGATCACTATGGCTAAGCTACGCATAGCCTCTGCAAAACACACGTTAGCCATGATAATCGCTAATTGTCGTTAATCACCGAAACCAACTAGGGCCATGATTCTTCAGTTGGGCACTTTATAGCTAAGTCGCCCCAGCTACTTCGTGATCAAGGACGCCGCCGGCGAGCGACTCCAGGCCCGCCATACGTTGGCATCCCCGCGTCCACCGATCTCGCCGACGGCGACATAAGCCATCAACCAACAACCAGGGATGGGCAGACTCCCAGGTCCATGCAGGCGAACTGCTATGGCTTCCTAGTGGACACACCCTTCGCTACCCTCTGGAGAGGGATAGCACGTCACCACTTCCCTGGGGTAGAGCGCAAGGACCAATCCGCAAAAGGATTGGATCCTACGCCTCCTGCCCCGCGGAAGCGAGTCGTGTAGGGGGTGGTGACAACCCTTCGCCCAACCGGTGGCTAGAACCAGCGAAGCTATGCGCATCTCTCAGAGCTTCCATTGAGTTCTTCCACTGGGCAAAAAGGGATGCCTGCACCCCTAATGCAGAACTTCCCCTGAGTTCGGTGTACTCTCAAAGTTCCGCTCGCCAGGGTGGCTCGAGGGTATCTCCGACAAGACCTCAGAGGAAGAAGGAAGGACAAACCATGCTGGAGGATTCTACTTTTCATCCCGCGGCTGGCAACCCCTATTTATAGCCTGCCAGGGCACTCACGCAACAGCCAACCCATGAAGCCACAGCGCTCCACCTCCCCCAGTTAAACCGCACTGAGCGACAGTGTCAGTTTCAGTGGGGCACCGTAGAGCCATAAATGGTCAGGTAGACGGCAGGTGCAGGGTGAGTCACTCGAAAATTTGACCACACAGAGGCGTCACATTCACAGCACCCTAAAGCGGGAGAGCACGGTGCACCCACTTTTGGGTCAAGAGAGGCGCTGTCTGAGCAGGCTGATACAGGCCCGACATTGACCGGTCGGACATACGCTTAGACCGAAAGACAGCTCCGCGCAGTCCCAATTCGTCACTTCAGATTGCATCAGCCCAAGTACAACAGTACGCCCCTGGCAGGGCTGGCGTGCAAACAAATTTCTGACCCCGTATGAGCGGGGTATTCCTCGTCCGCTCCCCACCTCCCGAAAGGGGCGAAGGGCCAAACACTGTATACATCTATCGAATAAGCCCTGAGGAGAAAAAATATTTCTCCTAAGGCCTCGGGGGCTACACCCGGCGGGTGCGCTCGCGCTCACCCACTGGAATCCAAAAATCTAACCAAACCACATAAGCTCTCTCGGAAGCCTTCGATGTAGTCCTTCACTACATCGTACGCTCGGGGGCTACTGTCGGATACCTGATAATCGGGTACCAAAACTTCATGCTCCGCAAAAACAAAATCATCCCCAGGAGCTCCTCCGCCTCCCCGAGCCAGGGCGACGTCATCACTCCCAGGGTCTTACCGCCTTAACCAAACCAAACAGGGCAGTACTCCCTCAGAGGGTCTTCCGCCTCGTCCGAGAAGGGTTGACGTCATCCGTGACGACATCTACCCTTGGGGGCTTCTCACCCGAGAGGACTAAGGCAATGACGCTCCATCGGGGGCTCCTCCGCATCGTTCGAGCAGGGGTGACATCATCCGTGATGTCATCTTCCCTCGGTGGCTTCCTCGCCCGAACCGGCTAAGGCAATAACACTCCCTCGGAGGATCTTCCGCCCCGTCCGAGCCTGGATGACATCATCCATGACGACATCTACCCTCGGGGGCTCTTCCGCCTCGTCCGAGCCTGGGTAACGTCATCCATGACATCACCTGCCCTCGGAGGCTTCCCTCATCCATGGTGCACTTTAGCCCATAGTCAAAAGGTCCACAGTATAGACTCGTCATTGGGGATGGGGGTTAAAGGCATGGATCGCCATGCCTACCCTTGTAGAATCCTTGAGGTACAAGCTCTGGTACTACCGATTGGCATTCACCATCCCTCCAACGGACAGTCGAACAGGGATTAAGGCGTATTTGTCCCTGTATGACGGAACGTAGAGGTACCGAGCCCTATTTTGCCAACCTCTGCCCATGCCCAAATATGGCAACAGGAGTACCACCAAGTACAAGGCGCGTGGCTACAGTTGTATCAAGGATGAACAGGACCCGTGGCATGCCAACATGTGAAGCTTTCCCCAGGAAGGAAGGGGAACAGAAGCTAGGAGCGTCCTCCAAGTCAAACCGCCTATATCAGGCCCACGTTTCCTCTCTCTCTATTGTACTCCTCTATCTCTCCCTGCGTATAAAGGGGGAGAATGGACCTCCAATCTAGCTCTCTCGACTCTCTAAACTCGTTCACACACACTCATACTCGCATCCACGCGAGCTCTCACAACGAACCTCGAACCTCATACTGACGAGACCTAGGAACCGACTTCCCTCTCTCACCAAAGCTTGTAGCTCCCCTCTACGAGCTCTCCACAAATCAACTCAGAACAAGTATCCAACGCATATGACAGGTGGGACCAGCATGCAAGAGACAAAGGTGGGCCAAAGACCCCATAGGGGGATTGACCGACCTATAGGTGGGCTCCACAGGCCCCCATTTGGTCTATGACCAGTGGGGCATCAACCAGGAGGAGCAGAGGGGGCCCATAGGCTAGTAGGGGGGTCGACCGACCGCCCCTTGTTGACACAAATTGTGGCACAAAGGATAAATCGCAAGCACACGGCTGTCAAAGTAGCTTTCACCCAAGAGTATTCTAGGGGTATCGAATCCACAGGGAACGTGAAGTGTACTTAACAAAGAACTAAGTTCGTCCTATGATGACACAAGGGGTTTATGATATGTTGGGTAGAGAGGATCTTCTATGGTTATGAAACTAGCAAGGTAAGGTAAGATACAAAGGTTGTTCACTTCGGGCCACAAGACCGCTTAGCAACAGAAAGGGATGAGAAGGGTGCTAAACCGCCTAGCACAAGAAACCCTATGTTTTAAGAACTTGGCCGAACGTGGTGGGATCAAAGCCTAGATAGGACTGTCACCCCTACTAGGTACCACAAACAAACCGTTGGACAAGCCGCAAACACAGGTAAGCGTATAACCTAGACACCACGTCTACACTATATCTTACTACTCTAATCCAGATTCTGGTGAAATTGACTAGAGTACCAGTTTAAGGGCGGTGAACCAATGAACAACTAAAGTAAATACTTTACCAGAACTAAAGATCAATTACCATAAAATAATCTCAAATGCAGACTTACAAAAGAGAAGACCGCATCCGCTGAGGTACAGCTCGGAGAAGACGCCAGAGAGGCCCGGCTCTCCTCCAGACTCTCCTCACTCTCTCTCCTATTTTCTATGCTACTAATAGAGTAGGGCTTCGCCTATGTGTAGAGAGAGTAGCTCCTCCTTGGTGTGTCTTGAATAAGAGGGAGTGAGGGGGTATTTATAGTGGAGAGGTGGAGTAGGGGCTACTCCACCGCCACGTCATTGATCCGCGTGATGGGTGATGAGAGCCCTTGGATCCCAACCACCTTTAGATCAAGGGTGGAGAATAATTGAGCATGTGCTTCTTTGCATGGCGGCATGCAAAGGAGGTGGGCGCCCCCTAGGCCTTAGGGGTGTCGGCCGACCCCCCTATGGGTGGTGGGACCGCCCCAGTCCTTCTAGAAGATGGCCCACCTGTCTTGGAGTGGGTATGCACGAATTGGACTTCTTCTAGACGTCGGTTTGTACTCTTGTGGGCCCATGGATCCATGTGAAGTGAATATGAGCCGTTTAGAGAAAGCACAAGTTGATCCAAGGGTGGAGGATCAGTTGGGAGTGCTTCTCCTGGATCATGGCTAGCATGGGAGGGAGGAGTGGCCGCCAAGTCACCTTGGGGGGGGGGGTCGGCCGACCCCCCTATGACATGTGGACCACTGCCAACCTTCTAGAAGCATGGCCCACATGTCATGGAGTGGCTAGAGATCTTGGTGGGTGCCATTTATAGGTCGGTCGACCTGCACAAGGGGGGTAATGACCCTCTTACTATGACAGGTGGGCCCTCCTACCATGTGGATGCTTGGGATGGCTGGTGGGCCCCATAGGGTGGTCGGCCGACCCCCCTATGTGGGTCCCACAAGCTCATTTATCTCCATTTCTTATAGTTCTGCAAGAAATACTCCATGGACATGTGGAACTATCATAATGTCTTTGCTTGCTAGCTCCTGGAAAAAGTGTTTTGTTGACGGTTTTGATGGTATAAAAAAATGGTGAAATTACCGTCAACAAGATCCCCCACACTTAATTCTTTGCTCGTCCTAGAGTAAAGGTTAAAAGCTAACATGACTATAACATCATTAAGGCATATAGCAGGCATAAAGTTTTCTTAAAGACATTTCTTATACAAGTGGGATATGTGGCATTGTCTAACATATATCCTTTAGAAGTTGAAGAATGGAATAGTTCTCAAAGCAAAGTCATCTTCCTAAATCATATTTTAGTACTTGGAGTTTTTGATAAGTTTTTCAAAAGAACGCACATAAGTCAACTTACTCCTCATATAGCACTCTAGATCACTCACAAGGTATATGATTCCTCACCAAGGCATAGATTTGAAGTTTGCCTTCTTTTCATCCTACTCTAAAGGCTTATGTGGAGCTATAGGTAAGGCTAAAGAATGTAGCAAACTTACCTTGCATATATTGTAAAGTCAAATTTTGGATCCAAGGAGAGAAGTGTCATACTCTTAGATCAAGATGTGCAAGTGTGTGAAACATGGCAAAAGAGCAATACTCCTTTGTTTGATATGGTCTCTCTTTCTAACTTATTATTTTGAGACATAGCTATCTTTTTTTATGAGCTTTGATTTGCTCATTATATATTTTTTCTAAGACTTGGGACCTTCATGTGCCCCTATGACGGTTTCACCACCCTCAACCGCCTCACTCACTCCCCACATGGTTGAAATCATCACCCTTCATCCTATGGCAGTTCTAAAGTCGGTTGGATCCTACGGTGGTTGATGAAGGTGACGTGGATCGCTGACGTGGCACCGAAGTAGCCCCTACTCCACCTCTAGCTATAAATAGGCCCTAGAGATCCCTTCTCATTCATGCCTCATTGGAAAAAACTACTCCTTAGTAGTAGTGCTATGCTAGTTGGAGGAGAGTGAGGGAAGTCTTCTAGAGAAGGCCCCTGATGTGTCGGGAATCTTCTCCGGAGTTCTACCTCAGCGGATGTGATACTCTTGTAAGTTCAACACTTGTAAGTGATACATCCGAGTTCTTTATAGCAATTAATATTCTACTTCTGGCATATCTATTATACATCTTTTCGCGACTGTTCATCGCTTTACTTTAAGTAGAGTGCTTTAGCCTTTAATGTTGGGTTAAAGTAGTAAGAATAGTGTAGACGTCGTGTCTAGGCTAGATCTTGCCTTTGTAAATCGCTTATTGCACATTTCAGATACATGAGAATAGGGTTCCCCAACTTCACACTTCGCGAAAACAAAATCATCCCCGGGAGCTCCTCCGCCTCTCCCGAGCCAGGGTGACGACATCACTCCTGGGGACTTACTGTCTTAACCAAACCAGAAGGGCAGTACTCCCTCGGAGGGTCTTCTGCCTCGTCCGAGCAGGGTTGACGTCATCCATGATGACATATACCCTCGGGGGCTTCTCACCCGAAAGGACCAAGGCAACTGCACTCCATCGGGGGCTCCTTCGCCTCGTTTGAGCGGGGGTGACATCATCCGTGATGTCATCTGCCCACGGGGGTTTCCCCGCCCAATCCAGCTAAGGAAATAACACTCCCTCGGAGGATCTTCTGCCCCGTCCAAGCCTGGATGACATCATCTGTGATGCCATCTATCCTCGGGGGTTCTTCCGCCTCGTCCGAGCCTGGGTAACGTCATCCATGATGTCAACTTCCCTCAGAGGCTTCCCCGATCCATGGTGCACTTTAGCCCACAGTCAAAAGGTCCACAGTATAGACTCGTCCTTGGGGATGAGGGTTACAGGCATGGATCGCCATGCCTACCCCTGTAGAATACTTGTGGTACAAGCTCTGGTACTACCAATTGACGTTCGCCATCCCTCCGATGGACAGTCGAACAAGGATTAAGGCGTATTCGTCCTTGTATGACGGAACGTAGGCGTACCGAGCCCTGTTCTGCCAACCTCTGCCCATGCCCAAATATGGCAACATGAGCACAACCAAGTACAAGGCATGTGGCTATAGTTGTATCAAGGATGAACAGGACCCGCGGCGTGCCAATAGGCGAAGCTTTCCCCAGGAAGGAAGGGGAACAAAAGCCAGGAGCGTCCTCCAAGTCAAACAACTATACCAGGCCCATGTTTCCTCTCTCTCTCTCTATTGTACTCCTCCATCTATCCCTACGTATAAAGGGGGAGAATGGACCTCCAATTTAGCTTTCTCGACTCTCTGAACTCATTCACACACGCTCATACTCGCATCCACGTGAGCTCTCTACGCACGAGACTTGGGAACTGGCTTCCCTCTCTCACCAAAGCTTGTAGCTCCCCTCTACGAGCTCTCCACATCGCAAGGATCCATGGGCCGTCATCAATGAGATTAGCGTGACAAATCAACTCAAAACAAGTATGCAACGCATATGACAGGTTGGACTAGCAGCCAAGAGACAAAGGTGGGCCAAAGACCTGAGATTGTCTCTATACACATCGTATATGTTATGTCCTTAGACCTGAGATTGTCGTATGTACTCAAGATGTGAAACGATCTACTTAGGGACTATCAAACACTACCGGATCACTCAAATGAAATGCATGGCCGTGCTTGGGTTAAGTGTTAACCCACGAGTTGGACCAAATATCATGAGGCAAAGGAATAACATGTATATAGCTTGTCGTGGTTCGTCTGATATGATCATAGCGTATGCATAGGAGTTGACACGCCTTTCTAGAGGCCGCTATCAACTATTGGTCAAGTAAGAGTACTTGGGCCATGTCTATGTGTGCGTGAGCCCATAGGGTCGCACGCTTAAGGGGCTGGAAGCCTAATTCGGGTTGGACCCAAATTAGACTAGGTTTAGGGTTACTAATGGGCCTCCAACGTGGGAGCTCGTTAGGACGACTATATAAGCAAGGGGTTGGCGCGGGGCGAGATAGACTTACATCTTTTGGCAGCCGCCATCGCCCTCCCCACGCTCGCGCCTAGTACTCCTCATGGACCTAGCAGTCCAGAGGCGTGACGCTTCTTCCCTGCACTTGTGGGATTCCTCGGAGGTGCTACATCTGGAGCACAAGGACGAACCGCGAGAAGGAGACGTTGAGATGGATGACCTCGCAACTGCATGACACTGCTGCGACACGCACGACAACATCAAGTCGCTTCCGCTGCACCTGTGCGTCTAGTGGTAACCCCATGATCTATAACTAGCACTAGTTCCTGGTTTATGGGGTAGAAAAATTTTGTTTTCTGGCTAGCGTAGCAACCTCATAACCCTTCAACTCTCGACCGCGGCCGACGTAGACATGGTCGGGGCTTTCCTTGCGGGCACCACCTATAAAAAGCTAGTCCACGAGCTCGGCTGCAGCAACCCTCGCATCACCGAGAGACTCCTCGACATCGCCACGAGCTACGCTTCGGGCGAGGAGGCGGTCGGTGCAATCTTCCACCCCGACAAGGGTAAGGGCAAGGAAGTAGAGACCCTATCGAAGGTGGCTCGAACCGCGCCCAGAACAGGAGCAAGAAGAGGGGCAAGCCGCAGCGTGGCGGTGGCGACAACGTCATCGCGGTGGCAGACCGCAAGGCTCCCCACCCCCAAGGCCGGAAGAAAGTGGGCAAGTTCGACGACATGCTCACCAAGCCATGCCCGTACCACAATGGCCAGGTCAAGCACACACTCCAGCAGTGTGACATGATGGCCAGGTACTTCAAGGTCGTCCCTAATAAGGACGAGTGAAAGCAGTCGGAAGGCCAAGACGGGGACGGGGGTAATGATGACTCCTACCCCCACGTAAACAAGTGCCTCATGATCTTCGGGGGCTCGGAGGCCTACGACTGCAAACGCCGGCAGAAGAAGGAGCGGCGCGAGGTCTTCGCGGTCGCCCCAGCGACTCCGGCTTTCCTCATCTGGTCGGAGCCCGACATCACCTTCGGTCGAGATGATCACCCGAGCCACGTTCCCCATCCGGGTCATTATCCACTCGTTGTGGACCCAGTCATAGGGAATGTGCGCTTCACCAAGGTGCTGATGGACGGAGGCAGCAACCGCAACATCATGTACTACAATGCCTTCAAGGCCCTCGGCCTGCGACAGGAGAAACTTTGATCCTCGGGGGCTCCCTTTCAGGGAATTGTCCCCGGAAGATAAGCGGTACCCCTAGGGTAGATCGTCCTGCCCGTCACATTCGGGGATCCGGAAAACTTCTGGAGCGAGTACCTCACCTTTGAAGTCGTGGCTTACCGAGGGACTTACCACGCGGTGTTGGGGAGGCCGTGTTATGCGAAGTTCATGGCCGTCCCCAACTACACCTAGCTTAAGCTCAAGATGCCGGGGTCGTGCGGCATCATGACGATCACCTCCGATGTCAAGGTGGCGTACCAGTGAGAGGTGGACTGCTGCAAGAACGCCATGGCCGATGTGCGTAGTGAGGAGCTGGTGGCGGCGATCGAGGCCGCTGACAAGATGGACGTCGACCCCTAGAGCGCGAAGAGCTCGGACACCCATAGCACCAACAGCTATGTCGTTTATTTTCTTTTACTAAGTACTCTAGCACATTGTACATACACACATAATCTTCTATAAGCAAATAGTTTGAGGAATAAAAACTCGGGAACTCTCGGACCAATCGCTTAGCAAGGTGCACTCCAGGCGCGTGCCAGAGCAAACCTCGCTCGGGGGATGGGAAGGGAGAAACCCCCTGCTTTTTCTCTCCTAAAACTTATTCACGCAAAACATCCGCACTTCTTCCCGCCGAACGAAAGCTTCGTCCTCCCTCGACCAAGGGAGAAAATCTCACCGGACCGTGGCAACAGGCTGTGAAATACTCTGACTCCCCAGAGTCAAGTACTTCCACCCGGCTGCCCATCCGAGCAGATCAAACCTCGTATCAGGAAAGGCAAAGCAAGTAGGACAAAACGGAAAAGACGCGGAAACCAGAAAACAAGCAAACTAAAAGCAAGCTCGCTAAGGAGCAATAAAAACTTGTCCAGCGCCCTCCAGGGCGCATCATGCAAAAGGATAACTTAAATTGTTTGTTACAAGAGCACTCGACCCTGATCACTGACCAAGCAGGGTCACTCTTCCGATGGCGGCGAGAGCACTTCTTCTTCAACCTGGCGGCCAGGGTCGTCGCGAGTGTTGACACAAAATGTGACGCGCTGTGCCTCACACACAGCAAGCCAGAAAGCATGACTTCAATCGGGTGCCCGGGCGTTTCGAGGTCCGAGAACGTGCCAGTCAGTTTGACCTGAAACTAACAAGGGATGAAAATCATTAGGTATAACCTGGAACATGTCGGACGAGACCAGACAGTTCCATATATACGGCCCTAAAGCCACTTACGACGACATACAGCTTTAGAAGCTATCTGCCAACAGGTCTTATAGATCATTCGGCTAAAACAAACAAAGAGTACGTGGAACGCTGATTGCCGAATATGCATGCATGGGAAAAACGTTTGAACGAATCATAGATCACTTATAAGGTAAAGCGTAACCAAGCTCAGCAAATCAACCGAGTTGGGATCCATGATGAAGGAACACAAAAGTAAAACATGATCATACTAATCTAAAGCTTGTATCCTCCGCACGATACTTAACCTTATCAAAGCCTAAACATGGTTAACATGTATGAACCCGCAACATGTAACAATCTAGATTAAACCAATTCGGCTATTATAAACATAAGATCGTTTTGTAGAGATAACAAGATAACTATGATTGTTAAAACATAAATAGATCTATAAGAAAGAAAAGGGCCGAACCATATTAATCTAGATTGGGCAAAAGATTGCTGCAAATATATAAAAAACATAAAATATGCAACACGTGGTAACTTGATGAATCTAATACATTTTGCCAAATCTAATAGAGCCGATAAATATCTTGCTTTTGCTAGGCATAACAAGCAAACACCTGCCGCAGGGCATCTACTTATAAACGAAACACAAGCAAAGACTTCTTAATTATTAAGCAAGGACCGGCCGCACGATCATTGAAAAATAAACAAGACTACTTGCATCAATATCTAAATCCACCGCATGATACTAGACATGATAACAAGGTTGCCGGGACTTACGGAGGTCGATGGATCGATTATTCCTCTCGAAGAACTCGACAACACGACAAGAGGACTCAAAGTTGGCACAGAGCCGGTTGTATTGATTTGGTTGTGAACAAATTTACAATGGCCAAGGGTTTATATTTATACCCTGGTCATGATATGAGTCCTAAAAGGATACGATTACAAGATATTAAAGGAAGAAACACAATATCTTGACTTATTTTCCTTTTGGGGTTTTTATTGCCTTAATTGTTGCAACTTCCATTATCCGATCAGCTTACTTGCCGCCTTCATCGCTTTGACAAAAAACCGCCTCTTATCGAAATAGCCGACCGCACAATCAATTGTTGAATCTCTGGAAATTAGCCGAGCGCATAAATATTTGCCGAAGGACTGGAGAAACGAGATTGCCGATTACTTAAAAAATCCATCACGAAAGGTGTCCCGAAAGATCAGGTACAAAGCTATCAAATTCGTGCTCCTTGATAACCAGTTGTACTACAAATCCATAGATGGGGTACTCCTCAAATGTTTGAATCAAGAAGAGGCCAGAAAGCTGATGTATGAAGTACATGAAGGGGTGTGTGGTGCACATCAATCGGCTTACCGGATGAAGTGGATGATTAGAAGAACTAGTTATTTTTGGCCAACCATGCTTGAGGATTGTTTTGAATATTACAAAGGGTGCCAGGATTGTCAGAGATTCGGCAATATTCGAAGAGCTCCAGCATCAGCTATGAACCCAATTGTCAAGCCTTGGCCGTTTAGAGGATGGGGCGTAGATTTGATTGGTCAGATTCATCCTCCTAGCAAAGGACATAAGTTTGTGCTATTAGCTACAAATTATTTTACAAAGTGGGTAGAAGCTATTCCTTTGAAGAAGGCTAAATCAGAGAACATGGTCAATTTTGTTTAGGAGCACATAATTCACAGATTTGGGATTCCTCAAACTATAACGACAGATCAGGGAACTCAGTTTACTTCATCTGAATTCTGTGATTTTGCTGAAGAAATGGGAATCAAGTTGTACAATTCTTCTCCTTATTATGCACAAGCTAATGGTCAAGCTGAAGCATCAAATAAGATCATGATCAAGATTATTCAGAAAAAGATTGATGAAAAGCCAAAAAAGTGGCATTCGATTCTTAATGAGGCTTTATGGGCTTACCGAATGGCTTGTCATGGGTCTACTCAGGCATCTCCCTATGAGTTGGTTTATGGACATCATGCTATACTACTATGGGAGCTACAATCAAGTTCAAGACGACTTACATTATAAAATGATTTAAGGAAGGAAGATTATAAAGTCCTAATGATGGATGAATTATAGGATTTGCATTTAGTTTGTCTAAGAGCATTGGAAAATATTGAGAAGAACAAATTACGTGTTGCCAGATATTACAACAAAAAGGTCAAAGACAGGCAATTCGCAGAAGGAGATTTGGTTTGGAAAACTATATTGCCGATTGGAACAAAGGATAAAGCGTTCGGCAAGTGGTCTCCGAATTGGGAAGGACCTTTTCGGATAATGAGATGCGCGCCTGGTAATGCGTATATCTTAAAAACTCTACTGGGTGAAGAATTCGCTAGAGCTATTAATGGAAGGTTTCTTAAAAGTTTCCATCCCTGTGTTGAGGTTGGAGCATAAACAGACTTGTGGAGTTTTATGCATAAATAACCGATATGGAGGTATCGCCTTTAGCCGAAAAAACACTCTGAAGAGCTCAGAGAATAGCCGACACGGTATGTGTCGCCTTTAGAGCAAAATATAAACATATCGTGCAAACATTCTTCAAATTGGCCGTTCTCAGAGAGATTCAAAGGCAGGGAACCAGTAGGAGTCATAAATATTTCACAGAACGAGGTTTTTTACATGAGATTCCTAATTACAAGCTACTCCTCAAACAACTTGTTGAGGACGGTCTGGGCGTCTGTGATTTCAGTAAGGGCGGTTGCGTGGTCTTCATAGCTCTCCAGAAGATCGTCGATGTCTTCAACATTCTATGGAGGCACTTGACCACGAAAGCCAGTTGGCTGGACGGAGAAATCCTCATCACGTTGGGTGGTCATCGCCACTAACCCCACAGTTACGCCGTGGTGCACGCCGTGAATGGCAACTTGGTTGATGCAGCCGTCCGCATTCTCAAGGCGTGCCTCGACGGTTTCTCCTTGGGCGTTGACCTTATCTGCGATCTTGTTCGCCGTGGTTTTCAAGCGCTCAGCTTCTGCAGAAAGCGCTGCACAAAGATACGAATTGGGTAAACAGATAGGATCAGAAAAGAGAAGGTCAAACAAGATTGCTTTTGCTAACCAGTAATGGCGTCGCAAAGCTGCTTCCGCTGGTTCTCCCACTCGAGCTCGTCAATGCCATATTATTTGGAGATCTTCTCCAACTCTCTTCGGGCCTCGTCTCTTTCACCCTTGAAGGTGGTCTCCTCGGCATGGGTGTAGGGAACGTCCGCAGCATCCGAACCCGAACCCAAGTCCCAGGGGTTGGAGTGCTAGGAGCTTGAAGACCCGGAAGAGATAGATACCGGAGTTCCCGGTGAACCTGCTGTCGCCGGAGGGAGAGGGATGCTCTGACTGGTGGAGATAACCCTAATCTTGTTGAATGAAGAAAGAAATCAGGGTTACAAGAATGAACAAGGAGCAGAAATGCAAGGGGGCAAGAAACTGATTCTCACCCGCGCTGCCGATTACGCCATGCTCGGCTCCCTTTAGCTTCTCCTTCGGCAGGGCGCTTGCCATGGTTGTCACCTCCCGCCATTGCTACTATAGCGGTTAGGGTTTCCCCCTCCGATTGGTTTTGATCGAAGAAGAAGGAGAGACGGAGGTAAGAATGCCTGACTAGAACTGTTGATGAGACCGAGAAGGAGGGGTTTATTTATAAGCCGAATGGGAATACCGAACGACGAGTTAGGGTTTTTTCCCGTTCGGATGGGCTGTTGCTGGACTGGGCCAGGATCGGATAGGTCAAAAGTCGCTCGGCTATTTCGGAAGGACAGGAGCAATCGGTTATGCCTTGGATCGGAAAGCTAAAGGTAATCGGCTATGCTCTAATCGGGAAGATCAAAAGTTGATTATACTTTCGTACTAACAAGGGTGTATAGAGATGAACAGCAAAAACATCCGATTATTTAGAAACTAAATATGTCATGAGTTAAAATATTACAAGCCTATTTCTATGCTTACTCAGGAGCTGGTTGATGGCGTCTAAAGCCTCGGATCTGATTCGGCTTCATCTTCAAAGCTTTGAATGTTAGACAACCTTGCCTTAAGCTGTTGATCTTCTTGAGGACAGAGGTCATCTTTGATGAAATTACCTCTATGGAGTTTGGCAAATCTGCTATCTTGGCTTTGTGAGACTGAATTCTAGCATTCAGTTCGGACAACTGAGCCTCCAGTTTGATTTTCTCACCTTCCATGACTTTTAGCTCAGGCTCCAGAGTTGTCAGTGAAATCTTGGCAGCTTGAATTTGGTTATGCAAGACTTTAGCCTCTTGTTTCTTCAAAGATCTGTCGTTCTGCAGGATAGCTCTGGAAGCTGCATTTTTGTTAGCCCTCTTCACTACAGCAAAATAATCATCAAGGTTGGCTGCAAACTCCAAATAGGCCTTGAGGGCAGATGGAAGATCTTGATTGATGAGCTCGAGGATATCTTTTATTTGATCTGAATCTTGGACCAAGATGTTGATGTCCTTGTTCAGCAGATTAGCTATATCCTGCAGTCGGGTTTGATATTCCACTGATAGAGTCTGCTGGGAGGTGGCTTCTTCACCCTTTTCACTGATGAAATCCTCGACGGTGAAGGAGTAACTGGTGGTTGGTTTAGTAGTGTTCTTGAAGAAGGAAGGAGTGTTAGCCGACTGGGTAAAATGTGCTCAAAGGATAGTTTAAGGTAATGTATTACCTGCTGTGTTGATTGAGCCTCAGGATGCGTTGTGCCTTGGTCTAGTTGACTTGATTGGATATCTAGAGAAGGTGAATCTAGAGCCGGACCAGAAGAATGTTCTCCTGCTAGGTCATCTAGAATTTTATCTATTTTCGACAATGCAGATGATAAAATATGAGGATAGAAAATAGATGCATCATGAAAGAGAAGGAAGTAATTAGTCAAACGGTACCAATGTGTTTGAAGGCTTCATGGGCGTCTGTACTTTTGGTTTCATGGGTCTCTGTATCTTCAAGTTCATAGGTCTCTGCATCCTCAGTAGGGGCTTGAAGAGGGATGTCTGCTGTTGTTGGGAAGTTGCTTGATCCAGGAATTTCAACATGTGGCTGCAACAAGAGGTGATTAATATGAGGGCAGTCAAAGTGGGTGATGAGTGCGATTTATTGTTGGATAAGGATTCATATCTTAGGAGACCTCTTGACTATCTTGGACCTTACCTTTCTAGTCACATGAATATCCTCAAGTGTCTTCCTTTTACCTTCAAGAAAGGTGTCTTCGGCAGTCTCACTGCATACTGGCCCACCCGTCATTCTAAGCGTACCAAAATCCAGTGTTAACACATGCCCCCTCAATTTTGGGATAAAGGTCATTTTATTCCAAATTTACCGCAAGCTTCTCGTTCTCTTTAGGTCAATACTGCTCACTACCGCAGCCGCCGCTCAAAGAATCCAAGCCTCAGTGCATGCTTGAATCTACCCCGGACCTCCAATGGCGACTCAAGACCAAATCCCAGAGGTAAACTCCATTCATCTTCATGTATTCAGCAATTTCTGCTTGACGTTCCTCATTTCCTTTCCCGATTCACTTGCTTCCCTGATTCTTGCTATTCTTCGAAGGAACACAAGAACAAAATTTTGATTCCCTATGCTGCAAACCCTGATTCTTACCTCCTTGGTCCAATGGGGAATCCTGATCTAACCGAGATTATTGAGAAGGAAACCCTGAGAATCCCTTTCAAATTTGGGGTTATACCGCCAAACCAATGGTCAAACACTTTCAAGACTTGGCCGTTTCCCCCAATTGCCGGATGGCGAAATTGGTACCGGAGGATGCTGGACAAGAGCAGTAGAAACTAGGACAGCCAAGATATCACCCATTGCCTAGAATTGTCTTTATCAGCAATGCCCAGAAACGAATCTCTATTGATAGCAGCTTGTCACTTTTGGTCTAATGCTATCAATGCTTTTGTCTTCGGCCATGGTATGATGACTCCCACTTTGGCCGATGTATTCATGATGACTGGCCTAAACGTGTCCAAACCAGTATACCCCTGCCAGTATAAGGGCAAAAGCAACTAGAAAGCTGTCAAATCTGGAGGTGGATGGGTTGGATACATTCAAAACTATATGGAAGCATCCGGTGTTGTTTCTAACAAGGAAGGCAGGGCTTTTATGAACATGTGGCTGTGCAGGTTCATCTTCTGTGGAAAATCCAATGAGCCAACCCTAAATCACATGATAATGGCTGAGGATTTAGCTGCGGGCACACTAATCCCTCTGGGTAAATATCTTTTCGTATCTGTTTACCATATGATGCATCAGATCACTGTTCAAATGTACCATGGCAAGGAGATCTCCTGTGTGAGTGGCCCCTGGTGGTTTATTCAGATGTGGTTGCAACTTTATATGCATCAGATAGTGTCTTTACCCCTTCACAACCTGAGCTTCCCTTCGGTTAACTATACCGAAGGCAGCATAGCAAAGACCAAGAACTGCCAAACCTATGGAGAAGCAGCATCTTCCATCAGTATCGTCATGGACATTGGTCACCTCTTCAAGCTATTCTTCAAGGGTTTCAACAATGTGCTTTGGCTCGCTTACAGAGAGAATGACAGTTTAACTCTCCCCTGCAAATTCAGCTCTGAATCCGGCTGCTCTGACAAAGTATCCACAGAAATTTTCAACTCTTTTATCAAGCCATGCATCCTGCTAGCCGAATTCCATCATGGGAGAATGGTGCACCCCACATACGAATTCTACAATCCCAACATGGCATCCAGACAATTAGGATGTGGATAGCTGCCCCCAAGACCTTTCTTCTCGACAATCATAAGATACAGAGAACTGATCACCAATGAAACAGAAGCCAGAAAAGTCTTTGAGCTTGGACAAGATTTTCCAACATATGAACCTTCTCCATTTGGACAAGTGGATGCTGCCCACTCTCTTTTCTTTTCCTGGTGGCAAGAGTGGCACAATCACATTTTCAATATACCAGCACACCCTTTATGCCAAGATTTGTATCCTCAATTTGCTCCTGATAGTGAGGTAATTTTATTGTACTAGTCATTTCCTATTTCTGAATTTATCTCCCATTCTAAAATCCAGCCATGTATAGGATTTCGAGCCCACTCCTCCTATTAAAGCAGTGGATTACTATAAAGTTGGGCCTAAACCTGCATTGGGCTTCAATGCTCCCACTCTGGCAATTTTCATGAAGACTCCTGCAGCCTTAGCCACTGTATCTTTAGGAGAAAAAGGTAAAAGGAAGACACTTGAGGATATTCATGTGACTAGAAAGGTAAGGTCCAAGATAGTCAAGAGGTCTCCTAAGGTATGAATCCTTATCCAGCAATAAATCGCACTCATCACCCACTTTGACTGCCCTCATATTAATCACCTCTTGTTGCAGCCACATGTTGAAATTCCTGGATCAAGCAACTTCCCAACAACAGCAGACATCCCTCTTCAAGCCCCTACTGAGGATGCAGAGACCTATGAAGTTGAAGATACAGAGACCCATGAAACCGAAAGTACAGACGCCCACGAAGCCTTCAAACACATTGGTACTGTTTGACTAATTACTTCCTTCTCTTTCATGATGCATCTATTTTCTATCCTCATATTTTATCATCTGCATTGTCGAAAATAGATAAAATTCTAGACAACCTAGCAGGAGAACATTCTTCTGGTACGGCTCTAGATTCACCTTCTCTAGGTATCCAATCAAGTCAACCAGACCAAGGCACAACGCATCCTGAGGCTCAATCAACACAGCAGGTAATACATTACCTTAAACTATCCTTTCAGCACATTTTACCCAGTCGGCTAACACTCCTTCCTTCTTCAAGAACACTACTAAACCAACCGCCAGTTACTCCTTCGCCGTCGAAGATTTCATCAGTGAAAAGGGTGAAGAAGCCACTTCCCAGCAGACTCTATCAGTGGAAAATCAAACCCGACTGCAGGATATAGCTAATCTGCTGAACAAGGACATCAACATCTTGGTCCAAGATTCAGATCAGATAAAAGATATCCTCGAGCTCATCAATCAAGATCTTCCATCTGCCCTCAAGGCCTATTTGGAGTTTGCAGCCAACCTTGATGATTATTTTGCTATAGTGAAGAGGGCTAACAAAAATGCAGCTTCCAGAGCTATCCTGCAGAACGACAGATCTTTGAAGAAACAAGAGGCTAAAGTCTTGCATAACCAAATTCAAGCTACCAAGATTTCACTGACAACTCTGGAGCCTGAGCTAAAAGTCATGGAAGGTGAGAAAATCAAACTGGAGGCTCAGTTGTCCGAACTGAATGCTAGAATTCAGTCTCACAAAGCCAAGATAGCAGATTTGCCAAACTCCATAGAGGTAATTTCATCAAAGATGACCTCTGTCCTTAAAGAAGATCAACAGCTTAAGGCAAGGTTGTCCAACATTCAAAGCTCTGAAGATGAAGCCGAATCAGATCCGAGGCTTTAGACACCATCAACCAGCTCCTGAGTAAGCATAGAAATAGGCTTGTAATATTTTAACTCATGACATATTTAGTTTCTGAACAATCGGATGTTTTTGCCGTTCATCTCTATACACCCTTGTTAGTACGAAAGTATAATCAGCTTTTGATCTTCCCGATTAGAGCATAGCCGATTACCTTTAGCTTTCCGATCCGAGGCATAACCAATTGCTCCTGTCCTTCCGAAATAGCCGAGCGACTTTTGACCTATCCGATCCTGGCCCAGTCCAGCAATGGCCCATCCGAACGGGAAAAAACCCTAACTCGTCGTTCGGTATTCCCATTCGGCTTATAAATAAACCCCTCCTTCTCGGTCTCATCAACAGTTCTAGTCAGGCATTCTTACCTGGGTCTCTCCTTCTTCTTCGATCAAAACCAATCCGAGGGGGAAACCCTAACCGCTATAGTAGCAATGGCGGGAGGTGACAACCGTGGCAAGCGCCCTGCCGAAGGAGAAGCTGAAGGGAGCCGAGCATGGCGTAATCGGCAGCGCGGGTGAGAATCAGTTTCTTGCCCCTTGCATTTCTGCTCCTTGTTCATTCTTGTAACCCTGATTTCTTTCTTCATTCAACAAGATTAGGGTTATCTCCACCAGTCAGAGCATCCCTCTCCCTTCGGCGACAGCAGGTTCACCGGGAACTCCGGTATCTATCTCTTCCGGGTCTTCAAGCTCCTACCACTCCAACCCCTGGGACTTGGGTTCGGGTTCGGATGCCGCAGATGTTCCCTACACCCATGCCGAGGAGACCACCTTCAAGGGTGAAAGAGACGAGGCCTGAAGAGAGTTGGAGAAGATCTCCAAATAATATGGCATTGACCAGCTCGAGTGGGAGGACCAGCGGAAGCAGCTCTGCGACGCCATTACTGGTTAGCAAAAGCAATCTTGTTTGACCTTCTCTTTTCTGATCCTATCTGTTTACCCAATTCGTATCTTTGTCCAGCGCTTTCTGCAGAAGCTGAGCGTTTGAAAACCACGGCGAACAAGATCGCCGATAAGGTCAACGCCCAAGGAGAAACCGTCGAGGCACGCCTTGAGAATGCGAACGGCTACATCAACCAAGTTGCCATTCACGGCGTGCACCACGGCGTAACTCTGGGGTTAGTGGCGATGACCACCCAATGTGATGAGGATTTCTCCGTCCAGCCAACTGGCTTTCGTGGTCAAGTGCCTCCATAGAATGTTGAAGACATCGACGATCTTCTGGAGAGCTATGAAGACCACGCAACCGCCCTTGCTGAAATCACAGACGCCCAGACCGTCGTCAACAAGTTGTTTGAGGAGTAGCTTGTAATTAGGAATCTCATGTAAAAAACCTCGTTCTGTGAAATATTTATGACTCCTACTGGTTCCCTTCCTTTGAATCTCTCTGAGAATGGCCAATCTGAAGAATGTTTGCACGATATGTTTATATTTTGCTCTAAAGGCGACACATACCGTGTCGGCTATTCTCTGAGCTCTTCAGAGTGTTTTTCGGCTAAAGACGATACCTCCATATCGGCTATTTATGCATAAAACTCCACAAGTCTGTTTATGCTCCAACCTCAACACGGGGATGGAAACTTTTAAGAAACCTTCCATTAATAGCTCTAGCGAATTCTTCACCCAGTAGAGTTTTTAAGATATACACATTACCAGGCGCGCATCTCACTATCCGAAAAGGTCCTTCCCAATTCGGAGACCACTTGCCGAACGCTTTATCCGTTGTTCCAATCAGCAATATAGTTTTCCAAACCAAATCTCCTTCTGCGAATTGCCTATCTTTGACCTTTTTGTTGTAATATCTGGCAACACGTAATTTGTTCTTCTCAATATTTTCCAACGCTCTTAGATAAACTAAATGCAAATCCTCTAATTCATCCATCATTAGGACTTTATAATCTTCCTTCCTTAAATCATTTTATAATGTAAGTCATCTTGAACTTGATTGTAGCTCCCATAGTAGTATAGTATGATGTCCATAAACCAACTCATAGGGAGATGCCTGAGTAGACCCATGACAAGCCATTCAGTAAGCCCATAAAGCCTCATTAAGAATCGAGTGCCACTTTTTTGGCTTTTCATCAATCTTTTCCTGAATAATCTTGATCATGATCTTATTTGATGCTTCAGCTTGACCATTAGCTTGTGCATAATAAGGAGAAGAATTGTATAGCTTGATTCTCATTTCTTCAGCAAAATCACAGAATTCAGATGAAGTAAACTGAGTTCCCTGATCTATCGTTATAGTTTGAGGAATCCCAAATCTGTGAATTATGTGCTCCTTGACAAAATTGACCATGTTCTCTGATGTAGCCTTCTTCAAAGGAATAGCTTCTACCCACTTTGTAAAATAATTTGTAGCTAACAACATAAACTTATGTCCTTTGCTAGAAGGAGGATGAATCTGACCAATCAAATCTATGCCCCATCCTCTAAACGGCCAAGGCCTGACAATTGGGCTCATAGCTGATGCTGGAGCTCTTCGAATATTGCCGAATCTCTGACAATCCTGGCACCCTTTGTAATATTCAAAACAATCCTCAAGCATGGTTGGCCAAAAATAACCAGTTCTTCTAATCATCCACTTCATCCGGTAAGCTGATTGATGTGCACCACACACCCCTTCATGTACTTCATACATCAGCTTTCTGGCCTCTTCTTGATTCAAACATTTGAGGAGTACCCCATCTATGGATTTGTAGTACAACTGGTTATCAAGGAGCACGAATTTGATAGCTTTGTACCTGATTATCTTCTAAAGCATGAATTTCTTGGCTCTCTCGGTACCCTGAAGCAGTCTGAGCCAGTTTATTTGCTTCTTCATTATGCCCCCTAGGGATATGATGCAAGGTGGTTACCTGAAACATTTCAAAAGTTCTCGACACTCTTCATAATATCCATTTAACATATCACTTTTGCATTCATATTGGCCGATCAGTTGGTTAATTACCAACTCAAAATCTCCGAAGAATTCTATGGCAACGACCTTTATTTCAACAAGAAGCTGAAGCCCTCTAAGCAGTGCTTCATACTCCGCTTGATTGTTAGTAACACAGAACTCAATTGGGATGGCATACTTAAAGGCTACGCCTTGTGGAGAGATCAAGAAAATGCCAGCGCCACCACCTTTGCTGCAAGATGAGCCATCAAAAAACAAAGTCCATGGTGCAATACTTATCATATTAGCAGAAGGATCACGGTGTTGGGTAACAAAATCGGCAATAATTTGACCCTTTACCGCTTTTGTCGATTCGTATTTTAATTCAAATTCTGATAGAGCCAAAATCCACTTGCCAATTCTTCCATTTAAAATTGGCATTGATAACATATGTCTTATTACATCAAACTCGGAAACCACTACGCATTCAGCATTTTACAGATAGTGCCGAAGCTTGGTGCACGAGTAATACACGCACAAGCAAAGCCTCTCTATAGCCGAATACCTTGTCTCTGGATCCAACAGCTTTCGGCTAAGGTAAGCTATTACTCTTTCTTTTCCCTCAAACTCTTGCATGAGGGCCGACCCTATTGTTAGGTTGTCGTCCGCCATGTATAACTTAAAAGGCTTGTCAAGCTGTGGAGGTACCAGCACAGGTGGCGTCTTCATGTACTCTTTGATCTCGTCAAAAGCCTTCTGTTGTACGTCACCCCATACAAATTCTTGATCCTTTTTAAGCTTCAACAATGGAGAGAAAGGCAAAACTCTTTCTGACAGATTGGATATGAATCTTCTTACAAAATTAATCTTGCCGAGTAGTGATTGCAATTCTGTGAGATTGGTTGGAGGGATAACTTTGTCTATCGCTTCCATGCTCTTTTTACCGACTTCAATCCCTCCTTTATGGACCAGAAATCCTAAAAACTCACCAGCCGAAACTCCAAAGGCACATTTGTTCGGGCTCATCCTCAAGCCATGCTTCCTAGTGCACTCCAAAGTCTTCCTTAAATCAGCTAAATGCCCTTCATGATTTATAGACTTGATTACCACGTCATCAATATAGATTTCGACAATCTTGCCGATTAACTCGTGAAAAATATAGTTCATGGCTCTCTGATAAGTTGCACCGACATTCTTCAAACCAAAAGTCATCACAATCCATTCAAATAAACCAATGTGACCAGGGCATCTGAAGGCTGTCTTCGAAATATCTTCTATTGCCATAAAGATTTGGTTGTAGCCAGCATTACCATCCATGAAGCTGATGACTTTATAACCAGTCGATGCATCGATGAGCAAATCAGTAATCGGCATCGGGTAACCATCCATTGGAGTAGCCTTATTGAGATTTCTAAAGTCAATGCAGACCCTCATCTTTCTATTTTTCTTGTATACCGGGACTATGCTTGAAACCCACTCTCCATACCTGCATGGCCGAATGAAATTTGCTTCCAATAATCTCTCGACTTCCATTTTCACATCGGCCAGTACCTCTTCTTTGAAAATTTTCCAAGGGGGTTGTTTGTAAGGGCGATACCCGGGCTTAATCGGCAACTTATGCTCAACAATAGAACGATCCAGTCCGGGCATCTCTGTGTAATCCCAAGCAAAACAATCTTTGAACTCTTTTAGAAGGTCTATCATCTTTAACCTATGCCCTGGGTCTAAATTTTTACTAATATACATCGTCCTTGGTTTGACATCATCACCAACATTTATTTCTTCCAGCTTATCGGCCGACATAAAGCCACGTCCCAACTTTCCTTCATTGCCATCGATCGGGTTCCTCATTAAAAATTACTCTGAGAGCCGACTGCTTGGATCGGCTGTTGGCATATTCCCAGTAGGCAGGTTATACAGCAGTGACACTTACCGAATCATCAGCATGAACAATCTCAACATCATCTCCGATGCACTAAATGAGAACCTGATGCATGGTTGAAGGTATGCAGCAGTTGGCATGGATCCAATCTCTTCCCAAAAGCAAGCTATATGCCCCCTTACCATCAATGAAGAAGAAGGTAGTGATCAAAGTCTTCGACCGAATCATCAACTCGACGTGGACAGCTCCCCGGGTGTTAGAAGGATTACTAGCAAAGTCTCTAAGCACCAAGTTAGTTTTCACCAATTCTTCATTGGTCATCCCGAGCTTCCTAAAGGTGGTATAAGGCATAATATTGATGGCAGCCCCTCCATCCACAAGCATCTTGGTTAGAGGCTTGCCATTGATGTATCCCTTCACATAAAGCACCTTCAAATGTCGATGCCTAGCTAGTTTGTCAAAAACCGCCCGTTGAGGTATGACAAGCTGGGCCATTAGATCCTGACATTTGCTTTCATCAACATCTGAGCACGCTTCTTCTTGGAGGTTTTGACCCTCGGGAGCTATGAATTCTGATGGAATGAAGAAAGCCATGTACGTATCAGCCGCACGGCCGTGCTCATGAGGCTTTCTTTTAGGACGCCACGTCGGTTTCTTTTTAGCAACTGCTTGTGCTAGCTCTCTGTTCCTCAAGCGTTGTACCCTCCTCTTCTGGCTCTTCTTCAGCCCTGGTGGGCACCATTGTCCGCTTTGCCATACATACTTACGGTGCTCTTCCTCCTCAGCACCTTTTTCATAATTGATCCACTCCTGATCGGCAAACCTCTTGCCTCGCCGATCTTCAGAGCTGATCATTTTTAAACGCCGATCGTCCTCTGGAACATGTGCTCGAAGTCTTTCATTGACCGAACGGCGGTTGACCCGGGACTGCCTATACCCTGAATACTGATCACTACATTCGGGGCAATTGTCTCTAGTAGGCAGCTTTTGGCCTTCATTCCAACAATGCTTGAAGAACGAGCATCCATAATGAGACTGTTCTTGCTCTCTTATGCGTTCTTGTTTTCTTTGGTACATCTCCTCCTCGTACTTCCGATGTTCCTCCATGAACTCTTGTTCCTCATAAAATCTTTTCCTCTGATATTGGTCCAGTTCCCATCGCCACTTATTTAACACAATATGTGTAGTAACTCTGGGTCTGGAAGCCTCCCCTCTCTCGATTCGACTATTCTGGAACCCAGTCTGTTGCCGAAACTCCTCGTTTGTAATCTGTCAATCAGGGTCAACAGTACCAGCTTCCCTTGCTCTGTCTGAGGTTAACACTTTCATCTTGCCCTTGCCTTTGGAGTCATCCACGACAACCATATTCATAGAGAACGGAGAACGACACTGTGTTTTGCGCAAAAGGATTAGCATCAATTTTCATCTTGCCATCAAACTTCAGATGCCCCTCCTGAATAGCTTTCTGGATTTTCATTCTGAACACTCGGCAATCGTTGATGGCATGGGAGTTAGTATTGTGGAAACCACAAAACCTCTTGTCCTTCACCCCTTCAGGGCGTAGCATGGGGTGCCCTTCTGGCAATTTGATACGTCCCTCTTTTAGCAACAACTCAAACAGTTTACCTGACTTGGAGACATCAAAGTCATAAGTGCCCTTCTGCTGCCTCAACCATCGCTGATTAACCTGAGTCGGTTCTTCCACCCAGATCAGTTCGGCTGCGGCTATTTCATCTTCATCGTCATACTTCGTAGCCTCTTCCAGGAAACTTTGATACATCTCATTGGCTACGTCACCCTTCTGGAAGCGGTTATCTCTCTTGAAACCTTGAGCCTGATTACTCATCATTGCCAGCCGTTGTGATAACTGACCAAGGTTATCAAAATCCATGCCGAACAATTTCTCCCTGATGTTCGGCTGCATGCCTACTACTGCTATCCCCGGTAACTGATCATCGGGCAGATTCAAAAAATAGCAGAGGTTTTTAGTCTCTCTGAACCTGCGGAGGTACTCCTAGGGTGTTTCATTAAACCTCTTCCTCAAGCTCATAAGGTCAACTAGCTTCTTCTCATTAGTGCATGTGAAGAAATATACATGGAATTTCTGCTCTAATTCTGCCCAGCTACCAATTGAGTTCGCCGGGAGAGATGCGAACCATGTGAAAGCTGGCCCTATTAGAGATAAAGGAAAATAACGAATTCTCCAAGCGTCATCCGTGGAAGCTTCTCCAAGCTGCATCAAGTACCAACTAATGTGTTCTATGGTGCTGGTATCATCCTGACCATAAAATTTAGTTAATTCCGTAGGAGCCTTAACCCTTGGAGGGAGAGCCACTCGGTTATACCACTCTGGATAAGGGGACTTGTACGCATAAGACTGGTTTTTTGGCTTAAGCCTAACTGATTCTGCATCATATCTGCCATCCTATTCATGATAAGATCAACATTGGTATTCAGAGCTCCATTTGCTTGTCCCTCAACAGGTAATCCTGCTGAATTCTTGTACCCTGGATTCGGGAAAGCATCAATAGCGCTATAATCGGCAAATTCTTGATACTCGTCCCCGTATATACTCTTCTGCAACCGGTTTGCCACTGGAGATACTTTGAAAGCCGATTGTGGGATGCTCCTCGATGCACCAAACGTGAGTTGGACCATGAGTTTCCTCAAAGAGTTTATCAGCAGACGGACCGAAAGTACTGACCATGATCTGGCGAAAGGTGTTTAAGAAAGTTGTATGATGATTTGTCATGGTTTCACTCATGGTCTTGTAAACCATTGCGGTTACCTTATGAGCATCCTCCTCTTCAGTGTAATCGGTCTAATGCGGAAGGAGGGTTCTCAGGAGCGACTGCTTCTAAAAAACATTGCTGCTTTTATTCCTCGAAAAGGACAGCAAACACTTCTGTTGAAACTCATCACACGCTTGCTGGACAATATTCCTCATGTCTTTTGTCAACTCTTCCATAGTTATGTCCAGAATTTGATTATTGTCGTTTCAACCATCTTGAAATGCGGGGTCCAACCGAGCATGCCAAAAAGTGTGTTGACACAAAATGTGACGCACTGTGCCTCACACACAGCAAGCCGGAAAGCGTGACTTCAATCGGGTGCCCGACCGTTTCGAGGTCCGAGAACGTGCCAGTTAGTTTGATCTGAAACTAACAAGGGTTGAAAATCATTAGGTATAAATTGGAACATGTCGGACGAGACTAGACAGTTCCATATATACAGCCCTGAAGCCACTTACGACGACATTAAGCTATAGAAGCTATCTGCCAATAGGTCTTATAGATCATTCGGCTAAAACAAACAAAGAGTACGTGGAATGCTGATTGCCGAATATGCATGCATGGGAAAAACGTTTGAAGGAATCATAGATCACTTATAAGGTAAAGCGTAACCAAGCTCGGCAAATCAACGAGTTGGGATCCATGATGAAGGAACATGAAAGTAAAACATGATCATACTAATCTAAAGCTTGTAACCGCCGCACGATACTTAACCTTATCAAAGCCTAAACATGGTTAACGTGCATGAACCCGCAACATGTAACAATCTAGATTAAACCAATTCGGCTATTATAAACATAAGATCTTTTTGTAGAGATAACAGGATAACTATGATTGTTAAAACATAAATAGATCTATAAGAAAGAAAAGGGCCGAACCGTATTAATCTAGATTGGGCAAAAGATTGCTGCAAATATATAAAACACATAAAGCATGCAACACGTGATAACTTGATGAATCTACTAGATTTTTCCAAATCTAATAGAGCCGATAAATATCTTGCTTTTGCTAGGCATAACAAGCAAACACCTGCCGCATGACATCTACTTATAAACGAAACAAAAGCAAAGACTTCTTGATTATTAAGCAAGGATCCGCCACACGATCATTGAAAAACAAACAAGACTACTTGCATCAATATCTAAATCCACCGCATGATACTAGACATGATAACAAGGTTGTCGGGACATACGGAGGTCGACGGATCGATGATTCCTCTCGAAGAACTCGACGAAATGACAAGAGGACTCAAAGTTAGCATAGAGCCGGTTGTATTGATTTGGTTGTGAACAAATTTACAATGGCCAAGGGTTTATATTTATACCCTGGTCATGATATGAGTCCTAAAAGGATACGATTACAAGATATTAAAGGAAGAAACACAATATCTTGACTTATTTTCCTTTCGGGGTCTTTATTGCCTTAATTGTTGCAACTTCCATTATCCGATCGGCTTACTTGCCGCCTTCATCGCTTTGACGAAAAACCGCCTCTTTTCGGAATAGCCGACCGCACAATCAATCGCCGAATCTCTAGAAATTAGCCGACCGCATAAATATTTGCCGAACACTCCGAACGCTCGTCTTCGACAGTCTCACTGCATACTGGCCCACCCGTCATTCTAACCGTACCAAAATCCAGTGTTAACAGTGGGCTCTTTCGCTGCAGCTTCAATCTGGTCCAATAGCGCTTCTGGGGCGTCCAGGGGATAACCCTCGCTGACGAGCGTTGGAGTCACCGCATCGTAGAGGCAGGCGGCGATCGCCATCGTGCGGTGGACCCCGATGCGCAGCGCCTCCCGGATCCGCGCTTGGCCTCGCTCCCAGAGTAGGCCGACACGGTTCCTAGCCGCTTCCGGACCACCCTCGACGACTGGCACGCCAAAGAGGTCACATGCGCCGTGCACGGCCTCGCGCAACGCCCGCGACTCCTGTGCACTAGCACGCAGTTCTGGGGCAACAGAAAAAGGGGGTCACCACCTCCGAAATAAAAAGAAAACAAACTCCATAACAGCTGGGAAAAGAAAAGACAGCGTACCCTCGTTCTCACGCTCCAGGCCATTCACTACCGCATGGAGTTGTGAGGCGGCAGTTGTCAACTTGCCGACTCGGGTGGAGAACTCTAGGATGCTCCGGTCGGCGTCAATGCTACGCTCGCACGCCCTGTAGATAGGTCCTCGAAGCGGGCCACGGCGTCATCGCACTCCCGGTGGTTGATGTCGCGCACGGTGTTGTGCTCCTCCTCCATGGAGTCCATCGCTGCGACAGCCTGGCGCCGCGCTTCCGCCTCGGCATTGCGCTCGATCATCAGGCGCTCAATGTCAGCCTGACGTACCGCGCGCTCGTCCTCCAGCATCTTGCGGATATCCTCAGCACCAGTACAAGCTCCATCCCGCTGTCACTCGACCCGTTCGACGTCGACGGCGCTCTGGCGCACCAAGGCCTGCACATCCGCCTCCCTCGTCTCCAAGGCGGCCAGCTGCTCCGGTAGTTCCACCACGCGGCGGCGAGTCGCCACAAGCTCTTCGGCGGCATCAGCCTCCCCGGCGAACGACCACGATCCGGGATCCCACCGCCCGAGTTCACAATAGAGGAACTCAGACTTCCCGGCGCTCATCGCAATCAGGACCTGCGCGGATGGGGATGTTAGGCATTCAACAGGAAATCACAAGTGACACTTACGGTCGGGCAGCCACTCACATTGCCATGACGGGTGAAGTCCTCGCGGAACGCCACGACCGCCCGTTGGAACAACTCCACCGCTCGCGCCACAAGGTGATCATGCTCCTGATGGGAAGCGGCCATACGCTTCCAATGCTGGAGTTTGCGCTGGACATCCATCACGAACACCACCTCCTCTTGGTTCTCCCGGTTGACCCAAGCGATCGGGTCGCTGTCCCCGAAGGCACGTCGGTCGGGGCCCAGCCGACGCAACGCGCTAGGTGCCACGCTCCCCCTAGTGCCAGCCGCCTCGCCCGGCGAGTCCGCGTGGGACCGGGAAAGTACAGCCTTCGACGTGCGGGCGGCCACCACCTCCTCCTCGGTGAAGGATCGGGGAGCCACCGAGTCCCGGGCCGGCTTGTTGGTGGGAAGGGGACTTCCCAGGGTCCCCTCCTCACTCGCATCAGCCACCGCCACCCCGGCCTCTGACGGTACGGGCACGGCGTCCGCTACCCCGTCTACGTGGTCAGCGCCACCGTCACGAGCCTCGCGCGCCGCGGCCACCACCATGGCGCCCTCCGTCACCGTGGCCGGCCGAGCTCCCCCAACGTCCGCGGCCACGGCATCACCCAGGCCGTCCTCCTCACCGGAGCCGTCAACGACTACCACCTCCAGGGGAGAGGGAAACGCGGCAGCCGCGGAGCCGGCACCTGCGGGGTTTAGCGGCGCCGCGCCAACGATGTCGACGTCGCCCGGAGTCGGATCGCTCCCGGCCTCACCGGCGCTCGTCGAATCAAAGACCGGGGCGGCGCCGCTCTATTCCACACTAGTGGACGGCACCCCCTGGTGTAGTTTCTTCCAGCACGCGTGAGCGGAGCTTCCGGAGATCCTGCGACATCCATCACGCATTCACACCACAAGAAATCACGCTTCGCCGGTAAAATGGAGGGAGACGTTGTTGGCACAAATTATGATTAACTTTTACATATCTAAAATATTGCCACCAACCCAAGGATCAAGGATAAACAAACACATCATGAGCATATTTTATCAAATAACCAGTTCCACATGTCCATGAGTGTTTGAGTGTAGGATTGAACAAATGAAGAAAATGAGAGCCAGTGGGACCCACATAGGGGGTCGGCCGACCACCCTGTGGGCCCACCTAGCTCCCCTCTCGGCCATGATCCAAGAGAGGCACTCAAGAGTGATTTCCAACCACTGGATCACTCTTTGTTTCCTCTCAACAGCTCACAAGCAAAGCACAATGATTCATGGGCCCACACCAAGGAGATAAACGTGAAAACCACCACAGAACCAACAACCAACACCTATGACGAGTGGGGCCAGTACCAGGGAGCAAGAGGTGGCCTAGGCACCTCCAAGGGGGGTTGGCCAAACCACGATTTGGCCCATCAGGCCCCCACTTGGTCCCTGACCATTGGGGCAACCTCCAGGAGGATAGAGGAGGGCCCACTGGCCATAGGGGGGTTGGCCGTATTACCCCTAGGTCGGTTGGGTCCCCCAAACCGCCATACTCCTCCTCCCACGTGTTGGATCACCACCATCCATGCCTTGGTCGGTTTCTAAGTCGGTTGGGTCCAAGGGTGGAGGATGGAAGGCCCTAGATCGATCACGTGGCGCCGGAGTAGCCCCTACTCCACCTCCTACTATAAATAGAGGGTCACACGCCCTCTCTAAACATGAAGAAGAAGCCTACAAGCTCTATTCCTTAGATTGTTCTAGGAGTTAGTCTAGTGTGAGAGTTAGAGTTGAGTCGAGCCGTGCTCGGGATTTCCGGAGTTGTCTTCTGGAGAGTCTGCTATAGCTCTTGTATCTTTCCTTCTTTGTAAGACTTTACCTTTATCAATATATATCTTTCTCTTTACTTTACTTAGTATTTACTTTGAGCATTTCTATACTAGATATAGTCTTGCTATATGCTTTTGCTCTTTAATAGCCTTCACACCCATAGTTTGTGATCCTTGTTACCTTTCCCGTATTCGATCATTGCCTGTCATAGGGTGCTTTGATTATAGATCATAGTCAAAGTAGTAAGTTGTGTGTAAGCATGGTGCTTATACATCATCTTATCCCTGGTTATCGCTTGCTGCACGGATTGTTTGTGGTAGCTAGCAAGAGGTGACAGCCTTGTCTAGTCTTTGTATTCCACCATGTGTTTTTAGGCAAGTTCTTAAAAGGTATGGCCCCCTTAAGAAGAGGGCGCGGTCCGGTAGGATTTTTGTCCTCCTACTGATCTATCCCCTCACCTAGCATACTTGTATTGAGGAGACAAACTATAGTGTTTAGACTAGTTAATTAGCTAAGTATATTGAAGTAAAGAGAAGTACATAGGAGTCCCTGTTCTCTTCTCGTTGTCGTCCCACCTAGCTAGTCTCTGAGGTCCGTTCTAAGTATCCTTTACCGTAGATTCTTCATTCATCCACCCCTTCCTATCACTTTTATCGTTTACCCCCCATACTAGTTGGTACTAAGGTTGAGGTGCTCTCTAGGATCTCTCTCTAATTATCATTTCTAGCCAGCTTTCCCTTGGGATAAAATAAATTAGGATACCTTGGAATACTCCTTGGTGAAGTGCTACAGCGGTATAATCTGTGCGCTTGCGGATTTATCCAATAGCCATAAGAAATACCAACAAGCATTTCTAGTGCCATTGCCGGGGAAAGCTTAGCCAGGAAATTTTAATTAGATTGAATCCAGAGATTCTCGTTAACTTAGTTATCAATTAGTTATAGGGGCTTACCCCTGTCTGTGTCTTCCTTTCTTATGAAGCTAGACAGTGTATGAGCGGTTTCCAACTGCCCGAAAACTATCTCGAAGATCCCGAGCAGTTGTTGAGGAGGACTAGATGTCGTCAAGTTTCCCCTCAGAGGTTCATCTCGAACCAGGATCCGTTCAAGGAAGGAGGCCCTACACCACCACTCAAGGAAGCTATGGCCCAGAAGGCGATCTCTGACTTCTCGGCTTTGTCAGCTACCCACGTAGCTCAGGGTCCTGAGGTCAACTTCAGAGATGCCACCTTCGAGCTAAAGCCTACCTTGATCCACATGGTGCAGGCCAATCCGTTTTGCGGAAAGCCCCATGAGGATGCCAATGCTCATCTCCAGCACTTCATGGAGCTATGTGGCACGTTCACCATCAAGGGAGTGGCGTCTGATGCCATTCGCCTTTGTCTGTTCCCATTCTCGCTATTGGGAAAGGTGAAGCAATGGTTCTACGCCCACAAAGAATAAGCCACTACATGGGAGAGGTGTGCTAACGCATTCCTCAAGAAGTTCTTCCCGACGGGCAGAACCAATGCGCTTCGCGGAAAGATCTCAAGCTTCTAGCAACAATCTGATGAGACGATTCCCGAAGCATCGAAGCGTCTCTAGGAGTACGTTCGTGCCTATCCTCATCATGGGATAGACGACTAGATCCTGATCCAAAGTTTCTACCACGGGATGACTAGCATGGCCCGTAGTCACCTTGATGCTGTCGCTGGAGGGGGCATTTCTCCAACACACAGTGAGAAATGCCAAGGACCTCATCGAGAAAATGGTGATAAACAAAGGATGGGGTGAGGAACGTCTCTAGCCAAAGAAGAGAGGTATGCACACCGTCAGTGAGGTGGACATGCTCTCCGCCAAGATGGACCTCTTGATGAAGAAGATAGAAGAAGGTTCCAAGAAGGAACGAGAGGCCATCTACCCAGTCGCCGCCGCACAAGCTATTGAAGCCGATCCATGGTGCGAGGTGTGCGGAGGCAATGATCATTCGGGCAACAATTGCCCCGAGTCATCAAAGGAGGACGTGAGCTTCATCAACAACAACAACAACAACAGCAACAACAACAACAACGACGACGACGACAACAACGAGTATCGACCCCAACAACAAGGAAGCTGAAATTCACGCCACTTCTACCAAGGTAATGGAGGTAATGGTAATTAAAATTCTTACAACAAACAACCTTCATTAAAAGATCTTGCTCTTGGTCAATCAAAGATTAATGATGGAATAAATAAAAAGATGATTGCCACTGATAAACTTCTTGAAAGCTTTGCTGAGAAAATGGATAGCTTTACAACTGCTATGAAAAATCAATTGAGCTTTAATAAAATTCTAGAAACCTAATTAGCTCAATTAGAAGCAAATATATCATCTATGGAACAAGGTAAGATTCTTGGGAAACCCGAAGATTCAATTGAGCATGTGAATATGGTCAACACGAAGTTCCGTAAGCCTCCACTTCGCTCCTATTGGGGCTACCTTCTCGATCCTCCCTTCATCATGAAGAAGGAAGATCAGAGCCACCCGACGATCAAGTGCTCGATCGGACAACAAACGTTCCACACCGCCTTCTGCGATCTCGGATCAGGCATCAACATCATGTCCAAGGTAACATATGATAACTTGTTAGGAGGACCATTGGTCCCCACATGTGTTCGCTTGCAGATGGCAGATCAGACCACACGGTTTCCCAAGGGACTCGCAAGGGATATCTTGGTGAACATCCAAGACAAGTACATCCCCACCGACTTTATCATCCTAGACATGGGAGCCAATGTGGAAGTACCCGTCATCTTGGGAAGACCCTTCCTCAACACCACCAACGCAGTCATCTACGTAGGATCAGACCAGATTCACTTCCAGTTCCCTAGTCATAAGGTAAAGTGTGCTTTCAATGGTTATAAACTTAACAAACATGCCAAAGCACAACCACCAAAAAGAAGAGTTCAAGCCCCGCGCCAAAAGAAACAATACCCGGAGGCTAAGATCACTGAACTCAAGACAGACGAACCCGCCAATCCAAGGCAGGTTTGGAAAGCAAAAGAGGTGCACAACCCATGGTCTCCATTTCCGGAGCCATCAAGTGCACCCGAGGAATGAACAAGAAGGAGAGTCCTACTCTGAGGACTTAAAATCAAGGAGCCTTCGCCGAAAGGTAAATCGATAGTTATCTTTTATTTTCTTTCTTAAATTTAGTTCAAACCTTTACCTTCTTTCATATTTAAAATTTAGAAAACTAAAGTTAGACTAAATAAAACTTGAGAATTAGATTAGCATTAAAATTTGACAAAAAGTAGAGCCAATAGGGTGGTCGGCCGACCACCCTATGTATCCTATTTTGGCTTGGTAAATCAAGAATCATGTAGGGACCTTTATAAAAGAAAAAAATGGAAGCCTAGGGGGTCGGCCGACCACCCTAGGTGCCCCATGTCCATCCACCCTTGCCTCTCCACCATCCTTTGTCCAAACATCTCATGATTTGGGAGGTGGGACTTTCAAAAATTAGATTCTTGCTTTGGGAGACATCTCTTTTTGTTTTTTCATACTTTAAAGTACATCAATCACTTTTTGTTAAAGCATGACACACCCTTGTCTCCCACTACTCCATGTCCAAAGTGGGGAACCAACTTTCACTTTCACTTTGTCATGCTTTGAAAAAGAAAACACATCAATCACCTCCCATCAAAGCATGACATACCTTTGTCCCCCACTACTCTTTGTTTAAAGAGGAGAATCTTGACCACTTTAGCTCAGCTTTTGATCACATCTTTCACCTTTCACCAAGCACTAGACAAATCATGAGTGGAATTCCCACTTTAGGGGGGTCGCCCGACCATGCCTTGGTCACATCCCCTCTCTCCTTTGCTTTGTGTAAGGCATCCCCAATACATGTGATCATGGCACCCAAGGGGCATGCCCAAGGGTGGTCGGCCGACCACTCCATGGCACCCCCTTGGTGCCATTTCCTTCCCCTATAAAACCCCAAGCAAGGAGAGCTTTATCCCTCACACCTCCACAAGAATTCAGTTCTAGTTCAAGCATTTCCTTGCCTTGCTCTCTCCTCTCTACATTCAAGAGAAGTTCTTAGCTCTCAAGAGAAGTAGTATTCATCAAACTTCTCCTAGCTCAAACTTCTCTCCACAAGGCTAGAAATCCACTCCACACACAACTCTTCCTAGTCTTGCCCTTGGGTCCATCTTCCTCTCTAGAAGATGAAGAATCTGATAAGCTCCATGTTCAAGAAAGCAAAGCACATCGTAAGAGGGAGCTCATCTCGTTGCTCCCACCAATCCGAGGGCATTTCCCAAGGAAGAAGAAGGGGAGGTTCTGCCCGATACACTTGGGAGAACCTTCAAACTGAAGAACACCCTCAGGAGGAAGAAGAAATGTTGGAGGAGGTACCTCATGTGGAGGCATTCATGGTGCCCCCAATGAGGACCTACGATCAACGAAGTGGTCTCTGGTTCGACCAACTAGAGTACCAATGACATCTCTCTCTTTGGGACTGATCTTTCGAGCACACAAGGATATTGGATCCAAGCCTTCTCTCCAACGCAGGTATGACCACCGAGTTCGAAACTATCTTCTCTACTCTTGGTTCGTCTGGTTTCTGGAAAATAGAAGAGTTTGGAATTGAACTGCTCACCATAGAATTTCTATGCTCTCTCATAACCTCTAATATTGGAATCACCTTTCGCATGTTTAATCAAAGCTATAGTCTAACTTGGAATCATTTGAATGTTGCTCTTGGTTTTGATAATTCATGTTTGATTAATTTATACCCTGCCATGCGTAGTTTCAACAAAAAGAAATTTTGGTTCTCCATTTCTGCTCTAAAAGATTTCTCAAATCCTAAACCTGAGGAAATTCACAATCCAACTATTCGTTTCATGCTTCTTTGGATGAAAATGACTTTATTTTCTGGAAGTAATGCTAGCGTAATAAGTGACATAGAATTAAAACTGCTTTATGCCATGGTCAACAAAATGCATATCTCTCCTGTGAAGTACTTAATGGAATTTTGGCAAAGTTCAATTGAGAATAATGAATCCATTCAATTCACAGCTTTAATTACTCGTCTTGCCGAATCCATGAACCTGCTAAATGGCACAAACCCCTTTGTTTACATCTCGGCTCCTTTAGCGATGATCTCAGAACAATATCTTGCTTATGTTCAAATGCTAAAAAGAGATGCCAACGGTGATCTTAAAATGATTTACAATAGTCATACAATTGAGGTGCCTCTTCCAAATAGGCAACTTCAGTTGTATAGGACCCATAAGCTAACCCTTGATTTAGATCAAGAAAGGGAACAAAGAGGTTTTGCAGGCTCAGATAGCAGAGCTCAGGAGGGGCTACACTTTGTTCATCTTGAGCAAGGTGGTCCTTCCCGAGGAGCTATTGGCGAGGAGGAAGACGATGCATCTTCTGATCCCATGCACACTTCAAGTGGCATACCTCCTCGACCATCACATCCGCAATGAGCACGAGCATCCTTCTCGTCCACACGAGACAGGGAGCATCATGAACTACGACAAGATTTCAATCATCTCACCAACACATTTGGTGAGCTACGTGTTGAGCATGATGAGACAACACGCATCGCCCAGCAAACTGCCGAAGAAATCCAAGCAATGCAAGAAGAACAACAATGGTATTGGGCCACGTGGCGGCAACTAAATCCATACCCACCGTAGCAATGAGCAAAGAATAAGCTTGGGGGAGGTTCCCTCCCCATCTAAGGTAAGTTTTTAATTTCAGCATTTATATTCATGCATTTTTCTTGCTTATCTTAGCTTTGCATTTAAAATCTGCATATGACAAAATAAAATAAAAATACTTCCTCCAATCCAATCTCACATGTTCCATGAAAATGAATATCTCCTATGGAAATGATGAATAGTTGCTCTGCTAAGTGTTTCTCTAAAACTTAGTCTACAACTTGGTACTTCTTTAAGTATGGATTACTTGGCTTAAAAGAATCCATCATGAACCTCAAACTTTTGTGGATTGCAAATGTCGTAACTAAGTTTAAGTTGTTGTGAGACATGATATGACAAGATAAGAGCTGCTATAATATTGTTCTAAGCATGAATGACTATAGGAGTTTTATTTATTAAAATGATAAAACACTTTGTTGTTCCTCAATGGTGAAAATTCCTACCAAAGCTATACATGCTCCTTCATGATATAAGCTTTCTACATAAGCTACATGCTTTGTGTTGAGTTTGGTCAAGTTTTGTGACCCTTGTTGAGAGATTTATCATGCTCCCAAGATCAAGATCACATGCATGCCACATATACATGCTGCTTCTACACTGGAAGTACGCAGAAACATGCCTTACATTTTCACATAGTTCATACTCCATGCTCTAAGTAGAAAAACTCTCTCTCTAGTATATTGCTAGTAAATGAGACATAGACTATGCAAAATTATGAAAAATTCAAGGGCATTCTGTAGTCCCATTCTTTATGAGCATTCTAAAGCTCTCTTAAAAAAATGAATGAAAAACGAAATGATGAGCATTTTCAAAGCTCATAGAAAAATTAAAAAGATAGCTTTGTCTCAAAATAATTTTAGGAAAGAGAAATCATCCAAATATAGGAGTATTGATCATTTGCCATGTTTCCACACACTTGCACATCTTGATCTAAGAGTATGACACTTCTCTCCTCGGGTCCGGAACTTGACTTTACAATATATGGAAGGTAAGTTTGCTACATCCTTTGATCCCTACCTATAGATCCACATAAGCTTTAGAGATAGGATGAAAGAAGGCAAACTTCGAAATATGCCTTGGTGAGGAATCATACACCTTATGAGCGACTCGAGAGTACCATTTGAGGAATACTAAGTTTTTCTTTTACAAAAAACTTGCAAAACCTCCGATACGAAACTTGTGAAAGAATGAGAAAAATAGTGCTCAAGTCAAGTTGTTCTATCTCTCAATCTCTCAAGACAAAGGATAAAGCTATAAGCCCCATGAAGGACTAAGGTAATATGGGTGAGTCTTTATTGCTAATTTTTCCATTCAAAAGAGAAATATGATTGTTGTAGACTTAGTACTCTTGAAATATGAAGCATAGTAGCAACTCCTGATCCATCGAGCTAAGTTTGATTGTTTGCTCGGGACAAGCAAAGGTTAAGCTTGGGGGATCTTGTTGGCACAAATTATGATTAACTTTTACATATCTAAAATGTTGCCACCAACCCAAGAATCAAGGATAAACAAACTCATCATGATCATATTTTATCAAATAACCAGTTCCACATGTCCATGAGTGTTTGAGTGCAGGAATGAACAAATGAAGCAAATGAGAACCAGTGAGACCCACATAGGGGGTCGCCCGACCACCCTATGGGCCCACCTAGCTCCCCTCTTGGCCATGATCCAAGAGAGGCACTCAAGAGTGATTTCCAACCACTGGATCACTCTATGTTTCCTCTCAACGGCTCACAAGCAAAGCACAAGGATTCATGGGCCCACACCAAGGAGATAAACGTGACAACCACAACAGAACCAACAACCAACACCTATGACGAGTGGGGCCAGTACCAGGGAGCAAGAGGTGGGCCAGGCACCTCCAAGGGGGGTTGGCCAAACCACGATTTGGCCCATCAGGCCCCCACTTGGTCCCTGACCATTGGGGCAACCTCCAGGAGGATAGAGGAGGGCCCACTGGCCATAGGGGGGTTGGCCGTATTACCCCTAGGTCGGTTGGGTCCCCCAAACCTCCATACTCCTCCTCCCACGTGTTGGATCACCACCATCCATGCCTTGGTCGGTTTCTAAGTCGGTTGGGTCCAAGGGTGGAGGATGGAAGGCCCTAGATCGATCACGTGGCGCCGGAGTAGCCCCTACTCCACCTCCTACTATAAATAGAGGGTCACACGCCCTCTCTAAACATGAAGAAGAAGCCTACAAGCTCTATTCCTTAGATTGTTCTAGGAGTTAGTCTAGTGTGAGAGTTAGAGTTGAGTCGAGCCGTGCTCGGGATTTCCGGAGTTGTCTTCTGGAGAGTCTGCTATAGCTCTTGTATCTTTCCTTCTTTGTAAGACTTTACCTTTATCAATATATATCTTTCTCTTTACTTTACTTAGTATTTACTTTGAGCATTTCTATACTAGATATAGTCTTGCTATATGCTTTTGCTCTTTAATAGCCTTCACACCCATAGTTTGTGATCCTTGTTACCTTTCCCGTATTCGATCATTGCCTGTCATAGGGTGCTTTGATTATAGATCATAGTCAAAGTAGTAAGTTGTGTGTAAGCGTGGTGCTTATACATCATCTTATCCTTGGTTATCGCTTGCTGCATGGATTGTTTGTGGTAGCTAGCAAGAGGTGACAGCCTTGTCTAGTCTTTGTATTCCACTATGTGTTTTTAGGCAAGTTCTTAAAAGGTAAGGCCCCCGTAAGAAGAGGGCGCGGTTCGGTAGGAGTTTTGTCCTCATGATCTATCCCCTCGCCTGGCATACATGTATTGAGGAGACAAACTATAGTGTTTAGACTAGTTTATTAGCTAAGTATATTGAAGTAAAGAGAAGTACATAGGAGTCCCTGTTCTCTTCTCGTTGTCCTCCCACCTAGCTAGTCTCTGAGGTCCGTTCTAAGTATCTTTTATTGTAGCTTCTTCATTCATCACCCCCTTCCTATCATAGATATCATTTACCCCTCTATACTAATTGGTACTAAATTGAGGCACTCTCTAGGATCTCTCTCTAATTATCATTTCTAGCCAGCCTTCCCTTGGGATAAAATAAATTACAATACCTTGGAATACTCCTTGGTGAAGTGCTACAACGGTATAATCTATATGTTTGCAGATTTATCCAATAGTCATAAGAAATACCAACAGACGCCACACAAGGCAGGCTTACCGCGGTGAGAAGAGGCGGTTGCGCTTCCGTGTTGACCCCACCGCATCGCGGCCCGCGATCGCGGAACCACCGCTCTGTTCACCGTCCCCGCTCTCCCCAGGCGGGGCCGGAAGAGGAGTGGCCACGGAACCATCGGCAACACCGCCCCCGGAGCCACTAGGGGCCAGGTGTGCGCCGAGCGTCCTCACCGCTACCACCACCACAGGTGGCGCAATCCCGGCAGGCCGACGCAGTGGCCCCGCCGTTCGAAGTGCGGGGACCACCTAGGATAGAGGACGCCTGTCCTCATTGTCATCATCATCGTCGTCCTCCCAGTCCACGTCCTCCGGTTGTGGCGGGACCCAGCCCACGTTCACCGTGCCTTGCCCCAGAGCGGGAAGAGGCGCGGCCACGTGGCGTGCCATCGAAAGAGGCCCCTGTAGAAGAAGGATGGGTGGCGTGCCAATTGGTACCAATAAATAAAGGAAGCGTGGAGAAAAGACAACATAGCGTGGTCTCGACTTATGATTGGCAGTCAAATCAATTGGTTTCATATCAAAATTCCTTCAGAGTCAACGGGAATTGTCAGAACAATTTGTCATCCAGAATTTGTCCAGACGCTGCGTCGTCGTCCTTTGGGCCGTTGGGCTTTGTAACGAATTGGCCCACCTTAGGGACATGAGTGTCTACCCTATGACGCCTCTTAGACCATATAACCAGCTGTCGCTGCCTACGTTAGGGTTTGGGTTTTGCTTTAGATTAATCTATCGTTGAACAGTCGCCGTTTTCGGTTTGTGAGACCCCAACTCATGATCTTAATCATATATCCGCAATTGTCACTTCACTTGAGTTGCATTTTTTTCTTGTTCTTGCTTGTGTTCTTCGATTCGTAGTAGGGATTAGCTTTCTTGGCGAGGTCAACCGGATTGTGACATGGTTGATAACCAGAGGAGATGTGATGTTATGATTGCAGGGTTCAGTCTTTGTAATCTAAAGCCGGATCGGTGTGTCTCTCTACGACCAAATAAATAGTTATCTTGAACTGACGGAAGATCAGGAACCCTAGTTGACATCACGGTAGTCATCAATTTAGAGCCCGAGGTTCGTTTCCCCGGAGTATCGAATGATGTTGGTTGGTTGCCGGAATGATTGCGGGAACGGTGCACGGCCCTTTGCCTAAGGGCTTATTTGGTAGATGTATACAGTGTTTGGCCCTTCGCCCCTTTTGGGAGGTGAGGAGCGGAAGAGGACTGCCCCACTCATACGGGGTCAGAATTTTGCTTGCACGCCAGCCCTGCAAGGGGCGTACTGTTGTACCTGGGCCGACGCAATCTGATGTGACGAATCAGGACTGCGCGAAGCTGTCTTTCGGTCTGAGCGTCTGTCTGACCGGTCAATGTCGGGCCTGTATCGGCCTGGTCAGACAGCACCTCTCTTGACCCGAAAGTATGCGCACCATGCTCTCCCATTTCAGGGTGCTGTGAATGCGGGGCCCCTGTGTGGTCAAATTTTTGAATGACTCACCCTGGACCTACCGTCTGCCTGGCCATTTATGGCTCTGCGGCGCCCCCACTGGAACGGACACTGTCACTCAGTGCAGTTTAACTAGGGGAGGTGGAGCACTGTGGTTTCACGGGTTGGCTATTGCGTGAGTGCCCTGGCGAGCTATAAATAGGGGCTGCCAGCCGCGGGATGAAATATACAATCCCCCAACATGGTTTGCCCTTCCTTCTCCCTCCGAGGTCTCGTCGGAGATACCCTCGAGCCACCCTAGTGAGCGGCCCTTTGAGGGTACACCGAACTCAGGGGAAGTTCTACGTTAGGGGTGCCGACATCCCGCTTCGCCTAGTGGCAGAACTCAACGGAAGCTCTGCGAGGTGCGCATAGCTCCGCTGATTTTGGCCACCGGTCGGGCAAAGGGTTGTCCACTGGGAAAGTCATAGCGGTTCGCCCGCACGACCCCAGGAGTTGGCCTGTCCTTGGTTGTTGGTTGAATGCGATGTCGCCGTCGGTAAGATGTGTGGGCTCAAAGCTGCCAATCGTATGGCGGGCTCAGAGCTGCTTGTCGGCGGTGGCATTGATCACGGAGCGTCTGGGGCGACTTAGCTGTAAAGTGCCCAACCAACTCCGCGGGAGGGAGCAACACCATCACGGCCTGGTAGGAGTTGCCAGCGGGTCATGACGGCGTTTTTTGTCGCGATCTTGAATACTATGAAGGACCAAGAACGGCGACCAGAGAGGGGGCAGTGAATGGGAGCCAAATAAAATTCAACTCAAAGACTTGGCCCTTGTCCGAAACTCACACCCTAAACTTGACCTCGGAAGAAGCGACTCGCACACGACCTAACAAGTAGGTGGACACCTTAGGAAGATCCCTAAAGGTGCAGCGGAGCGGTCGGAGAAGATGGAGAACGATCAAAGCCACAGAGAGCGGTACTCTCAACCCCTAGATTGAAGAGGCAAGAGCACACCCAAAAAATACTTATGAGAACTAGTTTCAAAAGTACCTAATCAGGTTCCTTACGTGAATACGAATCCAACGCAACAAACAGAACTTGATTCGGAGTCCGGACGAGAGAGAGAAACGGCCAAAACACCGACGAAGAAAATCCTGAAAACCTTGCTAGAAGGGCGACGGACACTGGCGACGGACGCTGCAGAGGGCGACGGACTGAGTCCGACGGGCGACGGACGCTGCTCTGTCAGGAGCGTCCGACGCTCAAAAAACAGCCAAAAAACAGCCCCAGCGACGGACGATTGCGACGGACGCTATCGTCAGCAGTACGTAGCGTCCGACGCCTCCGACGGACCGTCCGACGCCAAATTCTGGAGCGTCCTACGCCCCCAAAATCTGCACAGTGATCCCGAAAATCGTTTTCTCTCCTCCAAATCTTCCCAAAACTCAACCAAACGAACTCCAACTGCAACCAAACTTTGTAGGCATGATCCTTGTACAGTTGGGGAGCTAATCCTAAGAAATCATCGCTCAATTTGGTGAGAATTAAAGGGAAACGAGGATTTGGGGGAAAAGGGGCAAGAATGAAGAAGACCGCAAAGAAATCGCCCGATCTACGGACTCGTGAGGTTTGAGGGGAATTCCTTCAGTGCAAAGATGCTCCTCACGAATACGAACAACTTGATTTGAACGGATTTGCGAGAGCTACTCCCTACAAAGAGAAATCATCTCGGGAAAAAGAGGGAGCAAAAGCAAAACGTGAAGAACACAAGCAAAATGGGGACACGATCAAGAAGTCGAAGCCACCATGGCTTACGGAGGTTACGGCCTCTGATTCCTCGCAACAAACTCAAGTTCTTACAGAGGTTAGTGAAATCGACCTAGGGATCTCATGAACTAGAGAGAGGGTAGAGAGAGAGAGAGTTGGGGCAAAATGATTAGGGTTCAAGAGATAGAATGAGGGATACCCCTTCACCCCCTATTTATCGGGCTTTAGCTATTTCCCCTGGGCAAAAGCATACACAAGATACCAAGAAAGGGTGAAAGGAGGCAAAGAAGCACAATTTCTCCCCCTTGATCACATATCTCTCCCCCATGCTTTCTTCCCACAATGCACAACTCTCCCCCTTAAGTATAGATGGAGTGAAATGCACATCTCTCCCCCTTGATGACACATGTAGCTCATCAAAACTCAACACTCAAGAAACGGCCACAAATGCTATGATATGCAAAAAGAGTGCAACAAGCTTCATACATAGAGCTAAAACAATGAAAGGATGCTCTAAGTGATGTGATCCTGTGAGAATAGGAAAAGCTCTAAGTGCTCAACTAAGACTCAGGTTGAGCTAAAGATCACTTTAGAAGCTATTTTAGAGAGCATTACATGTGTGAGCAAGGAATGGGTATCACCTCCTAGAGACAACTAGACATGGCAAACAAGATAGGACCTATCTCAAAGCAATCTCATGTATAGCAAGTAAAACTATCCCTAGCAAAGTTCATACAACAAGCCAATGACCCAACTGAATGAATTTTTCAAATTTCAGAGTTTTGCAGCCAAATTTCAGTTTTAGGCACATTTAAGTTGTATGCGAGTGGTTGTAAGCAAAGTGATGGCACTGCTTACCAACCGGGCGAAGTCAAAGGACTTGATACACCGGTTTTGGTCATACATGACACCGCTCAAGTATCAACCCATATGGGAAGCAGTCTCGAACACACGGTGAAGTGCTCATAATGCAAACCCAACTCGATCTTTCCAAATCACAAAACAGAGAGCAATTTCATTTTAGATCAATTGTAAACATGGTGCTCAATGGAAGTGAATGAAACAATGAAGAGCCATAGTTACAAGCTATATACAAAACAACCAAGAAGGATCTTCAAAAGCCTACACATGCTAGTGTCATTTGAGAGGTGACATAGGGAATTAAATTCAGTTTTAAAGCTTTCTAACTTAGCTCTATTGCATATCTATAGATCAAAAAGAGTCTAAGTTAGGCAACACCATAGACACATAAAATACCTCAAACAGAGCATAGATTCATTATATCGGCTATAGGTATGAAGCTTAAAATGAACTATGTAACAAATGCAAATGAGATGCAAAATGCAATGACACCAATTAACAACTAAAAAGACCCCAAATAATAGAAAGAGAAAGAAAAGGCAAATAAGAACCAAAAGAACTATGATACACAAAGCTTTCCTCCTCTAAAAAGGAGAGCAAACACCCAACTCACCCCGAAGACGAGAAAACGCAGCTTGATCGAGAGGTTTTGTGAGAATATCCGCAAGCTGGTGTTTTGGGTATCGACATGCCGGAGGTCAATGTCGCCCTTCTCATAGTGATCTCTCAAGAATTGAAAATGAACATCAATGTGCTTGGTCTTAGAGTGAAGCACGGGATTTTTGGCTACACTAATGGCACTCGTGCTATCGCAAAGCAGAGGCACTTTAGTAAGCTCAAGACCAAAATCCTTCAAAGTTGCAATCATCCAAAGCAACTGAGAGCAACAGCTAGCCGTGGCAACGTACTCAGCTTCGCACGTCGACTGTGCCACGCTAGACTATTTGCGAGAAGACCAAGACACAAGAGAAGACCCGAGAAACTGGCAAGTCCCAGAAGTGGACTTCCGATCAAGACGGCAACCGACAAAGTCGGCATCAGAATAACCACAAAGCACAAGAGAGGAGGAGGCGGAAAACCAAAGACCAAATTTGGGAGTGAAGCACAAGTACCTCATGATGCATTTCATCGCCTGCTTGTGCGAAGTTCGTGGGGACGCCTGAAAGCATGCACACAAGCAGACGGCGAACTGAATGTCCGGCCGAGTCGCTGTCAAATACAGAAGCGACCCGATCATGCTTCGGTACTCCGTCTGATCCACCGCCTCTCCTTCCTCGTCCGCATCCAAGGCAGTCGTGTTTGACATGGGCGTCGAGAGGGGCTTTTCCTCGCCCATGTCAAACTTCTTCAGGATGTCCTTCGTGTACTTGCCTTGGTGCACAAATGTCCCTTCCCGGGTTTGCTTGATTTGCAACCCGAGAAAGAAGGTCAACTCTCCCATCATGCTCATCTCAAATTCCCTGCTCATAAGATCTGCAAACTTGGCAACAAGAGCATGAGAAGAACCACCAAAGATGATATCATCCACGTAAATCTGGACTAGGAGAGTGTCTTTGCCTTGCTTGAGGAGAAAAAGCGTCTTATCTACCGATCCCATTTTAAAACCCTTAGCAAGCAAAAACGTTTTCAACCTATCATACCATGCTCTAGGGGCTTGTTTCAAACCATACAAAGCTTTGTGAAGTTTAAAAACCTGGTTTGGAAACTTGGGATTTTCGAAACCGGGAGGTTGTCTAACATACACTTCCTCCTCTATGTAGCCATTTAGGAAAGCACTTTTAACATCCATTTGAAAAAGTTTAAAACCCTTAGAAGCCGCAAAAGCTAGGAGGATTCTAATGGCTTCTAAACGAGCTACAGGAGCAAAGGTTTTCTCATAATCTATTCCCTCTTTTTGACAAAAACCTTGCGCTACCAACCTAGCCTTGTTACGCACTACCACCCCATCCTCACTTTGTTTCTTCTTGAAAACCCACTTGGTTCCTATAGGGTGGCAACTTGGTGGTGGTGGCACTAAGACCCAAATGCGGATTCGCTCAAAGTTCTCTAACTCCTCATGCATGGCATTAACCCAATCCAGATCCATCAAAGCGTGCCCAACACTCGGGGCTCAAAAGACGCGACAAAAGCTGAATGAGCAAAGTGAGAGATATAGGACCTGGACCGTGTGACTCGACGGTCAATATCAAAAATGATGTTTTCCGGCGGGTGCTGTCGTTGGATGTGGTGGGGAGCCTGCCTAGACGAAGTGGCCTCCCCCTCGACAGCAGATGGAGCTCCCTCAGGTGCAACGGGCATCGACTGAGGAAATTGCTCGAACAACCCCCATGTAGAGGAAGTAGTCGGATCGGGACCGTGAGCCGAAGCGGATGTCGCAGGGTCGACGGGGGCAGCCAGTGGAGTTGGCTCGGGATCACCCCAATCGGCATCATCCTGCTCCTCCTCCACAAAAATGCTAGTGTTCACCTCATCATCACCGGCAAGCTCAAAAGCAGTGGAAACACGGGGCATAGTTTCATCGAATGTAATCTCACAAGTCTCCATCACTCGGTTAGTTTCTAGGTTAAGTGCACGATAAGCACGAGAGTGAGTAGAATAACCAAGAAAGATACCATCAAAAAACCATGATTCAAATTTATCCAACTTACCGCCCTTTTTGAGGATGAAACACCTGCACCCAAACACCCATAGGTGACTTACCTTGGGTGGTCTCCCAAATCGCAGCTCATAAGAGGTCTTTTTCTTGAAAGCTCGGAGAAAAATGCGATTGGAAACATAGCAAGCAGAACTGAGTGCTTCGGCCCAATACCGCCTAGGAGTCCTATGCTCATCGAGCATCGTCCTGGCCATCTCAACAAGGGTCCGATTCTTGCGCTCAACAACACCGTTCTGCTGGGGAGTGTAAAGAGAGGAAAATTGGTGATCCAAACCCAAAGAAGAGCAAAGAGATGCAAATTGAGCATTCTTGAATTCTGTGCCATTGTCACTGCGAATAGCTCTCATGGCATGCTTAGGTAGCTCATTTTGCAATCTCAAAATCAGATCACGCACATGCATAAAAGCCTCATCCTTACTCTCCAAAAAGAACACCCAAGAGTACCTCGAGTAGTCATCAACGACTACAACCACATACCACTTCCCTCCTTCCGACCTAACCTGAGCTAGACCAACTGTGTCCATGTGTAAGAGCTCGCCGGGTTGTGAGGTCATAATTTGAGTTATGGGAGGATGGGAAGCAGCAACCATATTGTCATGTCTGCAAGGATGGCAAACCAAATCCTTCTTGAACTTTAGCTTTGGTAATCCTTGAATAAGGTCCATTGATCTAAGCCTTGCAAGCAAGTCAAAACTCAAATGTCCCAATATCCTATGCCACTTCCAAAGCTCGGAGGAAGAACCGGCAAGAAGACAACGAGAAGGTCTGGAAGAGATAGAAAAATCTGCACGAAAAACCTTCCCGAAGGGTAAAATTTTGCAAACAAGATCACCACGAGAGTCCAAAATCCGAGACAAGTTGGGTTTAAAGCTCACTTCAAAACCGTCTTCAAGGAGTTGCGAAACCGAGAGAAGGTTAAAATGCAAATTCGCAACCAAAGCAACATCCTTGAGGACAAAAGACAAATTGACTCGAATCGACCCCCGAGAGACAACCTTAACTTTACTCTTGTCCCCGAATGTGATGTACTCGGTGTGGCGCACGGGGTCGAGGCTGGAGAACCACTTGGCACTTCCGGTCATATGACATGAGCATCCATAATCCACAAGCCAAGTCTCCTCCGGTACTCCTTCCTACATCAATAAAAAGATATAGGGTGAGCAAACGGACCAACACTGGGGTTAGTAAACTGTGAAGGATACCAGTGTTGTCCCACATGCCCGAAGAATGGGTTAGGAGAAAAAACAAACATCTCCTGCCCCACGGGGGGATAGCGATCACCACGATAGAGAAAACGTGGTCCGCTAGAGAAGGGTGGAGTAAAGCCGCCGCCAAGAGGCCCGTAGTCGTATGGGTCACGACCGGTACCCCGTCGGGCATGACCACCACATGGTCTCGCCTCCTGAGGCCTAGCACCTTGAGGCATTGTACCTCTAGGCCTAGAAAGTGCGCCTCTGAACTTCCAGTTCACGCACCCAAACTCATGGGTGGTACATGTCCCGGTTGTTCAACTCAACCTGCCTCCGATCATCTCTCTTCCTCCTATAGCAAAACTCAGCCAAGTGCCCATCCCGCTCACAATACCCACAATGGTACCTCACCACACTCTTGGTAGGCACTCTTTTGTTGGGTTGGGTGGCTCTAGCTTTCTTAGGAAGAAGATCACTAGAGATGTCTGGCAGTGTGTCCAGTGGGTTGCGAAGGTGGTTCGGTTTGGAAATCCACACTTGCTTCTGTGGAGTGGTTTTGGGTGGCTCTTCAAACACACCATCTCTCACAGGAAACTTGGAGGGGTTGGTAGGCTTAGGTGGAGTGATCTTGGTAAGCTTGGGAGTTGTGGTGGGTTTCTCACTCTCGCTCAAACCACTGCACTCACCGATCTTACCGAACAAGCTATCGTCCTTCCCACCTATAGCAAAGCCTACTCCCGTGCTGCCAGCCCTTTTGCATTAGCTAAGCAACATCCCCAACTGCGGCTCTCGGCAAGACACCCAGCTCAAGATGGACCGAAGGTATGTGTTTTCTTCCTCGGTACGCATCTTGTCGTGTCTGCACGACTCGATCTCAAGCTCCAAAGCCTCAAAGCAATCTGACTCTCTAGTGCTATCTGAGTTGACCTTCTCTAACATAGCGATCCTAGCATCCTTCTGTGCTAGCTCAGAATGCAAGCCTAAGCAAGACTTGCACGCACCAAGTAAGCTAGGCCTAGCCTTCAGCTCACTAATCTCCTCAAGTAGAGTGCCATACTTGTCCTGGAGAGTGACAAGATCAGACATGTGGATGGCACAAGCATCGCACTCCACCTCCTCGGTAACCACCACTTGTGCCTTAGCAAACTCTAGCTCATGAAGCGTGCTAAGGTACTTCGCCTTGAAATCATTCCTCTCACAAGCGGCACGCTTGAGCAAAGCATCCTGACTAAGCAAGGTATCATTCAGAGACTCAAGCTCGAGAGAGAGGGATTTGATGGTGGGTGATACCTCGGGTGTGTCGGAGTCGTAGTCGTAGTCGGGGCCATCCTTGCACTTCCCTACCTTGCCTTCTTCAATCACCATGGTGCAAAAGCCACTGTGCTTGGCATCGGCGTAGAAGCAGAGGCCATTGAGCTTGTCCTCAACCTTTCCCTTTGACTCATCGTCGCTCGAGGAAGAACCCCCGTCGGAGGAGGCATCGATGTCGCTGAGGGAGGCGAGGAAGGCTCGGTGCTTGGCCTTCACCTTGTCAATCACCTTCTTTGAGGACCTTCGGTTGTAGCCGCCCTTGGCCTTGTGCTTGTCCTCTAAGAGGTGCTCGCTCTTGTCCTTGCGCTTGGTGAAGTCACCCGCAGCTTTCTTGGGGCAATTTGCGATGAAGTGATCCTCATGACCGCAACGGTAGCACCCCTTGGCCGAGCCACCACGTCATCGGTTCAAACGGTTGTTGTGAAACCGTGAGAACTTAGTGATGACCAAAGCTAGCTCATCATCTCCAAGCGCCTCCACTTGATCCTCTGTCACAGACATCAAAGACAAAGCGAATGAAGAGTGTGAAGGGTTAGAGGAAGAAGAAGACACACTACCGGGGCCGGAAACCAACGCCATGGATGGGTTCGACGGGTTCTCAAGTTTGGCCCGGGTCTGGTGGTCAATCTCCGAGGACTTGAGCTTGCTGAATAGCTCGTCCACGGTCAGGGCATCATAGCCCGGTGACTCCTAAATGGCAGCCACCTTCATCTCCCACACCCTCCGATCAAGAGCATGCAAAAGCTTGATAGCCATCTCATGATCATCATAGGGCAAGTTGGCTCGATTAGCACGCATCTTGTTGACGATAGATTGGAAGCGAGTGAACATCCCGTCAATAGATTCGCCGGCCAACTGTACGAAGTTCTCGTACTCCCTACTCAGGAAGTGACAAACTCGAGAAGAGGATACTCCGTGCTCGACTGTTTGCATTGTGTTGAGTGATTTGGAGTTGGTCAACACGAGCCGCAAGAACATGATAGCCCTCATTCTCACAAATCTCCCATATGTTCGAATCAACTCCTTGTAGATAGGCGGACATGCGCACCTTCCAGTAGGAGAAGTTCATTCCATCGAAAAACGGAGGTTTGCCAACACCTCGCTCCATGTCGCCTTCGCGGATCAAGAACTGTTTAAGGTGGAATGATCCTTAACTGGCTCTGATACCAAATGAAGGACCGAGAACGGCGACCAGAGGGGGGTGAATGAGAGTCAAATAAAATTCAACTCAAAGACTTGGCCCTTATCCCAAACTCACACCCTAAACATGACCTCGGAAGAACTGACTGGCACACGACCTAACAAGTAGGTGGACACCTTAGGAAGACCCCTAAAGGTGCAGCGGAGCGGTCGGAGAAGATGGAGAACGATCAAAGCCATGAACTCGAAACCGATACATCGAGAGCGGTACTCTCAACCCCTAGAGAGAAGAGGCAAGAGCACACCCAAAAATACTTATGGGAACTGGTATCAAAATTACCTAATCAGGTTCCTTACGTGAATACGAATCCAACGTAACAAACGGAACTTGATTCGGAGTCCGGACGAGAGAGAAACGGCCAAAACAGCGACGAAGAAAATCCTAAAAACCTTGCTGGAAGGGCGACGGACGCTGGCGACGGACGCAGCAGAGGGCGACGGACTGAGTCCGACGGGCGACGAACGCTGCTCTGTCAGGAGCGTCCGACGCTCAAAAAACAGCCCGAAAACAGCCCTAGCGACGGACGATCGCGACGGACGCTGTCGTCAGCACTACATAGCGTCTGACGCCTCCGACGGACCCTCCGACACCAAATTCTGGAGCGTCCTACGCCCCCAAAATCTGCACAGCGATCCCAAAAATCGTTTTCTCTCCTCCAAATCTTCCCAAAACTCAACCAAACGAACTCCAACTGCAACCAAACTTTGTAGGCATGATCCTTGTACAGTTGGGGAGCTAATCCTAAGAAATCATCGCTCAATTTGGTGATAATTAAAGGGAAACGAGGATTTGGGGGAAAAGGGCAAGAACGAAGAACACCGCAAAGAAATTGCCCGATCTACGCACTCGTGAGGTTTGAGGGAAATTCCTTTGGTGCAAAGATGCTCCTCACAAATACGAACAACTTGATTCAAACGGATTTGCGAGAGCTACTCCCGACAAAGAGAAATCATCTCGAGAAAAAGAGGGAGCAAAAGAAAAACGTGAAGAACACAAGCAAAACGGGGACACGATCAAGAAGTCGAAGCCACCATGGCTTACGGAGGTTACGGCCTCCGATTCCTCGCAACAAACTCAAGTTCTTACAGAGGTTGGTGAAATCAACCTAGGGATCTCATGAACTAGAGAGAGGGTAGAGAGAGAGAGAGTTGGGGCAAAATGATTAGGGTTCAAGAGATAGAATGAGGGATACCCCTTCACCCCTATTTATCGGGCTTTGGCTATTTCCCAAAGACCCCCCCTAGATACATGAACGAATTACCTAGCCCTAAGACATTGTAATCCAAGTCGATAACTCTCAGCCCCTCGTTTGAATGGACGGCCCCGCTTCCTGCCGGGAGTTGTCGTCGCCTCGACGCAACCTCCTGGATTCCACCACGTGCCATCCCCGCTTCCTCGGAAGCTCCGCCCAGGTTTTGAGGCCCAAACCCGCAAAACTCGCCACCGGTAGCTTTGGGCTCAACTACCGAACCCCGAGTTTTGAGGCCCAAACTCAGAAACTGTCCTCCGATGGTTTTGAGGCCCAAACCACCAAAGCACTCGACTCGAGCCACCTTGTCCTCGCCCGGTCGGACTCCGAGTCCCATGAGTCTCCGCTCAACCCGCTCATCCGTCGTCTTGACTTGGTCGACTCGGTCTACCTCCAAGTACTAGCCACCACAGCTAGTCCGCCGGCGCCCATGGTCCCTCAGTTCGAGCCCCGCTTCCGCCCTTCACCGCTCTTAGTCCATCAGCATGGCAAGCCTCTACTCGACCTTCTCCACGCCATTGACCACTGTCACTAGGCATAGCACCTGCACGCCACAAGCCAATAGACAGGTACACATTTGCTTTCGCAAAGAGGTTAGGGTAAGGCACCCAAACTGAAACACTCACGTGTTGATCAATCACTCATCATCAAAACTGAACAGTCATGGGTACTTATCTACAATGTGTTCGCATACTAGGCAGGTGTTTCCCGGGCCTTGTGGCTGGGTTGCCTGAACTGGATATTCGGCGTGTCGGGCAGCACTGTTCTCATTGTCGGTGCCGGCGTTGTGCCTCCGGCTTCCGATCCTTCTGGCTTGGGAGCTCCATTCAATCCACCTTGTAATTGTTTCTTATGTCTGGATTAGCCCTCGTGCTTCCTTTGAGGATGTGTAACTCCTGCGAGGATTAGTGCGTATGTATATATCTTCATATGAAACGGAATGTGTTTGTTTTTGTATTCACCTTGTCGGACCTCTTACGCGTGAGGCTTGCCCCATGGTGCGGCGCTAGCCCCTGAGTCTTTACCTGTTGTAAAGAAAATCGTCTCGGGTCTGTGTCGTCTTTTGGTTCGTTCCCTGCGCATATCTCCGCGAGAAGGGGGAATATGAGCCGGACCATGCTATCCTCGGGGCGGATTGAACCATGTCTGCTCGTCGAGTTGCTAGCGGGAAAATCTGAGTGGGGTGCTCGGTTCCTATTCGCTAGGCTTCTGGCTCATGGCCCATGTCCTGGATCACCCCAAATCGGTTTCATCTAGTAGCCGGGTCCGTTTGATGGGTCCCGGGGGCCTGTTGCCTTCCTTCGGTAGGAATACCATGAACCAATCTTCCGTAAGAACAGACTCAAATACGAAATCTGGGAATGACCTTAGCATCCGATAGCAAGGCTAATGACTGCTAGCGTGTCCATTCCCTATTCGCCCCTCGCTCTATCATCCTGAGACGACCGTTTCGACCCCCGTTGGGGTGGCCTTCGTATCTCTGGACCGTAATGGGCCATCGAGGGCGTCTATAGCCCCGATCCCTTTCTGTCTTACCTAGGCCCATGGGCCGTCGCCGCTGGTCGCGCTGCGTGTGCGTCCCACCGACCCTGGCGTTCGTTGGCCGAGCTGGGACGAGCCGGAGGTTTCGTTGAGGTGTGCTGGGGACGCATACAGAAAAGATCTTGCGTGCACGGCGTGGTGGGCCCGAGGTGGATCCTGTAATGATGATAGATACAAGATGCGGGATCCAGAGCTAGAGAAAAGTCAGGCGGTGTTAGTTACCTGCAGTCGTGCGCGGCTCCCGGTATTCCAGCGTTCAGTGGAGTGGACGTAACCGAGCGGCCGCATTCAATATGACTCGGGTCGTGGTGTCGTGCGCATGGGGAGTCGTGGAGGCGTTGCTCTGCCTTCCAGCCTCTTATAAATACCTGTGCGCCGTGTCATCCCCCGTGAGCCTGTACTGTTCGCCTCTTTTGCCGCTTTGTCTTGCTCGCGCTGAATCCTTCGAAGCTAGGGTTTTCGCTGCCGTGAATCCACCTTAGCCACGCCCGCCATTCCTCAGAAGTGTTCCCCATGGCCGGAGAACATCCAGAGAGGAGCTGGCCTCGATGTGAGGCCGAAGACAATAGGGCGCTCGAGCTGGTGGACGCGGGGCTACTACGCCCCGAGCTGTCTGCCAACAAGGACATGGAGTGGATCGTGCCCACCGGCGCCAACAGGCCAGACCCGCCAGAGGGGTACGTGGTCTCCTTCCTTCTGTTCCACGAGCGTGGGTTCGGAATGCCGCCATCGCGCTTCTTCCGTGGCATCCTCCACCATTACGGGATTGAGCTCCACAATCTCAATCCCAACTTCGTCGTCCACCTCGCAGCCTTTGCGACCATGTCAGAGGGGATGCTGGTGACGGAGCCGGACTTTGCCCTGTGGAGGTTCTTCTTCAAGGCGACGGTGTTCCTTCTCTACTCAGGAGGGGTGAGATGGGTGGCGCTGAGTGGAGGGTGCTCCATCAGTCTCCGTTCCTCCAAATCCCATCTCTACATGCCGGCACGAACGAGCTCGTCTAACCGGGGGTGGCACTCGCAGTGGTTCTACGTTCGGAACCACCCCGAGGCGCCGCTCTGGGAATACACGGGCTGACCCTTTGCCAAAGAGCTCCCCAGCTAGAACGACAACCTGATCCAGCAGGTGCTCATGGGGATAGAGCCTTATCTTCAGAGCTTGGGATGGCTCCCTGACCAGGAGATGAACCTTTCAGGGGTCGTCGCGCAATTCCTGCAGCGCCGGATGCTCCCACTCATGGCGCGGTTGCGCCCACTAAACGACATGGTACCCGGGGCATCACGCGAGGGATCCGCCATGGCTGAGGAGGACCTGAGCCTTGAGGAAGCGGTCGACGCTATCCGAAGGCTGCTTGGAGATGCCCTAAATGAAGATGGCGTCTACCATTGTCCGCCTATGCGCCCTGACCTTAACTTTGTTGAGCTGGTAAGTCGAGACTGCGCTGTGTTGTCTTTTCTCCATGCTTCCTTTATTTGGTGGTACCAATTGGCGCGCCACCCATCCTTCTTCTACAGGGGCCTCTTTCGATGGCATGCCATATGGTCGTGCCTCTTGCCTCTACGGGGCAAGGCACGGTGAACGTGGGCTGGGTCCCACCGCAACCGGGGGACGTTGGGCGGCCGAGACTGCGCCACCTATGGTGGTGGTAGCAGTGAGGACGCTCGGCGCACACCTGGCCCCTGGTAGCTCCGGGGGCGGTGTTGCCCATGGTCCCGTGGCCACTCCTCTTCTGGCCCCATCTGGGGAGAGAGGGGACGGTGAACGGACCGGTGGTTCTGCGACCGCGGGCCGCGACGTGGTGGGGTCGACACAGAAAGACAACAGCCTCTTCTCACCGCAGTAAGCCTGCCTTGCGTGGCGTCTCCCTCCATTTTACTGGCAAAGCGCGATTGCTTGTGGCGTGAATGCATGATGGATGTCATAGGATCTCCGGAAGCTCCGCTCACGCGGGCTAGAAGAAACTGCGCCAGGGGGCGCCTTCTGTCAGTGTGGAACAGAGCGGCGCCACCTCGGTCTTTGATTCGACGAGCGCCGGTGAGGCCTGGAGCGATCCGACTCCAGGCGATGCCGCTAAACCCCACAGGTGCCAGCTCTGTGGCTCTCGCATTGCCCTCTCCCCCGAAGGTGGTAGTCGTTGACGACTCCGGGGAGGAGGACGGCTTGGGTGACGTCGTGGCCACGGACGTTGGGGGAGCTCGGCCGGCCACGGTGACGGAGGGCGCCGTGGTGGTGGCCGCAGCGCGCGAGGCTCTTGACGGTGGCGCTTATCACACGGATGGGGTAGCGGACACCATGCCCGTACTATCAGAGCCCGAGGTGGCGGTGGCTGATGCGAGTGAGGAGGGGACCCTGGGCAGTCCCCTTCCCGCCAACATGCCAGCCCGGGACTCGGTGTGGCTCCCCGATCCTTCACCGAGGAGGAGGTGGCGGCTGCCCGCGCGTCCAAGGCTGTCCTATCCCGGTCCGGCACGGACTCGCCGGGCGAGGCGGCTGGCCCTGGCCCCTGGGGCGCTGCATCTGCTGGGCACCGACCGGTGTGCCTTCGGGGATAGCGACCCAATCGCTTGGGTCAACCGGGAGAACCAAGAGGAGATGGTGTTCGTGTTGGATGACTAGCATGAACTCCGGCATTGGAAGCGTATGGCCGCCTCCCGTCAGGAGCATGATCACCTTGTGGCGCGAGCGGTGGAGTTGTTCCAGCGGGCGGTCGCGGCGTGCCGCGAGGACTTCACCCATCATGGCGATGTGAGTGGCTGCCCGACCGTAAGTGCCACTTGTGATTTCCTGTTGAATGCCTAACATCCCCGTCCGTGCAGGTCCTGATGGCGACGAGCGTCGGGAAGTCCGAGTTCCTCCGTCGTGAACTCGGGCAGTGGGATCCCGGATCGTGGTCGTTCGCCGGGGAGGCCGATGCCGCCGAAGAGCTTCTAGCGACTCGCCGCTGCGCGACGGAACTACAGGAGCAGCTGGCCATCTTGGAGACGAGGGAGGAGGATGTGCCGGCATTGGTGCGCCAGAGCGCCGCCGACGTCAAACGGGTCTAGCGAGAGCGGGATGTGGCTCGTACTGGTGTTGAGGATATCCGCAAGATGCTAGAAGACGAGCGCGCGGCGCGTCAGACTGACATTGAGCGCCTGACGATCAAGCGCAACGCCAAGGCGGAAGCGCGGCGCCGGGCCATCGCGGCGCTGGACTCCATGGAGGTGGAGCGCAACAACGTGCGGCGTCAGCGTGACATCAACAGCCGGGAGTGTGATGATGCCGTGGCCCACTTCGAGGACCTGTCCAACAGGGCGTGCGAGCGTAGCGTTGACGCCGTCCGGAGGATCCTATAGTTCTCCACCCGAGTCGGCGAGTTGACAATGGCTGCCTCGAAACTGCATGCGGCAGTGAACGGCCTAGAGCGCGAGAACTAGGGTACACTGTCTTTTCTTTTCCCAGTTGTTCTGGAGTTTCTTTGATTTTTAATTCGGAGGTGGTGACCCCCTTTTTCTGTTTCCCCAGAGCTTCGTGCTAGTTCGTAAGAGTCGCAGGCGTTGCGCGAAGCCGTGCACGGCGCGTGCGACCTCTTCAGCGTGCCAGCCGTTGAGGGTGGTGCGGAAGCGGCCAGGACCCGTGTCGACCTGCTCTGGGAGCGGGGCCAAGCGCGGATCCGGGAGGCACTGCACATCGGGGTCCACCGCCTGATGGCGATCGCCGCCTGCCTCTATGACGCGGTGACTCCAACGCTCGTCAGCGAGGGTTATCCCATGGACGCCCCAGATGCGTTATTGGACCAGATTGAAGCTGCCATAGAAGAGCCTGCGACGACCCTAGCCGCCAGGCTTGAAGAAGAAGTGCTCCCGCCGTAGCCGGAAGAGTGACCCTGTGTGGTCAGTGATTAGGGCCGAGTGCCCTTGTAACAAACAATTTAAGTTATCCTTTTACATGATGCGCCCTGGAGGGCGCTGGACAAGTTTTTGTTGCTCCTTAGCGAGCTTGCTTTTAGTTTGCTTGTTTTCTGATTTCCGCGTCTTTTCCGTTTTGTCCTACTTGCTTTGCCTTTCCTGATAAGAGATTTGATCTACTCGGATGGGCAGCCGGGTGGAAGTACTTGACTCCGGGGAGTCGGAATACTTCACGGCCTGTTGCCGCGGTCCGGTGAGATTTTCTCCCTTGGTCGGGGGATGACGAAGCTTTCGTTCGGCGGGAAGAAGTGTGGATGTTTTGCGTGCAAAAGTTTTTGGACAGAAAAAGCAGGGGTTCCTCCCTTCCTAGCCCCCGAGCGAGGTTTGCTCTGGCGCGCGCCGAGAGTGCACCTTGCTAAGTGATTGGTCCGAGAGTTCCCCAATTTTTATTCCTCGAACTATTTGCTTATAGAAGATTACATGTGTATGTACAATGTGCTAGAGTACTTAGTAAAAGTAGATAAACGACATAGCTGTTGGTGCTGTGGGCGTCCGAGCTCTTCGCGCTCTAGGGGTTGACGTCCATCTTGTCTGCGGCCTCGATCGCCGCCACCAGCTCCTCGCTGCGCACCTAGGCGATGGCGTTCTCGCTGCAGTCCACCCCGCACTGGTATGCCACCTTGACGTCGGAGGTGATCGTCATGATGCCGCACGACCCTGTCACATCCGGCCCGTTTGGCCCGTAGTGGCCCATGTGTGTTAATGAGATATTGTGGAGGGTTTAGTCCCACCTTGGTTGTTTAAGGTGGGATAGACCAACATATAAGACTTCTAGAGTCCATCCCACCATCTCCGGGTTAATCCTTTTAAGCGAAGCGAGGACGAAAGCTTAAGTGGGATGGTGGTGGGTGTGGTCCGCTCAGCGCGCAGAGTGGATCTGAGCCGTTTGGACTTTGGGGCGTTACAGACCCCAGCATCTTGAGCTTAAGGTAGGTGTAGTTGGGGAGCGCGTAACACGGCCTCCCCAACACCGCATGGTAAGTCCCTCGGTAAGCCATGACTTCGAGGGTGATGTAATCGCTCCGGAAGTTGTCCGGCTCCCCGAACGTGAGAGGCAGGACGATCTGCCCCAGGGGTACTGTTTGTCTTCCGAGGATGATTCCCTGAAAGGGAGCCCCAAGGATCGAGGTTTCTCCCGTCGCAGGTCGAGGGGCTCGAAGACGTTGTAGTACATGATGTTGAGGCTGCTGCCTCCGTCCATTAGCACCTTGGTGAAGCGTACGTTCCCTATGACCAGATCCACGACGAGTGGATAACGACCCAGATGGGGAACATGGCTCGAGTGATCATCTCGACCGAAGGTGACGTCGGGCTCTGACCAGTCGAGAAAAGCCGGAGTCGCTAGGGCGACCGCGAAGACCTCGCGTCGCTCCTTCTTCTACCGGCGTTTGTAGCCGTAGGCCTCCGAGCCCCCGAAGATCATGAGGCACTTGCTTACGTGGGGGTAGGAGTCATCGCGACCCCCGTCCCTGTCTTGGCCTTCCGACAGCTTTAACTTGTCCTTGTCAGGGACGGCCTTGAAGTACCTGGCCATCATGTCACACTGCTAGAGTGTGTGCTTGACCAGGCCATTGTGGTACGGGCATGTCTTGGTGAGCATGTCGTCGAACTTTCCCACTATCTCCCACCTTAGGGGCGGGGAGCCTTGCGGTCTGCCGCCGCGACGACGTTGTCGCCACTACCACGCTGCGGCTTGCCCCTCTTGTTGCTCCTGTTCTGGGTGCGGTTCGAGCCGCCTTCGACGACGGTCTCTACTTCCTTGGCCTTACCCTTGTCGGGGTGGAAGATTGCACTGACTGCCTCCTCGCCCGAAGCGTAGCTCATGGCGATGTCGAGGAGTCTCTCGGTGGTGCGAGGGTTGCTGCGGCCCATCTCGTGGACTAGCTTTTTGCAGGTGGTGCCCTCTTACGCTGGCTCTTACGCTGGAGGCCACCTCTTACGCCGGCTCCAGCCGTGGGAGCATCGACCCCTGGGAACCCATGGACTTCGAAGGTCGAGGGGATAAGGAGTCTTTTTATGGCTTCCTCCATACCAACAACTACTTGCTCGACTCTAACTCGAGCGACTACAGCGCGGGCTGCGGCCGCGAGTGTTTCATGTGTGACCCACCGCCGCCCGGAGCCGCTATCGACCCCACCCTCATCGACGGCGAGGACGACGACGGTGACGGCGACGGCGTCCACACGCCCGTACATGAGACGGGTGTTCCGACACCCCAGCCACGGCCCAATCCGTAACCTTCGGATCCCTGGCAAGAGCAGCTTCGCGACCTCTGTGATGGTGTTGCTCCCTTTCGTGGAGTTGGTTGGGCTCTTTATAGCTATGTCGCCCCAGCCGCTCTGTGATCAACGTCGCCGCCGGCAAGCAGCTTTGAGCCCGCCATACGATTGGCAGCTCTGAGCCCGCACATCTTGCCGATGACGACATCGCCATCATCCAACAGCCAACGACAGGCCAACTCCTGGGGTCATGCGGGCGAACCGCTATGACTTTTCAAGTGGAAACATCCTTGACTACCCTCCAAGGAAGGGATAGCACGCCATCAATCCTCGAAGGCAGGGTACAGGGTCCATTCGGTGAAAGGATGGAGTCCACACCTTCCGCCCCAAAGAACGATTCGTGCAGGGGGTGGTGCCAACCCTTCGCCCGACCGGTGGCCAGAATCAGCGGAGCTATGCGCACCTCGCAGAGCTTCCGTTGAGTTCTGCCACTGCGCGAAGCGGGATGCCGGCGCCCCTAACGCAGAACTTCCCCTGAGTTCGGTGTACTCTCAAAGGCCTGCTCGCCAGGGTGGCTCAAGGGTATCTTCGACGAGACCTCGGAGGGAGAAGGAATGTCAAAACATGCTGGGGGATTGTATATTTCATCCCGTAGCTGGCCGCCCCTATTTATAGCCCGCCAGGGCACTCACGCAATAGCCAACCCGTGAAACCATAGCGCTCCGCCTCCCCTAGTTAAACCGCACTGAGCGATAGTGTCCGTTCCAGTGGGGGCCCCGCAGAGCCATAAATGGCCAGGCAGACGACAGGTCCAGGGTGAGTCATTCGAAAATTTGACCACACAGGGGCACCCTGAAACGAGAGAGCACGGTGCACATACTTTCGGGTCAAGAGAGGCGTTGTCTGACTAGGACGATACAGGCCCGACATTGACCGGTCAGATAGACGTTCAGACCGAAAGACTGCTCCGCGCAGTCCCGATTCGTCAATTTAGATTGCGTCGGCCCAAGTACAACAGTACACCCCTGGCAGGGCTGGCGTGCAAGCAAAATTCTGACCCCGTATGAGCAGGGCAGTCCTCTTCCGCTCCTCACCTCCCAAAAGGGGCCAAGAGCCAAACACTGTATACATCTACCGAATAAGCCCTTAGGAGAAAAAAATCTGTCTCCTAAGGCCTCGGAGGCTACACCCGGCGGGTACGCTCGCGCGCACCCACTGGAATCCAAAAATCTAACCAAACCACATAAGCTCTCTCGGAAGCCTCCGGTGTAGTCCTTTACTACATCCTAGGCTCGAGGGCTACTATCGGATACCTGATAATCGGGTAACCAAACTTTGCGCTCCGCAAAAACAAAATCATCCCCGGGAGCTCCTCCGCCTCGCCCAAGCCAGGATGACGTCATCACTCCCGGGGGCTTACTGCCTTAACCAAACCAAATAGGACAGTACTCCCTCGGAGGGTCTTCCGCCTCGTCCGAGCAGGGTTGAAGTCATCCGTGTCGACATCTACCCTTGGGGGCTTCTCGCCCGAGAGAACTAAGGCAACAGCGCTCCATCGGGGGCCCCTCCGCCTCGTCTGAGCAAGGGTGACATCATCCGTGACGTCATCTGCCCTCGGTGGCTTCCTCGCCCGAACCGGCTAAGGCAATAACACTCCCTCGGAGGATCTTCCGCCCCGTCTGAGCCTGGATGACGTCATCCATGACGCCATCTACCCTCGGGGGCTCTTCTGCCTCGTCCGAGCTTGGCTAACGTCATCTGTGACGTCACCTGCCCTCGGAGGCTTCCCCGATCCATGGTGCACTTTAGCCCGTAGTCAAAAGGTCCACAGTACAGAGTCATCCTTGGGGATGGGGGTTACAGGCATGGATCGCCATGCCTACCCCTGTAGAATCCTTGCGGTACAAGCTCTGGTACTACTGATTGACGTTCACCATCCCTCCGACGGACAGTCAAACAGGGATTAAGGTGTATTCGTCCCTTTATGACGGAACGTAGGGGTACCAAGCCCTGTTCTGCCAACCTCTGCCCATGCCCAAATATGGCAACAGGAGCACCACCAAGTACAAGGCACGTGGCTACAGTTGTATCAAGGATGAACAGGACCCGCGGTGTGCCAACAGGCGAAGCTTTCCCCAAGAAGGAAGGGGAACAAAAGCCAGGAGCGTCCTCAAAGTCAAACAGCCTATACTAGGCCCATGTTTCCTCTCTCTCTACTGTACTCCTCCATTTCTCCCTACGTATAAATGGGGAGAATGGACCTCCAATTTAGCTCTCTCGACTCTCTAAACTCATTCACACACACTCATACTCGCATCCACGCGAGCTCTCACAATGAACCTCGAACCTCATACGCACGAGACCTGGGAACCGACTTCCATCTCTCACCAAAGCTTGTAGTTCCCCTCTACGAGATCTCCACGCTCGGTAACACGACTCAACAGCAAACTGGACGTAGGGCGTTCGTCCCTGAACCAGTATAAACCTTGTGTTCTCCGGGCGTAACCATCCGATCTCCGACATGCTTAGAAATTTACTCATTGGTTGTCTAGACCCCGCCATTTTAGACACCGACTGTTGGCACACCAGGTAGGGGACTTTGCGTTTCACCCGTATTTTCGAGTATCGGATGGCTTCTCGCCGCGTTGATTTTGCTTCGGGCTCCATTGTTCTTTTTGGTAGCCTGGACTTCCGGTGCCATGGGCAGGAGGCCGACCTGGTCCTCCATCGCCACACGATCTCCTCTGAGGTAGCCGTGGACACCATCTCGGCATCCATGGCCCACCTCAACCTGCCTCCCTCCGGGGATCAAGTCGCTCGCGGGACAGTAATCCAGCAGGCCGACTATCCTCAGTTTGAGCACCAGCTCGACACGTTGATGGGACCCCAGCCGACTCGGGAGTCCCTGCAAAACCTCTACTTCGCATTCGCCAACGTGATAGCGCAGCTCGCGGGAGGGCAGCCGCTCTCTCCCGGGCATATCGAAGCGCCCGTCCTGGAGGCACTAACATTCGGCATGACGAATTCGGCAGCGTCGTATTCGGAGAGGGTGGACGCATGGTTCCATGCTAACCCCGCGGAAGGGACACTGTTGGTATTTCTTAACGCAAACAGATAAATCCGCAAGCGCACGGATACCACTGTAGCTTTCACCCGTGAGTATTCCAAGGGTATCGATTTCCATGGGGAACGTGAAGTGTACTAGATAAGAACTAAGAGCTTCCAAGGATAGATAAGATAACTGGGTAGAGAGATTTTAGAGTTTTCTAAGCGGTTTATCTAATCAAAGGTCCACGATACTCTACTTACTTCGGAGCAAAAGTACCTTCCCGACTCTCGACAAAGACTGGGAAAAAGGTAGTCAGGGGGAGGCTGCCAAAAGCTCTATGGAAACACCAACCCGAACGCGGTGGACTACAAAGGCCTTACAGAGCTGTCACCCCTGGGGCTACCACAACTATCCGTAGGATTGGGCACAAACTCAGGTAATTGCAAGACTAGGCACCGCGCCTAACCTATTAATTACTACTCTAGCTCCGCGAAGACTAGAGCACTCAATACGAGCGAAGATCCCGTAAATAGAATAAAGTAAGAACTAAAATAAGATACTTAGAAATAATAAATGAAGAACCTGGAGATTGCTCCGAACCAGATGCTGCAAAAGGTACAATGTTGAGGAAGCTCCAACAGATCCAGCTCCTCCTAGCTCTCTCCTCTTCTCTCTCACCTCTGATTATAACTAGATGAACTAGAACTAGAAGAACTAGATCTAGACAACTAGAGGGACCTCTCTCCTTCTCTACATCTAATTGAAACCCTAGCTTTTGCTCTAGAGAAGAATAATGAGATGAGATCATCCTCGGGGGGGTCAGGGGCCTTCCTTATATAGCCTCCTAAAATGATCGTGGGCCATTGGATCAAACCGACCTATATGAAGGGTTTAGATTCATCCTCAAAGGCGGTGGAGCACGATCCGCGAACTTGAGCCTGATTGGCTGAGATAGCAGGGCGGGCACCCTGACTCCGGGCCTGTTTCGCCTCCCGTTCGTTCTGGTGTCTTCTGGAACCCTCTAGAGTATAGAAAATCCCGCGGATGACATTTATCTCTATGTAGTGCTTGTATGTGGGCCTTTCCTCCTCATTTCCTGATAACCCCCTGCAGAAACAGACATTCACCAAAACTCGTGGAATTCTATTAATATAAACCCTATTTCTAGGCATTGGTTTCATTTAGATCCTTATCCTTGTTTAGTTGACGGTTGAATTTGGTACTTAAGGACTGTCAACAAACTCCCCCAAGCTTACCTTTTGCTCGTCCCTGAGCAAAGATGAACTCAAAGATGGATCAGGAGTTGCTACAATGCTTTCATGCCTTAAAGGTACACATGCGTTCAAACAGGAATTCTCCTCTGGATTAGAGTAAACTATTCTGACATTCAAACTTACTCATATTACCTTTAACCATGGGGCTTATAGCCATCACTTGGGTATTGAGTAATTGAAATGTAGAATGATCATGCCAAACACTATGTCTCAAGCTCTTCACTTTACCTTCATCCTGGAGTTTTGCAAAGTTTTCAAAATAAAACTCAAAGTCTCTTTTGTATGACCCTCTCAAGTCTCTCAATATGTTGTATTTTTGGATCCTCACCTAGGCAACAATGGTGTTATGCCTACTCTCAGAATATTATTTGGAACAGGCAAAGTAACAATGTGCATTTTCTCTCTCACCCTATAACTAATAGGCAATATATGGAGTTCATAGGTGGGGAGAAACATCGCATACATACATGCAAAGCATATATTGTAAAGTCAAACAATGGATCTAGAGAAACAGGTCATACAATCAAATCAAGATGTGCATGTGTATAGGATATATGGTGGATGTATGAAGATGAATAAATGGTGGATGTATGAGGGTGAATATATGGTGGATGTATGAGGGTGAATATATATGTGTGATGGATATATGAGGGTGTATGGTGGAAACCAAAACTTACTCTGCTCCTTGAATACATATATACATACATCTCTCTTTTGGAACTTGGAACTTTTGAGAGAACTTGGGCTTGCTCTTTATTAATTGTTTTTATTTTTTTAGAGGGGCGGGCATCTAAGTACCCATTGTTTTGATAGGACACTTGTCCATGTTTTACTCTCAATCTGTTTTGCTCAAACCAAAGGGAAGGGGCGCTTACTTTAGCCTTTGTTTCTTTTGTGATGTCTTCCTTAAGGATTCATCCAACGCTTCGGAGACTTCGATGACGTTCCTTGGATTGACGTCAGTAGAATCACCCATGATCGTAATCAAGAGATGTATCTAGGGTCCCACCAGGTGTGCCAAAAGAGGTGTTGACACAAAAAGCATCGGATTTGCGAACACCTCGGGCTTATACCCGAACTCGATATCCAAAGGTGTGCCAGTCGATTTCACCAGATAATCAACAAGGATGATAACTAGAACAAGTTTGAACGAGACGACAGCGATGCGCCCGGACGTCAAGGCTCAATTTGATCAAAACGCGGAACTTGCGAGCTTGACAAGGATCAAGTAGATGCAGCCCGTCGAGGCGTCGTAAGAACTCGTGGGTAAGCTAAAATTAGTGCAAAAAAGTAGATGCTGGAAAAGTAGATGAAAAGTAATAGGTGTATTTGATTGATTGATTGTCTTTTACATCGCCTCTGGGTACATATTTATACTCCGGTAAAGGAGTTGTAAGCAGACACGACTCATACCTAAACGGAACTCCTATTTTTAAGGAAATAAAACGACTCGTGCAAGAGTCGGACTTAAACTTAAAACAATAATACTAGCATAAAATTACTAGTTTCCTTATCCACCTCCCTTACGATGAAACTTTCCATCGGCAGATTCCTTCAATCCGCACTTTCCTTCTACTATCATCGGCACCTCCTTGCTGATGTCGGTCGCATCATCTCACATCCATCGGCAACATTTCCGATCGACAATATTTTTGTTTCATCGGTAATACCTCCTCATCGGCAAACACATCTTTCACTAGTGGTATCTTGATGCCGATAAGAGACAATGTTTTACCTTCTTGCCGATCGATGCACTTGGCTCAATATTGACCCGTACGAAAAATGGTGTCAACACTTGTGAAACTCTTTTACTTGTATGGTTATTATAAAAGTTGTCCCTGATCGGAGTTTGTGCAAGAATGCACATGAATATTAGATCAGCACATTATTAGTTGATGACTATGTTTCACAAGTCATGGACATGAGATGTCAAGCTAATAATGTGGGCACATGTAGGACATGGTGCTGGATAGACCCGACATGAGATTGTCTCTATACACATCATGTACGTTATGTCCTTAGACCTGAGATTGTCATGTGTACTCAAGATGTGAAATGACCTACTTAGAGACTACCAAACGTTACTCCGTAACTGGGTAGTTATAAAGGTGGCTTTCGGGTTTGTTGGGAAACATGTTGTGAGACATAGTCAATCAAGATGGAATTTGCCACTCTCCATATGAGAGAGATATCACTGGATCACTCCAATGATTAGATCATGAAATGCATGGCCGTGCTTGGGTTAAATGTTAACCCACGAGTTGAACCAAATATCATGAGGTAAAGGAATAACATGTATATCGTATTGTGGTGGTTCGTTTGATATGATCGTAGCGTATGCATAGGAGTTGACACGCCTTGCTAGAGGCCGCTGTCAACTATTGGTCGAGTAAGAGTACTTGGGCCATGTCTATGTGTGCGTGAGCCCATAGGGTCGCACGCTGAAGGGCCTGGAAGCCTAATTACTCGAATTAGACTAGGTTTAGGGTTACTAATGGGCCTCCAACGTGGGAGCTCATTAGGACGCCTATATAAGCAAGGGGAGGCGCAAGGCGACATTGATCCACGCCTTTTGGCAGCCGTCGTCGCCCTCCCCACGCTCGTGCCTAGTACTCCTCGCGGACCTAGCAGTCCGGAGGCGTAACACTTTCTCCCTGTACGTGTGGGATACCTCGGAGGTGTTGCATCTGCGGCACTAGGTCGGAGCAGGTCGGAGGAGCTCGGAACCGGGTCGAAGCTGGTTGGAGGAGCTCGGACGAACCGTACGTGACTGCTGGTCGGAGGAGATCGGCAACTGGTCGGAGCTGGTCTGGGACTTGCTCGGACGATACGTACGTGGTCGAACGTGACAGACGACCACACAACTGCACGACACTGCTACGACCCGAACGACAACATCGAGTTGCTTCCGCTGCACCTGCACGTCTAGTGGTAATCCCGTGATCTATAACTAGCACTAGTTCCTGGTTTATGGGGTAGAAATTTTTGTTTTCCGGCTAGCGTAGCAACCTCATAACCCAACAAAATCTTGATTGGTTGAACCGAATATGATGTCATCAATATATATTTGTAGCACAAATAGATCCTTGCCAAGATTCTTGGTGAAGAGAGTAGTATCAACCTTCCCCATGATGAACCCTTTGGATAAGAGGAAATCCCTCAATCTTTCATACTATGCTCTAGGTGCTTGCTTCAAGCCATATAAATCCTTTCTCAACTTGTACACATAGTTGGGCTTCTTGTCATCTTCAAAACCGAGAGGTTGCTCAACATATACTAGCTCATTGATATATCCATTTAAGAAAGCACTCTTCACATCCATTTGGTATAGCTTGATGTTGTGTGCACATGCATAGGCCAATAGGATTCTTATTGCCTCTAATCTTGCAACTGGTGCATAAGTTTCTCCAAAGTCAAGACCCTCAACTTGAGTGTAACCTTGAGCTACCAATCTTGCTTTGTTTCTCACAACTATACCATCTTGATCTTGCTTGTTTCTAAATACCCATCTTGTGCCAATCACATTGTAGTTCTTGGGTCTTTCAACTAGCTCCCAAACTTGATTTCTTGTGAAATTGTTGAGCTCTTCATGCATTGCATTTACCCAATAAACATCTTGTAGGGCTTCTTCAATCTTTGTTGGCTCTATGGATGATACAAATGAATAGTGTTCACAAAAGGATGCCAATCTTGATCTTGTTTGAACACCACTTATGTCACCAACTATTTGATCAATGGGGTGATCTATTGCAATGTTAGTTGGTTGAAGGATAGGAACTTGATTGCTTGAGCTTGGTTGAGATGAACTAGCAACTTGTTGATCTTGCACTTGAGAACCACTAGCTTGCACATTGGGTGAGTTGAGCACTTGATCTTTGTCATCTTCAATGTCAATCACTTGTCTTGGCCGAATATCACCAATATCCATGTTGAAGCCTTTGACAATGGAGGTCCACTCACATGTTCTAGATTCTCATGATCATCTTGAGATCCATTAGTTTCATCAAATTCAACATCATGAACCTCCTTAAGCACACCACTAACCGAATTCCATACTCTATAGGCTTTTCTTGTGGTTGAGTAACCAAGTAAGAACCCTTCATCACATTTCTTGTCAAACTTTCCAAGTCTTGTGCCTTTCTTCAAGATATAGCATTTGCACTCAAACACTCTAAAGTATGCAATGTTGGGCTTTCTTCCATTCAATATCTCATATGGTGTCTTCTCCATCATTGGGTGACAATATAACTGGTTGCTAGAGTAGCAAGCAGTGTTGATAGCTTCGGCCCAAAAGGAATGACTCACATTGTACTAACTAAGCATAGATCTTGCCATATCAATCAATGTTCTATTCTTTCTATCAACAAGGCCATTTGATTGTGGAGTGTACTTGGCCAAGAATTGATGCTTGATTCGAAGCTCATCACATAGCTCATCAACTCTTGTATTCTTGAATTCACTACCATTGTCACTTCTTACTTTCTTGATGGTGGTTTCAAACTCACTGTGACAGCTCTTGACAAAAGATTTGAATGTGGCAAAAGTATCACTCTTGTCATTGAGAAAGAATACCCAAGTATATCTTGTAAGATCATCAACTATCGCAAATCCATACTTGTTGCCTCCAATGCTAGTGTATGTTGTTGGTCCAAATAGGTCCATGTGCAACAACTCAAATGCTCTACTAGTGCTCATCATGCTCTTCTTGGGATGGGTGTTACCAACTTGTTTGCCGGCTTGACAAGAGCTACAAAGTTTGTCCTTCTCAAACACAACATCTTTCAAGCCTCTTACTAAGTCATGCTTAATCAATCTATTAAATTGCTTCATTCCAACATGACCAAGCCTTCCATGCCATAACCAACCCAAACTTGATTTAGTGAGCAAGCAAGTTGACAATTGAGACTCAGTGGCATTGAAATCAACTAAGGAAGAGGTTCTCATATCTAAAGCCTTTGAATATCAAGTTTGAACCATCTACACTAATGATCTCAACATCATCTACTCCAAATATGCATTTGAATCCAAGATCACACAATTGAGCTACCGATAGCAAATTGAAGTTCAAGCTCTCAACTAGCAAGACATTGGATATGCTCAAGTCATTGGATATTGCAATCTTACCAAGCCCCTTGACCTTGCCCTTGCCATTATCACCAAAAGTAATACTATCAATGCCATCATTGGTGTTGGAGTTGATTGATTTCAACATTCTAGAATCCCCAGTCATGTGTTGAGTGCACCCACTATCAAGCACCGAATGCCTTCCTCCGACTTTGTAATTGACCTACAAAACAAATTAGTTCTTCTTAGGTACCCAAACTTGTTTGGGTCCTCCAAAGTTAGTGACCAAGGATTTTGGCACCCAAATTTCCTTCTTATTTGGGCCAACAATGGGTGTACCAACATACTTAGCCATGATACCTTTAGCACTTTTGGTAAGCATATAACAAGAATCAAAGCGCATATAGGTAGCTTTAGCAAACTTTGTTTGGCTCATGTTAAGTTTGCAATATTGGTCAACATGCCCCAATTGCTTGCAACTATTGCAATACCGACCATTGCTTCTCTCAAAGCTAGGCTTTGGAGTCACAAAGGACGACTTTCCCTTCTTGGGAGTATAGCCAAATCCCTCTTTGCAAAGGGAGAATCTTTGGCTACCCAAGCACTTTAGCAAGCGGGCAGCTCCACCATATGCCTTACCCAAAGCATGAGTGAGTCCATTAATGTCACAGAACCGCCCAACATATAAGAGCACTAGTGCAATAATCATGATTTCTGACACTCTGTCACACTAGAGCCCATATAAGCCCGGTAGTCCTTGAAATCTTGAAGGATCTCAAACCACAATCAAGTAACAACCCAAGATTGTACACTAGATTCAGTAACCGCACATCCACAGTGATAAGTTCGAAACGAAATAATATTACAACTGAAATTTAAAGAAGTGTTATTACAACACCGAGTTCAAATCAATGTAGCGGAAGTTTAGGTTTTCACAAAACCGTTGCAAACTGTTTAACACAAATATAGTGCCAAGTCTAGTACAGTCCCATCAAAAGCAATAAGGAGAGACATCAGAATTCACCACTGCCCATGGTCTTCACTCTTCATCACATGCAGGGTAGAGGCATGCCAGACAATAACCAGAATAGACCATACTATCTGCAACAAGGGTAAAGAAACCCTGAGTACTTAATTGTACTCAGCTAGACTTACCTGACAGAGAGATAGATATATAACCATAGACACTTCAAGGATTATGCAAGGCTTTATCAGGTGGATCTCATGAGATAGCAAGGTTTTGCATAAAAGAGCATCCTAATTACTCATGTATTCTCATCATTAGAAAACATCATTTAGCATCAGGTTAAGTGACATTAAGAAGATCTCATTAGCACATGTACTAGAGCAATCACTGAGTTACCAAACATTAATAACCATATTGTGCTTGGCATAAAACCACATAACCATGTTTTGGTTACTTATTAGAGTTTAGATTTCTACAGTGGGAGGAAGATCTTTCAAGTTTCTCAATGACGGGGAGAGACCGCGATTCGAATCGAATTCCTATCCAGCTGGAGGTTTATTTCTCAGTCACACCCAAGTATGCCTGCCGGCACACTTATGCGGGTCACCTTCAATATAGTTCGGGTAGCCGCGGGTCCCCCGGTACCAGCATGAATAGCGATTCACGGTAGCCAGGTCGATCAAGTAGTGCCTGCCCTTGGTGCCAGGACAGGACGATCAGGATGTTTGCCCACGGTCTAGTCCTCCGCTAGAGGTCCTTCATGACCCAACTAGAAGGGGATTCCGGCCCAAACATACATAGTTAGGCTTCGCGGTCGAAACGAGTTATTCGGCCAGCTATAACAGAGACATGCATTCAATCTTGGCAGATGTCCAACCACGATCCAGTGCCTAGCGACACATGCAGAGAGAATCGGCTCACAAGACCTCCAAGTCAAGTGGCTCACAACACCTTGTCCGCCCGGTCTCGATTTATTACTTCCACATGGTTATTTTCCACGATAGCAAGCTATAGCCAACCGCAACCATCAACCTATCTTTGTGGGGGATGATAGACCACCCACGCTACCTGTCTAAGCATGGCTAAGCAAGGTTTCGATCCTGGGCCTACAAGGTTCTTTATATTGGAAAAGGAAGGTATAATGCAGCAAAGAGTTCCATCTCAAATCCTATTAACTTAATGCACAAACAAGTGGTTGAAATTTAAGTAAAATACTTTAAATAGAGTAAGAAGGTGTATAATGCTCTGGGGCTTTCCTTTCACAAAGGTGGAGGGAAGGTGGTTAGGGCACTTAGGAAGATCAGGACCCTGTTCTCCTTCTTCTGGAGCTTCCAACTCTGGTGGGACTCCTCCTTCTAGCTCCCCGAACTCCAGCAAGGTCACTCCCTCCAGCTATCCTGGATGCATGTATACATGTATGCTAAACCAACATATATGACAAGTCATATACTAGAATGATACATGCCTAATGCATATGAATGGATGCTCACGATGAATGTCTTATGCAACATTTTATTTCATTGACCGAATATGTGCAATTTTTTTCTCCCGTAGAGAAGTTACACTTACCTTCTTCAGCAATCTGTAATAGAGCTTCTCCTCTGAGGTAAGCTCTCTTACACCTGCATTAAACAAGTTTTATGGTTTAAGACACTTGATTAACTTACACAAGCATACACCACTTAACACAAGCATAACATGGCATAGAAACACTTGAAACAGCAGCTAGAAGAAAACTGTGTAGCTGGAACTACACACAACCAAAAATTACAAACTAAGACATTCTGGAAAGTTCATGAAATTATCTACAAAACATTTCATAAACTCCCCAGCTATATCCAATATTAAAAAGGGCTAACAGACACTATAAGCAAAGCTGTTTTGGAAAAACAGGAAAACACAGATTTTAGGTTGAACTTGTAAAACATGCTTAGGTTAAACTAAACAGGTTATGGCTGTGAAACTTTAACACAAGATAGGTCAACAAGTTATCTACAACAAAGTCCACTGTAGCTACTGTTGAAAATTAACACAAATAGCTCAAACAATTCTAAAAAGAAAACATGCTTCAGCTGTTTAACAGCAAATAGAGATAACTCAGAACAGTTAGAAAGCCTACAACTAACCATCCAAAAATCATGATAAAATTAGACATGATAGATTACATGATTAGCTACCACTTTTGTGTTCACACCAACAACAGAAAACATATATAAAAAGGAATTAAAATTACATCTTTGCTGGTGATGAGAACACAAGCACAAGTTAAACCTATATTACTTAAACAATTTGAAAGGTGTAAAACAACATATTTCATAATTTTCTTAGCATAGTAACTACATATAACTTAGCTTAGCAAAATAACAAGGTTACATTTAATTAAACAAGCATTTAATTAAAAGAACTACAACAAGCCCCTAAATTATAGGTTACTGCCACATTAACATTTTTCACGGGAAGTACATGCTGAGATAAACTCAACACAACAAGAACCATGATTTTAGCATAACCCAAACTCCAGTTATGAATTAAATAGGTTAAACTAAGCATATAAAGTTTGTTGTTCACTTTTATTAAAACAACACAGAAGAACAATATTAATAGGTTACTTAACATTTTTTATGCATAGAGAAAAAGATAACAAAGATCACAGAACTGGTTTCACATTCTTAGCATTATAAGCAAATAGAACTGGAAAAGACAAAACAGGAAAACAAACAGAGCCTATGACAGGCGGGACCCATTGGTCAGGTTTTTCCCCACAGAGCCGACTGCACTGGAGGTGCTCGACCCTCGGTACTTCGCCGGCGGTGAGGTTTCCGGCCAAACCAACCCCATGGTTGTGTTCCCCTACGCAACCCGCATTGAACCATGTAACTGGTTGTACCCCATTCGCACCGGAGCATGCTCGACGGCGTTCTTGGCGGCACGGCGGCGCTGCTGCTCTTGCGCTGGCGGGCGCAAGCTTCCTCCGGCCAAACTGGCGACGACTACACCTACACGGAACCCTAGCGGTCCGATCTAGCCCGGATTGGGGCGGTGCGAACCCTCCGATGAGCTCGGCCACATGCACAGCGGCACGGTGGCGAGTTCACGACGGCGCGGTGCTTCTGTTCCGGCGATGGCGAGGCGTGGATGCTTCAACCAACTACGACTAGCTACTCACTGGCTAACCAGCTACCCCTAACGCTACTTAGACTAACACGAGCGACGCTGAGAAGCCCAGCGTAACCTCGCCAGCGTTGCGGGTGCTGTGCGCTTGCGCGTGGCGGAGTTCCCGTTCCGGCGAACCCTAACCCTAATCGTTTCAACCGACTCCTTGGTGAGCATCTACAACCTCTAGACCACCACGTACAAGAGCTAGAAGAGAGGGAAAGGCTCTGGATTGGGCTGGCCATGGCGGCGCAAAGCTCGGCGGAGCTTAGGTCGTCAATGGCGCTTGCGGTGCTGCGCGGTTTGGCTTACCCGTGTGGTTAGCGGTGAAGCTGAGCGGTGTAGAAGGTGGAGCAGAGCGAGGCGAAGCGGTGGGTGGGTTTTGGCAGCCAATGCGGCGGTGTGCAGCGCAGGCGAGCTCGGCGACGGCGCTGCGGCGGCAATGGCGCGTGCTCCGCTTTCTTGCGCGAGGCAGAGAGGAGAGGGAGAGAGCGAGGGCGAGTGAGCGTTCGGCCGCGAGGTGGAGTGTGCGGGCGTCCAAGGCGCGGCCGGCGCGGACGGTACGGGTCCAACTCCGGAGTATGGTCGACACGCGGTGCGCGATGCCTGATGCGGTCGGCCACCGACCGAACGGCGCGCTGCCTCTGCATTTGAAACCGGCATCAGGCCGACTGACGACCGATTTGGCAAAGCGATTAACTCCCTAACCTCTGCGTCTTAGCTTCAACCAAATGTACACTTTTGTAGAGCTATAGCTGATCTACAACTTTGGTGTAATTTGTTTGAGCTGAAACATCTTAGATTTAAAACTACAGGCATTCAAACATAGCAACATTCAAACTGAAACGCATTTAGGACTTAGGCAATTTCAGAAAGGTAAAACAACCCCCAAATCAGCCTTAAGTGACCAATTATGGTATTTTAGGATCTGAATCACCTCAAGGTGGTTAGACAAAGTTTGTGCAGAATTAAAAACTCTACAACTTTGCTTCGGCCAACTTTTCCATACAAGGTCATTAACAAAGTCATTTGGTTAAATCAAGCAAAATGGTTCCTAGGGTCAATCATTAAGCTTAAACCCTAGAAGCTCTTTTGGACTTGATCATGAATATAAACATGGTTCAATTAACATCTCTAAATATATCTAGGTGGTTATTAGTGATCAAAACACTAGCACTTGGTTACACAAGCATTACTTAAATAAAGCTAGTTGTAGATTAATACACACAACATGAAAACAAGGTGATCACTTATGGTTATCATTTCATATGATCATGGAAATGCATGAATGCATAAATGCTTGTGCTCATGCTCATGAAATGATATGCAAATGCAAGCTTAACACCTAGGGTGTTATAGCCCTTCCCCCCTTACAAAAATCTCGTCCCGAGATTTGTAAGGCTTACCATTTTTCATAGATAGCAGGGTAGACTTCCTTAAGGTAGTCTTCCCGTTCCCATGTAAAATCTCGTTCACTTTTATTGTTCCACATTATCTTGTAAAACTTTATAACATTGTTTCGGGTTACTCTTTATTTGGTGTCCATGACTTGGACAGGTTTTTCTTCAAAGGAAAAGTCTGACTGTAACTTCAGACCTACCAGTTCGATATGTTCCTCAGGAACTCTCAAACACTTCTTAAGCTAGGATACATGAAAGACGTTGAAGATAGCCCTCATCTCTGGTGGTAACAATAGCTTATAGGCTACTCTTCCACTTCTTTCGATGATCCGATAAGGTCCCACATATCTTGGAGCCAGCTTTCTTTTAACTCCAAACCTTTGCACTCCCTTCATAGGTGACACCTTCAAATACACATAGTCACCGACTTCGAACTCAAGCGGTCTTCTTCTCTTGTCCGCATAGCTCTTCTGTCTCGACTGTGCTGCGCGCATATGTTCTTGTATCACTCTAACTTTATCTTCAGCCTCTTGTACAAAGTCGATACCGTAGTATCTTCTTTCTCCTGGTTCAACCCAATTAAGAGGTGTTCTACATCTTCTTCGATACAAAGCTTCGAAAGGAGCCATCTTGATACTCTCTTCACAACTATTGTTGTAAGAGAACTCTGTTAACGGTAACCAACTTTCCCAAGATCCTTTAGACGATATCACACAAGCTCTAAGAAGATCTTCGAGAATCTGGTTAACTCTTTCTGTTTGTCCTGAAGTTTGAGGATGATAAGCTGAACTATGAACTAGATTGGTTCCATGTTGCTTATGAAGATGTTCCCAAAAACGAGCAGTGAACTACGGTCCTCTGTCTGACACAATTGTTCTTGGAACACCATGCAGACGAACTATGTGAGTGATGTACATCTCTGCATACTCATATGGTCGGTTCGTGGTGCGAACTGGTATAAAGTGCGCTGACTTGGTTAACCGATCCACAATCACCCATATTGAGTCATGACCTTTTTGGGTAAGAGGAAGGCTAGTTATGAAATCCATGCCGATTTCCTCCCATTTCCATCCTGGAACTGACAAAGGTTGTAAGAGTCCCACGGGTTTCATATGTACCGCCTTAACCCTACAACATACATCACACCTTGCCACGAATGCGGCAATCTCTTTCTTCATCTTGGTCCACCAAAAGCGTTGTTTCAGATCATGATACATCTTGCTACTACCTGGATGTATAGATAGCTTAGAGGAAAGTGCTTCCTCTAAGATCTGGTTCCTTAACTCTTTATCTTTAGGCACAACAAGACGATCTTTGAACCGTAGGATTCCTTTCTCATCTATCTTGAAACATTGGGAACCCTCGGTTTTCATCTTTCTTTTGATATGGAAGACACCCACATCGGTTTTCTGACCTTCTATGATTTGACTTTCAAGCGAGCAACTAACTGTAAGATTGTACAACACTGACGGATGTAACAAGTTGAACTTATCCTCGAGCAAGGGTTGTACAAGTTGATAGTGCGACTTCCTGCTCAAGCGTCAGCTACCACGTTAGCTTTTCCTAGGTGGTAATGAATCTCAAGATTGTAATCTTTGATTAGTTCTAACCATCTTCTTTGTCTCATGTTCAACTCTGGCTACGTAAAGATATACTTGAGACTCTTGTGATCTGTGTAGATATGGCATACGTTACCCAGGAGGTAATGTCTCCATATCTTTAAAGCATGTACCACTGCTGCAAGTTCTAGATCATGCGTTGGATAGTTGACTTCATGTTTTCTGAGCTGTCTAGAAGCATAGGCTATCACTTTTCCTTCTTGCATACGAACACATCCTAATCTAGTCTCGGAGGCGTCACAATACACATCAAAGGGTTTTGCTATGTTTGGTTGCGCCAAAACGGGTGCTGAAGTAAGTAGATTTCTTAGGGTAAGAAAAGCTGCCTCACATTCTGACGTCCATTCAAACCTCTTATCTTTCTGTAACAGACTGGCCATAGGTTTAGCTATCTTGAAAAAGTCTGGAATTTTAGGGTGTTACAATTAACATCATTTTTCAATTTTTCATTTTCACTCACTAGTATAGCATCAACCTTTGAGCTATCACTAGTGGATGTGCGAGTGGAAGTGCCAGTGTTGGTTGGTGCAACAATGATAGGAGTGAAAAATGATTCATCTAGAATATCACAAGTAACTCCAATATCACATGATGCAACAACCTTATCCTTGTTTTGATCAAGGAGGGAGGAGTGAGCCTTTTCAAGCCTCTTGTGAGCCCTCTCAAGCTTCTCATGGGCTTCTATTAGCCTCTCATGAGAGCCATTGAACTCATCAAAGGATTGTTCAAGAGCCTTAAGCTTCTTGTTCAATTCTTTGCACTCCTTCCTCTTTGTTTCAAAGCAAGCATAAGTTTGCTTCATCATATCTATGAGTTCCTCCTTGGAGTACTCCTCCTCATCATCACTACTATCATCATCACTCTCATCACAAGATTGAACCTTCACTACAAGGATTCCCCCCTAATGCCACGTCAGACAACTGCAACACCACTGATTTGGTTGCCATTAGAGGGCCATATTGCAACCTTTCCGTAAAATGGTTGCAATATGTGTATATAATGCAATCGACTAAATATGTTGCAATATGTGTGATTTGTCGTTGCAACAGACGTGTGCTATTGCAACCATTTGAGAATTGTGTTGCAATTAGTTGTTATTATTGCCATGGAACTTTCAAGTTGCATTAGTATTGATTTTCATTGCAATTATTTGGTGGTTATTATTTGAGAACCATTTGAGATTTGGTTGCTTTTGCTTGTAACTATTGCCACGATTGTTTTGGGATGCAATAATCTTTAGCGGTGTTGCGATTTCTACGTGGTTATTGCAACATGATTTTTGATTGGATGCAATAGCATGTTCCTATTGCTACGGTTTTTTAGAGTTGTAATAATCTTATGTAGTGTTGCAATTTGTAGGTATTTATTGCAACTATAATCCTAAATGGACGCAATATGATATTACTATTACTATGATTTTTTTGTGTTGTTATAGACTAATGTATTTGGTGGTTCACTCTTTTCTATGGCCCAACAGTATCCGTGAGTGTCATGTTGGTTAGAGATGTGCACAGCTCTCCCCATCGATGGATCGCCCCCTAACACATGCATGTCACGCCCTAGATGGTGTGGAAGCGACAGAGCACGTCTCTCTCCATTGGTCTTGTGCCTCGTCGATCACGTGTGCAGCTAGCAGTGTCGATGCTGCGTTCATCTTCTGAATCAGGTAGCCAAGGGGCTCAAACGTATATATAGCATATACTAGATATGTACCCTTGCATTATTGTACGGGGTCACAAATTTTTCTCATACCTGTAGTGACCTACGTGGCTTGAGAGTTAGTCAAAATATTAAAAAATGTACACATTTAATTATATAGAAAATGTAAAACCTATTTCATGATTTTTATCACCTATATGTACCATGTACATTTATTAGTTTATAGAAACCTAACGAATAAAATATATTTTCTTTGTTTAATTAATATGATTAATTATTATGCATTTTACAAGTTTAATTTATTTTGATCAATTTAGAAAATAATAGAGAGCTAATAAGTAATAGGTAATAATAGTAAGCAAGGGGCCCAATCCTATACAGTGCGTGAAACTAAAACCCATGACACCTTATAATCATGATAAAAAACAATACTTGATGTGTGTATATAAATTTTTGTCAAACTGAATTTAGAAGTATTTATATAAAATAATTCAAAAGAATCTTATAACTTTACTTGACTCAATTAAAAGTCGCTGCCAATATTACTGATGGAAGAGCGTGTTTGCTTTTTAAGCTCACCGTGTCAGGCTTTTGGACTCTAACGTGTTCGTCTTTTGGGCCAAAATAATAATCTAGTACTAATTCTAATAATCTAGTTTCTAATACTACTAGCAAATATGTCTGTGCGTTGCAACGGGAGAAAAAAAAACTCTAACATACAGAGTGACAATAAACAAAGTCTAAAATTTAGTATTATATATACAATAATTTATATATACAAAAACAACGTCGTTGGTCAGTTGCTTACCTTCGATAATTTACAATTGGCACTCTACAGCTCTTGCCAATGCACGAGAGCACCTCGCCCAGCTTAGTCATGACGATAAAGATTTGGAGTGTCAAGACCACCGCGCTACGGTTGTAATCAAGAACACCGTGAGCACATTGTGCGGTTGTTAAGTATAAATATTGCCTATACTTGGGCTCCGCGGGCTGGTGTAGCGTGCTCCACGATCGTGCACTATCACCCCCACCAGGAGGGCTGTCCGACACCGGCACGAGCACCTCATCGATTTCTGATTTGTGCTTTTTTGTTCTTATATATTTTGTTTTATAGGCCTATTATCTGACTGATTTCTTACTTTCCCTTTCTTATGCGATATTTGTGAAGCTTTCCTAGATTGTGCTGCTCTAGTACGGGAAAGACATGAATAGATAAAAATCAATTTAAGAAGATATATATATATATATATACCATGTAGCATACATGTCCTATTCTTTTTTCTATAAATATTTTTCTTTTCCTTTTTCTTCTTTTTCTATATGGAGTCCGGTATTTACTTTTTTTCTTTTTTTATAGGGAGTCCGGTTCATAACGTGTCCGTCATATTCTTTTTTTCTTTTTTTTATATATTTTTTCTTTTAGAATAAACTCTTTATTGTCCGGTAGTTAAGGGAGATGGATACAAAAATAAATGGATGGACGAAAAAAAAGAGCCTGAAATGTTGACTCTTTATTAATAGGTATATATTTTTTTATATGGAGTCCGGTATTTACTTTTTTCCCTTTTTTATATGGAGTCCGGTTCAGGTTCATAACATGTTCTTTTTTTCTTTTCCTTTTTATTGTGTCATTATTTTGTCCGTACAGAATAAACTCTTTATTGTCCGGTAGTTAAGGGAGATCGATACAAAAACAAATGGATGGACGAAAAAAAAAGCCTGAAACTTTAGCTCTTTATTAATAGGTATAGGTATAGATATAGATATAGATATAGATATAGAGTACATACAGGCCTAGTTACGTGGGGGCCTAGAGTGGATGCCCCTTTTTTCTCAATTTAAAAAAGAAACAGATTAAACATTTACATATTATAAGGTTTTCCTTGTGAGTTCCGGCCGCCGCTGCTCACATTGTTCAGTTTTTCAATCGACACATAGTTATTTTTCCCAGTTTTTCAATCGACACATAGTTATTTTTCCCAGTTTTTCAATCGACACATAGTTATTTTTCCCCACTAGTTGTGCACTTTTTTAATCCACCCACCAGCCGGCGTAACAGATGCAAAGTAGATGGAAACCCGTAAGAAGGATCAAGGATGGGTGTGGCGCATGCTTGAAGAATATCAGCTCCATATTTATACAAGTAACCTAAAGTCCACCTAATGTTAAACAAGTTGTAGTAGTCTGGTGTTTGAATAGCATTTGGGTGTATATACTCTTGCTCTTTGGTACGTAGACCCGTGGGGCAGTCTTTTCTGTTTTTTATTGTATATTTTTTCCAAAATCCTATCTGTGCTTTATGCTACATTGATAAAAATTTTTTTGCTGTTTTCTTACTGTTTTATTCTATCATGGAACCTCTCTGCTCACAAAAAAAACACGTATCACTCTATATTTATTTATTTTTAATTATGGATGTTTGTCCCTCATAGCTACATTGTTTTTAAGTGTTTTCAACATTAATTATGGAATTTTAATTACAAAGGTTGCTAACTACTACTACTTGCTACTAAAACCTTGAAATATAAATTTTAAATTGTCCTAGTATAAAGTTAGTGAATTTTTTAAACAAGTTTGAAATTAGTTTAAATTCTATATTATCTATACCTACCTAATACGAAAGTGGATAAATTTCTGCCAAGCCTAATCATACATTGACTCGGTCTTGCTATTAGATCCAAAGAAACCATGCCCATTTTTCTCCATGAATCGTCCATGTTTCCAAGGCTCTCGTCCTTATCCTATATGTGAGTTTGGACTCATGATCCGTATTCATACAAGTACCATCGGGGCAAAATTTGATAATTGTCTACGCTAGATTGGTGAGACGCGCAAAATCTAAACAATACCGGAGTAGGCGATGACTTTATCGACGTGAGCACTGAAAGGATCAAGATGCCCAAGAGAGGGGTGAATTGGGCTTGTTTTAAATTTCTAAAGCAAATATAAAAACCTATCAAATGCCAATCACCTCCTAGTGCCTACCGTCCATGTGTCTTAGCTAGAAAGCGGTAGCAGTTCATGGAATTTAAGAACAACCTAGCAATTCTAGTAGGAAAGATAAGAACAAGACGGAATGTAATGTGGAAATGTAAAGAGCTAGGGAAAAGAGATTCTCAGTGACGCAGCGATGTTTTTCTGAGGTATCGATGTGTCGACACACCCCCTTAGTCCTCGTTGGAGCACCTCGCAAGGTATCGCTCCCCCTCTACTCGCGCAAGGGTAGAGTGCTCTCTATGGGCTGATTCTTCGCCACTCAGGCTCGGTGAATCGCCCACGACCGATCATAGAAGCTTGGAGAAGAGCTGCCGACAATCTTCCGGCGATCACTTCCTCCGAACACCACCAAGCCGTCTAGGTGCTGTCGAACACCAAGAGTAACAAGCACAAGACCTTCACTTGACCAACTCAAGGCTAGGAAGGTGGATGGATGCACACAAGTCACTCCTAATCACTCTAGGAGAGAAGAACAAGATGAACTCTCTCAAATCTCCCCCTCACTAGGCACTTGGCTCTCCAAGGATTCTCTCAAGGTGTAACCAGCTGAAACAATGGCCAAGAGACCTCCTAAGGACGAAGGGGCAACTATAGATAATCCCCACCTCCAAAACTAGTCGTTTTTTTGCTTTTTCTTTTCTCTGCGAAGCCACCGAACTAGTCCGGAGCTCACACCACCGGACCAAGCACACTGGTCCAGAGATCACTCGTAATTCAAACTCAGGCACCGTCGGACCACTTGCCTTAGTCCGACGCCCTAGTCCGACGCACTGGTCCGGAGCCAGGGTGCTCACTGAGTGAAAATATTTTCTCTCCTTCGAACCACCGGACCACTCTCCTTGGTCCGGAGCCCTGGTCCGACGCTCTAGTCCGGAGCCAGGGAGCTCTCTGCATGGAAACGACCTGCTGACTTGAGACGTCGGACTAGCCATCGGACTAGTCCGGAGCCTTCTCTGAGGCTCTCTCTCCCTCTGACATGAGCCATCGGACCACTCTCCTATGGTCCGACGCTCTCCAGACGGGTGGCCCGGAGCTTCTTGAGCTGGACTTTTGCCTAAGTCAGGGACCGTCGGACCACTCTCCTTGGTCCGACGCCTACTTGGCAGACTGGTCCGGAGCCTCTTTCTCCCCTGTTTCAACTGTTTTCTCTAAGTCTTTTCTAGGAGTTTTGCTCCTACCATTTTTAGGGTTAACCAAGGGCTGAAAGCAAGGTCTCTAGGACTAGTTGTGACAAGTGTGCATTTACCCACTTTCCTAAGCTCTCCTCGGTCAAGCTACTAATCTCATACCCCCCTTAATAGTACGGTCAAAGGAAAAACAAAGCCCTAGCTATACTTAGTGCCCTTCTCAACCTTATGGCACTAAGAACTAGCCTAGTCTTCAACTTGTATCATCATCCTTTGCAACCGAAATGATTTCCATCTTGGGGGCATGAATATACATTAAGCCCATTCAAATTGTATCACTAATGACCTAACACAAATGACTTTGCCTCTGCAAAACACACGTTAGTCATAGTGATCTAGCATTGTCGTTAATCGCCTAAACACAAGGGTCCATGATTCTTCAATCTCCCCCTTTTAGGTGTTTGACGACAATACAAGCTCGAGAAGAGAATAATGAGTGAATTTTGATAAGAGAAAAAAGAGCATGACTTGTCATGAGATAGGCATGGGTTAGTAATAAGAAAGACATATACATGCCTAAACCATTCAAGCCATGACAAGCACAATAGATATGAATTGAGCATAGTACTTGATTTCAAAAGGATATGCTATAGCCAAAAGAACAGAGATAGGCGCGGAAGCAATATAGCATAACCAAGTGACATGATATATATAAGTAAAGGTCCACACATGTCACACAACCATCAAGTCTCAACCATCACACATATCATACAATGCATAAAAGACGGTAAACGTGATGCATGATGCGATAGAGTTAATACACATCAAAAGAACGAATCCTACTAGCTCCCCCTGAAGCTAACCCGTCTACTCGACTCTCCCTCTCCCCCTTTGGCGTCGAAGCACCAAAACTAAGCGTCTGGAGGCGGAGTGGAGGCAGTCGTGGAGCGGTCGAGCACCCTGAACTCTGCCAAGTAGGCCTCCTCATCTGAGTCCTCCCCCTGAGTGTCTGACGCTGGAAGGGAAGCGGTCTGGGGAAAGGAGCTGACGTGCCGACTATCTCTGTTGTCGAGGACTCTGGAGCTGGAGCTAGGGTAGGAGTAGGAGCGGAATCTGGTGCCACTGTCTCTGTGGGAGCTGCGGTGTCCGGTTGTGCCTCATGCACGGACTCGACTGGAGTCTGAATAACCGGAGGCTTCGGAGGCTGTCTGGAGTCATAGTAACCACAGTGGCATCGGTAGCAACAACAGCTGTGGGTGGAGTGGATACGGCTAGAGCCCGACTGTCGTGTGTGGCTTCTGAGGAAGCAACTGAGGAACGGTGCTGACCAGCTGTCGGTGCAACCATTTCTGCCTCAACTTCTGCTGCTATCTGCTGACCAGTGGGGGACGACTGCCCTGTGATGTCGCTGAATGACGCGGAGAGATCCCTGGCAGTAGCACCCATCGTAACAGAGAGCGGCGTGAAACCAGTAGTGAGAGGGGTGAACTGCTGCGTCGGGCCGAAGGTGTCCAACCACTGTGTGACCTGAGTCACCGGGGACTGGAACGGGGTGGTCATTCCGGCACCTGAAGTCCACTGGACTGGACGGCTGGGGTGGGAGTGACGGTCTGTCCGGCTGAACTTGAAGGGGCCACTGAGGGGCCAACTGAGTGTTGTGGTCCTGCTAGCTGACCAACTGACTGAGAGGGCTGTGATGTACTCATCATCTGGATCTGAGGTGCAACTGGGAACTCAAGAGGAGGTGCACCCGTCCACTTCATCATGTGAGCCATAAAGGCCATGTTCTGCTACTGAAGTTGCTGAGACTGTAGCTGTAAGCGCTGTGACTCCAACTGCATGGCAAGCATCTGTCGCTGCATCTCAAAGTGGCGCTCCTCAGACTGCCTTTGCATCTCATCCTGTCTCTGCTGGACCTGAGTAACTGCAGTGACTAAGGAGCTCTGCTGCTCATTGAGACGATCAAGTATCTTCAGTATCATAGTCTCTGTAGCGGAGCCAGGGCCGCCAGCCTCAGTGCCGTGAGCCCATGGGGCATAGGAGGAACTGGCTGGAAGTCGGCGTCTGAGCTAACAGAAGAGGTATCCTCAGGAGTAACATCAGCCCCTGTATCCAAGTCATGAAGCTCCTGCTGCTCAACTCCTCGGATCGACTCATCCTGAGTATCAACATCATCTCTGTCGGCTGGAGCAGTCCTCTCCCTGACGAGACGTAGCACCCGGTTCCCGAACCGGCTGTCAAAAGAACCAAGAACCCTTTAGGCCGGGAAGGAAGTCGGTGACTGATCTAGCAAGTCATGGAGTCCGGGGTTGGCTCCCTCAAGCTCAATAGCTATGATAGAAGAAATCTAGTGAGCATATGGAAACTGACGTCGTGCCCTCATACCATCAGCGATCACATCCTCAATCTCTGACACAAGAAAGTCAGCTATATTGAACGGTGTCTGAGAGACGAGGGCCTGAAGAAGTAGCTGCTGCATGTTAGTCAATCCCTCCTTGTAAGCAGTGCGAGGCAGCAAGGTACGCTGGAGAACCTCGTTCAAACGGTGAACGGTAGGGCGGAGCTCTGCCGGGGTACGACGTGAACCCTCTGAGAAAGGTGGCTTGAAGAGAGGAGCAACCTCCTGAACTGTCAACGTACGACCACCTTGAGCTCGGCGAGGCACAAAGACTCCTCTGTAGCAGTCATAGTGAAGGTTGAGCTCTCTGACTGTCTGAGTGAGGTGAAGGATCTCTCTGAGCCGAGTCATATAGAGCCTGTAACGCTCTCCTCTGAAGATATACTGAAGGAAGTGATGCTCCGGATCAATCCACACTAAGGCATGGAACTCGCGGACCCACCTCTCAATATAATTCCCGGAACGACCAAGGAGGTCGGCGAGTCCCGGAAGATATGTGATAAAGGATCGAATCTACTCTCCAGCCAACTCGACAATGCTCTCCAGGGAGCAAACTCTGTGAGGTCTGATCTGGATGCTAGTAAGATGAGCTGCTCTGTAGAAATCCTCCATGAGAGGTGTGTGCCATCCTGGTGAGGCTCTAGGGTCACGCTGATCAGGGCACCACTTCTCAAGAGCCACAAAACGAAGCTTCTTCACCTGCTTTGCTGTGAGATTCCTCAAATCAAGGTGAGCGGATGCTGAGGCTGCCGTAGGAGCTGCTGAGGCACTCTGAGGTGACTGAGCTGCCTGAGAATGAGTAGCTCGCCCCCAGGAAAGAGATGCCAACGGTGTACCAAGATCTTCTGTGACAAGCTCTTGCTCCTCTGGAGCTTCCTCGGTCTATGATTGAGTAGGAGGAGACGGTAAATCCCGCGGAGGGGTGCCAAGTCTGACTGAACCTTGGTGACCACCTCGCTTTGCATGGTCTGCTGCATCTGCCACTGCCTCTGCTTTCTCAGCCTCTGTAAGCTTTCGCTTCTTCTTCTTGGGCTTCTCAACAACTGGCTTCTTGCCCTTGTCCCTTGAAGGACGTGGAGGAGGAGGAGTGTCATCACCAGAACCACTGACACATGCACGAGAGCCATGAGCCATCACTGATCAATCAAAGAAAGCACTGCCCTATGATAGAAACCACTGACAGACACAAGAACTACTGCAAACTGCAAGAACCACTGCCCACTGATCAATCAAGCAATCAACTGACAGAGAGGCCTGCAAGCCACTGGATTGAACCTTCTGAGGCTTTGCCTCAATCCTTACTCATGATCTTTGCCCTGAGTTTAAGCTGCCACTAACTGCCGCTAGATAGAATAGACAGGATATATATAAGCATATATAAAATCTAGAGATAAGAATCCGTATGGAAGCAAGCATCTAGATAACAAAGGAATGAAATCTATCATGATACCTAAGGTAAGTGAGCGTATCTAATCAGAGCAATTCAAGTTCCAAACCACACTCCTCAAGGAGAATTTGCCAACTGAGAAACACAATTGACATTTTGATTTAGTGAATGGGAGATTGATTGCAAGGTCAAGGTATAAGTACTAAGGCATGAGATGATCAATAGCTAGTCAAAACGCTAAACACTATGATCAAGGGCATACCCTAGAAGAACAATGAAGCGCAATCGGCGAAGTCGAATCGACGAAGATGAGGTCGGATTTGGATGAATTCAACGTCAACTCCCCAAACCCTAGGTTTGGACAAACCCTAAGGGGAGGGTCCTTCTTGACTTAGCGAGCAATGGCAATGGAGAAGGGTGAAACCCTAGCTTGGTGAACTTGATGGCAAGGTGGAGGTGGTGGAGCAGTTGATCACCGGCGAGGGGGGGGGGTTTCTCGGCGGCGAGGTTGGTGATTGGTGGCGGCACTGCTGCTGCTGGTGCTTTGCTGGAACAGGGGAGGCGCAGGGCGGAGCAGTGGAGGCGGCGGTGCTCCGGTGAGGGGGCTGGCCGGCGGCGAGGATGGCCCAGGCGAGCGCGCGGATGAGCGGCGGCGCTAGGGCGAGGTGGCGCGGCGTACGGGCGGCGTTGAGGAAAAAGGTAACTGCCAGAAACAGATCGGCCTGCAAGGTGTTATCACAAAAATTTCGAGCATCGGACCATTATGCATGGTCCGGAGGTTGGTTCGACGAGGTGGTCCGACGGTACCAGAGAAAGAAACAATTCCATGCAAGGAGCACCCGACCACCGGACCAAGGCGTCGGACTACTCACCGGATTGGTCCGATGGTGCTTTGACTGAATTGTTGGGCGCTGACTGAGGCACCGGACCACTTGCCTATGGTCCGGAGGAGCGTCGGACAGGTGGTCCGACGGTTTCTGTGACTAGAGAATCTTTTATGCAGAGAGGGACAGGGCGTCGGACCACTAAGCGTCGGTGATGAGTGTATGGGTTGTCCCGATCTTTCGGTGGAAATAGATAACTACGATTTGACTGGAGAGACGTTCACGATCCGACTACAACCATCCAAGGACGCTGCGCCTTAGCGATCGATACACCAAATCCAGCGGTTGCTCACGATCTTGCGGATCACAACCAACCAAACCACTAGGGTTATTCCTGCAAGCAATCGAAGAACAAGCAAGAACAAGTAGAACAAGCACTCAATTGCAATATGAAATATGAAGGTTCAGATCTAATACACATGAAGCTGGAGTTCCGAATCAAGTAGAACGGATGGTCTAGTCGACACACGCGTCTACAAGGAAGTAGCAGCAGCTAAACTTTCATCTAAACAAAACTCAATCTGTTTGTGGCGGCTCTAGGGAGATATAAGGAGGAGGGAGGACGACCACAAGGGTCCTGGTGTCATCCTACAACCCTAGGATGAGTCCCTAATGGACTCAACTTGATACACGGGCCATTGGCCCAAAATAGGGTGACGCAGCACCGTTGGTAGAAAAGATCTCGGTATTAAATTGTCTACTGCGCACGCATCTTATAGGATATAGGTATGAGTCCGGACCCATTGGAAAGTAGACTTGATAAGCTTTCCAAAAAGTGCTAGAACGTCCCAATCGGAGTCCGTATGAAGTCGTGGCAACCGTCGCAAGTTTGGACTCTTCTGTAGTCCGAATTGAACTTCCAAAATGTGTTGGACTTGGACTCTTTGTTTCCTTGGATCCAAAGTGACGTGGTGGCCTGGTGGAGGACATTAGGAACACTTGGATTTGGTCCCCAATCAACTTCATTGATCATCCATGCTTTTCATATGCAATCTAACCCTTCCTTGATCCATGTAAGCAATTCTGAAAATGACAATATACACATTTTGTGGTGCAGCACCAATTCATCAAATGTAACAATAATAAACCTCATATAGAATGGTTTCACCTTTGGTATAGAAGTGGTTGGCATGGTCATATCTAAGCCTGTGATGTCCTCATCAGTCGAACCATGCAGAGTGGTCCGGAGGGTGGTCCGGTGCTTGATTTTGCTCTGAATTTTCCTGTTTTTCTCTCCAATCTTTTCTCTTAGCCAAGTACCAAGACAAGAGTAAAAAGGAACACTTGTTGGACTTAGTATAAGAATCAACTCTCAACCCCTCAATTTAGAAATAGTTTGCCATAGGCTAAGATTAGTTTTCATAGAAAAATAGTTCAATAAAGCTCCAAGGGTCACCATAGGGGCACAAGAGGGGTATTAGCTGAAGCTAGAGCGTTGAATTGCTCCCCCTAAGTGACGGACCTAGAGTATGACCAAAACTTAACCGAAAAGAAACGACGAAGCAACACACATGCATATGCAATGCAAAACGGAATTTGAATCTAGGTTGCTTGCAAGTTTAAACCGCGGTTAAGCTTTGTCACACGCTTTGAGGGCAGTTATCTTAACCGCGTTAGCCAAGCCTATGTGCATTACCAAATTAAACATGTTATATTACATATGAATGCATGGTTCACACAATCTCATCTTTTAGTGAAGTTAGAATGATCAAGCACATTCAACTCGCTTCTCAACCTACAAAAGGTTGTTTCATCGAGTGGTTTAGTGAAGATATCCGCCAATTGATCTTCGCTCTTAACTCCAACTAGTGTGATGTCTTTCCTAGTCACATGATCTCTAAGAAAGTGATGGCGAATATCTATGTGCTTGGTGCGAGAGTGTTGAACCGAGTTGTTAGCAAGCTTTACGGCGCTTTCATTATCACACAAAAGTGCAACATCTTTTAAAACAACGCCGTAATCAAGAAGTGTTTGGGTCATGTATAAGATTTGTGCACAACTTGCTCCCATGGCAATGTATTCCGCCTCGGCGGTTGACAATGCCACACAGTTTTGCTTCTTTGAGAACCAAGAAACAAGTGATCTTCCTAGCATGTGGCACCCGCTGGAGGTACTCTTCCTATCAACCTTACACCCGGCATAATCCGAATCGGAATAGCCAACTAGTTGGAAGGGAGCTCCTTTGGGATACCAAAGACCCATGCTAGGGGTGTGCCTTATGTACCTGAGGATTCTTTTAACCGCACAAAGATGCGACTCCTTAGGGCTTACTTGAAACCTAGCACACATACACACACTAAACATGATATCCGGCCTAGATGCGATGAGGTAAAGTAAACTACCGATCATAGAACGATAGAGAGTTTGGTCAATCGGTTTACCTCCCTCATCGAGATCGAGATGCCCATTAGTAGGCATTGGGGTCTTGATTGGCTTGCAATCCTCCATCTTGAACTTCTTAAGTAGATCATGAGTGTTCTTTTCTTGAGAGATGAAGGTCCCTTCTCTCATTTGCTTCACTTGAAAGCCAAGGAAGAAGGTTAGCTCGCCAATCATTGACATCTCGAACTCCTTGGACATCAAGTCACCAAACTCCTTGCAATGGTCTTGATTTGTTGACCCAAATATAATGTCATCGACATATACTTGGCAAACGAAGATCTCTCCATTAAGCTTCTTGTTGAATAGTGTTGTGTCGACGATCCCGATCTTGAAGCCCTTCTTGAGTAGGAAGTCCCTTAGCCTCTCATACCAAGCTCTTGAAGCTTGCTTCAATCCGTAGAGTGCCTTGGACAACCTATACACATGATTAGGCAAGTTTGGGTCTTCAAACACGGGAGGTTGTGAGACATAGACAAGTTCATTTATGAAACCATTTAAGAAAGCGCTCTTCACATCCATTTGAAAGAGTTTCATTTTGTGATGTGAAGCATACGCCAAAAGGATACGGATGGCTTCAAGTCTTGCAACCGGAGCAAAGGTCTCTCCAAAATCGAGTCCTTCTACTTGAGAGAACCCCTTTGCCACCAATCTTGCTTTGTTCCTCACAACCACGCCTTGATCATCTTGCTTGTTCCTAAACACCCACTTGGTGCCAATGATTCTTGCATCCTTTGGCTTCTCTTCAAGTGTCCACACTTGGTTCCGGGTGAAGTTGTTGAGTTCTTCATGCATGGCATTCACCCAATCCGGATCCGCAAGTGCTTCTTCAACTCTAGTAGGCTCAACAAAGGAAACAAACGTGTGATGTTCAACATGAGATGCAAGTCTAGAGCGAGTCATAACTCCCTTTGATGGACTCCCTATAATTTGATCATGGGGGTGAGCTTGAAGGATAGGTGTTGATCTTCTATTTGTCTCTTGAGGAGGGGGATGCGGTGCTTCAACATTACTTGCTTCGGCCTCGACTTGATCTTGAGTGATGTGAGTGTCTTCTTGAGCTTCCCTCACTTGATCTACTTCATCAACTTGAGGCGTGTGAGGTGGGGAAGGATCTTGATTTGCTTCATCTTCAACTTCTTCCATCTCTTGTGGGTTGATAGCACCAATTGGCATATTCTTCATTGCCTCCCTCAAGGGTTCATTACCTACATCAATATCCTCAAGCTCTCCTTGGGAGCCATTAGTTTCATGAAACTCCAAGTCATACGTTTCTTCAACTAAGCTGATGGCTTTGTTAAATTCACGGTATGCCTTGGATTTAAGTGAATATCCAAGAAGGAAACCAATGTCACACCGCCGTTGGAATTTACCCAAGTGTTGGTGCTTCTTGTAGATGTACACTTTGCAACCAAACACCCGGAAGAATGAAATATCCGGCTTCTTCCCATTGACAAGCTCATAGGGGGTCTTCTTTAATAGCCTTTGGACGAAGAGACGCTTCTTCTCCGTAGTGTTGTACTCATCAAGCATAGACCTTGCTAGAGTTATGAGCGTCCAGTTCTTCCTCTCTACAACACCATTTTGTTGTGGAGTATGTGTGGAGGATACCTCATGCTTGATCCCCACTTCATCACAATAATCTTCAATCTTTGTGTTCACAAATTCGGTGTCATTGTCACTTCTAATCTTCTTGATCTTCACATCAAATTCATTTTGAGCTCTTGTAGCAAACTTCTTGAAGATGCCTTGTGTCTCTCTCTTGTCTTGAAGAAAGAACACCCAAGTGTACCCGAGAGTAGTCATCCACTACCACCAAGCAATAGAGATTTCCTCCAAGACTAGCATAGGTGGTAGGACCAAATAGATCCATGTGTAGAAACTCTAGGACTCTTGAGGTTGACATGAAATCTTTGGTTGGATGAGTGTTTGCCACTTGCTTGCCGGCTTGACATGCACTACAAAGTTTGTCCTTCTCAAACACCACATCCTTGATTCCTCTAATCATTTCCTTCTTGACAAGCTTCTTCAAGGTTGACATGCCCACATGTGCTAATCTTCTATGCCATAGCCAACCCAAAGAATTCTTGGAGAATAGACAAGTTTGCAAGTTAGCTTCATTTGAAGTGAAGTCCACTAAGTAGAGGTTGTTGTGCCGGAACCCTTTGAATATCATTGATGAATCTTCAATCTTGGTCACAATCACCTCATTTGGAGTGAAGAGACATTGAAACCCGAGATCACAAAGTTGACCAACCGATAGCAAATTGAAGCTCAATGATTGTACTAGCAAGACATTGGAAATTGATTGATCTTGGGAGATAGCCACTTTGCCTAAGCCTTGAACTTTGCCCTTTGAATTATCCCCAAAAGTAATCTTGTCTTGATTTGCACAATCCTCATCAAGTGTGGTGAACATCCGGGGGTCGTCGGTCATGTGTTGAGTGCAACCACTATCAATTACCCAATGGCTCCCACCGGTCTTGTAGTTCACCTACACACAAGCAACTTGGAGTTAAGCTTGTTGTTTGGGAACCCCCTTAGTGCGGGGCCCCATTGCCTTGTCAACCAACTCCTTAGCAACCCAAAGAACCCTAGGCTTGTTCTTCATTGGTGGTCCAAGGAACACCACAAGTGGTCTACCCTTGGAATCTTTATTGGTGACATAGTGAGCATCATGAGCAAATGGTCTAGTGTGCTTATGCAAGGTCTTGGGAAGTGGAGTCTTGCATTGAGACTCGAAGTGACCAATTTGTCCACATCCAAAGCACCTCTTAGGCTTGGGCTTTGGCTTCTCTTGATTGTAGCCATTGTACTTGTTCTTGTAGTAGTTCTTGGCTTCAATCTTGACCTTGGCCTTAATCACTTGGTTTTCCTTGAACCCAATACCGGTCTTGTCATTCTTCATGACGGTGCTCATTAGAAGCTCATTTTGGAGATTGTGGCCCTTGGTGAACTTTTCAAGGCCACTTGTAAGCTTGTTCTTGTCATTATTGAGCTTGGAAAATTCTTCTCTAAGAGAGTTGATCAAAGTGATAGCATCTTTGTCTTCTTCTTGAGCCGGCTTGATGGTGAAGGGCTTGTTTGCCTTGAGGTTGATTAGCCCTTCCTTGAGCTTTGAGTTCTCTTCCCTCATCTTCATATAGTCATCATACTTGTCGGCTTCTACAACTCTCTTGCCCTTGCACTTAGCACTTTGCTCAAGAGCCACATCATCAAGCTCGATTTCACAAGAGGTAGCACACGGGTTAGTAGCAACATGTGTAAGATCTTGAGTAAGCAATTCATTTGCTACCACTAGTGTGCCATGATCACTTTTCACTTGGTTGTAGTCATCTTTTAGCAAGTTATACCTTGTGTGGAGCTCTTGGGATGACCTCTCAAGCTTATCATGTTTCTCATTGGCTTGCTTAAGAGAGGCTTTGAGCTCCCTAGTGCTAGATGTGAGAGAATTAATCTCAAGCTTCAAATCATCATTAGCACTAGACAAGTTGTCAAGCTTATCATGCAAGTTTTCTTTGATCTCAAGAAGTTTGTCATTTTTACTCTTGTACTTCCTTATGATGCTAGCGTACTTGTTGCAAATTTTAATTAGCTCATCATAGGAAGGTGCTTCTTCATCGTCACTATCATCACTAGAGAGGTCATCACCATCATCCTATTTTTGTACCTTCTTGTCACCTTTAGCCATAAGGCATAGGTGTGTAGAGGATGAGCCCGGTGATGAAGGAGGAGGTGGCGGTGGAATAGAAGAACCAATCACCAAGGCGGCCACCTTCTCTTCTTCACTCTCATCATCGGAGGAGTCACTTGAATCATCAATATCGGTGAGCCAATCACCCACAATGTAAGCCTTGCCATCCTTCTTCTTCTTGTGGAAGTTGAAGTTCTTCTTCTTCTTGTATGGCTTGTCTTGCTTCTTGTCATCATCACTTGAGTCATCATTGCCTCCCTTGTTCTTCTTGAAGTTCTTGAACTTGTTGTTCTTGAACTTGTCTTTCTTCTCTTCGGGGCACGCATGCGATAGATGACCAAGAGTGTCGCAATTGTAGCACTTCATTTAGGAGATTGGCTTCCTTGAAGAGCCTGTGAAGAATTTCTTCTTCTTTGAGTCAAACTTGACTCCATTCTTGTTTAGCCTCTTCAACATCTTGGCGGTCTTCTTCACCATAAGAGCGATGTTGTCTTCATCATCATCATCACTTGCACTCTCAATGACATATTGAATCTTGCACTTCTCCTTAGAAGATGCCTTGAGAGCCAAGTCCTTCTTCTCCTCCTTCTCTTTCTTCTTGGAGGAGGATGGACTTCCATCATTGATCTTCATGTACATCTCATGAGCATTGATCTTGCCCAACACTTGTGTTGGTGTAGTTGCGGAGAGGTCGCCTTGATGAAGGACCATGACGATGTGGCTATACTTGTCTATTGGTAGGACACAAAGTATCTTGCGCACCACATCGGTTGGTGTCATTTGAGTGAGCCCAAGGCCATTCAACTCCTCTACAAGCACATTCAAGCGAGAGTACATTTCATTAGCATTTTCATGAGATAGCATGGTGAAAGCATTTAACTTAGCAATGATGAGGTGATAGCGCTCTTCTCTTTCACATTTGGTGCCCTCGTGTAGAGCGCAAATGTTTGTCCAAATTTCATGTGCGGTTTTGCAATTTCGCACATGGTTGAACACATCCTTGCAAATGCCACGGAAAAGAATGTTCTTTGCCTTAGCATTGTTCTTCTCAAAGAAGGGATCCTCGGCGAACACCGATCCGCCTATGGTGGCAGCTTTGTGAACGCCGACATCCACGGCCTCAAGGTAGGCCTCCATCCGCACTTTCCAATAAGAAAAGTCATCCCCATCGAACATGGGTGGCGGTCCATCCCCATGGGACATCTTGCTCTAGGCGGTAAAGCCTAATTTAGAGCAACCTAGCTCTGATACCAATTGAAAGGATCAAGATGCCCAAGAGGAGGGGGTGAATTGGGCTTGTTTTAAATTTCTAAAGAAAATATGAAAACCTACCAAATGCCAATCACCCCTAGTGCCTACCGTCCTTGTGTCCTAGCTAGAAAGAGGTAGCAGTTCATGGAATTTAAGAACAACCTAAGCAATTCTAGTAGGAAAGATAAGAACAAGACGGAATGTAATGCAGGAATGTAAAGAGCTAGGGAAAAGAGATTCTCAGTGATGCAACAATGTTTTCCCGAGGTATCAAGGTGTCGACACAACCCCCTAGTCCTCGTTGGAGCACCTAGCAAGGTATCGCTCCCCCTCTACCCGCACAAGGGTAGAGTGCTCTCTATGAGCTGATTCTTCGCCACTCCGGCTCGGTGAATCGCCCACGACCGATCACAGAAGCTTGGAGAAGAGCCGCCGACAATCTTCCGGCGATCACTTCCTCCGAACACCACCAAACCGTCTAGGTGCTGTCGAACACCAAGAGTAACAAGCACAAGACCTTCACTTGACCAACTCAAGGCTAGGAAGGTGGATGGATGCACACAAGTCACTCCTAATCACTCTAGGAGGGAAGAACAAGATGAACTCTCTCAAATCTCTCCCTCATTAGGCACTTGGCTCTCCAAGGATTCTCTCAAGGTGTAACCAGCTGAAACAATGGCCAAGAGACCTCCTAAGGACGAACGGGGAAACTATAAATAGTCCCCACCTCCAAAACTAGCTGTTTTTTGCCTTTTCTTTTCTCTGCGAAGCCACCGGACTAGTCCGGGGCTCACACCACCGGACCAAGCACACTGGTCCGGAGCTCACTCGTAATTCAAACTCAGGCACCATCGGACCACTTGCCTTAGTCCGATGCCCTAGTCCGACGCACTAGTCCGGAGCTAGGGTGCTCACTGAGTGAAAACATTTCCTCTCCTTCGAACCACCGGACCACTCTCCTTGGTCCGGAGCCCTGGTCCGACGCTCTGGTCCGGAGCCAGGGAGCTCTTTGCATGGAAACGACCTGTTGACTTGAAGCGTCGGACTAGCCGTCGGACTCACCGTTGGACTAGTCCAGAGCCTTCTCTCAGGCTCTCTCTCTCTCTCTGACACGAGCCATCGGACCACTCTCCTATGGTCCGACGCTCTCCAGACGGGTGGTCCGGAGCTTCTCGAGCTGGACTTTTGCCTAAGTCAGGGACCGTCGGACCACTCTCCTTGGTCCGACGCCTACTTGGCAGACTGGTCCAATGCCTCTTTCTCCCCTGTTTCAACTGTTTTCTCTAAGTCTTTTCTAGGGGTTTTGCTCCTACCATTTTTAGGGTTAACCAAGGGCTGAAAGCAAGGTCTCTAGGACTACTTGTGACAAGTGTGCATTTACCCACTTTCCTAAGCTCTCCTAGGTCAAGTTACTAATCTCATACCCCCCTTAATAGTACGGTCAAAGGAAAAACAAATCCCTAGCTATACTTAGTGCCCTTCTCAACCTTATGGCACTAAGAACTAGCCTAGTCTTCAACTTGTATCATCATCCTTTGCAACCGAAACGATTTCCATCTTGGGGGCATGAATATCCATTAAGCCCATTCAAATTGTATCACTAATGACCTAACACAAATGACTTTGCCTCTGCAAAACACACGTTAGTCATAGTGATCTAGCATTGTCGTTAATCGCCTAAACACAAGGGTCCATGATTCTTCAAGCACTGCCCACCGGGGCAGTAGGGGATGGTGGTTTGCGTATGTGGTAGTCATGTGGCTATAGGATGGGGTGGCTTGGGAGGCTGTAGAGATGAAAACGGTCGAACTCAGTGAAAAAACTCCTCAACCGTTTCCAACTTTTACATTTTGAATACGAAAACAAAAGAGAAAATGGTAAAGCCGAACACGAAAACAAACGTAAACTTACAAAATATTGTGAATTTCGAAAACGAACCAACACGAAAACGAACGTGAACTTAGCCATGAAGCATGATGGAGTGTCGAAGATGGATGGCTTGTTTGATGCGATACGATGTCCCGATCTTCATGACATAGGATGAAATCCAGATAACTAGCTTCAGAGAAGCCAAGATAACTTGCTGCAAGTAGCGATAACTAGTGCAACATGACAAATAAAACTCGAAGCCAACCACCGTCTTTAACCGGCAACCTGAATCGAGGATTCGCCCAACCACACTCTCAAGGAACCAACACCAACAACCTACAATCAATCAAGGAGAACCTTGAAGGGAGTAGGAGCACCAATTGGGAGCGGATGAAGCCGCCGCTTCTATAAATCCACGAAGGAAATCACAAGAGCAAAGGGGTAGATATCTCTCAAGGTTTGTTAGCACACAGCTGAACAAAGGGGTTCTATATTTCGATTCTTCAAAGTCTGAGATTACAATGACTCTAGGGGGTATTTATACTAGCAACAACCTTGCTAGATAGGTGGAAACTCGAAATGGAAATGAAAAGACTAAGAAAGTGAAAAGGCCTCCACAAAATGAGTTTCTGAAGTGGCTTCGCGAGGCTGTTGGTCTTCTGCACAGTCATCAGTAAATTGGTAATAACTCCATCTTGGAAAGTCCAAATGATGTGGGGTTTGTTGAGTTGGAAAGTTAACTTGATAATATTTCACACCATGTGCAGCATTCACCACGAGATATTGTATAATGGTAGAATTTTGCATGGAAAGTTGACCATCAGCCTGACTGTCAACCTTCTGACCAGTCTGCACTAAAACAGGTCGGCAGATTAACTGGAGTATCCAAACAGGTCGGCACTTGATGCATTGGAAACTAGACTTGATAAGATTTCCAACAAGTCCTCAATGACCTTCATAGATTTTGGGAAACAAAAGTTATGATTGTTTCTTTCGTACTGTTCTGGTAGACTAGTCTGGTTCGAGTGTGATCTTTTTCTGTTGTCATCTCCATGTATGTTCTTGTCATCCTCCACTGTGAACCTGAGCAATACAACATGCAAGACTTAGGTAGTATATAATTCTCATTAACATTAAGATGAATTTCACAAAGTAGCACGTGCATCTCTTGTTGTAGATTCTTGGCTCGGCTACGTGTCATCGGTCCTTCAAATACTTGGGCTGGTGTGATCAATATGCTTATTGGCGTGGTTGGAGTGCTTGGAGTGCTTGATGGTGAGGTCAGCATGCTGGTCGGAGGATGTAATATGTTGCCGGTTGGCGTGGTCATATCATTGTTGTTGATAGCAATGCTTGCCAATGCCTTCTTCTTGGTCTTCTTCCTCTCATCATCACTAGAATCATCATCAGAGGAATTATCACTATCCCAAGTCACCATATATGATTCACCCTTCTTCTTCTTGGTGAATGATAGCTTCTTCTCCTTCTTGTCATGCTTTCCCTTCTTTTTCTCATCATCATCACTATGGTTGGGGCAATCCGCAATCATGTGATCGGTGCTCTTGCACTTGTAACACCTCTTCACATATTACTTGCTCTTGATGTTGTCTCTTCTCTTTTTAGCCCCATAACCCCTCTTCTTCATGAACTTTACAAACTTGCACACAAAGAAGGCCATCATCTCATCATCAATGTCACTTGCATCTTCATCATCACTTGATTCTTGCTTTCTTGCTTTGCCGTTGCTCTTGGATGATGAAGCCTTGAATGCTAAGCTCTTCTTATTCTTCTCTTCTTCCTCACTTTCTTCATTGTATTGCTCTTCGGTCATGATCTCTCTAAGTACCTCATTTGGAGTAATCTTGGTCAAACCATCTCTCCTAATTATTTGACTCAAGGTTTTGTATTTCTTGGGCAAACAACCAAGAAACCGGTTTGAGAAGTCCTCATCCTTCACCTTCTCACCCAAGCTCTTAAGGTCATTGATGATCACTTGGAGCCTATGAAACATCTCTGGGATAGAGTCATCATCCTTCATCTTGAAGTGAGATAGCTTGTCCTTGAGCATGTACAACTTGGCATTCTTTACCGTTGAGGTGCCCTCATAAGTATCTTCAAGTCTCTTCCACACTTCACTTGCCTTATCAAGATCTTTGATTTGTTCAAACACCTTGGAGTCAATTCCATTGTATATGAGATTTAGTGCCATGGTGTTGCATTGCCAGTTCTCTTGCTCTCTAGGTGTGGGACTAGCTTCATCAAGAATGACAAATTCCTTTTCGGTCACACTCCACACCTGCTCATTAATTGAGCCTAAATTCATCTTCATCTTCCTCTTCCAATAATCAAAGGATGTGCCATCAAACATTGGTGGTTTGCTTCCCACAAGGTTGAATGATATTTGAGCCATCACTAACACCAAAGGTTGTTAAGCCTTGATAATAGAGGTGATCACGTGAAGGACCGAGAACAGCGACCAGAGGGGGGGGTGAATAGGAGCGGTCGGAGAAGATGGAGAACGATCAAAGCCGCGAACTTGAAACCGATACACCAAGAGTGGTACTCTCAACCCTTAGAGAGAAGAGGCAAGAGCACACCCAAAAATACTTATGAGAACTGGTATCAAAAGTATCTAATCAGGTTCCTTACGTGAATACAAATCCAACGCAACAAACTGAACTTGATGCGGAGTCCGGACGAGAGAGAAACGACCAAAACAGCGATCAACAACGACCACAAGACCACTCGCCTTGGTCCGGTGGTGAGGTCCGAAGGTGAGGTCCGGAGCTAGGTGCGTTGCTGTAGTTTTTCGGCTGTACTACCGGACCACTCGCTATGGTCCAGTGCTATGGTCCGGAGGGTGGTCCGACGCTGCTTCTTCACAAAATCAGCAACACAGTGAGCTCTAGACCTCCGGACTAGTGGTCCAACGGTACTACAGGACTAGTCCGGAGGGTGGTCCGGAGCTAGGGGCAGCCCTGGACACTTTCGGCCAGACCACAGGACCACTCGCCTATGGTCCGGAGCCTTGTCCAAGGTGGTCCGGAGGGTGGTCCGGAGCTCACGAACAGTGTACAGAAAACCCGCGAAAACCAATTTCTCTCCACCAAATCTTCCCACAACTCAACCAAATGAACTCCAACTACAACCAAACTTTTTAGGCATGATCCTTGTACAGATGGGGAGGTATCCCAAAGAAATCATCGCTCAATTTAGAGAGGATAAACGGGAACACTCGGATTTTGTGGAGAAGGAGAAGAACGAAGAACGCCACAAAGAAATCGCTCGATCTACGCGCTCGTAAGGTTTGAGGAGAAAACCTTCAGTGCAAAGATGCTCTTCACAAGTACGCACAACTTGGTTCAAACGGATTTTGCAAAGCTACTATCAACAAAGATAAAACATCTCGGGAAAAAGAGAGAGCAAATGCAAAACGGAAAGAACACAAGCAAAACGGGGACACAATCACGAAAGCGAAGCCACCATGGCTTAAGGAGGTTACGGCCTCCGATTCCTTGCAACAATCACAAGTTCTTACACGGGTGACACAGTGGATCTCAAGCAAGAAGAAGCTAGGTAAGGGAAAACCTAGGAATAGGTGGAGAGAGAGTAATGCAAGAGATAAGGATGAGGATAGCCCTTCATCCTCTATTTAACGAGGCTTTGGCTATTTCCCAAAGACCCCCTAGATATAAGACCGAATTACCTAGCCCTAAGACATTGTAATCCAAGTCGGTAACTCTCAGCCACTCGTTTGAATGGACAGCCCCGCTTCCTGCCAGGAGTTGCCGTTGCCTCGACACAACCTCCAGGATTCCACCACGTGCCATCCCCGCTTCCTCGGAAGCTCCACCCGGGTTCTGAGGACGAAACCCACGAAACCCACCACCGGTAGTTTTGGGCTCAACTACCGAACCCCGAGTTTTGAGGCCCAAACTCAGAAACCGTCCTCGGATGGTTTTGAGGCCCAAACCACCAAACCGCTCGACTCGAGCCACCTTGTCCTCGCCTGGTCGGACTCTGAGTCCCTTGAGCCTCCTCTCGACTCGCGCGTCCACCGTCTTGACTCGGTTGACTCGGTCTACCTCCATGTCTTCTCGCACTTACCGGTGCCAAGTACTAGCCACCACAGCTAGTCCTCCAGTACCCATGGTCCCTCAGTCCGAGCCTTGCTTCCACCCTTCACCGCTCTCAGTCCATCGGCACGACAAGCCTCTACTCGACCTTCTCCACGCCATTGACCACTGTCACTAGGCATAGCACCTGCACACCACAAGCCGATAGACATGCACAGACTTGCTTTCGTAAGGGGTAAGCCACTCAAACTGAAACACTCACGTGTTGGACAATCACTCATCATAAAGCTGAACATACATGGGTACTTATTCACCATGTGTTCGCACCATGGCTCTGATACCACTTGAAAGGTCCTAGATGGCTAGATGGGGGGTGAATAGCCTGATAAAAATTCTAGAAATCACTAGAGCAAAGGTTAGTATAACACTAAAGTGAAGCTTTTTGCTCTAGCTCTACTAGGGGTGCAAAGCCACCTATCCAAGCAATTCTAGTTATCTAAGTGCCTAACAAACAATACCAAAATCCTAAGACACTCAACACAAGCTAGCAAGAACAACTAACAAAAGAACTAATGAGAGATCTCTAGTATTTTGGTAATTAATGAAACCTAAAGTACTAACCTAGCTCTAAGTGTTGAGTAGGTTAAGTACACCTATTGAAGATGATGCCAAGTGGTGAAGCAAGCAAGAAGTCTAGGATGGTGGAATCCTAAAGCTTACACTTGGAGAATAAGGTGAAAATGGAAAGACCCTAAGCTAAACAAGGCAAAGGTATAAGATAGGGCTTTCCTTTTGGTGATCAAGACACCTAGTGGGTGTGATCACATTTAGGATAAGTAACTGTACTATAAAGAGGGGAATATGGTATGTGGTTACAAGTGTCAAGTGTCATTAGGTGAATCATAACATGCAGTGCATTTAAACCTAATGAGCAACCCTTGTAAAACTTGATAAAATATGCTAACACACGAGCACAAGTTGTGGAACACTTGGTGTTAGCACATGAGCTCAAGGGGAGAAGCTAGAAGTGAATTCTAACCTACCTAAGGGCTCCGGATCAGTTGCTTAGGGGAGCTCCGCACCATTCGTGGTAGTCCGGAGGCTAACCATAGCCCTGGCCGCTTCACTGGAAGCTCCGGATGAGGTGACCAGAGGGGCGTTAGACCAATCTCTATTGGTTCGGTGTCTCGGACTTGGCAGTCAACAGATGCTGGAAGGGCGTTAGACTAGAAGTATTAATCTGGTGCTAGGCTCGGGACCAGAGTCCGAAGCCTTGGATCTCTCAGTGTAAGTTTGGACAAGGCTCCAGACGAGAAGATATAGTCCGACGGTGGACCTCCAGACTAGAGTCCGAAGGGTTGGAGCTTACTGTACTCTGTTGGATCAAGTTGACAAGGCTTCGAACCAGGAGGCTCTGGACTATGGTAAGTGGTCCTGAGGTCAACAGTTATGCGCGATAACGGTCGAATTCAAAAGATCAAAGACACATGGCAATCCGAGAAGGTGTCGGACCAATGCGTCGGACCATATGATATAGTCTGACAGTTGGAAAAGTAGCCTAACGCTACGTTTTTCAGCAGACCCAAGTGCATTACGGCTAGTTCCTTGTGAGGGGCCACAAAAGGTGTTTGGTCGGCTCAAGCTCACTCTCTTGCACACTTTGACATTGCATACACATTGTGAGCTTGTAACACACAGTCCCACTCATCTCCTAGTTGATTAATCGTCCATTTGAGAGATTTGAGTGATTCTAGTGTATTGCATGAAGTGAGTTCATCTAGTGGCACTTGGGAGTTGTTTCTCGCTGTGGTATTCTTGTTACTCTTGGTGATTTTCATCACCTAGACGGTTTGGAGCAGCGGTGTGGATTCGAGAAGCTTGGTGATTGTGCTTCGTCGACCACAAGTGTGATTGTGAGGGGTTCTTGTGCCTTCCCCGCGGGAGATTGCAAAGGTAACTCTAGTGGATTGCTCGTGGCGTTTCAATAGCCTCATCTTGTGTTGGTTGTGCGGCACTCAGTGACGGGTTTGGCGTGTGATGCCAATTAGCATGTGAACCTCCAAGTGAGTGTCTTGCCACAATGGGGACGTAGCTAGTTGGCAAACTAGTGAACCTCAGAAGAAAATCAAGTGTCAACCATTATCTCATTGTGATTGATTGATCTCATTGGTATTCACTTGATTGGTTCATCCTCTACACTTCACAACGGTTAAGCAATCATCCTTATTTTTCTTTACTCTCACTTGTTCTTTTTCTTAGTAGAGATATTATCTTGTGCTAATTGTTAGCTCTTAGTCTTAGTAGGTTGTGTAGGAATTGTGTGAGCTAGAGCTATTAGGTTAGTATTTGTGGATAGGTGGTTTCACATCACCCCCCTTAGGCTATCTGAAAGTGCAATCAAGACCTAAGTGGGTTTTGGTGACATGACAACATAATTAGAGAACTAATGAGACTCTTCAAGTGTGACAAGAAAGTTGAAAGAAAGGAGGTTGATGAACAGGTTGACGGACCCCTCCAATTACAAAAGTCCATGGCAACAAGCTCAAAGGACTTTAATTCATTTTATATTTCGAATTTGAGTTAGGTATGCTGTACTATTAAGAGGGATTCAACATGCATGCCAACAAGTGAACCAAATGCTATATCTATACATACATCATACACCTCCACAAATATCTTTGGCACATCAGCCAGTATTTCCATTTCTTAATCTTTGTTGTCTCTGCTAGGCCGGCAGTGCCGCGCACTGCCGCGCCTCTAGGCCGGCACTGCAACAACTTGATTTCTACCCGTTGGCAGTGAGGGGGTACTTCCTTACCTCCTCACTCCCTCCAACGGTCATCTCAGTCATTCACTCAGAAACTTTTCGAGAAATAGTTTGAGAAGCTCTCTTCTTGCTCTCCCTTCTCCCTTGGTGCTCCAACTTTCTTCCCCATTGATTTCCACTCAAATCTTTGAGAGATTGAGCCTCCAAGTTTGAGAAGAATCTTCTCCCTCGGATCTTCAACTCCTACAAGCATTTTGTTGGCGTGGTGGCCAGCAGTTTGAGTTCTTTACTCTTGGAGCATTGCTCCTAGCCGGCTAGGCGTCGCCCTTGAGCTTCCCTCCTTCGTGTAGCAGCCTAGGGAGATTTGTAACACCCATATTGCTAATACATATCCCCTTATCTCAAGAGTTCATTCTCTTGACTTGAGACCGAGGAAAGAGCTAGCCTTTGTGGTGAGCTTGAGCCTTGTGTGGCGCACCTCAACAACGTGGACGTAGGCAAGCCTTGGTGGCGAGCTGAACCACGGATCAAATCTTGTGTCACATTGTGATTGTCTCTCTACATTGATATATATTGATCTCAAGGTGATTTCTAGGGTTTTGACCCGATCTACTCGGTGGGTGTGTTGCTACCACTTTTAAGTGGTGCTAGAGGTTCACTACACCTCTAGAAAGGTTTTGATTCAAGCAGAATTTCCATATACTTTATAGATTTTGAATTGTGCAAGGTTCTGTCCTGCTGACCAGCACTGCCGGCCGAGAGACCAGCAGTGTCAGGTAGCGTGGCAGTGCTAGGCTGTAGAGCGGTAGTGCCACTCCTGTGACTAACATAAGCTATGAGTTTTATTTTAAACAGGCCTATTCACCCCTCTCAAGGCTAAACAGGTCCTTACAAGTGGTATCAAAGCAAGGTTACCTCAGTTTGCACTTAACCGTGTGAGGTAATGGCCGCAGAGGGTAGTGTCAAGCAAGTTGACCCCAAGGATGTGGACTTACACTCCACGGACAACAGCAATGAAAGTGTGGGCACAGACAAATACTTGACCACCGCTGGCATGCCTGTAGGAGAAGTAGCAAGAAGAAAAGAAGAAAGAAGAATACGAAGAGAAGGAAGAAAGTTGCAAAAAGAAGAACATGCAATAAATGAATCTAAGAGCTTGAAGCTTGCCGAGAAGCTCCATTGAAGAGAATGTGAGGCAACTAAAGAAGGAGCTCAAGGCAAAGGAGGAGGAGCTGAAGAAAAGCAAAGCAAAAGCCTCTCAAGTGGAGGTTGAGTCTAGCAGCTTCGATGGTGATGATGATGCATCATACCAAGCCTCCAAGAATGTGAAGAAGGAAGAGAAGAAAAAGGATGATGGCAGCAAGAAATACTCCGTCGTATCCTTTAACTATTCATCTATCTCTAACCATGAGCATAAGCCCCTTTAATGTTCCCGCGGGCAAGTTGCCTCATTTTGATGGGACTAACTTTGCCAAGTGGAAATACTTGATGAAAGCTTATCTTGTAGGTCTTCACCCTGGTGCTTGGGAGATTGTCCATAGAGGTTGTGAGCCTCCGGTGGATCCTACAAGCCCCACCACCAACGAGCTTCGCTGCATACAACTCAATGCACAAGCAACTAGTGTGTTGCTAAGTGCATTGGATGGTGATGAGTACAACAAGGTGATGGGCTTGGAGGTTGCCAAGGAAATATGGGACACCTTGCACCTTGCACATGAGGGTGTGAGCAAAGTAAGGCAATCCAAGATTGATCTATTCATGGCTAAGCTCAACCGGTTTGTGATCAATGAAGGTGAAGGGCCACAAGAGATGTTTGATAGATTGATGGTTATAGTTAGCAAAATAAGAGGACTTGGTAGTGAAGAAGTCAATGATCACAAAGTCGTAAAAATTATGCTTGAAGCCTATTCTCCAAGGAATGAGATCGTGGTGACATTGATAAGAGATAAGAAGAAGTTTGAGTAATTCACACCAAGTGATGTGCTTGGTAGAATAATGACCTTTGATCTACAAAGAGAAGAAGAAATTGAGAGGAAGAAGTTTGGTGAGATGCAAGCAAGGATGGAGGGGATGAAGATCAAAGATGTGGCTCTCAAAGCCAACAAGAGCACAAGAAGATCAGCCCCTAGCTTTCCTAAAAACAGCAATCAAGCTTCATCAAGCAAAGCTCAATCAATCAAAGCCATCAAGCATGAACCCGAAGCTTCAACATCAAGTGATGGTCAAAGTGAAGATGGACAAGTTGAGAACATAGATGACATGACCCTATTCATGAATAGATTCAACAAGGGCATAAAAAGAAATGGGTACAAGCTCATGAGGAGAAAGTTCCCAAACAAGAAATCAAGAACTTGCTTCAATTGTGGTAGCACCGAGCACTTCATTTCCGATTCCCAAATGAAAAGAAAGATAACAAGTTTGGCAAAGGCAAGATAGAAGACAAGGGTGACTACAACAAAGGCAAGAGATATGTGGGTGAAGCACACATTGGGCATGAATGGGACTCATCGGTAAAGAGCACATGTGAAGATGAAGAGATGGCAACAATTGCAATTCACAAGCCATCCACTTCACCAAAGCTCTTCAACAACATGTTCGATGATGATGAATGCTCCCCTCACATTTGTATCATGGCAAAGGGTGAGAAGGTACAACCAAAACCGAAACCCATAACTCCTTCTCCCCATGATATCTCTAGTAGTGATTCTAGTGATTACTATAGTGATGATGGCTCTAGTGATGAAGAAATAAATGCTATAACTAAAAACATGGACAAAAAGACCAAAATCTTCATTGCTAATCTAATGGATGAATTAGAGGCAACTAAGGCTGAATTAGAATCTAGAGAAAAGACTCTTATTAAACAAGAGGATCTGCACATTGCTAAAAAGGAAGCCCTTGCATTTGAGAGGAGTGAGGTGAGCTCTTTGACTAAGGCTTTGGCCAAAGAACAAGAAGTTCATGCTCTCACTAAGAAGGAATGTAGTGACTTGAAGCAAAAGCATTGTGGCTTAGTTGAAAAACATCAAGAGCTTGAGGCACAATACAACCTTCTTTGGGAGAGCAACTCACATCTCACTAAAGCAAATGAAGCCTTTTCTCCATCCACTAGTCAAGGATGTGGAAAATGTTATAATCTTGATTTGAATGATTATTCCACTAACCTTGCCAACATGGAGGCCATGAATAAGGAGATAGCAAGGCTCAACAATGTCATTTCAGTTTCTCGCAAAAATGACAAATACAAAGTTTAGCCAAAGAAAATTCAATACAAGGATGGAAGATATCCATCTATCAAGGATGGGCTTGGACACACTCAAGGAGGTAAAACCAATGGAAGAAAAATAGTTAAAGGCATTGAGTATATCAAGTTTGAGAAGAAGGAAAGCATTGGTGCAGATCAGCCTGCACAGACCGCGACAGTGTCGGGCCATAGGCCGGCAGTGCCGCGCCCCACTAAAGGGAAGGCTACCAGTGCTTCACCTGATCAAGCTAAAGTCCATGCCAAGAGGGTGCCTAGGAAAAATCAGGTTTCTCAGAAACCCAAGGATTCAAACGGGGTGGCCAAAAACAAGTTTACATATCAACCAAAGGCAAGGTCACCCCAAGGAAGCTTATCATCTTGCTATGTGTTGAAGTGTAATGACCGTGGTAAAGTCATTGCATAATTTGTAGGTGATGAGAAACATAATAAGAGAAGCATGAATATTTGGGTTCCCAAAATTGTGGTTACTAACATGCAAGGCCCCAAGATTAATTGGGGACCTAAATCTAGGAACTAAATTGTTTTGTAGGCATACTCCTCCGGTGGATCAAGTTGGGTGCTTGATAGTGGATGTACAAATCATATGACCGGAGAGAAGAGTATGTTCTTATCATATTCCCCAACTTCAAATGCAAGTGAGAATATCATCTTTGGTGACAAATCTAAAGGGGAAGTGATTGGTCTTGGTAAAGTTGCTATCACTCTTGATCATTCAATCTCAAATGTTTTACATGTAAATTCGTTAAGTTACAACTTGTTGTCCGTTTCACAATTGTGTGAGATGGGCTACAATTGTCTCTTTACGGATAAGGGTGTGGAAGTATTTAAGAGGGAGGATTCCTCTATTGTATTTACGGGTCGTTTGAAGGGCAAGCTTTACCTAGTTGATTTCAACAAAAGTAAGGCTAAGCTTGAGACTTGTTTAGTGGAAAAATCTAGCATGGGTTGGTTATGGCATCGCCGACTAGCTCATGTTGGGATAAGGAACTTGGACAAACTCATAAAAGATGAATACATTATTGGACTAACAAATGTTCATTTTGAGAAAGATAGAATTTCTAGTGCTTGCCAAGCCGGAAAGCAAGTAGGAGCACCTCACCCACCAAAGAGCATTGTCTCTACCAAACAACCTTTGGAGCTAATACACATGGATCTCTTTGGACTGGTGGCCTACATAAGCATTGGTGGTAACAAACATGGTTTAGTTATTGTTGATGATTTTACTCGTTTCACTTGGGTGTTTTTCATGTATGATAAGGCACAAATGCAATATAAGGTGAAAACCTTCATTTGAAGAGCAGAAATAGAATTTGGTTTCCAAATCAAGAAAGTTCGTAATGACAATGGAACTGAGTTCAAGAACCCTCAAGTGGAGGAGTTCCTTGATGATGAGGGCATCAAGCATAAGTTTTCAGTTCCATACACCCCTCAACAAAATGGTGTAGTAGAGAGGAAGAACCGGACACTCATTGACATGGCAAGGACAATGCTAGATGAGTACAAGACTTCGGATATCTTTTGGGCTAAAGCCGTCAACACCACTTTCCATGCTATCAACCGGCTCTATCTACACAAGATCTTGAAGAAGACTTCATATGAGCTATTAATCGGTAACAAACCAAAGGTGTCATACTTTAGAGTTTTTGGGTGTAAGTGTTTCATACTTAACAAAAAGATCAAAACCTCAAAGTTTGCACCTAAAGTTGATGAAGGTTTTCTTCTTGGTTATGGATCAAATGAGCATGCCTATCGCGTATTCAACAAGACCTTAGGGAAAATGGGAAATCACGATAAATGTGAAATTTGATGAATCTAATGGCTCTTAAGTAGAGCAAAATGATCAAGTTGTTGTAGGCAAAATGATCAACCACCATGTGAAGCAATCAAGAACATGGCCATTGGTGACATTAGACCACAAGAAGTCAAGGCCATAGTGGTGGAACCTCAAAATGAGGAAGCTACTGCCCACAAAATTGAAGAAGGAGGAGCAGCAGTGCTGCCTGGTCCAGCAGTAGTGCCAGATCCTGGCACTACCGGGCCAGAGAGCGGCATTGCCGCTCCCCACAGAGAGGCAGCAGCAAGCTGCTCACCTGCTAGTCCAATGAACCTACAACCTATATTTGAATACTATGAGTATGACGATCAAGCAGATCAATAAGAAGCCACAGAATACCCAAGATTGAGGCAAACAATTCAAAGAGATCATCCCGTTGATAACATACTTGGGAGTCTTCGAAAGGGGGTAACTGCTCGTTCACATTTGGAAAATTTTTGTCAATTCTACTCTTTTGTGTCCTCTTTGGAACCTCTCAAGGTTGACTCTAGATGATTTGGATTGGGTGATGGTTATGCAAGAAGGGCTAAATATCTTTGAAAGGAACCAACTTTGGTCATTGGTAGAAAGACCAAATACCAATGTGATTGGAACCAAATGGGTCTTTCACAACAAGCAAGATGAGCAAGGTGTGGTTACAAGGAATAAGGAAAGATTGGTTGCTCAAGGTTTCACTCAAGTGGAGGGCTTGGACTTTGAAGAGACTTATGCACCGGTGGCTAGGCTTGAAGCAATCCGAATGCTTCTAGCCTATGCTGCCCACCATGATTTCAAGCTTCAACAAATGGATGTGAAGAGTGCAATTCTCAACGGCCCTATCCAAGAGCTTGTGTATGTTGAGCAGCCACCTGGATTTGAAGATCCAAAGTTTCCACACCATGTCTTCAAGCTCCATAAGGCGCTCTATGGGCTTAAGCAAGCACCAAGAGCATGGTATAAATGCCTTAAGGAATTCTTGATTAAACAAGGCTTTGAAATAGGCAAAGCGGATCCTGCTCTCTTCACACATAAGATTAATGATGATATCTTTGTGTGCCAAATATATGTCGATGACATAATATTTGGTAGTACTAACCAATCCTTTTGTCACGAGTTTAGTAGGATCATGAATAAGAGATTTGAGATGTCTATGATGGGTGAGCTAAAGTTCTTCCTCGGTTTTCAAATCAAGCAACTCAAGGAAGGGACTTTCTTATGCCAAACCAAGTACACCCATGATATGTTGAGAAAGTTTGACATGGTGAATGCAAAGCCAATCAAGACTCCCATGCCAACAAATGGACATCTTGATCTTGATGTAGGAGGGAAATCCGTGGACATAAAGGTATATCGTTCCATGATCGGCTCTCTCCTTTACTTATGTGCATCTAGTACAGATATAATGCTTAGTGTGTTCATGTGTGCTAGATTTCAAGCTAACACGAAAGAGTGCCACCTTGTGGTCGTTAAGAGAATTTTGAGATATCTAGTTTTCACTCTCCTAACCTTAGCTTGTGGTATCCTAAGGGCTCCAAGTTCGATCTACTTGGGTATTCGGATTCCGATTATGCCGGTTGCAAGGTAGACCGAAAAAGCACTTCGGGGACGTGTTAATTCCTCGGACGATCCTTAGTGTCTTGGATTTCTAAAAAGAAAAATTGTGTAGCCCTTTCCACCACCGAGGCCGAGTATGTTGTAGCCGGCGCATGTTGTGCTCAACTACTTTGGATGAGGCAAAGCTTAAAAGATTTCGGATGTCAATTCACCAAGATTCCTCTCTTGTGTGATAACGAGAGTGCCATCAAACTCGCAAATAACCCAGTTAGTCACTCAAGAACCAAACACATAGACATCCGTCATCACTTCTTGAGAGACAACGAATTAAAAGGAAATATCGCAACTCGCCATGTGAGCACCGAAAAGCAACTAGCCGATATCTTCACTAAGCCTCTCGATGAGACAAGGTTTTGTGCTTTGCGTAGTGAGTTGAATATACTTGATTCTCGTAACGTGGTTTGAAATATAGCACACATTTATTTGTCCACCTAGCGACATAGGAAAAACTTTGGAAAACATTAAATCATGTGTTTTAAAACAAATTTCAAAAGACTCTTGAATGTGTTGGTCATAGTATGTATTGTTGATTTTCTTATTGACCAACATATGGCAAGGGGTATGTGTCTACTATGCATAAATATAGAGTATTTAAGTGGCATAATACCTCACTGCCCAGGTAGGCTGACAGTGCTGGCCCCTGGCACGGAATGGCCGGGGTGCCCGGCAGTGCCGGGCCTAGCCGCGGTAGTGCCGCGACTTAACTGCACCGAGTAGTCGGGTCTCAGGTTTTGTCTCTCGGGCCACCCTTATTCTTTCACCCAGGCCCGAGGGGACTCCACCCTAGTCATCCCCCTCGACCAGAAACGCATCTCCCTCTCTCCTCTCTTCCCCAAGGTGACCAACGGAGCTCGGAGGTCCCCTTCTTCTTCCCGATGGTGCCGCTCTTTGGTGGTACTGCCATTGGAGAACATGTGGAGGATCTTCCTCCCTGTGTGAAGATCCATTCAAGCGTGCCCTTATTCAATCTCACCCCTCTCTTTCAAAGGTAATAACATGAAACCCTAACCCGGTTCGATCTATGCAATGTGCGGATTCTGAGATGGGATTTAGGTTGTTAGTAGTTGCATTATGTATGGTGATGTACCTACAGTAGCTAGATTTGATCAAAACCTAGATTCAATGGTGGATTGGAAAAGCATGCATAGGTGCTGTCTACACTAGTGCGGCAGTGTCAGCCAGAGGCCGACAATGTCGGGCACTGGGCAACATGTAGCACTCGGTTTTCTGAAGAATACCGAATACGATGTATATGTGTGCCCAGGATGTCCACACAAAACATATATACAAATATGGAGATTATCAAAGTCAATGCTTTATTATATATCGAAACGTATTTACAACAAGACTTACATCTATAACAAAGCATCGCGGAAGCTATTCTATATCTCCTATCTTCGGGTCTCCATACTCCACAAGGACAGTTGACTGGGGGTACACTCGTGTAACACTTCGAAAATTGCATGATTTTGAAATAGAATAAAATTGATTTAATTATGTTTTATTGCTATGCATTGAATTTATTTAAGCTCTAAATGTTTCGGAAAATAAAAATGCCATGTAGAAACATGTGGTGCAATTCATGCTGGTGCATTTATGTTTTTGAGTTGAGTGGTTTGAAAAAGTATTCAAATCTGCTTTTCGAATTTCATTTGAAATTTATTTGCAAAATTCAATTTCTGGAATTGGAAAAAAATCTCTTCTATTCTTTTTCTCTTTTCTCTGTTGATCGGGCCCACTTCTCCTTTGTCGCAGGCCCCCTCACCTCGGCCCAGCGCCCACTCTCCCTTCTCCAGGCCCAGTCAGAACGGGGACCCCCTCCTTCACTCTTCCTTGGGCCGACGACCGACGGCCCAAAGGGGGAAACCGCCCTCCCCATCCCTCTGTACCACCGACAACAGGGGCCCGCCCGTCAGCCCGCACACTCCCTTTCCTTTTCCCTCTCTGTCACTGACCTCTCTGGTCCACATGTCATCGCCTCCCCCTCTGAGTCCGAGCAGAACACGGCGATCTCCCGCGACCGAATCGATCTCCGCCCGATTTCCGCGGAAATCCTCCCTTTATTAGCTCGGGTTTGCGCCCATAAGCCCCACCGCCTCCTATTCCCCATCTTGTAGCAGCCGCCGCCTCGCAGAAGAGCCCCACAGCGCCGCCGCCGTGATTACAGAGGCCACCGTCGCCATTAACGCGAGCTTGAGCCCCACGGTCGTTCTCGGGCCTCTCTTCACCTCCTTGACAAGGTTTGGAGCCCCGCGAAGCTTCCCCCGCACTCGTTTCCGCATGTCCTGACCCTCACCGTCGTGCCACCGCGTGCAGGGAGCCCGCACCCGCCTCGCCGTGCCGCCTGTGATGAGGACATCAACACCACACCAACACCATCTCCAGCACCACTTGGTCCTATTACTCGTGCTCGTGCCCGTGAACTCAATCATCAAGTAAGTTTATTCTCAAACTCTTGTCCATTATATTTAGACAATGGAGACACGTGCACTCTTGTTTTGCTCAGGAACAATGGAGAGGATCAGCGGGACACGGGATGGGCGCTAGCTGGATTTGGACTGTAGGACAGCACCAACTTGTGATGGATGCCACGACTTCATACGGACTCCGATTGGGACATTCTCGCACTTTTTGGAAAGCTTATCAAGTCTACTTTCCAACGGATCCAGAACCATGGCTATACCTTATCAGATGCGTCCAGACTCATCGTTTTTGTACCGAGACCTTTTCTGTCCACCGGTGCTGCGTCACCTTATTTTGGGCCTGTGGCCCATGTATCAAGTTGGGTCCATTAGGGACGCGTCCTAGGGTTGGAGAACGACCCCAACACCCTTGTGGTCGTCTTCCCAACTCCTTATAAGTCGTTAGAGCTGCCACAAACAGTTTAGGTTTTGTTTCGTCGAGTTAGCTATTGCTACCGCCTTTCAGCGCGCGTGTTGGATCAACCGTCCGTCTGATTGTCATCAGAACCTCACCATATTGTGTTATCAAATTGAAACCTTCATATTCATCTTGCAATTGAGTGCTTGTTCATCTTGTTCTTGCTGGTTCTTCGATTGCTTGCAGGACGGGAGCCCTAGTGGCTGGTTGTCGCGCCGCAAGATCACGGCAGCCATCGGAGGTGGTGTATCGGTTGCTAAGGCGCAGCGTCCTTGGACGGTTGTAGTCGAGCCGTGACGTCATCTCCATCCACCAATCGAGTTATCTACCAACTCTCATCGAAAGATCGGACTGCGAACCCTACGGGTCGTCATCAGTTGGTAATCAGAGCAAGGTTTATCGGTGAGAGACTTCCAATTCTTCACAAATTTTTTTTCCATAGTCCAGAAAGCCAAAAAAAAAGTAGTAGATTAGTTTTCCGTAATCCCATAAACCCGTTGAGCCTTTTGCTAGTACTACTTAGTTAGGGCTTGTTGAGTCGTCGGTTGCATCGGTTGTGTCGAGTTGCTGGTTTTAGTTATAATCCTTTAGAGTTTCGAGTTCTTGTCACGTTCTAGTCCGAGTCTAAGTAGATTTCGTTACTGTCAAGTTCGAGTCCGAGTACTACCCTGGTATTCGTGGCTGTCCAGTTCGAGTTTGAGTTGTTTTCTGGAATCGAGTCCGAGTACTACCCTGGTATTCGCTGCTGTCAAGTTCGAGTCCGAGTTGATTTCGGGAATCGAGTCCGAGTACTACCCTGGTTTTCGCTGCTATAAATTGTCGTCGTCCGCGTTGTTTTCCATAATTCAGTTCGCGCACTACAAGGCGGGACGACCAGTTTCATACCATATTACAGCGAAGCTTACTTTAGAGAGAGAGAGAGAGAGAGAGAGAGTGTGTGGTGATTTGCTCTTTTGGAAAAAGTGTGTGTGGTGATTTGCTCTTTTGACATCTCTTTGTTCCTATAATCAGTTTTGAGGATTCCCTAAAAAAAAGAAAGAAAAAAAAAAGAAAAAAAAAGAAAAAAAAAGCAAAAAAAAAAGCAAAAAAAAAGGCAAAAAAAAAAGGCCTGATCTTTGTGTTTCCCTCCTTTGGATAGGTGGTTTTTGTGAGTTCCTTTGTGTCCAGGCTCGCGTCTCTAGCACGGTCTAGGCTAGGACCAGCACAGTACCACCTTTGAACGATTATTCAACTTGCTTTTGTGACTAACGTGGTGCTAGTATCTATCCTTGTCCATAACATTGGCCACCTACAGCTCCACATATTCGACTACAACTTGACAGGTGTTGTGCTACGGTACCGATACATTCACTTCCAAGGTTGCAGGCTTGCTGGTTGTTGACCCCTCTTGTTTGAGCAAGGTAAGAACTGGTAAGAGCTTGAGAAACAGGTTGAGAGCGAGTGCCTTGCTGTAGCTACATCCTAATAGTTGTAGGGCTTTTATTTCTTCACCTGTTTTCTTGTTGTTCTTGTCTTCTAAACCATGTCAGGAACAGAGGATAATAACAACATGCCGCAATCTCCACGCACCAAGGGCATCATTCAACATTTTACAAGGCAAGTGCAGCTGCATACAGAAGGACTCGATGGAGATTTACAGGTGACCAACGACAAGATTGGGCAACTAGAGGCCGCCCAACTTGCCACCACCACCAAGCTTACAGGAGTCGAAGCATCGGTTGCTCGTATGGACAAAAGCCTTGCCGCTCTTCTCCGTCGTTTTGATGACTTCCACACAAACGGCAAGGGTCAACATCAACATAATGACGCCCACAAGGATGAGGAGCGAGTCGAAGATAATGACGAGGATGCTTACTCTGGTGATATGGACCTTGATAACAATGACCTTAGTGATCGACATCGCCTACGCTTCAATCGGAGAGGTATGGGTCACCGTCGACGTGAGGTACATAATAACAATGATGCTTTCAGTAAGATTAAATTTAAAATACCTCCTTTTGATGGTAAGTATGATCCTGATGCATACATTTCATGGGAAATTGCTGTTGACCAAAAGTTTGCATGCCATGAATTTCCTGAGAATACACGTGTTAGGGCTGCTACTAGTGAGTTTACTGACTTTGCTACTGTATGGTGGATAGAGTATAATAAGAAAAATCCTAATAACATACCACGTACTTGGGATGCTTTAAAAAAAATCATGAGGGCTAGATTTGTTCCTTCTTACTGTGCACGGGATTTGCTACATAAACTGCAACAACTAAGACAAGGTGCTAAAAGTGTAGAAGAGTATTATCAAGAATTACAAATGGGTATGTTGCGTTGTAATTTAGAGGAGGATGAGGAACCTGCTATGGCAAGATTTTTGGGTGGGTTAAATCGTGAAATTCAGGACATCCTTTCATATAAAGAGTACACTAATGTAACCCGTTTGTTTCATCTTGCTTGTAAAGCTGAAAGGGAAGTGCAGGGGCGACGTGCTGGTGTTCGGAATAACTTTTCTGCAGGGAAGACAAATTCATGGCAGTCCCGCACACGTACTACTATGCCACCCTCAAGTGACAAGCCTAGTGCTACTCCCATAAATTCAGTAGTCAAGACAGCCCAGAAGCCTAGTGCAAGTGCTTCGTCCGTAGCATCGATAGGTAGAACGAGAGACATTCAGTGTCATCGATGCAAGGGATATGGACATATGATGCGCGAGTGTTCAAGCAAGCGTGTTATGATAGTCAAAGATGATGGTGAGTATTCATCTGCTAGTGATTTTGATGATGATACACTTGCATTGCTTGCGGCTGACCATGCAGGTAATGAAGAATATGTGGAAGAACATATTAATGCAGGTGCAGCCGACCACTATGAGAGCCTCATTGTACAGCGTGTGCTTAGTGCACAAATGGAGAAGGCAGAGCAAAATCAGCGACACACGTTGTTCCAAACAAAGTGTGTCATCAAGGAGCGTTCATGTCGCATGATCATTGATGGAGGTAGCTGCAACAACTTGGCCAGCAGCGACATGGTGGAGAAGCTTGCGCTTACAACCAAACCACACCCACATCCATATTACATTCAATGGTTAAACAATAGTGGTAAGGCAAAGGTAACTAGACTTGTGCGCATCAATTTTTCCATTGGATCCTATAATGATGTGATTGAATGTGATGTTGTGCCTATGCAAGCTTGTAATATTCTGCTAGGTAGACCATGGCAATTTGATAGGGATTCTATGCATCATGGTAGAGCAAATCAGTATTCTTTTCTATACCATGATAGAAAAATTGTGTTGCATCCTATGTCTCCTGAAGCCATTATGCATGATGATGTTGCTAAAGCTGCAAAGGCTACAAGTGAGAACAATAAAAATGCCAAATCTGTTGTTGATAAGCAAACTGAGATTAAATTGAATGGGAATTGTTTGCTTGCTACTAAATCTGATGTTAATGAGTTGAATGCATCCACTTCTGTTGCTTATGCTTTAGTATGCAAAGATGCATTGATTTCCATTGACGATATGCAACATTCCTTGCCTCCTGTTGTGGCTAACGTTTTGCAGGAGTATTCCGATGTTTTTCCAAGTGAGATACTAGCGGGGCTGCCACCAATACGAGGGATTGAGCACCAAATTGATCTTATTCCTGGTGCATCTTTGCCAAACCGTGCGCCATACAGGACAAATCCGGAAGAAACGAAGGAAATTCAGCGACAAGTGCAAGAACTCCTCGACAAAGGTTATGTGCGTGAGTCCCTTAGTCCTTGTGCTGTTCCTGTTATTTTAGTGCCTAAGAAAGATGGTACATGGCGCATGTGTGTTGATTGTAGAGCTATTAATAATATCACCATTCGATATCGACACCCTATTCCACGTTTGGATGATATGCTTGATGAACTGAGTGGTGCTGTTTTGTTCTCCAAAGTTGATTTGCGTAGTGGGTACCACCAGATTCGTATGAAATTGGGAGATGAATGGAAAACTGCTTTCAAAACTAAATTTGGCTTGTATGAGTGGTTAGTCATGCCTTTTGGGTTAACTAATGCACCAAGTACTTTCATGAGATTAATGAACGAGGTTCTGCGTGCTTTCATTGGAAAATTTGTTGTAGTCTACTTTGATGATATATTGATTTACAGCAAATCTATGGATGAACATATTGATCACTTACGTGCTGTTTTTAATGCTTTACGAGATGCACGTTTATTTGGTAATCTTGAGAAGTGCACCTTTTGCACCGATCGAGTGTCTTTTCTTGGCTATGTTGTGACTCCACAGGGAATTGAGGTTGATCAAGCCAAGGTAGAAGCTATACAGGGATGGCCTGTACCAAAGACTATCACACAGGTGCGGAGTTTCCTAGGACTTGCTAGTTTCTATCGCCGTTTTGTGAAGGACTTTAGCACCATTGCTGCACCTTTGAATGAGCTTACAAAGAAGGGAGTGCCTTTTAAGTGGGACAAAGTACAAGAGAACTCCTTCAACATGCTGAAAGATAAGTTGACACATGCACCTCTCCTCCAACTTCCTGATTTTAATAAGATGTTTGAGCTTGAATGTGATGCTAGTGGAATTGGACTGGGTGGTGTTTTGTTACAAGAAGGCAAACCTGTTGCGTATTTTAGTGAAAAATTGAGCGGGCCTGTTCTAAATTATTCTACTTATGATAAGGAATTGTATGCTCTTGTTCGCACATTAGAAACATGGCAGCATTACTTGTGGCCCAAAGAGTTTGTTATTCATTCTGATCATGAATCTTTGAAGCATATTCGTAGTCAAGGGAAATTGAACCGTAGACATGCTAAGTGGGTTGAATTTATTGAATCTTTTCCTTATGTTATTAAGCACAAGAAAGGGAAAGAGAATATTATTGTTGATGCTTTGTCTAGGAGATATGCCTTGCTGAATCAACTTGATTACAAAATCTTTGGATTAGAAACAATTAAGGACCAATACGTTAATGATGCTGATTTTAAAGATGTGTTGTTGCATTGTAAAGATGGGAAAGGTTGGAACAAATTCATCGTTAGTGGTGGGTTTGTGTTTAGAGCTAACAAGCTATGCATTCCAGCTAGCTTCGTTCGTTTGTTGTTGCTGCAGGAAGCGCATGGAGGTGGCTTGATGGGACATTTTGGAGCAAAGAAGACAGAGGACATACTTGCTGGTCATTTCTTTTGGCCAAAGATGAGGAGAGATGTGGAGAGATTTGTTTCTCGCTGCACGACTTGTCAAAAGGCGAAGTCGCGATTAAATCCACACGGTTTGTATATGCCTCTACCTGTTCCTAATGCTCCTTGGGAAGATATTTCTATGGATTTTGTTTTAGGATTGCCAAGGACTAGGAAGGGTCGTGATAGTGTTTTTGTGGTTGTGGATAGATTTTCTAAGATGGCACACTTTATACCTTGTCATAAAACTGATGATGCTACACATATTGCTGATTTGTTCTTTCGAGAAGTTGTTCGTTTGCATGGTGTGCCAAATACAATTGTTTCTGATCGAGATGCTAAATTTCTTAGCCATTTTTGGAGAACTTTATGGGGTAAATTGGGGACTAAGCTTTTATTTTCTACCACATGTCATCCCCAAACTGATGGTCAAACTGAAGTTGTGAATAGAACTTTGTCTACTATGTTAAGGGCTGTTTTAAAGAAGAATATTAAGATGTGGGAAGATTGTTTGCCTCATATTGAGTTTGCTTATAATCGTTCATTGCATTCTACTACCAAGATGTGCCCATTTGAGGTAGTTTATGGCTTGTTACCACGTGCTCCTATTGACTTAATGCCTCTACCAACTTCTGACCATTTGAATTTTGATGCTAAGCAACGTGCTAAGTTGATGTTAAAATTGCATGAAACAACTAAAGAAAACATAGAGCGCATGAATGCTAAGTATAAGCTTGCTGGTGATAAAGGTAGAAAGCAATTGATTTTTGAACCTGGTGATTTGGTTTGGTTGCATTTGAGAAAGGATAAGTTTCCTGAATTGAGAAAATCTAAATTGCTGCCTAGAGCTGATGGACCATTTAAAGTGCTAAAACGTATTAATGAGAATGCATATAAGCTTGATCTTCCTGTAGCTTTTGGGATTAGTCCCACATTTAACATTGCAGATTTGAAGCCATATTTGGGAGAGGAAGATGAGCTTGAGTCGAGGACGACTCAAATGCAAGAAGGGGAGGATGATGAGGACATCAACACCACACCAACACCATCTCCAGCACCACTTGGTCCTATTACTCGTGCTCGTGCCCGTGAACTCAATCATCAAGTAAGTTTATTCTCAAACTCTTGTCCATTATATTTAGACAATGGAGACACGTGCACTCTTGTTTTGCTCAGGAACAATGGAGAGGATCAGCGGGACACGGGATGGGCGCTAGCTGGATTTGGACTGCAGGACAGCACCAACTTGTGATGGATGCCACGACTTCATACGGACTCCGATTGGGACATTCTCGCACTTTTTGGAAAGCTTATCAAGTCTACTTTCCAACGGATCCAGAACCATGGCTATACCTTATCAGATGCGTCCAGACTCATCGTTTTTGTACCGAGACCTTTTCTGTCCACCGGTGCTGCGTCACCTTATTTTGGGCCTGTGGCCCATGTATCAAGTTGGGTCCATTAGGGACGCGTCCTAGGGTTGGAGAACGACCCCAACACCCTTGTGGTCGTCTTCCCAACTCCTTATAAGTCGTTAGAGCTGCCACAAACAGTTTAGGTTTTGTTTCGTCGAGTTAGCTATTGCTACCGCCTTTCAGCGCGCGTGTTGGATCAACCGTCCGTCTGATTGTCATCAGAACCTCACCATATTGTGTTATCAAATTGAAACCTTCATATTCATCTTGCAATTGAGTGCTTGTTCATCTTGTTCTTGCTGGTTCTTCGATTGCTTGCAGGACGGGAGCCCTAGTGGCTGGTTGTCGCGCCGCAAGATCACGGCAGCCATCGGAGGTGGTGTATCGGTTGCTAAGGCGCAGCGTCCTTGGACGGTTGTAGTCGAGCCGTGACGTCATCTCCATCCACCAATCGAGTTATCTACAAACTCTCATCGAAAGATCGGACTGCGAACCCTACGGGTCGTCATCAGCCTGCCTCCTCCGCGACCTCTCCAGCCGTGAAAAAGGATTGGGTGAGTTCGCGCCGATCCGCACTTTCTCCCGGTACCGTCGGTTCTCCGTTTGGTGGCCCGTAGCCTCGGGACCACTTGCGCCGCCGTCCTCCTCGCCGGGATTCATGGCGAATGGCCGTGCCGCCTCTCTGTCCCTCTCTGACGCCGGCCGAGCCCCTGTCTCCCCTCCCCTCTTCTAATCTCGTTCGTCGAATCTCGATCGGACGACTCTGGTAACCCGATACCCCTTCGCTCTGGGAAACTTGCTAAAGAGCCCCTGGAAAATCTCAGGGCTCAACCCGTCGTCCTTTGGCGCAAAGCCGAAATGCACTTTTTCTTTTTGGGAAACGTATTCACCTTTCTGTTTTTGTTTTAATTAAAATAAAATGAGAAATCCTAATTTCAGAATTGCCATTTGATTTCAAAACTTCATAATTTCCTCCTTTTAAACCCGTTTTCGTCCATTCAAATTGCGTTAGATTCGTAATAAAATTCTCCTTATGTTTATACCTCTATTAGTTGCTTTTCAAAAAGTTTAATTTCGTGATTAATTGTAAATCAATATCTTTCAATAGAAAACCCTGTTTAATTTGGATTTTCGTCGTTCTAGCTCCGTTTTTCGTGAACGAAACATCGATGTGATCGTAGCGATGCGTAGAATAGTTTTTTAAACTTTTCATCTTATTTTATTACTGTTGGTGTACCGTTCTAATCATAGATTTGTTTGCTTCGTGTATGATTGCCGTTGGTTGAATGGTATTGCTTGTTGATCGGTATAGACGTTGAGCTTCCCGTTGAAGAGTCGGAGTTCTTCCTTGATCAAGATCAGCAAGACCAGCAAGAGTTCTTCGAAGAAGGCAAGTATAACATGGGATTATCCTTGTTGTCCTATTCACAATTAATATAACCCATATGCATGAAATTCCTTGTTTACCTTAGTTTGATCCTAGTGTTTGTTATCCTGAATACCTTGACACCTATGTTTTGATCCACCACATATGATTAGTATTGCTAGCGCTCATACCGGATGTTCATGATCTTAATTTGTTAATGACTATATGCAATAATGGTAAAACTCACTTTTTAGCAACATTGGAATATAGGAGCTTATCTGTCGGCAAAATCTGGGATATACAGTACAACCACGAGGGCTATATGGCTCTGGCTTTAGCTCAGTAAGGGGACCTTTTCTAGCTCGTTCAGTGGTTACCTTTATGGCGCGAAAGGGGTGTGCCGAGACGGGTATAGTGTGGTTCCTAATCTTTGGGCCAGCCGCGAAGGAGTGTGACCGTGGGCAGGTTGGCTCTATATCTCCTTGCCATGGAAACCTTGCGGTCCTAACTTGTTAGACGAACCCTTGAAAGGCTTCATAGTGTACCCTGCCCGCTCACCTTGGGAGTTGCAAACCCGAGCAAATGGGCATACACGACTCGTGGGTAAAGTTGTACACCTCTGATCAGAGTTAATAAACTATCATGATAGTCGTGCTCACGGACACGAGCGGCTCGAAAAACTCACAGAATTATGGGTTCTTATTTCTATGTGGCTTATGCAAGTATTATTTGTTTATTGTATACCAATGTCATTTACTTTATGATCATGGATATTTGGGCTTATGTAATTACCTTGGCAATTGTTGACATTAATATGAATTTGATCTACTTAAAATGCTCACTGCTATGAACCATGCATACCCTTTTGAGCTTCATAAACCCCGTGTTATATTTGTTGAGTACGTATGTGCTCACCCTTGCATTCAAACAACACAGATGAAGATTGGGTTGATGACTATCGCAATGAGTACTAGTCTTGGAGTCAACCAGTCAGCCAGTCCCTTTGGAGCTTCCGCAGTTATCTTCGTTTAGTTAAAGTTTATTTGTTTCAGTTTATGTAATGGATATTCATTCGCTATGTAATAAACACTATGATGGTACTTTTATCTTTTGTCAACTCATGTGTGCGACTATTCCTGGGGTGCACATGAGCCTTTTATGCACTTGTTTTTGTTCTTAAAAACAGGTGTGACAACTCGCCTAGTACTCCTTTGGTAACACATCACTTGCACCACCATCTGGTACCCATCCAGGATTTTCACATAAGGGCGATGACAACAAGCGTCAACTCACCATGCTCAGCAAGTATAACTATGGGGTTTATGAGGCTCGAAAAGGATAGACACGGGTTTACTTCATTAGCTTTTAGTAAGTCAAAGTTTTAGCATTTGAGTAGCATCAAGATCAACATAAGCACGAATAACCACATGATTAAGTGAACAAGATATAATGCTTATATGAACAAATAATAATAATCAATGACAAAATAACAACAGATGAGCTATGACATAAGGACATCACAATGTTAAGGATCCAAGCCGCTCATAACCGTGAGCACGACTATCATGACAGTTTTACACTCTGCAGAGGTTGTACATCTTTACCCCCAAGCCGTGATTCCCATATGTCGGGGTTTGCAAGGCCCAATATACCTCTACCTAGGAGGCATGGCAGGGTTTCACTACATAACCTTTTGCTAGATACCCTAACAAGTTAGTGACCGCGAGGTTTCTATGGCAGGTATTCATGGATATTCTCCTTGTTGTGTCATCACATGTGGTCGCAGCACAATGCATGCCTCCAAGACATGAAAACCCCAAACATCCCCCGGCACCCCCTCTTGCGCCAACAAATGGTAACCACTAACAAGCTAGAGACATACTAGGTAATTAGTTAAAGTCAGAGCCATATAACACTCGGGGTAGCACGGTTTTCCTGGGTTGCCGCTTACAGAGATACCCTTATGAGTGAGAACACAGGTGTGAGTTCCTCATGTTCCACCTATAGTCCACGTTGCCAAAAAGTCATATTTTATCATCATTGCATATATCATTAATCAAGTTACAATATCATGGTTACTCTTTAGGAGCACTAGCTTTGTTCAACCCAATGCAACCCACAAAGGTGACAAGGCACATGGTAACAAATATCTAGGGAATCCTTAGGGTTAACAAAGGTAGACACATTCATATGAATTAGGTGACATTAAAGTATATAGGTAACAAGGAGAGTCCCATGCTATACTTGCCTTCCATATGCTTGCTCAACTTTCCAACTTTCCTTTTAGATCATCTTTGCAAAGCTCCACTTCTAACGTCACAAGCATCACAAAATAACCTAAAACCAGTACACCATACATTACAAAAGCATATTATAAAGGTAACTAACGCATTCTACGCATCGCTACGAACTCGTGAGCGCAAAAACCACCTAAAACGGAGCAACGGTTTGCAAGATACATCTAAGGGTAGACTAACTTTTAAAAAGAGAACTAAGGGCTTTATTCATTTTAGTTAGTTAAAAGGGTAGATAAGGTATTTCAGAGAAATACCTAGGTTGGATTAAGTAAAACGTATATTTGTATTTGAAAACTAAAGTAAAACTATTCACCTTTTATTTGTAAAGCAAGTTGCATAATCTTTAATCAAGTTAGGGATTAACCATGAAACTTTAGAGCTATTAAGATAGTTTTAAAGGATACTAAACTGTAGATCATATTTTTACGAATCTAACGCAATTTGTTTGGATCAAATCAGAGTTAAAATGAGGGAAATATGGGCATTTGAAGTTTGATGACAAATCTGTAAATAAAGGAACTCATTTTCTGATTTTAAATAAATAAAACAGAAAAGAAAAAGGGCACTGGAGTGCAGGTTCCATTCTACAAATGTGCAGGGGCTAGATTAGAAGAAAACAGGATCTAAAAAGAATCATTTTGAACTGTCTTGGATTGCGGGTTGATTATTGAAAAGCAGAGGGGCTAGATTGCAAACTTGACAGGGGCTATCGATTTACCTGCGTAACTGCTGACGCAAGGCTGACGTGGTGCTGACGTCACGCTAATGTGGGCTGCCACACGGCGAGCCATGAGTGGTGCGTGGGTGCATGGACCCGGTGCGCTGGCGCAGTGGACCGAGTGCACAGCCGGTGCATACCGGTTCAAGGGGGGATCTAATCCTGGTCGTTGGCCAGAGATCGGACGGCGAGGGGAAATAGGGATAGAGTGGGCCATTGGGGCGGCGCTGGGATACGGCGGCGCCATGGATCCCGGTGGCCAGAGCTCACCGAAGAACGGTGAGGGGGCGTTCCCGACCGTCTCCGTTTCAACCGAGCACATAGAAATGCTCAAGGGGATCACGCGAGTGCGCTGAGGGTGTCGGTTGAGACGATGGCCGACCGGAGCGGGGCATTTCGCGGTGGTGCCATTGTCGGTGTTGAAGGACCGAGAACGGCGACCAGAGGGGGGGTGAATGGGAGCCTCAAATTTCTCTCAAAATGTTCGGGCCACTCTTCCCAAAAACTGAATCCAGTTGCTCACCGGAAATCCCAAAACACAGGTTCTCAACCCCTAGAGAAAAGATGCAGGAACCTAAGCAAAATGGGAGAAAATAGCAACCAATAGAGCCTCCGGACTACCTCAGTCAAGACCACCGGACCAATGGAAGTGGTCTGGTGCCTTTAGTCCGGTGCACACCAAGGCACCCCCGGACTAGTCCGACGCCCTCTTTCGGAAGTCCGATGCTCACACAGAGAACAACCAGTGAGAGCCTAGGCTCCGGACAACTAGTCCGACGCTCACCGTCAGACTATGGAAAGTAGTCTGGTGCTTACACTCGCCACTGAGCAAAAAACACAGCAAGCACCCTACCTCCGGACTCTAGTCCGATGCTAACCGTCGGACTATTGTGCCTGGTCCGACGCGTAGAGCAGCCTCCAGGACAGAGCCACCGGACCAATGGACAATGGTCCGGAGCTCAAAACAGAGAAGTCCGGAGGGTGGTCCGACGCCCTTCACTTCTTGACGCGTAGATGGTCAAGACCACCGGACCACTTGCAATGGTCCGGAGCTTAGGGCAAAGTGGTCCGACGCTCACAGAAAGAAAGTTGTTCCCCATGAAAATGAACTTCTCTCTGCCAAATCTTCCCAGAACTCAACCAAATGATCACCAACTGCAACCAAACTTTGTAGGCATGATCCTAGTGCAGTTGGGGACCTATCCTAAAGAAATCATCGCTCAATTTGGAGAGGATAAACGGGAACACTCAGATTTGGGGGAGAAGAGAGCAAAACGAAGAACACCACAAAAAAATCGCCTGATCTACGCACTCGTGAGGATTAAGGAGAATTCCTTCGATGCAAAGAAGCTCCTCACGATTGCAAACAACTTGGTTCAAGTGGTTTTTGCAAAGCTACTCTCAACAAAGAGAAATCATCTCGGGAAAAAGAGAGAGCAAAAGCAAAACGGTAAGAACACAAGCAAACCGGGGACACAATCACGAAATCGAAGCCACCATGGCTTACGGAGGTTACGGCCTCTGATTCCTCGCAGCAATCACAAGTTCTTACACCGGTGACATGGTGGATCTCAAGCAAGAAGAAGCTAGGGAAGGAAAAACCTAGGAATAGGTGGGAGAGACAGTAATGCAAGAGATAAGGATGAGGATACCCCTTCATCCTCTATTTAACGAGGCTTTGGCTATTTCCCAAAGACCCCCTAGATACAAGACCGAATTACCTAGCCCTAAGACATTGTAATCCAAGTCGGTAACTCTCAGCGACTCGTTTGAATGGACGGCCCCGCTTCCTGCCGGAAGTTGCCGTCGCCTCGACGCAACCTCCAGGATTCCGCCACGTGCCATCCCCGCTTCCTCGGAACCGCCGCCTAGGTTTTGAGGCCCAAACCCAGGAAACCCGCCACCGGTAGCTTTCGGCTCAACTATTGAACCCCGAGTTTTGCGGCCCAAACTCGGAAACCGACGCGGATGGTTTTGAGGCCCAAACCACCAAACCACTCGATGCGAGCCACCTTGTCTTCGCCCGGTCAGAATCCGAGTCCCCTGAGCCTCTGCTCGACTCCCGCGTCCACCGTCTTGACTCAGCCGACTCGTTCTACCTCCATGTCTTCTCGCACTCGCCGGTGCCAAGTACTGGACACCACAGCTAGTCCGCCGGCGCCCATGGTCCCTCAGTCCGAGCCCCGCTTCCTCCCTTCACCGCTCTCAGTCCATCGGCACGGCAAGCCTCTACTCGACCTTCTCCATGCCATTGACCACTATCACTAGGCATAGCACCTCCACACCACAAAGCCGATAGACAAGCACACATTTCTGCTTTCGCAGAGGTTAGGGTAAGCCACTCAAACTGAAAGACTCACGTGTTAGACGATCACTCATCATCAAAGCTGAACATACATGGGTACTTATCCACCATGTGTTCGCAATCTACCCCTTGATGAGTGCATTGTCAACACAAGTGCATTTCAGATTTGAGCCACAAGGTAAAGCTCTCCAAATTACCAAAAAGCTATAAAAGTCAAAACGGGGTCACTTGAGAGAAGCAAAACGATACCAATAGAGATGACTTCAAAACATGATACCAATTAAAAGCAACCTTAAACACACCTCATGACAAAGCCACTTATAGATGCCAAACAAAAGCACATGGGCAACGGCTCGACGCAACCAAGCAAAACAAAACTAGCCCTCAAGAAGAGGTAGAAAATGGGCTCAACACCGCTAGCAAATCCAAGATACCAATCACAGCTCTCAAAGCTCAGACTTTCAATAAAAACACTAAGGGAGCTCAAAAAATACCAATTGAAACCACTTACGTCCCTTAATGCTCGAGAAGCAATCAAAACCTGTCGGAGCCAACAAAGCAAGCTAGACCCTCCAGAAGAGGCAAAGGCTCAACACATCTAGCAAAAGCTCCCCCTGGGCAAAAGCACACTCAAGATACCAAATGAGCTCCTTAGGGCAAAAGAAGCAAACAAAACTCCCCCTTGACCAAAGAAGTTCTAAACCAATGAAACCAATGAGATGCACTCTTTCTCCCCCTTGACTAATGCAAGTATGAAAAAGCACTGTTCTCCCCCTTGGTTGAATATAAATGAAATGCACATTTCTCCCCCTTGTTGACACATGTAGCTCATCAAACATCAACAACTCAAGATCCGGCTACAAATGCCATGAAGTGCAAAAGCTTCATACTTAGAGCTAAGACAATGAATAGATGATCTAAGTGATGTGATCCTGTGAGAATAGGAAAAGCTCTACGTGCCCAACAAAGACTTAAGTTGAGCTTAAGATCACTTTAGAAGCTATTTTAGAGAGCATATCATGTGAGAGCAGAGAATGGGTATCACCTCCTAGAGACAGCTAGACATGGCAAGCAAGATAGAATCTACCTCAAAGCAATCTCATGTATAGCAAGTAAAACTATCCCTTAGCAAAGTTCATACCACAAGCCAATGACCCAACTGAATGAATTTTCCAAATTTCAGAGTTTTGCAGCCAATTTTCAGTTTTAGGCACATTTAAGTTGTATGCGAGTGGTTGTAAGCAAGGTGATGCCACTGCTTACCAACCGGGCGAAGTCAAAGGACTTGACACATCGGTTTTGGTCATACACGACACCGCTCAAGTATCGACCCATATGGGAAGCAGTCTCGAACACACGGTGAAGTGCTCACAATGCAGACCCAACTCGATCTTTCCAATTCACAAAACAGAGGGCAATTTCATTTTAGATATTAATCATAGTGCTCAAAGGTAGTGAATGAAACAATGAAGATCCATAGTTACAAGCTATATACAATGCAGCCAAGAAGGATCTTCAAAAGCCTACACATGCTAGTGCCATTTCAGAGGTGACATGGGGAATTTAAATTCAATGTTAAAGTTTTTCTTACTTAGCTCTATAGCATATCATATAGATCAAAAAGAGTATAAGTTAGACAACACCATATACACATAAAACACCTCAAACAGAGCATAGATTCATTATATCGGCTATAGGTATGAAGCTTAAAATGAACTATGTCACAAATGCAAATGAGATGCACAATGCAATGACACCAACTAACACTAACAAAACACCAATTGAGAAGAAGGACAAAGAAAAGACAAAAAGAACCAAAAAGAACTATGATACACAAAACTTTCCTCCTCTAAAAAGGAAAGCAAACACCCAACTCACCCCGAAGGCGAGAAAACGCAGCTTGATCCAAAGGCTTTGTGAGAATATCCGCAAGCTGGTTGTGGGTCTCGACATGCCGGAGGTCAATGTCGCCCTTCTCGTAATGATCTTGCAAGAAATGAAAGAGGACCTCAATGTGCTTGGTCTTTGAATGAAGCACGGGATTTTTGGCCACACTAATTGCACTCGTTCTATCACAAAGTAGAGGCACCTTAGTAAGCTCAAGACCGAAATCTCTCAAAGTGGCAATCATCCAAATCAACCGCGAGCAACAACTAGCCGCGGCAACGTACTCAGCTTCGCACGTCGATTGTGCCATGCTAGACTGTTTGCGAGAAGACCAAGAAACCAAAGAAGACCCGAGAAACTAGAAAGTCCCAGAAGTGGACTTCCGATCAAGTCGGCAACCGGCAAAGTCGGCGTCAGAATAACCGTAAAGCACCAGAGAGGAAGAGGTGGAGAACCAAAGACCAAATTCGTGAGTGAAGCGCAAGTACCTCATGATGCGTTTCACCTCCTGCTTGTGCGAAATCCGTGGGGACGCCTGAAAGCGAGCACACAGGCAGACGGTGAACTGAATGTTCGGTCGGGTCGCCGTCGGGTACAGAAGTGACCCGATCATGCTGCGGTACTCCGTCTGGTCCACCGCCTCTCCTTCCTCGTCCGCATCCAAGGCAATCATAGTCGACATGGGCGTCGAAAGAGGCTTTGCCTCACCCATGTCAAACTTCTTCAAGATGTCCTTCGTGTACTTGCCTTGGTGCACAAACGTCCCTTCCCGGGTTTGCTTGATTTGCAACCCGAGAAAGAAGGTCAACTCTCCCATCATGCTCATCTCAAATTCCTTGCTCATAAGATTTGCAAACTTGGCAACAAGAGCATGAGAAGAACCACCAATAATGATATCATCCATGTATATTTGGACAAGGGGAGTGTCTTTGCCTTGCTTGAGGAGAAACAACGTCTTATCTACCAATCCCATTTTAAAGCCCTTAGCAAGCAAAAAGGTTTTTAGACTATCATACCATGCTCTAGGTGCTTGTTTCAAACCATACAAAGCTTTGTGAAGTTTAAAAACTTGGTTTGGAAACTTGGGATTTTCGAAACCGGGAGGTTGTTTAACATAAACTTCCTCCTCTATGTAGTCGTTTAAGAAAGCACTTTTAACGTCCATTTGAAAAAGTTTAAAACCCTTAGAAGCCGCAAAAGCTAGAAGGATTCTAATGGCTTCTAAACGAGCTATGGGAGCAAAGGTTTCCTCATAGTCTATTCCCTCCTTTTGACAAAAGCCTTGAGCTACCAACCTAGCCTTGTTGCGCACTACCACCCCATCTTCACTTTGTTTATTTTTGAAAACCCATTTGGTACCTATGAGGTGGCAACTAGGTGGTGGAGGAACTAAGACCCAAACGCGGTTTCGCTCAAAGTTTTCTAACTCCTCATGCATGGCATTAACCTAATCCGGATCCATCAAAGCGTGTCCAACATCTCGGGGCTCAACCGAAGCGACAAAAGCCAAATGAGCAAAGTGAGATATATAAGACCTGGACCGCATGACTCGAGGTCAATGTCGCCAATGATGTTCTCCGGCGGGTGCTGCCGCTGGATATGGCGGGGAGCCTGCCTGGACGAAGTCGCCTCCCCCTCGACAGCAGTTGGAGCTCCCTCAGGTTCAACGGGCACCGACTGAGGAAGCTGCTCGAACGGCCCCCATGTAGTGGAAGTAGTCGGATCGGGACCGTGAGCCGAAGTGGACATCGCAGGGTCGACGGGGGCAGCCAGTGGAGTTGGCTCGGGATCACCCCAATCGGCATCATCCTGCTCCTCCTCCACAAAGATGCTAGTGTTCACCTCATCATCACCTGCAAGCTCAAAAGCAGTGGAAACACAAGGCATAGTTTCATCGAAGGTAATCTCACAAGTCTCCATCACTCGGTTAGTCTCAAGGTTAAGTGCACAATAAGCACGAGAGTGAGTAGAATAACCAAGAAAGATACCGTCAGAAGACCGTGATTCAAATTTATCCAAATTACAGCCCTTTTTGAGGATGAAATACCTGCACCCAAACACCCGTAGGTGACTTACCTTGGGTGGTCTTCTTCTTGAAAGCTCGGAGGAAAATGCGATTGGAAACATATCAAGCAGAACTGAGTGCTTCGGCCCAATACCACCTAGGAGTCCTATGCTCATCGAGCATCGTCATGGCCATCTCAACAAGGGTCCGATTCTTGCGCTCAACCACACCATTCTGCTGAGGAGTGTGAGGTAAGGAAAACTGATGATCGAGACCCAAAGAAGAGCAAAGAGTTGCCAAGTGAGCAGTTTTGAATTCTGTGCCATTGTCACTGTGGATAGCTCTCATGGCATTCTTAGGTAGCTCATTTTGCAATTTCAAAATCAAATCTCGAACAAGTGGAAAAGGCTCATCCTTACTCTCCAAAAAGAACAGCTAAGAGTACCTCGAGTAGTCATCAACGACTACAACCACATACCACTTCCCTCCCTCTGACCAAACCCGAGCTAGACCAACTGTGTCCATGTGTAAGAGCTCGCCGGGTCTAGTGGTCATGATCTCCGTCACAGGAGGATGGGAAGCAGCAACCATCTTGCCATGCCTGCAAGGATGGCAAACCAAATCCTTCTCGATCTTTAGCTTTGGCAATCCTTGGATAAGGTCCATTGAGCTAAGCCTTGCAAGCAAGTCAAAACTCAAATGTCCCAATCTCCTATGCCACTTCCAAAGCTCGGAGGAAGAACCAGCAAGAAGACAACGAGAAGATCCGGCAGAGATAGAAAAATCCGCACAAAAAACCTTCCCGAAGGGTAAAATCTGGCAAACAAGCTCACCACGAGAGTCCAAAATCCGAGCCAAGTTTGGCTTAAAGCTCACTTCAAAACCGTCTTCAAGGAGTTGCGAAACCGAGAGAAGATTAAAATGCAAATTCGCAACCAAAACAACATCCTTGAGGACAAAAGACGAATTGACTCGGATGGACCCCCGGGAGACAACCTTACATTTACTCTTGTCCCCGAATGTGATATACTCGGTGTGGCGCACGGGGTCGAGGCTGGAGAACCACTTGGCACTTCCGGTCATATGGCGTGAACATCCAGAATCCACAAGCCAAGTCTCCTCCAGTCCTCCTTCCTACATCAATAAAAATACACAGGGTGAGCAAACGGACCAACATTGGGGTTAGTAAACTGTGAAGGATACCAGTGTTGTCCCATATGCCCAAAGAATGGGTTAGGAGAAAAACAAAACATCTCCTGCCCCACGGAGGGATAGCGATCACCACGATAGGGAAAACGTGGTTCGCTAGAGAAGGGTGGAGTAAAGCCACCGCCACGAGGCCCGTAGTCGTATGGGTCACGACCGGTACCCCGCCGGGCACGACCACCGCGTGGTCTTGCCTCCTGAGGCCTAGCACCTTGAGGCATTGTACCTCTAGGCCTAGTAGTGCGCCTCTGAACTTCCGGTTCACGCACCCCAACTCGTGGGTTGTTGAAAGACCTTGTTTGGTTTTGAGTAATTGATGAAACCTATGGACTAACCCTTGTACTAATTGTATGATCAAGATAGGGTGGTCCATCTTGGTACATGGAGCTAGATGGATGATCATGGTGAATCAAGTGCTCCATGGACTAAGGAAAAGAAGAAAGAGAAAAACAAAATGGACCCAAGGAAAAGGTATATCTATAGGGCCATTTTTGGTTTAGTGATCAAGACACTATAGAGAGTGTGATCACATTTAGGATAGATAGTCGTACTATCAAGAATGGAAAACTCATGTCATTTGCGATTATCACGTGCCACTAGGTTTGCATTGCATTCACATAAAATGAACCTACTGACATGAACAAAACTAAATATAATCCATGAACTATATTGTAAAAGGCTAACACAGGGCTTAAGTGGTTGGAACACTTGGTGTTAGCATTTGGAAGCTTGGAGAAGAAGAAGTGAGTCGTTTGGACAAAGCAAAGTGATCCGGACGCAAGGTCCGGACACAAGGGAAGCTCGGTCCGGACTAAGGAACATGCGACCGGAGGCAAACCCTAACGCATGGCCTCGGCGCACAAGAGGACCGGACGCAGATCAGCGTCCGGACCCTGACTCCGGTCATGCGTCCGAAGCTCGACGCTCTCTGGACTCCTCTGTTCAGAGGATCCGGACGCAAAGCATGGTCCGGACCCTGGAAACCAGACGTGCGATCGGAGCCAAGGGGCTCTCTGGATCGGCTCGGTGTAGAGTCCAGACGCGAGGCAATGATCCGGACTCCTGCACTATTGTGTGTGTCCGGAGGCAACGTGGCACGCACAGGCGAAGGCGCCAATGGAAGAATTCAAACGGCAGGGCGTCCGGACACGCACGCAATGGTCCGGACCCCCTATTCAATCTGCGTCTGGAGTCACGCAGAAAGCTGTGAAGATGGAGGCAAACGGCTAGCTCGGTAGAGATAGCTATATAAGTGAAGTGGCCGGCTCCTAGGGCTCACTCTTGCACTTCCCATTCATTTGACATACTTGTGCTTGCTTGAGATATCCCCCAACTCACTCTCTTCACTTGACATACTTGTTGCATATTTGTGAGAGTTTGAGTGATCCAAGTGCATTGATCATTGCATTGCATCTTAGTGGCACTTGGTCATCGTCATCGCCGTGTGGTTTCTTGTTATTCTTGGTGTTTGCCAACACCTAGACGGCTTGGCGATTGTGGAGAAGCTTCGGTGCAATTGGTGATTGTTTGCGGCCGACTTCGGTGATTGTGAGAGGACTTGTACCCACCTCAGCGGAGAGCCAAAGGGTAACTCTAGTGGATTGCTCGTGTCATTGAGTTACTCTCATTTGGGTGGATTCTTGTGGCTCCCGAGTTAGTGGGCTAGGCTTGTCATTGCCTATTAGCCACCGAATCACCACTTGAGTAGTCGACACAACGGGGACTAGCTTGTTTGCAACCAAGTGAACCTCAGGAGAAAAATCGATTTGTCATCTTGTATCCCGGCTACTCTTTGGTGTTCATATTGTGATTGGTTCATCCTATTGACATCCATACATCACAAGGCATCGGTATAGCAATCACCTCCTCTCTTGTATCTTCTCTTTCATATCTTGTCTAGTTAGCTTGCTTGTTAGCTCCTTTAGTAGTTGTTCTTGCTAGCTTGTGCTAAGTGCTTTAGGTTCTTGCTATTGATTGTCAAGCACTTAGTTAACTAGAATTGCATTGGATAGGTGGTTTTGCACCCCAAGTAGAGCTAGAGAAAAAAGCTTCGCTTAAGTGTTTTCTAACCTTTGCTCTAGTGTTTTGTAGAATTGTTTATTAGGCTATTCACCCCCCTCTAGCCATCTAGGACCTTTCAGTGGTACATGTCCCAGTTGTTCAACTCAAACTGCCTCCGATCATCTCTCTTCCTACTATAGCAAACCTCAGCCAAATGCCCATCCCGTTCACAATACTCACAATGGTACCTCACCGCACTCTTGGTAGGCACTCTCTTGTTGGGTTCGGTGGCTCTAGGTTTCCTAGGAAGGGGATCACTAGAGATGTCTGGCAGTGTGTCAAGTGGGTTGCAAAGATGGTTTAGTTTTGCAATCCACACTTGCTTCTGTGGAGTGGTTTTGGGTGGCCCTTCAAACACACCATCTCTCACAGGAAACTCAGAGGGGTCGGTAGGCTTAGGTGGAGTGATCTTGCTAAGCTTAGGAGTTGTGGTGGGTTTCTCATTCTCGCTCAAACCACTGCACTCACCGATCTTACCGAACATGCTATCGTCCTTCCCACCTATAGCAAAGCCTACCTCCTTGATAACCACCACTACGCCTTAGCAAAATCTAGCTCATGAAGCGCACTAAAGTATTTCGCCTTAAAGTCGTTCCTCTCAACAGCGGCACGCTTGAGCAACACATCTTGACTCATCAAGGCATCGTTAAGAGACTCAATCTCAAGAGAGAGGGACTCGACGGTGGGTGGTACCTCGGGTGTGTCGGAGTCGTAGTTGTAATCGGGGCCTTCCTTGCGCTTGCCGACCTTGCCTTCTTTAATCGCCATGGTTCAAAAGTCACCATGCTTGGTGTTGACATAGAAGCATAGGCCGTTGAGCTTGTCCTCAACCTTTCCCTTGGACTCATCATCACTTGAAGAAGCACCTCCGTCGGAGGAAGCATCGATGTCGCTGAGGGAGGCGAGGAAGGCTCGGTGCTTGGCCTTCACCTTGTCGATCACCTTCTTGGAGGACCTTCGGTGGAAGCCACCCTTGGGCTTGTGTTTGTCCTCGAAGTGGTGCTCGCGCTTGTCCTTGCGCTTGGTGAAGTCACCCGTAGCTTTCTTGGGGCAGTTTGCGATGAAGCGATCCTCATCACCGCAATGGTAGCACCCCTTGGCTGAGCAACGACGTCGACGGTTCAAACGGTTGTTGTGAAACAGTGAGAACATGGTGATGACCAAAGCGAACAAAGAGTGTGAAGAGTCAGAGAAGGAAGAAGACGTACCGCCAGGGCCAGAAACCAACGCCATAGATGGTTTCGACGGGTTTTCAAGCTTGGCCCAGGTCTGGTAGTCAATCTCCGAGGACTTGAGCTTGCTGAACAGCTCATCCACGGTCAGGGCATCATAGCCCGGCGACTCCTGAATGGCAGCCACCTTCATCTTCCATACCTTCCGATCAAGAGCATGCAAAATCTTGATAGCCATCTCATGATCATCATAAGGCAAGTTGGCCCGATTGGCACGCATCTTGTTGACAATAGATTGGAAGCGAGTGAACATCCCGTCAACAGATTCGCCGGCCAACTGAGCAAAGTTCGCGTACTCTCTACGGTACGTGTCGAAGAGTCTGGACTTGATCTGAGGGTTGCCCTCATGATATCTCAAGTGTGTTTGCCAGATCTCTCGTGTTGTAGTGAGACTCGAAACCCGCTCAAACTCCGGAAGAGACAGACAAGAGAAGAGAATCCTACGGGCTCTTGCATTAGATGCATGCTGCGTAACCTGGGCATCGGTGATCCGAGCCTCAAGAACCACGTAGTTCTCATTCTCACAGATCTCCCAAAACTTTGTGTCAAGCCCTTGGAGGTAAGCGGATATGCGCACCTTCCAATAAGCAAAGTTGGTTCCATCAAAGTAAGGAGGTTTACTAGCACCTCGCTCCATGTCGCCTTCGCGGATCAAGAACCGTGTAAGGTGGATTGATCCTTAACCGGCTCTGATACCAATTGAAGGACCAAGAACGGCGACCAGAGGGGGTGAATGGGAGCCTCAAATGTGTAAGGTGCCAGAAGCACGGGAACATCAATGCCCGAGATGCTATGCCACTCACCAACAACCTACAAGTCGAGCTCTTTGATGTTTGGGGCATCGACTACATGGGACCCTTTCCTCCGTCAAAAGGGTGTGAGTACATCCTAGTCGCGGTGGATTACGTGTCCAAGTGGGTAGAAGCATTACCCTGCCGTAAAGCAGATGCAGCCAATTCAAAGAGAATGTTCCATGAAGTGATATTCCCCACATCTGGAACCCCAAAGTTAGTCATAAGTGACGGAGGATCTCACTTCATTGATAAAGGCTTCCGCCAGTTCCTCACTAATCAAGGAATCCGGCACAATGTTGCAACTCCGTACCATCCTCAAACAAGTGGTCAAGCAGAAACATCCAACAAACAAATCAAGAACATTCTGTAGAAGACGGTGGATGAGATGGGTTTGGCTTGGAAGCACAAGCTACCAGAGGCACTTTGGGCATATCGGACCGCATACAAGACCCGCATTGGTATGACACCATACCAACTTGTATACGGGAAGACATGCCATTTGCCTGTGGAATTGGAATTCAACGCACATTGGGCAATCAAGAAATGGAACATGGATCTTGAAGGACCGAGAACGGCGACCAAAGGGGGGGTGAATGGGAGCCTCAAATTTCTCTCGAAATGTTCGGGCCACTCTTCCCAAAAACTAAACCCAGTTGCTGGGTGCTCAACTGGCACGGCAGAAAAGAGAGCTCACCGGTAGAGGAGGAAAATCATCGGAAACCCCAAAACACAGGTTCTCAACCCCTAGAGAAAAGAGGCAGGAACCTAGGCAAAATGGGAGAAAACAACAACCAACAGAGGCTCCGAACTACCTCAGTCAAGACCACCGGACCAATGGAAGTGGTCCGGTGCATTTAGTCCGGTGCACACCAAGGCACCTCCGGACTAGTCCGACGCCCTCTTTCGGAAGTCCGGTGCTCACACAGAGAACAACCAGTGAGCCTAGGCTCCGGACAACTAGTCCGACGCTCACCGTCGGACTATGGAAAGTAGTCCGGTGCTTACACTCGCCACAGAGCAAAAAACACAGCAATCACCCTACCTCCGGACTCTGGTCCGATGCTTACCGTTGGACTAATGTGCCTGGTCCGACACGTAGAGTAGCCTCCAGGACAGAGCCACCGGACCAATGGACAATGGTCCGGAGCTCAAAACAGAGAAGTCCGGAGGGTGGTCCGACGCCCTTCACTGCTTGACGCGTAGCTGGTCAAGACCACCGGACCACTTGGAATGGTCCGGAGCTTAGGGCAAAGTGGTCCGACGCTCACAGAAAGAAAACTGTTCCCCGCAAAAACGAACTTCTCTCCGCCAAATCTTCCCAGAAATCAACCAAATGATCACCAACTCCAACCAAATTTGTAGGCATGATACTAGTGCAGTTGGGGACCTATCCCGAAGAAATCATCGCTCAATTTGGAGAGGATAAACGGGAACACTCGGATTTGGGGGAGAAGAGAGCAAAACAAAGAACGCCACAAAGAAATCACCCGATCTACACACTCATGAGGTTTGAGGAGAATTCCTTTGGTGCAAAGAAGCTCCTCACGATTGCAAACAACTTGGTTCAAGTGGTTTTTGCAAAGCTACTCTCAACAAAGAGAAATCATCTCGGGAAAAAAGAGAGAGCAAAAGCAAAACGGTAAGAACACAAGAAAACCGAGGACACAATCACGAAATCGAAGCCACCATGGCTTACGGAGGTTACGACCTCCGATTCCTCTCAACAATCACATGTTCTTACAACGGTGACACGGTGGATCTCAAGCAAGAAGAAGCTAGGGAAGGGAAAACCTAGGAATAGGTGGGAGAGAGAGTAATGCAAGAGATAAGGATGAGGATACCCCTTCATCCTCTATTTAATGAGGCTTTGGCTATTTCCCAAAGACCCCCCTAGATACAAGACCAAATTACCTAGCCCTGAGACATTGTAATCCAAGTCGGTAACTCTCAGCCACTCGTTTGAATGGACGGCCCCGCTTCCTGCCGGGAGTTGCCGTCGCCTCGAGACAACCTCCAGGATTCCGCCACGTGCCATTCCCGCTTCCTCGGAAGCTCTGCCTAGGTTTTGAGGCCCAAACCCAGGAAACCCGCCACCGATAGCTTTCGGCTCAACTACCGAACCCCGAGTTTTGCGGCCCAAACTCGGAAACCGACGCGGATGGTTTTGAGGCCCAAACCACCAAACCACTCGACGTGAGCCACCTTGTCTTCGCCCGGTCGGACTCTGAGTCCCCTGAGCCTCCGCTCGACTCGCTCGTCCATCGTCTTGACTCGGCCGAATCGGTCTACCTCCATGTCTTCTCGCACTCGCCGGTGCCAAGTACTGGCCACCACAGCTAGTCCGCCGGCGCCCATGGTCCCTCAGTCCGAGCCCTCTTCCACCCTTCACCGCTCTCAATCCATCGGCACGGCAAGCCTCTAATCGACCTTCTCCACGCCATTGACCACTGTCACTAGGCATAGCACCTACACACCACAAGCCAATAGACAAGCGCACATTTCTGCTTTCGCAAAGGTTAGGGTAAGCCACTCAAACTGAAACACTCACGTGTTGGACGATCACTCATCATCAAAGCTGAACATACATGGGTACTTATCCACCATGTGTTCGCAAGTGTGTTCGGTGCCATGCGGGTGCATGGTTATATGGAGCTATAGGCCGAATTGAGGGCACTAGGAGGCGTAGCGTGGCCGTGAGAGTGCGGTAGGGGTGACGGTTGAAGCAGCAGCTCCCCGGAGCAGTGTGCCCGCGGTGGTGTCATGGGCGCCGGCCACGGTGTGCATCGATTCGGCATATATGGCACCTAATTAGATGACCCGAGGGTTCGGGAAGGAAGGGGGAGTCACCGCGGGTTCGATGGAGTTGTTCGCATGGTCCAGAGAGGGTCCACAGAGTCCGTCGGCATTGGCGGTGATCTACGACACAGAGACAACGTCGGTGAGTGTTACTGCCAGGCAAACCGCAGTGACAAGGGACGGAGAGGTACCACTAGCTTCGGCGAAGGACTACGGAGCTCCGAGAGCGCTCCGCGTCGCGCAAACGACTCTAGACGGCGAGGACGCGAGTGGCAAAGGGTGTGCGGTGGCTGAGAGTGAACAAGGGAGGAAGAAGGAGCTCGCGCGGGCTTTATAGGCGAGGCCAGGGCGGTAGATGCGAGAGCCATTGCTGAACATGGTGTCAAGGCGGGCCTTGATGGCCTCCTTGAAGGCTCGGCCTTAACCGCCATCAACCAGAGGAGTGAAGAGAGGGAGTAATGTCATCGGCATCCACGGCGCGACGAGGAAGAAGAGGGAGAGAGGATGACGGGTGGGGTCTGCAGGTCAGAGAGAGAGAACGGGTGCGGGAGGGGTTCCTGCTGGCGCCGACAGATGGGGCCCGCGAGGCAATGAGAGGGCGAGAGAGAGAGATGCGGGTGAGGGTATTCCCGCAGGGGCTGGCCTGCTGGGCCGGCTGACTAGACCGAGGAGGAAAGGAGTGCGGGAGGGAGAGGGGGAAGGGCTGGGCTGGCTCCTCGGATGGGCCAGAAAGGAGAGAGAGAGAGTGGAGAGATGATAAGAAACCTTTTTTCCTTTCCTTTTCTTTCTATTTTGCAAATTCATTTGAAACCAAAATCAAATCCTTTTTGAAACCAAATAAATTGGAAATAGTTTATACATAATTTTTCTGAGTTTTGAAAATGAAACTTTGAACTTGTTTTTAAGAAAACTTTTAAAACTTTATTTATTTTATAAATAGACCAAAATTGCTTTGGACCAAAACCGAGTTTTCATAAATTGTTTTTCACTCAACAAAATTAAATGCAAAGGCATGAATGCAACACCCCTTTCATATTCTTTGAAAATAATTTTAAAATTCACATTTTGCACATTTTTATTTGCTAAAAACCTAATTAAATCTTATAGTTTTTTAGGAAAAACATAAATCCTTTTATTTTATGCAGTGTTTTCTATTCACAACACAAAATAGGAATTTTGGGGTGTGACACAACATCACTGCTGCACTTGCTTCTTTAATCAACCATTGACTCTCGTTTTTATTCAAAACTCTCCACTAGAGTTTCCAGTCACTATTCTAAGTGTAGCAACTTAACCTTTTCTTTTTTTAATGCATAGATGGAAGTCGGTGGACCAAGTGTTGGTAGAGGAAAGGGGCCAAGGACAAAGGCCCGAGCTACCAGAGGAGGCAGAGGTGGTGTTGATGATGGTCTGAGTCCTAGAGCAAGGATCAGGCAAGAGAGTGAATTACAGATGGCAGGGAGAACCGTCAGAGAAGGTGCTTGCCCTGAGACACCTCCAGATCTTGGACTAATTGATGGGTCCTATCTTATTCCTCATGCTGATGAGGTGATTGTTAGGGAGCCACAGGACACCCATGCAAGAGCAAGGGTGAACTATCAAAACCAGTACCGCTCTGTCCTGGAGCAAAGGGCAATCAATCCTTATGATGTGCCAAAGGACATGTGAGTGGATTACAGGTTCTAGAACACTTTCCATTCAGACTTTTATTCCTCTGTTCTTTTTCATGCCAAGAAGCACAAAATCATAAAGATGAAGTATGTTGATTGGGAACATCTTGAGAACAAGAGGGATGCAGTGTTTGATAGAGTCATTGATCAGTGCAAGAATATGCATGTATGACTGGATGGGTTTTTTGTGTGACTGGAACACTGAAATTATCCATCAATTCTTTGTCACCTACTTTCTTGACAGAGAGAACCATGTGATGCATTGGATGACAGAGAACATGCATTACATGTTGGACTATATGACTTTTGCCCGTCTCCTTGGCTTTGGAGAGGATGATAGAAGCTACTCTAACATTCGTGATGAGAGGTGGTTAACAAATGAAGAAATTTCTCCTCTCTACATTGAGCCTGAGAAGGAAGATGGTCTTGTGAAGTGGTTAAGGAGCAAGTACTATATCCTCAACAACTTCTTCAGGACCATTCTCTATCCCAAGGTGGGATCTGCATCTAACCTCTATGGATCAACAAAGAATGTGCTGCGAAGGATGAGAGGTGGTGAAGGACCGAGAACAGAGACTAGAGGGGGGTGAATGGGAGCCTCAAATTTCTCTCGAAATATTCGGGCCACTCTTCCCAAAAACAGCCCCAGCAAGTAAGCTAACTCCACCAGCAAGATCACGAGCCTAGAGAGGGTGGATACCTTTGTGTCACACCCGGTTTTAAAGAACAAAACCAGGATCATCATATGTGTGCCCAGGAAGTCCACACATACAACAACAAAAAAGAATAATATCAAAATCAATGTTATATAGCGAAAACATAGATACATTAACACTTACATCAAAGTATAGCAGAACGATTACTAAACTTTCTTCAAACTCCAGCTTCACAGGGACAGTTGACTGGGGGTTGCATACGCCTAGCACTCCTTAGAACTCACTAGATCCATCTTCTGTTACCCATCCGGGATTTTTATCCAAAGTATTGAAAAATAAAGCAAACGTAAGTACATATCGTACTCAACAAGAATAACATGGGGTTCATGAGGCTCAAAAGTTTGACACTGGTTTACTGTGATTAGCTTTTAATGAGTCATAGTTTTAGCATAAGTAGCAACAAATAAGCGATGCCCCAATTAATCACATGAAACTGATAACATGAATAAGGAATAGCATTTAAAAAAACATCGTAGATCATATATCAATATTCCATTAATTTCCATTAGTCTGTGAGTTTTCCGGGCCGCTCGTGTCCGTGAGCACGGCTGATATATCAGTTTTTAACACTCTGCAGAGGTTGTACATCTTTACCCACGAGTCATGATTTACCCTTTCGCCCGAGGGGAGCAACCTCTTGACACACTTCCAAGGAAGGTCGGTAGGGTTTACTATAAAGTTTTTCAAAGGGGCTTGCTGACAAACAATAGACATTACGGATCCACAGGCAAGGGGTGTATGGGGTCTCCTCGATGGTACACACACGCAGCGGTAGCCACTCTGGCCATATCCCGCAACCAGCTCGGCAATGGCAACTTTCATGAACTATCACATACGAGAAAGTAACCCTCATTGTTGTACTGTATGTCTCAGCTTTTGCTGACAGATAAGTTCTTAGATTCCATGTTGGTAAAAAAACATCTTTTATTTCTCGTTGCATATTCTATTAATCAAGTTATAGTTCATGATCATAATTACTTGAGCACTAGCATCAATTCTACCCAATGCATAACCATAGGGTAACAAGGAATCTGGGAATCAATACAACTAGGATACATAACTATGTTTATCAAGGTAGACACATGTGTATGATTAAAGTGACGTTATAATGAGTAGGTAACAGGGATGATCCCATGCTATACTTGCCTTTCGCTTGCACAATTCAGTCATCACTTTCTGATCTTCATCGCTCACAAGCGATTCTGATTCTACTCGTATAAAGCACCACACAAAGACAGACAAACAAAAGAGACAACTAAGAACAATACACCAGATAAAAGAAAACAACATACAAAAGATAGATCGGTACTACGGTCAAGAGAACATAAGAAACATCGATAACAGATCTACTATAGAGAGAAACTGACTATTAGGAGTTTTGTTATATTATAAAAGAAAAACCTACATGCTTGATTGTTTTATTTAAGCCAAACCATGTGAAGCATATTATTTCAGATTATATAAAACATATTTGAATTCTAAATCCAAGTTAAACTAGTCATATTTTATTCATAAATATTATCACATAATCTATTAAACAAATTAAGATTTATCTTTGAAAAGGAAAATAGACATATGAGAGCATTTAAGTATATGGTGCATGTTCAAACTAAGCAAATTATATATTTAGAAGCATATTAATATTAGCAATTAATCATATTAATATTATATATTTATATACTACCAAAGTATAAATCTATGTTCATGTTAATTATTAAACTAGTTGCTAGCATATTTAATCAATTTAGTATTTAAGCATATATGGAAAACATATGACATGAAAACATCAGCACTAACATATATAGCATGTCAACATGAAGTAAACGCAACTTAAACGATACAAAGCTATTAAATAAACATGAATTAAGTTAATATTTAGATTAATGAGAATTTATAATTAAGCAAGACCAAAAACATTAACACTACGATAAAGAGCGCGACAACACGATTCTAACGCAACTGAAACGAAGCTAAACGAATCTAAAACGAGTAAACCGCGGACATAACAAGATGGATGACAAACTTGTAATTACCGTCATCTTGTTCCTATACCCAACTCATCCCTTCACGTGAACAGCTTTGACTGTTGTTCGCATGGTGAAGGAGCAGAAGGGGTCTTGGTTCGGCCGGAGGTGCGTGACGGTGGCGTCGTGCCATGACGAACGCCAGGCCATGGGGACCTGCGGCGGCCTTCTCTCGGCAAGGCTACAACAGCCACGGCTGTGGCACCATGCCGCCTCTGCTGCTGCACGCAAGAACATGGGGCAGCAAGGGCGTGGCGTGCAGCGCGTGGGGCGCGGGTGAGTCGGTCCATGCTCAAGCTCGTCGGAGAAACTTCACCAGAAAACAAAAACCAACCGGTAATAGTCATACGGGATAGATTCGATTGAAGGAGAACACTATGGTGAAGAGGACAATAAGACGAACCTCATGGTGGTCTCGAAATCCAGAGGGGAGTTGGCTGGAAAAGCTCGGCGTCAAGTTCACCGGAATTGACCGCCAATGGTATGATAGAGAAAGAGAAAATTATAATTTACTACACGAGAGATTTCTCAAACTAGAGGCTCCCCTTGCGGTAGTTGAGGTATGCTTGGCCAAGGGGTGGGTACATATTTATAGGGAGGAAGACTCTCCACCTCACCATCAACTAGCAATATGATACTAAGTGATGGTGCACCTCCACCTTTACTAATGGGTCAAATTAACCATCAAAGTCCATTAGTAAATAAATGTTTGGGGTTTTTTGATCTATAAGCATTATTTCACATGGGCTTTGAGGGCTGGTGGAGAATTGAGATATTTATTATTTAATTTCGGAATAAATTATTTTCGTGAGTAAAATAATTCCAGAAAAGTCTAGAATTATTATTTAAGCCACGAAAAATACTCCGAAGGCTCCGAAAATTCGGAGAAAATTCTCGAAGACACTTTTGAACATAATGAACCCAAATAAAGTATTTGGAGCTCCTAAAAAGATATTTTAGAGCATCTAAAAATTAGATTAAGCTCAGAGAAAAATGGGAAAGGATTCCGGAAAAAGCCAGAAAAAATCATGGGAATGTTTTAGAGATATGTTGATGATTGGTGAACTCAAGGGATGATTTAGAGCTGAAAAAAAATAATATTGAGAACCTTGAATTGAAATGATTAAGATCATGAGAGCAGGAGTTTGATTATAAAGGAGGCATAGACAACCCGGAGACCGATAAACAACTTACTAATCGCATTTTAAAAACTTTATACACTCACATGCACAAAAACAAGAAACAAACAAACACCACAACAATAAAGCCAATCAAATTGATTAACAAAAGATTGTAAATTCATTTTTTATACTATATTTGTGCAAACTCAAACTAATCCTGAAAAATTTTATATCAAAATTGAAATCATTTATTTTATTTAGTGTTATCTAAGAACAACCCAAAATTGAAAATTTTGGGGTGTGACACTTTGGTGATGAGCAAGAGGTACAGCGGATCTTCCGGAAACCAAAAACTCAAAACCGAGACACCGAAAGTGAGGCTCTCAAACCCTAGAGAGAAGAGAAGAGGGCTCACCCAAAAATACTTATTAGAACTGGTCTCACAAGTGCTTCATCAAGTTCCCTACGTGATTACGAAACCAACGTAACAAACATAACTCAATTCGGAGTCCGGACGAGGGAGAAACAAGCTTAGGACTACTTCTGTCAGGACCACAGGACTATGCAGAGTGGTCCGACGGTATGGTCCTAAGCTACCTCAGGACTAGTCCGGAGCACCACAGGACCAATGGAAGTGGTCCGGAGCTGTGGTCCGGAGGGTGGTTCGACGTAATTCCTCTCAAAATCAGCCAACACAGAATGCACCCAAGCTTAGGACACGTGGTCCGACGGTACCACATGACTACACAGAGTGGTCCGACAGTATGGTCCGACGCTTGGGGCTGCTCAGAGGCTCCCCGGGCAAGACCATAGGACCAATGGCCGATGGTCCGGAGCCTGCACAAAGTAGTCCGACGCCTAGTCCGACACTCACGAACAGAGCGTAAAAACCCGCGAAAAACGATTTCACTCCGCCATATCTTTCCAAAACTCAACCAAATGAATACCAACTGCAACCAAACTTTGTAGGCATGATCCTAGTACAGTTGGGGAGCTATCCCGAAGAAATCATCGCTCAATTTGGCCTAGAGCAATAGGGGGAGAAGAGATTTGGGGAAAAGCTTGTTGACGGTGAAAATGTCATAATTTTCTATACTCAAAATCACCGTCAACAGCCTCATAATGAAAGGACATAAGCACATCATGATTATATTTTATCCAATAACTAGTTTCACATGTCCATGGATTATTTCTTGCAGGAATATAAGAAATGGAGAGAAATGAGACAGTGGGACCCACATAAGGGGGTCGGCCGACCACCCTATGGGGCCCACCAGCCATCCCAAGCATACACATGGTAGGAGGGCCCACTTGTCATAGTAAGGGGGTCATTACCCCTCTTGTGGAGGTCGTCCGACCTATAAATGGCACCCACCAAGATCTCTAGCCACTCCATGACATGTGGGCCATGCTTCTAGAAGGTTGGCAGTGGTCCACATGTCATAGGGGGGTCGGCCGACCCCCCCCCCCCCCAAAGTGACTTGGCGGGCATTCCTCTCTCCCACATTGGTCATGATACAAGAGAAGCACTCCCAAGTGATCCTCCACCGTTTGATCAAGTTAAATGGCTCATATTCACTTCACATGGATCCATGGGCCCACAAGAGTACAAACCGACGTCCAGAAGTGATCCAACCTGTGCACACCCACTCCAAGACATGTGGGCCACCTTCTAGAAGGCCAGGGGAGGTCCCAACACCCATAGGGGGGGTCGACCGACCCCCCCCTAAAGCCTAGGGGGCGCCCACCTCCTTTTTGCATGCCGCCATGCAAAGAAGCTCATGCTCAATTATTCTCCACCCTTGATTTAAAGGCGGTTGGGATCCAAGGGCTCTCATCACCCATCACGTGGATCGATGACATGGCGGTGGAGTAGCCCCTACTTCATCTCTCCACTATAAATACCCCCTCACTCCCTCTCATTCAAGACACACCAAGGAGGAGCTACTCTCTCTACAAGGTGAAGCCCTGTTCTACTAGTAGCATAGAAAATAGGGAGAGAGTGAGGAGAGTGTGGAGGAGAGCCGAGCCTGTCTGGCATCTTCTTCGAGCTGTACCTCAGCGGATGCGGTCTTCTCTTTTGTAAGTCTGCATTTGAGATTCTTTTATGGTAATTGATCTTTAGTTCTGGTAAAGTAATTACTTTAGTTGTTCATTGGTTCACCACCCTTAAACCGGTACTCTAATCAATTTCACCGGGATCCGGATTAGAGTAGTAAGATTTAGTGTAGACGTGGTGTCTAGGCTATACGCTTACCTGTGTCTGTGGCTTGTCCAACGGTTTGTTTGTGGTACCTAGTAGGGGTGACAGTCCTATCTAGGCTTTGATCCCACCACGTTCGGCCAAGTTCTTAAAACGTAGGCCTTCTTGTGCTAGGCGGTTTAGCACCCTTCTCATCCCTTTCCGTTGCTAAGCGGCCTAGTGGCCCGAAGTGAACAACCTTTGTATCTTACCTTACCTTGCTAGTCTCATAACCATAGAAGATCCTCTCTACCCAAACTATCATAAACCCCTTGTGTCATCATAGGATGAACTTAGTTCTTTGTTAAGTACACTTCACGTTCCCTATGTATTCGATACCCCTGGAATACTCTTGGGTGAAAGCTACCTTGACAGTCGTGTGTTTGCGGTTTATCCTTTGTGCCACAATTTGTGTCAACAAGCTTTCTAGCACCGTTGCCAGGGAGCGGTAGCTGTTCTTAACATAGAATCGAGTCGCCCATTTATCTTTTAGTTTTATCATTCATATCATGGATCAAACAGCCCTCTTTCAATATGGTGCTCCAAAGGGTGCTAGTTTGGAGCCACCAAAATCATCCAAAGCTATTTTAGCTGTTCGCTATGAGCTTCGCCCTGCTTTCATAGCGATGGTTCAGGCACAACCTTTTTCTAGGGAGGAAGATGAAAACCCCTACACCCATTTACGTGAGTTTGAGCAATTGTGCTCATGTCTTCATATTCAAGGCATGACACGAGATACCTTGAAATGGAAGCTATTTCCATTCTCTTTGATGTGAGTAGCTAAACATTGGTATGCTCGACATGTAGGGAGTGTACAAGGAGACTGGGAGACCCTTCTAGCCAAATTCTGCTTAGCCTTCTTACCTGTCTCTAGAGTCGTTCATCTTCGAACGGAGGTCCTAACTTTTAAGAAAAAGATAAGGAGCCTTTAGGTGCATCATGGGCCCGTTTTACAGATCTTATATCTTCAGGCCCCGATCTTGCTATACCCAAACCTGTGCTCTTACAACATTTTTATCTCGGTCTTAGCAAGGATTCTGCACAATTCCTTGATATAGCCTCTAGAGGAGTTTTCTTTCATTTATCCGCTACTGAAGCAAGGTCTATTCTTGACAAAATCCTTGAAAACACCCCTTACACTGGCATTCATGACGAACTCCCTGAGGAAGAAGAAGAAGCACCTCCCAAACAAGAAGAAGTCTTGATAGTTGAATCACCACCAATCCAATCCCAAAATTTAGCTATCCATCCTGAACCACAAATACCACAAATCTCAAAGAAAGAAAAAATCGAACACCTAAACCATTCCTTTGAGTTCGAGGCCAACCTCTCATCTGATCTTGCTGGTTTTGGGAATGTCCAAAATTATCCTTTTCAAAAGAGACCTCATCATTCTAGACCTCTCATGAAGGGATCTCTTCAAAATCCTCCCAAACCAACATCATCTTGCGCCTCGACTTCCCACATGGCACATTAGGAAAAGTCTAGGATACTTGATAAAGAAATGTCGAGTGAGCTTATAGAACAAGAACTAAAGTATTTAGAAGCCAAATCTATCCTCTCTTTCTCCATGCCCACATCCGACATATCCTACGAACCCATTTCTAAACTCATCCTTGATCCTGATGATCTCCCATGTGTTCCTTCATTCAAGTCTTATGATGACCTACTTAATGATTTTGAGAATTCATTAAGACATCCAAGGCATGGAAGTTATGAGGGCCATAAATCTGACCAAGAGAAGCAAGGTCAACGATTAGAGCATCTATCTACCGTTGTGAGCCAAGAATGGTTGGATGAGGCCGAATCTTCAAAATAAGTTGCTAAAATGCCCACACATGTAAGGCGAATATCTTGTCAAGTGTTGGGCATTGATGGCAAAATTTGCTATGATCCTAGCTTCGGGATGAACATCCTTCCTCATTTCCATGTTCCAATATCATCAAAGGATCATCTATCCCAATCACCAAAGCGCCTTAGACTCCCCAATGGTCAAATTCTTGATTGTTTAGGAGTCCTTCATGATATTCTTGTGGTGGTTGATGATCTTAAGATCTTCCTAGATTTCCATATCTTTGACCTTTCTAGACTTTCCTTTCATCTCACCTTTATCGGAAGGTCAATCATGAGAATCTTGGAGTTAGGACATGAGAAGTTTGGTCATATAATAGGTGAAGATTATCTACCCGTTTGGTCTTCCAGACCTCTCATCAAAGGGTTAGAATTCAAACCAGTTCTTGATCCAAGGGGTGAGCTTATGTCAATATCGCTAACAACCATGACCTATTCAAGTCTGGAGTATGACTTGAAATGTGATGAGAATGCTCACCCATTTCTACCAATGGAAGATTCTACAATTAAGCATGGAAGTTATTCATCGATCTTCCCATCAAATCCATGCTCAAAAGTGAGAAATCTCCCAAATCAATCCTTCCCTCTACCATGACTACACACATGATCTACAACCCCTTCATTCTTCTTGTTTCTAAAATCTTTGTAAGGATGGTTGTAGATATGTTTGTCTATCATAAATTTTGCAAATCTCGTAGTGGTTTTTAGTCTTGAGGATAGGTCCACAAATGTTGGAGTTGAATGGGAAACCACTTCACTAGCTTGAGACACAACTTGAAGGTTTTCCAAAGACAAGCGTGTGTCTTAAAAATAAACACTTTCGGGAGATAACCCAAGCCTTTTTCTTTTCTATTAAAAGTTTGCTTGCTAAAAAAAATTATAAAAAAATATTTTTAGTCTCCCAACATTCTAAAATGAATAAAATGACTTTGTAAAATGAGACTAAAGGAATATTTGTGAAAGTGTTCTTTCGGGTATTTTTGTCACTAACCATTTCAGGTTTGAAAAAAAAGAATGATGGAGCAAAATATAAGGTATGTCCAACCAAACATCTATTAATAATGAAGCACATTCAAAAGAAAATTCCAGACATACTTAATGGCGCGTTCGGCTCCGAGGGCTCCCCTAGGCGATCTCGCCAATGGCGATCTCCCTGATGGCTCCCCAACCTTGTCTGGTGATTCCTATTGTCTCGCTGTGATCCAGGTGCCTTCGCCTCATCTCTCCTCTGCCCCGCATGGATCTTCCCGATGAACTGAAGGAAAAGCTAAATTTCAAACATGGACGTTCTTTCCGCAATGAAGTGTGTCGCCTTTTCGGTTCTTCTGTTCATCATCCTTTTGAAGATCCGTCTGGTTCTTTTCTCCTCCTAGTATCGTTTCGCCGTTTCACTTTTCGGCTCACGGAAATGTCAGTCGCCTGGGCTCTGGCCTCCTGTTTAGGAGGATCTCCTTTTGGTTTTCATGTGCTATTTCAATGTGATCGGCATTTTCGTATCTCTGTTGCAAACAAAGCAGTTGGTCTACATATCTATGCCCTGAAACGTTTTATTGTAGAACATTTCGATGTTTATTTTCATCCGTGGCATGATGGTACTGCTCGCTGGGAGCGTGAAAAACTTATCTGGGAAAGAGAACAAGAGGCCGAATGGACCAAAGTTCTCTCAAAATCAATGAAGCGTAAGGCAAAATCTAATAAGAAGGTCCGTTTTGCTCCAGTCATCACTTCGCCTCCCAAAAAATTGTTCTCGCCTCGGAAGACAAATCAAGTTTCAGAGAGAGTCTCGGTTGGACTTTTTAACCTACAGATTCCTTCTGCTCAAGCTGGTTTTAAGCCTCTGCATTTTGGAAATTTGATTCGGAATTCATCATCTGATCATCAGCATCCAGATTCTTCAAAGTCTCATTCAAATTTCAAACCAAACGGCTGTGTGCTGGCAACAAGCGAAATTAGTGCAGTTTTTTCCGGCGACAATGGTGGACAGCTCTGCTGTTCGAATTGCTTAGCTCTGGGCCACTCTGGTTCACGGTGCACCCAGCAAGTTAGATGCCGCAAATGTTTTAACTATGGGCACAAGGCACGCTGGTGTCTAACCAAAGCCCAGCCCAGAATCATGTGGCAGCCTAAGTTTGGTATCCCTCTGATTAATGGAAAAATGCAGGATATAGGTGCTGCTCCAATTTTTTTCGGAAATCACGCCGACTCTTCGCCTTCCTTGGAAGAGCACGCCCAAAACCACAACCTCAACCTCCACCAAGCTACAGTACAATTGCAATCTCCGGCGAAAGCCCCCGCACCGCCGCTAGAAGAAATGGCTAACTTCGCCGTCGACCCCGAGCTATACATCCCGATGGGGTTTGACATGGAAAACTGGGAACGGCCAGCAAGAGGACGTACTGTTATCCATGGTAACCCGCCTCGTCGCCACGATGATCATGCCATCGTCACCATGGTTCCGGCTCCGCAACCACACCAACTTCGTGATGCTATGGATGATGTGATTCATTACTTTGAAGAGGTTCGACACACACCAATCATCTCTCCTTGCCTGTCACCTCTAGGTCTCTGTGTCCTGCAGTTCCGATCAGTTCTGGTGAAACAGTCGATGATGCTAACCCCTCATTTTCTTCCAAATGGAGTTGAATTACTTGTTGAGGAACATGATAGTAGCCTCAACCGCAGAGCTTGTCATTTTCAGAGAACTTGTTGGGTGATGTTCCTAGCTTTCCCGCTGGATTATCAGAATAGGGACTTCATTAGCCAAGCAGTCAGCTCTTTTGGTACGGTAGAGACTTGGACTAGTAATCATCAGTTTAAATCTAGAGTGCTAGTTCGCTGCACTGTTGTCCATGTTAGTAAAATTCCGAGAAGCATTGTGGTTTGCCGAGGTGCTACATTTGGGGAAGCTGGAGCCTCGTGGACTGTCCTAGTTTTTGTGCTAAATTCTGAAAACAATGATATGCAGCCTGGTGATGAAGAGCCGATTCCAGTTAATGGTAACCGGCATCCTTTGCCTGAGCAACACATGGAACAAGGGCTCCCTTTCAACTTCTTTGTTGATCAGCACAACCTTGATGAAGTCCAACAAGCCAATGCTGATGAAGGTTGGGAGCCTAATCCAATACCTGATGCAGCAGCTGTCAATGGATGGGGACAATGGCCTCAGCAACAGGTTCCTATGCCACAGGAAGAGCCCCAGCACATTCAGCAGTTAGCTAATGCACTGGTACAGGAAGCAATGGTCAACCACCCAGATGATGCTCAATTCTCAAGGTCAGTTAGTCCTGAAACAAGTGATTTCTATCGTGCACAAGGTTCACCCATCACTCTGGAGTTGCCACTAGCTGACACCACTGAAGTTGTACCTTTGATGCACTCTGGGCTAGACCCTCATAGTGACTACTCCATCCGGAAGATGACCAAGAATGTAGGTTTGCATCAGTGCTTTGGGCTAGCCCCGTCAATTCAAATGCTTCTGACAGATCTCTCAATCTGGGCACAGCAGCATCATCACCAGAACTATGTGCAGAGGCCTATTTACTCAGGATTTCAGCAATACCCGTGGTTTTTACTCAGTTTAGTCAATGGCCGGCCTGCCTATGTTGATGACCCCCTTTGGGGAAACAATTGGGAGGCTTCCACCTCTAATGCACAGTCATCAACCCCAACACTGCAAATTGAATGGACTCAACAAAACAAATGATGGATCCAATCTCTTACTGGAAAAGGAGAGTCGGTTTCAGTTTGGAAGTTCAATGCAAACCACTGTTGTAACCAATGTCGTGCAGAATCAGAAGTTAGCAGTCCTTGATAGTGATGATTTCAGTGTCTCTGAAGGTGATGCCCAACCTCCTGCTCTAGCTGATAGTGTGATGCAACCACTAGGGGGATCTAATATTATGCAGAACCAAATGATGCCAGGGGTTGATAGTGAGCCCCACCAGGCCCTGATTAGAGAAGATATCCAATCACCTATTCCAATGACTACTGAAGCTCCTATGCCAGTCAACTTCGAGGATCAGCAGCTCAAGCTCAAGCTGTCAATCCCAAAAGCAAGAAAGTCCAGGAAAAGGCCCACTCCCCTAGTGGATGACCAAGTCAAGAGGAGTGCAAGGATTCACAAACCAGCAGATTTTGTGCTCATGGAACTAGATGACAGGGCTAAACCGAGGGTGGCACGAAAAAACAACACTCCTTTGATTCAGTTTTTACAGTCTGCCAAGAATGACAGTGCCAAGAACGATGACATGATCCCAATACCTGTTATGCAAGAGTTAGCAACCTGCTTCTGTGAAGTCCCTTCTCAGGAAATAGCTTATGAGAAGCTCTGTCCAATCAATGAAAATTCCAATGATGCTGCTTCCAATGCAAATTAGGTTCTGTGGTCCCTGCGGTCTTTTACACTTAATAATTTGCTACTTTCTTGTTTATCTGCTGGCACTTGTTAGCCACCCTTTCGTTCGGTTTCGTGACTATTCACTGGCACCTGTTAGCCATCTATCTTTGTTGCTTCAGTCTGGTTGCTTTCACATTTGCCCAAAACTCTATTCTGGTTATATGGATATTAGCCATCGCTATTGGAATATTTTATGTTGGAATGTCCGAGGCCTTAACGACCCTGACAAATGGAATCTCATTAGAAATAAAATTGATGAAAGTTCTTGTTCCATTTTTTGCTTCCAAGAAACTAAGAAAGAGGTCATTGATATCGGTTTTCTGCGCAATTTTGCACCTAGACGTTTTGACGCTTTTGACTATTGTCCCTCGGAGGGGGCCTCAGGTGGCATCCTTGTTGCATGGAACTCACATTTTTTCTCGGCTTTGACTATTGACAAGCAAAGTTTTGCCCTCAGTCTGACAGCTACATCAGTGCACAATCAGGTCACTTGGACCCTTACCACTGTTTATGGTCTGACAAGAGAACCAGCGCATACAAATTTTGTTTCTTGGCTGTACAGTCTTGATGTGGACCCTGAGGGTCATCACCTTATTTTGGGTGACTTCAATTTCTATCGTTCAAGTCACAACAGAAATAGACCTAGTGGTATCTCCGTGGATATAGTTTTGTTTAATGATATCATCAACCAGCTTGGTCTGATAGAGTTGCCGCTTAAAGGGAGATCTTTCACTTGGAGCAATATGCAAGATCAACCACTTCTGCAACAGTTGGACTGGTTTTTCACTACCCCAGCCTGGACAGTATCCTACCCAAACTCTTTAGTGTTTCCTTTAGCTAAAAGTACATCTGATCATACCCCATGCAAAGTGCAAATTGGTACCTCAATTCCCAAAGCAACTCTTTTTCGTTCTGAGAACTATTGGCCTAATTTACCTGGCTTTACAGATGTGGTAACAGTAACATGGTCGTCCTCAATACATCAAGATGTGGCAAAAAAATATCTCAGCTAAATTCAAAGCTCTTGGATCAGCCCTCAAAGTGTGGGACAGTCAAAAGTCAAAGCTCACCCTTCTAATAAAACATTGCAATTTGATTCTCAGCTTTCTAGATGATTTAGAAGATTGAAGAACCCTGTATACTCCTGAGCAGAACTTTAGGAATATACTGAAGGAACACCTCAGTAAGCTGCTAAGATGACAACAAACTTATTGGAAGCAAAGGTATACAGAGAAATTAGTGAAATGGGGAGATGAGAATACTAAATTCTTTCATGCAAGAGCTACTGAACGCTTTCGGCATAATTCTATTAGCCAGATCACAGCCGAGGATGGCAGAATAGTCACTGAGCATTCTGAGAAGGCATCTCTGTTTTGGCAAGAGTTCAAAGAAAGGTTAGGGGTTTCTGTCAGCTCCATCATGCTATTCAACCTGCAAGAGTTAATCGGTCAGCATCAGCTAGATGAATTGGTACTTCCTTTCACATCTGAAGAGCTGGATGGTATTGTCAAGGAGCTACCTTCAGATAAGGCACCTGGTCCGGATGGTTTTAATGGCTTCTTTTTCAAAAAATACTGGAATTTAATCAAACATGATATGTACAGACTCTGTGATGATTTCTTCCATCACACAGTTCAGCTGAAGTGTATAAATTACTCTTATATAACTCTGGTGCCTAAGAAGCCAAATCCTGAAAAGGTGACTGATTTTAGACCCATCTCTCTTCTAAATTCATCCATGAAATTTATTACAAAAATCTTGGCAAATAGATTGCAAAAAGTCATTTTGCAAGTCTTGCATAGAAACCAATATGGATTCATACAGGGGAGGACCATTCGGGACTGTCTAGGTTGGGCTTTCAAATATCTCCATCAGTGCCATCACTCAAAGAAGCAAATAATCATCCTCAAGATGGATTTTGAAAAAGCCTTTGATATGGTGGAGCACTCTGCAATCCTGAATATTTTGCAGGCTAAAGGTTTCCCACCAAGGTGGTGTGCATGGATACAGGACATCCTACAATCTGGAATTTCATCCATTCTGCTAAATGGTATACCAGCCAAGGATTTTCATTGCAAGAGGGGGTTGAGACAGGGAGATCCACTCTCCCCTCTTCTCTTTGTACTTGCAGCCGACCTCGTTCAGAGTATAATCAATAAAGCATATCAGCAAGGTTTGTTTCACCTACCAATACCAAATAGAGATATTGATCACTTCCCTACAGTGCAATATGCAGACGATACTTTATTGATTATGCAAGCAGACACTAGACAACTTTTGTGTCTCAAAGCTCTGTTGCACAGTTTTGCTCAGTCTACTGGCCTGAAAGTCAATTTTCATAAATCATGTCTAGTTCCTATCAATGTTCCAGCAAATAGAGTGCCTTTGCTCTCAGGTGTGCTCGGTTGCACAGTGGGAAAGCTTCCTTTTACTTATTTAGGGATTCCTCTTGGAACCACGAAGCCACTAATCAGAGATTTTTGTCCCCTCATTTGTAGAGTGGAGAGGAAGTTGTCAGCTAGTTCTATCTTTCTCTCCTACTCAGGCAGATTGCAATTGATAAATTCGGTTATGTCTTCCTTACCAACCTTTTTCATGTGTTCTCTCAAGTTGCCAAAAGGAGTCATTGAGGCAATAGACAAGTACATGAAAACATGTCTTTGGAGAGGGTCAGACATTAATAAAAAAGGTTACAATTTGGGTGCTTGGGAGCTGGTAACTAAGCCAAAACAAAAAGGGGGTCTTGGAGTGAAAGATTTATACTTGCAAAATGATGCTCTTCTTCTCAAACATCTGCACAAGTTTTATAACAAGGTTGATATACCTTGGGTGCATTTGGTTTCGGATGCCTATTATGCTCAGAAAGTTCCTCACCTAGCCCCAGCTAGGGTTCCTTTTGGTGGAGAGATATTTTAGAACTCAATGGTAAATTTCGAGAAATTGCAAGTTGTAGTCCAGGAATGGAGGATTCGGTGAGTCTCTGGGAAGATAAGCTTAATGGTCAGCCTTGGTTACCTCAATATCCTTTGTTATATGTGTTTGCCAATAACAAATCTATTTCTCTAGCAAAAGCCCAAAGTCTAGATGACCCCTCAAGAATGTTTAGGCTACCGATGACAAGAGATGCCTATAATGAGTTTCTAGAATTTCAGGATGCTCTCAATTATTTGATCCCTTCTCAACAGCACACAGACACATGGACATATATATGGAATTCTTCGATCTACCAATCAAGCAAATTCTACAAACGCCACTTTGCAACAATCGCTCCACCAGCTCTCCTTCTTTGGATTTGGAAGTCTAAATGCATGCCCAGAGTAAAGTTTTTTGCCTGGCTTTTATTAGTTGATAGACTAAACACAAGAAATATGTTGAGAAGAAGAAACAAACACTTAGAAGAAGGATACAATTGTATCATGTGTCATCATGATATTGAAGAAACAACAATGCATCTCTTTTTTGAATGTCCTTCGAGTACTGCAAGATGGTATAAGCTTGGCATTCAGTGGGAAATACAGCATGATATATTTGAGACAATTCTTTTGCAGCAACCAGCAAGTAATTCCTCCTTCTACATGGAAATTATTATGCTCGCAGCATGGAGCATATGGAAAGAGCGAAATGCTCTCATCTTCAACAGTAAGCTGCCCTCAATCTCTGCTTGGATGGCCATTTTCAGAAGTGAAGTTAACCTGCACTTGCATCGGCTACCAACGCACCTTCATCCTGTGATAATGAATTGGTTGAACAATTTCTAACTCTTGCCTCTTGTATTGCTGCTTCTGTAGCCCCGATGTGTTAGCGTCGCAGCAAAGGTGGTTTTGCTAGTTGTATCTTTGTACCCCTTTGCTTGAGTCTATAATTCTCCTGTACTCCTATGGTAAGTTCTGCTGGTAGGTCCTCTTTCTTTCTTTCTTCTTAGTTAGCTCCCTGCTAGCTCTTTGTAAGTTCCTTTTTTTGTCTTCCCTTTATTTTAATAAAGTGCTGGGGAGCAAAGCTCCATAGTTTTCATCAAAAAAAAAAATTCCACATCCTAGACTAGGATTTGCTCATTTTCAAATGTTGAAAAATCCAAGTGTGGGGGGAGTGGATTTCTCTAGGAAATTCATATCATCCTTCATTGCTTAAATTTATGTGGTTGTCTCTACCTTGCTTTCTCTCTATACCATGCTCATCTTGCTAAGTCACATGAATAATAAAAACTAATAAAAAAAACAAATTCTCATCTAGTTCATCATCCATGCTCTTGTCTCTTTTTAAATGAATCTCTTTATTCTTTCATGCTTCCTTTTTCTGTTATAAGTATGTTTTGGTTTGGAATATCGATCGTGTTTCCAAAGGCGTTTTAAATTAAGCATGGACTAACCCATGCAGGATGACTTCCAAATTTTGGTGGGTAAGTCATGAGATCATTCATAAGAGACAAATCAAGTCAGGTACACCTTCAACAAAGTGTGGGGGGTCAACCGACCCCCGACCTTCACAAGTGCGGGCACCAGAATGACCAGAGGCACCAAAGTGGGGTCGGCCGACCCCACTATGGATCCCTGGTCCCACCAGTCAGCATCCACACCTTGTCAACCTACTTCTCGACTGGTTTGCTAACCTTCCCCCTCTTCTTCTTTTAATGCATTTCTTTTCTTTAGTTTATTAATATTGAATAAAATAAGAAGACCCGCAGCTGAAAATAAAATTTTGAAAAGTGATATGATTTATGACATTCTGAAAGGATGAAGCTTCATAAGTTGACTTCTTGCATATGCTTACGCTAGTGGGAAAAATATCTTGATAGGAAAATCGTATTGACTAAGTTGTTGATTAATGTGATATAGTTCTTGGCTCATGATTCATACCCTGTCTATTTAAAGTGCTTGGAGATTATTTTTTGAAAATGTCATAAAACCATAATGTCACTACTCCTCTATAGTGAGAAATTCCTACCACAGCCATATATGCTCTTTCATGATATAAGCTTTCTACATAAGCTGCTTGCTTTGTGTTGAGTTTGGTCAAGTTTTGTGACCCTGGTTGAGAGATATATCATGCTCCCAAGATCAAGATCATTTACACACCACATATACATGCTGCTTCTACACTGAAAGTACGTAGAAACATGCCTTACATTTTCCACAAAGTTCATGCTCCATGCTCTAAAAATAATCTCTCTCTAGTATGTTGCTAGTATATGAGACATAGACTATGCAAAATTATGAAAAATAGAAAAGCATATATAGGGGCACATGAAGGTCCCAAGTCTTACAAAAAAAATGATGAGCAAATCAAAGCTCATAAAAAAAAAGAAAGATAGCTATGTCTCAAAATAATAAGTTAGAAAGAGAGACCATATCAAACAAAGGAGTATTGATCATTTGCCATGGTTCACACACTTGCACATCTTGATCTAAGAGTATGACACTTCTCTCCCTTGATCCAAATTTGACTTTACAATATATGCAAGGTAAGTTTTCTACATTCTTTATCCCTACCTAAGCTCCACATAAGCCATTTAGAAGTAGGAAGATAAAAAGAAGGCAACCTTCAAGCATGTGCCTTGGTAAAGAATCATACACTTGTGAGTGATCTAGAGTACTATATGAAGAGTAAGTTGACTTATGTGCTTTCTTTTGAAAAATTATTAAAAACTCCAAGTACTAAAATATGATTTGGGAAGATGACTTTGCTTTAAGAACTATTCCATTCTTCAACTTCTAAAGGATACATGTTAGACAATGCCACATATCCCACTTGTATAAGAAATATCTTGAAGGAAACTTTATGCCTGCTTTATGCCTTGATGATGTTATAGTCATGTTAGCTTTTAACCTTTACTCAAGGACGAGCAAAGAATTAAGTGTGGGGGTCTTGTTGACGGTGAAAATGTCATAATTTTCTATACTCAAAATCACCGTCAACAGCCTCATAATGAAAGGACATAAGCATATCATGATTATATTTTATCCAATAACTAGTTCCACATGTCCATGAGTATTTCTTGCAGGACTATAAGAAATGGAGAGAAATGAGCTAGTGGGACCCACATAGGGGGGTCGGCCGACCACCCTATGGAGCCCACCAGCCATCCCAAGCATCCACATGGTAGGGGGTCCCACTTGTCATAGTAAGGGGGTCATTACCCCCCTTGTGCAGGTCGGCCAACCTATAAATGGCACCCACCAAGATCTCTAGCCACTCCATGACATGTGGGCTATGCTTCTAGAAGGTTGGCAGTGGTCCACATATCATAGGGGGGTCGCCCGACCCTCCCAAAGTGACTTGGTGGCCATTCCTCTCTCCCACACTGGTCATGATCCAAGAGAAGCACTCCCAAGTGATCCTCCACCGTTTGATCAAGTTAAATGGCTCATATTCACTTCACATGGATCCATAGGCCCACAAGAGTATAAACCGACGTCCAAAAGTGGTCCAACCTGTGCACACCCACTCCAAGACATGTGGGCCACCTTCTAGAAGGCCAGGGGAGGTCCCACCACCCATAGGGGGGTCGGCCGACCCCCCTAAGGCCTAGGGGCGCCCACCTCCTTTGCATGCCGCCATGCAAAGAAGCACATGCTCAATTATTCTCCACCTTTGATCTAAAGGCAGTTGGGATCCAAGGGCTCTCATCACCCATCACGCGGATCGATGACGTGGCGGTGGAGTAGTCCCTACTCCACCTCTCCACTATAAATACCCCCTCACTCCCTCTCATTCAAGACACACCAAGGAGGAGGTACTCTCTCTACAAGGCGAAGCCCTGTTCTACTAGTAGCATAGAAAATTGGGAGAGAGTGAGGAGAGTCTGGAGGAGAGCCGGGCCTGTCTAGCGTCTTCTCCGAGTTGTACCTCAGTGGATGCGGTCTTCTCTTTTGTAAGTCTACATTTGAGATTCTTTTATGGTAATTGATCTTTAGTTCTGGTAAAGTAATTACTTTAGTTGTTTATTGGTTCACCGCCCTTAAACCGGTACTCTAATCAATTTCACCGGGATCCGGATTAGAGTAGTAAGATTTAGTGTAGACGTGGTGTCTAGGCTATACGCTTACCTGTGTCTGCGGCTTGTCCAACGGTTTGTTTGTGGTACCTAGTAGGGGTGACAGTCCTATCTAGGCTTTGATCCCACCACGTTCGGCCAAGTTCTTAAAACTTAGGCCTTCTTGTGCTAGGCGGTTTAGCACCCTTCTCATCCCTTTCCGTTGCTAAACGACCTAGTGGCCCGAAGTGAACAATATTTGTATCTTACCTTACCTTGCTAGTTTCATAACCATAGAAGATCCTCTCTACCCAACCTATCATAAACCCCTTGCGTCATCATAGGACGAACTTAGTTCTTTGTTAAGTACACTTCACGTTCCCTGTGGATTCGATACCCCTGGAATACTCTTGGGTGAAAGCTACTTTGACAGCCATGTGCTTGCGGTTTATCCTTTGTGCCACAATTTGTTTCAACAAAGCTCAAGAACGAAGAACTCCGCAAAGAATTCGCCCGATCTACGTACTCGTGAGGTTTGAGGAGAAACTCTTCGGTGCAAAGATGCTCCTCACGATTACGAACAACTTAGTTTAAACGGATTTGCCAAAACCTTTCTCAAACAAACGATCTGAACTCGGGATCAAAAGAGGGGTAAAAGCAAAACGCGAAGAACACAAGCAAACCGGAGACTCGATCACGAAAACATATCCACCATGGCTTACGGAGGGTAAGGCCTCCGATTCCCACCGAAAACAAAGTGCAAATCCTTACAAAGGCTGGAGAGATCAACCTAGGGACCTCATGAACTAGAGAGAGGTTAGAGAGAGAGAGAGGTGGTGAAAATGATTAGGGTTCAAGAGGTGGGATGAGGGATATCCCTTCACCTCCTACTTATCGGGCTTTGGCTATTTCCTAAAGACCCCCTAGATACATTGAGTGAACTACCTAGCCTAAACATTGCAGTCCAAGCTCTAGAAAATATCTCCCGCATTTTGAATGGACGGCCTCGCTTCCTGCCGGGAGTTGCCGTCGCCTTGACGCAACCTCCAGGATTTCGCCACGTGCCATCCCCGCTTCCTCGGAAGCTCCGCCTAGGTTTTGAGGCCCAAACCCAGGAAACCCGCCACCGGTAGCTTTGGGCTCAACTACGAAACCTCGAGTTTTGAGGCCCAAACTCAGAAACCGTGCTCGGATGGTTTTGAGGCCCAAACCGCTCGACACGAGCCACCTTGTCTTCACCCGGTCAGACTCCGAGTCCCATGAGCTTACGCTCGACTCGCTAGTCCGCCATCTTGACTTGGTCAACTCGGTCTACCTCCATGTCTTCTCGCACTCGCCGGTGCCAAGTACTAGCCACCACAGCTAATCCGTCGGCGCCCATGGTCCCTCAGTCCGAGCCCCGCTTCCGTCCTTCAACGCTCTCAGTCCATCGGCACGGCAAGCCTCTACTCGACCTTCTCCACGCCATTGACCACTGTCACTAGGCATAACACCTGCACACCACAATCCGATAGACAAGCACACATTTGATTTCGCAAAGGGTTAGTGTAAGCTACTTAAACTGAAACGCTCAAGTGTTTGTCAATCACTCATCATGAAAGTTGAACATACATGGGTACTTATCCACCATGTGTTCGCAATCTCCCCCTTGATGAGTGCATTGTCAACACATGTGCATTTCAAATTTGATCCATAAGGTAAAGCTCTCAAAATGACCAAATGCTAAGAAAGCCAAAACGGGGTCACTTGAGAGAAGAAAAACGAGTCCAAAACTTGGTTCCCAAAGACATGGGCAACGGCTCGACGCAAGCAAACAAAACAAAGCTAGCCCTCAAGAAGAGGTAGAAAAAGGGCTCAACACCGCTAGCAAGTCCAAGAAACCAAACACAACTCTCAAAGTTCAGAATACCAATCGAAATACCAAGGGATGCTCAAAATATACCAATCAAAACAACTAACGCTCAAGCAACAATCGAAACCTGTCGAAGCCACACAAAGCAAGCTAGACCCTCCAGAAGAGGCAAAGGCTCAACACATCTAGCAAAAACTCCCCCTGGGCAAAAGCACACTCAAGATACCAACTGAGTGTCGTAGGGCAAAAGAAGCACAAAAACTCCCCCTTGACCAAAGAAGCTCTAAACCAATGAGATGCACTCTTTCTCCCCCTTGGAAGTAGATGGCTGAAAATGGAGTGAAATGCACATCCTCTCCCCCTTGGTGACACATGTAGCTCATCAGTGCTCACAAACTCAAGATATGTGCAACAAAAGCCATGAAATGCAAAATGAGTGAAAAAGCTTCATACTTAGAGCTAAGACAATGAATAAATGCTCTAAGTGATGTGATCCTGTGAGAATAGGAAAAGCTCTACGTGCCCAACAAAGACTCAAGTTGAGCTTAAGATCACTTTAGAAGCTATTTTAGAGAGCATATCATGTGAGAGGAAAGAAAGGGTATCACCTCCTAGAGACAACTAAACATGGCAAACAAGATAGGATCTATCTGAAAGCTATCTCATGTATAGCAAGTAGAACTATCCGTAGCAAAGTTCATACAACAAGCCAATGACCCAACTGAATGAATTTTTCTAGTTTCAGAGTTTTGAAGCCAAATTTCAGTTTTAGGCACATTTCAAGTTGTATGCGAGTGGTTGTAAGCAAGGTGATGCCACTTACCAATCGGGCGAAGCTAAAGAGCTTGACACACACCGTTTTCGGTCACACACGACACCGCTCAAGTTCAACCCATATGGGAAGCAGTCTCGAACACACGGTGAAGTGCTCACAATGCAGACCCAACTCGATCTTTTCAATTCACAATTCAGAGAGCAATTTAATTTTAGATCAATTTTAATCATGGTGCTCAATGGAAGTGAATGAAGCAATGAAGAGCCATAGTTACAAGCTTGTCGGATACCAAAATCATCCTCGAGGACTCTCCGCCTCGTTCGAGTAGGAGTGACGTCACCACCCTCAGGGGTTTTCCTACCTCCGGATCGATTAAGACAACGGTACGCCCTCGGGGGCTCTTCCGCCTCGCCTGAGCTAGGATGATGTCATCCGTGACGCCACCCACCCTCGGGGGCTCCTTCGCCTCGTCCGAGCGGGGGTGACGTCATCCGTGACGACATCTATCCACGGGGGTTTCCCGCCCCAAAATGGCTAAGGCAATGACACTCCCTCGGAGGATCTTCTGACTCCTCTGACTCCTCCGAGCCTGGACGATGTCGCCCGTGACACCATCTACCCTCGGGGGGGTTCTCCGCCCCGATCGAGCCCGGGTGATGTCATCCGTGACGTCACTCGCCCTTGAGGTTTCCCCGGCCCACGACACACTTTACCCTATAGTCAAAAGGTCCATAGTGTCGGCTCGTCCTCAGGGATGGGGGCTGAGGGCATGGAACGCCATGCCTATTCCTGTTGAGTTCCAGTGGGACGCGCTCCAGTACCGATCAAACCATCGAATGACACTTGCCATCCCTCCGGCGGACATTTGAACAGGGATCGGGGCGTACTCGGTCTTGTCCGACGGAACACAGGGGTACCTGGCCCTGTTCTGCCCACCTTTGCCCATACCCAAATATGGAAACAGGTACATCGCCGATCACTAGGCGTGTGGCTACAATCACACCCAGGATGAACAGGATTCAGGCAGCGTGCCAACAGGAGCAATCTTCCCGGGGAAGGAAGGCAAACAGAAGCCAAAGGCGTCCAAGTCAACAGCCCACACAGGGCCCACGATCTCTCTCTCTCTACTGTACTCCTCCATCTCTCCCTACGTATAAAGGGGGAGAATGGAACTCCAATCTCGCGCTCTCGTCACTCTGAACTCATTCATACACACTCATACTTGCACACACGCGAGCTCTCACCACGAACCTCGAAACACATACACACAAGACCTGGGAACCAGCTTCCCTCTCTCACCAAAGCTTGTAGCTCCCCTCTACGAGGTCTCCACGCTCGGTAATACGACCCCGCAACACACTGGACGTAGGGCGTTCGTGCCTGAACCAGTATAAACCGTGTGTTCTCCAAGCGTAACCATCTGATCTCCGACACGCTTAGAAATTCACTCGTTGGCTGGCTAGACCCCGCCATTTTAGACAGCGACAGTTGGCGCGCCAGGTAGGTGTTGGTATTTCTTATGACTATTGGATAAATCCGCAAGCGCACAGATTATACCGATGTAGCACTTTACCAGGTAGGTGTTGGTATTTCTTATGACTATTGGATAAATCTCTTTTGGATACGATAATTGTGGGCATTCCCAAAACCAGCAAGATCATATGAAAGGTTAGCCTCGAACTCGAAGGAATGGTTTAGATGTTGAATTTCTTCTTCCTTTTAGATTTGTGGTATTTGTGGTTCAGGATCGATGGCAGAATCTTTGGATGGGAGTGGTGGTGATTCGGCTATCGAGACTTCTTTTCTAGGGAATGTTTTTTCTCCTTCTATGGGTCCTTCATTATAAACGTTAATGTAGGGGGTGTTTTCAAGAATCTTCATGAGAAGACTCTTCCCTTCACTAACGGGTAAACACAGGAAGGCTCCCCTAGAAGTCATGTCAAGAATTTGTGCAGAATTTTTGCTAAGACTGCCATAAAAATGTTGTAACAATGTTGGCTCGGTTATAGCAAGATCAGGGCCAGATGATACTAGATCTAAGAGACGGGCCCATGCCATACCAAGAGGTTCTTTCTCCTTTTGTGAGAAAGTGATGACCTCTTTTCGAAGACGAACAACTCGAGGGGTGGGAAAGAAAGCTAGGCAGAATTTGGATTGTAACTTTTTCCACTCTCCGTTTGCATCATCTACGTGGCAAAAATACCATTGTTTGGCTATTCCCATCAAAGAGAATGGAAATAACTTCCACTTAAGGGTACCTCACCTCATCCCATGGATGAGGACACATGAACACAATTGTTCGAAGTCACGTAGATGAGTGTAGGGATTTTCGTCTTTGTCCCCAGAAAAAGGTTTGTTCTGAACCATCCTTATGAGGCTTGGGCGAAGCTCATAATGAATGTCTAATATAGTCTAAGTTGAACTAGGTGGCTCCAACCTAGCGCCCGTTGGAGCACCATACTCGAAGAGAGGTGTTTGATCCATAAGTGTGTATGTGGAAAGAAAGGTTTAAATGAAACACGGATAATAGGACCAAAGGGTACTAGTTAAAAGCTACCATTCCCCGGCAACGGCGCCAGAAATTCTTGTTGGTATTTCTTATGACTATTAGATAAATCCGCAAGCGCACAGATTATACCAATGTAGCACTTCACCAGCAGTATTCCAGGTATCGTATTTTCCTCAGGGAACGATAGTGATCTAACTAGGATTAAAGATATGTCCTATGATGAATCAAGGGAGACTATGATAATTGGGTTGAGAGGTTCTATGTAGCAAAGATATCTAACAAGGAAAAGCTGGTTATACTGGCTTTATCAGCCCTTCTCTTGCAGGAGGCGATGGGATAGATCAGAAAGAGGGCAAAACTCTAACCGGACCATGCCATAATGTTGTATTGAAGCCTTACCTTTTAAGAACTTATCTGACACACGTGGTGGAATACGAAGACTAGATAGCGCTATCACCTTCTACTGGCATCCACAAACAATCCACGTGATAAGAGGTTTACAAAGGCAAGATCTAGTCTAGACACCACGTCTACACTATTCTTACTACTCTAACCCTGCGTTAAGGCTAAAGCACTCTACTTAAAGTAAAGCGATGAACAAGCGTGAAAAGGTGTATAACAGCTAAACCAGATTTAGAATATTAATTGCTATAAAGAACTCGGATGTATCACTTACAAGTGCTGAACTTACAAGAGGATCGCATCCGCTGAGGTAGAGCTCCGGAGAAGATTCCCGATAGATCCGGGGCTTTCTCTAGAAGACTTCCCTCACTCTCCTCCAACTAGCATAGCACTACTACTAAGGAGTAGTTTCTCCAATGAGGCATGAGTGAGAGTGAGGGCCTATGGGGTCTATTTATAGCTAGAGGTGGAGTAGGAGCTACTCCGGTGCCATGTCAGCGATCCGCGCCACCTCCATCAGCCACCGTAGGATGAAACCATCATTGTAACCGTCTTAAATCAACGGAGGAGATCAAGTGGATGCATGGCGGCATGCAGGAAGTTGGTCGGGAGCTGGAACCACCATATGGTGATTCGGCCGAACCCTATGGCAGGTGGGCCCTGCCACTTTTCTTCTAGAAGCTGACCCCACTGGTCAGGGGCCTGTGGGTGGTCTCTGGCCCCACCTAGTCATTCGGATGAATGCATTTTGTGGCCCAATGGGCTCATCTTTCGCAGGTGGCTTTTAGACGTAATGCCCATCATGATGGTGTATGCCTTGTGCATATTTGCCATACTTGGAAATATGTCATGTTGGGCCTATGGATCCTTGTGCTGTGAATCTGGACTATTGAGAGGTGAATATACTTGGATCCAAGGGTAGAGAGTATTCTTGAGGGTGTTACATGGATCATGGGGGCTAAGGATGCCAAGTGGGTGCATAGGGTGGTCGGCTGACCCCCTATGTGGGCCCACTGGATCCCAAAAGACCCCATTTGTCATTACCTGCATCAAATAGTCATGGGACATGTGGAACTAGTTATTGGGTAAATTATGTTCATGCTATTCTTGTTTTCCTTTGAATATGAGGATGTTGATGGTGTTTTGATGGTGATAAAATAGCTTGTAATTACCATCAACAGTAGGGGACCTTTGCGTGTCACCCGTATTTTCGAGTTTCGGATGGCTAACCGCCACGCTGATTTCGCTTCGGCCTCCATTGTTCGTTTTGGTATCCTAGATTTCCAGTGCCACGGGCAGGGGGCCCACCTGGCTCTCCGCCGCCCTACGACATCCTCCGCGGTAGCCATGGATGCCATCTCCGCGTCCATGGCCCACCTCCACCTGTCTCCCTCCGGGGAACAAGCCGCTCGCGGGGCAGTCATCCCGCGGGCCGACTACCCTCAGTTCGAGCGCTAGCTCGATACGCTGATGGGACCCTAGCCAACTCAGGAGTCCCTGCATAATCTCTACTTTGTGTTCGCCAACGTGACGGCGCAGTTCGCGGGAGGGCAGCCGCTCGCTCCCGGGCACATCGAAGCGCCCGTCCCGGAGGTACTACCACTCGGCATGAGGAATGCCGCCGCATCTTATTCGGAGATGGTGGCCGCATGGTTCCATGCTAACCCCGCGGAAGGGACACACATCGGTCTTGCATCCCACCATCCCCAGTCCGTCTCCGATCTCCTCACAAGCTCCGAGGCCACCTCCTACGCCGACTCTAGCCGTGGGAGCATTGATCCCTGGGATCCCTAGACTTCGTCGGTCTGGGGGATAAGGAGGCCTTTTATGGTTTTCTTCACGCCAGCGATTACCTGCTGGACTCCGGCTTGAGCGACCACGGTGAGGGTCGTGGCCGCGAGTGCTTCAGGTGTGATGCGCCGCCACCTGGAGCCACTGTCGACCCCACCCTCATCGACGAGGGGTGCAACGATGGCGACGGCAACCACACGCCCGTGCACGAGACGGGTGTTCCGGTACCCCCACCACGGCCCGATCCGCAGCCTTCGGATCCCTGGTAGTAGCAACTTCACGACCTCCGCAACATGGAACATCAGCTCGCGGAGCTTCAGCGAAAGGTGACGTTCGAGCGCGAAGAGCTCGAACGCGAAGCCGCCAGGGTTCCCGCAGAGCCTCGCGCTCGCAGGGAGGCCCGAGCGGTACAACATCGCATCATCAATGACGAACATGGCACGCCACAGTTCACGAGGGCAAGCGAGAACATAGTGGCAGCAAGGATGCTGTTCCGCAACCTTCCGATCCCAGATGCTCCCGACGGCAAGCTCGCTCACGACGAGCTGAAGACCCTTCTGGAGCGGGCCGCGGAACAATAGGCAGAGAGCTCCGTGTCACGGAGGCGCGGGCTCAGCACCGGCCATCTAGCCTGTGCGGCTCCTAACGACCGCAAGGGATCGGTCCACCCGGATCCCATACCGGCCGAGCGCCGACGTCCGATGGTGCATGCTCGCGTAGGCGAAAAGCGTGACATGCGTGCCATGCTTGACGCGCACAAGCATGCCAAGCAGGATGGGTCCAGCAAAGGCTACCATGTTTGTCGTGGGGGCCGATACGTCAGTGACGGGGACCGGCCTCCCACGTCGGAACCGCCGGGCCCCTTGGCGTTCATTCACTGCATCCGCCGCGCACCGTTCCCGCAACCATTCTGACAACCAACCAACGTTGTCCGGTACTCCGGGGAGACGAACCCCGTGCTTTGGCTCGACGACTACTGCCTCGCCTTCCAGGCCGGCGGCGCAGAAGATGAAGATTTCATTATCCGCAACTTGCCTCTCCATCTTTTGAACTCGACCAGCACGTGGCTCGAGCACCTGCCTCCCAACACCATCGATGGGTGGGATTCCCTGCGATAGGCCTTTGTCGGGAACTTCCAAGGCACCTACACACACCCAGGGAACCCCTGGGACCTCCGCAGCTGCAGGCAGAAGCCAGACGAGTCCCTTTGGGATTACATCCGTCGCTTCTCCAAGCAATGCACCAAGCTCCCAACCGTGGCCGACGTGGACGTGGTTGGGGCATTTCTCGCAGGCACCACCTGCAAAAAGCTGGTCCACGAGCTGGGCCGCAGCAACCCTCGCACCACCAAATGACTCCTTGACATCGCCACGAGCTACGCATCAGGAGAGGAGGCGGTCGGTGCAATCTTCCACCCTGACAAGGGAAAGGGCAAGGAAGTCGAGACTGCCGGCGAGGGCGGCTCGAACCACGCCCAGAATAGGAACAAGAAGAAGGGCAAGCCACAACGTGGCGGTGGTGACAACATCGTCGTGGCAGCAAACCGCAAGCCCCCCCATCCCCAGGGCAGGAAGAAGGTGGGCAAGTTCGACGACATGCTCACAAAGCCATGCCCGTACCATAATGGATCGGTCAAGCATACACTCCAGTAGTGTGACATGATGGCCATGTACTTCAAGGCCGTCCCTGACAGGGACGAGTCAAAGCAGTCAGAAGGCCAGGAAGGGGACGGGGGTCACGAAGACTCCTACCCCCATGACAAGAAGTGCCTCATGATCTTTGGGGGCCCAGAGGCCTACGGCTGCAAGCGACAGCAGAAGAAGGAGCGGCGCGAGGTCTTCGCAGTCGCCCCGGCAACTCCGGCCTTCCTCGACTGGTCGGAATCCGACATCATGTTCGGCTGAGATGACCATCCGAGCCACATTCCCTACCCAGGTCGTTATCCACTCATCGTGGACCCGATCATAGGGAGGGTGCGCTTCACCAAAGTGCTGATGGACGGGGGCAGCAGCCTCAACATCATGTACTACAACGCCTTTGAGGCCTCGGCCTACGTAGGGAAAAGCTTTGACCCTCGGGGGCTCCCTTTCAGGGAATCGTCGCCGGAAGACAATTGGTACCTATGGGGCAGATCGTGCTGCCCGTCAAGTTCGGGGAGCCGGACAACTTCCGGAGCGAGTACCTCACCTTCGAGGTCGTGGTTTACCGAGGAACTTACCATGCGGTGTTGGGGAGGCCGTGCTACGCAAAGTTCATGGCCATCCCCAACTACACCTACCTCAAGCTCAAGATGCCGGGGCCATGCGACATCATCACAGTCTCCTCCGACGTCAAGGTGGCATACCAGTGTGAGGTGGACTGCTGCGAGAACGCCATGGCCGAGGTGCGCAGCGAGGAGCTGGTGGCGGCGATCGAGGCCGCTGACAAGATGGACGTCAACCCCTAAAGCGCGAACAGCTCAGACGCCCACAACATCAACAGCTATGTTGTTTACGTACTTTTATTAAGTACTCTAGCACTTTGTACATACGTATGTAACCCTTCTTAAACAAAAAGTTCGAGGAATAAGAATGCGGGAACCCTCGGACCAGTCACTTAGCAAGGTGCACTCCCGGCGCGTGCTAGAGCACACCTCGCTCGGGAGCTGGGAAGGGGGGAACCCCCCGTTTCTCTCCCTAGAAAACTTTTTTAGCGCAAAGGCCTGCACTTTTTCCCGTTGAACGAAAACTTCACATCCCCCGGCCAAGTTGGATATTCTTAATGGATTGCGGCAAAGGGCCGCGAGGTACTCCGACTCCCCGGAGCCAAGTACTTCCACCCGACCACCCATCCGGGCAGACCAAACCTCTTACCAGGAAAGGTGAAGCGAGTAGGTCGAAACGGAAAAAAATGCGGAAACCAAAAAACAAGCAAACTTAAAGCAAGCTCACTAATGAGCCGTTAAGGTTGTCCAAAGCCCTCCGCGGGCACATCATAGGATAACTTAAACCGTTTTTACAAGGGCCCTCGGCCCTGACTACTGACCACGCAGGGTCACTCCTCCGGCAGTGGCAACAACACTTCATCCTCAAGCTTGTTGGACAGGATCGTCGCAGGCTCCTCTGCGGCAGCCTCAATCTGGTCCAGTAGCGCTTCTGGGGCATCCAAGGGATAACCCTCGCTGACGAGAATGGGAGTCACCGTGTCGTAAAGGCAGGCGGCGATCGCCATCGTGTGGTGGACTCCGACGCGCAGGGCTTCCCGGATCCGCGCTTGGCCCTGCTCCCAGAACAGGCCGATGCGGGTCCTAGCCGCTGCCGGACCATCCTCGACGGGCACGCCGAAAAGGTTGCACACCCCGTCTACCGCCTTGCGCAATAAATCGACCCAAGTGATTATAGAATTTGGAGGTAGAGAAATGAACCATGTAAATGCCGATCCAAATAATGACAACGAGAACAATCTCACCCTCGGCTCTTCTCTATTGCCCGCTTCTCCACATTGGATAATAAATCGGTTGATGTGTTCCATTGTCGACGTATCATCTTAGCCAGAAAACTTTGTGAAATCTGGCACCTTGAACTGATTTGGGAGAGAAATCAAATCATATGCTGGAGGGTATGACATCCGATAATAGTATGTATTAACCTTAGGCTTGATGCCGAATTGTTCTCTCAGCACTTCAGCAATCTTATCGGTCTAGCACGCATTTTGATCTGGCCAATGTACTGGCTGGACGTTGATCAGCCGAGCTGGTTGATATGCCTCCTCATACCTTGGTGGCAAATAAGCCTGAACGGTCGGCGCAGGCGTGGCACTAGCTCGTTGAATATTATGCATCGGCTGATTTGTCGATGGACAACTTTGAACGCCTACTGGAGTGTATTGTGGCGTTATATTCATCGGTCGATATGCCGATGTTTCATTATGGACACCTGATGGCAACTGGTACTGTTGAGTTCCTGCTACCTGACCCCCAGGTTGTACCAGCTGTTGTTGACCCGGTGCTTGATAGGTTATCGGCATGTAATTTGCCGATAGCTGATAGCTAACCGGTGCTTGTTGCTCCTGGATTCTGGAGTAGTCAATAAACTGGCTACTTTTGCTGTGCTAGTGCTCCATTATGAGAATTCACCAATGTCATGGGCTGACTTACAGTCACCATATTCTGTTGCATCGGCAAAGAATTTCCCGATGTTTGCGCATAGGGCGCTTTGGGCATCACCATCTGCAGATTTCCTGACGACGGCTGCACAATCGGAGTGGATGTAGCATAATGCGCCATCGTGATCATTGGCTGTGCAGATGCTGCCGATGCCATGGGAGTCCTCCATGCTGCATTGTTATTTTGAATTGATTTAGAGTCATCAGATTGACTTGGAGGCATACCGCATCCCCACCAACGGGCGGGAGTTATTTGACCCTTCGTTGCAGGGCCTGCCATCGCCGATGCTACCGGATCTGTGTTCAATCGAGTGATGCTTACAGTGCCTGATTTTGGCGGCGAAACCTCATCGGCAAACGAGCTCACAGGTTGGAAAGATGTTACTGGAACCGCCGATGGAGTTGCAACAGATGCCGATCCAGGTTGATGATACGCTGGATCAACATAGTGGGGTGCCTTTCCTTCTTTGAACGATTGCATAACAGCATTGTATACGATATTGGATAGCACATTGGAGTAGATAATTAATGCCCGATTTAATGCAGAATTAACCATCTCTTGCAATTTACCTGGATTGACATCGAAGGTGACCTGCCGTGGCAACGGCAGATCTTGCTTCTGGATTGCTTCGCCGCTCCTGCTTAGGCTGAAGGATTTCAGATACAATTTCTTGTACTCCTCCATAGCTTGCTCCATAGCCTGCTTCTGATCATCCTTCAGATCTGCTTTAGAGACATCAATGACTTTCCTCAGATCAACGTCAGTAGAACCACCCATGATCTTGATCAAGAGATGTATCTAGGGTCCCACCGGGTGTGCCAAAAGAGGTGTTGACACAAAAAGCGTCTGATCTGCAAACACCTCGGGCTTATACCCGAACTCGATATCCAAAGGTGTGCCAGTCGATTTGACCAGTTAATCGACAAGGACGATAACTAGAACAACGATGAACGAGACAACAGCGATGCGCCCGGATGTCAAAGCTCAAATTGTTCAAAAAGCAGAACTCGCGAGATAGACGGAGATCTTGTAGATGCAGCTCGTCGAGATCGTAAGAACTCATAGATAAACAATAGCTAGTGCGAAAAAGTAGATGCTTGAAAAGTAGATGAAAAATAATAGATGTATTTGATTGATTGTATTGGATATGTATTACATCGCCCCTGGGTACATATTTATACTCTGGTAAAGGAGTTGTAAACAGACACGACTCATGCCTAAACAAAACTCCTACTTTTAAGGAAATAAAAATGACTCGTGCAAGAATCGGACTCAAACTAAAACAATAATACCAGCCTAAAACCGCCATTTTCCTTATCTGTCTCCCTTACGATGAAACTTTCCATCGGCAGATTCCTTCAACCCACACTTTCCTTCTACTATCATCGGCACCTTCCTGCTGACGTCACCTCCATCATCTCGCATCATCGGCAACATCTCCAATCGGCAATGTTTCCTGCTTCATCGGCAACACCTCCTTATCAGAAAACACATCTTTCACCCTTAATGCTTCTTCAATCAAGTTCACCATCGGCGATCTCCTCTACCTTCATCGGTAATCTAATCAGTGGTATCCCGATGCCAATGAGGAACAATGTTTTACCTTCTTGCCGATCAACACACTTGGTTCAATATTGACCTGTACGAAAAACGGTGTCAAGAGGTGGCAACTAGGTGGTGGAGGAATTAAGACCCAAACGCGGTTTCGCACAAAGTTTTCTAACTCCTCATGCATTGCATTAACCCAATCCGGATCCATCAAAGCATGTCCAACATCTCGGGGCTCAAAAGACTCGACAAAAGCCGAATGAGCAAAGTGAGAGAGATAGGACCTAGACCGCGTGACTCGACGGTCGATGTTGCTGATGATGTTCTCCGGTGGGTGCTGCCGCTGGATGTGGCGGGGATCCTGCCTGGACGAAGTGGCCTCCCCCTCGATAGCAGCTGGAGCTCCCTCAGGTGCAACGGGCACCAACTGAGGAAGCTGCTCGAACAACCCCAAGTAGAGGAAGTAGTCGGATCGGGACCGTGAGCCGAAGTGGACGACGTCACAGGGTCGACGGGGGCAGCCAGTGGAGTTGGCTCAGGATCACCCCAATCGGCATCATCCTGCTCCTCCTCCACAAAGATGCTAGTGTTCACCTCATCATCACCTGCAAGCTCAAAAGTAGTGGAAACACAGGGCATAGTCTCATCGAAGGTAATCTCACAAGTCTCCATCACTCGGTTAGTCTCAAGGTTAAGTGCACGATAAGCACGAGAGTGAGTAGAATACCGTGATTCAAATTTATCGAACTTACTGCCCTTTTGGAGGATGAAGCACCTGCACCCAAAAACCCGTAGGTGACTTACCTTGGGTGGTCTCCCAAATCGAAACTCATAAGTCTTCTTCTTGAAAGCTCGGAGGAAAATGCGATTGGAAACATAGCAAGCAGAACTGAGTGCTTCGGCCCAATACCGTCTAGGACTCCGAAGCTCATCGAGCATCATCCTGGCAATCTCAGCAAGGGTCCGATTCTTGCGCTCAACAACACCGTTCTGCTGGGGAATGTGAGGTGAGGAAAACTGGTGATCGAGACCCAAAGAAGAGCAAAGAGTTGCAAATTGAGCATTCTTTAATTCTGTGCCATTGTCACTACTATTGACACCGTTTTTCGACACGTGTCAAATGGGCTGAGGCTTGACTGGTCAGTCGCCGTTCTCCATCGGCATCGGGAGAATTTTTGAGCCGATGTTGCCGATGGGAGAGTGTTGCGGGAAGACCAAGTGCATTGCCGATGGAAGCTGATGAGCTTTTTCGATAAATTGATTGGCGAAGTCTTACTGAAACTGATTGCCGATGAAAAGTCATTGTCGATGGCTTGCCGATTACCGATGGAGGATGGTTGCCGATGGAAGATGGTTGCCGATTGCCGATAAGGGCTCATTGCTGATTGCCGATAGAGGGTGGTTGCCGATTGCCGATCGGGAAAACGTTGCCGATGCCGATGGGCGTGACTTAGCACTTAGCGGCAGCAAAGGATTGCAAGTGGCCAAAGAAGGAAGGTGCGGATTGAAGGGGTCTGCCGATGGAAAGTTTCCATCAAAAAGAAGTATAAGGAAACTGGTGTCTTGTGCCAGTATTATTATAGTAGTTTGAGTCCGACTCTTGCATGGGTCGTTTATTTTCCTTTAAAATAGGTGTGTTTGTTTAGGAAATAAATATTGTTATCCGGCTCCTGTGCGAGTCAGTTTCCTTAGAAGTAGGAGTTTGTTTTAGAAAGGATATGTGTCGTGTCTTTGTACAACTCTCCATACGGGAGTATAAATATGTGCCTGAAGGCCATGGAAGAGACAATCCAATTCAAAAACAAACCAATTTTATCTTATTCTACCTTTTTATCGCAATTTACCCTTTTTATGCATTAGTTATAGCTATCAACGAGTTCTTCAAGTTTTCGATGGGCTGCATCATCCTGATCTCCGTCAAATCCTTGCTAGTTCCGCGTGGGAGTACCTCTGAGCTTTGGCAATCCGGGCGCATCGCTATTTGCCTCGTTCAGCTCTGCTCTAGTTATCCTTGATCAATCTGAGCCTTGACATCCAGGCGCATCGCTGTCGTCTCGTTCAGTTTGTTCTAGTTATCATCCTTGTCGATTGATTGGTCAAATCGACTGGCACGCCTCCGGAATACCGAGCTTTGGGTAATAGCCCGAGGTGTTCACAGATCTGACGCTTTTTGTGTCAACACCTCTTTTGGCACGCTCGGTGGGACCCGATTATACAGATCTACACATTCAGCATGGGTGATCACGCCGATGTCAACCTGAGGAATGTCATTGAAGTGTCTGAGGCCGATCTGAAAGATGATCAGAAGCAGGCATGGAGCGGGCTATGGAGGAATACAGGCAGCTGTATCTCAAATCCTTCAGGCTCAGCAGGAGTGGCGAAGCAATTCAGAAGCAAGATACGTCGTTGCCACGGCAGGTCACGTACGACGCCAACCCTGGTAAGCTACAAGAGATGGTTAATGCCGCTGTAAGTCAAGCTTTGATTAACCACTCCAGCATGTTGTCCAACACTGTCTACAATGCTATCGCACAAACATTCAACGAAGGACATGCACCGCGATATGTCGGTCCAGCGTATCATCAGCCTGGATTGGCATCTACAAGCCCATCGGCGGCCCCAATAGCGTCTTCCACCCCTGTGGAACCATCTGCCGATGTGGCTACATCACCAAGACCGAACGCTGGCGACACTACCAAGTTCAACACAGATCCAGCCGCGTCGGCAACTTCAGGACCAGCCCCCGCTAACTGGTGGGGATACGGTATGCCTCCGAATTTATATGCTGGTTCTAATCTGGTGCAGGGAGATAGTTCAGCCTGGAGGGACTCTACAGCATCGGCAATGCAGTCACAGCCGATGGCCCATATGATGCACAACTCTGCGCCTGCTCCAACCATACAAGTGCCATCAGATGATCTCCAAGTAATCCCCAAGATACCTCTGATGCCACCATCGGCAAGCTCTATGTCGATGCAACATATTATAACCACCGGCAGTCAATCTCTGGTGGCGAATTCTCAAGCTGGAGTGCCGGTTCCCCAGGGTAATCTGGTGATTAATTGCTCTAGAATTCAAGAGCCGCATGCTCCGGTCAGCTATCAGCCATCGGTAAGTCATATGCCGATGCTTTATAATCCTGGATGGGTCAACCAGCCACCGGCTCAGCAGCCTGGTGCGCCGATGTATTATTATGGAGGCCCAACTTACACTTAGAGCGGACCATCGGTACAGCAACCGATGAATGTGACAGTTCAGCCAAATCCGCCAAGTGTGCAGAACTACCCATCGGTAAGTCAACCGATGCATAGTGTTCAGATGACTGGTGCTGCGCCTACAACTACTACGCATCTTCAAGAGGCGCGTCAGCCGACTCCACCAGTTGACAACCAGCCAATGAGTCGGCAGGAGCAGGATGCATACTGGGTCGGTAAGATTGCCGAAGTCATGAAAGAGCAATTCGGCATCAAACCCAAGGTCAACACGTACTCTTATCGGACTCCGTATCCTCCCGCATATGACTTGATTCCTCTTCCAAATCGGTACAAGGTGCCCCATTTTACCAAGTTCTCCGGCCAAGACGACACGTCAACGATGGAACACATCAACCGCTTCATTATCCAGTGCGGAGAAGCTGCCAGCAGGGAGGAATTAAGGGTGAGATTGTTCTCTTCATCATTGTCTGGATCGACATTCACATGGTTCATATAGTTGCCTCCAAACTCTATAATTACATGGGCCAATCTGGAGAGGCAATTTCACAAGTACTTCTTCGCTGACATACATGAGAAGAAGCTTACCGATTTGGTCAAGATGAGGCAACGTAACGACGAATCGGTGGAAAGCTTTGTGCAAAGGCTACGGGACGTGAAGAACAAGTGCTACAGTCTGGTGCTTGATGATCGGCAACAGGCAGATTTGGCCTTCCAGGGATTGCTGCCGCACATCAAGGACAAGTATGTGTCCCAAGAGTTTGAAAGTCTAAGTCACCTGGTGCAGAGAATTGCCGATCAAGATATCAAGGCCTTTGAAACCAGGAAGACTTGGAACAAGAAGGTGACCTTCATCGGGAAAGAAGAAGATTCTGGATCGGATGAAGAGCTGAATGTCGATGCGGCCGAATGGGTGAAGGATAAGAAGCCTGTGTCTTGTCCGTTCGGCCAAAAGGAGACTGAGAGGTTCACCTTCGACATCACCAAGGCCGATAGGATGTTTGACTTATTACTGCAAGAGGGGCGAATCAAGTTGGTGCCTAACCAGGTGATTCCATCGGCCGAAGAGCTCAAGAAGATTAGGTACTGCAAATGGCATAATGCGACCTCACACAGTACGAATGACTGCAAAGTATTCAGGCAGCAGTTGCAGTCAGAGATTGAATCTGGGCATATCAAGTTTGAAAATTCTAAGGTCCAGAAACCGATGAAGATTGGTCAGCACCCGTTCCCCAACAATTGGTGGAGATCAACGAAAAAACCAGAGTGCTAACATCGGAAGCTGCCAGAAGAAACTCATCGGTAGACCCTAACTACCAAGTGCCTGAGCATGACACAGGGAGGTATGCCGATGGCAGAAAGGGTAAGAAGGTTGCCGATGAAGGTAATAGTGCCGGCAGGGCTCCTGGGATGGTGATCACTAACAAACAGCCAAGGCGAGATCATCGGCAATCACGTGAAGATAGGTATCGGCAAGAAGAAGAAGAGCGTCGGGAATGGCTTCGACACAAGGACCACTAGAGGTGCCCCTTCTTCGTTCATTGCTAGAAAGAAGGCATCAAGCTGCCCACTGCCGATAACTGTCCGGAGTGCAATGGGTACTACGTTGCCGATCGGTCAGGTAAGAGACCTTGTTTTGATGATCAAGCACCCAGATACGCCAGGCCGCTCAGAGAGAACAGATCGGCACATGACCGACTGGGGGGCAAGCTCAGTGCCCATGATCGGCTTGGCAGGCATGTTGACCAGGGGGAGCTGGAGGAGATGGCCAATGCTAGAGTGCCCGACGAGGAGATATTCTCCAGAGACCCCAATATCGGAAGAAGTGCCGATGCAGGCGGTGGGAAGCATCACCAACCTGTCTAGAAGACCAAGCTTCCTCCGTGGTGCCCAAAGGGATTGACCAAGACCCAGAAGAGGAGGATTCAGCGCCAGCGCCGCAACGACTTGTATGACAGTGCAGAGCCCTCGGGAGAGATGCAATGGAGGCTGAAGCGTAAGGACAGGGACCCATCGGCAGACATAAACATGGTTGTCATGTTGCCGATGGAGTTCATGGCGCCCGTCAGCGATGATGAAGGGGCTGCCGATATGGCGCAGTTGGTGCTGGATCCGATGACGGCCATCTTCGAAAAGCCTGCCGAGGACGAGAGGCAGCACTTAAGGGCTCTGTTTGTCAAGGGCAAGGTGGATGGTCAGCCGATGACCAAGATGTTGGTGGATGGTGGCGCGTCGATCAATATAATGCCCTATGTCGTGTTCAGGAAACTTGGCAAAGGTGATCAGGACTTGGTCGAGACCGACATGAAGCTCAAGGACTTCGAAGGCAATGTGTCAATCGCCATGGGAGCCGTATGTGTTGACCTAACCATCTGCAGTAAGACTTTGCCGACAACGTTCTTTGTAATCAGCGGCAAAGGCATTTACAACTTGCTCCTCGGAAGGGATTGGATCCATGCTAATTGCTGTATCCCTTCTACTATGCATCAGAGTCTGGTACAGTGGATCGGGGACAGAATTGAGGTTGTCCGCGGCGAAGTCCCGTCTACTGTTGCATCGGCAGAGTTGGACACTTATGAGCAGACCAGGTGCATATCCGGCGAAGCCTGGGATAAGGAGTTCCTCAAAGTTGCCGATTACCGCATCAAGCCGATCCAAGTAGTCGGTCCTGAGGAGGAGTCTTAATGGATCAGTTCGCCGATGACGGAAAATTGGGGCAGGGCTTTACGTCTGCCGATGACTTGCTCGAGATCGACATCGGCGATGGTAGTAAACCTAGGCCTACTTTTATTAGTGCTAAGTTAGATTCCCAATGTAAGCAACAGTTAACCGATTTGTTGAAAAAGAATAAAGATTGTTTTTCTTGGGATTATACAGGGATGTCTAGTTTAGACCGATCGATAGTTGAACATCGGTTACCCATCAAGTCCGGTTTCCAGCCACATCGGCAACCGGCCCGCCGATGCAATCCTACTATCTTACCCGATATTAAGGCTGAGATTACTAAGTTAATCGAAGCTGGATTTATTCGGCAATGCCGATATGCCGATTGGATCTCTAATGTGGTTCCTATGTATAAAAAGAATGGAAAACTTCGTGTTTGCATTGATTTCAGGAATCTGAACAAGGCAACGCCAATGGATGGCTACCCGATGCCCGTTGCCGATCTGCTGATCGATGCTGCTGTTGGACATCAAATTATTAGCTTCATGGATGGTAATGCTGGGTATAATCAAATATTCATGGCTGAAGAAGACATATCCAAGACTGCTTTCCGATGTCCAAGTCACGTTGGCTTGTTTCAGTGGGTAGTCATGACTTTTGGCTTGAAGAATGCCGGTGCTACTTATCAGAGGGCAATGAATTTTATCTTTCATAAGTATATCGGCACAATAGTTGAAATCTACATTGATGACGTGGTGGTTAAGTCTGGAGACTTCAAAAAGCATCTTGCCGATTTGCGGAAGATATTAGAGTGCACGAGGGAGCATGGGTTAAAGATGAATCCTAACAAGTGCGCATTTGGCGTATCGGCAGGGCAGTTTCTGGGTTTCATGGTGCATCAGAGAGGCATTGAAGTCGGCAGAAAGTCTATTGATGCAATTAACAAGGTAGTTGCTCCCACAAACAAGACTGAGTTGCAATCCTTGATCGGCAAAAATAATTTCATCAGAAGGTTTATATCTAATTTATCTGGTAAGATTAAGTCCTTTAGCCCTCTGTTAAAATTAAAAGCCGATCAGGAGTTTATATGGAAAGAAGAGCAGCAATCAGCTTTAGAAGAGATTAAAAGATACTTGGTAAATCCTCCAGTTTTAGTTCCACCTCAACACGGGAAGCCTTTCAGGTTATATTTATCTGCCGATGACGGTGTTATCGGGTCAGCCTTAATTCAGGAGTTCGAAGGGAAGGAACGTGTAATATATTACTTGAGCAGAAGATTGGTGGATGCTGAAACCAGGTATTCGGCCATAGAAAGATTGTGCTTATGTTTATATTTCTCTTGCATTAAGTTAAGGCATTATTTACTGTCGGCCGAATGCACTGTTGTCTACAAAGATGATGTGATCAAGTATATGCTGTCAATGCCGATTTTGAGTGGGCGAATCGGTAAGTGGATTTTAGCACTGTCAGAGTTTGACTTAAGGTATGAATCGGCTAAGGCTATTAAGGGTCAGGTGATGGCCGATTTTGTTACTCAGCATTGTAATATGGTGAGCTTTGTTGAGATTGCTCCTTGGACTTTATTCTTTGATGGGTCTACGTGCAAGGATGGAGCAGGTATCGGCATTCTTTTGATTTCGCCTCGAGGACAGAAGTATGAAATTTCGCTGCCGATTGTTGCTACTTCGACAAACAATCAGGCTGAGTACCAAGCTTTGCTTAAGGGGTTGGAGTTACTCAGGGAAGTGCGTGCCGATGCTGTTGAAATCTTCGGCGATTCTATGTTGGTGATTAACCAATTGATCAGGACGTATGAGTGCCGAAGTGAAGTCTTGATTGCTATTCATGAGCAGTGTTTGCAGTTGTTAAAGGAGTTCAAAGAATACCGCCTTGAACACATTCCAAGGTTGCATAATGAAGAGGCCAATCGGTTAGCACAGAATGCCTCGGGATATCAGCCGATTCAAGAAGTCACGACATCGGTAACAGTTGCCGATGACTGGAAAAAGGAGATTGCCGATTACTTGAGGGATCCATCCAGGAAAGTTGAAAGGCGTCTAAGGTTCCAAGCTACTAAGTATGTGCTCCTTGATAATGAGTTGTATTATCGGACAATTGATGGGGTTTTACTTAGATGTCTTGGCAAAGAGGAATCAAAAGAGTTGATGGGTGAAATCCATGAAGGTGTATGTGGAGCGCATCAATCGGCATTCAAGATGAAGTGGATGATTAGGCGGAATGGATATTATTGGCCGACAATCCTTGAAGATTGCTTCAATTATTTCAAAGGGTGCCAGGACTGTCAGAAGTTTGGTAATGTGCAAAGGGCACCTGCATTGGCAATGAATCCTATAATCAAGCCTTGGCCGTTCAGAGGATGGGCTATTGATCTCATCGGCCAAATTTATCCGCCATCGAGCAAAGGGCACAAATTCATACTTGTTGCTACCGATTACTTTACTAAGTGGGTCGAAGCAATCCCCTTGAAGAAGGTGACATCGGCGAACATGGTGGATTTCGTTAAGGAGCACATCGTTTACCGATTTGGTATTCCTCAGACCATTACTACCGATCAAGGGACCATGTTCACATCGGGAGAGTTTGATGACTTTGCTGCTAGCATGGGTTTCAAGGTGTTAAATTCTTCTCCTTATTATGCTCAAGCTAATGGTCAAGCTGAAGCGACTAATAAAGGAGTCATTAAGCTTATAAAGCGCAAGATTGAGGAAAACCCTAGAAGGTGGCACATGGTATTAAGCGAAGCTTTGTGGTCATATCGGATGGCTTGTCATGGTGCAACTAAGGTCTCGTTGTATCAGTTGGTTTATGGGCACGATGCTGTCCTACCTTGGGAAATCAAAACTGGTTCTAGGCGATTATCTTTTCAGGATCAATTGACAACCGATGATTATATTACTCTGATGAAAGATGAGTTAGAAGATTTGGCAGGTCATCGGTTGAGGGCATTGATTAGCATTGAAGAGAATAAGAAGAGGGTTGTCCGATGGTATGACAAGAAAGTAAAAGTGAAGGAATTTGCCGATGGCGATTTGGATTGGAAGTTGATTTTACCGATTGGGACTAAGAGCTCTAAATTTGGAAAGTGGACCCCTAATTGGGAGGGTCCTTATCGGATAAAACAGTCTGCTCCTGGTAATGCGTACATTTTGGAAACTCTCGAAGGAGTAGCGTTTTCTAGAGCGATCAACGGCAAATACTTAAAAAGGTATTACCCTAGCATATGGGTGGATGCATAGTGCTCAATCGAATGCCGATGAAAGAAAAATTATGAAAACATAGGTAGAAACAAACTAGCATTATATTACAAGTCGAGACTAAGTATCAGGTTACATCCTTGCCAATACAACAGAAATTACAGTAAGAAGTGGATAACTGATATCGCACGCAGGCGAATTTGCTCTATTTCGTCCATCTCCTTGGCGTCGGCGTCGGCAGAGCCCTCAACCGGCTTGATTTTCTTCTTCCATAGAATGGCTTGTCGGGCATTCTGGTCCCTTTCTTGCCGTAGAGTCCTGATGGAATTGGACAGTTGACTCTTCTGCTGGTTGGCAGCCGTCAGATCCCCCTCAACCTTCTACAGCTCCGCCAGTAGTTCCTCCTTCCTTGCCGACAGTCAGGAGATTTCTTGGTCAAGGTTGCCGATGGAGACTTTTGCTTGACCGATGCCTTTGTGCTTCTCATCGGCAATGTGTTTGAATTTGAGCTTCTCTTCCTCGCTCTTGGCTTGAGCGGCCCTATCGGCAATGCAACGGGTAAGCTTCTGGTATTGGATTTGCTTGATGTCGAGGAAGGTTGCCTGGAGAAGGACTTCTGCTGCATCGGCAGAAAGATGGCTTTGGATATCCTTGAATGCAGTCCTTGCTGCCGATGAGTCCTGGATGAGTTGAGATGTGTCTTGTAGCAGCAAGGAGAGCAGCTCTTCAAGTTTGGACTTGATTTCTGCCGATAAAGCTGGGACAGAACTTTCCTCTTCTTCATCGTCGGGGACGTCGACTGCGAAGGAGAACATACTGTCTGCTTGAATGCGGCTTGGGCGTTCATCTTCGTCCTGAGGGTTCAAGCTGTAGGAGAAGAGGCTGTCCGGAGAATCTTGAGCCTGAAGACAGAGAGGTTAAAATATGCCGATTGTAAAACTATACTATAAGCTTTAAGGTAATCGACTTACCATCTTGAAGCGGATCTCTTGCCTGGGACTTGGCATACTGGATGGTCCAGCTTCATCCTGAACATTGGCAGCAGATGCTGATGACTGGGCCCTTGTTGGAGAGGTAGCCAACGCCGCTGGTGCTGGTATAGTTGTAGCCGGCGTCGCCTCCGATGTGGTGGCAGTTTCTTGTGGCGGTTCCACTTTGACATCGGGGACTTGAGTCGACAGTGCCGATGCCGACGTCGCTGCTGCTGCGGAAGGTTGAATTGTTTCTTCGCCGGGTAGTCTGGCCGACTGTGCCGATGACGATGCCTCTGCTATCGTGGCGGGTGGAGTTATCTCTTGAACCGGGACGTCATCCATCGGTTGATCAGGTACACTTACCGATGGAGGCTCTGCCGATGACCCACCAGTGGTTGGCGCAACTGAAGCCGATGGAAGTTCTGCCGATAACCCGCCGGCAGTTGGTGCGATTGGGATCGGAGGCAGTCCTGCTGGCGGCGCATCGGCAGCTGATGGCGCAGTCGGAGCCGATTGTAGAGGAGAAACCAGCCTCAAGCGCCTCTTCTTTGTCGGCGCGGCAGTAGGGGAGCCAACCCGCTTTGACGAAGACCGGGGGGCATCGACACTTGAGCTGGAAGGTGTTTGTCTGCTGGAAGCAGATGCCGATGACCATAGTGCCTGAAAAGTATAGAACAAGTTATACAAGATGGAATGTTGCCGATGAAACAGTATGTAATCGGTACAAGTAAAGATAAGTTTACTGCATAAACTCGTGTCAAGGCAACAGCAGCAGCCGATGTAGCCTGGGCTTTTGTAGGTGTTGGCGTAGGTACCTGTTGAGGCGTGAAAGCGGCCAACGTCGGAGCTTTGGCGCCGATGATGGATACGGGGCCCATTATTCGCAGATTGAAGGACCTCCCACTGTTGCTCATTGTGGGGATCGGATCATCGGCCTGTCGAGTGCGAGTTAAGTACCGATGACAAAAATAAAGTAATAAAAGTACATTAGATAGTAGACTTACTGCATCATCGGGAATGATGTAATCGGCGTCAATCAAGTGCCAATAATAGTGCGAGGACTTGGCGAGTAGCTGGCACTTCCACTCTTGCCACCAAGACTTGAACTCATTGGTGATGAAGGATGTTGGCGACCAGGAGGACAAGTCAAGGTCTGACAGATCGGCATCGGCAGGAAGGCTGATGACTTTATTCCAGTCCAGATTACTGGAGATTGCCTGCCTAGGTCTCACTACCTTAGAGTAGCAAAGTTTGATCGGCAGTTGGCCAAATGCTAGTTGTCTCGCTGCCGCCGATGGATAGTAGAACTCGTAGGATGGTGGGGCATTCTTCCCAGATCCGAAGATATTTACTGGAATAGCTCGGGGAGTAACGCTGGCCCTCATGATTGCTTGGTTCTCGGGCAGGCTTACATCGGTCAAGTTGAATAGCAGCAGAAACTGGTTGTGTTCATCAAGATATGGCCACCAGGTCCGTTCTGAGGAGGGGAGTCCGTTGTAGAACTTCTGGAAATAATAACCGAAGTGCTCTGCATCGGCATCGGTACCTGGCAGCACTATGATAGCTTCTCCAAAGTTAAGCGGAGGGCGAGTTGCCGATTCATCATCATCGTATCGGTAATTTTCTGATATGTCCCTCGGGAATTGTTGGGCAAATAAGTCAAACTGGAGGGCCTTGTGCATATGTGCGTTCAGCCATAGATTGACAAACCACCAGGGGCCTCCGAGGTTGCCGACGGGCTCTCCTAGCAGTAGCTTATGGGACACTTGATGCAGCAATCGGTAAACTGATCCAAGAAGATACCTGCCCAAAGGGAGCCTCGTTCCATCGGCAAGTAATTCAGCCACTGGGAGGTGCATGGTGGTTGGACCGATGGTTTTGCCGCAGAATATGAACTTTTCCAACCACATGTTTAAGAAGATGGCGTGCTCCCGTTGGGTTACCGATCCGGTTTTCTGGTTCTCTTTGATGTAGCCTGTCCAACCGCCGATATTCCGAGTGTTCACCTTGTACTCTGATTTTTTGTTGAAGAGGGTGAAGGTATCGGCAGAGGTGATGTGCAAACCGGTCAGCATGTAGACATCGGCAAGGGTTGGGGTAGCTGGTCCATGCCTGAAGAGGAAAGCGTTCATGCTATCGGACCAGAAGTATGAGGCTGCCATCATCAAGTTTTCATTCTTCTCCATATCGGCAATTGAAAGCCTAACGCACTGATCCAGGTTACGCTCCTACCAGTACACTTGCTGTGATCTGACTATTCTCAAGTACCAGTTCTTCCATCCCTTAGTAGGCTTGGGCCATGAACGGAATGTGTCCTTCCAGAGTCCTAGATCGAAACGCTCAGATCTGAACGGTACCCGGTTGGTTTCTGCGTTGATGATGAAGGTGGGGTCTGGATTGCCCATTGGGCCTAGGCAGCTGAGATTGGAACCGCCGAGTGGGATGACTACCTTGTTGTACAGCTCCTAGGGTTCGAACAAGAAGGGACGAATCAGAAAGAAGAATGGAAATAAATCTAGGTTTTTGCGAGGAAAAGAACTATGCAGAGAGGTTGGATTGAGTGGAGAATGAATCTTACCTTTGGGATGTCGACTTGGATCGCCATTGGAAGTCGAAGGAATGATTGCAGTTCGTCCTTGATTACGGAGGAACACTGTTGCTCGAGCTTGTGTTCTTCAGCGCGGCTGGAGGTTGAAGACGAAGGCAGGAAGGTGAAAGTGACAATGGGCTCGGGTAAAAAGGCAGTGTAGATCCCGGTAACTTTTATAATCCTATTCAGGGGTATTTTGGGGTTCTGTTCCACACTGTGTAGGAATGTGGAGAGGCCCGCGGTAGATACGCGCGGTGATCGAGGTGGTTTGCAACTGTTTGTACTACAATCGAGGGATTTTATTATTAAATTGCAGTTCCACACGCGGGGATCGAGAAAACTGTACATCTATCTCGGGGGTAACGGCTACAGCAACGGCTACAACAACGGCTACAGTGGAGAGAATTTCGGCACGTAAGTTATACACTCCGAAATTGGGGGGCATGTGTTGATACCGTTTTTCGACACGTGTCAAATGGGCTGAGGCTTGACTGGTCAGTCGCCGTTCTTCATCAGCATCGGGAGAATTTTTGAGCCGATTTTGCTGATGGGAGAGTGTTGCGGGAAGACCAAGTGCATTGCCGATGGAAGCTGATGAGCTTTTCCGATAAATTGATTGGCGAAGTCTTACTGAAACTGATTGCCGATGGCTTGCCGATTACCGATGGAGGATGGTTGCCGATGGAAGATGGTTGCCGATTGCCGATAAGGGCTCATTGTTGATTGCCGATAGAGGGTGGTTGCCGATTGCCGATGAAGAAATGTTGCCGATTGCCGATCGGGAAAACGTTGCCGATGTCGATGGGCGTGACTTAGCACTTAGCGGCAGCAAAGGATTGCAAGTGGCCAAAGAAGGAAGGTGCGGGTTGAAGGGGTCTGCCGATGGAAAGTTTCCATCGAAAAGAAGTATAAGGAAACTGGTGTCTTGTGCCAATATTATTATAGTAGTTTGAGTCCGACTCTTGCATGGGTCGTTTATTTTCCTTTAAAATAGGTGTGTTTGTTTAGGAAATAAATATTGTTATCCGGCTCCTGTGCGAGTCAGTTTCCTTAGAAGTAGGAGTTTGTTTTAGAAAGGATATGTGTCGTGTCTTTGTACAACTCTCCATACGGGAGTATAAATATGTGCCTGAAGGCCATGGAAGAGACAATCCAATTCAAAAACAAACCAATTTTATCTTATTCTACCTTTTTATCGCAATTTACCCTTTTTATGCATTAGTTATAGCTATCAACGAGTTCTTCAAGTTTTCGATGGGCTGCATCATCCTGATCTCCGTCAAATCCTTGCTAGTTCCGCGTGGGAGTACCTCTGAGCTTTGGCAATCCGGGCGCATCGCTGTTTGCCTCGTTCAGCTCTGCTCTAGTTATCCTTGAACAATCTGAGCCTTGACGTCTGGGCGCATCGCTGTCGTCTCGTTCAGTTTGTTCTAGTTATCATCCTTGTCGATTGATTGGTCAAATCGACTGGCACGCCTCCGGAATACCGAGCTTTGGGTAATAGCCCGAGGTGTTCACAGATCTGACGCTTTTTGTGTCAACAACTACTGATAGCTCTCATGACATTCTTAGGTAGCTCATTTCGCAATCTCAAAATCAGATCTCGAACAAGTAGAAAAGCCTCATCCTTACTCTCCAAAAAGAAGACCCAAGAGTATCTCGAGTAGTCATCAACGACTAGACCCGAGCTGGACCAACTGTGTCCATGTGTAAGAGCTCGCCGGGTCAAGTGGTCATGACCTCAGTCACAGGAGGATGGGAAGCGGCAACCATCTTGCCATGCCTGCAAAGATGGAAAACCATATCCTTCTCGAACTTTAGCTTTGGCAATCCTTTTATAAGGTCCATTGAGCTAAGCCTTGCAAGCAAGTCAAAACTCAAATGTCCTAATCTCCTATGCCACTTCCAAAGCTCGGAAGAAGAACCGGCAAGAAGACAACGAGAAGGTCCGGAAGAGATAGAAAAATCCGCACAAAAAACCTTCCCGAAGGGTAAAATCCGGCAAACAAGCTCACCACGAGAGTCCAAAATCCGAGAGAGATTAGGCTTGAAACTCACTTCAAAACCATCATCAAGGAGTTGCGAAACCGAAAAAAGGTCAAAATGCAAATTTGCAACCAAAGCAACATCCTTGAGGACAAAAGAAGAGTTCACTTGAATCGACCCTCGGGAGACAACCTTACCTTTACTCTTATCCCTGAATGTGATATACTCGGTGTGGTGCACGGGGTCGAGGCTGGAGAACCACTTGGCACTTCCGGTCATGTGGGGTGAGCATCCGGAATCCACAAGCCAAGTCTCCTCCAGTCCTCCTTCCTCGGGTGTGTCGGAGTTGTAGTCGTAGTCTGGGCCATCCTTGCGCTTCCCGACCTTGCCTTCTTCAATCACCATGGTGCAAAAGCCACCATGCTTGGCGTCGGCATAGAAGCATAGGCCGTTGAGCTTGTCCTCAACCTTTCCCTTGGACTCATCATCGCTCAAAGAAGCACCTCCGTCGGAGGAGGCATCGATGTCGCTGAGGGAGGCGAGGAAGGCTCGGTGCTTGGCCTTCACATTGTTGATCACCTTCTTGGAGGACCTTTGGTGGTAACCACCTTGGGCTTGTGCTTGTCCTCGAAGTGGTGCTCGCTCTTGTCCTTGCGCTTAGTGAAGTCACCCGCATCTTTCTTGGGGTAGTTTGCGATGAAGTGATCCTCATCACCGCAACAGTACCACCCCTTGGCTGAGCCACCACGCCAACGGTTCAAACAGTTGTTGTGAAACCGTGAGAACTTGGTGATGACCAAAACCAACTCATCATCTCCAAGAGCCTCCACTTTACCCTCTGTCACAGAAATCAAAGACAAAGCGAACAAAGAGTGTGAAGGGTCAGAGGAGGAAGAAGACATACCGTCGGGGCCAGAAACCAATGCCATAGATGGTTTCGACGGGTTTTCAAGCTTTGCCCAGGTCTAGTAGTCAATCTCTGAGGACTTGAGCTTGCTGAACAGCTCGTCCACGATCAAGGCATCATAGCCCGGTGACTCCTGAATGGCAGCCACCTTCATCTCCCACACCTTCCGATCAAGAGCATGCAAAAGCTTGATAGCCACCTCATGATCATCATAAGGCAAGTTGGCTCGATTAGCACGCATCTTGTTGACGATAGATTGGAAGCGAGTGAATATCCCGTCAACAGATTCGCCGGCCAACTAAGAAAAGTTCTCGTACTCTCTACGGTAAGTATCGAAGAGTCTGGACTTGATCTGATTGTTATCCTGATGATATCGCACAAGTGTTTGCCAGATCTCCTATGCTGTAGTGAGACTCGAAACTCTCTCAAGTTCAGGAAGAGACAAACTCGAGAAGAGGATGCTACGGGCTCTTGCGTTTGACGCATGTTGCGTGATTTGCAGCTCATTAATCCGAGTGCTAAGAACCACGTAGTCAGCACTCTCACAAATCTCCCAATACTTCATATCATGCCCTTGGAGGTAAGCGGATATGCGCACCTTCCAATAGGCGAAGTTTGTTCCATCGAAGAATGGAGGTTTGCCAGCACCTCGCTCCATGTCGCCTTCGCGGATCAAGAACCGTGTAAGGTGGATTGATCCTTAACCGGCTTTGATACCAATTGAAGGACTGAGAACGGCGACCAGAGGGGGTGAATGGGAGCCTCAAATTTCTCTCGAAATATTCGGGCCACTCTTCCCAAAAACCAAACACAGACGAAATCGTTGAAATGAAAGCTCACCGGCAATGGAGGAAAAACACCGGAAACCCCAAAACACAGGTTTTCAACCCCTAGGGAAAAGAGGCAAGAACCTAGGCAAAACGGGAGAAAATAGCAACCAACAGGAAGCTCCGGACCAGATGGGACAGAGCCACCGGACTAAGGCAAGTAGTCCGGAGCTATGGTCCGACGCTGGCCAAGCCGAGACAGAGAAGTGTAGGGAGCACCCAACCTCCGGACTACCTGCTCCGGACTAGTCCGGTGGTACGGGAGACTAGTCCGGTGCTCACTCACCTAGAAGTGCAGTAAGCTACCGACCTCCGGACCAGACCACTGGACTACCCCGTTGGACCAAGGAGAGTGGTCCGATGTGTGGTAGCGTTCCTTAGCAGAGCCACCAGACCACTCGTCAAAGGTCCGGAGCTCAAAAACCGGGAGGTCCGGAGGGTGGTTCGATGCCCCTTGCTGCTTGACACGGGAAAGGTCAAGACCACCGGACCACTCGCTATGGTCCGGAGCTTAGAAGGGAAGTGGTCTGACGCTCACAACCAGAAAACTGTTCCTGGCGAAAATGAACTTCTCTCCGCCAAATCTTCCCAAAACTCAACCAAATGATCACCAACTGCAACCCAACTTTGTAGGCATGATCCTAGTGCAGTTGGGGAGCTATCCCAAAGAAATCATCGCTCAATTTGGAGAGGATAAAGGGGAACACTCAGATTTGGAGGAGAAGAGAGCAAAACGAAGAACGCCACAAAGAAATTGCCAGATCTACGCACTGGTGAGGTTTGAGGAGAATTCCTTCGGTGCAAAGAAGCTCCTCATGATTACGCACAACTTAGTTCAAATGGATTTGCAAGAGCTACTCCCTACAAAGATAAATCATCTTGGGAAAAGAGAGAGAAAAAGAAAAACGGGAAGAACACAAGCAAACCGGGGACACAATCACAAAATCGAAGCCACCATGGCTTACGGAGGTTACGGCCTCCGATTCCTCGCAACAATCACAAGTTCTTACACCGGTGACACAGTGGATCTCAAGCAAGAAGAAGCTAGGGAAGGGAAAACCTAGGAATGGGTGGGAGAGAGAGAGTAATGCGAGAGATACGGATGAGGATACCCCTTCATCCTCTATTTAACGAGGTTTTAGCTATTTCCCAAAGACCCCCCTAGATACAAGACCGAATTACCTAGCCCTAAGACATTGTAATCCAAGTCCGTAACTCTCAGCCACTCGTTTGAATGGATGGCCCCGCTTCTTGCCAGGAGTTGTCGTCACCTCGACACAACCTCCAGGATTCTGCCACGTGCCATCCCCGCTTCCTCGGAAGCTCCGCCTGGGTTTTGAGGCCCAAACCCGCGAAACCTGCCACCGGTAGCTTTGGGCTCAACTACCGAACCCCGAGTTTTGTGGCCCAAACTCGGAAACCGACGCGGATGGTTTTGAGGCCCAAACCACCAAACCACTCGATGCGAGCCACCTTGTCTTTGCCCGGTCGGACTCTGAGTCCCCTGAGCCTCCGCTCGACTCGCGCGTCCACCGTCTTGACTCGACCGACCTTTCTTCTCGCACTTGCCGGTGCCATGTACTAGCCACCACAGCTAGTCCACCGGCGCCCATGGTCCCTCAGTCCGAGCCCCGCTTCCGCCCTTCACCGCTCTCAGTCCATCGGCATGGCAAGCCTCTACTCGACCTTCTCCACGCCATTGACCACTATCACTAGGCATAGCACCTGCACACCACAAGCCGATAGACAGGCACACATTTGCTTTCACAAAGGTTTAGAATCAAGCCACTCAAACTGAACCGCTCAAGTGTTGGGCAATCACTCATCACAAAACTGAAGTACATGGGTACTTATCCACCATGTGTTCGCAATTATTGTCAAATTGCATCTGGAGATCTGGATCCATGCAAGCGAGCATAATGCAACCCACTTCAAGATCAACATCACATGCTTTCTTGTAAGCGGTTTTCTCTGCAGCAGGTGCATTATCAACAGACTCATCTGGTATTGGGGTGTCTAGAATATCTTCCTTTTTCTTAGCTCTAAGAACAATTCTCAGGTTGCGGATCCAATCCACATTGTTTGTTCCATTCAACTTATCTTTCTCAAGAATTGAACGTAAAGTAAACGGTTGATTGCTGGGAGCCATCTGCAACAAAAGTAATGCAAAATACTATGAGAAAAGTATTCAAGACGGAGTAAATCATATTAAACTTTTAATAGAATCTACTCCCACTAAAATCAATATCCCTCTATTGAAACTTAGTGATTAAAGACCCACAACTAACAAGTTGACTAGTGAGCTTTAGCATCACCGCTAGGCGACATGGTAGATCGGTAAGCAACTCCTTGCTAATCATATCACATATGACTCTTGTTGTTGGGTGGAATCTCTATGCTTGTGTTGCCAACAACTAATGCTCCAAGGTCCCTAACCATTAGGATGACCTTGTTCAAGTAACCAAACCTTCTGCTTGTAAGTGTCTGACACGAACCTGTCTAGTCAAGGAAAATTAGTGGCACCCTAATTTCATAGACCCACCACCGATCGTACAAGACACATGAGAGTGCAAGGTTTGGGGAAACATTATAACTTAAGCATTGCTGAGGGATCGTTCTACTTCACTATCGCATATGTAGATAAAAACATTATTGCACGTGAAAGTAGAGCACAGTAAGAACGACATAAACATAGATATGACTTGGTATAGCCCATTGTTTCATTAGGGATCTCCATCTCCATCAATCTGTTCATCATGGTGATCACCATATCCATGATTCTAGTATGCCATCCTTCCATGATGAGTCCACCAAGACTATCTATCACTACCGTAGGACAATGAAATAAAATTACATGGTCACGGATAGGATCATCACAGATTGGCACGCAGGCCATTACATATGAATGGACAAAATATGTGGCTCCAGCCATATTGTCATTATCATGAAGTGCAAGCCATGAATTAATTACATACATGCATCACATACACATAAGGGCTATACCAATCATGAATCCTTGCAAAATAGAGTTAACCGATTCCGACGTCTAAACTTAAAACGCCGAAAACTCAATTTTCTGGGCTGAATTTCGCAAATCTAAAATTGTCGAAACATCCATAGGCTGTCGTCAACAAATGCAAAATTTTCTGGTGCACGATTTTCTTTTAAAGTTTGTCTCAATCCAAGTTCGTATGCAAAAGTTATGGCTGTTTTACGGAACAACACTTTTCTGCAAATATCCCTTCCGACCACCGTGGGCTTGACCTAGGTTTGATTCGATCAATCTTATTGAGCTCCAACTCACCGTAATTGGGTTTACATGTATCACTTAACTCGGATGGCGGAATTCAGACTGGTACGAGTAGATCGTTACAATACCAACGTGGCAAGATCACGAACCATGATCAGTGATTGATCTACAAACGTGCATATCTCCATATACACATACCCAAATCTACAACGAGACATCTAACGGCTCCGATACCACTATAGGGTTATGAGGTTTCTACCCCATAAACCAGGAACTAGTGCTAGTTATAGATCACGGGATTACCACTAGACGCGCAGGTGCAGCGGAGATGACTTGATGAAGTCGAACCCGTCGCAGTAGTGCAGTGCAGTTGCGTGGTCATCCATCACGTCCGTCCACGTGCAGATCCTCGACTAGCTCCGACCAGCTTCCGACCACTTCCGACCAGGTGCCGACCAGTCGCGACCACCTGCGACCATGTTCCGTCCTTGTGCCACAGATGTAGCACCTCCGAGGAATCCCACACGTGCAGGGAAGAAGCGTCACGCCCCCGGACTGCTAGGTCCGCGAGGAGTACTAGGCGCGAGCGTGGGGAGGGCGACGACGGATGCCAAAAGGCGTAGATCGACTTCCTCGCCCCGTGCCCTCCCCTTGCTTATATAGGCGTTCTAATGAGCTCTCACGTTGGAGGCCCATTAGAAACCCTAAACCTAGTCTAATTCGGTTCCAACCCGAATTAGGCTTCTAGCCCTTTAAGCGTGCGACCCTATGGGCTCACGTGCACATAGACATGGCCCAAGTACTCCTACTCCACCAATAGTTGATAGCGTCCTCTAGCAAAGCGTGTCAACTCCTATGCATACGCAATGATCATATCACACGAACCACCACAAGACCATATACATGTTATTCCCTTGCCAACGATATTTGATCCAACTCATAGGTTAACACTTAACTCAAGCATGGTCATGCATTTCATGATCTAATCATTCGAGTGGTCCATTGATATCTCTCTCACATTGAGAGTGGCAAATCCCTTCTCGATCGATTATCTTGATCGACTATGTCTCATAGCATGCTTCCCGAAAAACCCGAAAGCTACCTTTATAACTACCCAGTCATGGAGTAGCGTTTGGTAGTCCCTAAGTAGGTCATTTCACATCTTGAGTACATATGACAATCTCAGGTCTAAGGACATAATGTACATGATGTGAATAGAGACAATCTTTGGTCGGGTCTGTCCAGCCCCATGTCATACATGTGCCCACATTATTAGTTTGACATCTTTATGTCCATGACTTGTGAAACATAATCATCAACTAATAACATGTTGATCTAATATTCATATGCATTCTAGCATGAAGTCCGATTAGGGACTACTTTTTAGAATAACCATACAAGTAAAAGAGTTTCACAAACAATTCACATAATTGCTAATCGATACAAGTTGTCTTTAATGGATATTCATTGAACTCTTAACATGTCATGGATACAAGGAATACAATCATCACTATGATTACCTCTAGGGCATACTCCCAACAAATATATCACTGGTGGTCGACTTAACTCCCGCCCATGTAAATGAATTGATTGTAATGAATGTAAAACAAGTAACTGTATCTAGGGATTATATTTGCTAGGATTTAGGATTTAGCTAGGGTTTAGAGAGGATTTAGCTGGGGATTATTAACTAGGCTTAAGGGTTTAGCTAGGGATTATTGGCTAGGGTGTAGGGATTATTTAGCTAGGGATTTAGCTAGGGTTTATGGTTTATGTAGAGTTTAAAGTAAAAAAACTAAGTAGCATAATTAATAAAACCTAAGTATCATTATTAAAAACACACCATTCATGATACATAAATGCATAGTGGATGAAATAAATTTAGAAATAAAGAGCATAATAAAAAAACATAAGTTGAATAATTAAAAAAACTAACAAAAAAACCTACACTTCCCTCTCTACATAAATACTCTTTAACATACCATTGATTCATGGAAAATAAAGAAATATATCTAGCATAAACTAAATTAAAAAGAAAATATGAAAATGGAGAGAGGAGAGATAATATTAACCATCTTAAGAATCCTCACTTGAAGAAATAAAGAAAATAACCTAGGTATTCTTCTCTCTCACTCATGGTGAAACCCTAGATCCAAAAAGTGGCTCAAATTGAGTAAAAATGAGCAAAATGAGACAAAAGGGACATAAACTAACCTTTCTTAGTAATCTCTTTCTAAGAAATGAAGATCAGAACCTCCCCCCTTGTATTTTGATAAATCTGGACCTCAAAAATCGCCTCCAATGGAAGGTGGCGGCGAGAAACAGTGCTAGTTAGGAGGAAACAGTGCGGGTCAGAAGAAAGAAGGGGTATTTATAAGATATATCACTGGCGGTGAACTTAACTCAACCGCTTTTGTAAATCGTTCATTTACACAGGAGGTTGAGTTAAGTCAACCGCCAATGTAAATCCATTACCACAGTCGGCTGACTTAACTGCATGTCTAAATGCGATTTACACAGGCGGTTGAGTTAAGTCAGCCGATGTGGTAATGGATTTACATGGGCGGTTGATAGCTCTAACGGCCCCCTTTCATACCCACAAACGCGTGATAACTAAAACCACATTTGGTATGTTTTTGGGGGCGGCAGTTATAAGCTCTTTTCTGCTAGTGTTAGTTTCTCGAAACCCATGGTAACATTTGACGAAGACGCAACTATCTTTACTATCAATTGCGAACAGATGGTTAATATGTGCCCATGTTTGTTCAGTTTTGTGATGAGTGATTGCCCAACACTTGAGCGTTTCAATTTGAGTGGCTTATACTAATCCTTGCGAAAGCAAGTGTGTGCTTGTTTATCGGCTTGTGGTGTGCAGGTGCTATGCCCTGAGATAGTGGTCAATGGCGTGGAGAAGGTTGAGTAGAGGCTTGTCGTGCCGATGGACTGAGAGCGGTGAAGGGTGGAAGCGGGGCTTGGACTGAGGGACAATGGGTGCCAACGGACTAGCTGTGGTGGCTAGTACTTGGCACCGGCGAGCGCAAAAAGAGATGGAGGTAGACCGAGTCGACCGAGTCAAGACGGTGGACGAGCGGGTCGAGTGGAGGCTCATGGGACTCGGAGTCCAATCGGTGAAAGGTCCTAGATGGCTAGACGGGGGTGAATAGCCTAATAAAAATTCTACAAATCACTAGAGCAAATGGTTAGATAACACTTAAAGCGAAGCTTTTTGCTCTAGCTCTACTTGGGGTGCAAAGCCACTTATCCAATGCAATTCTAGTTAGTCAAGTGCCTAACAATCAATAGCAAGAACCTAAGGCACTTAACACAAGCTAGCAAGAACAACTACTAAAGAAGCTAACTAGCAAGCTAACTAGACAAGATATGAAACAAGGTAAATACAAGAGAGGAGGTGATTGTTATACCGATGCCTTGTGAAGAGAATATACCAATGAATACCCAATCACAATATGAACATCAAAGAGTAGCCGGGAGACAAGATGACAATTGATTTTTCTCCCGAGGATCACTTGGTTGCCACCAAGCTAGTCCCTGCTGTGTCGACTACTCAAGTGGTGATTCGGTGGCTAATAGGCAATGACAAGCCTAGCCCACTAACTCGGGCGCCACAAGAATCCACCCAAATGAGAGTAACTCAATGACACGAGCAATCCACTAGGTTACCCTTTGGCGCTCCGCTGAGGTGGGTACAGGCCCTCTCACAGTCGTCGAAGTCGGCCGCAAACAATCACCAATTGCGCTGAAGCTTCCTCAATCGCCCAAGCCGTCTAGGTGTTGGCAAACACCAAGAATAGCAAGAAATCCTGTGGCGATGACAATGACCAAGTGCCACTAAGATGTAATATAATGATCAATGCACTTGGTTCACGCAAACTCTCACAAGAATGCAATTGAAGCAAAGAGAGATGAGTTGATGGATATCTCAAGCAAGCACAATGAGTGAGAATGAATGGGAGGTGCAAGAGAGAGCCCTAGGAGCCGACTAATGCACTTATATAGCTTCCACCACCGAGCTAGCCGTTTCCCCCCTCATCCTTGCTTTCCTGCGTAGCTGCGGACGCAGTCTTCATGGGGGGGTCTAGACCATCACCCATGCGTCCTGACCCTCCTTCACTTTGAATTCAGCCATTGGCGCCCACTCTGTTGCCGACGTGTCGCATCCGGACCCTGTCAACAGTAGCTTCCGGACTCGCTTTTCCTTGCGTCCAGACCCAACTCAGAGAGGGTCCAGAGAGCCCTTTGACTCCGGTCGCGCGTCCGGTCTTCTGGGTCCGGACCGCACTTAGCGTCCGGATGCTATGCAGGGAGCATCTAGACAGCCCCAATCATCCAGACACGAGTCCGGAGTCAGCGTCCTGACCAATATTCGAGTTCGGACCTCCTGTCTAGAGAGGCCGCTGCTTAGGGTTTGCATCCGGACGCATCCTCATTGGTCCGGACCACATCTCACTAGCATCCGGACCTGCGTCCGGAGCACTTCTGAGTTCCAAACCGAGGAGCCCCTTGTTCTCCAAGTCTTCAAGTGCTAACACCTCGTGATCCAATCCTTATCCACCTGTGTTAGCCTTTGCAACATATATTTCTTGGAATTAATTTATTTTGTGTCAGTTAGGTTCATTTTATGTGATTACAATGCAAACCTATTAGCACATGATAACCGCAATCGAAACGAGTTTTCCCTTCTTGATAGTACGGCTATCTATCCTAAATGTGATCACACTCTCTATAGTGTCTTGATCACTAAACAAAAAATGGCCCTATGATATTACCTTTGTCTTGAACCCATTTTTGTTTTTCTCTTTCTTCTTTTCCTTAGTCCATGGAGCACTTGATTCATCATGGTCATCCATCTAACTCCATAGATCAAGGTGAACCACCCTATCTTGATCATACACTTAGTTCAAGGGTTAGTCCATAGGTTTCATCAATTAACCAAAACCAAACAAGGTCTTTCAATCTCCCCCTTCTTGGTAATTGATGACAACCTTTCACAAATAAATATATATGATGAAAATTTCAACTTTGGTAGTATTAGCTCCCCTACATATGTGATATATGAGTTTGGTTCATTTTGATCACATATGCATGAATAAGAATTGTGGGAGAGTGAATGCTACCAAATGATGCTAAGGTGTGTAGGATGGACCTTTGAAGCGTGATACCAATCAGAGTGCGATATTATACCATCCTTAGCACCATGAATGCCTAGAAACCACTTGAAAACAACTTGGAAACACTTTGAGAGAACTAGATACAACATGAAAAACTCAAGATGCTAGTTCTTCAAGCACCAAGATATTGTGTTTCTAGCAATCACCACACAAGCATATCATGAATGTAAGAGAATATGCAAGCAAGCACTTATGAATGCACAAAGATATGCAACAACTTTATTCATAGGCTTGCTCCCCCTACTTGTGTGCTTTCATGTTCAAAAAAATTTCAAAATTAATTTTTCTTTGTCGACAACTTACTTCTCCCCCTTTGTCATCTATTATCATAAAAGATGTGCTCAAAGGTTTGATTATTGGACAGAAGCTTAGTTATGGTTCAATCTAGATTACTTGCCCCAAGCTATTTAACTCGGTTTAAACCATGGATAGGCTTGTTCACACATCCTAGAATGGTTATCTTGCCCGTGTTGAGCTAAACATTTGAAGTTCATGATCTAGATCAAACTCTAGGATTGCAAGCCCACAAATATGTCATATGCTACCACAAGATCAAATCAAGCATAGAAGCAATAGTGGTACCATATAAGCATCAAATCATTTGATTTTCATGAATGAGCCTAATGAATTGATGTCTAGATGCACTAACAAGTCCTAATAAGGATGAATGACATGTCAATCAACTTGTACCTTGTATAGCTCGAAGGAGAGGCATGTCATATACGAGGGTGCATCAACACATATTTGAGAAGTGAAGAATGTTCAATTCATTCCTTAGCTTGCAAAACCTCTTCTCATCAAGTGGCTTAGTGAATATGTCAGTAAGTTGATCATCGGTGCCAACACTTGTGATTTTGATATCACCCTTTAGTTGATGGTCTCTTATGAAGTGATGCCTCACATCAATGTTCTTGGTTCTTGAATGTTGAACCGGATTGTTAGTTAGCTTCACCGCACTTTCATTGCCACATAGCAATGGCACTTTCTTGAAATTGATCCCATAGTCATTCAAAGTTGCTTTCATCCAAATAAATTGAGCACAACAACTACCCGCACTTATGTATTCGGCTTCGGCGGTAGAGAGTGCAACACTATTTTGCTTCTTTGATGACCAAGATACAAGTGACATGCCTAGCATTTGACATGTGTCTGATGTGCTCTTTCTATCAATCTTGCATCCCGCATAGTCGGAGTCCGAATATCCAATCAACTCAAAGTTAGACCCCTTGGGATACCACAATCCAACATCTTGTGTATGCTTCAAGTACCTCAATATCCTCTTTGTAGCCTTCAAGTGACTTTCTCTTGGAGAGACTTGGAATCTTGCACACATGCATACACTAAACATCACATCTGGCCTAGAAGCGGTCACATAGAGTAGGATTCCAATCATAGACCGATACAACTTTTGATCCACCATATTGCCACTAGCATCACTATCCAAGTGTCCATTAGTGCCCATTGGAGTGTTAATGCCTTTTGAATCTTCTAAGACAAACTTCTTCATCATATCCTTGATATACTTTCCTTGACTCACAAAGGTGCCATTCTTAAATTGCTTGATTTAAAGACCAAGGAAGTAGCTAAGTTCACCAATCATTGACATTTCAAACTCATTTGCCATCATCTTGCGAAATTCTTCACAAAATTCTTGATTGGTTGAACCGAATATGATGTCATCCACATATATTTGGAGCACAAATAGATCCTTGCCAAGCTTCTTGGTGAAGAGAGTAGTATCAATGTCGGATACCTAGAAATAGGGTACCCAATTTACCAGACTCCACAAAAACAAAATCAACCATCGGAGGCTCTCCCTGCCTCGTCCGAGCCAAGGTGGCGTCGTCCATGATGTCATCAACCCTCGGGGGCTCTTCCGCCTCGTCCGAGCCAGGGCGACGTCATCCGTGACGTCATCAACCCTCGGGGGCTGCCCGGCCTCAACCGAGCAAAGACGGCGTCATCCAAGACGTCATCAACCCTCGGGGGCTCTTCCGCCTCGCCCGAGCCAAGACAGCGTCATCCGTGACGCCATCCACCCTCGGGGGCTCCTCCGCCTCGTTTGGACTAGGGCGACGTCATCCGTGACGTTCTCCCTGCCCTCAGAGGTCTCGTCACCACCAGTGTCCAGGGGCGTCCTAGCCCACATAGTCAAAAGGTGCACAGTACCCTCCGTCCTCAGGGATGGGGTTCAAGGTGTAATTCGCCATGCCATCCTCTATTCACCCTGCAGTACAAGGTCTTGTGCTACCTAACCGGCTACTTCCGCACACTACACTCGCGCCATGCCTCCGACGGACACTCCAATAGGAATTAGGGCGTCCTCAACCCTGTATGACGGAACACGGGGGTACCCGATCCTGTGCGACCAGCCCTAGCCCACGTCCAGGTAAGGGAACAGGGGAGTCCCCGGTCACAACACGCATGGCTACAGCTAACAAGGACGAACAGGACCCGGACATGTGTCTACTGGCGCAATCGTCCTCAAGAAGGAAGACATAATCAGGACAAAGCCCACCCTCGGCAGCAGCCCAAGCCGAGCCCGCGTTCACTCCTCCTCTCTCTCTCTCTACTGTACTCCGTCTCTCCCTACATATAAAGGGAGAGAATGGACCCCCAGTCTAAGGGACTCGACATCCCGACATTCATTCACACACACTCAAACTCGCACACACGCGAGCACACACCAGAACCAAGAACCTCATGCGCACGAGACCTCGGAAGGCGCTTCCCTTTCTCACCAAAGCTTGTAGCTCCCCTCTACGAGCTCTCCACGCTCGGTAATACGACCCTGCAACACACTGGACGTAGGGCGTTCGTGCCCGAACCAGTATAAACCTCTGTGTTCTTCGAGCGTAACCATCCGAACTCTGACACGCCTAGAAATTTACTCGTTGGCCGTCTAGACCCCACCATTTTAGACACCGACAATCAACCTTCCCCATAATGAACCCTTTAGGTTGAAGGAAGTCCCTCAATCTTTCATACCATGCTCTAGGTGCTTGCTTCAAGCCATATAGAGCCTTCCTCAATTTGTACACATGGTTGGGCTTCTTGTCATCTTCAAATCTGGGAGGTTGCTCAACATATACTAGCTCATTGATGTATCCATTTAAGAAAGAACTCTTCACGTCCATTTGGTATAGCTTGATGTTGTGTGCACATGCATAGGACAATAGAATTCTAATTGCCTCTAATCTTGCAACTGGTGCATAGGTTTCTCCAAAGTCAAGACCCTCAACTTGAGTGTATCCTTGAGCTACCAATCTTGCTTTGTTCCTCACAACTATACCATCTTGATCTTGCTTGTTTCTAAATACCCATCTTGTGCCAATCACATTGTAGTTCTTGGGTCTTTCAACTAGTTCCCAAACTTGGTTCCTAATGAAATTGTTGAGCTCTTCATGCATAGCATTGACCCAATCAACATCTTGTAGGGCTTCATCAATCTTTGTTGGCTCTATGTATGATACAAAGGAGTAGTGCTCACAAAAGGATGCCAATCTTGATCTTGTTTGAACACCACTTGTAATGTCACCAACTATTTAATCAATGGGGTGATCTCTTGCAATGTTGGTTGGTTGGAGAGTTGGAACTTGATTGAGCTTGGTTGAGATGAACTAGCAACTTGTTGATCTTGTACTTGAAAGCCACTATCTTTCTTGAGAGGTGAGTTGAGCACTTGATCTTTATCATCTTCAATGTCAATTACTCACCTAGGCTGAATATCACCAATATCCATGCTCTTCATAGCATTTGCCAATTGAGATCCACTCACATCTTCTAGGTTCTCATTCTCAACTTGAGAGCCATTGGTTTCATCATATTCAACATCATGAACCAGTATAAACCTCTGTGTTCTCCGAGCGTAACCATCCGAACTCCGACACGCTTAGAAATTTACTCGTTGTCCGTCTAGACCATGCCATTTTAGACACCGACAGTTGGCGCGCCAGGTAGGGGACTTCTAGTTTCGGATGGCTGATCGCCGCGTTGATTTCGCTCCGGGCTCCATTGTTCGTTTTGGTAGCGTGGACTTCTAGTGCCACGGGCAGGGGGTCGACCTGGCTCTCCGTCGCCCTACGGCACCCTCCGAGGTAGCCATGGACGCCATCACCGCATCCATGGCCCACCTCCATCTGTCTCCCCCCGGCGAACAAGCATCTCGTCGGGCCATCGTACTGCGAGCCGATCATTTTCCGTTCGAGCGCCAGCTCGACACTGTCCAGGGACCCCAGCCAACTTAGGAGTCTCTGCGCAACTTATACTTCGCGTTTGCTAATGTGATGGCGCAGCTCGCGGGAGGGCAGCCGCTCTCCCCTGAGCGTGTCAAAATGCCCATCTCGGAGGGGCAACCTTTTGGCATGAGGAATGCCGCCGCATCGTATGCGGAGATGGTGGCCGCGTGGTTCCATGCTGACCCCACGGAAGGGACACAAATGGGACTCGCGTCCCACCACTCTTGCTCCACCTTCGATCTCCTTACAAGCTCTGAGGCCACATATTACACCGACTCGGGCCGTGGGAGCATTGATCCCTGGGACCCCTTGGACTTCAACGGTCTGGAGGATCAGGGGGCGCTTCACGGCTTCCTCCAAGCCAACGATTATCTGCTCGACTCCGACTCAAGCGATCCCAACTAGGACCATGGCCGCGAGTGCTTCATGTGCGACGCACCTCCACCCGCAACCGTCGTCGACCCCACCCTCATCGAAGAAGGGGACGACGACGACGACGGCAACCACACGCCCATCCGCTAGACGGGTGTGCCAGTACCCCAGCCAAGGCCCGACCAGCAGTCTTCGGAGGCCTGGCAGCAGCAGCTCCGCGACCTCCGTGACCTAGAGCAACAGCTCACGGAATGACAGCAAAAGGTGACGTTCGAGCATGAAAAGCTTGAACGTGAAGCCGCCAGGGATCCCGTGGAGAGCTTCGCGCTCGTAGGGAGGCCCGGGCAGTACACCACCACATCATCAACAATGAACATGGCATGCTGCAATTCACGAGGGCAAGCCAAAACATCGTGGCAGCAAGGATATTGCTCCACAACCTTCCGATCCCAGATGCTCCCGACGGCAGGCTCGCTTACGACGAGCTGAAGACCCTTCTGGAGCGGGCCGCGGAACAACAGGCCAAGAGCTCCATGTCACGGAGGCATGGGCTCAGCGTCGGCCACCCGGCCGACACGGCCCCTGGCGACCGCGAGGGGTCGGTCCATCTGGATGCCGCACCGACGGAACACCGGCGTCCCACCGGGCACGCCCGCGTAGGCGAAAAGCGCGACATGCGCGACACGCTCAACGCGCGCAACCACGCCAAGCAGGACGACGCGAGCCAAGGCTACCATGTCCGACGTGGCGGTCGATATGACAGGGATGAAGACCGGCCTCCCACGCCGGAGCCACCGGGCCCCTTGGCGTTCATTCGCCACATGCGGTACGCGTCGTTCCCACACCCTTTTCGACAAACAACCAACGTCGTCCGGTACTCCGGGGAAACGAACCCCGGGCTCTGGCTCGACGACTACCGCCTCGCCTGTCAGGCCGGCGGCGCGGACGATGACGACTTCATCATCCGCAACTTACCCCTTCATCTTTCGGACTCAACCTGCACGTGGCTCGAGCATCTGCCACCCAACACCATCGATGGGTGGGAGTCTCTACGACAGGCCTTTGTCGGGAATTTCCAAGGTTCCTACATGCGCCCAGGAAACCCCTGGGACCTCCGCAGCTGCAGAGAGAAGGCGGATGAGTCCCTCCGGGAGTACATTCGTCGCTTCTCTCAGCAGTGCACGAGGCTCCTAACGGCGGCCAATGCAGACGTGGTCGGGGCCTTCCTCGTAGGCACAACCTACAAAAAGTTGGTCCATTAGCTGGGCCGCAGCAACCCTTGCACCACTAAATGACTCCTCGACATCGCCACGAGCTACGCGTCGGGAGAAGAGGTGGTCGATGCAATATTCCACCCCGACAAGGGAAAGGGCAAGGAAGTCGAGACCTCCGGCGAAGGCGGCTCGAACCACGCCCAGAATAGGAACAAGAAGAAGGGTAAGCCGCAGCATGGCGCCGACGACAATTTTGTCGCAGCGGCAGACCGCAAGCCTCCCCGTCCCCAGGGTGGGAAGAAGGTGGGCAAGTTTGATGACATGCTCACAAAGCCGTGCCCATATCACAATGGGCCGATCAAGCACACTCTCCAGCAGTGTGACATGATGGCCAGATACTTCAAGGCCATCCCTGACAAGGACGAGCCGAAGGAATCAGAAGGCCAGGATGGGGACGGGGGTCGCGAAGACTCCTACCCCCACGTCAACAAGTGCCTCATGATCTTCGGAGGACCAGAGGCCTACAGCTGCAAGCACCGGCAGAAGAAGGAGCGGTGTGAGATCTTCGCTGTCGCCCTGACAACTCCGGCCTTCCTCGACTGGTCGGAGCCCAACAGCACGTTCGGCCGGGATGACCATCGGAGCCACATTCCTCACCCGGGTCGTTATCCACTCGTCGTGGACCCGATCATAGGGAGTGTGCGCTTCACAAAAGTACTGATGGACAGGGGCAGCAGCCTCAACATCATGTACTACAATGCCTTCGAGGCCCTCGGTCTACGTAGGGAGAAGCTTCGATCCTCGGGTACCCCTGGGGCAGATCGTCCTACCAGTCACGTTCGCGGAGCCGGACAACTTCCGGACTGAGTATCTCACCTTCAAGGTCTTGGCTTACCGAGGGACTTACCACGCAATGTTGGGGAGACCGTGCTACATGAAGTTCATGGCCGTTCCCAACTACACTTACCTCAAGCTCAAGATGTCGGGGCCGTACGACATCATCACAGTTTCCTCCGACGTCAAGGTGGCGTACCAATGCGAGGTGGACTGCTGCGAGAACGCCATGGCTGAGGTGCGCAGCGAGGAACTGGTGGCGGCGATCGAAGCCGCTGACAAGATGGACGTCGACCCCTAAAGCGCGAGGAGCTCGGACGCCCATGGCACCAACAGCTATGTCACCTTTTCTTCTATTTTCTAGTATATCTATCACCATGTACATACGCATGCAATCTTTTCTTAAGAGCAAATAGTTCGAGGAATAAAAACGCGGGAACTCTCGGACCGACCGCTTAGCAAGGTGCTCTCTCGACGTGCGCCAGAACACACCTCGCTCAGGGTCTGGGAAGGAGGGAACCCCCTGTCTTTTACTCCAAAAACGTTTTCGCTCAAAACCGATTTGCCGAACCCGCTAGGCGAAAGCCCGATCTCCCCCACCGAGAGAAGAGATCTCGTCGGACCGTGCTGATGGGCCGCGAAGTACTCTGGCTCCCCGGAGCCAAGTATCTCCACATAATCTCACACCCGAACAGATCAAAACTCCTCCCAGGGAAAATTAGGCAAGTAGCCCAAGCAAAAGGCAAATGCGAAAACCAACAAGCAAACAAATTTAAAATGAGCTCACCAAAGAGCCATCAAAGTCGTCTAAAGCCCTCCCGGGGGCACATCACAAGATAACTTAAAATGTTTGTTACAAGGGACCTCAACCCTGATCACTGACCACGCAGGGTCACTCCTCCAGCGGCAGGAACACATCGTCATCAAGCTTGGCGGCCAGGATCGCTGCAGGCTCCTCCGCATCGGCCTCAATCCGGTCGAGCAAGTCCTCTGGGCGTCTGGGGGTACCCTTCGCTGACGAGCGCAGGGGTCACCGCGTCGTAGAGGCAGGCGACGATGGCCATTGTACGGTGGACCCTGATACGCAGGGCCTCCCGGATCCGTAGTTGGCCCTGCTCCCAGAGCAGGCCAACACGGGTCCTGGCCACTGCCGGACCACCCTCGACGGCTACCACGCCGAAGAGATCGCACACCCCATGCACGGCCTCCCACAACGTCTGTGCCTCCTGCGCGCCGACCTGCAATGCTGAAGGAACAAAAAGGGGATCTCAACCTCTAAACAAATGACATGCAATGCCAAGGCGGACGGGTAGATGGAGGAAACATACCTGAGTTCTCCCCCTCCAAACCGTTCACTATTGCGCGGAGCTGTGAGGCGACCGTTGTCAACTCGCCGACCTGGGCGGAGAACTCCAAAATCCTCCAGTCGGTGTTAGCATTGCGCTCGCACGTCCGGTTGGACAGGTCCTCGAAGCGGGACACAGCGCCACCTCGCTCCCGGCGGATGGTGTCACGCTGACGCCGCATGGTGTCACGCTCCTCCTCCATAGAGCCCAGCACCGAGACGGCCCGACGCCGCGCTTCCGCTTCGGCGTTGCGCTCAGTCATCAGGCGCTCAACTTCAACCTGACGCGATGCGCGCTCGTCCTCCAGCATCTGGCGGATGTCCTCAGCACCGGTACGGGCCACGTCCCGCTCTCGCTCGACCCGCTCGACGTCGGTCGCGTTCCGGCGTGCCAACGCTCGAGCGTCTTCCTCCCTCGCCTCCAAAGCCCTCAGTTGCTCTTCCAGCTCGACCACTCAGCTGCGAACAGTCAAGAGGGTCTCGGCCACGTCGGTATCTCGGCGCTCGTCGCCATCAGGATCTGCGGGGAAAGGGATGTCAGGAAATCGACCGGAACAAAAGAAACAATGCTTACGTTCAGATGGCTCCTCACATTGCCATGATGAGAGAGATCGTCATTGAGCGACGTGACCGACCGCTGAAGCTCCTCCACCTCACGCGCCATGTGGCGGCCATGCTCCCGGCGAGAGCTCGCAACACGTTGCCAGTGTCGAAGTTCACGCTGGTCGTCCAGCACGAACACTGGCTTCCCCGGGTTCTCCCGGGTGACCCACGTGATCGGGTCAACATCTCCAAAGGAGTGGCGGTCAGCGCCAAGTCGGCGAAGGGCCCTAGGAGCGGTCTCTCCCCCGGCGCCAGCCGGCACGCTCTGCAAAGTCGTGCCGGACTGGGGGAGAACAACTTTCGACGCTCGCACGGCCGCCAACTCCTCCTCTGTGAACGACCGGGGGACTATCAAGTCACGAGGCAACACGCCACGGGGAGGGGGCCTGTCCGGATGTCTCGCCTCCCCCGCGCCGGCCATCACCGTGGCGTCCCCCAGCGTCGCGTCCGTCTGGACCTCCTCAACGTCCATAGCCACGGTGACGTCCGGGCCACCCTCCTCCCCTGAGTCGTCGACTACTAACACCTCCGGGGAACAGGATGGCATGACGACCGTGTGGCCGGCGTCAGCAGGAGTCTGTGACGTCGCGCCAACCGTGGCGGCATCGTTCAGGGTTGGGTCACTCCCGGTCCCTGCGGCGCCCGACGAACCTGTGGCCCAAGCCGCGATGTCCCGTCCTGGACCAACCAGAGGCGCCTCCCGGTGCATTCTCTTCCAGCCCGCGTATTCGGGGCTCCCGACAGCCCTGTGACGTCCAGCCTATCTTCACCACACAAACAACCGACCACATTTATAAAATGGAGAAGGACACCACTCAAAGCAGGCTTACCGTGGGGAGAAGACGCGGCCACGTTTTGGTAACGACCCCGTTACACCACGACTCGAGGAACCCGAACCGCCGCTCCGCTCACCGTCCCCGCCCCCCGCGGGCAGGACAGGAAGAGGGGAGGCTGCGGAACCATCGACGGTGCCGCCTCCGGAACTACTAGGGGCCAGGTGTGCGCCGAGCACCCTCACCGGCACCACCTCCACTGACGCCGCGGTCCCAGCCGGCCGACGCACCGGTCCCGCCGTCCGAAGCGCAGGGACCACCTCGGACAGAGGACGCCTGTCCTCGTCGTCGTCATCGTCGTCATTCTCCTCGATGTCCTCCCAGTCCACGTCTGCCGGCTGCGGTGAGACCCAGCCCATGCTCGCCACACCTTGCTCCGAAGGAGCGGGAAGAGGCGTGACCACATGGCGAGCCATTGAAAGGGATCCCTACAGAAGAAGCGTAGACGGTGCACGAATTAGTACCGCCAAGAAAAGGAGGCACGGGGAAAAGATACTACAACACGGTCCCGACTTACCAACTCGATGAAGTTGAGGTCAGGGCGCATTGGCGGACAACGGTAGACGCCATCTTCATTCAAGGAGTCCCCAAGCAGCCCCCGGGCGACGTCGATCGTGTCCTCCAGCCTAGGTCCACCTCTGCCATGGCGGATCCCTCACGCGGCGCCCCGGGCACCATGTCATTCAGCTGACGCACCCGCGCCATAAGCGGGAGCACCTGGCGCTGTAGGAACTGTGTGACGACCCCGGAAAGGTTTAGCTCCTCGTCGCGGAGCCGCCTCAAGCTCCGGAGATAGGGCGCTATCCTCGAGAGCTCCTCTGGGGACAGGTCATCGTTCCAGCTGGGGCGCTCTTCGGCAAAACGCCACCCCGTGTATTCCGGGAGTGGTGCCTCAGGGTGGTTCCTAATGTAGAGCCACTACGAGTGCCACCCCCGGTTGGACGAACTCATTCGCCCAGGCATGTAGAGATGGGACTTGGCGGAGTAGAGGCTGATGGCGCACCCCCCGCTCGAAGCCACCCATCTCGCCCCTCCAGAATAGAGGAGGAACACGTAGTCCGGCTCCGTCGCCAACATCCCCTCTGACATGGCCGCGAAGGCCGCAAGATGGAGGACGAAGTTAGGATTGAGATTGTGGAGCTCAATCCCATAATGGTGAAGGATCCCTCGGAAGAAGCGAGATGACGGCGTCCCAAATCCGTGCTCGGGAATGGCAGGAAGGAGACCACATACCCGCTCGGCGGATCCGGCCTGTCAACGCCGGTGGGAACAATCCATTCAACGTCATGGTTGGCGGAGAGCTCGGGGCGCAGCAGCCCCGCTTCCACCAACTCCAGCGCCTGCTCATACTCAGCCTCGCATCGAGGCCAGCTCCTCTCTGGAGGTACTCCGGCCATTAGGAACTTCCTCGAGAAGCAACGAGCGGCGCGACACGAGACGTGGCTAGCGCGGAAGAACCACGACGCAAACCCTAACTTCGGGGGATTTGGCGCGAGCAAGACGAAGCAGCAAAGGAGGCGAACAGTGCAGGCTCACGAGGGGTGACACAGCGTACAAATATTTATAAGGGATCGGAAGGCGGAGCGGCGCCTCCACGGCTCCCCACGCGCACGATGCCACGACCCGAGTCGCATTAAATGTGGCCGCTCGGTTGCGTCCACTCCGCTGTACGCTGGAATACCGGGAGCCGCGCGCGACGGCAAGTAACTGACACCGATCGACTTTTCTCTCGCTCCAAATCCCGCATCCTATACCTATCATCATTATAGGATCCACCCCGGGCTCACCACGTCGCACACGCAAGATCTCTTTCATATGCGTCCCCAACACACAGCAACGAGACCTCCGGCTCGTCCGAGCTCGACCAACTAACGCAGGGATCGGAGGGACGCACACATGGCGCGACCAGCGTCGACGGCCCGTGGGCCAAGGTAAGCCAAAGGTATAGGGGATATAGATGCCCCGACGGCCCACTACGGTCCAGAGAAACGAAGGCCAACCCAGCGGGGTTCGAAATGGTCGTCTCAGGACGACAGAGCGAGGTGCGAATAGGGAATGGACACGCTAGCGGTCATTAGCCTGACAATTGGATGCTAAGGTCATTCCTAGATTTCGTATTTGAGTCCGTCTTCACGGATGATTGGTTCTTGGTATTCCTACCAAAGGAAGGCAGCAGGCCCCTAGGACCCATCGAACGGACCTGGCTACTAGATGAAAATGATTTGGGGTGAGCCACGACATGGGCCACAAGCCGGAACCCCAGCGAACGAGAACCGAGCACCCCACTCATATTTGCTCGTTATCACCTCGATGAGCATCCATGGTTCATCCGCCTCGAGGATAGCATGGTCCGCCTCACATCCCCCCATCTCGCGGAGAGATGCGCGGGGTACCCACGAAAAGACGGCACGGACCCGAGACATTTCTCTACACCGAGTAGAGACTCGGGGGCTACCACCGCACCCCTCCTACCGGTTCTAGCAATAGGATAACAGAGAGGGAAAAGGAGGCACCATGCCTCACCCATCAGAGGTCCACACAGGTAAACACAGACACATTTTTTCATTTCAGATCCACATATATATTGATCTTTCCAGGGGTTACACGCTCTCTAAGGAGCCACGAGGGGGTAAGCCCGATCATCAGACACCAAAAACACGAATACGTTTACAAGGTGGACTGAAGGGAAATCCGAGGCCAAAGGGCCGAAAGCTAAGGGTGCCCGAAGGGCACCTACGCTAAATATCTCACCGACGTTCGACGAACCTATGTATCTAGGTCAAGCAACCGAGCCGCGGGGCTCAGGAGACATTTTCCTGCAGTACGAGATCGCCTTGGACGCCAACGCCAAGACCCACGGGCTACCTGGACCGGGCGCGCTGTAGCTGTGGGAGAACAACGGTCGCCTCGTCTTCAGGAAACCCCAGGCCGCGTCCCTCCTCTGGAGTCGGTTGGGCACTTTACAGCTAAGTTGCCTTAGCCGCTCCGCGTTTGATAACACCATTGGCAAGTGGCTCCGGGCCCGCCGTACGTCGGCAGCTCCGAGCCTGCATATCCTGCCAACGGCGGCATCACCATCAACCAGCAGCCGAGGATGGGCCAACTCCCGGGGTCATGCAACTACAATGACTTTTCCGGTGGACACATCCTGGACTGCTCCCAGAGGGAGGGTAACACGCCACCGCCCCTCGAAGGCGGAGGGCAGGATCCAACCAATGGACTCCACACCTTCCGCCCACCGGGGACAATTTGTGTAGGGGGTGGTGACATCCCTCTTCCATCCGGAGGTTAGAATAAGAGGAAGTTATGAAAATATCGCAGAACTTCCTCTGAATCCTGCCACTGGGCGAAGAGGAACACCCGCACCCTCTACACGGAACTTCCTCTGAATCCGGTTTTGCTCTCAAAAGGCCGCTTGCCAGGGTGGTTAAAGGGACTCTCTGTTGGTATTTCTTATGACTATTGGATAAATCCGCAAGCGCCCAGATTATACCACAGTAGCACTTCACCAAGGAGTATTTCGAGGTATCGTAATTTATACTATCCCAAGGGAAAGCTGGCTAGAAATGATAATTAGAGAGAGATCCTAGAGAGCACCTCAACCTTAGTACCAACTAGTATAGGGGGGTAAATGATAAAAGTGATAAGAAGGGGTTGATGAATGAAGAATCTACGGTAAAGGATACTTAGAACGGACCTCAGAGACTAGCTAGGTGGGAGGACAATGAGAAGAGAACAGGGACTCCTGTGTACTTCTCTCTACTTCAATATACTTAGCTAGATAACTAGTCTAGACACTATAGTTTGTCTCCTCAATACAAGTATGCTAGGCGAGGGGATAGATCAGTAGGAGGAAAAAAACTCCTACCGGACCGCGCCCTCTTCTTACGGGGGCTTTACCTTTTAAGAACTTGCCTATAAACACGTGGTGGAATACAAAGACTAGACAAGGCTGTCACCTCTTGCTAGCTACCACAAACAATCCGTGCAGCAAGCGATAACCAAGGATAAGATGATGTATAAGCACCATCCTTAGACACAACTTACTACTTTGACTACGATCTATGATCAAAGCCCCCTATGACACGCAATGATCGCAAACAGGAAAGGTCACAAGGATCACAGACTATGGGTGTGAAGGCTATTAAAGAGCAAAAGAATATAGCAACACTATATCTAGTATAAAAATGCTCAAAGTAAATACTAAGTAAAGTAAAGAGAAAGATATATATTGATAAAGGTAAAGTCTTACAAAGAAGGAAAGATATAAGAGCTATACCAGACTCTCCAAAAGACGACTCCGGAAATCCCGAGCACAACTCGACTCAACTCTAACTCCCACTCTAGACTAACTCTTAGAACAATCTAAGGAATAGAGCTTGTAGGCTTCTTCTTCATAATTAGAGTGGGGGTGTGACCCTCTATTTATAGTAGGAGGTGCAGTAGGGGCTACTCCAGCGCCACGTCAGCAATCCAGGGCCATCCATTCTCCACCCTTGGATCCAACCGACCTTGGAACCGACCAAGGCATGGATGGTGGTGATCCAACACGTGGGGAAGAGCTATGGCGGTTGGGGGGGAGCAACCGACTTAGGGGGCATTCGACCGAATGCCCCTATAGTCAGTGGGGCCTCCCTTGCCTCCTTGGATGAGGTCCCACCAGTCAGGGACTGAGTGGGGCCTGTTTGGGCCCAAAAAGGATTCGGCCGAATCCCCCCATGGGGGTTCTGGCCCTCCTCTGCTCCCTGGTGCTTGTCCCACTTGTCATTTATGCTAGTTGTTGGTTCTGTAGTGTTTGTCACGTTTATCTCCTTGGTGTGGGCCCATGGATCCATGTGCTTCACTTGTGATCCATTGAGAGGAAACACAGAGTGATCCAATGGATGGATTCCACTCTAGTGTGCCTCTCTTGGATCATGGTCGAGAGGAGAGAGCATGGTGGTCCCATATGGCTCTCTTTTGCTCCATTTATTCATTCATGCACTCAAATACTCATGGACATGTGGAACTAGTTATTTGATAAAGAATTCTCATGATGTGTTTGTTTATCCTTGATCCTTGGATTAGCGGCACCATTTTAGCTATGTAAAAGATGGTAATAATTTGTGCCAACAAGATCCCCCAAGCTTAACCTTTGCTCGTCACGAGCAAACAATCAAACTTAGCTCGATGGATCAGGAGTTTCTACTATGCTTCATATTTCAAGAGTACTAAGTCTACAACAATCATACTTCTCTTTTGAATGGAAAAGTTAGCAATAAAGACTCACCCATATTACCTTAGTCCTTCATGGGGCTTATAGCTTTATCCTTTGTCTTGAGAGGTTGAGAGATAGAACAACTTGACTTGAGCACTAGTTTTCTCATTCTTTCACAAGTTTCATATCGGAGATTTTGTAAGGTTTTGTAAAAGAAAACTTAGTGTTCCTCAAATGGTACTCTCGAGTCGCTCATAAGGTGTATGATTCCTCACCAAGGCATATATCAAGTTTGTCCTATTCCATCCTATCTCTAAAGCTTATGTGGAGCTATAGGTAGGGATCAAAGATGTAGCAAACTTACCTTGCATATATTGTAAAGTCAAATTCCGGACCCAAGGAGGGAAGTGTCATACTCTTAGATCAAGATGTGCAAGTGTGTGGAAACATGATAAATGATCAATACTCCTATTTGTGGATCTCTCTTTCCTAAAATTATTTTGAGACATAGCTATCTGTTTCATCATATTTTTTTCAAGAGAGCTTTGGAAATGCTCATAAAGATTAGGACTTTAGAATGCCCTTGGATTTTTCAAAATTTTGCATAGTCTATGTCTCATTTACTAACAACAAACTAGAGAGAGTTTTTCTACTTAGAGCATGGAGTATGAACTATGTGGAAATGTAAGGCATGTTTCTGCGTACTTCCAGTGTAGAAGCAACATGTATATGTGGCGTGTACGTGATCTTGATCTTGGGAGGATGATAAATCTCTCGACAAGGGTCACAAAACTTGACCAAACTCAACACAAAGCAAGCAGCTTATGTAGAAAGCTTATATCATGAAAGAGCATGTATGGCTTTGGTAGGATTTTTCACCATTGAGGAACATCAAAGTGTTTTATCATTTTAATAAATAAATACTCCGATAGTCATTCTTGCTTAGAACAAAATTATAGCATCTCTTATCTTGTCATATCATGTCTCACAACAACTTAGACTTAGTTATGGCATTTGCAACCCACAAAAGTTTGAGGTTCATGATGGTTTCTTTTAAAGCCAAGTAATCCATACTTAGAGAAATATCAAGTTGTAAACTAAGTTCTAGAGAAACATTTAGTTGAGCAACTATTCATCATTTCCATAGGAGATATTAATTTTCATAAAACATGTGAGAGTGGAGTAAGAGAAAGTCTTTTTATTTTATTTTAACATATGCAGATTTTTTTAAATGCGAAGGCAAAAGATAAGCAAGGAAACTATGGGATCGGAAGATGCATCGTCTTCCTCCTCACCAATAGCTCCTCGAGAAGGACCACCTTGCTTAAGATGAACAAAGTGTAGCCCCTCCGGAGCTCTCCTATCGGAGCCTGCAAAATCTCTTTGCCCACTTCCTTGATCTAAATCAAGGGTTAGCTTGCGGGTCCTATACAATTGAAGTTTCCTATTTGGAAGAGGCACCTCAATTGTATGGTCACTATAAATCATTTTTAGATTACCCTTAGCATCTCTTTTTAGCATTTGAATATGAGCAAAATATTGTTCTAAGATCATTGCTAGAGGAGCAGAGATGTAAACAAAGGGTTTTGTGCCATCTAGCAGGTTTATGGATTCGGCAAGACAAGAAATTAAGGATGTGAATTGAATAGATATATTACTCTCAATTGAACTTTGCCAAAATTCCACTAAATACTTCACAGGAGAGATTCACATTTTATTGACCATGGCATAAAGCAGTTTTAGTTCCATGTAACTTATTAAGTTAGCATTACTTCCAGGAAACAAAGTCATTTTCATCCAAAGAAGCATGAAACGAAGAGTTGGGTTGTGAATTTCCTCAGACTTAGGATTTGAGCAATCTTTTAAAGAAGAGAGGGAGAACCAAAATTTCCTTTTGTTGAAACTACACATGGCAAGGTCTAAATCAATCAAACATGAATTATCAAAACCCAGAGCAACACTTAGATGGTTCCAAGACAGACTAAGGTTTTGATTAAACATGTGAAAGGAAATTCCAACATTAGAGATTTGGAGAGAGCTTAGAAATTCTGCGGTGAGCAACTCAATTCCAAATTCTTCTATTTGCCAAAAGCTAGACCAACCAATAGAGGTAAACATAGTTTCGAATTCGGTGGTCATACCTGCGTTGGAGAGAAGACTCAGATCCAATCTCCATGTGTGCTCAAAAGATCGATCCCGAAGAGAAAGGTACCTCTGATACTCTAGTCGGTTGAACCAGAGTCCACTTTGCTGATCATAGGTTGTCGATGGGGGGTACCAATAATGCCTCGACATGTGGTACCTCTATTAGTACTTCCTCCTCCTGAGGGTGTTCTTCGGTTTGGAGATTCTCCCATGTGTATCGGGCCGAACCTCCCCTTGTTCTTCTTTGGGAAGTATCCTCGGATTGGTGGGAGCGTCGGGATGAGCTCCCACTCATAGCTTGCTTCATTTTCTTGAATGTGGATGTCAATGGGTTCTTCATCTTCTAGAGAGGAAGAGGGACACAAGAGCAAGACTAGAAAGGGATATGTGTATGTGGAGTGGATTTCTATTTTGCCTTGTTGGGAGAAGTTTGAGCTAAGAGAAGCTTGATGAAGACACGAGATCTTCTTGTGGACTAGTGAGAGAAACACTACTTCTCTTTGAGGGCTAAGATCTTCTCTTGAATCTACAGAGGAGAGAGCAAGGCAAGGAGAGGCTTGAACTAGAACTGAATTCTTGTGGAGGTGTGAGGAATGAAGCTCTCCTGGCATGGGGTTTTATAGGGGAAGGAAGTGGCACCAAGGGGGTGCCATGGAGTGGTTGGCTGACCACCCCTTGGGCATGCCCTTGGGTGCCATGATCACATGTCTAGTGGATGCCTTACACAAAGCAAAAGAGAGAGAGAGAAGGAGGTGACACAAAGTGGTCGACCATCCCTTAAAAGTAGAGATTCCACGCATGCTTTTTCTAGTGCTTGGTGAAAGGTGAAAGATGTGATATGATATGATCAAAAGCTGAGCTAAAGTAGTAAAGATTCTCCTCTTTAAACAAAGAGTAGTGGGGACAAAGGTATGTGATGCTTTGATTGAAAGTGATTGATGTGTTTTCTTTTTCAAAGCATGACAAAGTGAAAGTGATGGATATCATGATTTCCCACTTTGGACAAGGAGTAGTGGGAGACAAGTATGTGCCATGCTTAAAGTGTGACACCCTGTGTCAAGCTTGCATTAGGATCATCATTAACCACCAAGCACAAACATTGCATTGCATCCATGTTTGCATATGCTATCATTTCATGTGTGTGTGTATATGTTTTGAAACTAGAATTTAATAGGTGTTTTGTGCTTAACCTTGTGATCAACCTGTTTAGTTCAACCTTGCTTTGCTTAGAGTAAAGTATGGTTGCTTTATGTTGTTTTACCCGGCTTATCTAAGGTGAGTTTACCTGCTAAAAGAAATAAAGTAATTCTTTTCCTATTAGCTTAAATAAGTTTTTAATCTTTAAACTCTTGAACTAATGGTTTTCAGAACTTATGATTTATGAAAAAAAAGAGAATAATATTCTGAACAACTTTGGTTTAAGTGTCAAAACTTAGTTTGGAGTTTTTGAGTCTGTTTTGAAGCAAGTTTAGTTTGAATCAAATAAAAGAAAATGGGAAAAGGAAATCAGAATCGAGACCGGTCGGGTACTGCTTTCGGTCCGCTCAGCCTCGACCGCCGCTCGATAAAAGGGACAGACCGAGGGTCGATCGAACGACCGCGGGCCAGAGGCTCGATCAGCCAGTCAATCGACCCCCCCTCGACCTCGACCCCTCGAGGTGATGGGCATACAGTCGATCGAACGAGCCCGGGCCGGAGGCTCGATCAGCCGATCGACCCCTCCCTCGACATCGATCCCCCTCTCCCATGCGCTCGCCGCACTCACGTGCCGCGCACGCCCGCGCGCACTCACCCGACCACGGCTGAACCGTACGTCGGCGTCGTCTGCCGCGTGGCTGACGATGCCTGACCGTGGAAGTGGAACATGCCATCGCCGCCGCTGCGGCCCTGCACCGACATCGCTGTTGCCGCTCGCTCTGTCGCAGTCGCGTCCGCACTCACGCCCGCGCTAACGGCGCTAGGACCGAGCTGCACCGTTTTCCCGCCACTGACACCCCTGTTTCGCCGCCGCAGACCTGCCAGCCGCACTGCCGCGCGCCGCGCCGTTGTTTCACAGTAACGCCGCCGCAGTGCCGCGTCTGATCAGCGCCCCGCCTCGTCTCTTTCGCAATCAAACGCGAATCCACGCTAACGGCGCGTCGACCAAATCTTGCTCTGCTCCTCGCACACCGCAAACACGCCAGCGCCGCTGCCACCGCCACACATCGCATCACAGCCCCCACTAGCCGCGCCGGTCGGCCATGACCAAGCAAAGAGGAGCGCCTATACCTCCTCCACTTCACACAATCGTTTGCACTCATCCGCACTCGCTCACTCGCTCGCATTTCTCTGCCTTCTTCGCGCCGAGAGCTCCGAGCATCACCAGCGCCCCCTTCTCAAATCCACCACCACTCGAGCTTCTCTGCTCGATCCATCTCGCACTCGCCTTCGTCTTTGCCCCGCACACACGCTGCTCCCCTCTGTTTAACCAACCAAGCACTCCAGTCGCCGGAACGCCTCCGCCGTTCCTCGATCCTGAGTCGCCACCGCACCGACCGAGCAGTGTTCGTCCCTCACCGTCTCGCCTCCGACGCCTCCATCTTCGTGGAAGCTTCACCGGAGTTAGCCGAGGTGAGAACGCCTTTCCCTAGCTTCAGCTCGACCTGTGTCATCACAGCACCATTGGCCGTGCGCCATTGCCGTCGCCGCGGAGCTTGCACGTGGTCAGTTTTCCACAGGCCTCTCTAGCTCAACTAGCCCTCGAGTCGCACTCACCACATCACCACGATGCTCACACAACCCAGCGTCGAGCCTCGCATATCGCCGGTGATCACCTCGCCGTGTTGCACTGCCGTGCTGCACCGCCACCGCACGCCGCCGACCGCTTTCACGGTCGCAACAGTTCAACCAACACCACCAGTAGATGCGCGTCACCATCCCGAGCCTAGCACAACCAACCCCACCACCAGAGACCTCACCGTCGGCGAGAACACGCCGATCAGCACCGTCCTCTGTTTCCTGCTCGACGGTAAATGGACCTCGAGTAATCGAGGGTCCTGCCTGTCAGTTGCCTCGCGCGCCTCTGCGTGTCTCGAGCCAGTTTCCGAAATGATTTCTTATTCTTATTTTCAGTAATATATGCCATGCTTGTTTAATGTATATCTAGAGTTTGGTAAATCCTGAAATGATAAAATCATTTTTGTTAGACTCTATATATGATCTGTCTGTTGTTTTTATAAAAATGATTTTTGGAGAATGTCTTCAGTGCTAATGTTTAATTAGTTGTTTTCTGCATATATTAAAGATATTTGTGTTTCCTGCTGTTTCCTTAGCTTAATTCCCGTGATATTTATGTGCATGTATAAATCATGGAACTTTCCTGATAAATATGTTTTTAAGTATAGTTTCTGCTAAGAATAAGTTATAGCATGTTTCACCCTTGTTGCTATTAGCTCTAGCTTTGAGTAGCTTTGTGGTAAGTAAACTATAAAAGCTTAGAATCTCTTTTAGTGTGCTAAACCTTGTGTTAGCATCATCCCTGCATCATTCAGTTATTTATTTATACATTGCAATCATTTAGGATCCGTGGAGGAACCCCAGGAGCCAACAGAGACAGAAGTCCAGGAGGTACAGGAGCTAAACGAGGAGTACCACGAGCTCGACACTAACCTCCCCCAATGCCCTGACCACCAGCCCTCCACCTTCACTCAAGGCAAGCCCCGGAGCATCCTTAAGCCTCCCAATATTTACAATTAATCCACTGGAGTATTTTATATTGTGATGCATTAGGTGACAGGAGTTGTTTGAATCCCAATTGATGCATTACCCTCCTTGATTATTGTTTTACCTACCTTGTTACCCTGTAAATAAACGTAAAAGCAACCGCTTAGCCTGCTTAGAATAAATGGTTACCTTTATATTTATGTTTCGTATTATCCCATGGGGGTAATACTATCACGGTTGGCTATATTTGCTATCGTGGAAAGAACCAATGGTAGTAATGAATGCGGTCAACTGGAAGGCAAGTGCACCAAGTGGTTTAGACTTGGGGGTAGTCCGTCCGTTGGATCGTATAGGTTTGTACACGATGGTGGCCCTCTTACATATTTGAATGTTCCCTTTCACATAGGGGCCGTTGCGAGTATCGACCCCGAAGCCGAGTAAACACTGTCCGGGCCGGCGCTCAATCTGCTGTGAGCACCCTCTAGTTTGTGGATACGATCTCCCCGTGGTGGCCAACCGATTTCTACAATTGGGTGGACCAATGCGAGGCCGCGACGTTACTACCTGGACTTTGTTGAGCGGTAACCCAATGCATGGACCCGACGGGGAAAGTGTGGGCGTGTGTCAAAGGTAATCTTACCAGCTGGTGTATATCGATTCGAATTGCCGCTCCCCACTGGATATGGGGGATTATGCTGAGCTTCACCATTGTACAACTCCATGTGACATCGTAATGGTTCTACTAAAATATTGACAAAGGAACTGGATATATGTTATTATATTGTTTGAGTAGATCAAGTGAGTGCTCTAGTACAGGTGCAAACCTAGAGATAATAATAATAGGATGGAAAATGGCTGTTCTCTAATCTTTAGTTTCTTCTTGTTCGCTTTTCCGCAAAATCAAGTTTACCCAGATCCACATAAATAGCCTTGCATACCCTTGGAGTCTTTATTTTTAGTTAGACGGGTAAGTCTAGCTGAGCACATTCCCGTACTCAGGATTTATCCCGTTTGTTGCAGATGGCCAAGTATACTTCGGCTATTGTAAGCACTGTCTCTATCCTTTCAAAGGAGAAGAGGAGTAGGCCTTGGGCAAGGTCTTCTACGAGCTCATCTTTTGTTGTTATCGGACATGACATCGTGGGCACCCCTACCTTTTAAAACTTTGGGTTCAAAGTTCCAAATAGTGTTTTATTTTGGCCACAGGTGTTGTGGTGTAAGTACTACTTTTATTTGGAACAAAGTGTTGTAATAACTTATTTCGTACTTCAAGTATTTTCGGTTTATTCGTGGCTCGTTCGAATGTGCATACCTGAGTTTGCGCGATCCTTGATTGTTAGAAATCCTTCGGGATTTCTGGACTACCGGGATTATATGGGCTCAAGTGTTTTAAGTGGCAGTTAAATCAGCTACTTTGGTGCTTGATCTCTTATAATTTGGACGGTTCTGTCACAGTGATTTGTACTTTAAAACGTGACAAGACAAAAGAGATGTCTCCCAAAGCGAGAATCTGATTTTTGACAAGCCCACCTTCCAAATCATGAGATACTTGGACAAAGGATGGTGGAGAGGAAGAGAGGGATGAAGATGGGGTCTCTAGGGCATTCGGCCGAACCCTTAGTGCTCCATTTTTTTCTTTTATAAAGGTCTCTAAATGATTCTTTAATTAAATAAGCCAAAGTAGGGTACATAGGGTGTTCGGCCGAACCCCCTATGTCCCTAATTTTTGTCAAGTTTTATTGCTAAACTAATTATCAAGTTTTATTTAATCTAACTTTAGTTTTCTGAATTTTAAGTATGAAAGAAATTAAAGGTTTGAACTAAATTTAAGAAAGGAAATAAAAGATAACTACCGATTTACCTTTCGGTGAAGGCTCCTTGATTTTAAGTCCTCGGAGTGGGACTCTCCTTCTTGTTCATTCCTCGGGTGCACTTGATGTCTTCGGAGGTGGAGATTGTGATGTGTGCACCTCTTTTGTTTTCCAAACTTGCCTTGGATTGGCGGGTTCGTCCTTCTTGAGTTCTTCGATCTTGATCTCTGGATATTTTTTCTTCTTCTGCGGAGCTTCAACTCTTATTTTTGGTGGTTGTGCTTTTGCCTGTTTGTTAAACTTATAACCATTGAAAGCACATTTTACCTTATGACTTGGGAATTGGAAGTGGATTTGGCCCGATCCTACATAGATGACCACGTTGGTGGTGTTGAGGAAAGGCCTTCCCAAAATGATGGGGACTTCCGTGTTAGCTCCCATGTCCAGGATGATGAAGTCGGTGTGGATGTATTCGTCTTGGATGTTCACCAAGATATCCCTTGCGAGTCCCTCGGGAAACCTTATCGTTTGGTCTGCCATCTGCAAGCGAACACATGTGGGGACCAAAGGTCCTCCTAACAGATTGTCATATGTTACCTTGGACATGATGTTGATGCCTGATCCAAGATCGCATAAGGCGGTGTGGAACGTCTGCTGTCCAATTGAGCACTTGATCGTCGGGAGGCCTGGATCTTCCTTCTTCATGATGAAAGGAGGATCGAGCAGATAGCCCCAATGGGAGTGAAGTGGAGGCTTACCGAACCTTAAGTTAACCATGTTTACATGCTCAATTGAATCTTCTAACTTCCCAGAAATTTTACCTTGTTCCATTGATGGCATAGCTGCTGCTAATTGGATTTCTAACATTTTATTAAAACTCAATTGATTTTTCATGGCAGTTGTAAAGCTATCCATTTTCTCACCAAAGGTTTCAAGAACTTTATCAGTGGCAATCATTTTTCTATTTATTCCATCATTAATCTTAGATTGACCAAGAACAAGATCTTTTAATGAAGGTCGGTTATTGTAAGAATTGTAATTATTGTAATTACCATTACCTTGGTAGAAGGGGCGTGAATTCCAGTTTCCTTGTTGTTGGGGTCGATACCCGTTGTTGTTGTTGTTGTTGTTGTTGTTGCTGATGAAGTTCACGTCCTCCTTTGAAGTCTCAGGGCAATTGTTGCCCGAGTGATCATTTCCTCCGCACACCTCGCACCATGGATCGGCTTCAATAGCTCGTGCAGTGGCGACTAGGTAGATGGCCTCTCGTTCCTTCTTGGAACCTTCTTCTATCTTCTTCATCAAGAGGTCAATTGTTGCCCGAGTGATCATTTCCTCCGCACACCTCGCACCATGGATCGGCTTCAATAGCTCGTGCGGCGGCGACTAGGTAGATGGCCTCTCGTTCCTTCTTGGAACCTTCTTCTATCTTCTTCATCAAGAGGTCCATCTTGGTGGAGAGCATGTCCACCTCATTGACGGTGTGCATACCTCGCCTCTTTGGCTGGAGACGTTCGTCACCACATCCTTGGTTGATCACCATTTTCTTGATGAGGTCCTTGGCATTCCTCACTGTGTGTTGGAGAAATGCCCCTCCAGCGGCAGCGTCAAGGTGACTACGGGCCATGCTAGTCAGCCCGTGGTAGAAACCTTGGATCAGGAGCCAGTCGTCTATCCCATGATGAGGATAGGAACGAACGTCCTCTTGGAGACGTTCCCATGCTTCGGGAATTGTCTCGTCAGATTGTTGTTGAAAGCTTGAGATCTTCCCACGAAGAGCATTGGTTTTGCCTGCCGGGAAGAACTTCTTGAGGAATGCGTTAGCACACCTCTCCCATGTAGTGGCCTCTTCTTTGTGGGTGTAGAACCATTGCTTCGCCTTTCCCAATAGCGAGAATGGAAAAAGACGAAGGTGAATGGCATCAGACGCCACTCCCTTGATGGTGAATGTGCCACATAACTCCATAAAGTGTTGGAGATGAGCATTTGCATCCTCATGGGGATTTCCGCAAAACGGATTGGCCTACACCATGTGGATCAAGGCGGGCTTCAGCTCGATGGTGGCATCTCCGAAGTTGAACTCGGGACCCTGAGCTACGTGGGTAGCAGACGGAGCCGAGAAGTCAGAGATTGCCTTCTGGGCCATAGCTTCCTTGAGTGGTGGTGTAGAGCCTCCTTCCTTGAACGGATCCTGGTTCGAGAGGAACCTCTAAGGGGGAACTCGACGACGTCTAGTCCTCCTCAACAGCTGCTCGAGATCTTCGAGATAGTTTCCCGGCAGTTGGAAACTGCTGATACACTGTCTGGCTTCACAAGAAAGGAAGACACAGACAGGGTAAGCCCCTATGACTAATTGATAACTAAGTTAACGAGAATCTCTGGATTCAATCTAATTAAAATTTCTTGGCTAAGCTTTCCCCGGCAACGGCGCCAGAAATGCTTGTTGGTATTTCTTATGACTATTAGATAAATCCGCAAGCGCACAGATTATACCGTCGTAGCACTTCACCAAGGAGTATTCCGAGGTATCGTAATTTATATTATCCCAAGGGAAAGCTGGCTAGAAATGATAATTAGAGAGAGATCCTAAGAGCACCTCAACCTTAGTACCAACTAGTATAGGGGGGTAAATGATAAAAGTGATAGGAAGGGGTGGATGAATGAAGAATCTACGGTCAAGGATACTTAGAACGGACCTCAGAGACAAGCTAGGTGGGAGGACAGCGAGAAGAGAATAGGGACTCCTATGTACTTCTCTCTACTTCAATATAATTAGCTAGATAACTAGTTTAGACACTATAGTTTGTCTCCTCAATACAAGTATGCTAGGCGAGGGGATAGATCAGTAGGAGGACAAAACTCCTACCGGACCACGCCCTCTTCTTACGGGGGCCTTCCCTTTTAAGAACTTACCTATAAACACGTGGTGGAATACAAAGACTAGACAAGGTTGTCACCTCTTGCTAGCTACCACAAACAATCTGTGCAGCAAGCGATAACCAAGGATAAGATGATGTATAAGCACCACACTTACACACATGTTACTACTTTGACTATGATCTATAATCAAATCACCCTATGACACGCAATGATCGCATACAAGAAAGGTCACAAGGATCACAAACTATGGGTGTGAAGGCTATTAAAGAGAAAAAGCATATAGCAAGACTATATCTAGTATAGAAATGCTCAAAGTAAATACTAAGTAAAGTAAAGAGAAAGATATATATTGATAAAGGAATGTCTTACAAAGAAGGAAAGATACAAGAGCTATACCAGACTCTCTAGAAGACGACTCTGGAAATCCCGAGCACAACTCGACTCAACTCTAACTCCCACTCTAGACTAACTCCTAGAACAATCTAAGGAATAAGCTTGTAGGCTTCTTCTTCATAATTAGAGTGGGGGTGTGACCCTCTATTTATAGTAGGAGGTGGAGTAGGGGCTACTCCGGCGCCACGTCAGCGATCCAGGGCCATCCATTCTCCACCCTTGGATCCAACCGACCTTGGAACCGACCAAGGCATGGATGGTGGTGATCCAACACGTGGGGAAGAGATATGGCGGTTGGGGGGGCCCAACCGACTTAGGGGGCATTCGGCCCAATGCCCCTATGGTCAGTGGGGCCTCCCTTGCCTCCTTGGATGAGGTCCCACCAGTTAGGGACTGAGTCGGGCCTGTTTGGGCCCAAAAAGGATTCGGCCGAATCCCCCCTTGGGGGTTCTGGCCCTCCTCTGCTCCCTGGTTCTAGTCCCACTTGTCATTTGTGTTGGTTCTTGGTTCTGTAGTGTTTGTCATGTTTATCTCCTTGGTGTGGGCCCATGGATCCATGTGCTTTGCTTGTGAGCCGTTGAGAGGAAACACAGAGTGATTTAATAGATGGATTCCACTCTAGAGTGCCTCTCTTGGATCATGGTCGGGAGGAGAGAGAGCATGGTGGTCCCATATGGCTCTTTTTTGCTCCATTTATTCATTCCTGCACTCAAACACTCATGGACATGTGGATCTAGTTATTTGATAAAGAATGCTCATGATGTGTTTGTTTATCCTTGATCCTTGGATTAGCGGCACCATTTTAGCTATGTAAAAGATGGTCATAATTTGTGCCAACACTCTCCGACGGGACCTCAGAGGAAGAATCTAGGGCAAGCCATAATGTGCGGATGTGCATCTCCCCACAGGCGACCGCCCCTATTTATAGCCGGCCAGGGCACTCACGCGGCAGCCGGCCCGTGAAGTTACAGCACCGCCTCCCAACCACATCTCACTGTGCGACTGCACCCACTTCAAGAGGGGGGAGCAAGGCTATAAATGGACAAGCAGACTGGTGGCTCAGGACGTGCCATTCGGAGTCTTAACCATAGAGCAAGCAGTGCTCTGGCACCGCTCCTCGAACGAGGAAGACACGTCACATCCACTTTTGGGATACGGGGGGAAGAAGGGGCGCAGTCAGACCCCAAAACCGGACAAACGTGTCCTCGACCGGTCAATCGCCCGTACAGGCCGAAAGACAGCACGGTGCAGCACCGACTCGTCATCCCCGGGCACAACAGCCCGAGGCCAACAGTGCAACCCGCAGCAGGGCTGGCGTGCAACCAGAGCCCCGGCTCTGACGTACGGAGTAGACCGCTCCCTCTCCACCTCAAGAGGGGAGCGAAGGGTCATGCACTGTACACGTCTTCCGGATAAGCCCTTAGGAGGAAAAATCTCCCTCCTAAGGCCTCGGGGGCTACGCCCATCGGGTGCGCTTGCGCGCACCCACCGGAATCAAAAAATCAAAACAAACCACCATAAGCGCTCTCGGAAACCTCCGGTGTAGTCCACCACTACATCGAAGGCTCGGGGGCTACTCTCGGATACCTAGAAACAGGGTACCCAATTTACCAGACTCCACAAAAACAAAATCAACCATCGGAGGCTCTCCCTGCCTCGTCCGAGCCAAGGTGGCGTCGTCCGTGACGTCATCAACCCTCGGGGGCTCTTCCGCCTCGTCCGAGCCAGGGCGACGTCATCCGTGACGTCATCAACCCTCGGGGGCTCCCCGGCCTCAACCGAGCAAAGACGGCGTCATCCAAGACGTCATCAACCCTCGGGGGCTCTTCCGCCTCGCCCGAGCCAAGACAGCGTCATCCGTGACGCCATCCACCCTCGGGGGCTCCTCCGCCTCGTTTGGACTAGGGCGACGTCATCCGTGACGTTCTCCCTGCCCTCAGAGGTCTCGTCACCACCAGTGTCCAGGGGCGTCCTAGCCCACATAGTCAAAAGGTGCACAGTACCCTCCGTCCTCAGGGATGGGGTTCAAGGTGTAATTCGCCATGCCATCCTCTATTCACCCTGCAGTACAAGGTCTTGTGCTACCTAACCGGCTACTTCCGCACACTACACTCGCGCCATGCCTCCGACGGACACTCCAATAGGAATTAGGGCGTCCTCAACCCTGTATGACGGAACACGGGGGTACCCGATCCTGTGCGACCAGCCCTAGCCCACGTCCAGGTAAGGGAACAGGGGAGTCCCCGGTCACAACACGCATGGCTACAGCTAACAAGGACGAACAGGACCCGGACATGTGTCTACTGGCGCAATCGTCCTCAAGAAGGAAGACATAATCAGGACAAAGCCCACCCTCGGCAGCAGCCCAAGCCGAGCCCGCGTTCACTCCTCCTCTCTCTCTCTCTACTGTACTCCTCCGTCTCTCCCTACATATAAAGGGAGAGAATGGACCCCCAGTCTAAGGGACTCGACATCCCGACATTCATTCACACACACTCAAACTCGCACACACGCGAGCACACATCAGAACCAAGAACCTCATGCGCACGAGACCTCGGAAGGCGCTTCCCTTTCTCACCAAAGCTTGTAGCTCCCCTCTACGAGCTCTCCACGCTCGGTAATACGACCCTGCAACACACTGGACGTAGGGCGTTCGTGCCCGAACCAGTATAAACCTCTGTGTTCTTCGAGCGTAACCATCCGAACTCCGACACACTTAGAAATTTACTCGTTGGCCGTCTAGACCCCACCATTTTAGACACCGACAATCAACCTTCCCCATAATGAACCCTTTAGATTGAAGGAAGTCCCTCAATCTTTCATACCATGCTCTAGGTGCTTGCTTCAAGCCATATAGAGCCTTCCTCAATTTGTACACATGGTTGGGCTTCTTGTCATCTTCAAATCTGGGAGGTTGCTCAACATATACTAGCTCATTGATGTATCCATTTAAGAAAGCACTCTTCACGTCCATTTGGTATAGCTTGATGTTGTGTGCACATGCATAGGACAATAGAATTCTAATTGCCTCTAATCTTGCAACTGGTGCATAGGTTTCTCCAAAGTCAAGACCCTCAACTTGAGTGTATCCTTGAGCTACCAATCTTGCTTTGTTCCTCACAACTATACCATCTTGATCTTGCTTGTTTCTAAATACCCATCTTGTGCCAATCACATTGTAGTTCTTGGGTCTTTCAACTAGTTCCCAAACTTGGTTCCTAATGAAATTGTTGAGCTCTTCATGCATAGCATTGACCCAATCAACATCTTGTAGGGCTTCATCAATCTTTGTTGGCTCTATGTATGATACAAAGGAGTAGTGCTCACAAAAGGATGCCAATCTTGATCTTGTTTGAACACCACTTGTAATGTCACCAACTATTTGATCAATAGGGTGATCTCTTGCAATGTTGGTTGGTTGAATGATAGGGAATTGTTTGCTTGATCTTGGTTGAGATGAACTAGCAACTTGTTGATCTTGCACTTGAGAACCACTAGCTTGCATTTGAGGTGAGTTGAGCACTTGATACCACTAGCCGAATTCCAAACTCTATAGGCTTTGCTTGTGGTTGAGTAACCAAGTAAGAACCCTTCATCACACTTCTTGTCAAACATCCCAAGTCTTGTGCCTTTCTTGAAGATGTAGCATTGGCACCCAAAGACTCTAAAGTATGCAATGTTGGGCTTTCTTCCATTCAATAGCTCATATGGAGTCTTCTCTATCAATGGATGACAATACAACCGATTGCTAGAGTAGCAAGCGGTGTTGATAGCTTCGGCCCAAAAGGATTGACTCACATTGTACTCACTAAGCATAGATCTTGCCATATCAACCAATGTTCTATTCTTCCGCTCAACGAGGCCATTTTATTGTGGAGTGTACTTGGCCGAGAGTTGATGTTTGATTCCCAATTCATCACATAGATCTTCAACTCTTGTATTCACTTCCATTGTCACTTCTCACTTTCTTGATGGTTGTTTCAAACTCATTGTGACATCTCTTGACAAAAGATTTGAAGGTGGCAAATGTATCACTCTTGTCATTTAGAAAGAATACCAAGTGTATCTTGTAAGATCATCCACTATGACAAATCCATACTTGTTCCCTCCAATGCTAGTGTATGTTGTTGGTCCAAATAGATCCTATTGACACTGTTTTTGGTATGTGTCAATATGAACCGAATACGCTGGTCGGCAAGGAGATGGTCACTATTCCATATCGGCATCAAGATACTATCGGTTAGATTACCGATGGAAGCAAAGGAGGTTGTTGATAGTGAATTTGATTGAAGAGACGTCAAGGGAAGAAGAAGGCTACTTGCCGATAGGAAGGTATTGCCGATGGATGCAGGATGACGTGGCTGACAACAATAGAAAGCTGCCGATGGTAATAGAAGAGGGTTGGAGATTGGAAGAAGTTTGTCGATGGAAGGTTTCATCGTAAGGAAGACAGATATGGAAACTGGTGATTTTATGCATTATTATTATTATAGTTTGAGTCCGGCTCTTGCACGAGTTGTTTATTTCCTTAAAAATAGGAGTTTTGTTTAGAAAGATATGAGTCGTGTCTATTTACAACTCCTCTTACTGGGGTATAAATATGTACCGAAGGGTGGTGTAAAATATATATAATAAATCAAACAATTCAATTACTTTTACCTACTTTTCCAGCAAAATCTACTTTTATCGCATTAGTTCTAGTTTATCCATGAGTTCTTACAAAGTTTCGACGGGCTGCATCTACAAGATCTGTGTCAAATTTGCAAGTTCCGCGTTTTGAGCTTAAATAGGAGTGGCAAAGCTATCCAGAAGCAAGATCCACCGTTGCCACGGCGAGTCACTTTCGACGCTAGTCTTGGTAAATTACAAGAGATGGTTAATTCTACACTAAATTATGCGTTAATTAGCCACTCCAATGTGTTGTCCAACACTGTATACAATGCTGTTATGCAATCTTTCAAAGAGGGACAGGCAGCCTAGTATGTTGGTCCATCGTATCATCAACCTGGATCGGCATCTACTGAAGGCTATGGAGGAGTACAAGCAGTTATATCTGAAGTCCTTCAGCTTAAATAGGAGCGGCGAAGCTATCCAGAAGCAAGATCCACCGTTGCCACGGCGAGTCACTTTCGACGTCAGTCCTGATAAATTACAAGAGATGGTTAATTCTGCACTAAATTATGCGTTAATTAGCCACTCCAATGTGTTGTCCAACACTGTATACAATGCTGTTATGCAATCTTTTAAAGAGGGACAGACACCCCAGTATGTTGGTCCATCGTATCATCAACCTGGATCGGCATCTACTACAACTCCATCGGCGGTTCCAATGGCATCTTCCCAACCTGTGAATCCGTCTACCGATGAGGTTACGCCGCCAAGATCGAGCCCTGTAAGCATCACTCGATTGAACACAGATCCGATGGCATCGGCGATGTCAGGACCTGCAATGAAGAGTCAATTAACTCTCGCCAGCTGGTGGGGATATGAGATGCCTCTAAGTCCATCTGCTGACTCTAGATCGATCCAAGATAACAATGCAGCGTGGAAGGTCCCCATGGCATTGGCAATACATGCACAGCCGATGATCCCAATGACACATCATACTACATCCTCTCCAACCATGCAGTTGCCACCAGGAAATCTTCAGATGGCGATACCTGTTGGCACAAATTATGACCATCTTTTACATAGCTAAAATAGTGCCACCAATCCAAGGATCAAGGATAAACAAACACATCATGAGCATACTTTATCAAATAACTAGTTCCACATGTCCATGAGTGTTTGAGTGCAGGAATGAACAAATGGAGCAATGGAGAGCCATATGGGCCCACCATGCTCTCTCCTCTCGGTCATGATCCAAGAGAGGCACTCTAGAGTGAAATCCATCCATTGGATCACTCTGTGTTTCCTCTCAGTGGCTCACAAGCGAAGCACACGGATCCATGGGCCCACACCAAGGAGATAAACGTGCCAACCAACTCAGAACCAGCAATTAGCACCAATGACAAGTGGGGCCACCCTCAGGACAGCAGAGGTGGGCCAGACCCCCCAAGGGGGGGGTTCGGCCGAATCACCTTTGGGCCCAAATAGGCCCCACTCAGTCCTTGACTGGTGGGACCTCATCCAAGGAGGCAAAGGAGGGCCCACTGGCCATAGGGAGATTCGGCCAAATGCCCCCTAGGTCGGTTAGGCTCCCCCCAACCGCCACACCTTTCCCCCACGTGTTGGATCACCACCATCCATGCCTTGGTCAGTTCGAAGGTCGGTTGGATCCAAGGGTGGAGAATGGAAGGCCCTGGATCGCTGACATGGCGCCAGAGTAGCCCCTACTCCACCTCCTACTATAAATAGAGGGTCACACCCCCTCTCTAATCATGAAGAAGAATCCTACAAGCTCTATTTCTTAGATTGTTCTAGGAGTTAGTCTAGAGTGGGAGTTAGAGTTGAGTCGAGCTGTGCTCGAGATTTCCAGAGTCATCTTCTGGAGAGTCTGGTATAGCTGTTGTATCTTTCCTTCTTTGTAAGACTTTATCTTATTCAATATATATCTTTATCTTTACTTTACTTAGTATTTACTTTGAGCATTTCTATTCTAGATATAGTCTTGCTATATGCTTTTGATCTTTAATAGCCTTCACACCCATAGTCTGTGATCCTTGTGACCTTTCTCGTATGCAATCATTGTCTGTTATAGGATGCTTTGATTATTTGATCGTAGTCAAAGTAGTAAGTTGTGTGTAAGCGTGGTGCTTATACATCATCTTATCCTTGGTTATCGCTTGCTGCACGGATTGTTTGTGGTAGCTAGCAAGAGGTGACAACCTTGTCTAGTCCTTGTATTCCACCACGTGTTCTTAGGCAAGTTCTTAAAAGGTAAGGCCCGTGTAAGAAGAGGGCGCGGTCTGGTAGGAGTTTTGTCCTCCTACTGATCTATCCCCTCGCCCAGCATACTTGTATTGAGGAGACAAACTAGTGTCTAGACTAGTTATCTAGCTAAGTATATTGAAGTAGAGTGAAGTACTTAGGAGTCCCTGTTCTCTTCTCATTGTCCTCCCACCTAGCCAGTCTCTGAGGTTTGTTCTAAGTATCCTTTACCGTAGCTTCTTTATTCATCAACCCCTTCCTATCACATTTATCATTTACCCCCCTATACTAGTTGGTACTAAAGTTGAGGTGCTCTCTAGGATCTCTATCCAATTATCATTTCTAGCAAGGCTTTCCTTTGGGATAATATAAATTATGATACCTCGGAATACTCTTTGGTGAAGTGCTACAGCAGTATAATCTGTGCGCTTGCGGATTTGTGCAATAGTCATATGAAATACCAACAAGCATTTCTGGCGCCGTTGCCATGGAAAGCTTAGCCAAGAAATTTTAATTAGATTGAATCCAGAGATTCTCATTAACTTAGTTATCAATTAGTCATAGGGGCTTACCCCTGTCTGTGTCTTCCTTTCTTGTGAAGCCAGACAGTGTATGAGCGGTTTCCAACTGCCGGGAAACTATCTCGAAGATGCCGAGCAGCTGTTGAGTAGGACTAGACGTCGTCAAGTTCCCCCTCAGAGGTTCCTCTCGAACCAGGATCCGTTCAAGGAAGGAGGCTCTACACCACCACTCAAGGAAGCTATGGCCCAGAAGGCAATCTTTGACTTCTCGGCTTCGTCAGCTACCCACGTAGCTCAGGGTCCCGAGGTCAACTTCGGGGATGCCACCTTCGAGCTGAAGCCCGCCTTGATCCACATGGTGCACGCCAACCTTTTTTGCGGAAAGCCCCATGAGGATGCCAATGCTCATCTCCAGCACTTCATGGAGTTATGTGGCACGTTCACCATCAAGGGAGTGGCGTCTGACGCCATTCGCCTTCGTCTTTTCCCATTCTCGCTATTGGGAAAGGCAAATCAATGGTTCTATGCCCACAAAGAAGAGGCCACTACATGGGAGAGGTGTGCTAACGCATTCCTCAAGAAGTTCTTCCCGATGGGCAAAACCAATGCCCTTCGCGGGAAGATCTCAAGCTTCCAGCAACAATCTGATGAGACGATTCCCGAAGCAAGGGAACGTCTCCAGGAGTACGTTCATGCTTGTCCTCATCATGGGATAGACAACTGGCTCATGATCCAAGGTTTCTACTATGGGCTAACTAGCATGGCCCGTAGTCACCTTGACGCTGCCGCTGGAGGGGCATTTCTCCAACACATAGTAAGGAATGCCAAGGACCTCATCGAGAAAATGGTGATCAGCCAAGGATGGGGTGACGAACATCTCCAGCCAAAGAGAAGAGGTATGCACACCGTCAGTGAGGTGGACATACTCTCCACCAAGATGGACCTCTTAATGAAGAAGATAGAAGAAGGTTCCAAGAAGCAACGAGAGGCCATCTACCCCGTCGTCGTTGCACAAGCTATCAAAGCTGATCCATGGTGCGAGGTGTGCGGAGGCAATGATCACTTGGGCAACAATTGCCCCGAGACTTCGAAGGAGGACGTGAACTTCATCAGCAACAACAACAACAGTAACAACAACAACAACAACAACAACAACACAACAACAACAACAACAACAACAACAACAACAACAACAACAACAACAACAACAACAACAACAACAACACAACAACAACAACAACAACAACAACAACAATAACAACAACAACAACGGGTATCGACCCCAACAACACGGAAGCTGGAATTCACGCCCTTTCTACCAAGGTAATGGAGGTAATGGTAATTACAATAATTACAATTCCTACAATAACCAGCCTTTGTTAAAAGATCTTATTCTTGGGCAAACTAAGATTAATGATGGTATAAATAGAAAAATGGTTGCCACTGATAAAGTTCTTGAAAACTTTGGTGAGAAAATGGATAGCTTTACAACTGCTATGAAAAATCAATTGAGCTTTAATAAAATGCTAAAAACCCAATTAGCTCAATTAGCAGCAGCTATGCCATCTATGGAACAAGGTAAAATTCCTGGGAAACCAGAAGATTCAATTGAGCATGTAAATATGGTCAACACAAGGTTCGGTAAGACTCCACTTCGCTCCTATTGGGCCTATCTTCTCGTTCCTCCCTTCATCATGAAGAAGGAAGATCCAGGCCTCCCGACGATCAAGTGCTCAATTGGACAACAGACGTTCCACACCGCCTTCTGTGATCTTGGATCGGGCGTGAACATCATGTCCAAGGTAACATATGATAATTTGCTAGGAGGACCTTTGGACCTTTGGCAGATCAAACAATACGGTTTCCCGGGGGACTCGCAAGGGATATCCTGGTGAACATCCAAGATGAGTACATCCCCACCGACTTCATCATCCTGGACATGGGAGCTAACACGGAAGTCCCCGTCATTTTGGGAAGGCCTTTCCTGAACACCAACGCGGTCATCTATGTGGGATCGGGCCAAATCCACTTTCAATTCCCGAGTCATAAGGTAAAATGTGCTTTCAATGGTTATAAACTTAATAAACAGGCCAAAGCACAACCACCAAGAAGAAGAGTTCCAGCTCCACGCAAAAAGAAGCAATATCTAGAAATCAAGATCGAAGAACTCAAGAAGGATGAACCCGCCAATCCAAGGCAGGTTTGGAAAACAAAAGAGGTGCACACATCACGGTCTCCGCCTCCGGAGTCATCTAGTGCACCTGAGGAATGAACAAGAAGGAGAGTCCCACTCCGAGGACTTAAAATCAAGGAGCCTTCGCCGAAAGGTAAATCGGTAGTTATCTTTTATTTCCCTTATACAATTTAGTTCAAACCTTTAATTTATTTCATACTTAAAATTCAGAAAACTAAAGTTAGATTAAATAAAATGTGAGAATTAGTTTAGCACTAAAACTTGACAAAAAGTAGGGTCATAGGGGTGTTCGGCCGAACACCTTTATGCATCCCACTTTGGCTTATTTAATTAAGGATCATTTAGGGACCTTTATAAAAGAAAAAGAAAAATAAAATGGAGCACTAGGGGTTCGGCCGAACACCCTAGAGGCCCCATCTTGATCCCTCTTTTCCTCTCCACCATCCTTTGTCCAAGCATCTCATGATTTGGGAGGTGGGCTTCCCAAATTTCAGATTCTTGCTTTGGGAGACGTCTCTTTTGTCTTGTCATGCTTTAAGCTACATTAATCTCTTTTGGTTAAAGCATGGCACATCCTTGTCTCCCACTACTCCATGTCCAAAGTGGGGAACCAACTTTCACTTTCACTTTGTCATGCTTTGAAAAAGAAAACACATCAATCACTTTCAACCAAAGCATGACACACCTTTTGTCCCCCACTATCCTTTGTTTAAAGAGGAGAATCTTGACCACTTTAGCTCAGCTTTCGATCACATCATATCACATCTTTCACCTTTCACCTTTCACCAAGCACTAGAAAAAGCATGAGTGGAATCTCAACTTTTAAGGGATGGCCGACCACTTTGTGTCACCTCCTTCTCTCTCTTTTGCTTTGTGTAAGGCATCCACTAGACATGTGATCATGGCACCCAAGGGCATGCCCAAAGAGTGTTTGGCCGACCACTCCATGGCACCCCCTTGGTGCCACTTCCTTCCCCTATAAAACCCCATGCAAGGAGAGCTTCATTCCTCACACCTCCACAAGAATTCAGTTCTAGTTCAAGACTCCTTGCCTTGCTCTCTCCTCTCTACATTCAAGAGAAGTTTTTAGCTCTCAAATAGAAGTAGTGTTGCTCTCACTAGCCCACAAGAAGATCTCCTATCTTCATCAAGCTTCTCTTAGCTCAAACTTCTCCCCACAAGGCAAACTAGAAATCCACTCCACATACACATATCCCTTTCTAGTCTTGCTCTTTTGTCCCTCTTCATCTCTAGAAGATGAAGAACCCATTGACATCCGCATTCAAGAAAATGAAGCAAGCTATGAGTGGGAGCTCATCCTGACGCTCCCACCAATCCGAGGATACTTCCCAAAGAAGAACAAGGGGAGGTTCGGCCCGATACACATGGGAGAACCTCCAAATCGCAGAACACCCTCAGGAGGAGGAAGTACCAACAGAGGTACCACATGTTGAGGCATTATTGGTACCCCCCATCGACAACCTATGATCAGCAAAGTGGACTCTGGTTCAACCGACTAGAGTATCAGAGGTACCTTTCTCTTCGGGATCGATCTTTTGAGCACACATGGAGATTGGATCTGAGTCTTCTCTCCAACGCAGGTATGACCACCGAATTCGAAACTATGTTTACCTCTATTGGTTGGTCTAGCTTTTGGCAAATAGAAGAATTTGGAATTGAGTTGCTCACCGCAGAATTTCTAAGCTCTCTCCAAATCTCTAATGTTGGAATTTCCTTTCACATGTTTAATCAAAACCTTAGTCTGTCTTGGAACCATCTAAGTGTTGCTCTGGGTTTTGATAATTCATGTTTGATTGATTTAGACCTTGCCATGTGTAGTTTCAACAAAAGGAAATTTTGGTTCTCTATATCTACTCTAAAAGATTGCTCAAATCCTAAGCCTGAGGAAGTTCACAACCCAACTCTCTGTTTCATGCTTCTTTGGATGAAAATGACTTTGTTTCCTAGAAGTAATGCTAACTTGATAAGTGACATGGAACTAAAACTACTTTATGCCATGGTCAACAAAATGTGAATCTCTCCTGTGAAATATTTAGTGGAATTTTGGCAAAGTTCAATTGAGAGTAATGTGTCTATTCAATTCACATATTTAATTACTCGTCTTGCTGAATCCATGAGTTTGCTAAATGGCACAAACCCCTTTGTTTACATCTCTGCTCCTTTAGCAATGTTCTCAGAACAATATCTTGCTCACGTTCAAATGCTAAAAAGAGATTCCAATGGTGTTTTAAAAATGATTTACAATGGCCATACAATTGAGGTGCCTCTTCCAAATAGGCAACTTCAATTGTATAGGACCCGCAAACTAACCCTTAATTTAGATCAAGGAAGTGGGCAAAGAGATTTTGCAGGCTCAAACAGGAGAGCTCAGGAGGGGCTACACTTTGTTCATCTTGAGCAAGGTGGTCCTTCTTGAGGAGCTATTGGTGAGGAGGAAGAAGATGCATCTTCCGATCCCATGCACACTTCAAGTGACATGCCTCCTCGACCATCACGGCCGCAACAAGCACGAGCATCCTTCTCATCCACACGAGACAGGGAGCATCGTGGGCTGCGGCAAGAATTCGATCACCTCACCAACATCCTGGGTGAGTTGCGTGTTGAGCACGATGAAACAACACGCATCATCCAGCAAACCGCCGAGAACATTCAAGCAATACAAGAAGAACAACAGCGGTATTGGGACTTTTGGCGGCAACAACATCCACATCCGCTGCATTATTAAGCAAAGACAAGCTCGGGGAGATTCTCTCCCCCACTAAGGTAAGTTTTTAATTTCAGCATTTACACTTATGCATTCTCGTGCTTATCTTAACTTTGCATTTAAAAAATTGCATATGATAAAATAAAATAAAATAAAATAAAAAGACTTTCTCTTACTCTACTCTCACATATTCCATGAAAATTAATATCTCCTATGGAAATGATGAATAGTTGCTCTGCTAAGTGTTTCTCTAGAACTTAGTTTACAACTTGGTACTTCTTTAAGTATGGATTATTTGGCTTAAAAGAGACCATCATAAACCTCAAACTTTTGTGGGTTGCAAATTCCGTAACTAAGTCTAAGTTGTTGTGAGACATGATATGATAAGATAAGAGCTGCTATAATTTTGTTCTAAGCAAGAATGACTATCGGAGTCTTATTTATTAAAATGATAAAAACACTTTGATGTTCCTCAATGGTGACAATTCCTACCAAAGCCATACATGATCTTTCATGATATAAGCTTTCTACATAAGTTGCTTGCTTTATGTTGAGTTTGGTCAAGTTTTGTGACCCTTGTTGAGAGATTTATCATGCTCCCAAGATCAAGATCATGTACACGCCACATATACATGTTGCTTCTACACTGGAAGTACGCAGAAACATGCCTCACATTTCTACATAGTTCATACTCCATGCTCTAAGTAGAAAAACTCTCTCTCTAGTATAGTGCTAGTAAATGAGACATAGAATATGAAAAATTATGAAAAAATTCAAGGGCATTCTAAGGTCCTAATCTTTATGAGCATTTCCAAAGCTCTCTTGAAAAAAAAGAAAAAAAATGATGAAATGAATGAGCATCTTCAAAGCTCATAGAAAAATGAAACAGATAGCTATGTCTCAAAAATAATTTTAGGAAAGAGAGATTATCCACATATAGGAGTATTGATCATTTGCCATGTTTCCACACACTTGCACATCTTGATCTAAGAGTATGACACTTCTCTCCTCGGATCCGGAATTTGACTTTACAATATATGCAAGGTAAGTTTGCTACATCTTTGATCCCTACCTATAGCTCCACATAAGCTTTAGAGATAGGAAGAAAGAAGGCAAACTTTAATATATGCCTTGGTGAGGAATCATACACCTTATGAGCGACTCGAGAGTACCATTTGAGGAACACTAAGTTTTCTTTTACAAAACCTTACAAAACCTCCGATATGAAACTTGTCAAAGAATGAGAAAACTAGTCCTCAAGTCAAGTTGTTCTATCTCTCAACCTCTCAAGACAAAGGATAAAGCTATAAGCCCCATGAAGGACTAAGGTAATATGGATGAGTCTTTATTGCTAACTTTTCCATTCAAAAGAGAAGTATGATTGTTGTAGACTTAGTACTCTTGAAATATGAAGCATAGTAGCAACTCCTGATCCATCAAGCTAAGTTTGATTGTTTGCTCGAGACGAGCAAAGGTTAAGCTTCGGGGATCCTGTTGGCACAAATTATGACCATCTTTTACATAGCTAAAATAGTGCCACCAATCTAAGGATCAAGGATAAACAAACACATCATGAGCATACTTTATCAAATAACTAGTTCCACATGTCCATGAGTGTTTGAGTGCAGGAATGAACAAATGGAGCAAAGGAGAGCCATATGGGCCCACCATGCTCTCTCCTCTCGGCCATGATCCAAGAGAGGCACTCTAGAGTGAATCTATCCATTGGATCACTCTGTGTTTCCTCTCAACGGCTCACAAGCGAAGCACACGGATCCATGGGCCACACCAAGGAGATAAACGTGACAACCAACTCAGAACTAGCAATTAGGACCAATGACAAGTGGGGCCAGCCTCAGAACAGTAGAGGTGGGCCAGAACCCCCAGGGGGGGGGTCGGCCGAATCACCTTTGGGCCCAAACAGGCCCCACTCAATCCCTGACTGGTGGGACCTCATCCTAGGAGGCAAGGGAGGGCCCACTGGCCATAGGGAGATTCGGCACACCATTCCCCCACGTGTTGGATCACCACCATACATGCCTTGGTCGGTTCCAAGGTCGGTTGGATCCAAGGGTGGAGAATGGAAGGCCCTGGATCGCTGACGTGGCGGTGGAGTAGCCCCTACTCCACCTCCTACTATAAATAGAGGGTCACACCCCCCTCTCTAATCATGAAGAAGAAGCCTACAAGCTCTATTCCTTAGATGGTTCTAGGAGTTAGTCTAGAGTGGGAGTTAGAGTTGAGTCGAGCTGTGCTCGGGATTTCCAGAGTCGTCTTCTGGAGAGTCTCGTATAGCTCTTGTATCTTTCCTTCTTTGTAAGACTTTATCTTATTCAATATATATCTTTCTCTTTACTTTACTTAGTGTTTACTTTGAGCATTTCTATTCTAGATATAGTCTTGCTATATGCTTTTGCTCTTTAATAGCCTTCACACCCATAGTCTGTGATCCTTGTAACCTTTCCTGTATGCGATCATTGCCTGTTATAGGGTTCTTTGATTATTTGATCGTAGTCAAAGTTGTAAGTTGTGTGTAAGCGTGGTGCTTATACATCATCTTATCCTTGGTTATCGCTTGCTGCATGGATTGTTTGTGTTAGCTAGCAAGAGGTGACAGCCTTGTCTAGTCGTTGTATTCCACCACGTGTTCTTAGGCAAGTTCTTAAAAGGTAAGGCCCCCGTAAGAAGAGGGCGCGGTCCGGTGGAGTTTTGTCCTCCTACTGATCTATCCCCTCGCCTAGCATACTTGTATTGAGGAGACAAACTATAGTGTCTAGACTAGTTATCTAGCTAAGTATATTGAAGTAGAGTGAAGTACATAGGAGTCCCTGTTATCTTCTCATTGTCCTCCCACCTAGCTAGTCTCTGAGGTCGGTTCTAAGTATCCTTTACCGTAGCTTCTTTATTCATCAACCCCTTCCTATCATATTTATCATTTACCCCCCTATACTAGTTGGTACTAAAGTTGAGGTGCTCTCTAGGATCTCTATCCAATTATCATTTCTAGCAAGGCATTCCTTTGGGATAATATAAATTACGATACCTCGGAATACTCCTTGGTGAAGTGCTACAGCGGTATAATTTGTGCGCTTGCAGATTTATCCAATAGTCATAAGAAATACCAACAATACCCAAAGTGCCTTATGCGCAAACATAGGCAAGTTCTTTGCCGATGCAATAGGACACGACAACTGTAGGTCAGCCCATGGCGTTGGTGAATCCTCAAACTAAAGTACCAGCACACCAAGGTGGCCAATTTGTTGACTACTCCAGGGTACAGGAGCGACAATCGCCGGTTAGCTATCAGCTATCAGCAAATTACATGCCGATGACTTGTAATCCTGGGTGGACTGGTCAAACACCGAGTCAAAAACAGGTGGTACAACCTAGATGTCAGGTAGCAGGAGTTCAACAATGCCACTTACCATCGGGTCTCCATAATGAGACATCAGCATATCGACTGATAAATATAACGCCACAGTACATCCTAGTGGGCGTTCAATGTTGTCCATCGGCAAATCAGCCGATGCATAACATTCGGCGAGCTGGTGCTGCGCCTACGCCAATCGTTATAGCTTATTTGCCACAAAGACATGAGGAAGCGTATCAACCAACTCAGCCAATGTAACAGAACCATCCGAATTATAAGAGATAAAGTACTAAAGTAGCCGAATTAACCGCCGCTTAATAGCACTTGAGCCCATATAGTCCCGGTAGTCCGTGAAATCTCGAAGGATTTCAAACATTTCCACAATACAACCAAGATCGAGATAGTTCAGTAGCACCATTCACACGATATAAAGTTCAACATAACAAATTAGTATCGGAGTTCAAAGACTTAACAGTTATTACAAACCATTGTTCAAATTGAAAGAGAAGCGGAAGTCTTTTAACACGATAATCTTCAAAGTAATTCTTAATAAAGTGCCAGACTAGGGACATATCCCGCAATAGCAAAAGAAGAGTCTGGACGTGACCAAGCCCATGGTCTAGAAGTCATCCCCAACAGGGTAGAGACAGTTCACACAATAGCCATGTAGGAGCTGACCATCTGCAAAACAACATGGGATAAAACCCTGAGTACAAGAAGGTACTCAGCGAGACTTACCCGCCATAAACGAAAATAAAGACTCCAAGGAGGATGAAGGCTTATGGTGGTTTAGCTGACTCTTTTGCGGAAAAGCATGCAACTAACCTTTCAAGTTTTAGTAAGGATAAGTAACATCACTTTTAATAATATTACCTGTCATCTACATTAGCCACTAGTCTATGCCAGACATGTTGGAATTAAGCATACAAGAGATCCATCATCATTCCAGTATTTCCATAAACCGGATCACTATCATTAGTTTCATAGTCATGTAATTGTTGTCATTGCCCTAGTCAAGTTCTCTCTAACCAGGAGCGATGGCGATTCAAATCGGATTCCAACTCAGCTGAGGGGGTATTCCCTACACAAACCACACTCACAAGCCACGTGAGCTACAGGTCACCGAAGACACTATTCGGGTAAAGTCGTGGGATGAACAGGAACCAAGATACCCAGGGCCCACCCGAAAGCCAGCACGTGAGAAGGTCTTAAATCGCGCCCTGTGCTGAACCCCGCCTCGCACCAGTACGATGTGTCGCTGACCACACCCGACCCGAATAGTGTTCCGGCTTCACGGTCGGAACGAGTTATCCTTCGAGTTAAGTGTAGGGCATGTGTTCAACATGACCAGAGGGACAACAACACGAACAATCCTTAGTTGACACAGTCGAGTGACCCCCTTCCAACGTATAGGGAGTTTCCCGCTGATCTTAGTTCCATTAACAATTCCGGCTATCATTCCAAGATAGACCATAACATGTGATGAGGATAGATCCTATATCTCACAGGCAATGGAATCATCCGACTTCTACCGAACTAAGCCAACTAAGCATGACTGCCACGATCGAACTTTGGGTAACAAGGTAAAAGTATAGATAGGATAACAAGGTAATATGCATCAACGGTTGCACTCAACTCCTATACTTAATGCATCGATAAAGTGCGAATAATAAATGTTAGACTTTTGCAAACCAGGAGAATGCTTCGGGGCTTAGCTTGCCTTGCTCAAAGATGCTGGCAACGTGATTTGGGCACTCCTGCAGTGGGTCCTCCTCACTGGGATCCTTGAGCTGCACTTCCTGAGTGGCTTGCTCCTGCTCCTGAGTCACGTTCTCCGGGTTCTCGTCCTACGATCCTGTATGATGCGATGCGAGTATGTATAAGTGCATATGATGAATTGATATGTATGCGAGGTGTCGTATATATATACACTTAATAAATGCTCATTCACTTAACAACTTAAACAAGCAAGGTTGCACTAATAGCCTTTCTTATCATGGTAAGATAATTCTTGAAATAAAGTTGTACTTTGAAAAGCATCAAACAGTTCAGGACACATTTTTATTTAATACTACTAAATGCCAGGATACCTCAGAAAAAGTATCAAATATTTATATTGCATAAAACAACTATTAAAATTCATTAACCTAGTTATTTATCACATTTTAAACCCTACACAGATATGCTAAACAGAACATAGGGTAGTTCATATTTTTCATAGATAGATCTCTGCTACAGAAACCTAACAAGAGAAGTTTCACAATTTTCAGAGCTATAAATTAATAACTATGCATTTCCCAAGTTTCAGCGTTAAACAAGATTAATTAAACCTACACAGAAAACTTATACAACAAATCATGCAAAATACACCAAACTGTAGATCTGGATAAAAGAAACCTAACAAAACAAGTTTGGCATTTTTAGCATTTTTCTATGAATTGATATGCATTTTACAAGATTCATAAAGAAATAAAGAAAATCATTTTTCTTTTCGGATTAACCCTAACTGCTACGCGCACCCAGAAACACACAAAGGCACACACTGAAGTGGCCGACGGGTGGGGCCTCGGGCCCACGCGTCAGTCACACACGCGCACACACACACACACAGACGCACACAGCGGCGGCACTGCTCGTCGCTGGCGAGGTTTCCGGCGGCGGTGAGGGCATCACCAGCTTTGCCTCGGCGAGACGAAGCCGACGGTGTCCTCGGCTAGGCGGGCGCATGCTCGGGCGAGCTCGTTGCTGGCCATGGCAGCACGGCGGCGGCGGTTCACGGCGGCAGAGAGGCTGAGGCTACGGCGCGGCGCGCAGAGCGACGGTCGAGCCTCGCGAGGGCTCGGCGAAGCTCGGAGAGTGAAGAGCGCGGCCGGAGTGGGAGCCGACGACGCGGAACAACGCAACGGAGCTCGGGGCAGGGCGCGGCCACCGCGGCGCGGCGACGCGCGATTGGCGCCGAGCGGAGCCTTACCGGGGCGGTACTACGGCGTTGCGGAGACGGGGTGGTGCGGCGAAGCTGCGGTGCGCACGACGGGCGACGGCGCGGCGCTGGTCGCCGGGAACGGCGCGGCGAGCGGCGCTACAGGCGACGGCAGCGCTCGGCTGCTGCTGTTGCGCTAGGGTTAGGCGAGGGAGATAGAGCGAGGGGGACAGAAAGGAGGGAGGGAGGACCAGGGCGCGTCCGCTTCGGGTGTAGGTGCGGCTCGGCCAGAGCTCGGCGGCCACGTGGTCGTCGTCGACGCGCATGGCGGCCACGGCCCGCGCGCGGTCGGTGCACGCGCGCTGCTCGTGAGGCGTAGGCGGGAGACGGGCGCGCGTGTTGGTTCAGACCGGCTTTGGCTGGTGGGCCGAAAGTGGGGCGCCGGCCCACTTAGCCAGGTAAGTGCTTTTCTTTTTATTTTTCAATTTTATTGTTTTCCAAATTTGCTTCAAACTTAAATTTGACCAATTTAAACTCTTTTTCAGGTTTTGAGGAAAACACCAAAGTTGTTCAGAATTTTAAACTGCACAAGAAATCTTTAAACAACAAGATCAAATTTGTCTTACTTTTTAAACTAGAAGATCAAACCCAATTTATGTCCTATGGAAACATTAATTTCAATATTGCTAAGTCATATTAAATTTGAGGAAATAAACTTAGTTTCATACCATGATTAAAGCACTAATCTTTAGGTTACATTTAGCACGATGGTTCAAAGTTAAACATATTAAACAACCAAGATCAAAGCCAAGGATTAACACATGAAATGATGATGCTATGCATGAATGCTTTATGTGATGAATACTTTAGTTTTAATTAAGAATAGTTTAATTATGCTTAACACTTGAGGTGTTACAGCCAATCAACATCCAGCCAGTGCATCGGCAAGATCAAGATGCATACTGGGCCGATAAGATCGCTAAAGTGATGAAAGAACAATTCGGCATCAAGCCTAAGATTAATACATACTCTTATCGGACGTCGTACCCTTTGGCATATGATTTGATTCCTCTCCCAAATTGGTATAAGGTTCCGGATTTCACAAAGTTTTCTGGCCAAGATGATACGTCAACGATGAAGCACATCAACCGCTTTATTATCTAATGTGGAGAAGCGACCAGCAGAGATGAACTGAGGGTGAGATTGTTCTCGTCGTCATTATCTGGATCGGCATTTACATGGTTCATTTCACTGCCTCCAAATTCTGTGATCACTTGGGCCAATCTAGAAAATCAGTTTCACAAATACTTCTTCACTGGCATTCATGAGAAGAAGATTACCTATTTGGTCAAATTGAGACAGCGTAATGATGAATCGGTAGAAAGCTTCGTCCAAAGGCTACGAGACGTAAAGAACAAGTGCTACAGTTTGGTGCTTGATGATCGACAATTGGCAGATTTGGCTTTCCAGGGATTACTGCCACACATATGCATCTCAGAAGTTTGAAAGTTTGAGTCATCTCGTGCCGAGAATTGCTGATCAAGACATTAAAGCTTTCGAACCTAGGAAAACTTGGAATAAAAAGGTATCCTTCATTGAACAAGAAGAAGATTCCGAATCGGATGAGGAACCAAGCATCAACGTTGCTGAATGGGTAAAGAACAAGAAGTTAGTATCCTGTCTGTTTGGCCAAAAAGAAGCTGAAAGATTCACCTTTGATATCACCAAGGCCAATAGAATATTTGACCTGTTGCTTCAAGAAGGGCAGATTAAACTGTCGCCTAATCAAGTAATTCCATCGGTAGAAGGGCTTAAAAGGATTAGGTATTGCAAGTGGCATGCTGCAACCTCGCATAATACCAATGATTGCAAAGTCTTTAGGCAGCAGTTGCAGTCAGAAATTGAGTCTGGGCGAATTAAGTTTGAAAATTCTAAAGCTCAGAAGCCGATGAAGATCGACCAACACCTGTTTCGAATAATGTGGTGAAAACTAATGGGAAGACTAAAGTGCTAACGTCGAAAGCTGCCAAGAAAAGTGCATCGGTAGATCCTGAACATCAAATAGCTGTGCATGGTGTGAAAGGGAAAAAGTTGCCGATGACAGGAAGGGCAAGAGAATTACCAATGAGAGCAGCAGCACTAGGAGGCCTCATAGATGTGCACCATATGGCGTTGTAATCACGCACAGGCAGCCACGACAAGAATATTGTCGCTTGCAAGAGGAGCAATATCGGCAGCAGAAGGAAGAAAGGCGCCAAGAGTGGCATCGGCATAAAGATCATTGGAGGTGCCCCTTCTTTGTTCATTTTTGGGGAAGAAGGCATCAAGCTACCCACTGCCGATAATTGCCCCAAATGCAACGGGTACTATCCTGCCGATCGGTCAGAAAAGAAACCATATTTTGACGATCGAACATCAAGCTGTGGCGGACCGATCAAAGGAAAGGGATCATTGCATGATCGGCTGTGGGCAAGATCAGTGTACATGACAGGCTTGGCCAGCATGGTCGTCAAGAAGAGCTTGAAGAGATGGCTAATGCAAGAGTGCCTGATGAAGGGATATTCTCTAGGGATCCGAACATAAGGAGTAGTGCAAATACGAGCGGTGAGAAACAGTACCAACCTGCTTGGAAAACTAAGCTTTCTCAATGGTGCCCCCAAAGGTCTGACGAAGACTCAGAGAAGGAGGATCTAGCGTGAATGCCAAGGAGATCTGTATCACAATGAAAATCCTTCAAGAGAGAAATCTCCAGTTAAGCAGTGGAGGCCGAAACGCAAGGATAGGGATCTATCGGCAGAAGTCAATATGGTTGTTACATTGCCGATGGAATTCATGGCGCTTGCCGATGCTGAGGAAGAAGCTACTGAAATGGCGCAGTTAATGCTGGACCCGATGGAAGCTATCTTTGAAAAGTCTGTCGATGATGAAAGGCAGCATTTAAGGGCCTTGTTTGTCAAAGGCAAAGTTGATGGACAGCCAGTGTCAAAGATGCTGGTTGATGGTGGAGCGGCAGTCAATATAATGTCATACGTCATGTTCAGAAAGCTTGGGAAAGGTGACCAAGACTTAGCTAAGACAAACATGATGCTTAAAGATTTTGAAGGCAATGTGTCACCAGCTAAGGGAGCAGTATGCATTGAGTTAACCATCGGCAGTAAAACTTTGTCGACAACATTTTTCATAATCAATGGCAAAGGTGCCTACAACTTTCTCCTGGGAAGGGATTGGATCCACGCTAATTGTTGTATCCCTTCCACAATGTACCAAAGCCTCGTGCAATATGTTGGAGACAAAATTGAAGTCGTCCGAGGTGAAGCCTCGTCAATCATTGCATCGGCAGAATCAGAAACTTATGAGCAGACCAAATGCATGTCAGGTGAAGCTTGGGATATGGAATTCCTCAAGGTTGCCGATTACCAAATTATACCGATCCAAGCAGTCGGTTCTGAAGAAGAGTTTTAATGGATTAGTTTGCCGATGACGGAAAACTTGGGCAGGGGTTCACATCAGCAGATGACTTACTAGAGATAGATATCGGCGATGGCAGCAAGCCCAGGGCAACCTTTATTAGTGCTAAGTTAGATTCTCAATGTAAACAACAGTTGAGTAATTTATTAAAGGAATATAAAGATTGTTTTGCTTGGGATTATACAGAGATGCCTGGTCTAGACCGATCAATAGTTGAACATCAGTTACCTATTAAATCTGGTTTCCAACCACATCAGCAGCCAGTGTGCCGATGCAATCCTCTTGTATTACCCGACATTAAAGCTGAAATTACAAAATTAATTGAGGTTGGATTTATTCGGCAATGTCGATATGCCGAATGAATTTCTAATGTGGTTTCGGTGTATAAGAAAAATGGAAAACTTCGTGTTTGTATTGACTTCAGGAAAACTTCGTGTTTGTATTGACAGTTACCCGATGCCCGTTGTTGATCTACTGGTTGATGATGCTGCTGGACATCAAATCATTAGTTTTATGGATGGTAACGCTGGATATAATCAAATATTCATGGCTGAAGAAGACATATCCAAGACTGCTTTTAGATGTTCAGGTCATGTTGGTTTATTTGAGTGGGTCGTAATGAATTTTGGTTTGAAGAACGCCGGTGCTACTTATCAGAGAGCGATGAATTTCATTTTTCATAAGTATATCGACACGTTAGTCGAAATCTATATTGACGATGTGGTGGTTAAGTCCAGAGATTTTGAGAAGCATCTTGCCGATTTGCGGAAAATTCTAGAGTGCACAAGGGAACATGGGTTAAAGATGAATCGTAATAAGTGTGTGTTTGGTGTATCGGCAGGCCAATTTCTAGGTTTTATGGTGCATCAAAGAGGTATCGACATCGACAGAAAATCCATTGATGCAATTAATAAGGTGGTTGCTCCCACAAACAAAACTGAGTTGCAGTCTTTGATCGGCAAGATTAATTTTATTAGAAGATTTATATCTAATTTGTCTGGGAAAGTTAAGTATTTTAGCCCGTGCTAAAGCTGAAGGCCGGTCAAGAATTTGCATGGAAGGAAGAACATCAATCAGCCTTGGAAGAAATTAAGAGATATTTGGTAAATCCTCCAGTCTTGGTTCCACATCAACACGGGAAGCCTTTCAGGTTGTATTTGTCTGCCGATGACAGCGTTATCGGGTCAGCCTTAATCCAAGAATTTGAAGGGAAGGAACGCGTAATTTATTATTTGAGTAGAAGGCTAGTGGATGTTGAAACCAGATATTCAGCCGTTGAGAAATTATGTTTGTGTCTATACTTCTCTTGCATTAAATTGAGGCATTATTTGTTATCGGTCAAATGTACTATCGTATGCAAAGATGATGTGGTTAAGTATATGTTGTCGATGCCGATATTGAGTGAAAGGATCGGCAAATGGATTTTAGCGTTGTCAGAGTTTGATTTGAGGTATGAATCGGTCAAAGCGGTTAAGGGTCAGGTGATGGCCGACTTTGTTACTCAGCATTGTAGTACAGTGAATTCCATAGAGATTGCTCCTTGGACTTTGTTCTTTGATGGATCTACGTGTAAGTAAGGAGTAGGTATCAGTGTTGTCTTAATCTCAACCCGAGGACAGAAGTATGAAGTCTCATTGTCGATTGTTGCTACTTCAACAAACAATCAGGCTGAATACAAGACTTTGCTAAAAGGGTTGGAATTACTCAAGGAAGTGCGTGTCGATGCTGTTGAAATCTTTGGCGACTCTATGTTGGTGATCAATCAATTGATTGGGACATATGAATGCCGAATTGAAATTTTAATTGCACACCATGAAAAGTGTTTGCAATTATTAAAAGAATTTAATGAATACCGCCTCGAACATATTCCCATGTTGCATAATGAAGAGGCTAATCGGTTAGCACAGTACGCTTCAGGGTATCAGCCGATTCAAGAAATAATGACATCGGTAATGATTGTCGATGACTAGAGAAAAGAAATTGTCGATTACTTAAGGGACCCGTCTAAAAGGGTTGAAAGGCGTCTAAGGTTTCAAGCTACCAGGTATGTGCTCCTTGATGATGAATTATATTATCGAACGATTGATGGAGTTTTGCTCAAGTGACTTAGTAAAGAAGAGTCAAAAGGGTTGATGGGTGAGATTCATGAGGGAGTATGTGGGGCACATCAATCAGCATTCAAAATGAAGTGGATGATTAGGCGGAATGGGTATTATTGGCCAACAATTCTTGAGGATTGTTTTAGATACTTCAAAGGGTGTCAAGGTTGTCAGAGATTTGGTAATGTTCAGAGAGGACCCGCATCGGCAATGAAACCTATAATCAAGCCTTGGCCGTGTAGATGATGGGCTATCGATCTCATCGGCCAAATTTATCTGCCATCGAGTAAAGGGCATAAATTTATACTTGTTGCTACCGTTTATTTCACGAAGTGGGTTGAAGAATTTCCTTTGAAGAAGGTGACATCGGCAAACATGATAGACTTTGTAAAGGAGCATATTGTTTACCGATTTGGTATTCCTCAAACCATTACAACTGATCAAGGGACCATGTTCACGTCAGGGGAGTTTGATGAATTTGCTATCGGTATGGGATTTAAGGTTTTAAACTCTTCTCCTTATTATGCTAAAGCTAATGGTCAGGACGAAGCAACTAATAAAGGGGTTATTAAGCTTATCCAGCGCAAGATTGAAGAAAACCCTAGAAGGTGGCATATAGTGTTGAATGAAGCTTTATGGTCGTATCAGATGTTGCCATACCAGTTAGTCTATGGGCATGATGTTGTACTACCTTGGGAGGTTAAGACTAGTTCTAGACGATTGTTTTCTCAGGACCAATTAATAGCCGAGGAATATGATATCCTTATGAAGGATGAATTAGAAGATCTAGCAAGTCATCGGCTAAGAGTTCTAATCAGCATAGAAGAGAACAAGAAAAAGGTTGCCAGGTGGTATAACAAGAAAGTGAAAGCGAAAGAGTTTGTCCATGGTGATCTGGTGTGGAAACTGATTTTACCAATTGGGACTAAGAGTTCAAAGTTTGAGAAAGTGGTCTCCTAATTGGGAGGGTCCTTTTCGGATAAATTAGTCTGTTCCTGGTAATACTTATATTAAGGGTTTGCGTTTTCCAGAGCGATCAATGGTAAATATTTTAAAAAAATATATTCCTAGTATCTGTATGGATGCATAAAGTAATACAAGTATAAGTACCGATGACGGGGTTATTTTGCAAAACGTCAGCAGAAAAGGCATCAACATTATGATACAGACGAATCAGTCATCAAGTTTAGAGTTGTCTATACAGCAAATTACAGTCTTCTGTCCTTAGGGGCTTCCCCGCCCGAACCAGCCAAGGCAATAACACTCCCTCGGAGGATCTTCCGCCTCGTCCGAGCCTAGATGATGTAATCCGTGAAGCCATCCACCCTCGGGGGCTCTTCCACCTCGTCCGAGCCGGGGTAACATCATCTCTGACGTCACCTGACCTCGGAGGCTTCCCCGATCCACAGAGCATTTTAGCCCGTAGTCAAAAGGTCCACAGTACAGACTCGTCCTCGGGGATGGGGGTTACCGGCATGGAACGCCATGCCTTCCCCTGTATAATCCTTGCGGTACAAGCTCTAGTACTACCGATCGACGTCCACCATCCCTCCGATGGACAGTTGAACAGGGATTAAGGTGTATTCGTCCCTCTATGACGGAACATAGGGGTACCGAGCCCTGTTCTGCCAACCTCTGCTCATGCCCAAATATGGAAACAGGAGCGCCCCCAAGTACAAATCACGTGGCTATAGTTGCATCAAGGACGAACAGGACCCACGGCATGCCGACAGGCAAAGCCTTCCCCGGGAAGGAAGGGGAACAGAAGCCAGGAGCGTACCCCAAGTCAACAGCCTATATGTGACATCATCCTTGGTGCCGCGATGTTCTGGCTTGCCCGTGTGAACTGCGGCGTGCCATGTTCATTGTTGATGATGTGGTGGTGTACTGCCCGGGCCTCCCTGCGAGTGCGAGGCTCCATGGGCTCCCTGGCGGCTTCACGCTCGAGCTTTTCGCGCTCGAACATCACCTTTCGTTGTCGCTCCGCGAGCTGTTGCTCTACGTCGCAGAGGTTGCAGAGCTATTGCTGCTAGGCCTCCGAAGACTGCGGGTCGGGCCTCGGCTGGGGTACTGGCACATCCGTCTGACGGACGAGCGTGGGTTTGTCGTCGTCATCGTCGTCCCCTTCTTCGATGAGGGTGGGGTCAACGGTGGTTGTGGGTGGAGGTGCGTCTCACATGAAGCACTCGCAACCATGGTCCTCGTTGGGATCGCTTGAGTCGGAGTCAATCAGATAATCACTGGCTTAGAGGAAGTCGTGAAGCGCCTCCTGATCCTCAAGACCGTCGAAGTCCAAGGTGTCCCAGGGATCAATGCTCCCACGGCCCGAGTCGGTGTAATATGTGGCCTCGGATCTCGTAAGGAGATCGGAGGTGGAGCAAGAGTGGTGGGACGCGATTCCCATTTGTGTCCCTTCTGTGGGGTCAGCATGGAACCACGTGGCCACCATCTCCGCATACGACGCGGCGGCATTGCTCATGCCGAAAGGTTGCCCCTCTGATACGGGCATTTTGACGCGCCCAGGGGAGAGCGGCTGCCCTCCCGCGAGCTGCGCCGTCACGTTAGCGAACGCGAACTAGAAGTTGCGCAGAGACTCCTGAGTTGGCTGGGTCCCTGGAGAGTGTCGAGCTGGCGCTCAAACGAAAAATGATCGGCTCGCGGGACGATGGCCCGACGAGAGGCTTGTTCCCCAGGGGGGAGACAGATGGAGATGGGCCATGGATGCGGTGATGGCGTCCATGGCTACATTGGAGGGTGCCGTAGGGCGACGGAGAGCCAGGTCGGACCCCTGCCTGTGGCACTAGAAGTCTAGGCTACAAAAACGAACAATGAAGCCCGGAGCGAAATCAACACGGCGATCAGCCATCCGAAACTCAAAAATACGGGTGACACGCAAAGGTCCCCTACCTGACGCACCAACTGTCGGTGTCTAAAATGGCGGGGTCTAGATGGCCAACGAGTAAATTTCTAAGCATGTCGGAGTTCGGATGGTTACGCTCGGAGAACACGGAGGTTTATACTGGTTCGGGCACGAACGCCCTACGTCCAGTGTGTTACGAGGTTGTATTACCGAGTGCAGAGAGCTCATAGGGGGAGCTACAAGCTTTGGTGAGAGAGGGGAGGCTGTCCCTAGGTCTCGTGCATATGAGGTTCTTGGTTCTGTTGAGTGCTCGCGTGTGTGCGAATTGAGGGTGTGTGAATGAATGTTGGAATGTCGAGAGAGCGAGATTGGGGGTCCATTCCCTCCCTTTATACGTAGGGAGCGATGGAGGAGTAGAGTAGAGAGAGGGGGAGTGACGTGGGCCCGGCTTGCGCTGCTGCCGAAGGAAGCCTTTGTCTTCATCCTGTCTTCCTTCCTGAGGAAGATTGCGCCAGTAGACACATGTCCGAGTCCTGTTCGTCCTTGTCGAGCTCTAGCCATACGCCTTGTGATCGGGAAACCTGTTGTTCCCCTTTCCGGGTATGGGCGGAGGTTGGTCGCACAGGACCAGGAACCCCCGCATTCTGTCATACAGGACTTTATGACGCCCTAATCCTTGTTGGGGTGTTCGTCGGAGACATGGCGTGTATATCACGCGTGGAAGTCGTCGGTTAGGCAGCACAGGACCCTGTACTGCAGGGTGAACAGAAGTTGGTATGGTGGCTCATGCCTTGAACCCCATCCCTGAGGACGGAGCGTACTATGGACCTTTTGACTACGTGGGCTAGGGCGCCCTAGGCTGTGTATGCCAATGAGACCTCTGAGGGAGAGGGACGTCATAGATGTCGTTTGCCGGGCTCGGACGGGAGAGCCCCTGAGGGTTGGCGACGCCGCGGGCGACGCCACCTTGGCTCAGGCGAGGCGGAAAAGCCCCCGAGGGTTGATGACGTCACGGGCGACCCCTCCTTGGCTCGGGCGAGGCGGAGGAGCCCCCGAGGGCAGATGACGTCACGGGCGACGCCACCTTGGCTTGGGCGAGGCGGAACAGCCCCCGAGGGTTGATGACGTCATGGGCGACGCCACCTTGGCTCGGGCGAGGTGGAGGAGCTCCTGAGGGCAGATGACGACGCGGGCTACGCCACCTTGGCTCGGGCGATGCGAAGGAGCCCCCGAGGGTTAATGACGTTATGGGCGACGTCACCTTGGCTCGGGCGAGGCGAAGGAGCCCCTGAGGGTTAATGACGTTACGGGTGACATCACCTTGGCTCGGGCGAGGCGAAGGAGCCCCTTGATGGTGGTTTTTGTTTTTGTAGAGTCTGATAATTTGGGTACCCTATTTCAGGGCATCCGACAGTAGCCCCCGAGCCTTCGATGTAGTGAGGACTACACCGGAGGCTTCCGAGAGTGTTTTATGGTTGTTTGGTTCGATTCTACGTATTCCGGTGGGTGTGCGCGAGCGCACCCACCGGGTGTAGCCCTCGAGGCCTTAGGAGGGAGATTTTTCCTCCTAAGGGCTTATTCGGAAGACTTCTACAGTGCTTGACCCTTCGCTTCCTCCACGAGGCGGAGGGAGAGAGTGAGAGAGAGCTGCTCCGCGCGTCAGGGCTAGACCTCCGGTCGCACACCAGCCATGGCACGAGTGGCACTGTTGGCCTCGGGCTGACGCACCTTGAGATGATGAGTCGGCCCCGCGCCGAGCTATCTTTCGGTCTGTACGGTCGATTGACCAGTCGAAGATTTATTTGTCGGATTCCGGAGTCTAACTGCGCCCCCTTTCCCTGTAGCACAAAAGCGGACATGCCGTGCCTTTCCCGTTCGAGGAGTGGTGCCAGAGCACTGCTCGCTCTGCGGTCCAAACTCTGAACGGCATGCCCTGAGTCCGCAGTCTGCTTGGCCATTTATAGCCTCGCTGCACGGCTGCGCCCCCTTAAAGTGGGTGTCGTCAGACAATGCAATGTGGTTGGGCGGCGGGGCTGTAGCTTCATGGGCCGGTTGTCACGTGAGTGCCCTAGCGGGCTATAAATAGGGGCGGCCGCCTGTGGGGAAGAACACATCCACACAGTATGGCTTGCCCTAAGTTCTTCCTCCGAGGTCCCGTCGGAGAGCCCTCCGAGCCGCCCTGGCGGACGGCCTTTTGAGAGCAAAACCGGATTTAGAGGAAGTTCTGCATTGGGGTTGGGTTCATTTCCTTTTGCCCCATGGCAGGATTGAGAGGAAGCTCTGCAAGATGCACGTAGCTTCCCCTTATCCTAACCACTGGTGGAGTGAAAGTTTGTGAACACCCCCTGCACGAATCGCTCCCTAGGATGAAGGGCGTAGGATCCATCCCTTTCGGAGAATGGCCCCTGCTCTCCGTCCCAAGGGGGTCAATGTCGTGCGATCCCTCTCCAGAGTCCTTGGTCATGGAGCAGCTGGGCGACTTAGCTGTAAAGTGCCCGACTAACTGTGGAGAAGGGGCGCGACCCGGGGCTTCCTGAAGACGGGGCGACAACCGTGCCTCAACTCGCCCGATCGAAGTGGACTACGGGTCGTGACGCCGCCGTCTGACATGATCTTGTATGTCAGGTAGGTGTTTCCTGGGCCTCGCGGCTGGGTCACCTGACCTTGATATACGTCTACGTCCGTCGGCGGTGTGATAACCAATGGGGGCACCCCGTGGGTGCCCTTAGCTTCTGGCCTCTTAGCTTGGGAGTTCCCTTCAGTCCACTTTTTTGTGTTTTTGGTGTCTGACAATAGGGCTCGTCCCTTATGGTCTCGGAGGGTCCCGGGGGCCTGTTGCCTTCCTTCGGTAGGAATACCATGAACCAATCATCCATAAGACGGACTCAAATACAAAATCTGGGAATGACCTTGGCATCCAATTGCCTGACTAATGACCGCTAGCGTGTCCATTCCCTATTCGCCCCTCGCTCTGTTGTCCTGAGGCGGCCGTTTCGAACCCCGCTGGGCCAGCCTTCGTAACTCTAGACCGTAGTGGGCCATCGGGCATCTATAGCCCTTATCCCTTTTGGCTTACCTGGGCCCATGGGCCGTCGCCATTCATTGCGCTACGTGTGTGTCCCTCCGACCTCCGCGTGAGTCAGCCGAGTCGGGGGATCTCCCGAGACACTCTCACACTCGGAAGGCTCGTGCCATGGTCGAGGACGTGTGGGTGAAGTCTGTGTGCGCGGCGCGATGGGTCCAGGGTGGATCCTGCAATGATGAATGTAGGATACGAATCAGAACAGGGGGGAAAAGGCGAGTGGTGTCAGTTACCTGCCGCGGTGCGTGCGGTTCCCGATATTCCTGCAAATAGTGGAAGCGTCATGGCCGAGCGACCGCTTTTAGTGCGGCTCGAGTGGTGGGACCAAGACGTGGCGCGGAGGATTGACGAAATGACGGTTCGTCTTCCGGGTTCCTGCAAGTATCTTGGTGTCGTGTCATCCCCCTCCCTCCGTGTTCGTACTGCTTGCCGTCTTCGTCTCCTGCTCCTTCTCGAGCCGTCTCGCTTGCGCCTAGGGTTTGCGTCGCCGTGCTCCTACCCTAACCGCGCCTTCCACCGCGACACGAGTCTTTTCCCCAAGCGCTCCCCCCTATGGCTGGAGATCATCCTTCGAGAAGCTGGGAGCGGTGCTCGCTCGTCCGGGAGCGGGCACTTGAGCTAGTGCGGGAGGGGCTACTGCGTCCCGAGCGCTCCGCCTGCGATGTCGTCGAGTGGATTGTCCCCACCGGTGCCGACGCCCCGGCGCCTCCCAAGGGGTACGTGGTCTCGTTCCTCCTGTTTCATGAGCGGGGGTTCGGGACCCCACCGTCTCACTTTCTACGGGGGGTTCTCAACCATTACGGGATCGAGCTTCAAAACCTCAATCCCAACTCCGTCCTCCACCTCGCGGCCTTCGCGGCCATGTCGGAGGGAATGCTGGGGGTGGAGCCGGATTTCGTGTTGTGGAAGCACTTCTTCAAGGCGACGGTGTTTCTCATTAACACCGGTGGCACAAGGTCGGTGGCGTCCTGCGGGGGGTGCGCGCTCAGCCTCCGCTCCTCCAACTGGTCGTCCTATATGCCGGCACGAACGACCTCATCCAACCGGGGGTGGCACTCGCAGTGGTTCTACACCCGGAACCATCCTGAGGCGCCGCTCCCGGTTTTTACGGGCCGGCACTTCGGGGAAGAGCTCCCCCGTTGGCATCACGGTCCAACCCCGCGCGAGCTCTCTAGGATACAACCCTACCTTCGAAGCCTGGTTGGGCTCTGGGACCGTGGGCTGAACCTTGCGGGGGTCGTCGCGCAGTTCCTCCGACGTCGGGTCCTTCCGCTCATGGTGCGGGCGCTCCCGTTGAACGACATGGTGCCTGGAGCACCGTGCAGGGGGACTACCATGGCGGCCAAAGAGTTGAGCTTCGACCGCGTGGTCTCAATCATGGGGAGACTGCTGGGGAACAAGTTTACCCCTGACGACATCAGGCGCTACCCTCCGATGCGCCCAGATCCTGCGGCCGTCGATCTGGTTAGTGTTGAGGATTTGTTGTCTGTTTTCTCTTTTGCGTTTCCTTCTCTTTGCCAGTGACATCCCAGGGATCCTCGGTCTTCTCCCCGCAGGGGCTCCGCACATTGGCGCGTCACGTGGCTGCCCCCTTCCCGTTCTGCCGGCACAGCGGTCGGCGAACAGGGAGCGGAACGCGTGGCAGCAAGCGGATGCTGTTGAGAGGAAGAGAAGGAAGGCCGAAAGGGCGCTGAGGCGCACGGAACTGGCATAGCGACAGGCGAGACAGCGCCACGCCGGCATAACAGAAGAGGAGTCCCCCACCGAATCGGACGAAAGTAGTGGTGGTCCTAGTGGGGACGGCGGAGATGACGATGGTGACGACGAGGATAGGAATCCTCAACCTGTGGTAGCACCAGGTTCCCTGGTGGTTGGAACGTTGCGCTACCCCGCGGGGGTCGCACCGGCGGTGGAGGCGATTCCGGTCAGGACGCTCGGCGCGCACCTGGCCCCAGGGGGTTCCGGGGGCGGCGCCGCCATGGATGCCCCGGTGAACCCTCGTTCCGCCTCGTCTGATGGGGTCGGACCGAGTGGGAGTTCAGGTGCCACCGGCCGCAGCGGGGTGGGGCCAAAACAGAGACGCCTCTTCTCGCTGGGTGAGTTTGCTAACCCCGGCCTGTCAGTGGGGAAAATGCTGCTCGTGATCTGTGATGATTGTGTCGAATGTTTTAGGACCGCCGATGGCTCTGCGTACGCGGGGTGGAAAAGATTGTGTCAGGGAGCGCCGTCCGTCGAGGGAGGCCGGTCCGGTGCCTCCTCGGTTGCAGGTTTGGCGAACGCCGCCGAGGTCGGGACCGGGCTGGCCCCGGCTAGCTCCGCCATCGCCGGTGGGACGCCACCAGCCCCCATGAACGCCGGCCTTGAGGCTACTACGCTGCATACTCCCCCAGTCGTGGCGGTTGTCGACGACCCCAGGGAGGAGGGTGGCCTTGGTAACTCCATTGCTATGGATGCCGAGGAGATCCCGCCGTTTGAGGCGCCAGAAGACGTGGAGGCAGCCGTCGTGACGAGAATGGTCAGCGGGGGCGTCGCCGACCTGGGGGACGCTGATGCTGGCGTCGTCATCGCCCCGCCCGAGGGCAGGGTGGCTGGTGCGAGTGAGGAGGAACCTCTGAGCAGCCCCCTTCCTCCCAACATGCCGGCCCGGGACACCGTGGGTCCCTCGTCCCTTACCGAGGGGGAGGTGGCGGCGGCCTGAGAGTCGAAGGCCGTCTTCTCCCAGTCTAGCGCAACTTCGCTAGGTGAGATGGCCGAGGCTATGAGGGAAGATGGCCCTGGGCCCCTGTGTCGCCTCCGTCCTGACCGTCGTGCATTTGGGGACAGCGATCGGCTTATCTGGGCCAATCAGGGGAACCTGGGGTCCCCTGTGTTCACGCTGGATGACCGGCGGGAGCTCCATCACTGGAATTGGGTGGCGGGTGCCCGTGAGGAGCTTGGCCTCCAGGTCGCGAGGTACGCGGAGCAGATCCAAAGGGTCATCGCGTCATTCTCCGAGGACTTCTCGCATCATGGCAATGTGAGAAATCATTTTGTTCATAGACGTTGCTTGTTCCTTCCCGTCGGACTCCTGATGCCCTTCTCTGTGCAGATCCTGATGGCAACCAGCGTCGAGAAGTCGGAATTCCTCCATCGGGAGGCCAGCCGGTGGACTCCTGGGACGTGGGTGCCCGTGGGGGCAGCCGCCGTGGCGGAGGACCTCGTTGCGGCTCACCGTCGCGTAACGGAGTTGGAGGAGCAGTTGGGCGCCTCGGAGTCGAACGTGACGGATGCCTAGGCGTTAGCACAGCGGGCTGCCAGCGACGTCGCGCGAGCTGAACAAGAGCGGAACACGGCCCGTGCTGACGTGGAGGCGGTCCGTCAGATGTTGGTCGATGAACGCTCAGCGCGTCAGGTTGAGATAGGACGCCTGACGGCCGAGCGTGACGCTGAAGCCGAGGGACGACGTCGAGCTGCCTCGGCATTGGACTCGATGGAGGAGGAGCGTAACACCGTGCGGCGTCTGCGCGAGGTCAACGGCTGAGAGCGTGACGCCATCGTGGCCCGCCTTGAAGACGCCGATCGGAGGATCCTGGAGTTCTCCGCCCGGGTGGGCGAATTGACGACGGTCATCTCGCAGCTTCGTGCGGCGATCAATGGCCTGGAGGAGGAGAACTCAGGTACGTTTCCTTCGTCTGCCCGTTCGCCCTGGCATTGAGTACAAGCTGCTTCTAGAGGTTGAAGTCCTCTTCCATATCACCCCAGGGTTACAGGCCGGTGCACAGGAGGCGCAGGCGTTGCGTGAGGCAGTGCACGAGGTGTGCGACCTCTTTGGCATGCAAGTTGTCGAGGGTGGTCCGGCAGTGGCCAGAACTCGCGTCGGCCTGCTGTGGGAGCGGGGACAAGCGCGGATCCGGGAGGCACTGCGCATCGGGGTCCAGCGCGTGATGTCGATCGCCGCCTGCCTCTACGACGCGGTGATTCCCGCGCTTGTCAGCGAGGCATACCCCCCGGACGCCCCGGAGGACCTGCTCGATCGAATCGAGGTCGACGCGGAGGAGCCAGCAGCAGTCCTGGCCACCAAGCTTGACGACGAGGTGTTCCCACCGCCGGAAGAATGACCCTGCGTGGTCAAAGATCAGGGCTGAGGGCCCTTGTAACAAAACAATTTAAATTATCTTGTGATGTGCCCCCGGGGGGGCTTAAGACAACTTTGATAGCTCCTTAATGAGCTTTTTCTATGTTTGTTTGCTTGTTGAATTTCGTATTTGCTTTTTTGCTTGGACTACTTGCCCGATTTTTCGTGGAAGAGTTTTAATCTGTTCGGACAGGCAGTTGGGTGGAGGCACTTGGCTCCGAAGAGCCGGAGTACCTCGCGGCCCTTTGGCATGGTCCGTTGAGATTTCTTCTCTTGGTGTGGGAAATCCGACTTTCTCTTAGCAGATCAGCAAAACCATTTTTTGAATGAAAAAGATTTTGGAGTGAAAGACAGGGGGTGACCCCCTTCCCAGCCCCCGAGCGAGGTGTGTTCTGGCGCGCTCCGACAGTGCACCTTGCTAAGCGGTCGGTCCGAGGGTTCCCAGGTTTTTATTCCTCGAACATTTTGCTCTTAAGAGAGGTTACATGCATATGTACATGATGGAAAATATACTAGATAATAGTGAAGAAGGTGACATAGTTGTTGGTGTTGTGGGCGTCCGAGCTCTTCGCGCTCTAGGGGTCGACGTCCATCTTGTCAGCGGCTTCGATCGCTGCCACTAGCTCCTCACTGCGTACCTCGGCCATGGCGTTTTCGCAGCAGTCCACCTCGCACTCGTATGCCAACTTGACATCGGAGGAGACTGTGATGATGCCGAGCGACCCCGGCATCTTGAGCTTCAGGTAAGTGTAGTTTGGGAGGGCCATGAACTTCGCGTAGCATGGCCTTCCCAAAACGGCGTGGTAGGTCCCACGATATGCCACGACCTCGAAGGTAAGGTACTTGGTCCGGAAGTTCTCCGGCTCCCCGAACGTGACGGGCAGGTCAGTCTGCCCCAGAGGTACCGTTTGCCTTCCGGGAATGATCCCCTGAAAGGGATCCCTCAAGGGTTGGAGCTTTTCGGCCGAGGGCCTCGAGGGCGTTGTAGTACATGATGTTGAGGCTGCTGCCTCCATCCATCAGTACTTTGGTGAAGCGCACGCTCCCTATGATCGGATCCACGACGAGTGGATAACGGCCCAGGTGAGGAACGTGGCTCGGATGGTCCTCTCGACCGAACGTGATGTTGGGTTCTGACCAGTCGAGGTATGCCGGCGTTGTCGGGGCAACTGCGAAGACCTCGCGCCGCTCCTTCTTCTGCCGGCGCTTGCAGCTATAGGCCTCCGGTCCTCCGAAGATCATGAGGCACTTTTTGACATGAGGGTAAGAATCTTCGCGACCCCATCCCCGTTCTAGCCTTCTGACTCCTTCGGCTCATCCTTCTCAGGAACGGTCTTGAAGTATCTGGCCATCATTTCACACTGCTGGAGTGTGTGTTTGACCGGTCCATTGTGATACGGGCACGGCTTTGTGAGCATGTCGTCAAACTTGCCCACCTTCTTCCCGCCCTGGGGGCGGGGAGGCTTGCGGTCCGCCGCTATGACTACGTTGTCGCCGCCACCACGCTGCGGCTTACCTCTCCTTTTGTTCCTATTCTGAGCGCGGCTCGAGCCGCCTTTGCCGACGGTCTCAACTTCCTTGCCCTTTCCCTTGTCTGGGTGGAAAATCACACCGACTGCCTCCTCTCCTGACGCATAGCTAGTGGCGATGTCGAGGAGTCGCTCGGTGGTGCATGGGTTGCTGTGGCCCAGCTCGTGGACCAGCTTTTTGCAGGTGGTACCTGCGAGGAAAGCCCCGACCACGTCCGCGTCGGCCGCGGTCGGGAGCTTTGTGCATTGCTAGGAGAAGCGGCGGATGTATTCCCAGAGGGATTCGTCCGGCTTCTGACTGTAGCTGCAGAGATCCTAGGGATTCCCTGGGCGCGTGCAGGTGCCTTGGAAATTCCTGACAAAAGCCTGTCGCAGGGATTCCCACCCATCAATTGTGTTAGGAGGCAAGTGCTCGAGCCACGTGCGGGTCAAGTCCGAAAGGTGGAGAGGCAGGTTGGGGATGATGAAGTCATCATCGTCCGCGCCGCTGGCCTGACACGCAAGGCGGTAGTCGTCAAGCCAGAGCACGGGGTTCATTTCCCCGGAGTACTGGATGACGTTTGTTAGCAGTCGGAAAGGGTGCGGGAACGGTGCGCGCCGGATGTGGCGGATGAATGCTAGGGGGCCCGGGGGCTCCGGCGTGGGAGGTCGGTCCTCATTGCTGTCGTACCGACGCCACGTCGGACGTGGTAACCTCGGCTTGCGCCGTCCTGCTTGGCGTGCTTACGCGCGTTGAGCGTGTCGCGCACGTCGCGCTTCTCGCTTACGCGAGCGTGCACCGTCGGGCACCAGTGTTCGGCCGGGTCGAGATCCGGGTGGACTGACCCCTCCCGGTCGTTAGGAGCCACACCGGCCGGAGGGCCGGCGCTAAGCCCGCGTCTTCGCGAAGCGGAGCTCTCGGCCTGTTGTTCTGCGGCCCGCTCCAGGAGGGTCTTCAGTTCATCGTGGGCGAGCTTGCCATCTGGAGCATCTGGGATCGGGAGGTTGCGGAGTAACATCCTTGTTGCTGCGATGTTTTGGCTTGCTCGCATGAACTGCGGCGTGCCATGCTCATCGTTAATGATGCGGTGGTATACCGCCCGAGCCTGCCTGTGGGCGCGGGGCTCTGCGGCGTCCCTGGCGGTTTCACACTCAAGCTTCTCACGCTCGAACATCACCCTCCGCTGGCGCTCCGCGAGCTACTGCTCCATGTTGCGGAGGTTGCGAAGCTGCTGCTGCCAGGCCTCCGAGGACTACGGATCGGGCCGTTGGTGAGGTACCGGAACACCTGTCTAGTCCTCGGGCGTGTGGTTGCCGTCACCGTCTTCGTCCTCCTCGTTGACATGGGTGGAGTCGACCGCGACCGCGGGTGGCGATGTGTCGCACATCAAGCACTCGCGGTCGTGGTCTTTGCTGGGACCGCTCGAGTCAGTGTCGAGCAAATAATCGTTGTCCTGGAGGAAGCCGCATAGCGCCTCCTAATCCTCCAGACTGTCGAAGTCCAGGGGGTCGTCACTCCCAAGGCTCGAGTCAGCGTAAGACGCAGCCTAGGGGCTTGATGGAAGATCGGAGGTGGAACGAGAGTGGTGGGACTCGAGTCCCACGCGTTTTCCTTTTGCTAGGTCTGCGTGGAACCACGCGGCCACCGTCTCCGCGTATGACGTGGCGGCATTCTTCATGCCGAAAGGTTGCGCTTCCGAGACAGGCATTTCGTCACGCCCGGGGGAGAGCGGCTGCCCTCCCGAGAGCTATGCCGTCACGTTGGCGAACGCAAAATAGAGGTTGTGCAGGGATTCCCGAGTCGGCTGGGGTCCCATGAGCATGTCGAGCTGGCGCTCGAACTGAGGATAATTGGCCCGCGGGGCGGCAGCCCCGCGAGCGGTTTGTTCCCCGGAGGGAGACAGATGAAGGTGGGCCACGGAAGCGGTGATGGCATCCATGGCTACCTCAGGAGATGTCATAGGGTGACGGAGAGCCAGGTCGGCGTCCTGCCCGTGGTACTAGAAATCCAGGCTACCAAAACGAATGATGGTGCCCGAAGCGAAACGAACGTGGCGATCAGCCATCCGAAACTCGAAAATACGGGTGACACGCAAAGTCCCCCTACCTGGCGCGCCAACTGTCGGTGTCTAAAATGGCGGGGTCTAGACGGCTAACGAGTAAATTTCTAAGCATGTCGGAGTTCGGATGGTTACGCTCGAAGAACACGGAGGCTAGTTCGGGCACGAACGCCCTACGTCCAGTGTGTTGCGGGGTTGTATTACCGAGCGCAGAGAGCTCCTAGGGGGGAACTACAACTTTGGTAAGAGAGGAGAGGCTGTCCCCAGGTCTCGTCGTATGAGGTTCTTGGTTCTGGTGAGTGCTCGCGTGTGTGCGAGTTTGAGGGTGTGTGAATGAATGTTGGAATGTTGAGAGAGCGAGATTGGGGTCCATTCCCTCCCTTTATATGTAGGGAGAGATGGAGGAGTACAATAGAGAGAGGGGGGTGACGTGGGCCCGCCTTGGGCTGCTGTCGAAGGAAGCCTTTGTCTTCATCCTGTCTTTCTTCCTGAGGAAGATTGCGCCAGTAGATGCATGTCCGAGTCCTGTCCATCCTTGTCGAGAAGTAGCCATATGCCTTGTGATCGGGAAACCTGTTGTTCCCCTTTCTGGGTATGGGCGGAGGTTGGTCGCACAGGACCAGGCACCCCCGCGTTCCGTCATACAGGACTTGATGACGCCCTAATCCCTGTTGGGGTGTCCGTCGGAGACATGGCGTGGATATCATGCGCGGAAGTCATCGGTTAGGCAGCACAGGACCCTGTACCGCAGGGTGAACAGAAGTCGGCATGGTGGCTCATGCCTTGAACCCCATCCCTGAGGACGGAGCATACTGTGGACCTTTTGACTATGTGGGCTAGGGCGCCCCAGGCTGTGTATGGAAATGAGACCTCCGAGGGTGAGGGTCGTCACGGATGACGTTTGCCGGGCTCGGACGGGACGGGAGAGACCCTGAGGATTGGCGGCGCCGCGAGCGACACCACCTTGGCTCGGGCGAGGCGGAAGAGCCCCTGAGGGTTGATGGCGTCACGGGCGACGCCTCCTTGGCTTGGGCGAGGCGGAGGAGCCCCCGAGGACAGATGACGTCACGGGCGACGCCACCTTGCCTCGGGTGAGGCGGAAGAGCCCCGAGGGTTAATGACGTCACGGGCGATGCCACCTTCGCTCAGGCGAGGCGGAGGAGCCCCGAGGGCATATGATGTCACGGGTGACGCCACCTTGGCTCGGGCGAGGCGGAGGAGCCCCCGAGGGCAGATGACGTCACGGGTGACGCCACCTTGGCTTGAGCGAGGCGAAGGAGCCCCCAAGGGTTAATGACGTTACGGGCGACGTCACCTTGGCTCGGGCGAGGCGAAAGAGCCCCCGAGGGTTAATGACGTTATGAGTGATGTCACCTTGGCTCGGGCAAGGCGAAGGAGCCCCTTGATGGTGGTTTTTGTTTTTGTAGAGTCTGGTAATTTGGGTACCCTATTTTTGGGTATCTGATAGGTAGCTTTAGCAAACTTGGTTTGGCTCATGTTAAGTTTGCAATAGTGGTCTACATGCCCTACTTGCTTGCATTTGGTGCAAAACCAGCCATTGCTCCTCACAAAACTAGGCTTATGAGTTTGACTTGCCCTTCTTGGGGGTATATCCTAAACCCACTTTGTAATGAGAGAATCTTTGGCTACCCAAGCACTTTAGCAAGCGAGCATCTCCACCATATGCCTTACCCAAAGCATGAGTGAGTTCATTAACATCATGTTTCAATTATTCATTTTCAATCACTAGTATAGCATCATCCTTTGAGCTATCACTAGTAGATGTGCAAGTGGAGGTGCTACATTGTGTTTCGGTTGGAGCAACAATCATAGGAGTGAAAAATGATTCATCTAGAATATCACAAGTTACTCCAATGTTACATGATGCAACAACCTTATCCTTGTTTTGATCAAAGAGAGAGGAGTGATCCTTTTCAAGCTTGTGGTGAGTCCTCTCAAGCTTCTCATGGGCTTCCATTAGCCTCTCATGAGAGCCATTGAGCTCATCAAAGGATTGTTCAAGAGCCTTAAGCTTCTTGTTCAATTCTTTGCACTCCTTCCTCTTTGTCTCAAAGCAATCATAAGTTTGCTTCATCATATCAACTAGTTCCTCCTTGGAGTACTCCTCCTCATCATCACTATCACTATCATCATGAGATTGTACCTTAGTTGGCTTAGCCATGAAGCATGATGGAGTGTTGAAGATGGATGGCTTGTTGTTGATAGCAATGCTTGCCAAAGCCTTATTCTTGGCCTTCTTCCTCTCATCATCACTAGAGTCATCATCGGAAGAGTCACTATCATCCCAAGTCACTACATAGGATTCACCCTTCTTCTACTTGGTGAAGGATAGCTTCTTCTCCTTCTTGTCATGCTTGCTCTTCTTCTCATCATCATCACTATGATTGGGACAATCCGCAATCATGTGACCGGTGATCTTGCACTTGTAGCATCTCTTCTCATATTGTCCATTTAAATGTAATGGCCTACGTGCCAATCTGTGATGTTCCTATCCGCAACCATGTAATTTTATCTCATTGTGATAGATAGTCTTGGTGGACTCATCACGAAGGATGGCATACTTCTATCATGGAGATGGCGATCACCATGATGAACAGATTGATAGAGATGGAGATCTCCAAAGGGATAATGGGCTATACCAAGTCAAATCTGTGTTTATGTCGTTCTTACGATGTTCTACTTTCACGTGTGATAATGTTTTTGTCTACATATGTGGTAGTGAAGTAGAACGATCCCTCAACAATGTTTAAGTCATAATTCTTCCCCAAACCTTGCACTGTCATGTGTCTCGTACGATCGGTGGTGGGTCTATGAAATTAGGGTGCCACTGGTTTTCCTTGACTAGACAGGTTTGGGTCGGACACTTACAAGCAGAAGGTTTGGTTACTTGAACAAGGTTATCCTAACGGTTAGGGACCTTGGCGCATTAGTCGTTGGTAACACAAGCATAGAGATGCCACCCAACAACAAGAGTCATATGTGATATGATTAGCAAGGAGTTGCTTACCAATCTACCATGTCTCCTAGCGGTGATGCTAAAGCTCACTAGTAGACTTGTTAGTTGCGGGTCTTGAATCACTAAGTTTCAATAGAGGGATATTGATTTTAGTGGGAGTAGATTCTATTAAAAGTTTAATATGATTTACTCTGTCTTGGATACATTGTCTTAGTATTTTGCATTCCTTTTGTTGTAGATGGCTCCCAGTAATCAACCATTTACTTTGCGTTCAATTCTTGAGAAAGATAAGTTGAATGGAACAAACTATGCGGATTGGATCCGCAACCTGAGAATTGTTCTCAGGGCTAAGAAAAAGGAATATGTTCTAGACACCACATTACCAGATGAGCCTGCTGATAATGCACCTGCTGCAGAGAAAACCGCTTACAAGAAAGCATGTGATGCTGATCTTGAAGTGGGTGCCTTATGCTCGCTTACATGGAGCCAGATCTCCAGATGCAATTTGATAATAATCATGCAGCGTACGATATGATCGTGGCGCTTAATGATATGTTTCAGACTCAAGCCAGGACTGAAAGGTTCAATGTTTCCAAGGCTTTTGTCGAAACCAAGCTTGCAGAAGGCGCAACAGTTGGCCCACATGTGATCAAGATGGTTGGTCACACTTAGAGATTAGAGAAGCTAGGCTTCCCAATGGGCCCAGAGTTGGCCACTGATTTCATACTTGCGTCTCTTCCGCCTAGCTATGGGAACTTCATTTCGAACTATCATATGCATGGGGCGGAGAAGGGCTTGAATGAATTGTGTGGCATGCTTAAAACAGCAGAAGTTGATATCAAGAAAGGTGCTGGCAGTAGCCATGTGATGGCAGTCCAAAACAAGTCTAACTTTAAGAAGAGGGCTTGGGAGAAGAAGAAGAAGGCGATGGCTAAAGATCAGATCTCTAAGCCAAACCCTCCTCCTACGCCCAAGGTTGTTGGACAAGTTGCTGAAGCTAAATGCTTTCATTGTAATGGGAAAGGTCACTGGAAAAGGAACTGCAAGTTGTACTTGGAATCCTTGAAGGATGGCGGTGGTAAAGGTACTCCCGCTGCTTGTACACTTGTTGTTTATGTTACAGACATTTTTCTCACTGATTCTTATATTAATTCTTGGGTATTTGATATCAGATCAGTTGCTCATATTTGCAATACGATGCAGAGAATGATAAGAAGTAGAAGCGTGAAAAGAGGAGAAGTTGATTTCCGCGTGGGCAACAATGCAAGAGTTGTGGCGTTGAGCGTTGGGACGATGCAACTTCACCTCCCGTCAGGATTTATCATGGAATTGAATAATTGTTATTTTGTTCCTAGTTTAAGTCGAAACATTGTGTCACCTCCATGTTTTATGAAGGATGGTTATTCATTTGCGAGTAAAGACAATGGTTGTGTGATCTCAAATAATGACATGTTTGTGGCTTTTGCATCCATTGTGAATGGGTTGTTTATTTTAAATCTTGATGATGAACCTATCTGTAATATTAATGCTAAAAGGCCTCGTCTTAATGAGTTAAGTCCTACTTATATGTGGCATTGTCGTTTAGGTCATATAAGTGAGAATCGCATGAAGAGGCTCCATTCAGATGGGCTTCTAACTTCGTTTGATTTTCAATCATACGAGACATATGAGGCTTGCCTATTGGGTAAGATGACCAAGTTGCCTTTAACAGGTTTTCCTGAGAGGGCGGCAGACTTATTGGAACTTGTACATACTGATGTATGTGGACCAATGAGTACGACAGCTAGAGGCGGATTTCAATACTTCATAACCTTCACTGATGATTTTAGTAGATATGGATATGTCTACTTAATGAAACATAAGTCTGAAACATTTGAAAAGTTCAAAGAATTTCAGAATGAAGTAGAGAATCAACGTGGCAAGAAAATTAAAGCCTTGCGATCTGATCGTGGAGGCGAATATTTGAGCCATGAGTTTAGCAATCATCTAAAGAGTTGTGGAATTGTTCCACAGCTTACGCCACCTGGAATGCCTCAGAGAAACGGCGTATCCGAGCGACGTAATCGAACTTTGTTGGACATGGTTCGGTCTATGATGAGCCAATCAGACCTACCACTCTCGTTTTGGGGATATGCTCTAGAAACAGTCGCTTTCACATTGAATAGGGTACCGTCTAAGTCCGTAGTTAAGACACCACATGAGATGTGGACTGGTAAGAGTCCCAGTTTGTCTTTTCTAAAGATTTGGGGTTGTGAAGTTTATGTCAAACGACTTATGTTAGATAAACTAACACCCAAGTTGGACAAATGTTTTTTCATGGGATATCCAAAGGAAACTTTAGGGTATTACTTCTACAACCGATCAGAGGGCAAAGTGTTTGTTGCTCAGAACGGTGTCTTCTTAGAGAAAGAGTTTCTCAATAAAGAGAAGAGTGGACAAAAGGTGTATCTTGAAGAAGTTCAAGATGAGCCAATAGGGGATAACTCTATGAGTGATGCTAATGTAGCAGAACAAGTTGAGATACTTGTGGCAAGAGAAACACCACCACTACCACGAAGGTCAGCAAGAATCCGTGAGGCACGTGGGGAAGTGTTGTTGTTAGACAATGACGAACCTGCGACATACGCGGAAGCAATGATGGACCCAAATTCCGAGGAATGGCAAAGTGCCATGAGATCCGAGATAGATTCCATGGGAGACAATCAAGTTTGGAACTTGGTTGACCCGCCTGATGGGGTTAAACCCATAGAGTGCAAATGAGTCTATAAAAAGAAAAAGGATATGGATGGAAACGTTCACGTCTATAAAGCTCGACTTGTTGCAAAGGGTTTTCGGCAAGTTCAAGGAGTTGACTACGACGAGACATTCTCGCCGGTAGCGATGCTTAAATCTATCCGGATCATTCTAGCAATTGTTGCTTATTTCGATTATGAGATTTGGCAGATGGATGTTAAAACAGCCTTTCTAAATGGAAATTTGGAAGAGGACGTGTATATGATACAGCCCGAAAGCTTTGTTGATCCTAAAAATGCTGGAAAAATATGCAAGCTAAAGAAATCCATTTATGGATTAAAGCAAGCATCTCGGAGTTGGAATATTCGTTTTGATGAAGTGATCAAAGGTTTTGTCTTTCATCAGAATGAAGAAGAACCTTGTGTTTACAAGAGGGAAAGTGGGAGCGCTATTGTATTTCTAATCTTGTATGTGGATGACATACTATTGATTGGGAATGACATTCCTATGTTGCAATCCGTAAAGACTTCACTGAATAATAGTTTTTCTATGAAGGATTTAGGAGAAGCAACATACATTTTGGGCATTAAGATCTATAGAGATAGATCAAAGAGGCTTATAGGATTAAGCCAAGATACATACATTGACAAGGTGTTGAAACGGTTCAACATGGAACAATCCAAGAGAGGGTTCTTGCCTATGTCACATGGTATGCATTTTAGCGAGAAGCAGTGTCCTACGACAGCTGATGAGCAGAAGCGCATGAGTAAGGTTCCATATGCTTTGGCCGTTGGTTCCATTATGTACACCATGATATGTACTCGCCCAGATGTCTCATATGCTCTAAGTGTTGCGAGCAGGTACCAAGCTAATCCAGGTGAGAGTCACTGGACGCTTGTTAAAAACATCCTTAAGTACTTGAGAAGGACTAAAGATGTGTTCCTAATCTATGGAGGTGAGGAGGAGCTCGTTGTAAATGGTTACACCGATGCCAACTTCCAAACTGATGTGGATGATTCACAATCTCAATCAGGTTTTGTGTTCACAATAAATGGTGGTGCTGTAAGTTGGAAAAGTTCCAAGCAGGAGACGGTGACTGATTCTACAATAGAAGTCATGTACATTGCAGCTTCTGCCGCTGCAAAGGAAGGTGTTTGGATGAGGAGGTTTCTCATCGAGCTTGGTGTGGTTCCAAATGTGTCTCGCCCATTGAATCTACATTGTGACATCAATGGGGCGATAGCGCAGGCTAAGGAGCCTAGGAATCACCAAAAGAACAAACATGTACTACGGAAGTTTCATCTCATTCGAGAGTTCGTCGGTCGAGATGTGATCAAGAAGTGCAAAATACATACGGATTTGAATGTTGCAGATCCTTTGACAAAGGCTCTTCCACAGCCTAAGCATTAGGCGCACGTGAAAGCTATGGGTATTAGATATCTTCGAGATTAGCTCTAGTGCAAGTGGGAGACTGTTGGGAATATGCCCTAGAGGTAATCATAGAGATGATTGTATTTCCTTGTATCCATGACATGTTATGAGTTCAATGAATATCCATTAAAGACAACTTGTATCGATAAACAATTATGTGAATTGTTTGTGAAACTCATTTACTTGTATGGTTATTCTAAAGTTGTCCCTGATCGGAGTTCGTGCTAGAATGTGCATGAATATTAGATCAGCACATTATTAGTTGATGACTATGTTTCACAAGTCATGGACATGAGATGTCAAACTAATAATGTGGGCACATGTAGGACATGGTGCTAGACAGACCCGACATGAGATTGTCTCTATACACATCATGTACGTTATGTCCTTAGACCTGAGATTGTCGTATGTACTCAAGATGTGAAACGACCTACCCTAGGACTACCAAACGCTACTCCGTGACTAGGTAGTTATAAAGGTAGCTTTCGGTTTTGTCAGGAAACATGTTGTGAGACATAGTCAATCAAGATGGAATTTGCCACTCTCCATATGAGAGAGATATCACTGGATCACTCAAATGATTAGATCATGAAATGCATGGCCGTGCTTGGGTTGAACCAAATATCATGAGGCAAAGGAATAACATGTATATTGAATTGTGGTGGTTCGTCTGATATGATCATACCGTATGCATAGGAGTTGACACGCCTTGCTAGAGGCCACTATCAACTATTGGTCGAGTAAGAGTACTTGGGCCATGGATATGTGTGCGTGAGCCAATAGGGTCGCACGCTTAAGGGGCTGAAAGCCTAATTCGGGTTGGACCCGAATTAGACTAGGTTTAGAGTTTCTAATGGGCCTCCAACGTGGGAGCTCTTTAGGACGCCTATATAAGCAAGGGGTGGGCGCGGGGCAAGATACTCACGTCCTTTGGCAGCCGTCGTCGCCCTCCCCACGCTCGTGCCTAGTACTCCTCGCGGACCTAGCAGTCCAGAGGGGTGACGCTTCTTCCCTGCACGTGTGGGATTCCTCGGAGGTGCTGCATCTGGAGCACAAGGACGAACCGCAAGAAGGAGACGTTGAGACGGACGACCTCGCAACTGCACGGCACTACTGCGACGCGCACGACTACATCAAGTCACTTCCGCTGCACCTGCGCGTCTAGTGGTAACCCCGTGATCTATAACTAGCACTAGTTCCTGGGGTAGAAAAATTTTGTTTTCTGGCTAGCGTAGCAACCCCATAACCCTACACTTGGTTCACTCAAACTCTCACAAGAATGCAATTGAAGCAAAGAGAGATGAGTTGGGGGCTATCTCAAGCAAGCACAAAGAGTGAGAATGAATGGGAGGTGCAAGAGAGAGCCCTAGGAGCCAGCCAATGCACTTATATAGCTTCCACCACCGAGCTAGCCGTTTTGCCCCTCATTCTTGCTTTCCTGCGTAGCTTCAGATGCAGTCTTCATGGGGGGGTCCGGACCATCGCGCATGCGTCCTGACCCTCCTTCACTTTGAATTCAGCCATTGGTGCCCACTCTGTTGCCGACGTGTCGCATCCGGACCCTGTCAATAGTAGCGTCTGGACTCACTTTTCCTTGCGTCCAAACCCAACTCAGAGAGGGTCCAGAGAGCCCTTTGACTCCGGTCGCACGTCCGGTCTTCTGGGTCCGGACCGCACTTAGCGTCCGGATGCCGATCATCCGGACACAAGTCCGGAGTCAGCGTCCGGACCAATATCCGAGTCCGGACCTCCTGTCCAGAGAGGCCGTTGCTTAGGGTTTGCATCCGGACGCATCCTCATTGGTCCGGACCGCATCTCACTAGCGTCCGGACCTGCGTCCGGAGCTCTTCTGAGTTCCAAACCGAGCAGCCCCTTGGTCTCCATGTCTTCAAGCGCTAATACCTCATGATCCAATCCTTATCCACCTGTGTTAGCCTTTGCAACATATATTTCTTGGAATTAATTTAGTTTGTGTCACATAGGTTCATTTTATGTGAATGCAATGCAAACCTAGTGTCACATGATAACCGCAATCGAAATGAGTTTTCCCTTCTTGATAGTACGGCTATCTATCCTAAATGTGAACACACTCTCTATAGTGTCTTGATCACTAAACCAAAAATGGCCCTATGATATTACCTTTGCCTTGAGCCCATTTTTGTTTTTCTCTTTCTTCTTTTCCTTAGTCCATGGAGCACTTGATTCATCATGTCATCCATCTAACTCCATAGATCAAGGTGAACCACCCTATCTTGATCATACACTTAGTTCAAGGGTTAGTCCATAGGTTTCATCAATTAACCAAAACCAAACAAGGTCTTTCAACCGGGCGAGGACAAGGTGGCTCGAGTTGAACGGTTTGGTGGTTTGGGCCTCAAAACCATCGGAGGACGGTTTCCAAGTTTGGGCCTCAAAACTCGGGGTTCGGTAGTTGAGCCCAAAGCTACCAGAGGTGGGTTTCGTGGGTTTGGGCCTCAAAACCCGGGTGGAGCTTCCGAGGAAGCGGGGATGGCACATGATGGAATCCTGGAAGTTGCTTCGAGGCGACAACAACTCCTGGCAAGAAGCGGGGCCATCCATTCAAATCAAGGAAGATATTTTTCGGAGCTTGGACTGCAATGCTTAGTCTAGGTAGTTCACTCATGTATCTAGGGGGTCTTTGGGAAATAGCCAAAGCGCGTTAAGTAGGGGGTGAAGGGGTATCCCTCATCCCACCTCTTGAATACATTTCATTATCCCCAATTCTCTCTCTCTCTGTAACTGTTGACACTACTTAAGTGTCAATTTTAAGTCTCAACTAAGCATGAGAAAGGATATATCTACAACACACCACCTAGACATAGGGTTTTAACTGACAGAATTCAAGAGTTTTGGTGTTTATCTGTTTCTGCAGGGAGACAACTGCAAAATAGCAAAAGAGGCCCACAAGTAAGGATTACATAGACACATAACACCTTCATACGAAAAAGAGCAATCTAGAAGACTCTAGAACCAACCCCCAGGAAGGAGGGGCCCACCTGTCAGTAGGGTAGGGCGGGCGCCCTCCCCCCTAGGGCGGCCACCCTGGGCTAAGGACCAATCAGGTCCCGCCTCGCGGATTAGGGTTCCACCGCCTTTGAGGATCAATCTAACCCCTCCACTAAGGTCGGTTTGATCCAACGGTTGACGATCATTTGAGGGGGCTATATAAGGAGGACCCCTGCCCCCTGGCTAAAGGAAATCATTCATTTGCATATTTTTGAGAGAGAATTCACTAGAGAGGGTCCCTTATGGATCTATTCTCTAGGGCTTAGCATTCAAGAGAAACTATCATTAGTTTCTATGTTAGATTAGAGTTTACTCTTCTAGATTGAGAGAGATAGAGTGGAGGTGTGGTTTGGAGGAAGCCCGACCTGTCAGTGTCTCCTCTCCAGTTTGTATCGACGGGATCAAGTCTCCTAACCCGAGGCTTGCTCCTAGGATTTCTTCGGTATTTTGACTTCTAATTCTAGTAAGTTCTCTATTTTATTATTCTTTGGTTTGTGAGTTTACTTTATTCTCTTTGCATAGAGAGTAGGGTAATCATCTCTAGCGTAAACGTGGTGTTTGGGCTAGGATACTCATAGATATCCCCTGTCCAGCCGGACCTGTGGTAGTAGCTCGGAACGTGACAATTTCGTAGATACCTTTGGATTCCACAATCCTATTAGAAGGATCGATATGGTTTATAGGCCGCGTGCTAAGCATCCTCTGAGGTGTCTCTTATCTCAACGGTTCTCCCCAATAGAATAATATCACATATCTTGCTTAGACTAGAACGACAGTGCAGTCGCGGTCTTCTCTATATCCTCATATCAAAATCACCTTGTTTGTAGCCTAAAGGATAATAGCAATAGATTTGGTTAGTCAGATGCACCCTTTCTCCCTGTGGAAAAACAAATTACGATACTCTGGATAACCTCCCGAGTGAAGTGCTCACCGGTATCCGTGCGCTTGCGGATTATTTCCTAGTGATTCTTCTGTCTGCGTTAACAAATATCAACAAAGCATTTCTGGTGTCATTGCCGGGGAGAAAGACGGTTTGCTAAGATAACCTTGAATCTTGCTATTATCTTGTACCTATACTTTTATCTTTTCTTATCTTTTTCAATTTCTTTATTTCTTATCTTTTCTATCCTTATGGAAAATCTAAATTCCACACCTATCTATCAATTTTTTTCACCGACGGAGACCGACCTATTACCATGGGAGTCCTCACAGCCTATCCAAACTCCCCAGTTTAGGTTGAGTCTGCGGTTGATTGCAATGATTCAAAGTCTATCCTTTTTAGGAAAGGAAGACGAAAACCCTTACCTTCATATTCGAGATTTTGAGCAAACATGTGACTGTCTTCGCATAGAAGGCATATCTGATAAAACTTTACGTTGAAAGCTTTTTCCTTTTTCTATAAAAGGAAGAGCTAAACAATGGTATAATCAGAAGGTAAGCCAACAACAAGGAGATTGGGGAGTTATGCGCTCCAACTTCTGTCTAGATTTCTATCCCATCACCCAAATCGTCGACCTGAGAGTCAAGGTGCTAACCTTCAATCAAGAAGAGAACGAATCTTTGGCTTACTCCTGGAAACGTTTTCTTGAGCTTTTAGAATCTGGTCCACACCTTAGTATCGAAGGCCCTGTTCTTCTTCAACATTTTTATAAAGGTCTTCGTAAAAAGGATAGAGAGTTGCTAAACACTACATCTAAAGGTTCTTTCTTTCACATGCCATCCATAGAAGCAAAATCAACCTTAGATAGAATCTTAGATGCCGAGTTGGATAATACCCTCCATGAAGAAACTCACGAAGCTGAAAACGATACCTTGCCAGAATCACCATCCATTTCAGCTATCCCAAGTTTTGAGCCAAAAAAGGAAGAAATTTCACCACCTGATTTCATGCTGGATATAGATCCTGATCTTTTCACTGATTTCGTAAAAATTTCAAACTACCTTTGTATTTCATCACCTTAGCAACCATATATACCAAATGCCAAATAGAAGCATTTTGAGAGAGCTTATATCAATCATAAGTAGCGAATGGTTAGAAGATCAGAGCTTTCCACTGATGTGATCCGTCTGGATTCACCTTCTATTCCAATACGTTGTACTTTCAATTCTAATAAATTTGATGCTCTCTATAATCCTGTTGTGGGGATCAATATCATGTCTAAATCACTTGCACATGAATTATTGGGCAAGGTGATTTTAACCCCAACAACAAAGTTCATGAAGAATCTTAACGGACATATAGTCCCTAGTCTTGAAATTTTACATGTCTTACCCATTATGGTAGATGGTGACATGGTTTGTTTGAACTTTTATATCTTTGATACATGGGACCACGACCTATTGATAGGACAACCTTTCAGAAGACTTATTTATGAAGGACAAAACGGGAAACTAAATATTTCCTTTGGAAAGAATTTTCAAATCCCGATGACAATCTCTCGTTCTTTGAACAACAAAACCGAATCATATCTTCTACCTGATCCTATGGAGGAAGTAAAAACTGCGTCTCTAGAGCTTTTTAATGAACCAGATTTAGAAGAGGATGCTCCTTTCTTCATAGAAGAAGAAGCTAACCCTTCTGAACCTGAACCCTTAGACGAGTTCGCAGAAACACCTAGACCGCCTATAGAGCTTAAACCTTTACCACCTGGTCTTACTTATGCTTTCCTCAATAATGATCCAGAGTCTCCTATAATCATAAGTGATAAACTCACTCGGAGCAAACTATGTGTTTGATGGCTGTTCTAGAGAAACATCGTTCAGCCTTTGGTTACTCACTCCAAGATCTCACTGGAATCAGTCCTATAATATGCACTCATCGCATTCCTACAGATCCTTCTATTTCACCTTCTCGAGCGCCCCAACGTAGACTCAATAACATGATGAGAGAAGTAGTTAAAAATGAAGTTTTAAAATTGCTGCATGCAGGGATCATTTAGCCCGTGCTGCATAGTGAGTGGGTAAGCCGGCATGATTGTTGTCACGAATGAAAAGAACGAGCTGATTCCGCAACGCACCATCATAGGATGGCGGATGTGTATAGATTACAGAAAGTTGAACAAAACTACAAAAAAGGATCACTTTCCTTTACCTTTTATAGATGAGATGTTAGAACGGTTAGCCAACCACTCGTTCTTCTATTTCTTAGATGGATATTCAGGGTATCACCAAATCCCGATCCATCCTGATGACCAAAGCAAAACCACCTTTATGTGCCCCTATGGAACTTATGCTTATCGTAGAATGTCTTTTGGGCTATGTAATGCTCCTCTTTTCAAAGATGCATGATGTCTATATTTTCTGACATGATTGAAGATATTATGGAAGTTTTCATGGATGATTTTTCTGTTCATGGAAAAACTTTCGATAGTTGTCTTGAAAATTTAGATAGGGTTTTGCAAAGATGTGAAGAAAATCATTTAGTCCTTAATTGGGAAAAATGTCATTTTATGGTCAAAGAAGGAATAGTGCTAGGACACCTAACATCTGAAAGAGGCATTGAGGTAGACAAAGCTAAAATTGAAGTAATTGAACAATTACCTCCGCTTGTAAATGTGAAAGGAATAAGAAGATTTCTTGGTCATGCTGGTTTTTATCGAAGATTTATAAAAGATTTTTCATTTATTGCCAGACCACTAACACTTTTGCTAGCCAAGGATGCTCCTTTCATTTTTTATGATGCTTGTTTAAGAGCTTTTGAATTGTTAAAGAAAGCACTCATCTCTGCACCAATCATTCAAACCCCTGATTGGTCTCTACCTTTTGAAATCATGTGTGATGCTAGTGATTATGTTGTGGGGGTACTTTTGGGACAAACTAAGGATAAGAAGCATCATGCAATAGCTTATGCTAGTAAAACTTTGACACGATCTCAACTTAATTATGCAACCACTGAAAAAGAGCTTCTGGCTATTGTCTTTGCTATAGATAAATTTAGATCTTATTTAGTAGGAGCCAAAGTAATTATTTATTCTGATGATGCTGCTTTAAAATATCTGCTCACTAAAAAAATGCTTAACCTCGTTTAATAAGATGGACCCTGCTGCTCCAAGAGTTTGACTTAGAAATAAAAGATAAAAAAGGAGTAAGAAAACCATGTTGCAGATCACTTGTCGAGAATGTATTTTAAGAATCCTTAGGAACTACCCATCGATGATTCACTCCGGGACGACATGCTCTACGGAATCAACAGATCTGACCCCTGGTATGTAGATATTGTTAATTTTATGGTTTCACGATATGTACCACTAGGAGGAAACAAAAGAAAGCTTATTCAAGAGAGTTGTTCACACATATGGGATGAGTCATACCTCTTCCGAGTATGCTCTGATGGCTTACTCAGGAGATGTGTGACTATTGAAGAAGGAATGAAGATCATTGAAAGATGTCACTCATCACCATACGGAGGTCATTATGGAGCATTCCACACACATGCAAAAAATTGGCAATGTGGATTCTATTGGCCAGCAATGTATGAAGACACTAAAGAATTTATCCGAAGATGTGGGTCATGCCAAAGACACGACAACATAAGCTCAAGAGATGCCATGCCACTCACCTGCAATCTGCAAATAGAATTCTTTGTTGTTTGGGGAATCGACTATATGGGACCATTTCCCCCATCAAAGAATTGTGAGTATATCTTGGTGGCTGTCGACTATGTCTCCAAGTGGGTGGAAGCATTACCTTGCAAACATGCAGACAACATAAATTCAAAGAGGATGTTTGAAGAAATCGTATTTCCAAGATTTGGAGTCCCCAGAATAGTGATAAGCGATGGAGGATCACATTTCATCGACAAACGTTTTGAAAAGTATCTAGCAAAGCATGGGATTCGCCACAATGTCGCTACACCTTATCATCCTCAGACAAGTGGCGAAGCAGAGACCTCAAACAAACAAATCAAGAATATCCTTCAAAAGATAGTGAATGAGATGGGAACAGCATGGAAGGACAAGTTACCCGATGCACTCTGGGCATATCGAACTGCATACAAAACTCCAATTGGAATGTCTCCATATCAACTCGTATATGGGAAGACTTGTCACCTACCTGTTGAACTAGAGTTCAAAGCACACTGGGCTATAAAAAGATGGAATATAGATTTTGATACCGCCGGAGAGAAAAGACAAATACAATTATCAGAGTTAGAGGAGTGGAGAGAAAAAGCATACCACAATTCAAAGATCTATAAAGAAAGAGTTAAACGATGGCATGACAAGAAGATCAAGAAGGAGTTCACACCCGGAGATAAGGTATTACTTTTTAATTCCAGGGTGAAGCTCTTCGGGCATGGAAAACTACAAAGCAAATGGTAAGGACCATATAAGGTAATCAATTCATCATCCCACGGAGCAATCACACTTCAAAATAATGAAGGTACTTTATTCAAGGTAAATGGTCAACACGTCTAAAATTATTTTTAGAACCCAATAATGAATTAGAATAAATAGATGTAATTAATTTCTATCTTTTAAGTGAATTCTAAGGCCCAATCGCTTTAATTTTTGCATCTTGGGCCATGCATATGTTTTTCGGTACTTAGAACCTTCTAGAAACAAGTGAGCAAAAGAGGCCCAGAACCAGAGCCGAGACCAGGGCGGGCGCCCCAGGTTGTAGGGCGGCCGCCCCACCCCTGTCACCTCTTGTCGCCGCCTTTTGCACTCCCGAACCTTCTAGTCCCCCTTATCCGATAAACCTTGCAGAACACTTATCCAACCATTTCCCCACGAGATTTGCTCTGTAGATGCTTCTAGAGGCCATTTTCCTCCCTTATATAAAGAACCCCTGACGTCAGCCATCATCTTCATTCCCTCATTTCCTTAGCTTTCGCTTAGATGGTTGCTAGATCTCCTTGCTCCCATGGCCGATAGCAGCAACTCCGATAGGAGGATGGTCCCCTATGGGACCAATCTCAACCAGCTCCCGTAAGAAGATCCAGACTCCAAAGCTTTAATCGTAGTCCATGATGCTCTCCCGCTAGCCACCATTCCCCCAAAGCAGCAGAGATACAACAAATCCTACTACGCTCAGCATGTCCTCCTTCCACCGCCGCAACCGCTCCTGCTTAAAGGACCAAAGGAAGAGCCTGCTGTCAAGGTGCCTGCCGGTACCAAGGTTCTTCCACCAAGGCCCAAGGAAAGGATCATAGGAGTGAGGACCAACCGAGGAGGGGAGATCAACAACGTCAAGTACACAACAGAAGAAGAATGTCCCTACTTTGAGGGGATCCGCGCATCCAAAGTCAAATTCGTGCCACCAAAGGACGCCCCGAAGCACTCTCTCAACACCTTCGAGTCATCTCCAAAACGCCGCAAAAACCGTAGCAGAACTAGAAGAAGACTTCCATAATAGGGATGACACAATCATCAACCTCCAAACCTCTCTAGGTTTTTTCTCTATGCAGGTCACAAACCTAAGAACCACCATAGAAAGCCTTAGGCATGACACGAATGAGCTTAGTAAAAGAGTAAAGTTCTTAGAGCGTCGTTAGAACGCTTTAGCTAGTTGTGAGTAATGAGGCAAGTTTAGATTCATTTCATTCATTAGCTATAAATTAGTTTGTTTTAATTCCCCTTGTAATAAATGCCTCAAAATAAAGATTAAATAAAGATCATTTATATTATTGTTGTACCTTGCTTGTCTCCACTTTGCACTTTGTTGTTATCTAAGAAAACAAGAAACAAGTATGGGGGAAACCCCGATGACGAGACGAACAGATTCAACGGCAACGATCAAAATTTCGGAAACAAACAATGCAACAACCACACTCGACGAAGCAGAGGGCGAGGGACCACCCTAGCTGGGCGGCCACCCCACTACCTAGGGCGCCCACCCTGGGCAGGGCACCCCCACTCCGTCCTTCGACCACGGTCAGGTTTGCACCCTGCACGTTACATATTTTCATGCATATCCTCAATTTTCAATTTGTGTGGTGAATTTCCATAAATAAATGCTTTAAACAAGATAAACTAAAATGATAAAATAATTCCTTAAAAAGACTCACTATATGAAGTTTCCTGGAGTCCTGCTAATGTTGGGAATTTATTTAGAGACTCCATATTACTTAAGTCGTTGTGGAATGTGAGATGGTAGAATATGAGAACTTAATTCTTGATAATCTCTGTCACTTGAAGAATTTCTTTAAAATAAATAACTACCATCCTCTATATGCTTACCAGTCAAAAGCCAAAGGGCTACTTATTTTGTATTGAGTTTGTTCGAATCGTGTGGATCCTTGTTAGAATTTTATCATACTCTGAAGATCAAGGCTTCTTTCATACATTATAAACATAAAAAGATTCACTCTTCCGAAGTAGCATTGCATTAGAGGCATGGGCTATGCAAAAATATGAAATTCGAGAAAATAAAAATGGGCAAAATGTCCGACAACCTCGCAAAAAATGGGCACAAGTCGGACAGTAGAATTAGGGGTACATCAGCACCCATCTGAAAAAATAAATAAAAAAAATAAACAATGATAGCCCATGGTTCCTCTAATAACAATACACCAACAAGAGATGACACAATAATAAAATATAACAACAAGTCTTGATCTAACAATATGGCATTATTCTCCTCGGATCCCGGTTTGACCAGGCAATACATACAAGGTAAGTATGCCACATCTAACTATACTTGTTGATGTCTAACCCTTAAGCTTATGTTTTAACCATCCTTTTCTCGAGGACGAGTAAAAGCCTAGGTATGGGGGAGCTTGTTGACACTCCTTAAGTATCAATTTTAAGTGTCAACTAAGCATGAGAAAGGATATATCTGCAACACACCACCTAGACATAGGGTTTTAACTGACAGAATTCCACGAGTTTTGGTGTTTATCTGTTTCTGGAGGGAAACAACTACAAAATAGCAAAAGAGGCCCACAAGTAAGGATTACATAAACACATAACATCTCCGTACGAAAAAGAGCAATCTAGAAGACTCCATAACCAACCCCCAGGAAGGAGGGGCCCACCTGTCAGCAGGGTAGGGAGGGCGCCCTCCCCCTAGGGCGGCTGCCCTGGGCTAAGGACCAATCAGGTCCCGCCTCGCGGATCAGGGTTCCACCGCCTTTGAGGATCAATCTAACCCCTCCATTAAGGTCGGTTTGATCCGACGGTTGACGATCATTTGAGGGGGCTATATAAGGAGGACCCTTGCCCCCTGGCTAAAGGCAATCCATTATTCATTTGCATATTTTCCAGAGAGGATCCCTTATGGATCTATTCTCTAGGGCTTAGCATTCAAAAGAAACTATCCTTAGTTTCTATGTGAGATTAGAGTTTACTCTTCTAGATTGAGAGAGATAGAGTGGAGGTGTGGATTGGAGGAAGTCCGACCTGTCGGTGTCTCCTCTCCAGTTTGTATCGACGGGATCAAGTATCCTAACCCGAGGCTTGGTCCTAGGATTTCTTTGGTATTTCGACTTCTAATTCTAGTAAGTTCTCTGTTTTATTATTCTTTGGTTTGTGAGTTTACTTTATTCACTTCACGTAGAGAGTAGGGTAATCGTCTCTAGCGTAAACGTGGTGTTTGGGCTAGGATGCTCATAGATATCCCATGTCCAGCCGGACCTGTGGTAGTAGCTCGAAACGTGACAATTTGTAGACACCTTTGGATTCCACAATCCTGTTAGAAGGATCGATAGGGTTTATAGGCCGCGTGCTAACCATCCTTTGAGCTGTCTCTTATCTCGACGGTTCTCCCCAATAGAATAATATCGCATATCTTGCTTAGACTAGAACGACAGTGCAGTCGCATTCTTCTCTATATCCTATATCAAAATCACCTTGTTTGTAGCCTAAAGGATAATAGCAATTAATTTGGTTAGTCACATGCACCCTTTCTCCCTGCGGAAAAACAAATTATGATACTCTGGATAACCTCCCGGGTGAAGTGCTCACCGGTATCGGTGCGCTTGCGGATTATTTCCTAGTGATTCTTTTGTCTGCGTTAACAAATATCAACAAGCATTTCTGGCGTTGTTGCTGGGGAGAAAGACAGTTTGCTGAGATAACCTTAAATCTTGCTATTGTCTTGTACCTATACTTTTATCTTTTCTTATCTTTTTCAATTTCTTTATTTCTTATCTTTTCTATCCTTTTGGAAAATCTAAATTCCACACCTATCTATCAATTTTCTGCACCGATGGAGATTGGGGAGTTATGCGCTCCAACTTCTATCAAGCTTTTTCCTTTTTTTAAAAGGAAGAGCTAAACAATGGTATAATCAGAAGGTAAGCCAACAACAAGGAGATTGGGGAGTTATGCGCTCCAACTTCTGTCTAGATTTCTTCCCATCACCCAAATCGTCGACCTTAGAGTCAAGGTTCTAACCTTCAATCAAGAAGAGAACGAATGTAGACCATGGCGCCTTTAATTTCTTGATCGTGCCCCGAGTTTGCTTGTGTTCTTCGCGTTTTGCTTTTGCTCCTCTTAGATCCCGAGATGAGATCTTTTTGTTGAGAGTAGTTCTTGCAAATCCGTTTGAACCAAGTTGTTCATAATCGTGAGGAACATCTTTGCACCGAAGGATTCCTCCTGAAACCTCACGAGTACGCAGATCGGGCTATTTCTTCGCAGCGTTCTTTGTTTCTTGAGTTTTCCCCAAATCCTCTTCTCCCCGTTAAATCTGAACCAAATTGAGCCATGATTTCTTCGGGATAGCTCCCCAACTGCACTAGAATCATGCCTACAAAATTTGGTTGCAGTTGGTGATAATTTGGTTAGGTTTTGGAAGGATTTGGCGGAGAAAGAATCGATTTTCGTGTTTACTGCGCTCTGGTCAGGGGCGTCGGACGCTCCGACGGTTTGCGCCGGACGCTAGGGCTCACCCAAGCCACCGTCCGTTGCGATCGTCTGTCTGCGCGCGTGTTGGAGGCGTCGGTCGCTCGCCAGCGTCCGTCGACTCAGCGTCAGACGTGTCCGTCGGTTTTTCACTCTGAGAAGCTCTCTGTGTGATTTGCGTCGGACGCTCGCCAGTGTCTGTCGGGTTCCTGCCAGACGCGTCCGTCGCCTCGGGGAGCTCTCTGGTTCTTCTTTGCTAGGCCGACAGACGCTCGCCTAGCGTCCGTCGCCTCTGACTGCAGCGTTCGTCGCCCAGCGTCTGTTGCACTGCGTCAGAGCGTCCGTCGCCAGCTTCTCCAGCGTCCGTCGGCTGCTTTTCTGGCTGATCTGCCTTGGGTTCTTGCTTCTTTCCCATTGGGGTTGAGAACTCAATCTTGGGAGTTTTCGGTGAGTTTCTCTCCACTGCCGGTGAACTTTCATTTCTCCGTTTTCGTCTGAATCCCCACTCGCGTTGCTCGGGGGAGGTTGAGCACCCATCAACTAGGTTGTGTTTTTGGGAAGAGTGGCCCGAATATTTCGAGAGAAATTTGAGGCTCGGTCCTTCAATTATTATCTGGCATATTTGGATAACAGAAATGATTTTAGAAATGAGGAAAATATTATTCATCCACATTGAACCTATCAAGTGGTAACACTTTGTGATAGTGCTCCTAATTTTTCCAACAGGTGTGAAACTAGTGCATCGACCAAACGATAGGTTCCACTACCGAAATATTAGGGCAAATGTTGATGATGTTATTTTCACTAGAATTGAAAAAGTATGGGAGTTGGAAGTATAATATGGGACTACAATGGAAGTTTCTTGGCTACAACAAACCATGTAATTTGTAGTCTAGTCTCTAAACTAGAAATGGCCGAAGCTTTGGCTGTCTGCTGGGCGTTAAAGTCCATCTATGATCACTTCAAGAAAGTGATAATTGCTTGGGACTGTTTAAACTTGGTAGGAAAGCTCAGGGCAAAAACTTTTAATAGGTCTCATATAGGAGCAATCGCCCAAGACAACAAGATGATGAAAACCAACTTCGATGATTTTTTTTTCTTTGTTAGTCAAAATTGTAATGGGGTAGCTTATGTATTAGTTAAGACTGATCGCAGCGCTATGCGCTATACCTTACCTTCTGGAGGATGTATTTGCAGTAAAAAAAAGTGCGCAGCGCTGCGCAATCCCTTCTGTACGCGCCCTGACAGCGCTATTGGTGGCGTTCGCGAGCAGTGACAGAGAACGCACTGCATGCGACGGAGCAGGTTGCAGTCGGGCCCCACGGCTGGACGGGAGTAGCCTGCATGCGGCAGAAGATGGAGTCAAGCGGGCCCCACTGCTGCTCTTCCTTTTACCATGAATCAAAAAATGTTATAATTCATAAACTAAAAGCACAAATTAAATTTCGATTACACCACTAAATTTGTTTTAATAAATCTTTCAAAATGAGATCGTGAAGATATTTCGATAAATTTTATTTATAAACATGTGCTTCCTAGTTGATATAGAGTATGAGATATAGAGGATGATGAGTGCGGAAGCAAGACGTATAGAGGAGAGAATCTTGATAACGACTAGGACAGATATATGATGAATTTAGAAGAATAGCCGTGCGGACAATCTAAGTCGGCTAACCAGGCAACTACTTTGAATGTGGCTAAAAGTTGCCTTGAAGCTGAAGCAGGCTTTAGTTTGGAAGAGAGTTAAAAAAACATTTTCTATATTTTTATATGCTCCATTGATTTTAGATATCTTATGCACGTTCTACACAACCATTATCGCTTTTCATGTCTGGTTAACGAGAAATCTGAAAGAGAGCATAAGTATATTTTTAAAATCCAATTAACCTATTAGAGGGTATTTTTAACTAAAACCTCTATTTCTATAAATTGGACAAATTATAAAAAATTCTTTTAGAGTCTCTCTAACGATGTTTTAAGTCAATGAAAGTTCTATCTGCTTTAAAAACATTAACATGGAAATAGTGTACACTCACATGATAGTGTTTAGTCGCTGAGGCCTTTTGACCTTGAGTTCTCGGTACTACCGGTCCCAGCCAATGGATCTTTTCGTCGCTGTGCCGTTGCAATAGACAGGAGACACTATAGATGGCCATCGTGCCGTGCCGGAGTGTGTGCCTCGTGTCAGGGGGTCGGCCCAAGGCACGGCACGTGGGCCGTCGGGCCGTGCCGCGAGCATGGCGTGCCGCCCTGCCGAGCTCACGCCGTCGTGCGCACGAGGGAGACTCTGCCAGCGCGCCGCCGAGTGCCAGGGAGACCCTGCCTGAGCTAAGAGAGGAAGGGCGCGCCGGCGTCGCTGGCTGGAGGAGGAAGAAGAGGGCGACCGGCGCCACGCTGCTCGGCCGCCTGCGAGCGCGCGCCTCGCGACCCGTGTGGTGCTGGGAGGGGACAGGGGAGAGCCAGGAGAGGGGCGAGGCGTGCACCGCGCCACCGCGTGCCCGCGACCGCGAGTCCGGGACTCGCGTATTGCTGTGCGGCGGCGGCGGGAGGGGTGTGTCTGGGTGGCGTAGGGAGTAGGGCTGGGGGACTTGGGTTGGGGAGTTACCAGGCTGCTTCGGTGGGGAGTTAGCAGGTTGTACTCGTGCCTTTCCCTTGGGCCTTGGTAAAGGCCTTAGCGGCCTAGCTGTTTCATCGAGGTGTGCCCGTGCCGTGCCGCGGGCCAGGGTGGCGGCCCAGACACGGCCTGGTGCCTCGGGCCGGGCCAAATCCCCGTGCCGCGGGCTGTGCCAACGGGCCTCGGACCACATGACCATGACCATCTATATGGGACACGTCACAGGTCTGCACTACCTCCATTTAGTGACTTGCGGCTGCCACAACCGGCTGCCACAGACTGCCGTAGTTTTCTAGTTCATTTGGTTTGCCAAAACCTGCCGTAGATTGGGCGGACGATTTGAGCGCCGGAGTTGCGGCAGGCCGCATGTTGGGCGCGGCACCTTCTGGACATGGTCCAAACGAGCCCTAAATTGCCCCTTTTTCCCTTGATGATGAGAAGCTTCAAGCTCACACACCAGCTTCCCACCTCACAGCTGTCTCACCAACTTCCCAATCCCACCCCAAAGATCCAGTTTAGATCCACGAACCCTCTCCCAATCCTCCAAAGATCGCCGCTTTCCGCCCCCACGCAATGGCTGCCGGTGGCCTCGTGCTGCTGCGCGCCCTCCTCTTCGCGGCCCTCTGCGCCGCCGCGTGGCGGGCCGAGGCGGTGATCGGGGTGAACTGGGGCACCGTGTCCGACCACCGCGCGCCGCCGGGCGTGGTGGTGGACTTGATGCGCGCGAATCGGATCAGCAAGGTGAAGCTCTTCGACGCCGACCCGGGAGTCCTGCGCGCGCTCGCTGGGAGCGGCATCCAGGTCATGGTCGGCGTTACCAACGGCGAGCTCGAAAGCATCGCGGGGTCGCAGGCGGCTGCAGATGACTGGGTCGCGCAGAACGTGTCCCGTTACGTCGGCCGCAGCGGCGTGGACATCCGGTGAGCCCCAGTCTTTCTCCGGATCTCTCGCATTGCAGCATTGAAGTACAGCCTTTTGATTCTTGCTTCCTCAGTCTTAGTGATTGATTGGGCAACCTAGGATTTATGTATTCAATTTACTTGAGTTAGCTATATGTTGTGTCACTTTTTAGCTTTAAGTGGAGCATCCGCTTTGTTGAGCTCCTTTGAATCTTGTGGAGCCGACGACGATGAACCTTTTGTATGTTTCTTGTTTCGTGGACATGAAGATGAGATGTTTCAGGTATTTCCTGTTTGAATGAAACATTTCTAGATGCAGTGCTTTACTTTATTTAGCTTTAGGGGAAAGTTTTTCCTATTTTTTTTTTAATCTAGGTTTTCCTATATTTGAGCCAAGAGTTGATTGATTTGGTGCAGAAGGTAATCTTTTTTCTTAATGTGGTTGCTTAGGTTTGGAGTGTTGTAATTCGAATTATAAAAGGAAGCTGGTCCATTGGCTCATCAGCTGTTCAGTTCAGTGTCATTGCTAAGATAGGGTCTAGTTATTTGAATCTGGTTTCTTTTATTTGTTTTGAGTGTTTATCATAGAATTCAATTTTTACATCTCTATTCTATTTAAGCATTCTTTCTTGTTATCTTTCAGAGTGCTTCCCTTCGCAATATAGTGTTTCTTTTAGAATGTGTCTGTTCATGGTAAAGTGCAAGGGCCCTGAGCTGCTGTTACTTCCAAGCAAGCAATCACTCTATTGTTCTTCATATTGCATACTACGCCAAACAAAAATTAATTGTCATCCTTTGTGTTACCTAACACAAATCATGTTATCCTTTGTTTATGCAAAGCGGAACTGACCATTTTAATCAGTAGACGCCAATTATAGTGAGAGGTTAAGGGTGATGTGCAAATAGTTAATAAAATGCTCTGGGTCATTGCAGAATGTACTGCTCAACAAAACTGGTCTACTTGAGTTTGGGTTAATGATGCTTAGTTCCTATATTAATAGTTAATAAAATGCTCTGGGTCATTGCAGAATGTACTGCTCAACAAAACTGGTCTACTTGAGTTTGGGTTAATGATGCTTAGTTCCTATATTTTGTGTGTTCTTTACAAAGTTACATACTTTTTCATCAAATTTTACTTGCAATCATGAATGTGGTGTGTGTCCATACAAGATTGACTCCGAAATGGTTGATCTCTTTGTGGCTACTAACTCTGCATTTTTTACAGATACATTGCTGTGGGCAATGAGCCTTTCCTGACAAGCTACCAGGGTCAATTCCAACCATATATCATTCCAGCAATGACAAATATTCAGCAATCGCTGGTGAAAACTAATCTTGCTAGCTATGTAAAGCTAGTAGTTCCCTGCAATGCAGATGCATATCAGAGTGCTTCTGTTCCATCTCAAGGAGTATTCAGGACTGAATTGACTCAGCTAATGACCCAGCTGGCTGCTTTTCTGAGCTCTAGTGGGGCTCCATTTGTTGTCAATATCTACCCATTCCTCAGTCTTTACCAAAGTTCAGATTTCCCGCAAGATTATGCCTTCTTCGAGGGTTCTACTCACCCAGTAGTAGATGGTCCGAATGTGTACTACAATGCATTTGATGGTAACTTTGACACACTAGTTTCTGCTCTCAGTAAAATTGGCTACGGGAACCTACCAATTGCAATTGGGGAGATAGGTTGGCCAACTGAGGGAGCACCAAGTGCAAACTTAACTGCAGCAAGGGCATTCAATCAAGGGCTTATCAATCGTGTTACAAGCAACAAGGGAACTCCACTCCGACCTGGTGTGCCTCCAGCTGATGTATATCTCTTCAGCCTTATAGATGAAGAGGGGAAGAGCATACTACCAGGAAACTTTGAGCGGCACTGGGGGATCTTCTCCTTCGATGGGCAAGCCAAATACTCCCTGAATCTTGTGCTGGGAAATTCAGTACTCAAGAATGCCAAAGAGGTTCCTTACCTTCCATCACGTTGGTGTGTCGCAAACCCTGCTCGGGATCTTGACAGTGTTTCAGATCATATGAAGCTTGCTTGCAGCATGGCTGATTGTACCACTCTGTACTACGGAGGATCATGCTATGGCATCGGGGAGAAGGGCAATGTTTCATATGCTTTCAACAGCTACTATCAGCAGCAGAAGCAGGACCCAAGGAGTTGCGATTTTGGTGGGCTTGGGATGATAACTTACCTTGATCCATCTATGGGCGAGTGCCGCTTTCTTGTTGGTGTTGATGATAGCAAGAGCTCTGCAGTCGCCTCTTGTGGCGGTGGATGCTGCGGCATCTGCTGTGGAATGTGGGTTTTAGCTTTCTGGGTGTTCATGTACCTTAGAATGATGGGTTCTGCTTGATTCTCAAATTGACGTGCTGGGGGATGATGCTTGTGCCCATGTTAGATAGACTGTACTCTTGACTTCTAGGTCTAGGAAAGGACTGCACTGTCGCCATGTGAGATTAGGAAATTATGCTTCATATATATAATATAGATTAATTTATTGTTGAAATGCCCCTTTGCAATTATGCTCATTTCTGAATATGTGTTTACTATCAGTTAGTTCCTGGGGCATATATTAAAGATGTAGTAAATACTCCTTTTGTTGTAGTTACCTGATGTAACCAAAGAGAGATTTTATTGCCATGCATGCTGCAGCATATAAGATACTCCCTTCATTCCAAATTGTAAGTCATTTCAAGAATATTGGAGAGTCAAAGTTTCTCAAGTTTAATCAAACTTATATAACAATATAATAATATTTATGATGTCAAATAAGTATCATTAGATTCGTTATCAATTATATTTTCATAGTATACCTATTTGATGTTATAAATCTTTATAGTTTTGTCTATAATTCTTGGTCAAACTTGAGATGCTTTGACTCTCCAAGATTCTTGGAATGACTTACAATTTGGGATGGTGGAAGGACTAAATATATGATATGCTCAAAGAAAAGTAGCGGGATACTACAACAACATTCCAGCTGACTTTATTCTTTATCATCATAGTGTTTATGATGTATGAACAGGCACAGGCCTGAGGATCTTCCTTGAATTCAGCGGGCAGACGGTGGTGGGGTGGGTGGGCAACAGTTGTCGCCGCAGCAGGCGTGGCCGCAGGTCACCTTCGGATGCTGCACCAGCCAGCAGCATTGGCATGCTGAAATGAAATGAAATGCATCTATGATCAGTATCAGGATCTGGAAAAGCTGTGAGGTGATGCCAACTTGCTAACAGCAGATGAGCATGACTGATGGCCTAACTGCCTGCAGTCCCGTCAGGTACACTCTTTTGATGAGAATATCTCAACAACATCTTTGGTGGCCTGTCTAAGTTCCATGAATACCAAGAAATGAATCAATCAATCTATAGTGAAGAGCGGATATTCTGCACGACTTACGGAGCGAGGCCATCGCCATTGTGATGAAGAGTGCAAGCAGCATGAGCCATGCCACAAGGGCAGCAGTGTTCTTCCTGCGGCTCATGTTATGTGTTGAATCTTCAGATTTATTCTTGTGAACAGTTGAGATGGTATTGTTCCATGTGCTATGTATATAAAGGGATCGAGGTGACCGCCTGTGCAAATGGAGTAGTGATAAGATGCAGCCGCTTTGCTGGACTTGGACTGATCGGACACAGTAGTTGCTGGAGTTGGACTGATAGGACACTGTAGTTGCTGTACTGATCGGACATTGTAATTGTTGGACTGTTCTCGGGATGGGGTTTTGATAATTTCTTTCCTTGCTGACGCTTCGTTTCTTCGAACACAACTTCGATGGTGCTGTGTCCACATAGATTAACCAGTTACAAAATTTACTACACACCGAATTTCCTGCATATAGCTTGTATCAGATTATCAGTTACACAAATCAGATTATAAATTAAGCAACTTGAACCCGACAGATTAAATGTGACAAACAAGAAATTTGAAGATTTGCAAACAGATGTGGAAATTTTTCATGCTGATTCGGTTATACAAATCAGATTATCAGATTATAAATTAAGCAACTTGAACCCGACAGATTAAATGTGACAAATAAGAAATTTGAAGATTTCATCAGTAGCAAACAGATATGTGGAAATTTTTCCTGCTGATTTCGTTTTCAACATTTTTTTTGGATGCAGCTAATGCACGCACGGCCGTGCGTTAAGCCATGCGCACGCATGCCCACCTGCATAGTAAAAAAGCATGTTTAATTTCTTCCTCAACTCCGGCTTCCTTGCCCCCGTCCTCGCCCACCACCCCGCCGCGCCGAGCTAGGGTTTTGGCCGCGGCCATGCAGCTCCGCAAAAACCCTAGCTCGCTTGCGGCACCACCCTCTTCCCCCTTCCCCCACCCCACCGCCGCCGCCTTGGCCATGGCCGGCGCCCCCGCCCTCACCTGGCCCGGCCACCATCCACCGCCGATAGGGCCCCTAAACCGCCCGCCGGCATCCCCACCGCCTGGCCGGCCTTCCTCCCTGAACCCCCTTTCCTTCTAAGCCCGCCGGAATTTGGGAAGAAAGAAGGGAAACCTCGCCGGAACCCTAACGCGGAGGAGGAGAAAACCTACCTCGCCGGATCCGCCATGGCTAGATCCACCATCCGCCTGATCCGCCATGGCCGGAGTGGATCCGCCGAATCCACCATGGACGGCGCGAGGATGCAGTGGGAAGCAGGCACGAGGAAGCGGTGGGTCGCGGGCTCGCCGGAGGAGGTCGGCGAGGGTGGGTGGGGGCGGAGCCGCCATGGGCGGCGCGGATGGGGGCGAGGAGAAGCTCGGCACTGGAATGGGGAGGCGGTTGGGCGCAGGTGCGTGCGAGTGTGAGTGCGAGGCGTGCGTGCGATGTGCCAAATGCACGGCCGCCTGAAAAGAAGTCATTACCTTTTTTTTCTGGGGAAAACCATTTCAACAGTTTAGGGTGATGCACTCTTTTGCATATATTGGCCCTCCTCTAGTGAGCAATACCTGTTTGGTGGCCCTAGAACCATTCAGGGGTTCCGCAACCATCACAATCAAGAAATATATAGAGTTAAATGTAAGACGCAAGATCTTGCCAATCCTAAATTGTTGCTAAAGGAAAGATAAGGTTCCATCAACAATTTGGCCATATTATTTCTACTCAGTAGGTGATGTAACGAACTGGAAAGAAATACGTGAACAAAACTGACAACTCAATACAGCTATGAAAGAAAGGAAGGGAATATTCACACAACTTAATCGGTAGCCGCTGTCTAATATATTTTCAGAGCAGTTTTAACATGTAGAGAAAGCCCCAGCATCATTTATGATCTGCTGGAAGCTTAGAAGATAATGTCTAGGCAGCAAAACTTCTGTGCCGTGAGTCCCTGGGCCTCTGATGTGCTCCGTATGAGTAGAACCACCATAGTAAACATGCAGATCATTATGAAAAACAGAAGATACTTCAAACATGTTGTTTTAGAGGTCAACGAGTAAACCTCCATGGCATGAGCATTTGCATGGCTGGTGCCTGCCAAGCTATGCTCCACAGCTGCCTCTGTTGAATAGAGTATCTGCAACGTGAACATTCACCGTAAGTGACCAACCAAGAAAAATATAGAAGATAATCAAAATATGTTGTAAAGTAAAATGAGATACAGAGAGCAGGAGTGGCTACTGCACAATTCATTCTGTGGCACACAAGGGTTCTGTCTGAGATTTCCATGACGGAACCTAAACTTTGACAAAGGGAAGTGCAAGTTATATGTTTCCACAATGAGGACAACGATTAACTGCACCATAGATTTAACATTAAGGAAAAATTGCAGAATTCTAAATGATATGTTTTTGTTTGCTAAGTTTTATCAAGTGACAAAAAAAGTGACATGGGAGTATAAAAAAAGGGTGTACCTTCTCCATCTCTAGAGATCGGTTCATTATAAGACTGCTCTCATTTAGTTGGTGTGCTAATTCAACTATTTCATTAATCAAACCATCTTGCAGCACACTCACTAACATTTTTATCCCGTTGTTCCAGGCCAAAAACACCGATAAATTTGTGGTTCATCTCAGATAAATGCCCCAGACACTTTGAGAATGGAAAGTTCATGCTGACTAAAGCCCAACTTGTCCACGAGTAGAAGTGGGAGGTGTGGAGGTTCCATCTATGGTATATGGAAGCGTCAAACCTCGACATGTCAGCTTTCAGCATAAAGTTTCTGGCAGAATACTTCAACTTGCCAACAGATGTTGAACTCGTCGTGGAATTCCACGACATGTATAAACTACTGCGGGAAGATGACCTAGACGTCGCTCAAGTCACCATATTTTTTCTGTAAGTACGTTGTGACTCCCACAGATTTCCTGCGCGGTCGTAAGCAAGGAATGCCACTTATGCCACCGAGACTTATCCTCGCAGGATGATGGCCTATGTAAGTAAGGAAGGCAATCTATTCTGCGTCTATCTATCTCCAATGCATTCTATCTCCAATGCATATTGCTAAGCGAGTGCTCGTTGGTTACCTGCTACCGGACGACCATGCAGACATGATTGACTTGACCGCTCGAAAAGGAAGAAAAGGATCAACGATGAAAAGTGGGCCGTGTCAATGTACATATTAGGAGCAATGAGAAAGATCAAAGAGGGATCAAACCAGTGTATCCTCGTTGCGTACCACTTTGGGTAAGTCCAAAAACTGCATGTTAGTAAAGATTAGTGGCTTGGATCATCGATGCTCATCGTAATCTGTATTTTGATTCAATGGTGCATCATGGGCCTCATGGGTCACTGGGTTACTGTTGACGGTTCTTAAGTACCAAATTCAACCGTCAACTAAACGAGGATAAGGATCTAATTGAAACCAATACCTAGAAATAGGGTTTATACTGACAGAATTCCACGAGTTTTGGTGAATGTCTGTTTCTGCAGGGGGTTATTAGGAAATACCAAGGAAAGGCCCACATGTCATGTTTACATAGAGATATTTATCAACCACACAATTTTCTGTACTCTAGAAGGTTCCAGGAGACACCAGAACGAACGGGAGGCAAAACGGGCCCAGAGTCAGGGCGTCCGCCCTGCTATCTCAGCCAATCAGGCTCAAGTTCGCGGATCGTGCTCCACCGCCTTTGAGGATGAACCTAAACCCTTCATATAGGTCGGTTTGATCCAACGCCCCCATTCATTTGAGGAGGCTATATAAGGAAGGCCCCTGACCCCCCTGAGGATCATCTCATCTCATTATTCTTCTCCAGAGCAAAAGCTAGGGTTTCAATTAGATGTAGAGAAGGAGAGAAGTCCCTCTAGTTGTCTAGATCTAGTTCTTCTAGTTCTAGTTCATCTAGTTGTAATTAGAGGTGAGAGAGAGAGGAGGAGAGCGCTAGGAGGAGCCGGATCTGTCGGATCTTCCTCAACATTGTACCATTGCAGCATCTGGTTTGGAGCAATCTCCAGGTTCTTCATTTATATTTCTATGTATCTTATTTCAGTTCTTACTTTATTCTATTTGTGGGATCTCCGCTCGTATTGAGTGCTCTAGTCTTGATATCGGGTTAGAGTAGTAAGTGATAGTGTAGACATGGTGTCTAGACTAGAGTTTACCTGAGTTTGCGCCCAATCCTATGGATAGTTGTGGTAGCCCCAGGGGTGACAGCTCTGTGAGGCCTTTGTAGTCCACCACGTTCGGGTTGGTGTTTTCGTAGAGCTTTTGGTAGCCTCCCCGCGACTACCTTTTTCCCAGTCTTTGTCGAGAGTCGGGAAGGTACTGTTGCTCCAAAGTAAGTAGAGTATCATGGACCTTTGATTAGATAACTCCCTTAGAAAACTCTAAAATCTCTCTACCTTGTTATCTTATCTATCCTTGGATGCTCTTAGTTCCTATCTGGCACACTTCACGTTCCCCGTGGAAATCGATACCCTTGGAATACTCACGGGTGAAAGCTACAACGGTATCCGTGCACTTGCGGATTTATCTGTGTGTGTTAAGAAATACCAACAAGCTTTCTGGCGCCATTGCCGGGGAACAGTAGTTGTTCTAGTTTCGAACCGAGGTCATCCATTTACTTTTGTTTTCCTTTTTCCTTTTTACCATCTTTCTCACCTTACCATATTCATCTTACTACATTCAAAAAAATATTTTACTCCAAAGGGCGATTTGTTGGAGACTCCACCTTCTTCACCGCTCATTCTTATAAATGGCTATGAGCTTCGCCCTGCTTGTATAGCCATAGTTTTGGAGCAATCTTTCTCTAGTCTTGGTTTAGATTTAACTCCTTTTGAAAATATGAATTATCCAAGTATAGAGGAGGCCCCAAACAAAGACCAATTTGAGAGTTGCCAATCCAAGTGAAATTTTGAACTTACATGAAGAATCAACCATAGAGATTGGAGAGGAAGATGACATCTATGAGCATGGAATCTACTCCATACCCATATCTTTAGATCCATGTTCATATGAGACATCTCCCATACCCATGGGTCTATCTATCTTTACAACACATGACATCTTCAACACCCACTCGCTCTCTGTTTACAAAAACTTCAAAAGGGAGGTTGTCGATGAATATGTTTATCATAAATTTTGTAGATCTTGTTGTGTAAATCTTGAGATAGGTAATGAAGGGGAAACCGTTTTTCTAAAAGCACATCTTGAAAGGTTTCCCAAGGACAAGTTTAGTGTCCTAAAACAAGCACCTATGAGATCCTAACATAAGTATTCACCCTTTTTGTTGCCTACCCTTGTAAAGTGAGCATAGAATTATATGATTATATTCCTTCGAGTATTTTTGTCACTAACCTTTCCAGGTATAGATCAGAAAGAATGAAGGAATGACAAACATAAGGTTTGTCCAACAATCATCATGCAACATTGAATTACATTCATCCAATTTTGATTTTTGCAAAATTCAAGCTTTGGGGATAACCCATCGTAAAAACATCTTTTGCCATGTTGCTACATCATCTTATTTGTACCTACCTTTAAGGCATGCTCAACTACTAAAAAAATCATCATACTCTTTCATCTTCACTTGAGTAAATCTCCATAATACTTTCATGCTACCTTTGTTTGCTATAGTATATGTTTAGGTTTTGAAGTATATTCATACACTTTTAAATTATGCATCGTGCTTAGTTTGAAGGTATTTGATTTTACTTCTAAAAGTTTTAAAATTAAGCATGGTGCTTAGGTTAAAATGTCTTCCTAAATTAATCTAAAATTTTCTAGGTTGATTTTTGAACTGATAGTATACTAGAGTAGATATTGGATATTTTGTTGGACTAACCCCTACAGGAAAAGTTTCAATATCAAATTGAGAAGTCCTGAGATGAACTCACACTAAAGATGAAGAGAGACACATGAACTTCAACAACCTTCACAAGAGAGAGGTAGCTAATTCATCATGATGAATTCCATGGAGCAAGAAGAAGACATCTACAATCAAGCTACTCAATCCATGGAAGAGGGTGAACAAAACTTCAAGACAAGATCAACAAAAATTTCAAGATCGGAAGAACAAGGATGAGAGAGGAGTGGAACAAGAAGACAAGTCGTTAATGCACAACCAGTTGATCAACGGAAGTTTCCATGAAGGTATTTGTTGGGAATATGCCCTAGAGCTAATCATGTAGATGATTATATTCCGATTGTATCCATGATTAATATAGTGTTCTGAGAATATCCATTATAGACAACTAGTATTGATCGACAATTATGTGAATTATTTGTGGAACTCAATTACCTGAATGGTTATTCTAAAAGTTGTCCCTGGTCGGCATTCTTGTAAGAGCACACTTGAATAATAGACCAGCACATGTATTAGTTGATGGCTATGTTTCACAAGTCATAGACATGGAGATGTCAAACTAATAATGTGGGCACATGTGAGACATGTAGGCTGGACTGACCCAACAAGAGAAAGTCTCTATTCATGTCATGTACGTTATGTCCTTAGACCTGAGATTGTGGTATGTACTCAAGATGTGAAACGATCTACTTAGAGACTATCAAACGCTACTCCGTAATTGGGTAGTTATAAAGGTGGTCCTTGGGTGGTCGGGAAACATGTTATGAGACATAGACAATCAAGATGGAATTTGCCCCTCTCTTCATGAGAGAGATATCACTGGATCACTCATGTGATTGGATCAACAAATGCATGGCCGTGCTTGGGTTAAGTGTTAACCCACGAGTTGAACCATATATCGAGTGGCAAAGGGAATAACTTGTACATGGTCATAGTGGTTCGTCTGATATGATCATAGCGTATGCATAGGAGTTGACACGCCTTGCTAGAGGCCGCTATCAACTATTGGTCGAGTAAGAGTACTTGGGCCATGTCTGTGTATGCGTGAGCCCATAGGGTCGCACGCTTAAGGGGCTGGAAGCCTAATTCGACCCGAATTAGACTAGGTTTAGGGTTTCTAATGGGCCTCCACCGTGGGAGCTCGTTAGGACGCCTATATAAGCAAGGGGTGGGCGCGGGGCAAGATTGATCCACGCCTTTTGGCAGCCGCCGTCGCCTCCCCACGCTCGCGCCTTTTGCTCCTCGCGGACCTAGCAGTCCGGAGGCGCAACGCTTCCTCCCTGCACGTGTGGGATTCCTCGGAGGTGCTGCATCTGGAGCACAAGGATGAACCGCGCGAAGGGGACGTTGAGACGGACGACCATGCAACTGCACTGCCTGCTGCGACGCGCACGACTACATCAAGTCGTCTTCCGCTGCACCTGCGCGTCTAGTGGTAATCCCGTAACCTGTAACTAGCAGTAGATCCTGGTTTATGAGGTCGAAAAGTTTTGTTTTCCGGCTAGCGTAGCAACCTCGTATTCCATCAGTATTCTCCAAAGGTAAAGGTAAGTAAGCATCACTCTAAAATCATTTCTTTGATTCTGGTATTCACATAAATAAATATCTAAACATGTTTGAGCTACAACTTTACTTGATCCAACCTGTTTATCTCAACATGTTAGTTCTTTAAAGCTTGATCCTAGTACCACTTCTTAATCTCATAGTCTTAACCATCTAAAATGTTGCACATCCAACCTTGGAAGATGATAATCTCAATCATGTAAAAATAAATTAGATAATCTTTCCATGTATTAAAGCAATCTAATATGCCAAGTGTTTATGAAGTGCAACATTCATGCTCATCATCTGGACTGATCACTCATGTCATGGCTAAATAAAATACAACTCATTTTTGCTCAATATGTTTAGGCTAGAGAAGAACAAATAAACTTTTGGTTCTGTTGGTGTTTTCCCACCAGCAGAGCCCATGCACTTGATCTCTGCCTTGTTTCTATGAGTTGGACACTTCTTCACCATGCCATCAAGAGCATGGGTGGATTCACCCTACCAATGAAGAAAGGAGATCCAGGGAGACCTGTCATTCCAATCTCCATTGGAGCTTACACTTTTGAAAGAGTGGTATGTGACCTTGGAGCAAGTGTCAACATCATCAGACACTATGCTACCCCAAGGAAGTTCTTGAAGAAGTTGTCTGTAACATTGGAGCAAGTGTCAACATCAAGCGAAGCTTGCAGATCATACACTATGCTATCCCAAGAAATTCCTTAATATGTCAACATACGAGTTGGACACTCGTTCATATGGGTAAAACCTTGTGATTGAAGAAACAAGCAGAGATGTGAAAGCACTCATTATCTTGGGACGCTCATTCATCAGAACAGATAATGCCATAATCTACATGGACAACGCCAAGATCTGTTTCACTATCAAGGATGAGAAGGAGAGATTCACTTTCATGAAGTATACACTCAAGGCTCTTACTCTTCCTAAGAGACCATACATCTACGAGGATACAACTATTGCTACAAGAAATAAGAACATCAATAATAGAAGGAGGAAGAGTAAAGCTCAACAACCAAGAGAAGACCTAGATAATTAGCACTTTTGATTCAGGGTATGATCAACTCCTTCTATCACAATACCTCGCTAAGCTGGGAGATCCAAGAGTACCTACCATTGATTGCAAGATCAAGGGAAGTACATTCTACAAGATATTCTGCAATATTGGATCAAGCAATGACATAGTGTCTAAGGTGGCCTACCAACATTTATATGATAGTAGACCACTATACCAGACATATGTGCAGCTACAGCTAGCAGACCAATCATTCTGATTTCTGGAGGGAATAACAAAAGACATCATGATCAGAGATCACTATGTTCCCACCAACTTCATGGTTCAAGATATGGGAGATGAAGATAAAGTCCACCTCATTCGAGGAAGATGTTTCCTCAACACCACTAGCGTAATCATCTCCACGAAATCATGAGAGATCCATTTCCAATTTCCTGAAGAGAAGAAACAAGCCACCAAGGATGGATGGGCAGACTATCTAGGAGAATTAACAAGATACGGAGATCAATTCAATAATAAAGATAAGAGTTCTCCTAAGAAAGAAGTCGTACCACCAATAGAGGATGTATCACTTACTACAGAGGAAAGAGAAAGTAGAACCTCAGACTAAGGAAGTGTGGAAGAGGAAAGAGACTTCATCGGAAACACCAACACAAGAAGAGCAAACATTCAAGTATTGATCAGGAGTGGACCATGCTCCTTAAGACATTTGAACCAGAAGAGAGGTCCGGTTTGACGGACCTAAATCTCTGAACCTCAGCCGGAAGGTAAACTCGGTAAAGCTATCTGCATATTTATTTTCCTCTACATTGCATTAGTTGCACTCTAGCATATTTACTTTCCATAAATATTTTTAGTACTATTTATATATATCATCCTTCTTTACTGTGGAGGCATAAAAAATATATTGCATTAGTCATTTGCATATAAAATTGAAAATATAAAAAAACATTTGAATATCCGAATTCTGCAAAGCTCTAAACAATCAAGGTATAAATGGTTTACCGCTAACGCTTAATCTGTTCCACGAGCTTTGTTGTCTATTTTGAGTTTAGCAGGATTTGGAAAGACTAAGACAGGATTAAATAACTTCATCTACTTTGAGAAGTACAACTACATCAACTATCATCTTTGAAGGCTCAGAGAAGTGAAGGAAGTCTACACTGTCTAAATGAATGACTATGTCAACATCCAGCTTGGGGAGAGCACCCCCTTGTACCCAGGTAAGTATCCTTATTCACTTAGGTTTACTTAGATATTAGTTACATAAATAAATTCAAAAAAAAATGTGAGCACATGAAGGTTCACACTTAATCACAAGAGTTATAACTTAGATACTTTTCATTGTCTACTTTATCCTTAAGTGAATTTTCTCAATTAATAAAATGATAATAGGTGTGTTTAGTTTGTTTGATTTTAGAAGTTGCTAATAATAAAAAGAAGAACTCTAAAGATAACTCTATGGAAATGATGAATAGTTGCTCTGCCGTAATTCCTTTCAAGTACCTAGTTTTCAGCCTTGAATTCTCCTGAGTTTTAGATACAATTGTTTTGACATAAGATTTGCTCTGAACCTGAAACTTGTGGGTTGTGAATGCTTGAGCTAAGTCTAGGTAGTTGATAGGTATGATATGAGAAAGTCTGAGCTACTGTTTATCTTGTTCCTAGCAATACTAGAGTTCTGGAGATTTTATCTTTTGAAAATTAAAAATATTACATGATGAGTCTCTGTATGACGAGAGCTTGAATTCCTACCACAACCATATATACATGCTTGGTAGATTAGGAAAACATTCATTATCATATTTACTACTTGTTTTTGCATTGAGTTTTGTCATGCTTTGTTGACCCTTAGAGACTTGTCATGCTTTTAAAATCAAGATCACGTACACTCCACTCATATATGCTACTTCTATCCTAGAAGTACGCATCCACATATATGCCATTCAGATCCACCAAACAAATGATCTACTCCTACCCTGGGAGTAAGTAACCAAAAATATCCTAGTTCTCCACCTATCCATTTATCCCATTACCACAGATATAACTGCTCCTAGGACTTCCTTGTTATCAGCTCTCAAGAGTGTTATTATAGAAAGAGACTTGGGGTTGTCAAAATATATATATATAAATATAAAGAGAGTAAAACATGGACAAGTGTCCTATAAAAACAATGGGTACTTAGATACCCGCCTCTCTAAAAAAATAAAATAAAAATAAAAATAAAGAGCAAACCCAAGTTCTCTCAAAAGTTCCAAGTTCCAAAAGAGAGATGTATGTATATATGTATTCAATGAGCAGAGTAAGATTTGGTTTCCACCACACACCCTCATATATCCATCACACATATATTTTCACCCTCATACATCCACCATATATTCATCCTCATACATCCACCATATATCCTATACACATGCACATCTTGATTTGATTGCATGACCTGTTTCTCTGGATCCATTGTTTGACTTTACAATATATGCTTTGCAAGTATGTATGCACTGTTTCTCCCCACCTATGAACTCCATATATTGCATATTAGTTATAGGGTGAGAGAGAAAAGGCACATTGTTACTTTGCCTGTTCCAAAAATAATACATATTCTGAGAGAAGGCATAACACCTTTGTTGCCTTGGTGAGCATCCACAAATACCACATATAGAGAGACTTGAGAGGGTCATACAAAAGAGACTTTGAATTTTATTTTGAAAACTTTGCAAAACTCTAGGATGAAGGTAAAGTGAAGAGCTTGAGACATAGTGCTTGGCCTGATCATTCTACTTTTCAATTACTCAAGACCCAAGTGATGGCTATAAGCCCCATGGTAAAAGGTAATATGGGTAAGTTTAAAAGTCAGAATAGTTTACTCTAATCCAGAGGAGAATTCTTGTTTGAATGCATGTGTACCTTTAAGGCATGAAAGCATTGTAGCAACTCTTGATCCATCATCGAGTTCATCTTTACTCAGGGACGAGCAAAAGGTGAGCTTGGGGGAGTTTGTTGACAGTACTTAAGTACCAAATTCAACCATCAACTAAACAAGGATACATATTTAATTGAAACCAATACCTAGAAATAGGGTTTATACTGATAGAATTCCATGAGTTTTGGTGAATGTTTGTTTCTGTAGGGGGTTATTAGGAAATACCAAGGAAAGGCCCACATGTCATGTTTACATAGAGATATTTATCAACCACACAATTTTCTATACTCTAGAAGGTTCCAGAAGACACCAGAACAAACGGGAGGCAAAATGGGCCCGAAGTCAGGGCGCCCGCCCTGACCCCTAGGGCGCCCGCCCTGCTATCTTAGCCAATCAAGCTCAAGTTTGCGGATCGTGCTCCACCGCGTTTTAAGATGAATCTAAACCCTTCATATAGGTCGGTTTGATCCAACGACCCCTGTTCATTTGAGGAGGCTATATAAGGAAGGCCCCTAACCCCCCCAAGGATCATCTCATCTCACTATTCTTCTACAGAGCAAAAGCTAGAGTTTCAATTAGATGTAGAGAAGGAGAGAAGTCCCTCTAGTTGTCTAGATCTAGTTCTTCTAGTTCTAGTTCATCTAGTTGTAATTAGAGGTGAGAGAGAGAGGAGGAGAGCGCTAGGAGGAGCCGGATCTGTCGGATCTTCCTCAACATTGTACCATTGCAGCATCTGGTTTGGAGCAATCTCCAGGTTCTTCATTTATATTTCTATGTATCTTATTTCAGTTCTTACTTTATTCTATTTGTGGGATCTCCGCTCGTATTGAGTGCTCTAGTCTTGATATCGGGTTAGAGTAGTAAGTGATAGTGTAGACGTGGTGTCTAGACTAGAGTTTACCTGAGTTTGCGCCCAATCCTATGGATAGTTGTGGTAGCCCCAGGGGTGACAGCTCTGTGAGGCCTTTGTAGTCCACCACGTTTGGGTTGGTGTTTTCGTAGAGCTTTTGGCAGCCTCCCCCCGACTACCTTTTTCCCAGTCTTTGTCGAGAGTCGGGAAGGTACTGTTGCTCCAAAGTAAGTAGAGTATCGTGGATCTTTGATTAGATAACTCCCTTAGAAAACTCTAAAATCTCTCTGCCTAGTTATCTTATCTATCCTTGGATGCTCTTAGTTCCTATCTGGTACACTTCACGTTTCCCGTGGAAATCGATACCCTTAGAATACTCACGAGTGAAAGCTACAACGGTATCCGTGCGCTTGCGGATTTATCTGTGTGCGTTAAGAAATACCAACATTTACATTTATCATCTATCGTCGGGACGGTAGGGCCTGCATATTTGTTTCGTTGTGGAGACCAAATAAGAAAGGGTACAAGCACTTTGAAGATTGCATTAAAGTCTAAGCGTCCAAACTTACTATATATTCATGTGCGGTTATAGTATGTATTCAAATTGTTTCTAACACTAGTGCATTTCATACATTATAAGGAGTACATGAAGGGTCCCGGATTCTATGATCAAAGAACACAGAAGTTTATGAAAAAACATGGGAATAAAATCAAAATTAGGCATGATTTCCCGGTACATACTTCAAAGGTTCAATTGTGTTTTTTCATGCACTGAGCATTCTATATCTCTCATATATATGTGTTCTAATGCTTGTGTATTGTACGGTGTGCCAAAAAAACTGGACAATTCACTTCTATGTGGCTTCTACACTTGTGAGTACCTAAGGAAATGCAAGAACTACAACAATAACTGGTGGTAGCTCAAGAAAGGATTAGACTGGTGGATGAATGTGCAAAGAAAACAACACTCCTTCAAGGAAACAAGGACAGACTTATGTAAGTTTTTCTTAGACAAATAGTCAAATACGTATATGAAGGGGAACCGTTCTTCAACATCAATAATCCGTTAGGGCAAGAGCCCAAGTACGAGAAGCTTAGGAAATGGGCTACCATGCTACGTCTCATAGATTACACTTTCCGAATGGATTTTACAAAGAGCTAGCTAGCGATATCGTCTCCATTAGTTAGTTTCAACAAAACTTGTACATATGTGTGTTTGTGAGATCTTAAACGATTTCGTCGGTTTCATGTGTATGGATGGACAATGAACAATTAAATGAATGCATAAAAGTCTTGTGTGTGTATATATATTTATATATGTGAGTTCCATTGAAATCTGGTTTGAAATTGAATTTGAATTTGAATAATAAAACTGTTGGATCCTATATTTATTTTTTAAAGAAAAAATATTAACCGAACATGCGGTAAATTGATTAACCGCAGCGGGCGCGGTTACGCCGCCCGCCGCGGTTAACATGTTTACCACAACGTGGCTCGTACGCCCGCCGCTGTGACGCCACGATTAACCGTGACGCCTTGGCCGTTGCGGTCGTGTTTGCCCGCCGCGTTAAATCTAAAATGCCCACCACAGAAAAGATTTCTGTAGTAGTATAAGCACAAAAAAAAGATTCAAACCACTAGGCTTAATACAAAAGGACCAGGAAAATAAGAGATGATGGTTGACATGAAAATCAACCAATTTTGAAGGTACCTTAAATAATAAGAAATAATTAGCATAAAAATGAACCAATTCTAAAGGTACCTATGTTTGTCAATTCGAGCCTGACCAGCTCCATCCAATCTAATAGGTGCTCCACCATATCTTTCTTTTTCACTTACAATTTATTGAGCCTGCACTTGAGTGCCACTTAATAAAAAAATCATAAGAATTACGTGGATCTACCATAAGGAGAAGGATATGTTACAATTTTTCACATGCATGCCAACATAGTTAACTTACAACAATTTCCTCCTTTATCCTGAGGATAAGACAGTTGGACTTCCAACTTCCGGGCCCTTTAGCACTGTGTCCTTTGATTTCATTAACTGCTTTTGCATCATCTGGCTAAACCAGTACAAATATATCTATGAGAACCCGCAATACCAAACAACACTAGCAGAACACTACAAAATATTTACTCATGGTATAACATGTATAGTCTAACACGTGTACATTATGTTACATGTACTCGAAGTTGTATTTTACTATATATATAAAGTCACCCCTAATTAGGGTGTGAGGTGTCCCCATAATTCTCTACATTGTATCAAGAGTATGGGTTTCTATCTGGCTTCTTCCTCTGTTCTAACTCGTGTCGCCGATGTCACGGAACCACCCAACCCATAAGAGCACTAGTACAAAGGTTACCATTTCCATGATCACGCTATCACACTAGAGCCCATATAAGCCCGGTAGTCCTTGAAATCTCAAAGGATTTCAAATCGCTTAATCATCACAACCAAGATCATACATGATTCAGTAATCACATGCTCATAGTGATAAGTTCACAAACGATTAAATTACATCAGAGTTGTAAATAGCATTATTACAACACTGTTTGAAATTAAAGTAGCGCAAGGAAATAGTTTTAAACATACACCACACACACTTTTAGTTCAAATACGGTGCCAACAACAGTACTGTACCACAAAAGCACATAGAGAAGACTTCAAAACCGACCATGCCCTTGGTCTACTCCTCTTCCCCGGTAGGGTAGAAGCATGTCTTATAGTATCCATAATACACCATTCCATCTACAACAAGGGTCATAAAACCCTGAGTACTCAATTGTACTCAGCTAGACTTACCCGACCGGAGGGGATTAATGACTCTCAAGGATATGCAAGGCTTATATAGTGGAGTTGACAAGATAGAATAAATTTTGTCAAAAGAGCATTGCTACCTTGAGTCCCGACTTTCAATATTTTAGTCAAAGTTTTAGCATCAAGATTATTAAGGCTTATCATAGCTAGATTTGCACCTAGTCTACAACATCACTTGAATAAGCAGTACATTAATAACCATATTCAGTTTGGCATGCACATTTTGGTTACTTATTAAGTTCAAGTTTCTACAATGGTCGACAAATCCTTTAAGTTTCTCACTGATGGGGATATACCACGATTCAAATCGAATTCCTATCCAGTTGGAGGTTTATTCCTAACACACGCCCAGGCACACCGTGCGAAGGTAGACTTAGGTCACCTTGGTATAGTTTGGGTTCTGTCACGGGTTCCTCGGGTGCAGGCATAAGTGGTGACTCACGGATAGCTAGGTCACTCAAGTCAAGCCTGCCCACGGATCAAAGCGTGGACGTTCAGGGGATACCTGCCCATGGATGATGCCAGGTCACTCAGATCATGCTTGCCCACAACTAATATGCCGCTCCTGGTATTATTACTTAAGAAGGGGGGATTCTAGCCCGAATTGAGCTACTTGGCTTCGCGGTCAGAACGAGTTATCCGGGCAACTATGTGAGAGGCATGTGTTCAATCTTGGCTGATGTCCAACCACGATCCAATGTCTAACGACACGGGCGGAAAGAACCCACTCACAAGACCTCCAAGTCTTGTGGCTCCCCACACCGAGTCTGCCCTGTCTTGATTTATTACTTCCACATGGTTATTTTCCACGATAGCAAATATAGCCAACCGTGACCAGTTTCACCCTATATCTCGCAGGTGACAGGAAATCACCCGTATTCTACCGGTCTAAGCATGTCTAAGCATATATTTTGATCCTAGTCCTACAGGTTTCATTTTAGTTGGACAAGGAAGGTAATGCAGTAAAGGATTTTATTCAACTCTTATTAACTTAATGCACAAGCAAGATTGTAATTTGTAAGGGAATACTTTAAAAATGTAGTGGGAGGCTTGAAATGCTTTGGGGCTTGCTTTTTAGGAAGGTGGAGGGCTAATGATCTGGGCACTTAGGCAATTCAAAGGCCTGCTCCCCTCCTTCTGGCAATTCTGGGGCCTGCACCTGAAAGTCCATCTAGCCCTTTAGTGGGTTTTGGTGAATTGAGTGAAAACACAATTAAAGGTCTAACAAGTTTGCTAAGTGTATCAAAGGTTCAACAAGAAAAGCAAACTTGATGGTATTCCATACTGTGTTGAAATGAAGGTCAAATTGTGTATTGTTGTATTGGAAGATCATGGAAATAATCTAGTTTAAGCAAAAGACAACAATGCAAATGAAATCAATGAAATGGCTTCTATGTTGTGGGATGTCATTGTATCGTGCGAAAGCAGTCATATTTGGCAAATGGCAAATGAGACATAAGGTGATGGTTTTGGCTTGGTCTCTACAATGGGTTGCTTTACATGAACAAGAAGTGTTGAGTGTCAAGCCAAAATGGAGAGGATATAAGGAATAGTGAATTGGCTTGACCATATTGATATTGATCCATATATGTCTTTATGTGAGTCAAACTGAAGCTTGATTGATCTCAACATTTATATCTGGAAGATATTCAAGCAAGGATTGCAATAGTGAAGAAAGGCTATTCAATGGTTGTTTGGTATGATGTGACTTGAGTATGGCTTAATAAGGTGAAGATAGCAAGGAAAGATCTTCGAGGTACTAAGCGGAGGTGAAGGGTAAGCAAAGGCTCTAACCGAGGTACCATGGCTAAGGTGAAGAAGAGATTACTTGCATTGAGTCGAGGTACTAATCAAGCTATGAGAAGTAATCTCGTGTTGAGGATCAAATCATTAGTAGAAGTGACTTGAAGCCATGAGTTGAACTAACATGTATGGAAATGGTTCAAGTCACATGCTCAAGGTATATTTGCTCAAGAGAAGAGACAAAGTTGATTGCAGCCCCTATGAAGCAATATTGAGAAGAAATGGCATATGAAGACATTGATAACTCAAGTGGTTAAAATAGTTATTTTTCATTGATCTTGAGTATAGGCATGTCGTACAATCAAGGGGGATGCAATACGAATGATAGACAAGTCTCAAGTGCTCAAACTAACCAAACCCAAGTGCTAACGTGAGAGAAAACCTTATAACTGCACCTGAACTTGTTGATCTTGGACTTGTTCTCTGTTGAGTTGGATAGCCCTTGAAACAAACTTTCTAGAATGTCCAAGATCACTGAAAATGAAGTCCCGAGTCCAAAGTTATAGCTGTTTCGGTGGGGTGACTTTTGCTGTCTCTAGAAGGGCGGATGTGCCGCCCTCGAACAACCACACCGGCTAGTTTTTGAATCCTAATGATTGGATTGAGGGGGGTGGGTATATATACCCATCCCACGCCTCCTAGTGAGGCTGCTGATGTTCAGAACCTTCCCAATCCTTCCAAAGACATTTGAGAGCTCTCCCCAACCCTCTCTTTGTGAGAGTGAAGTGTTTAGTGAGTGATTAAGTGTTGGGGCTGTGTGATTGAGAGCTAGAGAGCAGATTAGAGCTGACCAAACCTTGAGCACTTGTTGGGCTTTGCCAATCTTCGTTGCGCATTTGTTACTCTTGGAGGTGAAGCCTCCTAGACGGCTAGGCGTCGCCCGATGAGCTCCCGTGCTTATGGTGAGCAACGGGATCAGTTTGTAAGACCCTACTTGCAGCTAAGTAATCACCCCTCACTTCAAGAGTTCACTCTCTTGATTTGAAAACGAGGGAAAGGCAAGCCGTGTGTGGCGAGCCGAAGCCTTGTGTGGCGAACGTCAACAACGTGGACTTAGGCAAGCCTTGGTGGCGAGTTGAACCACGAGATAAATCCTTGTGTCTTGTGTGCTGTTTACATTCAAGTATATCTTACTTAGACATTGCTAGGGTTTGAGGTTTTGATTTGAGCTAGAAAGTGATTTCTGTGGTAACCAGTCTTCGAACTGGTTTTAGATCTGAAACTACAGGGACATGCTCTCACTGGTATCTAGTTTCTCCCAGCAAAATCTGAGCTTGATCTGAGTTATATTTGCAGGGCGGCAGTGCCTGCCCTCTATTCCTTTTGAGTTGCGATCTAAATTTTTGTAGGGTTATTGTTGAGCATCTGAGGAACTTGTTCCCACAGTTTGAGCTGATTTGGACCTACGGTCATCGGTCGGCACCGACACCCTCAAAGGGAGGCAGTACCGCCCTCAGTGCTAATATTTGTTTGAGCTAAATTTTTGTAGGCCTATTCACTCCCCTCTAGTCCTCCTAGGAGACATCAAGGTCCTTTAAATTGGTATCAAAGCTTGGCTCTCAATTTCGGGCTTAACCGCCTTGAGAGAACGATGTCGACATGTGGGGAGGTATCTCTAGAACTTCTACTTTTAGATGGCTCAAATTATGCATCTTGGTCTGCTCATGTACTTGATGTTTTTAGGACCATGGGTTCTCATATAGAGCAGATTGTAGATGTGATCATTTCACCTCCTAGTGATGATTTGGACCATCTATCTAGAGAGGAAGTGAAATGCTTACAATACAATGCTCAAGCTACTAATGTCTTATTTAGTGCTTTGAGTTAATATGTACTTGATGCTATCATATTTGGAGATGGTGAACCACTAGAGGATGCTCATCTCATTTGGACTACTCTCAAAGAAAAATATGACAAGTCTAAATGTGATGAGAAGTTGCTCTCATTGGAGAAATCACTTGAGGAGTGCTCAACTTCACCAACACATGTAGAGCCTCAAGTGATTATCTCAAAAGGTCTAAGTGATCATGCCACATCCACCTTCTCACCGACATATGACTTAATGGAAGGTAATAAAATTGTTGGTAAGGACATTGCTCTTACATGTGGTACTTCTACTTCCTCTAGTTCTTGCGAGACTAACATATTGAAGGAAGAAGAAGCTCATGATCGGTGGAGGCCAAATGATGAATCCACCTCACCAAGAAGCTCAACTCTCTATGTCACTTCTCATGTGAGTCTTATGGCAAAGAAAGAGAAGAATGTGACAAGTGAGAGTGAGAGTGATAGTGAGAGTGAAGATGAAAGTGATGATGATGATATCACTCAACACCTTGCTCGGCTAAGCAAGAAAGACAAGTTGTTGATGATGAAACTCATGGAGAAAATAAATGAGCAAGAAGAAATACTTCACAAGCAAGATGACTTTTGCATTGAAAAGATCAAATGCTTGGAGAAGTTGACCAAAAAGCATGAAAAGCTTAGGTGCTCTCATGCTAGTTTGGTCAAAAGGTATGAAAACTTATCAATTGAGCAAACTCATACTATTAACTCTCTATCTTGTGTTGCTCAATTAAAATATGAGAATTATATGCTCAAGGAGAAATTGGAAAGGCTCACTAGCAAGAATGAGAACTTGCAACAAAGTCATGATGGGCTCTTGTGCTCTCATGAGAGGCTTATGGAATCTCATCTCATGCTAGAGATTTCTCACGAGGTTATGATAATAATGGTAAAATCATATCATCCTCACACCCACAAATGCACATGTACACAAGTTCAATCTATTTTATCATGTGCTAACAATTGTTGCTCTCAAGCAAGCCAATCTTCCATTGAGCATGTATTTGTAGAAAACTATGATGACTCTATCACAAAAGAAAATAAAAATCTCAAGGAAGAGGTTGAGAGGTTAAGAAGAGACTTGATTCATTGCAAGGGTAAAGTTGGTACAGATCAGCCTGCACAGATGGTGGCACAACAGCAGCCCCGAGCAGCACAGCCTCCTAAGGGCGGCAGTGCCGCTCCCCACAGAAAAGGGAAGGCTACCACTTCTACCTCTGCTGAAATCAAGCCCAAGAAGAAGGTCTCCATGTCAAAGCAAGACCCTCAGAAACCAAAGAATACTTCCATCACTTGCTTCAAGTGCAAGAAAGAGGGTCATCATGTGAGAGATTGCTCTTTGGAGAAAGAAGAGAAGAGCATGAGAAAAATCAAAGAGAAGAAGAAGAAGAAGAAGAAGAAGAAGACTCATGTTAAGTGCTCCAACGTAGAACACAATGCCTCTATGTGTTCCAACAAGGTTGATGACCAAGCCACACTTCCAAACAAGAATAGTAAAAGCTTGTCATCATCAACAAAGAGTCTCATAAGCAAGGTAGCAAGCAAGAAGCAAGAAAAGAAGACTTACAAGGACAAAAAAACGCCTATGCTACACTTGCCGAGGAAAGGGACATTTTGGTAAGGATTGTCCCATGGATAACACTCTTAAGCTTAACTCATCAATTGATTCAAATATGCTTGAGAGACCCAACAATGACACTTGTGCTAGAAAGGTGACCAAAGTGTGCTTGATGAGTGTTGTAGGTACTTGAAGGTGATATGAAGCTTTGGGGTGCTTGAGCAAGTTGATTGGAAATATTCACTCAAGCTATCAATCAATTCATATTATATATTATTATGTGATTGACCCAAAGATGAATCAATAGAAATATTTCAAACTTCATATTCACCTCGGTAACTAGTATCTAAACCTTTCTAGCTAGCCACTTGACTTGTGTAGTCTCTAGCAATTCACAAATATGTATGTGTTTGTGACTTGTTAAGAGTGGTTAGAGTACTTCAAATTTAAATGAATCATCTTCCATATGATGCTTTTAATGGCTCTCTAGTAGAGCAAGTTCTTGTTGTGTTCTAGGTTATGAAGTATAGAGACAGGAGATCATTAAGTTGCTGCTGCACCAAAATTCCGCTGACATACTCAATGAAGAAGTCCAGCACCCACACCTGCTGGAAATCAGCAGGGTGGCAGTGCCGCACCTCCTACCTCAGTAGCAGCTAAGATCAGTCCAAGTCATGGACGAAGCCTACAACATGATCATAGGCAACGCGAGGATGAACATACCATCTGATTCATTACATTTCAAGAAGGGTGGTAACAACTAAATCTCAAGTGCATGCTATCTTCACATTTTACTCCTTTGTGTCTTGTGTAGCCACTTAGGGAAATAAAGCACTTGAGGTTATATATATTGGTTGTTGGTCATGGAAGAAAAGTATGATTGGAATTGAATTGATCATCCACACCAAGTAACATAGATGACTTGAGTTTCCTTTGTGGACTTTAAACCAAGAATTTCAAGATGATGAAAACATACTTTGAGTTGGTTTGAGGGATTCAAATACTTAGCTCACTTTTAAGAATACAAGTAAATCTCAGAAGGCCGAGAATGAAGAATCAAGCTCTAGAAAAGTAGAGACACTTATCACTTAAAATTCAAGAACTCTCTACTTGATGTATTCTTGTCATGTGGTAGATTGGCAAATTCTTATTCTCATCTTATGGCCATCTACATTTTCTAATGGTTGTAAGTATTTCTTGGCATATTTCAATTTGATTATCCTTTTGTTGCCATGACCTAGACATAGAGTGAAATCCCAAGTTCTTAATTGAATAAAGTGCTATGTGAGAAATTCAAATACTTAGAGCACTTATCAAAATGGACTTTACTCTATGACTAGTGTTGTGAGACTAACCTTTATCTCTAAAGTGATATTTGTGTAGTCTCACTAGCTAAATGAGAGAATGTGTTTCTCAAATGGAGTGTTCTATCATAGAAAGGTCATCAATCCAAAACTATGTGATGTATCTCTTTCTAGTTGATTTGGAGTTGATTTGTCTATGTTAGGCACTCACCATAATATGGCTTAAATCTGCCCTTTGGACTTAATTGACCAATCATGCATATTTACATTGCCATTCCACTCACAAGAATGTGCATGATGCTTCAAGGGAGATTTAGTCCATGTTATGAGGTTTCTTTATTTAGTGACCCACTTGCCATCCACATATAAAGGGTTACCAAATGAGAAACTAGTAGTTGTGATACTAATATTCTCTTGTGTTTGAGATTGTCTACAGAAAATCAATAACAAGAGTTTGTGCTTGCTTAATTGAATAAGTCACAAGTCTGAAGGTTACTCTTCACCTAAAGAAATATGAGGTTGCTAGAGGTCAAAGAGAATCACTTTTCTAGTATTGGATAAAATCACGTTTGAGGTTGAGTTGGATATGGTATATTGATAGAATTCACAAGATTACATGTGTTGATAAGTGGACTGAATGGAAATAACATTTTGTGAGTATTATCAACCAAATTCACCTCAAGATTGGACAAGAAGTAGAGAAGAATTGAAAATCATCAAATCTATCCAGAAAAGTGAAATCTGAGTTGGCTGCCTTCAAAAATGAATTTGGATATTCAAACACTGATGAATGAGCCTGAAACTTTGTGAGCATGCTATGCACATGTATTACTTGTTTCTACACAATTGGCATGAATATTAGTTTAGAAGAACATCAGTTTGGAGTTGGTTTCTGTCAGCCTTAACAGTGCAGTTTTAGAGTTAGCAGTTGCCTTCAAACATGGATTTGGAGATACAAATATTGATGAATTGATTTGAAACTTTGTGAGAATGATATATATATCTAGTACTTTCTGCTGTACAGTTGGCATGGAGATTGGTTTACAAGAAAATCAGTTTTGAGTTGATTTCTCTCAGCTTCAACACCTGCAGTTTTCAGACCTAGCAGTTTTGGTAGAAAATTGTTTTGACTGATCAAATGATGTCCAAATGGGCTGAAATTTCTATATAAGTTAAAGTACATGTATATACATACATCTAAAAAATTTCATATATAGTGGACCAATATTCTGAGAGATATGAAGTTTTATCTGAGGTGGACAAAAGCTGAAAACTGAGTGAGTTTCAGATTTTAGCAGTTGGTAGAAAATAGAATTGACTGAGAAAATGGTGTCCAAATGAGCTAAAACTTTCACATCAGTTATAGTACTCCTATATACACATATCTACCAAAATTCATGCTTATTGGACTAGTGGTCTAAGATATATTGATTTTTCTCAAATGAAGACAGAATCTGAAACTTAGTGTTTTTCAGACTTTGAGAGTTGGTAGAAAATTGATTTGACTGAACAAATGGAGCCCAAATGAGTTGAAATTTTTACAGCAGTTATAGGACTCATGTATTCACATCTCTACCAAATTTCATGCATATTGGACTTGTGGTCTGAGAGATATAGATTTTTCTCTAAGGAAGACAGCTGAAAACTGACTATATGGAATTGGATTGCATTATAATAACAAAGTTCAGTTGGCTCTCAAGTTGATCATGAAGAATCATTTGAAAAATAGAAGTGTCAGTTTGATCTAAGTGAGTTGCAATGAATGATAAGGGCTCAAAAAAAGGGTTCAAAAAGTTGCAATCTGAATACAAGCACTAGAAAGAAATTGCAACCAGTTGGCACAAGGTGAAACTAATTGGACTGTATGCAGCTTGAAAGAGCTTGAGATCAATTGGAATGTAATGTGAACTTCTCCCTTGATCTCATACTATTAATGTGCATGTGTGTACTTTGTGTATTCTTGTGTGCAACCATTGAGGGGGAGTTTAGACTATATCTTGTGGGACTATTGGTTTCTTTCAAATTCATCTTGAGTAATCTCACAAATTGGAGAAAGAACACCAAAAGAGGATGGACAATTCATATGGTTACTTGGGTGCTTCAAACTTATTCTTGCAGGTCTTGGTCTTTATAAACCAAGTGCTCTCGGTTTAGCTTTGGATGCCCCAATCCTTGGTGGAACTGGATTTCAATGAGTTGGAGAAAATAATTAAATTGTGGACTTTCATTGGTAGTTCTCCACTCTTTATCTCATCAAGTGCTAATGATCCATCTCATTGATTACCCAGTATCTCATCAACTAAAAGTGGTAACTCCTAGTTCAAAATTTGCAAGTTTTATGAATTTTACCTTTTTGCTCTCTATGCGAGTTGCTTTAGGTAAAGAAAGAACTAGGAACATAATATGGATCTTGGATGATCATGAAAGCTCTATTTCACCACATTTGATATTTGATCAAGAGATAAATATGGTCATCCATATCATTCAAGTCTCACTCATGATGGTCATGACAATCAAACTTATGTGGTGATATATCTATCTTAGTGGTGGTATGTGTCCTTGGCATAATTTCAATTGTTGCAATTTTATCATGGCTTTACCAAGATATAGAATGAACTCCTCTAGACTCTTAAACCGAACTAAATGCATTTCACAAGTAATTCGAGTACTTGATGCATATATTAAGGGGGAGCTCATTCTATGTTTTGTGTCTTTTGAGACTAACCTTTTCTTCTAGTGAATTTGTAGTCTCTCTTGCTGAGAATGAGTTTCTCATGAGTATGCTACACTAACTCAATCCAAATTGGTAAAGTTGTCTCTCATATTCATTTGGATTGCAATTTTATCTCGTTAATAGCTACTCTCCATAATATAGCTTAAATTCCCTTGTTTGGACTTAAATGACCAAAAGTGCATATGTTCTTGTCTTCCATATATATATATATATATGTATGCACTATCAAAAAGGGGGAATTTAGTCTATGTTATGAGGTTTTGCAATTAGTAATCTACATGCCTTCCACATCCAAAATGGTCACTAGTTGTGAAACTCTAGCTTGTGCAATTTAATGCCATCTCTTGTTTTTGTAAGCATCTACTAGGTGATATCTATGTGGCATTATGAGATACAAGCATCCATTCCAATTGGCATCAACTTGGGAAGATTCCTTCAATTGGTGTCATACTATGAAGATCATATTTCAATTGATATTGATGGATATTCTTTCAATTTGTATAAGAAATATGTCTTCAATTGGTATCTCAAAATGGCAACAAGAGCTAGCAATGAAGTTTCAATCAATATAAATCACAAGTTTGTGATATTTCCTTCAAGATGATGATAAAGAGAGATGGGTACAAATGAGATCTTTTTTCTTAAACAAGTGTCAAGCCTATCAAAGAACTAAATTCAAAATAATCATCATGATGGAGATTATGAGGCTTAGAACAAAGGTATATCACTCCATGAACTCTTGTATTACCTTTGTGCAACTAGACCCTTACATGCTAGTTTGTGCATGTGTATGCAATAATTTGAGCCACACCATGAGTTTGTTCTTGTGGTGACGATTAGAGAATGAGTTAGATATTTGGTTGATGCCTCTTGTGGTATTGTCATGAGTTAGTCTCATCTAAGTGAGGTATGAGCCAACTATGCTAACTTCTCAAGAATCTTGACTTAATTTATTGCATACTTTATTTGGTAGAAAACATAGGAGAGAAATCTTGTATGCGAAACTTTTACCTACCTCTTGTCCTGATTTATCTACCATGATTTCTTCCTTTGGTAGAGAGATCCTTTTTGGAGATTAATGCCAAAGGGGGAGAAATATTGTGAGGGAGGAGAGATTGATATGTGACTGTAAAGGGGTAAAAGAGAGGCATATAAGATTTTTCAAATTTGTGGTGTGTGTGTGTAAGGAATGTTTATGCTAGTATGTGACCTTCATGCCTTGAGTGATGCTTGGTTATCTGTGCTGGTTTGGCAAGACGGCAGTGCCGCCCTTTGTTGGTCAGCAATCTTTGAGTGCATGATCTGTCATGAGCATCATGGTTATCATGTTACACCTTGCACCCCACGAATGCTAAGATATAAATGAGTTCTCACACTTTTTCTTAAATATGTGCATTTGGCATTTGAGGCCAAAATATGAATTCCATTCTATGCACACATTTAGGGGGAGCTCACATATCTTAGGATTCAAAATCTTAATATTTATCAATCTCTTGTAAGCTTTAATTGTGTTGTCATCAATCACCAAAAAGGGGGAGATTGAAAGTGCATCTAGCCCTTTAGTGGGTTTTGGTGAATTGAGTGACAACACAATTAAAGGTCTAACAAGTTCGCTAACAGTATCAAAGGTTCAACAAGAAAAGCAAACTTGATGGTATTCCACACTGTGTTGAAATGAAGGTCAAATTGTGTATTGTTGTATTGGAAGATCATGGAAATAATCTAGTTCAAGCAAAAGACAACAATGCAAATGAAGTCAATGAAATGGCTTCTATGTTGTGGGATGTCATTGTATCGTGTGAAAGCAATCATATTTGGCAAATGGCAAATGAGACATAAGGTGATGGTTTTGGATTGGTCTCTACAATAGGTTACTTTACATGAACAAGAAGTGTTGAGTGTCAAGCCAAAATGGAGAGGATATAAGGAATAGTGAATTGACTTGACCATATTGATATTGATCCATATATGTCTTTATGTGAGTCAAACTGAAGCTTGATTGATCTCAACATTTATATCTAGAAGATATTCAAGCAAGGATTGCAATAGTGAAGAAAGGCTATTCAATGGTTATTTGGTATGATGTGACTTGAGTATGGATTGATAAGGTGAATATAGCAAGGAAAGATCTTCGAGGTACTAAGCGGAGGTGAAGGGTAAGCAAAGGCTCTAACCGAGGTACCATGGCTAAGGTGAAGAAGAGATTACTTGCATTGAGTCGAGGTACTAATCAAGCTATGAGAAGTCATCTCGTGTTGAGGATCAAATCATTAGTAGAAGTGACTTGAAGCCATGAGTTGAACTAACATGTATGGAAATGGTTCAAGTCACATGCTCAAGGTATATTTGCTCAAGAGACAAAGTTGATTGCAGCCCCTATGAAGCAATATTGAGAAGAAATTGCATATGAAGACATTGATAACTCAAGTGGTTAAAATAGTTATTTTTCATTGATCTTGAGTATAGGCATGTCGTACTATCAAGGGGGATGCAATACGAATGATAGACACGTCTCAAGTGCTCAAACTAACCAAACCCAAGTGCTAACGTGAGAGAAAACCTTATAACTGCACCTGAACTTGTTGATCTTGGACTTGTTCTCTGTTGAGTTGGATAGCCCTTGAAACAAACTTTCTAGAATGTCCAAGATCACTGAAAATGAAGTCCCGAGTCCAAAGTTATAGCTGTTTCGGTGGGGTGACTTTTGCTGTCTCTAGAAGGGCGGATGTGCCGCCCTCGAACAACCACACCGGCTAGTTTTTGAATCCTAACGATTGGATTGAGGGGGGTGGGTATATATAGCCATCCCACGCCTCCTAGTGAGGCTGCTGATGTTGAGAACTTTCCCAATCCTTCCAAAGCCATTTGAGAGCTCTCCCCAACCCTCTCTTTGTGAGAGTGAAGTGTTTAGTGAGTGATTAAGTGTTGGGTTGTGTGATTGAGAGCTAGAGAGCAGATTAGAGCTGACCAAACCTTGAGCACTTGTTGGGCTTTGTCAATCTTCGTTGCACATTTGTTACTCTTGGAGGTGAAGCCTCCTAGAAGGCTAGGCGTCGCCCGACGAGCTCTCGTGCTTGTAGTGAGCAACGAGATCAGTTTGTAAGACCCTACTTGCAGCTAAGTAATCACCCCTCACTTCAAGAGTTCACTCTCTTGATTTGAGAACGAGGGAAAGGCAAGCCGTGTGTGGCAAGCCGAAGCCTTGTGTGGCGAACCTCAACAACGTGGACTTAGGCAAGCCTTGGTGGCGAGTTGAACCACGAGATAAATCCTTGTGTCTTGTGTGCTGTTTACATTCAAGTATATCTTGCTTAGACATTGCTAGGGTTTGAGGTTTTGATTTGAGCTAGAAAGTGATTTCTGTGGTAACCAGTCTTCGAACTGGTTTTGGATCTGAAACTACAGGGAAAGGCTCTCACTGTTATCTAGTTTCTCCCAGCAAAATCTGAGCTCGATCTGAGTTATATTTGCAGGGCGGCAGTGCCGCCCTCATAGAGCGGCAGTGTCACCCTGTATTCCTTTTGAGTTGTGAGCTGAATTTTTGCAGGGTTATTGTTGAGCATCTCAGGAACTTCTTCCCACAGTTTGGGCTGATTTGGACCTACGGTCATAGGTCGGCACCGACGCCCTCAAAGGGAGGCAGTGCCGCCCTCAATGCTAATATTTGTTTGAGCTAGATTTTTGTTGGCCTATTCACCTCCCTCTAGTCCTCCTAGGCGACATCAAGGTCCTTTCAGCACCTCCTGTGGAATCTCCCCTTCGATAGCCTCGAATTCCCTCCGGCGATCCTATATGTATGCACATATGTATGACTATACAAAGCATTCATAGATGCAGATAGATCATGGTGGTATACATGAGTGTACATGCATTGATGCTAGAGTGATGCACAAATTATGCAAAACTTCATTCATTGACCGAGTATGTGCATATCTCTTCTCTAGAAGAGAATATAACACTTACCCTTCTTTAACAGCCTTAGGTATAGTTGTTCATCATCTGTGAGCTTCCTAACACCTGCAACTAACAACTTTATGCAGTTGGGTTAACTGCCCAAACTATATCTAACTCTTTCATTCATAGTGAGTTAACTTCAAACATGCATACAAAGTGATAAAACAATAGCTAGATGATTTAATCATAACTGGAGTTACACAAAACCAACACCACTGATTCAATACTTTCTGGAAAGCATATGAAATTTTCTACATGTTGTTTATTAACATCTCCCTCTGATTTTATAGTTAACTTAGTTAGACATTCAGGTTTCCTACAACTGTTTAAAAAGAATCAGGGAATAAACAGATTTGATCCATCTCATAAAAATATCATAAATCTCAAACCATTAAGCCTACAGCTATGACAATTTAACACCAGGAAGATCATTAAGTTATCTATATCTTTGTTATTAATTTCTAAAGCTAAAACATTACCGAAATAAGTCAAAACAGGCAAAAGATCAAACCTATTCATGCTGCTCAAGAAAACTAGACAGTTATTTAAAGCAATCACAACTCCTAAAATACTATGCTTAAAATCATGAAAATTTAGGACACCCATGATAATATATTTCCCTACAACTTTGGTATTCAACATTCCCCCAGAAAATACATTTTTCACGTAGTAACTTAATCCATGCTGAAAATGATTAGCAAGCCAGCTTAATTTAAACTTTAATTCCTTTTGTACTTAAGAAAAGTGTCAAACAACAGATTTAGTATTTTACATATCTCATACTGAGTATACCAAACCTACATAAATGCTATCAAGCTCAAAACATGCTCATTGCTCCCATCATAAAAGTTACTATTGACGGTAATTAACTACTATATTATATATACATATATATCAATAAACAATGAAAAAGGGACCAACATAGAATAGGGTTTAAACTAACAAGATTCCACGATTTTGGTGAATTATGACTTTCCAGAGATTAATAGTGAAAACCACAGTTAGAATGAAAGTACAACTACCACCGATCGGGATAAAACGTATTCGGCGAGGAAACCTACGTGGGAAGACTCTAGAAGGATCAAGAAAACACCATGAGACGGTGGGAGCCGATGCGCCGCTAGGTGGGGCCGGCCGGCCCTAGGTCCAGAGAGTCCCTCCACGCTACGACACCTCCTAACCAACATTAAGATCCAATCTAAGCCGTTTGTCAAGTTTAGTTTGATCCAAGGGCCGTGGTTCATCCCTTATTAGGGATATAAATAGAGGGGCAGACCCTCTAGAAGCATTCAATCTCATTCATATCAATCCAGATCAGAACCAGTTAGGTTAAGAGGTGTACCTCAAAAGAATAACGTTAGAGCTCCACCACATATTAGGCATAGCTAGAATAGAATAGAATTAGTGAAGGACCAAACCGGCGACCAGAGGGGGGGGGGTAAATGGGAGTCTCAAATTTCACTCAGAAATATATCTGAGCCACTCTTTTCCAAACACAAACCCAGTTGTGGCCAGAAACCAATGCCATAGTCGAAGCCGATGGGTTTTCAAGCTTGGCGCGAGTCTGGTGGTTGATCTTCGTGTACTTGAGCTTGCTGACCAACTCATCCACGGTGAGGGTATCATACCCCGGTGACTCTTGGATAGTAGCCACCTTCATCTCCCATACCTTCCAATAAAAAACATGCAAAATCTTGATAGCTATCTCATGATCGTCATAAGGTAGGATCATTCGATTTATGCACATCTTGTTGATGATGGATTGAAAGCAAGAAAACATCGCGTCAACAGATTCTCCACTCAACCGGATGAAGTTCTCGTACACCCTCTGGTACGTGTCAAAGAGTCTAGACTTGATTTGGGTATTACCATCATGAAACCTCTCAAGTGTTTGCCAGATCTCTCATCCCGTATAGAGGTTCAATACTTGCTCAAACTCAGGAAGTGAAAGGCTCGAAAAAGGATGCTACGAGCCTTGCTATTTGCGTTGTGTTGGTTCACTTGCTCTTCACAAACGCGTGCAGCAAGAACCTCATAGTTTTCATTCTCGCAAATCTCCCACATGAGTGGATCAACCCCCTGAAGAAACGAGAACATACAAATCTTCCAGTATGAATAATTTTTTCCATCAAAGAACGGTGGTTTGCCGGAACCACGCTCCATGTCGCCTTTTGTGGATCAAGAACCAGCTAAGGTAGATTGATCCTTAACCTGCTCTGATAACAATTGAAGGACCAAAATGACATCCAGAGGGGCGGGGGTGAATGGAAGCCTCAAATTTCACTCAGAAATATTTAGGCCACTCTTTCCCAAACACAAACCTAGTTGTGGAGAAAATCCCACCAATAGTGGAGAAATCAGAGAAATGAAAGCTCACCGGTAGTAGAGAAATCAAACCAAAAACACCAAAAGCGGAGCTCTCAACCTCTAGGGAAAAGAGGCAAGAAATTATGAGAACTGGTCTCTAAAGTGATTCAACAAGTTCGCTACATGAATATGAATCCAACGTAACAAGCAGAACTTGATTTGGAGTCCAGACGAGAAGAGAATGGGCAAAAAAGCAAGGCTTTGCACAACACCAGGCGCTGACACCCTAGGCACCGGATGATCTAATGCTTAGTCTGGTGCTAACACAGAGAGCATCAAGTGGAACTTGATTTGGAGTCCACATGAGAAGAGAATGGGCGAAAAAGCAAGGCTTTGCACAGCACCGGACGCTGACACCCTAGGCACCGGATGATCTAATGCTTAGTCTGGTGCTAACACAGAGAGCATCTGAGAGATCTCCATACCACCAGATGGGTCCGATGTAGGGCCACCGAACTCGACGAACGTCCAGTGCAAACAGAGCAAACAATAGATTCAAGCACCGGACTTTGGATGACTTGGACAAGTGCGTCCGGTGCCAGGGTCCGGTGCAAAAATAGAGAGCTCCGAGGAGCACCGAGCGTGTTCGGTGCTACCCCATCGGATGCTCTGAGCGTCTGGTGCTCACACACCGACCAAGAATAGTCAATCCACCAAACTATAGCCCATGGGGACGTGTGCGTCCAATGCCAGCGTCCGGTGTGACTCGCACACGAAAACGGTACATTAGACGCGTCCGGTGCTTAGGTGAGCGTACGGTGCCCTTGAAAAACTACACAAATCACCCCAAAAATCGCTGGAACTTGTTCATTTCAACTCCAATTGAATCCAAACATTGTGGAGGAGGTTTCTTAGGTAGATTTGACTCTACTCCACGAAGATCTTGATCTTACTACCCTCACAAGTCTAGGAATCAAAAACAAAAACTGAAACGGGAGCAAGGACAAACAAAGAACAAAAAGTGATCAATCTCTTTGCTCGCCCCAATAGAACCCGAATCCTTTGGAGGATTACCTCACATGGGATTGCAGCAACTTCTCCAACACACGGATCACAAAACAACCAACCATGGGGAGAGATCTGGAGAAGGAATCGGAGAACAAAATTGCAAAAGCGATGAACGCAAAGACAACCACTTTCACAACCAACTCCTAGAGGAGACAAGGAGGTTTCCTTGGACAAAATATCGGTTCTTACATGTGAGAATTCGTGGTCCTGAAGAAAGAATCACTAGAGAGAGGAAAACCTAGGAATATGAGGGAAGAAGGCAAATGCAAGATATGAGGATGAGGATATCCCTTCATCCTCTATTTAACTAGGTCTATTGGACATATCCAAATAGGCCCATGATACATGACTGAATCACCTAGCCCTAAGAAATTATGATCCAAGCTCCTGAAATATCTTCTAGGTTGTCATCGGACAACCCCGCTTCCTGCTTGGACTTATCATCGCCTCGACGCAACCTCCAAGATTCGGCTGACCTATGATTGGGCCCAAACTCCAGTCCCTCTGCACCATTAGACTCCTGGCATGCCTAGGAGCTTCCACACAAGAAGCCAGGTCCAAAGACCCCAAACACAGGTCAGCCGACCTGGGTTTGGAGGCTTCTGGCCTGCCAAGTCACCATGATCCACCTAAAGATGAGTAAAACCCTTGGATACAACTTGTGCTTTCATTCAATGCTCCAGATCAAGTGCACAAGGATCCATGGGCCACAACAACAGAACCAACATGACAAAGACCTCAGAAGAGTCAACTAAGCTCCATGACAGATGGGGCCACCTTCTAGAAGGTGGTGGTGGGCCCAAGAGCCCTAGGGGGGTCGGCTGACCCCCTAAGAGGCCTACAGCCTCCCAGCTCCTCTCTGAGTTGTGGGGCCTCCTTCTAGAAGCAATGACATGACCCAAATGTCATAGGGGGGTCGGCCGACCCCCTAAGTGCCCTCGGAATGCTCAGGTAGCTCCCCATCACATTTCCCATGTGATGGAGATCAAAGCCATCCATTCTGAGGCGGTGGATCCAATAACTCAAGATGGAGGTCTCCTAGATCGATGACGTTGTGGGGGAGTAGCCCCTACTTTACCTCCCACTACAAATATAGGCTCATACCCCCCCTCTTCACACATGGTGGACAAGCCTACAAGCTCAATCACTTAGAATTATCTTAGTAGTTAGTCTAGTGCGGGAGTTAGAGTAGAGTTGAGTTGTGCTCGAGATTTCCATAATTGTCTCCTGGAGAGTCTGGTATAGCTCTTGTACCTTTCCTTTTCTATAAGACTTTACTTTATTCAATATATCACTTTTCCTCTACTTTATATAGTATTTACTTTGAGCATTACTGTACTTGTTATAGTATTTTTATGTGCTTTTGCTTATTACTAGCCTTTACATCAAGAGTTTGTGATCCTTCGTGGACATTCTTGTATGCAATCATTGCCTATCATAGGGTGCTTTGGTTGTAGATCACAATTAAACTAGTGAGTTGTGTGTAAGCGTGGTGCTTATTCCTTTGGTTACCACTTGTCGTACAGATTGCTTGTGTTAGCTAGCAAGAGAGTGACAACCTTGTCTAGTCTTTTTATTCCACCATGTGTTCTTAGGCAAGTTCTTAAAAGGTAAGGCCCCCATAAGAAGATAGCGCGGTTCAGTAGGAGTTTCATCTCCTACTGATCTATCCTATTGCCTAGCATACTTGTTTTGAGGAGGCAAGCTATTGTGTTTAGACTAATTAATTTGCTAAGTACATTGAAGTAGAGTAAAGATCATAGGAGTCCTGGTCTCTCTCGTTGTCCTCCCACCTAGCTATACGTACTAGTTATCCTTAGTTATCTTTTACCTTGGCTTGTTCATTCATCACCTTCCTATCACATTATAGGTTACCCCTATATACTAATTGGTACTAAGTTGAGGTGCTCTCTCTAGGATTTCTCTCTAATTATCATTTCTAGCTACCGCTTTCCCTTGGGAAAATATAAAGCTATGGCCCAAAAGGCGATGTCCAACTTCTCGGTCCCGTCCTTAAGCTAACATTGGGGATGCCACCATTGAGCTAGAGCCCGCCTTTATCCATGTGGTGCATGCCAATCCATTTTGTGGAAAGCCGCATGAGGATGCCAATGCCCATCTCCATCACTTCATGGAGGTGTGTGGCACGTTTACCATCAAAGGAGTGGTGCTTGACGCCATTCGTCTTCGCCTTTTCCCATTCCTGTTGTTGGGGAAGGCAAAGCAATGGTTCTAGGCCCACAAGGAAGAAACCACCACCTAGGAGAGGTGTGCTAATGCATTCCTCAAGAAATTCTTCCCGACGGGCAAAACCAATGCTCTTTGCGGGAAGTTTTTGAGCTTCCAACAACAATCTGACAAGACGATTCCCAAAGCATGGGAATGTCCCTAGGAGTACATTCATGCCTGTCCTCATCATGGGATAGAAGATTGGCTCCTGATTCAAGGTTTCTATCATGGGCTGTCCAATATGGCCCGTAGTCACCTTGATGCTGCTGCTAGAGGGGCATTCCTTCAATACACAATTAGGGATGCTAAGTACCTCATAGAAAATATGGTGAACAACCAAGGATGTTGTGAGGAACTGTAAGGTCATAAGTGATGGCTAGAAGGGGGGTGAATAGCCTAAAATAAATCTACAACAACAACTTGATAACAAGTTAGAATAACAAGAAGCGAAGCGAGTTTTGCGCTAGCCTAGAGGGAGATGTGAAGCCACCTAATCAACAATTGCTAGCCTAATATAGTTCTAAGTCACACAAGGGCTACACAAGCTATACAAGACTAGAAATACTACTAGAACTAACAAGCTACCTATCACTAGGGAAACTACACAACTAGCACAACCTAATATCTCTACTTGCAAGTATGAAAGAAGTAATGCAATGAGAGGGGTGGTTATACCAACTTGTAGAGGATTCATCCAATCAAGATAGAAACCCAAAGAATACCAATCAGCCAATGAAGAGACTAGGGTTGACACCTGATTTTTCTTCCGAGGTTCACTAGTTTTCCAACTAGCTAGTCCCTGTTATGGCGAGTCACTCACTTGGAGGTTCACACGCTAATTGGCATCACACGCCAAACCCATCACCGGGTGCCGCAAAACCAACACAAGATAGGGATCCACAAGCTACGCGCAATCCACTAGAGATACCTTTCGCGAACTCCCGCGGGGTAGGTTCAAGAACCCCTCACAATCCACCGATCAGAGCGGAGACAAACACCTTCCTCCGCTCAATGATCCTCGTCGCACCAAGTCGTCTAGGAGGTGGCAACCTCCAAGAATAACAAGAGCTTCCGTTATGACGACGATCACCAAGTGCCACTAGACGGTTTGGATAACAAGAAATCCGCAGCGAGAACGCCTCCCATGTGCCACTAGATGCAAGCTATATGCGAAATGCACTTGGATCACTCAATCTCTTTTGGATTATCACTAACCAAGCATGGAGATGAGTGGGAGGGAGTATGCTCAGCTCTAGAGGGTCTCAAGATGATAAAATGTGCAAGAGAGATCACCCCAAGCCGGCCACCAACTATTCATAGAACACCCCAAATGAGCTAGCCGTTATACTCAAAATGTGCCCATCGAATGCTTGGTTGTTTTGCAACAGACGCTCCCTCACAGCGTCCGACGCCTTGTCACAACTAGCCGTTTGAACCAGAAATTTCCCACTCCAAAACTTTACGTCCAACGGACACACCGTCGCTTGGCAACGGAGGCTGGGAGGTAGCGTCCGATGCAAACTCGTTGCTCTCAGGTTTGTGGAAAACATTTCAATTAAATCGATGGACGCTGCCCAGCGTCCGACGCCATGCCAACGAACGCGCCCGATGGCTTTCAAGCCTCTCTAGAACCTTACTGTACTGCCATCGGATGCTGCTAGGGTTTCACCCCAGTGACCGATGCCTGCATATGATGTGACAGACAGCGTCTAATGCCCTGCATCCTAGCATCTGTCGCCCAGATAAGTCCTCTTTCAACTTCAAACTTTTCCACCCTTGCTCCAAGGTGTCAAACACCAAGTGTACTCCTTAATGTGCAGGTTTTGGCATGTTTTACTTGTCATTAGGTAGGGTGTAGCTCACTAGGTCCTAAATACACATGCATGATAGATACCACCTAGTGGCTCTTGACAACCACAATCACTTTTGCATTTCCCCTCTTAATAGTACGGTTGTCTAACCTAAATGTGATCACACTCTCTAAGTATCTTGATCACCAAATGGAAAAACCTAGCAAATACCTTTGCCCTGATCACTTTGGGTTCCATCTATTCTTTCAAGTGTGTGCTCTTGAGAGTCCCCATGTGTTTGGTTTTGAGTAATTGATGAAACCTACCGAAGTACTAACCTTGATCTCTAAAGTGTGAATCATGAGATAGGTTGGTACATGCCATGTGATGGAGCAAGGTGGATCAAGTGGATGGCACAAGGCTCTAGCATGGTGGTGCAAAGGAAAATGGTGTGAAGGCAAAGGTGATATAGGAACCATTTTTGGTTTAGTGATCAAGTCACCATAGAGGGTGAGATCACATTTAGGATAGATAGCCGTACTATCAAGGAGGGAGCTCTTGTGAATGATTGCGGTTATCATGTGCCACTAGGTTCATTGCATTGCATTTAAAATCAATTGAACTAGTGAATCAACCAACTAATTCCAAGATAAATGTGAACTAAAAGCTAACACACGGGCACAAGTGTTGAGATCACTTAGTGTTGGCTCTTGGGAGCTTGGAGAAGTTGGAGAAGTGTTTTGGGTAGAGAAAAGCAGTTCGGACGCTGGGTCCGGACGCTAGGGTATGTGTTGTTCGGACCATGGCGCGTGCGTCCGGAAGCAAACCCTAGGCAGTTGCGGCTGAGGAGAGGAGTCCGGACGCTGGATCCGGACATGCGTCCGGAGTCAGTGCGCTCTCTGTTGTTTCTAAAGGAAGTGATCTGGACACAGGCGATGGTCTGGACAGGAATCCGGACGCGCGTCCGGAGGAGAAGAGGAGCTAAGGGAGCTCTCGGGTGTTCTCGAGTGCACAGGAAAATATTTCCAGACATGATGAATAGTGAGTCTGGACTCTGTGAACAGTAGCGACCGGAGCCACGTGGCAGGTAGAGGCGAAGGCGCGAAGTGGCCGTTTGAATCAGCAGGGGCACCGGACGCATGGCTATTTGTCCGGACGGCGCGTTGCGCACGTCCGGAGAGGTTGAGCAGTGGAGTTTTCTCTGTGGCAGAGGGTCCGGACTCATGCGCGATGGTCTAGACCCCCTGTGTCTTGTGCGTCCGGCGGCACGCAGAGAAGTTGTTTTGAGGGCAAAATGGCTAGTTGTGAGTGGAGGCTATATATGGTTGTATGGCCGACCCTTTGGGGCACTTCTTGCACATTCTAATCATTCAAACACTAGTGCTCATTTGTGGGAAGCTCCACCACTCATCCTCTTGACATAATTGATCATATTCATGAGAGATTGAGTGAACCAAGTGCATTGCTTGATTGATTGCATACTAGTGGCACTTGGTGATCGTTGTCATCGCGGAAGCTCTTGTTATTCTTGGAGATTGCCATCTCCTAGACGGCTTGATGCGACGAGGATTGTTGAGCGGAGGATAGTGATTGTCTCTGGCTCCGATCGGTGGATTGTGAGGGGTTCTTGAACCTTCCCGTGGGAGTTCGCGGAAGGTATCTCTAGTTATTAACACTGGATTTTGGCATGCTTGAGAGGATGACAAGTGGGCCAGTACGCAGTAAAGTTGTAGAAACAGGCGCTCAGAGCATTTGGTAGACGTCCATGCGGTCGGCTAATTTCTAAAGGATCGGCAAGTGATCGTGCGGTCGGCTATTCTGAAGAAAGGCGGTTTTCCGTTGAGGAAGCGAGAAAAGCGGCAAGTAAGAGCCGATCGGGTAATGAATATCACGACAATTAGGGCTTTGAAGGAAATTAAAGTCAAAGGTGTCGTGTTTTTCCTTTAATATTTTGTAACTGTGTCCTTTTAGGACTCATATCGTGACCAGGGTATAAATATAAACCCTTGGCCATTGTAAAGGTGTTCACAACCAAATTAATACAACCGGCCCCGTGCCAACTTCGAGTCTCTTGTCGTGTCGTCGAGTTCTTCGAGAGGAATAATCGATCCGTCGACCTCCGTAAGTCCGGACAACCTTGTTATCATGTCTAGTATCATGCGGTGGATTTAGATGTGATGCAAGTAGTCTTGTTTGTTTTCAATGATCGTGCGGCGGATCTTTGCTTGACAATCAAGAAGTCTTTGCTTATGTTTTGTTTACAATTAAATACCATGCGGCAAGTGTTTTCTCGATATGCTTAGCAAAAGCAAGATAGTTATCGACTCTATTAGATTTGGCAAGATCTAGTAGATTCATCAACTTATCACGTGTTGCATGTTTTAGATTTTTTACATACTTATAACACTCTTTTGCCCAATCTAGATTCATATGGTTCAGCTCTTTCTCTTTCTTATAGATCTATTTTTGCTTTAACAGTTATTACTCTCATGTTGTCTTTGCAAATAGATCTACGTTTATAATAGCCGAATTAGTTTGATCTAGATTGTCACGTGTTGCGGGTTCATGCATGTTAATCATGTTTTAGCTTTGATAAAGTTAGGTATCGTGCGGTAGATACAAGCTTTAGATTAGTTTGATCATGTTTTACTTACATGTTCCTTCATCATGGATCCCAACTCGGTTGGATTGCCGAGCTTGGTTATGCTTTAAATCATAGTCAATTACACGTCGTCTAACGTACTTTTCCCATGCATGCACGTTCGGCTATCAATGTTCTCACGTACATCATGGTTGTTTTAGCCGAGTGATCTATAGGACCCGTTGGCAAACAACTTCTATAGCTGTATGTCGTCATAAGTGGCTTCAGGGCCATATATATGGAACTGTCTGGTCACACCCGACATGTTCCAGTTTGTATCTAATGATTTTCATCCCTTGTTAGTTTAAAGTCAAACTGACTGGCACGTTTCCAGACTTCGCAGCACCTAGGCACCCGATTGAAGCCACACTTTCGGCTTGCTGTGTGTGAGGCACAGTGCGTCACATTTTGTGTCAACACACCTTTTGGCACGATTGGTGGGACCCCACATTTCAAGATGCCTGAAATCGATAATAACCAGGTTCTGGACGTGACTATGGATGAGTTGCCAGAAGATCTAAGGAATCTGGTCCAGCAAGCATGTGATGAATTTCAACAGAAGTGTTTGCTATCCTTTTCAAAGAATAAAAGCAATAAGGTTTTTTCAGAAACAGTCACTCCCGAGGACTCTTCTTCCACATCAGACTGATTACACCGAAGAAGAAGATGCTCGGAAGATGACTGAGATGGTTTACAAGGCCATGAGTGACACCATGAGAAATCATCATACCGCTTTCTTGAATACCTTTCGCACGATCATGGTTAGTACTTTCGGTCCATCTGTTGATAAGTGCTTTGAAGAGGCTTTTGGTCCAATGCAAGGGCTGACATTGTTCCATGTACCCAAGCACCAGGAGAAAGCTGCTGAGAGTAGTGGAGTGCCTGGCATGGACCAAGGTGGGATGGCCCCTCACCAGAAGCAACAACCTCCCATGACTTATAGCCAGCTCGCGTTCGGTGCGTCGGGAAACATCCCACAATTGACTTTCAAGGTATCTCTAGTGGCAAACAGGATGTAGAAGAATATGTATGGAGATGGATATCAAGAGTTTGCCGATTACAGTGCCATTGATGCTCTCCCGAACCCATGGTATAAAAACTTAGCAAGGTTGCCTTTTGAGGGGCAAGCACATGGAGCTCCAAATTCAAATATTGATTTGATCATGAATAGGATGGCAGACATGATGCAGAATCAGTTTGGTTTAAAGCCAAAGAATCAATCCTATGCATACAAGTCTCCTTATCTGGAATGGTATAACCGAGTGGCACTCCCTCCAAGGGTAAAGGCTCCAACCGATTTGACCAAATTTTCTGGTCAAGATGATACTAGCACCATAGAATACATCAGCCGATACTTGATGCAGCTTGGAGAAGCGTCTGCAGATGAAGCTTGAAGGATTTGGTATTTTCCGTTGTCTCTGACATGGCCAGCTTTCACATGGTTCACGTCTCTGCCGACAAATTCCATTGGTACATGGGAAGAACTGGAGTAGAGGTTCCATGCGTATTTCTTTACAGGCACTAATGAGAAGAAGCTAGTTGACCTTATGAGCCTGAGGCAAAGGCCTAATGAAACACCGCAAGAGTACCTCTGCAGGTTTAGAGAAACCAAGAACCTCTGCTATTCCTTGAATCTGCCAGATGACCAATTGCCAGGGATGGCAATAGCAGGTATGCAGCCGAATGTTAGGGAAAAGCTGTTCGGCATGGAATTTGATGACCTTGGTCAATTATCGCAGCGGTTGGCAATGATGAATAATCAGGCTCAAGGGTTCAGGAGAGAACCGTTTCCAGAAGGGCGATGTAGCTAGTGAGATGTATCAAAGTTTCCTGGAAGAAGTAGTAGAGTATGATGATGAAGATGAGGTAGCCGCAACCGAATTGGTCTGGGCGAAAGAACCGACTCAGGTTAGTCAACGATGGTTAAGGCAGCAGAAGGGTACTTATGGCTTTGATGTCTCCAAGTCAGACAAACTATTCGAGTTGTTGTTAAAAGAGGGACACATCAAATTGTCGGAAGGGCACCCCATGCTGCGCCCTGAAGGAGTAAAAGACAAGAAGTTTTGCGGCTTCCACAATACTAATTCCCATTCCATCAATGACTGTCGAGTGTTAAGAATGAAAATTCAGAAGGCTACTCAGGAAGGGCATCTGATGTTTGATGGCAAGATGAAAATTGATGCCAATCCTTTTGCGCAGAACATAGTGTCTTTCTCTATGAACATGGTTGCCATGGATGACTCCAAAGGCAAGAGCAAAATAAAGGTATTAACTTCAGATAGAGCAAGAAAGGCTGGTGCTGTTGACCCTGATTAGCAGATTACAAATGAGGAGTTTCGGCAACGGGCTCAGTTCCAGAATAGCCGAAATGAGAGAGGGGAAGCTTCCAAGCCTAGGGTTACGACACGGATTTTGTTAAATAAATGGCGACGAGAGCGCGAGCAGTATCAGGGGCAGAGATATCACGAGGAACAAGAGTTCATGGAGGAACACCAGAGGTATGAGGAAGAAATGTACCAGAAAGAGCAAGAGTACATTAGAGAGCAGGAGCAATCTCATTGCGGATGCTCATTTTTCAAGCATTGTTGGAATGAAGGTCTGAAGCTGCCTATTAAGGACAATTGCCCCGAATGCAGTGATCAATATTCAAGGTACAGGCAGTCCCGGGTTAACCGCCGTCCGATCCATGAAAGACTTGGAGCACAGTTTTCTGAGGACAATCGGCGTTTAAAAATAGACAACTCTAAGAATCGGCGAGGCAAGAGATTTGCCGATCAGGAGTGGGTCCATTATGAGAGAGGCGTTGAGGAAGAAGAGCACCATGAATATGTGTGGCAGAAGGGACAATGGTGCCCACCAGGTTTGAGGAAGAGCCAGAAGAGGAGAGTGCAACGTTTGAGGAACAGGGAGCTGACACAAACAATTGCTGAGAAGAAACAGATATGGCGTCCTAAGGAAAAACCCGACAAGCATGATCGTTCGACTGATGCATGCATGGCTTTCTTCATCCTGTCAGAATTCGTAGCACTGGAACGCCAAGACATTCAAGAAGAGGTGTACTCGGATTTTGATGAAAGCGAATATCAAGATCTAATGGCCCAGCTTGTACTGACTCAGCAGGCAGCTTTCGATAAGCCGGCCAAGCATAGACATTTAAAGCTGCTTTACGTGAAAGGATACGGCAATGGCAAACGCCTAACCAAGATGTTTGTTGATGGAGGAGCTGCCATCAATATTATGCCTTATACCACCTTCAGGAAGCTCGAGATGACTAATGAGGAGATGTTGAAGACTGACATGGTGCTTAGGGACTTTGCTAGCAATCCTTCTGATACCTGAGGGGCTGTACATGTCGAGTTAATGATTGGATCAAAAATGTTGATTACTACCTTCTTTGACATCGATGGCAAGGGGGTATATAGTTTGCTCCTAGGGAGAGATTGGATCCATGCTAATTGCTGCATACCTTCAACCATGCACCAGATTCTCATTCAGTGGATTGGAGATGACGTTGAAATTCTTCATGCTGATGATTCAGTAAGTGTTGCTGCTACAGAGCCTACGTTCTGAGAATATGATAACGTCGATTGTTTCTCAGGAAGAATATGGGAGGAAGGTCCAGTGAATGTCTTCGACAAGGACCAACAGCTGATCCAAGCAGTCGGTTCTCAAAGCAATAGTCGGCTCTCAGAACAATTTTTAATGGGGAACCCGATCGATGGCAACAAAGGAAAGTTGGGACGTGGCTTTATGTCGGCCGATAAGCTAGAGGAAATAAATGTTGGTGATAATGTCAAACCAAGGCCGATGTATATTAGTGCAAATTTAGACATAGAGTACAAATTAAAATTGATAGACCTTAAAGAATTCAAGGATTGTTTTGCTTGGGATTACACAGAGATGCCCAGGCTGGATCGTTCTATTGTTAAGCATCGATTGCCGATCAAGCCCGGATATCGTCCTTATAAACAAGCTCCTCGGAGAATTTTCAAAGAAGAGGTACTGGCCGATGTGAAAAAAGAAGTTAAAAGATTATTAGAAGCGAATTTCATTCGGCCTTACAAGTATGCAGAGTGGATTTCTAGCATAGTTCCAGTATACAAGAAGAATGGAAAGATGAGGGTCTGCATTGACTTTAGGAATCTCAATAAAGCCACTCCAATGGTTGGTTACCCAATGCCGGTTGCCGATTTGCTTGTCGATGCATTTGGTTATGAAGTTATCAGCTTTATGGATGGTAATGCTGGCTATAACCAAATCTTTATGGCAATAGAGGATATTTCAAAGACAGCTTTTAGATGCCTTGGTCACATTGGTTTGTTTGAGTGGATCATCATGACTTTTGGTTTAAAGAATGCCGGTGAAACCTATCAAAGGGCTATGAAATATATTTTCCACGAGTTGATCAGTAAAATCGTGGAAATCTATATTGATGACGTGGTGGTCAAGTCTAGAAATCACAAGGGACATTTGGCCGATTTAAGGAAGACTTTGGAGTGCACTAGGAAGCATGGTTTGAGGATGAACCCGAACAAGTGTGCCTTTGGGGTCTCGGCTGGTGAGTTTTTAGGATTTCTAGTCCATAAAGGGGGGATCGAAGTCGGTAAGAAGAGTATGGAAGCAATAGACAAAGTTATCCCTCCAACTAATCTCACGGAGTTGCAATCATTGTTTGGCAAGATTAATTTTGTGAGACAATTCATATCCAATTTGTCAGAAAAGGTTTTGCCTTTCTCTCCACTGTTGAAGCTTAAAAAGGATCAAGAGTTTGTGTGGGGTGACGTACAACAGAAGACTTTTGATGAGATCAAGGAATACATGAAGGCGCCACCAGTGTTGGTAACTCCGTAGCTTGATAAGCCTTTTAAGTTGTATGTGGCGGCCGACGACCTGACAGTCGGGTTAGCCCTCATGCAGGAGTTCGAGGGAAAAGAAAGAGTAATAGCTTACCTCAGCCGAAAGCTGCTGGATCAAGAGACAAGGTTTTGGCTACGGAAAAGCTTTGCTTATGCGTGTATTACTCATGTACCAAGATTCGGCACTACATGCTGAATGCCGAATGCGTGGTAGTTTCTAAGTTTCATGTAATAAAACATATGTTGCTGATGACAATTTTAAACGAAAGGATTGGCAAGTGGATTCTAGCTTTATCTGAATTTGATTTAAGGTACGAATCGGCAAAGGCAGTAAAGGGTCAAATTATGGCCGATTTTATTACCCAACATCGTGATCCTTCTGCTAACATGATGAGTATTGCACCTTGGACGTTGTTTTTTGATGGTTCATCCTGTAGCAAAGGTGGCGGTGCTAGCATTTTATTGTTCTCTCCACGAGGAGTGACTTTTAAGTATGCTGTCCCTATTGAATTCTATGTTACTAACAATCAAGTAGAGTATGATGCGCTGCTTAGAGGATTTCGGCTTCTTGTTGAAATAAAGGCCATTGCTGTTGAGGTCTTCGGAGATTCTGAATTGGTAATCAACCAACTGACCGGCCAATATGAATGCAAGAGTGATGTGTTGAGAGAATATTATGAAGAATGCCGAGGGCTTTTGAAGAGTTTCCAAGTGGTAACCTTGTATCACATCCCTAGGGGCATAATGAAGAAGCGAATAAACTGGCTCAATCTGCTTCAGGATACCGAGAGGATCAAGAGATTTATGCTTTGAATGAGGATCGGATAGTTGATGACTGGAGAAAAGAAATTGTCGATTACTTAAACAATCCATCACAAAAGGTTTCCCGAAAGCTTAGATACAAAGCTCTCAGGTTCGTGCTCCTTGATGACTAGTTGTATTATAAATCCATAGATGGAGTACTCCTCAAATGTTTAAATCAAGAAGAGGCCAGAAAGTTGATGTATGAAGTGCATGAAGGGGTGTGTGGTGCACATCAATCGGCTTACCGGGTGAAGTGGATAATTAGGAGAACCGGTTATTTTTGGCCAACCATGCTTGAAGATTGTTTTGAATATTACAAGGGGTGTCAAGATTGTCAGAGATTAGGTAATATTCAAAGAGCTCTAGCATCAGTTATGAACCCGATTATCAAGCCTTGGTCGTTTAGAGGATGGGGCATAGATTTGATTGGTCAGATTCATCCTCCTTCTAGCAAAGGACATAAATTTGTGCTGTTAGCCACAAATTATTTTACAAAGTGGGTTGAAGCTATTCCTTTGAAGGTCACATTAGAAAACATGGTCAATTTTGTTAAGGAACACATAATTCAGATTCGGGATTCCTCAGACTATAACAACAGATCGAGGAACTCAGTTTACTTCATCCGAATTTTGTGATTTTGCTAAAGAAATGGGGATCAAGTTGTACAATTCTTCTCCGTATTATGCATAAGCTAATGGTCAGGCTGAAGCATCAAATAAGATCATGATCAAGATTATTCAGAAAAAGATTGATGAAAAGCCGAAGAAGTGACATTCGGTTCTTAATGAGGCTATATGGGCTTACCGAATGGCTTGTCATGGGTCTACTCAAGCATCTCCTTATGAGTTAGTTTATGGACATCATGCTATACTACCATGGGAGTTACAATCGGGTTCAAGGCGAGTTACATTGCAAAATGATTTGAGGAGACAAGATTATAAGGACCTGATGATGGATGAATTAGAGGATTTGCATTTAGTTCGTCTCAAAGCATTGGAAAATATTGAGAAGAACAAATTACGTGTTGCCAGATATTACGACAAGAAGGTCAGAGAGAAGCAATTTGTAGAAGGAGATTTGGTGTGGAAGACTGTATTGCAGATTGGGACAAAAGATAAAGCATTCGGCAAATGGTCTCCAAATTGGGAAGGACCTTTTCGGATAGTAAGGTGTGCGCCTGGCAATGCGTATTTTAAAGACTCTACTAGGAGAAGAGTTCACCAGAGCTATTAATGGAAGATTTCTTAAGAAATTTCACCCCAGTGTTGAGGTCGGTGCATAAATAGACTTAAGAGATTTTGTGCACAAATAGCCGATATAGAAGCATCGTCTTTAGCCGAAAAATACTCTAAGACTTGGAGAATAGCCGACGCGGTATGTGTCGCCTTTAGAGCAAAAAATATAAACACAATCAACTAAAGATAGGTCATGAAGTTCAAAAAGTGTTCTTCAGATCACAGATGGTATTTCACAAGATAAGTTTTTACAGAGGATTCCTAGCTACAAACTACTCCTCAAACAACTTGTTGAGGACAGACTGGGCATCTGTGGCTTGATCAAGGACAATTGCATGGTCCTCATAGCTCTGTAGAAGATCATCGATGTCTTCGACGTCTTCTGGGGGCACGCCACCAAGGAAACCAACTGGCATGAAGGAGAAGTCTTCATGCCTCTTGGTGGACATGGCCGCCAGCCCCAAAGCTACGCCGTGATGCACGCCATGGATGGCGGCTAGGTCGATACGACCGTCCACATCATCAAGGCGGGCCTCGGTGGTTTCTCCCTGGGCGTTCACTTTGTCGGCGATCTTGTTCACCGCAGTCTTTAGGCGCTCAACCTCTGCAGAGAGCGTTGAACAATGTGAATCGGGTGAGCAGATGGAATCAGAAAAGGGAGTTCAAGCACGGTTATTTTTGCTAATCAGTAATGGCGTCGCAGAACTGCTTCTGCTGGTCCTCCCATTCAAGTTGGTCAACACCGTATTGTTTGGATGTCTTCTCCAGCTCTCCTCGGGCCTCATCCCTTTTGCCTTTGAAGGTGATCGCCTCCGCATGGGTGTAAGGGACGTCCATCGCATCCGAACCCGAATCCAAATCCCAGGGGTTGGAGTGGTAGGAACCTGAGGACCCGGAAGGACCGGATGACGGAGTCCCCGGTTGAGCTGTTGTCACCGAAGGGAGAGGAATGCTCTGACTGGTAGAGATAACCCTGATTCTGATGAATGAAGGAAGAAATCAGAGCTTGAAGGGTGACCAAGAAATACAACTGTAAGGGGGCAGGAGATCGATTCTCACCCACGTCGTCGACAGCATTGCACTCGGCTTCCTTCGGCTTCTCCCTCGGCAGGGCGCTTACCACGGTCGTCGCCTCCGGTCATTGCTACTGTGGAGGTTAGGGTTCCCTCTGGATTGGTATAGGCGAAGAAAGTGAAGAGACGAAGACGAAAGTGTTTGACTGGAACTATTGATAGGGGGAGAAGAAGGAAGGTTTATTTATAAGCCGAGTGAGAATACCAAACGACGAGTTAGGATTTTTCCCACTCGAAGGGGCCGTTACTGGATTGGGCCAGGCTCGGGTAAATCAAGAATCGCTCGGCTATATCCCTAAACCAGAAGGATGAGAACGATCGGTTATTGTTCTGATCGGAAAGCTAAAAACAAATCGGCTATGTTCTAATCGGGAAAATAACACAGCCGATCATAGTCTCATGCAAATAGAAATATATAAAGATGAAGAGTGGAGACATCCAATTGTTCAAGGACAAAGTGTGTTGTTCTTAATCTATTACAAGTCGTGTTTCTACTAGCTCAGAAGTTGGCTGATGGCATCTAAGGCCTTAGTCCTGATTCGGCTAACATTGTCCAAAACTTTCCGGTCGTCGTTTTCAGAGCTCTGGATGCTAGCCAGCTTTGCTTTGAGATGTTGGTCTTCTTTCAAGATGATTGACATTTTTGATGAAGTTGCTTCTATAGAATTCAGAAAATTTTTCATCTTGGCTTCATGAGACTAAATTTTGGCGTTCAGTTTAGTCAGTTGAGCCTCTAATATGATTTTCTCATCATTCATGATTTTCAGCTCAGACTCCAGAGTCACCAATGAGCCTTTAGTGACTTGAATTTGGGAGTGCAAGGCTTTAGCTTCTTGCTTCTTCAGAGACATGTTGTTCTGCAAGACAGTCCTGGAAGCTATGTTTTTATTTGCCCTCTTCACCACAGCAAAATAATCATCAAGATGGGATGCAGATTCCAGGGAAGCCTTAAGGACAGGTAGAAGGTCTTGGTTGATGAGCTCGAGGAGATCTTTTATCTCATTTGAATCTTGGACCAGAGTGTTGATGTCCTTATTCAGCAAATTAGCTATATCCTTCAGTCGAGCTTGATTTTCCACTAACAAGGTGTTGACACAAAAAGCGTTGGATCTGCGAACACCTCGGGCTTATACCCAAACTCGATTTCCAGAGGTGTGCCAGTCGATTTGACCAGTTAATCGACAAGAATGATAACTAGAACAACGATGAACGAGACGACGGCGATGAGCCCGAACATCAAGGCTCAAATTGCTCAAAAGGCGGAACTCGTAGCGTAGACGGAGATTTTGTAGATGCAGCCCGTCGAGATCGTGAGGACTCATAGGTAAACTAGAACTAATGCAATGAAAGTAGATGCTGAAAAAGTAGATAAAAAGTAATAGGTTTTGTATTTGATTGATTGATACACCGCCCCTGGGTACATATTTATACTCCGTTAAAAGGAGTTATACATGGACACGACTCATATCTAAACAAAACTCCTATTTTTAAGGAAATAAAACGACTCGTGCAAGAGTCGGACTCAAACTAAAACAATAATACTAGCATAAAATTGCTAGTTTACTTATCTGTCTTCCTTACGATGAAACTTTCCATCGGCAGACTCTTTCAATCCGCAATCTCCTTCTATTGCCATTGGCAACTTCCTGCTGACGTCAGCCACATCAACCTGTATCCATCGGCAATATTCTCGATTGGCAATGTTCTCCTGTTTCCATTGGCAACACCCTTCTGATTAGCCAATATCTTCTTTTGTTTCCTCAATCTCCTATCTTCATCGGCAATCCAATTGGTGGGATTCTGATGTCGATAAGGAAAAGCAACCATCTTTCTACCGATCGGTGTAACTACCCTTCTACCGATCAGTGTATCCGGTTCATATTGACACGTACAAAAAACGCTGTCAACCTATGCCCCCCAATTTTAGAGTATAAAATATCTTATGCACCGAAATTTGCTCTACTGTAATCTTTCCCTCCATAATACCACCGCCATTTTGATTACCGCGCGTTTTCACTATAAATTACCAACAACCCCCGCAACTGTAGAACCAACAGTTATAACTTCCTCGATTACCGCACAAATCAACGCGATATCCTTCCATATTCCTGCTCAGTCAGAAAAGAAAAACTCGAAAACACCCTTTAACCTAGGCCTATAAAGACCACCGTCGGCCTTCTCCTTTACCCTGAGCTCACATTTTCATCTTCATCCCAACGTCATCTCCAAAGAGCATTATTCTAGCGGCGGTTCTTCTTTTCTCATCAGGAGGCACGACCCTTGCAAGAACTCTACCAATGGCGATCAACTTCACTGCTTCCGCAGTAATCTTTCTTCTTTCTCTGTTGTGTATACTGCAGTTTTATCCTTCCGCATTGCTTTTCAATCCCCTCTCTCTTTTCTCTTTGTTTTCTAGATCTAGGAAATGCGCAACAAAATAGTGATCCCTACCGATCAAGAACATCTCTGCTGTTTAGGCCCAATGGGGAATGCCGACCCAACCAATCTCAACAACACAGAAACCAATCGCATCCCTTTTAGATCCGAGCATTTTGATCTAGGGTTATGGACAGATACTTTTCGCTCCTGGTCCAAACTTACCAAGGGGTGGAAGAATTGGTATCTCAGAATAGCTAGGTCACAACAGCTCTATTGCTCAGAACGCAACATCGACCAATGCATCAGATTTTCCATTGCCGATATGGCCAAGAATGAGAACATGATGATTGCTGCTTCTTACTTCTGGTCCGATACAATGAACGCATTCCTATTCAGACATGGACCAGCCACCCCCACACTTGCCGATGTACATATGCTCACCGGCCTCGACGTTTCTTCTGTCGATCCTGCTACCCTCTTCCGTAGGAAGTCCGAGCGTCGGGTAAGCACACGTAACATCGGCGGTTGGACTGGATATATTCAAGAGTACCAGACGACCGGATCGGTAGGACCAAGGGAGCATGCCACCTTCCTTAACATGTGGTTGGAGAAGTTCGTTTTTTGTGGCAGAATAGTCAGACCCACCAACATGTATCTTCCTGTAGTAGAGCTTCTGGCCGATGGAGGATTTCCTCTTGGCCGATACCTCCTTGGTTCAGTTTATCGCCTCCTACATTAAGTATCGGAAAAATTGCTTCTAGGCAAACCCATCGGCAACCTTGGAGGTCCTTGGTGGTTCATCAACTTGTGGCTGAATGCCCATATGCACAAATTTCTCCAATTTGATCTGTTCAACCAACAGTTTCCAAGAGACATATCTGAAGACTGTCTTTGATGATGATGAATCGGCAACCCGTTCCCCACTCAATTTTGGGGAAGCCATGATAGTGCTACCAGGAACCGATGCCAATGTTGATCAATTCGGCATGTTCTTTTAGAGGCTCTACTGCGGAATCCCTTCTGCAGAACGAGTCCGGTGGCCTTATGTCGATGAAGACAACTGATTCCCACTCTCCTTCAACCTCACCGATGGGAATATACCACAAAACGAAGCAATCATGAGAGCCACCCTCATTCCCCGAGCTATTCCGGTTAACGTCGTCGGGACCGGGAAGAACTCTCATCCATCATACGAGTTCTATTATCCATCAACAGTAGCAAGACAGCTAGCATTCGGTCAATTGTCGATCAAACTTAGCTATGTCAACGTGATAAAACCAACAAAGGTCATCTCCAGTGCTATGAATTGGAACCAAATTGTCACTCTCTCCCCTCATGCCGATGTAACTAACATCGACTTATCTTCTTGGGCGTCGACATCCTTCATTACCGAATCATACAAGTCATGGTGGCAAGAGTGGAAGGACCAACTATTTGCTCCATCATCCCACCACTATCGACACTTGATTGATGCTGATCATATCATACCTGATGACACGGTAAGCTTATTTCCGATTACTACTTCGTTAACTTTTCAAATGTATCGGTAACTAACCCTCTGTGAACAAGTTAATGATTTGATTCCCAAAAAGAGTAAGAGCGGCAAACACTTCAACTTGTGACCGATGAATCCTACATCGATAATCGGCAGTAAGCCCCCTTCATTGTCTGCCCTCATGCATCACAAGGCAGTTCCCAAGGTTACTATCAGAACTCGGCCATTACCAACCGATGATGCTACCACCGCTACCGCCGTTTTGGCACAAGCTTTCATGGTAACAAGTCTTCGTTTTATCTGTATTGATCATAACATGTTTAATCGACAATTTTTTACTCACTTTGCACCAAATTCTCTCTTGCAGCAGACAAGTTTATCGGCAGCCATCCCAAGTGTACAAACCTCTATGGCTCAACCTGCCGATGCCCCCCAAGTGCAAGGGTCAAAACGCCAAGGCTCTTCAAGTGCTGCTCCCCGACCAAAACGTAAGAAGCCATCAGCTCCAGCTGCATCTCCTCAAGCTCCTGCCGATACACCAACACCGGAGCCAGTATCGGCACCTATCCCTGAGCAGCCATAGGCTGAGATTCCTGACCAAGGGACAGCACCGTCGCTGCAAGAGATGGCCACAACAACGGAAACAGCACCGGCATCGGCACCAGCATCAGTACCGGATGAAACCCCCAACCAAGGAATGGTCCCGTCGCCACAGGGGTTAGCTACAACAGCGGAAGCAGCATCGGCCTCAACACCAGCACCAGCACCAACCGTCCCTCCTGCCGAAGCAAATTCATCGGCAACTTTTGCCGATCCTCAAGATACGGCTGCGTCATCTACGTCAAGCCAAAGGCGAGAAATCGCTCGAAAGCAGGTAAACTGGGAACATTCATCATAACTCTGCGATATATAAGCTTCTAACTGACAAATTTCAATTCTTATCCTTTCAGACCCAAGACTCTCCCAACAGCTTATTCTCCTTCGCTGTTAATCTCCCAAATGACGACGAAGAAGGAGAGAGCTCTATTCATGTTCCAATCATTCTATCGGCAGAAGCGAAATCCAAACTTGAAGCACTGCTACTCCTACTGCAACAAAACACGTCTCAACTAATCCAAGATTCAAGTGCAGTAAGGGTGGCTTTCAGAGAAGTTCAAGACCAATTGCCTGCTGATGTTGAAGAACTGCTCTTCCATGCGGCATTCCTTGAGAGTCGGCAACTACAATATCAAAGAGCTTCGTGACGCATTGCCGATAGAGCTAAGCTGCAGACGAAAAACACAAAGACATCGGCCGTCTGGAGGCTTCTGGTAGTGCGCTCGAACAAGAGATCACGCGTCTATCGACACGAAAAGAAGAGCTGCTAGTTGAGCTGAAGAAAGTTGATGAAGCTCTAAGCACAGCCAGCCAAAAGAAGGCTCAACTCCCTGCTGCCACCAAAGCTTTACAACAAGAGAGAGATGCCGACGCCCGTGAAGCCCTTCTGTTGAGGAGAAAGCTCAAGCCAGTCGAGGGTTCTGTCGATGATGATGCCAGGGAAATAGAAGAAGCAGATCAAATTCGCCTTCGTGCTATTTCATCTATTCAAACCCTGTTGTAATTTGTTGTACCGATAACCGTGACCTTGACGACTGTTCTTGTAATATAACGTTTCATTTGTCGATGTTTTGCATAATGACTTTATCATCGGTACTTACATTTGTATTACTTCATGCATCTATCTAGATACTAGGATAATATTTTTTCAAATATTTACCATTGATTGCTCTGGAAAATGCAACTCCTTCGAGAGTTTCCAAAATATAAGCGTTGCCAGGAACAAACTGATTTATCCGAAAAGGACCTTCCCAATTAGGAGACCACTTCCCAAACTTCGAACTCTTGGTTCCAATCAGTAAAATCAGTTTCCACACCAAATCACTGTCGGCAAACTCTTTCACCTTTACCTTCTTGTTATACCATCTGTCAACCCTTTTCTTGTTCTCCTCGATACTGATTAGAGCTCTTAGCCGATGACCTTCCAGGTCTTCTAACTCATCCTTCATAAGGATATCATACTCATCAGCTGCTAACTGGTCTTGGGAAAACAATCGTCTAGAACCAGTTTTAATTTCCCAGGGTAGGACAGCATCGTGTCCGTATACTAACTGATATGGTGAAACCTTAGTAGCACCATGACACGCCATCCGATATGACCACAAAGCTTCATTCAGTACTATATGCCACCTTCTAGGGTTCTCTTCAATCTTGTGCTTGATAAGCTTAATTATTCCCTTATTAGTTGTTTCAGCCCGACCATTAGCTTGAGCATAATAAGGAGAAGAATTCAACACTTTGAACCCCATACCGATAGCAAATTCATCAAACTCCCCAACGTAAACATGGTCCCTTGATTAGTCGTAATAGTCTGAGGAATCCCGAATCGGTAAACAATATGCTCCTTCACAAAATCTATCATGTTTGCCGATGTCACATTCTTCAAAGGAACAGCTTCAACCCACTTCGTGAAATAATCAGTGGCAACGAGTATAAATTTATGCCCCTTGCTCGATGGTGGGTAAATTTGGCCGATGAGATCAATGGCCCATCCTCTAAACGGCCAAGGCTTGATTGTAGGATTCATTGCCGACGCAGGTGCCCTCTAAACATTACCGAATTTCTGACAATCCTGACACCCTTTGAAGTACTCAAAACAATCCTCAAGAATTGTCGGCCAATAATATCCATTTCGCCTAATCATCCATTTCATCTTGAATGCCGATTGATGCGCTCCACATATCCCTTCATGAATTTCACCCATCAGCCTCTTCGATTCCTCTCCATTAAGGGATCTGAGGAAAACTCCATCAATTGTATGATAATACAATTCATCATCAAGAAGCACATACTTTGTAGCCTGAAACCTCAACCATCTTTCAACTTTCCTAGACGGATCTCTTAAGTAATCGGCAATCTCTTTTCTCCAGTCATAGACAACCATTACCGATTTCATTACCTCTTGAATCGGCTGATATCCCGAAGCATGTTGCACCAATCGATTGGCTTCTTCATTATGCAACCTAGGAATGTGTTCAAGATGATATTCTCTGAATTCCTTTAATAACTGCAAGCACTTCCCATGATATGCAATCAAAATATCACTTCGGCACTCATATGTTCCAACCAATTGATTGATCACTAACATAGAATCGCCAAAGATTTCCACGACATCGGCACGCACTTCCCTGAGCAACTCCAGCCCCTTCAGTAATGCTTAGTAGTCAGCTTGATTATTCGTCGAAGTAGCAACAATCGGCAACGAGATTTCATACCTTTTCCCTCGGGGTGAAACCAGGATAACGCCGATACCTACTTCTTCCTTACATGTGGAACCATCAAAGAACAAAGTCCAAGAAGCGATCTCTACTGAATTTAGTGTACTGCAATGTTGAGTAACAAAATCTGCCGTCACCTGCCCTTTAACTGCCTTAGTTGATTCATACCTTAGATCAAATTCTGACAGCGCCAAAATCCATTTGCCGATCCTCCCATTCAATATCGACATCGACAGCATATACTTGACCACATCATCTTTCCATATGACAGTACACTTGGCCGATAGCAAATAATGCCTTAACTTAGTACAAGAGAAGTACAGACAAAAACATAATTTCTCAACGGCCGAATACCTGGTTTCAGCATCCACCAGCCTTCTACTCAAATAATAAATCACATGTTCTTTTCCTTCAAATTCTTGAATCAAGGCTGACCCGATAACACCGTCATCGGCAGACAAATACAATCTGAAAGGTTTCCCATGTCGAGGTGGAATCAAAACTGGAGGATTCACCAGATACCTCTTAATTTCTTCCAAAGCCGATTGCTTCTCTTCTCCTCACGTAAATTCTTGACCGGCCTTTAGCTTCAGTAACGGGCTAAAAGAATTAACCTTCCCAGAAAAATTAGATATAATTCTTCTAACAAAATTAATCTTGCCGATCAAAGATTGCAACTCAGTTTTGTTCGTAGGAGCAACCACTTTGTTAATTGCATCAATAGATTTCCTACCGATCTCTATGCCCCTTTGATGCACCATGAACCCTAAGAATTGACCGGCCGATACGCTAAATGCACACTTATTTGGATTCATTTTTAGCCCATGCTCCCTTGTGCACTCCAGAATCTTCCGCAGATCGGCGAGATGCTTTTCAAAGTCTTCGGACTTAACCACCACATCGTCGATATAGATTTCGACCAACGTACCGATGTACTTATGAAAAATAAAATTCATCGCTCTTTGATAAGTAGCACCGGCGTTCTTCAACCCAAAAGTCATTACTATCCATTCAAACAAACCGACATGACCTGGACACCTAAAAGCAGTTTTGGATATATCTTCTTCAGCCATGAATATTTGATTATATCCAACATTACCATCCATAAAGCTGATAACTTTATGTCTAGCAGAAGCATCAACTAGTAGATCGGCAACAAGCATTGGATAGCCGTCCATAGGCGTAGCTTTATTGAGATTCCTGAAATCAATACAAACACGAAGTTTTCCATTCTTCTTATATAAAGGAACCACATTAGAAATCCAATCGGCATATCAGCATTGCCGAATAAATCCAGCTTCGATTAACTTCGTAATCTCAGCTTTAATATTGGGTAGCACAGTAGGGTTACACCGGCATGCTGGTTGCCGATGTGGTTGAAAACCCGACTTAATAGGTAACCGATGCTCAACTATCGATCGGTCTAGACCAGGCATCTCCGTATAATCCCAAGCAAAACAATCTTTATACTCTTTTAACAAATCACTCAACTGTTGTTTACATTGGGAATCTAACTTAGCACTAATAAAAGTCGGCCTAGGCTTGCTACCGTCGTCGATGTCTATTTCTAGCAAATCATCAGCTGACGTGAACCCCTGTCCAAGTTTTCCATCATCGGCGAACTGATCCATTAAACCTCTTCTTCAGAACCGACTGCTTGGATCAGTGTAATCTAGTAATCGGCCACCTTGAGGAACTCTGTATCCCAAGCTTCACCAGATATGCATTTGGTCCGCTCATAGGTCTCCGATTCTGCTGATGCAACAATTGACGAGACTTCACTCCGGACGACTTCAATTCTATCTCCAACCCATTGCACAAGGCTTTGGTGCATCGTAGAAGGGATGCAGCAGTTGGCGTGAATCCAATCCCTTCCCAGAAGCAAATTGTAGGTTCCCTTGCCGGTGATCACAAAAAACGTCGTCGGCAAAGTTTTACTGTCGATAGTCAATTCGACATATACGGCTCCCATAGCTGGTGACACATTGCCTTCAAAATCTTTCAGCTTCATGTCCTTCTTGACTAAGTCTTGTTCACCTTTCCCAAGCTTCCTGAACATGACATACAGCATTATGTTAATCGACGCTCCACCATCGACTAACATCTTTGACACTGGTTGCCCATCGACTTTGCCCTTGACAAACAAGGCTCTCAGATGCTGCCTTTCATCATCGGCAGGTTTTTCAAAGACAGCTGTCATCGGATCTAGCACTAGCTGAGTCATGTTAGCAGCTTCTTCATCAGGATCAGTAGGCGCCATAAATTTCATCGGCAACATAACAACCATGTTGACTTCTGCTGATGGACTCCTCTCCTGGTGTTTTGGCCTCCACTCCCAGATTGGAGGTTCTCCCTTCGAAGAGCTATGACCCAAATCATTCTGGCATTCACACTGGATTCTCCTTTTTTTAGTCTTTGTCAGGCCTTGGGACACCATTGAGGAAGCTTAGTCTTCCAAACGGTATTGTTTCTCACTGTGTCTGCTTGTGTTACCCCTTATGCTTGGATCTCTAGAGAATATCTCTTCATCGGGCACCCTTGCATTAGCCCTCTCTTCGATCTCCTCTTGACGGATAGGCTTGTCAAGCCTGTCATGTACACTGAGTTTGGCCCCCAGCCGATCATGTACTAATTCTTTTCCTCTGATCGGCCTAGCATAGCTTGATCCCTGACCTTCAAAGTGAGACTTCTTCTCTGACCGATCAGTAGGATAGTACCCGTTGCATTCAGGACAATTATCGGCAGTGGGCAGCTTGATGCTTTCTTCCCAACAATGGATGAAGAAGGGGCATTTCCAATGATCTTTATGTCGATACCACTCTTGGCGTCTCTCTTCTTCCTGCTGCCGATGCTGCTCTTCTCGCGAACGCTCGTATTCCTGTCGTGGCCTCCTGTGCATGATTACAACGCCATATGACGCACGTCTCTGAGGCCTCCTGGAACTGATGCTGTCATCGGCAATTCTTTTACCTTCTCTTTCATCGGCAAGCTTCTTTCCCTTTACATCCTGCATAGCTATTTGATGTTCAGGATCCTGCATACCTATTTGAACTTTCCACTGGTTTCCACCATATTATTTGGAAACGGATGCTAATCAATTTTCATTGGCCTCTGAGATCTAGAATTTTCAAACTTGATTCGCCCAGATTCGATTTCTGACTGCAACTGCTGCCTAAAGACTTTGCAATCATTGATACTGTGTGAGGTTGCATCATGCCACTTACAGTACCTCATCCTTTTAAGTTCTTCAGCCGATAGAATTACTTGATTAGGCGCCAGCTTAATCCGCCCTTCTTGTAGCTACAGATCAAATATTCTATCGGCTTTAGTAGTATGAAAGGTGAATCTCTCAGCCTCCTTTTGACCAAATAGACAGGATATCGGTTTCTTATCCTTTACCCACTCAGCAACGCCGATATCTGTCCCTTCATCTGACTCAGCATCTTCCTCTGGTTCAATGAAGGATACCTTCTTGTTCCAAGTCTTCCTAGGCTCGAAAGCTTTGATTTCCTGATAGGCAACTCTCTGTACGAGATGGCTTAGACTCTCGAACTCTTGAGATGCGTACTTGTCCTTGATGTGTGGCAGTAATCCCTGGAAGGCTAAATCTGCCAATTATCGATGATCCAGCACTAAGCTGTAACATTTATTTTTCACGTCCCAAAGCCTTTGGACGAAGGTTTCTACCAATTCGTCATTGCGCTACTTCAGCTTGACCAAATCAGTAATCCTCTTCTCATGAACGCTAGAGAAGAAGTACTTGTGAAACTGCTTCTCTAGATCGGCCCAAGTCATCACAGAATTTGGAGGAAGCGAGATGAACCACGTAAACGCCGATCCAGATAAAGATGATGAAAACAATCTTACCCTCAGCTCATCTCTGTTAGCAGCCTCCCCACGTTGAATAATGAAGCAGCTGATGTGCTCCATCGTCGATGTATCATCTTGGCCAGAAAACTTTGTGAAATCCGGTACCTTGTACCGATTTGGGGAGAGGAATCAAGTCGTAAGCCTGAGGGTATGGCATTCGATAAGAGTATGTATTGACCTTAGGTTTGATACTGAACTGCTCTTTCATCACTTCGGCTATTTTATCGACCCAGTACGCATCCTGATCCTGCCGATGGATCGGCTGAATATTGACTGGCTAGGCCGGCGGATACACTCCTTCTGGTCTTTGCGGTAGATAAGTTGATCCAATTGGTATAGGCGCAACACCACCTTGCTGAATATTAGGCACCGGTTGATTTGCTGATGTATAACCTTGGACACCTACTGGGGCATATTACGACATGATATTCATCGGTCGATATACCGATGTCTCATTCTGAGAGTTCGCCGGGTAATGGTAATGTTGTGCTCCCGTTACTTGGTGTCCAGGTTGTACTACCTGTTGTTGAACTGGACTGGTCCATACAGGATTATAAGTCATCGACATGTGACTTGCCGATAATTGATAACTACCCAGCGCCTGCTGCTCCTGCACTTTGGAATAATCAATAAATTGACCTCCTTGGTGCATTGACATCCCAGCCTGAGGATTTGCCATCATCATGGGATGATTCATCACTACCAAATCTTGTTGCATCGGCAAGGTTGCCCATAAGGCACTTTAGGTATCGCCATCTGAAGATCTCCTGGCGGCAATTGTGCATTTGGAAAAGACGTAGCATAATCTACTATCGGACTCATCGGTTGTGCCGATATTATCGACTCCATAGAGGCTTTTCCCGCCGCACTGTTACCTTGGATTAGTTTAGCATCGGCAGATGAATCCGGAGGCATACCGTATTCCCACCAGCTAGCGGGTGTTGGCTGACTCTGGACTATATGTCCCGACATTGCCGATGCCACCGGATCAGTGTTCAACCGAACGACGCTTGCAGGGCTTGATCTCGGTAGTGTAGCTTCATCGGTAGAAGGATTCACAGGTTGGAACGCTGGAGCCGCCGATGAAGTCGTGGCAGATGCCGATCTAGTGTGATGATACGCTGGACCAACATACCTAGGTGGTTGTCCTTCTTTGAAAGATTGCATTACATCATTGTATACAGTATTGGACAACACATTGGAGTGGCTAATCAACGCCTGATTTAATGCAGAATTAACCATGTCTTGCAACTTACCAGTATTGGCATCGAAAGTGACCTACCGAGGCAATGGCAGATATTGCTTCTGGATTGCGTCACCGCTCCTATTTAGGCTGAAGGATTTCAGATATAGCTGCTTGTACTCCTCCATAGCCTGCTCCATAGCTTTCTTCTGATCATCTTTCAGATCTGCTTCGGAGACTTCAATGACGTTCCTTGGATCAACGTCAGTAGAACCACCCATGATCGTGATCAAGAGATGTATCTAGGGTCCCACCGGGTGTGCCAAAAGAGGTGTTGACACAAAAAGCGTCGGATCTGCGAACACCTCAGGCTTATACCCGAACTCGATTTTCAGAGGTATGCCAGTCGATTTGACCAGTTAACCGACAAGGATGATAACTAGAACAACGATGAACGAGACGACGGTGATGCCCCCGAACGTCAAGGCTCAAATTGTTCAAAAAGTGGAACTCGCAACATAGACGGAGATCTTGTAGATGCAGCCCGTCGAGATCGTGAGGACTCGTAGGTAAACTAGAACTGATGTAATGAAAGTAGATGCTAAAGAAGTAGATTAAAAGTAATAGGTTTTGTATTTGATTGATTGATACACCGCCCCTGGGTACATATTTATACTCCGGTAAAAGGAGTTATACATGGACACGACTCATACCTAAACAAAACTCCTATTTTTAAGAAATAAAATGACTCGTGCAAGAGTCGGACTCAAACTAAAACAATAATACTAGCATAAAATCGCTAGTTTCCTTATCCGTCTTCCTTACGATGAAACTTTCCATCGGCAGACTCTTTCAATCCGCAACCTCCTTCTATTGCCATCAGCAACTTCCTACTGACGTCAGCCACATCAACCTGTATCCATCGGCAATGTTCCCGATCGGCAATGTTCCCCTGTTTCCATCGGCAACACCCTTCTGATAAGCCAATATCTTCTTTTGTTTCCTCAATCTCATGTCTTCATCGGCAATCCGATTGGTGGGATTCTGATGCCGATAAGGAAAAGCAACCATCTTTCTACCGATCGGTGTAACTACCCTTCTACCGATCAGTGTATCCGGTTCATATTGACACATACAAAAAATGGTGTCAACACAAGGTCTGCTGAGAGGTAGCTTCTTCACCTTTTTCATTGATGTAGTCATCAACAGTGAAAGAATAATTGGCAGTCGGTTTTGTGGTATTCTTAAGAAAAAGAAAAGGGTTAGCCGACTGGATGAGTGTGCTGAGAGAATAGCTTAAGACAAGATATTACCTGCTATGTTGATTGATCCTCAGGATGGGTTGTGTCTTGGTCTGGTTGAGGGCTTGATTGAATGCCCAGGGATGGTGAACCTGGAGCTAGGCCAGAAGAGTGTTCTTCTGCTAGATTGTCTAGCATTTTATCTGTTTCCAATAATGCAGATGATAGAGTATAAGGACAGAAAATAAATGCCATATAAAAAGAAGGAGATGATTAGCCGAATAATACCAATGTGTTTGAAGGTTTCATGGATATCTGCACTTTCGGCTTCATGAACCTCTGTATCTTCGGTTTCATGAGTCTCTGTATCCTCAGTAGGGGCTTGAGGAGGAATATCTACCATTGGTGAGACATTGCTTGATCCTAGAATATCAACATGTGGGGTGCAGTAGAAATGATTGGGATAAAAATGGTCAGAGTTATTGCCAAGTGAGATTTATTGTTGAATAAAGATTCATACCTTGAGAGACCGCTTGACTTTCTTGGACCTTATTTTTCTGGCCACATGGATGTCCTCAAGTGTCTTCCTTTTACCTTTTCCTTCTGAAGGTGCAGTCGTCAAAACTGCAGGGATCTTCATGAAAGTTGCTAGAGTTGGGGCATCGAAACCCAGGCTAGGTTTGGCCCAGCTAAGCAGTACTGAAGTGCTTTGACAGGAGGAGTGGGTTCAAAACCCTGCACATGACCAAAAGTTAAGGTGAGGGATAAATTCAAAAGCCGTAAGTGGTGAGTGCAATAAAATTACCTCACTGTCAGAGGCAAATTGGGCTTGCAGATCTTGGCATAGATGGTGCACTGGTGTGTTGAAAATGTGATTGTGCCATTCTTGCCACCAGGAAGCAAAAAGGAGGTGAGCAGTACCTACTAGACCAAAGGAGAAGGTTCATATGTTGGCAACTCCCATCCAAGCTCAAAGACCTTTGTAGCTTCTATTTCATTTGTGATCAGCTCCCTAAATTTTATGGTTGTTGAAAAGAAAGGTCTTGTGGGTAGCTGTCCACATCGTAGTTGTCTGGCTGCCATGTTTGGATAGTAGAATTCGTAGGAAGATTGTACTAGTCTCCCATGATGAAATTCGGCTGGCAAGATGCAAGGTTTGATAAAAGAGTTGAAAATCTCTGTGGCTACCTTATCAAAACAGCCAGATTCATAGCTGAATTTGCAAGGGAAGGTCAGATTATCATTTTCTCTCTAAGGAAGCTAAAGCACATTGTTAAAACCCTTGAAAAACAGCCAGATTCATAGCTTGAAGATCATTTTCTCAATGCTGATGGAAGATGCTGCTTCCCCATAAGTTTGACAGCTCTTAACTTTTGTTGTACTGCCTTCAGCATAATAAATTGAAGGGAAACTCAAATTGTGAAGAGGCACAAACATTATCTGATGCATATAAAGTTGCAACCACATCTGGATAAACCACCAAGGGCCACTCACACATGAAATCTCCTTACCATGGTACATCTGAGCAGTGATCTGATGCATCATATGATAAACAGATCCTAGAAGATATTTACCTAGAGGGACAAGATGCCTGCAACTAAATCCTCAGCCATCATCATGTGATTTAAGGTTGGCTCATTAGATTTTCCACAGAAGATGAACCTGCATAGCCACATGTTCATGAAGGCTCTGCATTCCTTGTCAGAAACAACACCGGATGCTTCCATATAGGTCTGAATGTATCCAACCCATCCACCTCCAGATTTGACAGCTTTCTGGTTGTTTTTGCTCTTATACTTGTAGGGATATACTAGTTTTGACACATTTAGGTCAGTCATCATGAATACATCGACCAAGGTGAAAGTCATCATGTCGTGGCTGAAGACAACAGCATTAATAGCGTCGGACCAAAAGTGAGAAGCTGCTATCAGATGGGGTTTGTTTCTGGGTATTTCTGATAAAGATAATTCCAGACAGTGGTTGATATCTTGGGTGTCCCAGTCGCTACTGCTCTTTTCCAGCATCCTCCGGTACCAAATTCGTCATCCAGCGATTGGGGGAAATGGCCAAGTCTTGAAGGTGTTTGCCCACTGGTTTGGTGGGTTAACTCCAGACTTGAAAGGAATTCTCGAGGTTTCCTTCTCAATAATCTCGGTTGGGTCGGAATCTCCCATTGGACCGAGGAAATAGGAATCAGGGTTTGCAGCATAGGGGATCAAAATGTCGTTCTTGTATTCCTTCAGGAACTAATGGAATCGGAAAAGCTAATGAATTAGGAGAGAAGCAAGAAAGCCAATCGGGGATTGCCGAATGTGTATAAGTAAATAAAGTTTACCTCTGAGATTTCCGCCCTGATTCGCCATTGAGGATTCGAGATGAATTCGAGAATGTGCTAGGGCTTGGATTTCTTGAGCGGCGGCTGCGGTATTAGAAAATATTGACCTAGAGAGAGAGGAAGCTTGTGGTCAATTTCAGAATAAAATGACTTTTATCCCGAAATTGAGGGGGCATGTGTTAACACTAGATTTTGGCACGCTTGAGAGGATGACAAGTGGGTTAGTCCGCAGTAAAGTTGCAGAAACAGGCGCTCAGAACATTCGGCAGACGTCCATGCGGTCGGCTAATTTCTAAAGGATCGTCAAGTGATTGTGCGGTCGGCTATTCTGAAGAAAGGCGGTTTTCCGTTGAGGAAGCGACAAAAGCGGCAGGTAAGAGCCGATCGGGTAACGAATATCACGACAGTTAGGGCTTTGAAGGAAATTAAAGTCAAAGGTGTCATGTTTTTCCTTTAATATTTTGTAACTGTGTCCTTTTAGGACTCATATCGTGACCAGGGTATAAATATAAACCCTTGGCCATTGTAAAGGTGTTCACAACCAAATTAATACAACCGGCCCCGTGCCAACTTCGAGTCTCTTGTCGTGTCGTCGAGTTCTTCGAGAGGAATAATCGATCCGTCGACCTCCGTAAGTCCGGACAACCTTGTTATCATGTCTAGTATCATGCGGTGGATTTAGATGTGATGCAAGTAGTCTTGTTTGTTTTCAATGATCGTGCGGCGGATCTTTGCTTGACAATCAAGAAGTCTTTGCTTATGTTTTGTTTACAATTAAATACCATGCGGCAGGTGTTTTCTCGATATGCTTAGCAAAAGCAAGATAGTTATCGACTCTATTAGATTTGGCAAGTTCATCAACTTATCAAGTGTTGCATGTTTTAGATTTTTTACATACTTGTAACACTCTTTTGCCCAATCTAGATTCATATGGTTCGGCTCTTTCTCTTTCTTATAGATCTGTTTTTGCTTTAACAGTTATTACTCTCATGTTGTCTTTGCAAATAGATCTACGTTTATAATAGCCGAATTAGTTTGATCTAGATTGTCACGTGTTGCGGGTTCATGCATGTTAATCATCTTTTAGCTTTGATAAAGTTAGGTATCGTGCGGCAGATACAAGCTTTAGATTAGTTTGATCATGTTTTACTTACGTGTTCCTTCATCATGGATCCCAACTCGGTTGGATTGCCGAGCTTGGTTATGCTTTAAATCATAATCAATTATGCGTCGTCCAGCGTACTTTTCCCATGCATGCACATTCGGCTCTCAATGTTCTCACGTACATCATGGTTGTTTTAGCAGTGATCTATAGGACCTGTTGGCAAACAACTTCTATAGCTATATGTCGTCGTAAGTGGCTTCAGGGTCGTATATATGGAACTGTCTGGTCACATCCGACATGTTCCAGTTTGTATCTAATGATTTTCATCCCTTGTTAGTTTCAGGTCAAACTGACTGGCACGTTTCTAGACTTCAAAGCACCCGGGCACCCGATTGAAGCCACGCTTTCTGGCTTGTTGTTTGTGAGGCACAATGCATCACATTTTGTGTCAACACTAGTGGATTGCGCGTGACTTGTGGATCCCTATCTTGTGTTGGTTTTGCGGCACCCGGTGACGGGTTTGGCGTGTGATGCCAATTAGCGCGTGAACCTCCAAGTAGGTGAATCGTCACAACGAGGACTAGCTTGTTGGCAAACAAGTGAACCTCGATAAAAAATATTGTGTCTCATTGTCTTCTACCAAGGATTTATATTGTGCTTGATTGGCCATCCATGGGATATCTATTGATTGATTGGTTCTACTCTTCTCACCGGTATAACCTTCCTATCTCTAGCTTTGCATTACTTTCTTTACATTCTTGCAAAGTAGAGTAGCTCTCTAGCTTTTGTAGCTTAGTTTAGAGCTTTCTAGATTGCTAGCTAGTTTGTGTGCAATAGTTGTTATCTTGCTAGTAACTAGAATTGGTAGGTGACTTGCTGACCCTTAGAGCTAGTGCAAACTTTCTTACGCCGTGTTTTATTCTCACAAGTTTTTATAAGTGTTGTTGTAGATTTTTTTTATTACGTTATTCACCCCCCTCTAGCCATTCCTAGACCTTTCAGCTCTCCCTTGTTCATCATTGAATTTGTGGCTCTTCTCCTAGCCACCTTGCTTGCTCCATCACTTTATCAACTTCATTATATGTACTATACCTACTCATCCTCTTAGAGCTAGGTTAGTACTTAGGTTTCATCAATTGCCAAAACACTAGAGATCTCTCAATCTCCCCTTTTTGGTAATTGATGACAACCCAATATAAAGATATGAAATATGATTTTGATTCAACTTGAGATGCTTGTCCAAGCAATATAACATGAAAGAAAGTTGACAACCATTTCAAAGTTGGTTTGATAGTGTTTACTCCCCCTACATATGTGCACTTCTATGAATATGAGTCAAAGCTTTGCATATATGCTTAGATAGAAAAATTTGGAGGGGTGAACAACTAGCAAACTATGACATGATGCTAAGGTAAAAGAGATGGACCTTTGAAGCGTGATACCAATCCGGAGTGCATCTTTCATACATCCCTTAGCAACATGGTTAGCTTGATACCAATTGGATACACAAAAGATCTAGAAGGTTATCTAGCTAACACCTATGCATGCTAAGATGGCTAGAGGATTACACAATCATAAAAACTTACCACTTAGCATAAACAACACAAGCATATCATTTTGAATGAATTACAATGCAAGCAAGCATATGTGTGAATGCACAACCAAATGCAACAACTTGTTCATAAGCTTGCTCCCCATACTTGTGTGCTCAAATTTTAATTTTTCACTTGTCAAAATCTCTCCCATATTATATATCACAATTTCTCCCCTTTGTCACACATTACCACAAAGGAACCAATTGTTAAAGTTATATCAAGTCAATTCGAAAATAGTGAGTAGGAATTATCAATTTTAGTTCAATCTAGATCACTTGTCCTAAATATTTAACACAATTTAAACCAAGGACAAGCTTCTTCACACGTCTTGCAACGGTTATCTTATCCTTGTTGGTTAAATATCAAGAGCAAGTATTCTAGACTAAATATGTGAGGCTGCAAGGTTATCAACATGTCATATGCTACCACTAGATCAATCAAGACATAGAAGCAATAGTGGCATCATATGTACATACAACTCATTTGTTTTCCATGAATGAGCCTAAAGGAACAAGAGTGATGTCTATATGCTCTACACAAGTCTAGCAAAGGATGAATGCATATGTCAATCAATTGTACCTTGCTACCTTGGAGTAGAGGCATGTCATAAGTGGGGTGCATCAACTCATGTTTGAGAAATCCAAGATGTTCAACTCGTTCCTTAGCTTGCAAAATCTCTTCTCATCAAGTGGCTTGGTAAATATGTCAGCTAATTGATCATCGGTACCCACATTGTCAATGAAAATGTCACCATTTTGTTGATGATCTCTTATGTAATGATGTCTCACATCTATGTGCTTTGTCCTTGAGTGTTGGATGGGATTGCTTATAAGCTTCACCACACTTTCATTGTCACATAGCAAAGGAACCTTCTTGAACATGATGCCATAATCATTCAATGCGGCCTTCATCCAAAGTAGTTGTGCACAACTGTTGACACTATTTTTTGTAAGGGTCAATATTAAACCAAGTGCATTGATCGGCAAGGGGGTAATCGTTGTTCCTCATCGGCATCAAGATGCTGCCGGTCAAATTACCGATGGAGGCAGAGGAAATCACCGATGGTGAATTTGATTGAAGAAGTGTCAAGGGAGAAAGAAGATATGTTTGCCGATAAAGAGGTATTGCCGATGGATACGGGTAGATGTGGCTGACGTCAGCAGGAAGTTGCCGATGGCAATAAAAGGAAATTGCGGATTGAAGGAATCTACCGATGGAAAGTTTCATTGTAAGGAAAACGGATAAGGAAACTGGTGACTTTTATGCTAAGTATTATTATTATAGTTTGAATCCGACTCTTGCACGAGTCGCTTTCTTTCCTTAAAAATAGGAGTTCTATTTAGGTATGAGTCGTGTCTGTTTACAACTCCTTTTACCGGAGTATAAATATGTACCCAGGGGCGGTGTAGAAAAGAGACAATCAATCAAAAACAAATCTATTACTTTCATCTACTTTTTCAGCATCTACTTTTATCGCATTAGTTCTAGTTTATCCACGAGTTCTACTTTTTCAGCATCTACTTTTATCGCATTAGTTCTAGTTTATCCACGAGTTCTCACGATCTCGACGGGCTGCATTTACAAGATCTCCGTCTACCTTGCGAGTTCCATTTTTTTGCGCAATTTGAGCCTTGACGTCCGGGCGCATCGCCGTTGTCTCGTTCATCGTTGTTCTAGTTATCGTCCTTGTCGATTAACTGGTCAAATGGACTGGCACACCTTGGATATCGAATTTCGGGTATAAGCCCGAGGTGCTCGCAGATCCGACGTTTTTTGTGTCAACACCTCTTTTGGCACACCCGGTGGGACCCTAGATACATCTCTTGATCACGATCATGGGTGATTCTACTGACATCATTCCAAGGAACGTCATTGAAGTCTCCAAAGCAGATCTGAAGGGTGATCAGAAGCAAGCTATGGAGGAGTACAAGCAACTATATCTGAAATCCTTCAGCCTGAACAGGAGCGGCGATGCTATCCAGAAACAAGATCCGCCGTTGCCGCGGTAGGTCATTTTCGATGCCAATCCTAGTAAGTTGCAAGATATGGTTAATTCTGCGTTAAATCAGGCGTTGATTAGTCATTCCAATGTGTTGTCCAATATAGTATACAATGTTGTCATGCAATCTTTTAAAGAAGGACAACCACCTAGGTATGTTGGTCCAGCGTATCATCAACCTGGATCGGCATCTGCCACGACTTCATTGGCGGCTCCAGTGATATCTTTCCATCTTGTGAATCCTTCTACCGATGAAGCTATACCACCAAGATCAAGCCCTGCAAGCGTCGTTCGGTTGATCATCGATCCGGTGTCGTCGGCAATGTCAAGACATGTAGTCCAGAGTCAGCCAACTCCAGCTAACTGGTGGGGATACGGTATGCCTCCGGATTCATCTGTCGATGCTAAGTTGATTCAAGGCAATAGTGTAGTGGGAAAGGCCTCTATAGAATCGACAATATCGGCACAACCGATGAGCCCGATAGTACATTATGCTACGTCTTCTCCAAATATGCAGTTGCCGCCAGGAAATCTTCAGATGGCGATACCCAAAGTGCCTTACGGGCAACCATCGGCAAGTTCTTTGCCGATGCAACAAGATTTGGCAGTGGTAAACCATCCCATGATGATGACAAATCCTCAAACTGGGGTATCAGTGCACCAAGGAGGCCAATTTGTTGAATATTCCAGGATGCAGGAGCAACAGGCGTCGGGTAACTATCAATTATCGGCAAATTACATGTCGATGACTTATAATCCTGTATGGGCTAGTCCAATTCAACAACAGGTGGTGCAACCTGGACACCAAGTAGCGGGAGCGCAACAATACCATTACCCGACGAACACTCAGAATGAAACATCGGTGTATCGACCGATGAATATCATGCCGTAGTATACCCCAGTGGGTGCCCAAGGTCATACATCGGTAAATCAACCGGTGCATAATATTCAGCAAGGTGGTGCTGCGCCCATGCCAATCGGATCAGCTTATTTTCTGCAAAGGCAAGAAGTGGCGTATCCACCGGTCCAGCCAGTTAATATTCAACCGATCCATCGGCAGGATCAGGATGCATACTGGGCCGACAAAATTGCCGAAGTGATGAAAGAGCAGTTCAGCAGCAAGCCTAAGGTCAATACATACTCTTATCGAACGCCATAACCCTCAGGCCTATGACTTGATTCCTCTCCCAAATCGGAACAAGGTGCCGAATTTCACAAAGTTTTCTAGGCAAGATGATACATCGACGATGGAGCACATCAACCGCTTCATTATCCAATGTGGAGAAGCAACTAGCAGAGATGAGCTAAGAGTGAGATTGTTCTCGTGGTCTCTATCTGGATCGGCCTTTACATGGTTCATCTCGCTTCCTCCAAATTCGGTGATTACTTGACCCGATCTGGAGAAGCAGTTTCACAAGTACTTCTTCTCTAGCATTCATGAGAAGAGGATTACCGATTTGGTCAAGCTTAAACAGCGCAATAACGAATCGGTAGAAAGCTTCGTCCAAAGGCTTCGGGACATGAAGAATAAATGCTACAGCTTAGTGTTGGATGATCGACAATTGGCAGATTTAGCCTTCTAGGGATTACTTCCACACATCAAGGATAAGTATGCATCTCAAGAGTTCGAGAGCCTGAGCCATCTCATGTAGAGAGTTGTCGATCAGGAAGTTAAAACTTTCAAGCCCAGGAAAACTTGGGGTAAGAAGGTATCCTTTGTTGAGCAAGAAGATTCCGAATCAGATGAAGGGACGGATATCGGGGTCGCTGAGTGGGTGAAGGATAAAAAGCCGATATCCTGTTCGTTTGGTCAGAAGGAGGCTGAAAGATTCACTTTTGATACTACTAAGGCCGACAAGATATTTGATCTGTTGCTTCAAGAAGGGCGGATTAAATTGACGCCTAATCAAGTGATTCCATCGGCCGAAGAACTTAGGAGGATGAGGTATTGTAAATGGCATGATGCAACCTCACACACTACCAATGATTGGAAAGTCTTTAGGCAGCAATTGCAGTCAGAAATTGGGTCTGGACGAATTAAATTTGAAAATTCTAAAACCCAGAAGCCGATGAAAATCTACCAACACCCGTTTCCAAATAATATGGTGGAAGCTAGTGGGAAGGTTAAAATGTTAACATCAGAAGCTACCAAGAAGAATGCATCGGTAGATCCTAAACATCAAATAGCCGTGCACGATGTTAAGGAAAAAAGAGTTACCGATGAAAGGAAGGGCAAGAGAACTGCTGATAAAGGTAACAGCGTCGGGAGGTATCGTGGACATGAACCATTTGGCGTTGTCATCACGCACAGACGATCGCAACAGGAATATCAGCACTCACAGGAGGAGCAATATTGGCAGCAGGAGGAAGAAAGGAGCCAGGAGTGGCGTCGACATAAAGATCATTGGAATTGTCCTTTCTTCATTCATTGTTGGGAGGAGGGCATCAAGCTACCCACTGCCGATAATTGCCCCGAATGCAACAGGTACTATCCTTCAGATCGATCGGGAAAGAGACCCTGTTCTGATAACCGAGAGGCAAGTTATGACAGGCCGATCAGAGAGAGAGGGCAAGTACATGATCGGCTTGGGGGTAAGCTCAGCGTACATGACAGGCTTGGCAAGCGTGTTCGTCAAGAGAAGCTTGAAGAGATGGCTGATGCAAGGGTGCTCGATGAAGAGATATTCTCTAGAGATCTGAATATAAGGGGTAATACAAGCCGATGCAGTGAGAAACAGTACCAACCTGTTTGGAAGACTAAGCTTCCTCAATGGTGTCCCAAAGGCCTGACGAAGACTCAGAGAAGGAGGATCCAGCGTGAACGCCAGAGTGATCTGTGTTATGGTGAAAACCCTTCGAAGGGAGGATCTCCAGTTTGGAAGTGGAGGCCAAAACACCAGGAGAGGAGTCCATCGGCAGAAGTCAACATGGTTATTATGTTGCCGATGGAATTTATGGCACCTACTGATGCTGAGGAAGAAATTGCTGATATGGCTCAGCTAATGCTAGATCCGATGGGAGCTATCTTTGAAAAGCTTGCTGATGATGAAAGGCAGCATTTGAGGGCCTTATTTGTCAAAGGCACAGTCGATGGCAACCAGTGTCAAAGATGCTAGTAGATGGTGGGGCATCGATTAATATAATGTCATATGTCATGTTTAGGAAGCTTGGGAAAGGTGACCAAGACTTAGTCAAGACGGACATGAAGCTGAAAGATTTTGAAGGCAATGTGTCACAAGCTATGGGAGCCATATGTGTCGAGTTGACCATCGGTAGCAAAATTTTGCCAACAATGTTTTTTGTGATCAGCGGTAAAGGTACCTTCAACTTGCTCCTGGGGAGGGATTGGATCCATGCTAATTGTTGTATTCCTTCCACGATGCATCAAAGCCTCATGCAATGGGTCGGGGACAAGATTGAGGTCGTCCGATGTGAAGCCCCATCAATTGTTGCATCGGCAGAATCGGAAACCTATGAGCAGACCAAGTGCATATCTGGTGAAGCTTGGGATAAATAATTCCTCAAGGTGGCCGATTACCGGATTACACTGATCCAAGCAGTCGGTTCTGAAGAAGAGGTTTAATGGACCAGTTCGCCGATGATGGAAAACTTGGACAGGGGTTCACATCAGCCGATGATTTGCTAGAAATAGACATCGGCGACGGTAGCAAGCCTAGGCCAACTTTTATTAGTGCTAAGTTAGATTCTCAATGTAAGCAACAGTTGAGTGATTTGTTAAAAGAATATAAAGATTGTTTTGCTTGGGATTATACAGAGATGCCTGGTTTAGACCGATCAATAGTTGAACATCAGTTACCTATCAAGTCGGGTTTTCAACCACATCGGCAGCCAGCACGTCGGAGCAACCCTACTGTGTTACCCGATATTAAAGCTGAGATTACGAAGTTAATCGAAGCTGGGTTTATTCGGCAATGCCGATATGCCAAATGGATTTCTAATGTGGTTCATGTATATAAGAAGAATGGAAAACTTTGTGTTTGTATTGATTTCAGGAATCTCAATAAAGCTACGCCAATAGACGGCTATCCAATGCCCGTTGCCGATCTACTAGTTGATGCTTCTGCTCGACATAAAATTATCAGTTTTATGGATGGTAATGCTGAATATAATCAAATATTCATGGCTGAAGAAGATATATCCAAAACTGCTTTTAGGTGTCCAGGCCACGTCGGTTTGTTTGAGTGGGTCGTAATGACTTTTGGATTGAAGAACACCGGTGCTACTTATCAAAGAGCGATGAATTTTATTTTTCATAAATACATCGGCACATTGGTCAAAAGCTATATTGACGATGTGGTGGTTAAGTCCGGAGACTTTGAGAAGCATCTTGCCGATCTGCAGAAGATTCTGGAGTGCACAAGGGACCATGGGCTAAAGATGAATCCAAATAAGTGCGTGTTTGGCGTATCGGCAGGTCAGTTCCTAGGGTTCATGGTGCATCAAAGGGGTATAGAGATTGGCAGAAAATCCATTGATGCGATTAACAAAGTGGTTGCTCCTAGAAACAAGACTGAGTTGCAATCTTTGATCGGCAAGGTTAATTTTATTAGAAGATTTATATCTAATTTTTCTAGGAAGATTAAATCTTTTAGCCCATTGTTGAAGCTAAAAGTCGGTCAGGAATTTGTGTGGAGAGAGGAGCAGCAATCGTCCTTGGAAGAAATTAAGAGGTATTTGGTGAATCCTCCAGTTTTGATTCCACCTCAACAGTGAAAACCTTTCAGATTATATTTGTCTACCGATGATGGCGTTATCGGGTCAGCCTTGATTCAAGAATTTGAAGGGAAAGAACGTGTGATTTATTATTTGAGTAGAAGGCTGGTGGACGCTGAAACCAGGTATTCGGCCGTTGAGAAATTGTGTTTATGTTTGTACTTCTCTTGTACCAAGTTAAGGCATTATTTGCTATCGGCCGAGTGTACTTTCATATGCAAAGATGATGTGGTCAAGTATATGTTGTCGATGCCGATATTGAGTGGGAAGATCGGCAAATGGATTTTGGCGCTGTCAGAATTTGATCTGAGGTATGAATCAACTAAGGCAGTTAAAGGATAGGTGATGGCTGATTTTGGCACTCAGCATTGTGGTACGGTGAATTCCGTAGAGATTGCTCATTGGACTTTGTTCTTTGACGGTTCTACGTGCAAGGAGGGAGTAGGTATCGGCATTATTTTAGTTTCACCCCGAGGACAGAAGTATGAGATCTCATTGCCAATTGTTGCTACTTCAACAAACAATCAGGCTGAGTACCAGGCATTGCTGAAAGGGTTGGAATTACTTAGGGAAGTGTGTGCTGATGCCGTTGAAGTCTTTGGTGACTCTATGTTAGTAATCAATCAGTTGATTGGTACATATGAGTGCCGAAGTAATATTTTAATTGCATATTATGAGAAGTGCTTGCAGTTATTAAAGGAATTTAGAGAATACCGTCTTGAGCACGTTCCCAGGTTGCATAATGAAGAAGCCAATCGGTTAGCACAACATGCTTCGGGATATCAGCCAATTCAAAAAGTAATGACATCGGTAATGGCTGCTGATGATCGGAGAAGAGAGATTGCTGATTACTTGAAAGATCCGTCTAGAAAAGTTGAAAGACGGTTGAGGTTTCAGGCTACTAAGTATGTGCTGCTTGAGGATGAATTGTACTATCGTACGATTGATGGAGTTTTGCTCAGATGCCTTAGTGGAGAGGAGTCGAAAAGGTTGATGGGTGAAATTCATGAAGGAGTATGAGGGGCGCATTAATCGACATTCAAAATGAAATGGATGATCAGGCGAAATGGATATTATTGGCTGACGATTCTTGAGGATTGTTTTAAATACTTCAAGGGGTGTCAAGATTGTCAAAAGTTTGGTAATGTTCAGAGAGCACCCGCATCGGCAATGAATCATATTATCAAACTGTGGCCGTTTAGGGGATGGGTCATTGATCTCATCGGTCAAATTTATCCACCGTCGAATAAAGGACATAAGTTCATACTTGTTGCTACCGATTATTTCACAAAATGGGTTGAAGCTATCCCATTGAAGAAGGTGACGTCGGCAAACATGATAGATTTTGTGAAAGAACATATTGTTTACCGATTTGGTATTCCTCAAACTATTAAAACCGATCAAGGAACTATGTTCACATCGGGGGAGTTTGATGAATTTGCTACCGGTATGGGGTTTAAGGTTTTGAACTCGTCTCCTTATTATGCTCAAGCTAATGGTCAAGCCAAAGCAGCCAATAAGGGAGTCATTAAGCTTATCAAGCGCAAGATTGAAGAGAACCCTAGGAGGTGGCATATTGTACTAAATGAAGCTTTATGGTCGTATCGGATGGCATGTCATGACGCAACTAAAGTATCACCATACCAGTTAGTTTATGGACACGATGTTGTTCTACCTAGGGAAATTAAGACTGGTTCTTGGCGATTGTTTTCACAGGATCAATTGACTGCCGATGAATATGATATTCTCATGAAAGATGAATTAGAAGATTTGGCAAGTCATCGGCTAAGGGCTCTAATCAGCATCGAAGAGAACAAGAAGAGGGTTGTCAGATGGTATAACAAGAAAGTAAAGGCAAAAGAATTTTCCGATGGCGATTTGGTGTGAAAACTGATTTTTCCGATTGGAACCGAGTTCGAAGTTTGGGAAGTGGTCTCCTAATTGGGAAGGTCCTTTTCGGATAAATTAGTCTGTTTCTGGCAACGCTTATATTTTGGAAACTCTCGAATGAGTTGCATTTTCCAGAGCAATAAATGGTAAATATTTGAAGAAATATTATCCTAGTATCTGGATGGATGCATAAAGTGATATAAATACAAATACCGATGACAGAGTTATCATACAAAACATAGGTAGAAAAAGCGTTAATGTTATATTACAGAAGGGTCAGTTATCAAGTTCAGATGTAACAAATTACAATAAGGATTGGACAGATGAAATTGCACGAAGGCGAACTTGGTCCGCTTCTTCTATTTCCTTAGCATCGTCATCGGCAGTACCTTGAACTGGCTTGATTTTTCTCCTCAGTAGGAGAGCTTCGCGAGCACAGGCATCCCTCTCTTGTTGCAGAGCCTTAGTAGCAATAGGGAGTTGAGTTTTCTTCTGATTGGCTAAGTCTAAGGCTACATCTACTCTCTTCAGCTCAGCTAACAGCTCTTCTTTTTGTGCCGATAGACGAATAATCTCTTGTTTGAGCGCGCTGCTAGAAGCTTCAAGATGACCGATGTCTTTGTGCTTTTCGTCCGCAGTTTGCTTAAACTTGAGTATTTCTTCTTCGAGTTTTGCTTGAGCGGCTCTATCGGCAATGCATCGTGAAGCTCTTTGGTATTGTAGTTGCCGACTTTCAAGGAATGCTGCTTGGAAGAGTACTTCTTCAATATCGGCAGGCAGTTGGTTTTGGATTTCCCTGAAGGCTACCCTTACTGCACTGGAGTCTTGAACTAGTTGGGATGTATTTTGTTGCAATAAAAGTAGCAGTGCTTCAAGTTTGGATTTTACTTATGTCCATATGATAGTAGAAGCTTGGGCAGAACTTTCTTCCTCCTCATCATCATCTGGAATATTGATGGCGAAGGAGAACAAGCTATTGGGAGAGTCTTGGGCCTGAAAAGAAAAAACATCAAAATTTGGCAGTTGAAAACTTGTGTCTTGGAGGTTTACGATAAATGTTTTAGTTTACCTGCTTTAGAGCGGTTTCTCGCCTAGGACTTGACAGAATAGCCGGCGTAGCCGTATCTTGAGGATCGGCAATAGGTGCCGATGAACTTGCCTCTGTGGGAGGAGCAGTTGGTGCTAATACTGATACCGGTGTTGTTTCTGCTGATGTGGCCAACCCCTGTGGCGATGGTACTGTCCCTTGGTCAGGAATTTCAGCCAATGATTGATCGATGATGGGTGCCGATGTTGGCGCTGGTGTTGGTGTATCGGTAGGTGGTTGAGACGCAGCTGGTGACGTTACTGGAGTTGATGGTTTCAGGTGTTTTGGTCGGGGAGCAGCACTTGAAGAGCTATGGCGCTTCGATTTTTGCACTTGGGGGCATCGGCAGACTGAGTTAGAGAAGTTTTTACATTCAGAATAGCTGCAGATGAACTCGTTGGCTGCAAAAGAAAGCATGTCATGCAAGTTGAAAATTAAGTAATTATTACCGATGATGGTTTATGATCGGCACAAATAAAATAGAGATTGTTACCTCGAAAGCTTGCGCTAGGACAGTGGCAGCAACCGATGGAGTAGCAGAAACCTTAGTCGGTTTTGGTTTGGGTTTGAGAGTGACCTTGGGCGCTTTTCCATACATGAGAATGGCCAGTGAAGGGGCCTTGCTGCCGATTGCTGATGTAGGGTTCATCAGTCGCAGGTTGAAATACTTGCCGCTCCTGCTCTTTTTGGGGATCAGATCACTAACCTGTTGGCAGAAGATTAGTTACTGATGCATTTGAAGAGATAAAAAGGAAAGAATAAAATCGAAAATAAACTCACCGCGTCATCGGGAACAATGTGATCATCATCAATCAAGTGCCGATAGTAGTGTGATGATGCGGCAAATAGTTGATCTTTCCACTCTTGCCACCAGGATTTATATGATTCCATAATGAAAGATGTCGTTGTTTGTTACATCGGCCTGAGGAGGAAGAGTGACAATCTTATTCCAGTCCATAGCGTTGGAGATAATTCCTCTTGGTTTTATCACATTGGTGTAGCTGAATTTAATCAGTAATTGACCAAACGCTAGCTGTCTTGCTGCTGTCGATGGATAATAGAATTCATAAGATGGAGAAGTGTTCTTCCCAGTCCCGAAGATGTTGACTGGAATGGCCCGGAGAGTGATGATAGCCTTCATGATTCCCTCATTCTAAGGTATATTCCAATCGATAAGGTTGAAGGAGAGTGGAAATCGATTATCTTCATCAATATAAGGCCACCAGACCCGTTCTGCAGCAGGAATTCCGCAGTAGAATCTCTGGAAGAACATGCCGAATTGACCTTCGTTGGCATCGGTTCCTGGTAGCACTATCATGGCTTCCCCGAAATTGAGCGGGGAACGGGTGGCCGATTCATCTTCGGCGAGCACATAGTCCTCAGATAATTCTCTTGGGAATTGTTGGCTGAACAAATCAAATTGAAGACATTTATGCATGTGGGCGTTTAGCAATAAATTGATGAACCACCAAGGACCTCTGAGGTTGCCGATGGGCTCGCCTAGCAATAGTTCTATGGACACCTGATGTAGAAGATGGTAGACTGAGCCGAGGAGATATCGGCCAAGAGGAAGACCTCCGTGGGCTAGAAGTTCTGCTGCAGAGAGATACATATTGGTAGGTCCAACTGTTCTACCACAGAAGATGAACTTTTCCAGCCACATGTTCAAGAAAGTGGCATGCTCCCTTTGGCCTACCGATCCGGTCTTTTGGTATTCTTGGATATATCCAGTCCAACCACTGATATTGCGAATAGTCACTCAATGCTCGGGTTTCCTCTGAAAAAGGGCGGCATTATCGGCAGAGGAGACGTCCAGGCCGGTAAGCATGTACACATCGGCGAGTGTGGGAGTGGCTGGTCCGTGTCTGAATAGAAATGCGTTCATTGTATTGGACCAGAAATAGGAAGCAACAATCATCATGTTTTCATTCTTGGCCATATCGGCAAGTGATAGTCTGATACAGTGATCTATATTGCGTTCCGACCAATAGACCTGTTGTGACCTAACCATCATAAGGTACCAATTTTTCCACCCTTTGGTGGGTTTGGGCCATGAGCGGAAGGTGTCTGTCCAAAACCCTAGATTGAAACATTCAGATCTAAAGAGGATGCGGTTGGTTTCCGCGTTGATGAGCTTAGTTGGATCGGTATTCCCCATTGGGCCCAAACAGCAGAGATGTGCTTGATCGGTAGGGATCACTATTTGGTTGCGCATTTCCTAGATCCAGAAAGCGAAGAAAGAAAGAGAGAAGGGATTGTAAATCAGTGTGGAAGGATAAAACTGCAGTATATACAGCGAGGAAAGAAGAAAGATTACCGCTGAGCAGTGAAGTTGATCCCCATTGAAGCAGGAGTTCTTGCAAGGAGTCGCGCCTCCTGATGAGAGAAGAAGTCGCCGGTGATTGCCGGAGTGCTCTTCGGAGATGACGTTGGAATAAAGATGAAAATGTGAGCTCAAGGTGAAAAGGAGAACGGATGGTAATCTTTATAGGCCTAGGTCAAGGGTCATTTTCAAGTTTTCTTTTTGACTGAGCAGTGATATGGAAGGATATCGCAATGAATTTGCGCGGTGATCGAGGGATTGTAACTGTTGGCGCTTTAGTTACAGGAGTTGTTGGTAATTTACAATGATGGTGCGCGGTAATCGAAATGATGGCATAGGCATTTTTTGAGGGAAAGATTACAATAGAGCAAATTTCGTTGCATAAGATATTTTATACTCCGAAATTGAGGGGTATGTGTTGACACCGTTTTTTGTACGGGTCAATATTAAACCAAGTGCATTGATCGGCAAGGGGGTAATCGTTGTTCCTCATCGGCATCAAGATGATGCCGGTCAAATTACCGATGGAGGCAGAGGAAATCACCGATGGTGAATTTGATTGAAGAAGCGTCAAGGGAGAAAGAAGATATGTTTGCCGATAAGGAGGTATTGCGAATGGATACGAGTAGATGTGGCTGACGTTAGTAGGAAGTTGCCGATGGCAATAGAAGGAAATTGTGGATTGAAGGAATCTGTCGATGGAAAGTTTCATCGTAAGGAAAACGGATAAGGAAACTGGTGACTTTTATGCTAAGTATTATTATTATAGTTTGAGTCCGACTCTTGCACGAGTAGTTTTATTTTCTTAAAAATAGGAGTTCTGTTTAGGTATGAGTCATGTTTGTTTACAACTCCTTTTACCGGAGTATAAATATGCACCCAGGGGCGGTGTAGAAAAGAGACAATCAATCAAAAACAAATCTATTACTTTCATCTACTTTTTCAGCATCTACTTTTATCGCATTATTTTTAGTTTATCCACGAGTTCTCACGATCTCGACGGGCTGCATCTACAAGATCTCCGTCTACCTTGTGAGTTCCGTTTTTTAGCAATTTGAGCCTTGACGTCCAGGCACATCGCCGTCGTCTCGTTCATCGTTGTTCTAGTTATCATCCTTGTCGATTAACTGGTCAAATCGACTGGCACACCTTGGATATCGAATTTCGGGTATAAGCCCGAGATGTTCGCAGATCCGATGTTTTTTGTGTCAACAACAATAACTCCCCGCACTAATGCATTTGGCTTCAGCGGTAGAGAGTGTCACACTATTTTGCTTCTTGGATGACCATGAGACTAGTGATCTTCCTAATAGTTGACATGTTCCACTAGTGCTCCTTCTATGAACCTTGCATCCCACATAATCAGAGTTCGAATATCCAACCAATTCAAATCTTTACCCCTTGGGATACGACAATCCTACATCTTGTGTATGCTTCAAATATCTCAATATCTTTTTGTGGCTTTCAAATGACTCTCTAGGAGATGCTTGAAATCTAGCACACATGCATACACTAAACATGACATCCGGTCTTGATGCGGTCACATAGAATAAGCTTCCCATCATAGACCGATAGAGTGTTTGCTCAACCATTATGCCACTCGTGTCACTATCCAAATGTCTATTAGTCTCCATAGGAGTACTAATGCCTTTTGCATCTTTCAAGCCAAACTTCTTGATCATATCTTTGATTTACTTGCCTTGACTCATAAATGTACCATTCTTCATTTGCTTGATTTGAAGTCCAAGGAAGTAACTAAGTTCACCAATCATTGACATTTCAAATTCATTTGCCATCATCTCCCCAAACTCTTCACAAAACTCTTGTTTTGTAGACCCAAAGATAATGTAATACACATAGATTTGCAAGACAAACAAGTCACTTCCAATCTTCTTTGTGAATAGAGTGGTGTCAACCAAACCAATTTTGAATCCCTTTGAGAGGAGAAAGTTTCTCAACCTCTCATACCATACTCTAGGTGTTTGCTTCAATCCATAGAGAGCCTTCTTGAGCTTATAAACATGGTTGGGCTTCTTTGCTTCTTGAAATCCGGGTGGTTGCTTAACATATACTTCCTCATTGATATACCCATTCAAGAGTGCACTCTTGACATCCATTTGGTACAACTTGATGTTATGTGCACAACCCCTGCTGCTTGGCTCAAAAAAATATGGGCAAAGCTCTGCTGTAAAATCTATATATGAAATAATTATGCAGATAACACATTAAAAATTTCTCGTTAGAAAATAGAAAGCCCATTTATTGTGCCTTGCGCTTTGTATAGGTAATGAGATCTCAGGTGATGGCTGTTTGGAAAATTGGCTCTACCCAGGGACCTTTTATTAAGAGAAATTACTTACATGAAAAATCCCGACTACTAAACTAGAACGGGCTTTCACACTTCTATGGATGGTATTGCAAGGATACAGTGCAACTGAACTGCAGTTAATTTGCTTGGTTTCATGGGTCAATTATGTTTCAGTCTAGACTGGCACTTGGCACCTTTTGACCTACATGGTTGCCGAATGAGTTTGCACTTTGCAGTCTAATTTACCTCTTTTATATTCGGTGCCTTTATATTTCTTCTGAAGTTTGTTCAGGGTCCCTAATATTCCTTACTGATTCCATATATTTTAAATTGCTTCCTTTAACCAATGCAGGTCAATTTTGATACATGTTCTGCCAGGCAGACTTCTTATTCTTGCAGAATCTTTGAGGATCGTCATCCATCCACTGTTTCAATGACTGTGCTTGTTGTTGTGGAGATGTTTAATGCCTTGAATAACCTAAGTGAAAACCAATCTCTGCTGTAAGGGCTCTTGTCCTCCATTACTGCCACTTCTATTCTAAGGTTTCTGATATAGTGTACATGTACGGCCTCCAATAACGAATAGGTGATGCTTTGGGTACTGGTAGAGCATTCAAAATGCCACTATGACCACTAATTTCTGTTGTAGTATATTTTAAACCTAGTAAGATTATAATTTTAGTTTTGAGACAAATTTGTATATTCAGAATGAATATTAAAGATATCAATATCTGAAATTTGAAAAGTTTGAACATCCTGAAATTTCACCTGGTTTTGGCTGGAAGGATTACTTGCTGTAATTTAAGAGCTTGCCTGCTGGCATCCACGTTTTGTGTTTGTACGCTGTTCTTTTGCTCAGCTTGCAAAGGAACATCAACGTGTAGTCTTTTCATTTGTGAAAGGTGCTTCTAATGCATATAGAACTATCAATCAAATACAAATTTTTCTACAGTACCCATGAATAGTGCCCTTGTCAAATTTGGGACATGACGTTTTTTATTTTTACACAGAATCTAGAGGTTTTTGTCTGTATTAAAAAGTTTGGAAATGTCGCGTGAACCACACCTGAAATCTGTAGCTATTATCTTTTTTGTCCTTGGACCTAATAGTAATATTTACAAGCAAAAGAGAATGTATCTGACCTTTTGAAGTCCATATTATGACAGTACAATAGTCATTATTAAAAAAGTCTAGATGTATATAGCACAAGGCCAACTGCTTGTTTTGTTGGGGCTCTTCCATTTCTGTTAGCTTGAGAATAACAGGTGTCATTGAGAAGGTTGTGGCATTCGCCAAAAACTTCCATACTAACAAAACTTCACTCAATCACTATCATCCAGTGTAATTCATCCATGGAGTAACATATGGCTTGTTGGGTCGATTATTCTGACAATGCTTCTTCACGTAGCAGTCCTTTACATTGAACCACTAGCAGCTCTTTTCTCCGTAAGTGCCTTTTTTTATTCTTGTGTGGTCCCCTGTTCTTTTTGTTTAAAAGTACTTTGGATATATTGTGGTATACTTGTGCCGGTGTCTCCATTATCGTGGGCTGAGTGGAAAGTTGTTCTTTATCTATCCTTCCCAGTTAGTACTGATCCTACCATGGCTTGTTATGCCATTCAATTGATGTGATCTGTGTTTTCCTTACAACGTGTTGTTTTAGCACTGTTTTTTTTTGTTGATACATCTTTTCCTCTATAGCTATTTGGCAGACTAATTTCGTCTAATTGCTAGGTGATTCTTATTGATGAGGTATTGAAATTGTTCTCGAGAAGCCCACGAGGTAAGTTCGTAATTGTAGCACAATCTCATGAATTTATAGGTCTACGCAAATGCTACAACAGCTGCTATTTTTGCTGGCTGAATCTGAGTTTGCTTGTTTGCAGGATGAAGATTCCCTTTAGGGCTCGTTTGGATAGCCCAATACCCTTAGGAATACCCGCCCGATCCGCGGATGGAGAAACCTCAGTGCGTTTGCTTCCCCGTTTAGACCCGGTGCCCGTTTGGATAAGATGCACGGGGGGAGACACACGTGCCTTTTCAGTCCTTCCCCGTCAATACCCGGGGGACAGAAAAAACGTCTCCGACCTCGTGTTTTTCTTTCCTTCGCTCTCTCTCTCCGCGCATCGTGCGGCGGTGTCTGCTCCCTCTCTCGCCTCGCAGTAGTAAGCCATGGCGGCTAGGGTTCGAGTGCCACCCTTTCTCCTACTTGTGTGACTCCCATCTCCCCTCCATACATCTCTTGATTTCTAATCTGCCATCCTCGCAGAATACCGCCATTGGGGCTAGGGTTTGGACGCCGCTCGTCGCTGCTCCTGTGTCCCCAAGGCACGAGCTGCCGCCCTCGTCATGTCGCCGCCTGCATCTGCAACATCCCAAGTCAGCCACCCCGTGTGCGGTCTCCTAGCCATAGGTTTGGATGCCTTCTCCTCGTCCCTTCTATTTTCTTGTTAGATCTACTAGCTGTTTATGAATTTGCCATAGCTGGTGCCTTTTTGTGTTCTATGTTTCTTGTTATATATTGATTTGTTTCCACTAGAACGTGTTTGGAACAATGGTGCATCACTTGTACATTCTTGATCTAGTACTGCTATACATACATATATATATATATATATGTGTGTGTGTGTGTGTGTGTGTGTGAATAGATTGGCATAGATGCTCTTAGTATTTGCATGTATGACTCCTTGTCTATTTTAACTTGCATGCTGTCCTCAAGACAATGATTAGAAAAGTGTAGGTTTATGCAGAACTAAGCTTCATATCTTGATTCAGACTTGGCATTGTATTTCCATCCAAGGCTGACTAAATTAGTTGAGCGAGTTAATTCCGATTTCAAAATCAGTTTCTTGGGTATCTATCTTTCATATTGTTGCATGATGTAACTGTAACCAGTCTGCATTCAACACTGCTAGCATCAATTGTTATGCAAGTTGATTATGTACTTTCTAGGATGAAATGGGCTAGGATATCATTTTGAGCCCAGCAGCCAATTAAATGCCACGAGCACACCTCTGAATTTATTTGGTTTGATTTGACTCATTTTTTTAAGTCTCTTGTCTATGTTGTTTGTCCACTACTCTGTTTACAAAACTCCTATTTTATTAGACCACCAATACCTCTTCCGTAATGTGTTTCAGAGTTTCAGTACAGAGCTTCACTAACAACTTATCTTTTCAGTTTTCTGAAGCTTGGCTTGTCAATTGCGATTTTATCTGGGATATTTCTTCAGCTGCTTGCGTGGTTCTCTAATCTCTCTAATGTTCTGTAACACTAGTTCAGGTTTGCAGCGTCCAGTCTATTTCAGGACACAGATGAACATGCATCGATCATTGAGTGCATTTATCTTTGAGAAATCATTGCGTGCATGCTTTTATTTTACTTATCTATTCTATGGTTGATAGTTTCTTTATTAGTTTAAATCATTGTTTGATCTGAAGCAGTCTTCCACTTTGAGAAAAATCACATCAGTATCCATTAGTTCAGTTGTAGCTTCTGTCCATGGAAAGGACCAATATAAATTTAGATTTGTTTAGTTGTAGCTTTTGTCCTTGGAAAGGACCAATATAAATTCAGATTTATTGCAAATACATAAGTAGGCTAATATCTTAGCTTGTTTCTATTTGCAACTTTTCAATAATGGACTCTAGGAAGGAGAAAAATAGGAAATTCATACAGATGGAAGAAGAAGATGGAAATTCATACAGATGGAAATTCATACATAAGTAGGCTAATGTCTGAATGACGAGAAGAGGCCAGAGCATACTCTGAGTATACTATTGCTAAGAAGGTGAAGGAAATTCTAGAAGAGCATGCTAGAGAAATTTTCATCAACTTCAAGAACCCAAGAGTTCGTGTATTATGGATCAAGGGTGAGATTGCTCCAAAGGTGAGTTTACTATTCTTGTGACTTGTGATAGATGACTACACTATCTCTTTATCAATGCATGTTCTATGTTGTATGGTGCTTGTTCACAAATGTTAACTTCATCTCTGAGTTTATTGGAGTAATTTTTTCTTGGCCTTAGAACAGTATTCAAACTGTATAGAAAGTATTAGTAAGCAAACCTAGTTTTATATACACATAATAAATTCAAATTTTATACCAGATTTGGTTAGACCAAATATTATACACATAATATTTTTTCTATCGATGAAACATTGTTCAGGAAGATTTTACTAGAGCGATGACATCAGTGCATCCAGTGTGCTTTGTTCAAGTAATTTTTCAGCTAGCTGCTGGTGCATGTGAAAATTCTGATGTTGACTTCTCTCTTAGTGCAGGCCTACTCATAGTTTATTTTTTTTAGTTTCAATTTTCTAGATCTTGACTAAGCAATTATGTTTTAGATGGCATATATATTTCTTCAAATGCTTGCATATTTCTATCTATTCCATGGTTGATAGTTTATTTATTAGTTTAAATCCTTGTTTGATCTGAAGCTACTAGCATGTGTGTTTAGATAACTTTTCATGTGTGATTGCAATATCATTAGATATACATGTGGCCACAATTGCAGTACCACCATCACTCCAATTTAAAATATCACATGAGAATTTGCAGGTGGGCTAGATCAATTTAGTGAGTAATAGTTGTAGTTGTAGCACGTATTATTATTCATTTTAATGCTGCACCTTTCTAGAAATAGGATTCTAGAAAATTGGTTTCATAGCATCCAAAGAACGCAAGATTCGGAAAATACCATCAAAAGTTTATCATACTGGAAAATGGCATTAAAAGTCAAGATTCGTTCCGCAATCTAGCACTCTATTACTTTTATTGTTAATGTCGTTTGTTGCCGTCCGTCCGAAGGCCATCGCTGCACTAAAGAAGTGTAGGAGCCGGACCCATGGGAGAACGTCGAGACGGCAGCCAGAGCCGGAGCCCAGAATAGACGGACGCCGGAAAGAGCTACAACGGCGAGTGGAGCGCCCACAACCACGAACCTCGTCCCTCGTTGCCCACGGCCTGCAGGCGTCGGTGCTGCTTTGGGGCCGGTGAAGTTGTAGGTCGGTGCCGTATCAAATGATGCCCGTGCACGGGCCACGAAGCGAGGTGCCCAGGTAGTCGCGGAGTGCCACTGCCGAACCGGCGAACCCGCAGCCGGGCTACAAGCAGAGGCAGGTCGCGTGGGGATACGAATCGGACGAGAAACTCCGTGACGAGAATAGGTCCTCGAGTTCTAGTAGTACTCGTTGTCGGAGGATGAGCTGCTGTGCACTGGCGCGAGGAGCAATTGCCCCCCTCCTTCCACCTCGCCACCGGCGGCGGCAGTGGTAGATGCGCCCCGAACGACGAGGGCGGTGGGCACCTGCAGCCCTCCCACTCGCGGTCGTGAACTGCTCTTCCTTCCTATCGGCGGCGTCCGCGGCGTCGAGCGGGAGCAGGGACGGGTCGCCCGCGTCGATGGAGCAGTGATGTCTCGACGGGGGCGTCCAATCCGACGCGCCGCTTGAGCGGGTGCGGCGCGGGCTCGGCGGCGCTAGGCCGCGGCAGAGCTCGCCGTGACCCTGCAAGGGAGATCTCTTGGCGCTGCCACGGCGATCTGCCCCTTCCAGAAGTAGCGCCAGAGTGGGCCGCGCATGTCTCAACATCCGCAGCGTCGACCAACCTGCCTGGGTGCGGAGAGTAGACGACGGCGGCGGAGGCCAGAGCGGGCGGTGGTGCAAGTGCGTCCGAGACGATGCGCCGTCGTTGGGGGCGCTGCGCGCGGTGGTGTTGTGGCTCCGCTTCGTTGTCACCATGGGTCTGGGAGCTCAGTTTGACGGAAGCGACGACGTTTGCTCCAAACCGGACATAATGCTATTTCCACGAGACGTTGCATTCTTTGGATGCTATTTTACGGACCAACAAAATTTCGATGGTATTTTTCAGATTTGGTGATCTTTCAGTGCTACGAGACCAATTTTCCCGTTCTTAATACATCTTGATTGGAAACTTTTGGTTCGAGTAATTATGTATGCAAGGAATTTGTACGGTATGTGGGTTGTACTAGATGTTCAATGAACCTCTGTAGAATTTAAGTTTATATGCAAAATCACTAGCTGTCAATCTTCTTAACTATCAACTGCGGAAGATATTTTTCATAATTGTTCCAAAACTTCTATGACGACAAAATGTTTGTTGATGCAGGCTTGAGTGTGCAGGATATCCGAAGAGACGAGACACGATACACCATCAAGATGAACTACCATAGATCAAATCTGCTAGACATCGGATTGCCTTGATGCTTTTTTATGTTTATTTATTTCTTGGTTGAATTGGATGTAGCTACATGTCTGTCTTTACTTCCATAACCTGAAAGCCCGTATGCAAACAATTGTAATTATGTATCAGTACTAAATTTAATTGTGGTACTAAGTTTCTGCTTGAGAAAATGTCATTTCTGATTTCTCTACGTTTTTTCTGATTATTCTAAATATTTTTCGTCGTCCGGGATTTATATCCCTGTGTTTCCCATTTGGTAGCTGGTAATCTTTTTCCGTTCGGGATTCTGATTCCTGGAGGTACAGGGGTGGCAAGCGCAGGGGAGAATGCCCCTTGGGGACTTAAATCCACGTGTGTTTTCTAGCCCAGCAGCCAAAGGAGCCCTAAATATAAGATGACAAATATTACAGATTTTCGTCGATTGCGAACTATTCCAAAGGGATACAGCCTTAGACGTACTAGTAACCAATTGATGGACCGGAAATGGCGACCAGAGAGGGGGGGTGAATGGAGCCTCAAATTTCTCTCGAAATATTCGGGCCACTCTTCCCAAAAACAACCCCAACAAGCAAGCTTACTCCACCAGCATGATCACGACCCTAGAGAGGGTGGATACCTATGGTGATGATCAAGAGGTACAGCAGATCTTCCATTCAACAAGTTCCCTGCGTGATTACGAAACCAACGCAACAAACGGAACTCGATTCGGAGTTCGGACGAGGGAGAAACGACCAAAACAGCGACGAAGAAAATCCTGAAAACCTTGCTAGAAGGCCGACGGACGCTGGCGATGGACGCTGACAGAGGGCGACGGACGTTGTCCGACGAGCAACGGACGCGAGTCCGACGCCAGCGTCCGACGCTCAAAAAAACAGCCCGAAACAGCCCCAGGCGACGGACGCTTGGCTAGGGGAAGGCCAGCGTCCGACGGGATGATTTCTAGCATCCGTTGGGAGCGTCCGACGCCCCCGAAAACTGCACAGTGAACCCGAAAATCGTTTTCTCTCCTCCAAATCTTCCCAAAACTTACGCAAATGGTCTCTAGCTACAACCAAACTTTGTAGGCATCATCCTAGTGCAGTTGGGGATCTATCCCGAAAGAATCATCGCTCAATTTGGTTCGGATTGAGAGGAATCAAAAGATTTGGGGGAGAAACTCAAGAATGAAGAACACCGCAAAGAAATCGTCCGATCTGTGTGCTCATGAGGTTTTAGGAAAATTCCTTCGGTGCAAAGTTGCTCCTCACAAGTATCAAGAACTTGGTTCAAACGGATTTGCAAGAGCTACTCCCTACAAAAAGATTTCATCTCGGGAAAAAGAGAGCAAAAGCAAAAATGGAGAACACAAGCAAAAACACGAGACACGATCAAGTAATCAACGCCGCCATGGCTTACGGAGGTTACAGCCTCCGATTCCTTACAACAAACTCAAGTTCTTACAGAGGTTGGTGAAATCAACCTAGGGATCTCATGAACTAGAGAGAGGGTAGAGAGAGAGAGTTTGGGGGAAATGATTAGGGTTCAAGAGATGGGATGAGGGATACCCCTTCACCCCCTACTTATCAGGCTTTGGCTATTTCCCAAAGACCCCCCTAGATACATTGAGTGAACAACCTAGCCTAAGCATTGCAGTCCAAGCTCCGGAAAATATCTCCCGCATCTTGAATGGACGGACCCGCTTCCTATCGGAAGTTGCTGTCACCTCGACGCAACCTCCAGGATTCCGCCACGTGTCATCCCCGCTTCCTCGGAAGCTCTGCCTAGGTTTTGAGGCCCAAACCCAGGAAACCCGCCACCGGTAACTTTGGGCTCAACTACCGAACCCCGAGTTTTGAGGCCCAAACTCGGAAACCGTCCTCGAATAGTTTTGAGGCCCGAACCACCAAACCGCTTGACTCGAGCCACCTTGTCTTCGCTTGGTCGGACTCCGAGTCCCATGAGCCTCCGCTCGACCGCTCGTCCATAGTCTTGACTTGGTCGACTCGGTCTACCTCCATGTCTTCTCGCACTCGCCGGTGCCAAGTACTAGCCACCACAGCTAGTCCGCCGGCGCCCATGGTCCCTCAGTCCGAGCCCGCTTTCGCCCTTCACCGCTCTCATTGGCACGACAAGCCTCTACTCGACCTTCTCCACGCCATTGACCACTGTCACTAGGCATAGCACCTGCACACCACAAGCTGATAGACAGGCACACACTTGCTTTCGCAAGGATTAAAAGTAAGCCACTCAAACTGAACCGCTCAAATGTTGGGCAATCACTCATCACAAAACTGAACTACATGGGTACTTATCCACCATGTGTTCGCAATCTCCCCCTTGATGAGTGCATTGTCAACACAAGTGCATTTCATATTTGAGCCACAAGGTAAAGCTCTCCAAATGACCAAAAAGCTGAGAAAGCCAAAACGGGGTCACTTGAGAGAAGCAAAACGAGTCCAAAACTTGGTTCCCAAAGACTTGGGCAATGGCTCGACGCAACCCAACAAATCAAAGTTAGCCCTCAAGAAGAGGCTGAAAACGGGCTCAACACCGCTAGCAAGTCCAAGAAACCAATCACAACTCTCAAAGCTCAAAAAACCAATTGAAACACTAAGGGAGCTCAGAAGATACCAATTAAATCACTTAAAGCTCAAGAAGCAATCGAAACCTGTCAACGCCAACAAGGCAAGCTAGATCTACTAGAAGAGTCAAAGGCTCAACACATCTAGCACAAACTCCCCCTGGGAACATGCACACTCAAGATACCAAGAAAAGGGTGAAACGAGCCAAGTACGCAAAAGAGATACCAATTAAAGGACCAAATTGGACCAAAGCTCAAAAGGCCACAATTTCCAATTTCTCCCCCTTGACTAATGCAAGTATGAAGATGCACTGTTCTCCCCCTTGGTTGAATATGAATGAAATGCACATTTCTCCCCCTTGTTGACACATGAATCTCATCAAAGCTCAAGACTCAAGATCCGGCCACAAATACCATGAAATGCAAAATGAGTGCAACAAGCTTCATACATAGAGCTAAGACAATGAATAGATGCTCTAAGTGAAGTGATCCTGTGAGAATAGGAAAAGCTCTACGTGCCCAACAAAGACTCAAGTTTAGCTTAAGATCACTTTAGAAGCTATTTTAGAGAGCATTACATGTGAGAGCAAGGAATGGGTATCACCTCCTAGAGACAACTAGACATGGCAAACAAGAAAGGATCTATCTCAAAGCAATCTCATGTATAGAAAGTAAAACTATCCATAGCAAAGTTCATACAACAAGCCAATGACTCAACTGAATGAATTTTTCAAATTTCAGAGTTTTGCAACCAATTTCAGTTTTAGGCACATTTCAAGTTGTATGTGAGTGGTTGTAAGCAAAGTGATGCCACTACTTACCAACCGGGTGAAGTCAAAGGACTTGACACACCGGTTTTGGTCATACACGACACCGCTCAAGTATCAACCCATATGGGAAGCAGTCTCGAACACACGGTGAAGTGCTCAGAATGCAGACCCAACTCGATCTTTCCAATTCACAAAACAGAGAGCAATTTCATTTTAGATATTAATCATGGTGCTCAAAGGTAGTGAATGAAGCAAAGAAGAGCCATAGTTACAGGCTATATACAAGGCAGCCAAGAAGGATCTTCAAAAGCCTACACATGCTAGTGCCATTTCAGAGGTGACATGGGGAATTAAATTCAGTTTTAAACCTTTTCTAACTTAGCTCTATTACATATCAAGAGATCAAAGAGTCTAAGTTAGGCAACATCATAGACACATAAAGCACCTCAAACAGAGCATAGATTCATTATATCGGTTATAGGTATGAAGCTTAAAAATGAACTATGTCACAAATCCAAATGAGATGCAAAATGCAATGATACCAATTTAAAAACTAAAAACACCAAAAGAAAGAAAAAGAAAAAACAAATAAGAACCAAAAAGGACTATGATACACAAAGATCTTCCCTCAACTAAAAAGGGAAGCAAACACCCAACTCGCCCTGAAGGCGCGAAAACGCAGCTTGATCCAAAGGTTTTGTGAGAATATCCGCAAGCTGGTTTTGGGTCTCGACATGCTGGAGGTCAATGTCACCCTTCTCGTAATGATCACGCAAGAAGTGAAAGCGGACCTCAATGTGCTTGGTCTTAGAGTGAAGCAAGGGATTTTTGGCCACACTAATTGCACTCGTGCTATCGCAAAGCAGAGGCACCTTAGTAAGCATAAGACCAAAATCTTTCAAAGTGGCAATCATCCAAATCAACTGCGAGCAATAGCTAGCTGTGGCAACGTACTCAGCTTTGCACGTCGACTGTGCCACGCTAGACTGTTTGCGAGAAGACTAAGACACCAAAGAAGACCCGAGAAACTGGCAAGTCCCAGAAGTGGACTTCCGATCAAGACGGCAACCGGCAAAATCGGCATCAGAATAACCACAAAGCACAAGAGATGAAGAGGTGGAGAACCAAAGTCCAAATTCGGGAGTGAAGCGCAAGTACCTTATGATGCGTTTCACCGTCTGCTTGTGCGAAGTCCATGGGGACGCCTGAAAGCGTGCACACAAGCAGACGGTGAACTGAATGTCCGGCCGAGTCACTGTCAAGTACAGAAGCTACCCAATCATGCTTCGGTACTCCGTCTGATCCACTGCCTCTCCTTCCTCATCCGCATCTAAGGCTGTCGTAGTCGACATGGGTGTTGAGAGGGGCTTTGCCTCGCCCATGTCAAACTTCTTCAAGATATCCTTCGTGTACTTGCCTTGGTGTACAAACGTCCCTTCCCGAGTTTTCTTGATTTGCAACCCGAGAAAGAAAGTCAACTCTCCCATCATGCTCATCTCAAATTCCCTGCTCATAAGATCTGCAAACTTGGCAACAAGAGCATGAGAAGAACCACCAAAGATGATATCATCCACGTATATTTGGACTAGGAGAGTGTCTTTGCCTTGCTTGAGGAGAATCAACGTCTTATCTAGCGATCCCATTTTAAAACCCTTAGCAAGCAAAAAGGTTTTTAGCCGGTTATACCATGCTCTAGGTGCTTGTTTCAAACCATACAAAGCTTTGTGAAGTTTAAAACCATGGTTTGGAAACTTGAGATTTTTTAAACCGGGAGGTTGTTTAACATAAACTTCGTCCTCTATGTAGCCGTTTAAGAAAGCACTTTTAACGTCCATTTGAAAAAGTTTAAAACCCTTAGAAGCCGCAAAAGCTAGAAGGATTCTAATGGCTTCTTAATGAGCTACGGGAGCAAAGGTTTCCTCATAGTCTATTCCCTCCTTTTGACAAAAGCCTTGAGCTACCAACCTAGCCTTGTTGCGCACTACCACCCCATCCTCACTTTGTTTATTTTTGAAAACTCATTTGGTACCTTTGGGTTGGCAACTAGGTGGTGGAGGAACTAAGACCCAAACACGGTTTCGCTCAAAGTTTTCTAACTCCTCATGCATGGCATCAACCCAATCCGGATCCATCAAAGCGTGTCCAACATCCCGGGGCTCAAAAGAAGCGACAAAAGCCGAATGAGCAAAGTGAGAGAGATAGGACCTAGACCGCGTGACTCGTTGGTCGATGTCGCCGATGATGTTCTCCGGCGGGTGCTGCCGCTGGATGTGGCGTGGAGCCTACTTGGATGAAGTGGCCTCCCCCTCAACAGCAACTGGAGCTCCCTCAGGTGCAACGGGCACGGACTGAGGAAGCTGCTTGAACGGCCCCTATGTAGAGGAAGTAGTCGGGTCGGGGCCGTGAGCCGAAGTGGACGTCGCAGGCTCGACGGGGGAAGGCAGTGGAGTTGGCTCGGGATCATCCCAGTCGGCGTCGTCCTGCTCCTCCTCCACAAAGATGCTAGTGTTCACCTAATCATCACCTGCAAGCTCAAAAGCAGTGGAAACATAGGGCATAGTCTCATCCCAGGTAATCTCACAAGTCTTCATCACTCGGTTAGTCTCAAGGCTAAGTGCACGATAATCACGAGAGTGAGTAGAATAACCAAGAAAGATACCGTCAGAAGACCGTGATTCAAATTTATCCAACTTACTGCCATTTTTGAGAATGAAGCACCTACACCCAAACACCCGTAGGTGACTTACCTTGGGTGGTCTCCCAAATTACAACTCATAAGAAGTCTTCTTCTTGAAAGCTCAGAGAAAAATGCGATTGGAAACATAGCAAGCATAACTGAGTGCCTCAGCCCAATACCGCCTAGGAGTCCTATGCTCATCAAGCATCGTCCTGGCCATCTCAACAAGGGTCCGATTCTTTCGCTCAACAACACTGTTCTACTGGGGAGTGTAAGGTGAGGAAAACTGGTGATCGAGACCCAAAGAAGAGCAAAGAGTTGCAAAGTGAGCATTCTTGAATTCTGTGTCATTGTCACTGCAAATAGCTCTCATGGCATTCTTAGGTAGCTCATTTTGCAATCTCAAAATTAGATCTCGAACAAGTGGAAAAGCCTCATCCTTACTCTCCAAAAATAACACCCAAGAGTACCTCGAGTAGTCAGCAACGACTACAACAACATACCACTTCCCTCCCTCCGACCTAACCCGAGCTGGACCAACTGTGTCCATGTGTAAGAGCTCGCCGGGTCGAGTGGTCATGATCTCAGTCACAGGAGGATGCGAAGTAGCAACCATCTTTCCATGCCTGCAAGGATGGCAAATTAAATCCTTCTCGAACTTCAGCTTTGGCAATCCTTGGATAAGGTCCATTGAGCTAAGCATTGCAAGCAAGTCAAAACTCAAGTGTCCCAATCTCCTAAGCCACTTCCAAAGCTCAGAAGAAGAACCGACAAGAAGACAACGAGAAGGTCCGGATGAGATAGAAAAATCCGCATGAAAAACCTTCCCGAAAGGTAAAATCCGGCAAACAAGCTCACCACGAGAGTCCAAAATCTGAGAGAGATTAGGCTTGAAACTCACTTCAAAACTGCCATCAAGGAGTTGCGAAACTGAAAGAAGGTTAAAATGCAAATTGGCAACTAACGCAACATCCTTGAGGACAAAAGAAGAGTTCACTCGGATCGACCCTCGGGAGACAACCTTACCTTTACTCTTGTCCCCGAATGTTATATACTCGGTGTGGTGCCCGAGATCGAGGCTGGAGAACCACTTGGCACTTCCGATCATATGGCGTGAGCATCCGGAATCCACAAGCCAAGTCTCCTCCAGTCCTCCTTCCTACATCAATAAAAAGACATAGGGTGAGCAAATGGCGCAACACTGGGGTTAGTAAACTGTGAAGGATACCAGTGTTGTCCCATTTGCCCAAAGAATGGGTTAGGAGAAAAACCAAACATCTTCTGTCCCATGGGAGGATAGCGATCACCACTATAGGGAAAACGTGGTCCGCTAAGGAAGGGAGGAGTAAAGCCACCGCCACGAGGCCCGTAGTCGTATGGGTCACGACTGGTACCCCGCCGGGCACGACCACCGCGTGGTCTCCCCTCCTGAGGCCTAGAACCTTGAGGCATTGTACCTCTAGGCCTAGAAGTGCGCCTCTGAACTTCCGGTTCACGCACCATAACTCGTGGGTGGTACATGTCCCGGTTGTTCAACTCAACCTGCCTCCGATCATCTCTCTTCCCACTGACGCCTCCGATCATCTCTCTTCCCACTGACGTCTCCGATCAACTCAACCTGCCTCAGACATGTGAATGGCGCAAGCATCACACTCTACCTCCTCGGTAACCACCACTGACGCCTTAGCAAAATCTAGCTCATGAAGCGCGCTAATGTACTTCACCTTAAAGTCGTTCCTCTCACAAGAGGCACGCTTGAGCAACGCATCTTGACTCATCAAGGTGTCGTTCACAGACTCAATCTCGAGAGAGAGGGATTCGACGGTGGGTGATACCTCGGGTGTGTCGGAGTCGTAGTCGTAGTCGGGGCCATCCTTGCGCTTGCCGACCTTGCCTTCTTCAATCGCCATGGTGCAAAGCCACCGTGCTTGGCCTCGACGTAGAAGCATAGGTCATTGAGCTTGTCCTCAACCTTTCCCTTCAACTCATCATCGCTTGAAGAAGCACCTCCGTCGGAGGAGGCATCGATGTCGCTGAGAGAGGCGAGGAAGGCTCGGTGCTTGTCCTTCACCTTGTCAATCACCTTCTTGGAGGACCTTCGGTGGTAGCCACCCTTGGGCTTGTTCTTGTTCTCGAAGTGGTGCTCGCGCTTGTCCTTGCGCTTGATGAAGTCACCCGCAGCTTTCTTGGGGCAGTTTGCGATGAAGTGATCCTCATCACCGCAACGGTAGCACCCCTTGGCGGAGCCACCACGCCGACAGTTCAAACGGTTGTTGTGAAACCGTGAGAACTTGGTGATGACCAAAGGCAGCTCATCATCTCCAAAAGCCTCCACTTGATCCTCTGTCACAGAAATCAAAGACAAAGCGAACAAAGAGTGTGAAGGGTTAGAGGAAGAAGAAGACGTACCGTCGGGGCCAGAAACCAATGCCATAGATGGTTTCGACGGGTTTTCAAGCTTGGCACGGGTCTGGTAGTCAATCTGCGAGGACTTGAGCTTGCTGAATAGCTCGTCTACGGTCAGGGCATCATAGCCCGGTGACTCCTGAATGGCAGCCACCTTCATCTCCCATACCTTCCGATCAAGAGCATGTGGAAGCTTGATATCCATCTCATGATCATCATAAGGCAAGTTAGCTCGATTAGCACACATCTTGTTGATGATAGATTGGAAGCGAGTGAACATCCCATCAACAGATTCGTCGGCTAACTGAGCAAAGTTCTCGTACTCTCTACGGTACGTGTCGAAGAGTTTGGACTTGATCTGAGGGTTGCCCTCATGATATCTCAAGAGTGTTTGCTAGATCTCCCGTGCCGTAGTGAGACTCGAAACCTGCTCAAACTCCGGAAGAGACAAATAAGAGAAGAGAAAACTATGGGCTCTTGCGTTTGACGCATGCTGCATAAACTGGGCATCGGTGATCCGAGCCTCAAGAACCACGTAGTTCTCATTCTCACAAATCTCCCAAAACTTTGTGTCAAGCCCTTGGAGGTAAGCGGACATGCGCACCTTCTAATAGGCAAAGTTGGTTTCATCAAAGTAAGGAGGTTTGCCAGCACCTCGCTCCATGTCGCCTTCGCGGATCAAGAACCGTGTAAGGTGGATTGATCCTTAACCGGCTCTGATACCAATTGAAGGACCGGAAACGGCGACCAGAGGGGGGTGAATGGGAGCCTCAAATTTCTCTCAAAATATTCAGGCCACTTTTCCCAAAAACAACCCCAACAAGCAAGCTTACTCCACCAGCAAGATCACGACACTAGAGACGGTGGATACCTATGGTGATGACCAAGAGGTACAGCGGATCTTCCGGAAACCAAAACTCAAACCGAGACACTGATAGTGTGGCTCTCAAACCCTAGAGAGAAGAGAAGAGAGCTCACCCAAAAATACTTTTGAGAAATGGTCTCACAGGAGCTTCAACAAGTTCCCTGCGTGATTACGAAACCAACACAACAAACAGAACTCAATTCGGAGTCCGGACAAGGGAGAAACGACCAAAACAACGACGAAGAAAATCCTGAAAACCTTGCTGGATGGCCGATGGATGCTGGCGATGGACGCTGACAGAGGGCGACGGACATTGTCCGACGGGCGACAGACGCGAGTCCGACGCCAACGTCCGACGCTCAAAATAACAGCCCGAAACAGCCCCAGGCGACGGACGCTTGGCTAGGGGAAGGGCAGCATCCGACGGGATGATTTTCAGCATCCGTTGGGAGCATCCGATGCCCCCGAAAACTGCACAGTAAACCCGAAAATCGTTTTCTCTCCTCCAAAATCTTCCCAAAACTTAGCCAAATGGTCTCCAACTGCAACCAAACTTTGTAGGCATGATCCTAGTGCAGTTGGGGAGCTATCCCGAAAGAATCATCGCTCAATTTGGTTCGGATTGAGAGGAATCAAAAGATTTGGGGGAGAAACTCAAGAACGAAGAACACCGCAAAGAAATCGCCCGATCTACATACTCGTGAGGTTTGAGGAGAAATCCTTCGGTGCAAAGATGCTCCTCACGATTACGAACAACTTGGTTCAAACTGATTTGCAAGAGCTACTCCCTACAAAGAGAAATCATCTCGGGAAAAATAGAGAGCAAAATCAAAACACGAAGAACACAAGCAAAACGGGGACACGATCAAGAAAACGAAGCCACCATGGCTTACGGAGGTTACGACCTCCGATTCCTCGCAACAAACTCAAGTTCTTACAGAGGTTGGTGAAATCAACCTAGGGATCTCATGAACTAGAGAGAGGGTAGAGGGAGAGAGAGTTGGGGCAAATGATTAGGGTTCAAGACATGGGATGAGGATACCCCTTCATCCCATATTTAACGAGGCTTTGACTATTTCCCAAAGACCCCCCTAGATACAAGACCGAATTACCTAGCCCTAAGACATTGTAATCCAAGTCGATAACTCTCAGCCACTCGTTTGAATGGACGGCCCCGCTTCCTGCCAGGAGTTGCCGTCGCCTCGACGCAACCTCCAAGATTCTGCCACGTGTCATCCCCGTTTCCTCAGAAGCTCCGCCTAGGTTTTGAGACCCAAACCTAGGAAACCCTCCACCGGTAGCTTTGGGCTCAACTACCGAACCCCGAGTTTTGAGGCCCAAACTCGGAAACCGTCCTCTGATAGTTTTGAGGCCCAAACCACCAAACCGCTCGACTCGAGCCACCTTGTCTTCGCCCGGTCGGACTCCGAGTCCCATGAGCCTCCGCTCGACCCGCTCGTCCACCGTCTTGACTCGGTCGACTCGGTCTACCTCCATGTCTTCTCGCACTCGCCGGTGCCAACTACTAGCCACCACAGCTAGTCCGCCGGCGCCCATTGTCCCTCAGTCCGAGCCCTGCTTCCGCCCTTCCCCGCTCTCAGTCCATCGGCACGGCAAGCCTCTACTCGACCTTCTCCACGCCATTGACCACTGTCACTAGGCATAGCACCTGCACACCACAAGCCGATAGACAGGCACACACTTGCTTTCGCAAGGATTAGATGTAAGCCACTCAAACTGAACCGCTCAAATGTTGGGCAATCACTCATCACAAAACTAAACTACATGAGTACTTATCCACCATGTGTTCACACCAATGAATGAAGGAGACGACACCCAATGAAGGTATCATTGCAGTGGAATAAGTTTTAGATGGTAAAATTTTCAGAGGTGTATTAAATATTTTTTTTGAAGGTGATATATATACTCCTTCCGTCTCAAAATGACCGTCGTTTTCGCTTCTCGAGAAAAAACTTTGACTAAATATGTATAAAAATATATTAATATCATTAGAGAGATATTTGAATCTAGTTTTTTAACAAAATTATTTGGAGATGCAAATGTTGTACATATTTTCTATAAATTCGGTCAAACTCGTGACACGAATACCGACAGCGACTATCATTCTGGGATGGAAGGAGTAGAGAGTACCGTTGCTGCGAACAGTCTTATTGAAAAAGAGTGTGAGGAGACAGATGCAAATGGTTTGGGCAGCGGAAGGAGCAGCCACTACTGGATTCAAAACTAATCCCACCCGTTTACTCTTGAACGGCCAAGTGGATAATTCTTTTTGTCCAGTAATGGCCGACAGTGTTTACCGAAGATGGATTGATTTTATTTACATAAGAAAACATATTGTAAACTTACAACCCCTTGAGTATGGGGCAAAAACATTTCATTATTTGTGGGCTTTTACTTACAGCACTCTTCCTTCATCTGAATTCAAATCGAGATGCAACCGTCGTTTGCTTAGGTCGGTCTAAAATAATGAAATTCACTTTGTAGTGTTCTAAAAAATATAAATTTACTTTATTTATTTATGAAACATATCATCGAATTAAATAATTGTGTGAAAGGATGTCTTAGTAGCTTTAGACATATTTCATTTTTTTTAAAAAAGGGTCCATTTTGCAATTAGCTCTGCCCCCAAATTACAGCAGGCGTGTCAATGCTCTAGTGCGACTGTGTCCACCACACCAATGGGGCAACGACCCACCAAATACTCTCTCCGTACTTAAAAAACTTTATTTTGGAAAAAAGTTTTGGTCAAACATTGGGAACATAAATCATGAATAACTTTTAAGTTGTTGAGTTTAGAAATATGAAAACTATATGAGTAGATTTGTCTTAAAAAGTACATTTATAAAAGTACACATATTTCAATTTTTGATAAATATTTTTATAAAAATAAGAAGTCAAAGTTATGCTTTGGAGACCATATCGCTATCCTAAACGTCAAGTTTTTTGAGTTTGGAGGGAGTACTATAACAATCGCTTAGCATATACTCCCTACGTCCCGGAAAGATGGTCGTTGTTGGTTTTGTGCCACAAGTTTGACCGAATTTGTAGAAAATACGTGTAACATTTGTATCTTCAAATAAATTTATTAAAAAATAGATTCAAATATCTTTCTAATGATATTAATTTTGCACCATAAATGTTGATATATATAATTTTTATATATTTAGTCTAAGTCGTTTCTCGGGAAGTAAAAACGACAATCATTTAGGGACGGAGGGAGTATTTGATACTCCATTGATTGAGTAAAAGTCAATTGCTTAGCGAGCAAGCCTTAGATGAAGGTTTTTTTGAAAAAGTTCAAATTACTCCTCTCAAGTATAAACAAAGTTTAGATAACCCCCTAAAGTATTTCTTGGTTCAATTCACCCATGAACTATATCATTTCGTTTAATTTACCCCTTAACACAATTTATATTTTTTATTTCTCCATGGACAAGCGAAATTTTAAGTTTAAATTTTGCAAGATGATAGCAGACAACATAAGGCACATTAAAAAATTATACCATGAATTTTCATCACTATATTGACTAGTATAATGCCCGTGCTAACGCTACGGTTTTCTTTCTAGGGAACACTATATAAATCAACTAATTTGTTTTTGCAGAGTTTAACTTTTGAAAAGTAGTATGCTCATGCTAACGCTATGGCAATATTCATACATACAAATTATAAAAAACAAAAATATCAGCAGACAAAACTTATATTTCTTCAAAGACCCAAAAAATGCTCATGTTTTGCTACATGAAAAATATTTCACAAACCAGTAACATGTAACCCTTTGTAGGCAACTTTTCTAGATGAATTATTTCATTTCGCCACAATTACATTGCCACTTCACTAATTACAATACAACAAAATACATGAACAACTTTAAATTTCTTTTTTGATAGAAATGATGGGAAATTTTTTGAAAGACTAAAATGATGATGGACACCCTTTGTCGTGTCGTGCCCCCTCGGCCGAGCACCAATCGATCCGCGGCACCACGGCTTCCCCACCCCTCACCTAAACCACCTTTAATTTGGTGCTGGCAGCTCCGACCAGCCATGCCGTACGCTGCCCCGCGCGAGCCTCACTACCTCAGCACTCACAAACAAACGCAAACCCACACACTCATTCAACAAAGAATCTAAAAATTAGAAGTTGCGGGTGTTTGATTTTCTAAAGATAAAGTACATCAAGATAATCGGGGTTATGGAGGTTGAAAACTTAATCATGTATGCTTAAGGTTACATGATTCTCTTGTTTAAGAAAAAAAAAATACTTTCAGAAGGTACAACCACTACAAGGTACATGCAAGCTCAAATACAATTGAAAATAAAATAGAAATTGGAGCTAACTCTGGGACAAGGATAAAAAGGGGCATGCTAATGAAATGAACCGGTGATGGAAAATGAACTATCTTTAGATCTCAATTGTAGAGTCATCATTTTTCCTTCCCCCCATCCTTCATGACATCCCTGATCATTCCTTTGCTCAATTCACCAGATCATCAGCAGCAGTGCTCCATTGCCGGATCCACTCCTACCACCCCTCACAAGCTAACTTTGATGTTCTGTGACTCCACTGACACCGACGCCACACCACCCACCAGCCCTTGACCAACCATGGCCAGTGGTGCCTGGCCTCGCCATCCATCCACAATCCTAAGATTTATAACGTGAGTCTCAAACCCCAAGTGACATGGCTACTTTATTTTGCAACTTTGCCATAAAAAGAGACGACTAATTTAATTCACACAAGAACCTAAGCAGTTGTAGAAAAGGACAGAGCCTAAATACAGATAACATAAGTAATCAAGCCATGATCTAGATTCATACCATTTTCTTTGATGCACAGAAAGTCAGAATGTTGATATAAGGAACCTCAAAGAAACATGAGCTACATTAATTAGTAGGGTCATAAGATGCTTAGGAACTGCAAAATGACAACACTTGTGAACATCAGATGGCAAATAGAGCAGTGAAACCCTTTATCAAACAACTCTCTTAACTTTGTAACTATGCACCAGTACACTTATAACATTAAAGCAAGCAACAAAGGTGTTGTGAAGAATCTGTTAAATCCAAAATGCCTTCAACAGTTTCATTAAGAAGCCACATGAGACAACATTCTTCTAAGCAGGACCCACTTCATTGATCTCAAAGGCAGATTTAAAATGCCTTCAGATTGAAGTGATTAGTCCTTTTAGATTTAATCACCACTCCATTAGGAACCTGTTAGCAAGCACGCTGTGGTTAACAAAGATGCAAGATCCAAGAGCATTGGATAACCAAACTGTATGTATTCCTCACTGAACCTTAGCTGAACACACCCAAGTTCAACTATTCCTTCCGTTTTTTTAGGATCCCCTCCAAGTGTGCCAGGAGCCTAATTTGTCACAACTTAAGCATATATGCCTTCATCAGAGAATCCAAAAGAAGTATTTCAGCTAAGGACATCTAACAATAACGAAACATTCATCAATGACATCTAACACTAATGATAAGAATATCACAAGACATTCATTAAACCATGTGTGAGAGATACAAAATTGCATCTCGATCATGGAGCAAAGTTTCAGCCTGAAAAAAATGTCAAAAGGACATCTTTACATTTTGTACTCCTCGTGCTAACGCTACTGTTTTTCTCTAGAGAACGATATATACATCAACCAATTTGTTTTTGCAGAGTTTAACTTTTGAAATTGTATTTGAGTCTATATATACATTTTGGAAATCATCACGATATATAAGTAGACATCTTTACATTTTCCCTAACTTTATTGTTCCCTCGTTCCTCGGGCATCATGTATATAGTAGAAAATAAATAAGACACCCCAAAATCCTATACATATACCCAGTTTGAAATCATACCTTTGATGTTAGTGATGTCACTTAGTGCATTGGGTATATCTCTCAGTGTAGACATTGGGTAGGTGACGAGGCAACAACTTTAATTTTTTCAAAGGATCGTGACCGGTGATGTATCAAAAAATTAGGACCGAAACAACATGAAGCAATTAGCAAATAACAAAAAAATGTTTATATCTGGTTCAGGTACATGGATCATAGGATGCTAGCAAAATTACTTTGGTAAACCCTAAGCAGTAGTTGTGGTCCAGAAACACCGGACACTCGAGTAGTCGTTGTGGCGGCCATGGTGGGAGCCCCGGTCATTGCGGCGACGCGTCGGTTGAGGCTACCACGTCGCCCCGGTCGCTACAGCGGCGATCTCCCTACGCTCGTCACGTCGCTGCGTCGGCGCGTCGAGGGAATGCTATGACGTCGCCCCGGTTGCTGCGGCGAAAATCTCCCCATCTGACAGCACTACCCCACCCCGCTCATAGAGTAGTTCACCGGACCGGACTGAGGGGATTAGGTGAACCCCGTCCACAGAGTGCAGCAATGCGAAAGCCAAAAAGCGAATGGCGAGGATTTTCTTATAAAAGATGTCGTAGCTTTGGCTTTTCTGGATTTATATAATCCTTCGTTCACCCGTTATCCATCACCACCTAATTTTCCATCAAATTTCACAAAACTTTTGAATACAAATATTTTATAACTCACCAATATCTATCTTTTTATGTACTTCATATTTCTATTTATGGAAGTGTTAGTAAATATTAGTCACAAAATCATGAATCTCATAGAGTTTATTTATGAAAAATCATTAAGATACAAAAGAAGTATTAGTAAACATTAGTCACTAAATGCAAAATTGACCAAATACAAATGTAGATCTTCATTTATTTGACCAAACTTAGCAAAAATGACTAATACACTGTCACTTGACATCGCTGCTAGCTACATCAAGCGGGCAAAGTAGTGAACTTCTTCTTGACATATGTCCCTTGGTTATGATCATGTCGTAACCATGGAGTGTCCTCGGCATTTAGAAGAATTCTTAGGTCTTTGGTCACACTGAATGGCGCAATTCGGTCATCCCTTTCGTAAAGTTCTGACATGTCTGAGTTGTCCTCAATTCCCAAAATGTTTCTTTTCCCTAAAAGAACTATGTCACGCTTGGGCTCATTGATGTTTGATTTGTCATCGTTTTTTACTTTCTTTGGTTTTGTAGACATGTCTTTTAGATAAAACACCTGATTCACATCAGCAGCAAGGACAAATGGTTCGTCTTTGTACCCAATAGTGTCGAGGTCCACTGTTGTTACTCCATAATCCTTGTCAATTGTTACCTCGGCTTTAGTCATCTTCACCCATTGACACTTAAACAAAGGGACTTTAAAATTAGATGCATAGTCTAGTTCTCAAATCTCAATTATGTGGACATAATATGTTTGCCTATTCCCATTTTGGTCAATAGCATCTATGCGGACACCACTGTTTTGGTGCTCCTTTTATCTTGGGTTAAAGTGTAAAATGTATTTCCATTTATCTCATACCCTTTGTACGTGAGGATGTGCCACGATGGTTATCTAGCCAACAAATACAATTGCTCATCAATACTGTCATCACCCTGACATTCTTTTCGCAACCAACCACCAAAAGTTTTCATGTGTTCACGCATAATCCAAGTTTCATTCTTCACTAAAAACTGGGATCGTAGGAACTTCTTGTGTACCTCGACATACGACTCCACCAAGGAGGAGTTTTGACAAACTGTCTAGTGTGCTTTGTTGAAATAATCATCCCCCGTACTGATATATGTTTTCTTCCCTAGTGTTCCTTTCCTACTAAGTCTCCCCTTGTGTCTTGATTCAGGAACACCAATCCGGTCAAGGTCGGGAATATAGTCAACACAGAACTCAATCACCTCCTCTGTCTCGTAGCCCTTGGCGATGCTTCCTTCTGGGCGAGCACGTTGGTGAACATATTTTTTCAGAACTTCCATGAACCTTTCAAAGGGGAACATATTGTGCAAGAACACCGGACCGAGAATACGAATCTCCTTGACTAGGTGAACTAGGAGGTGTTCCATGATATTAAAGAAGGATGGAGGGAAAACCAACTCAAAGCTGACAAGGCATTGAACCACATCATTCTGTATAGCAGCTAGTTCCATTGGATCGATTGCCTTCTGAGAAATTACATTGAGGAATGCACATAGCTTCACAGTGGCTAGACGTATATGTGGAGTTAGAATTCCTCTTAACGCAACCGGAAGCAAAAATTGATTTATGAAATTGATTTATGTTAATATATTTTAGTTTTAAGAAATTGATTTAGGTTACTAATATATTTTAGTTTTATAGGTTATAGTAATATATGATTTGATATATGTATGATTTAAGAAATAGAAATATAGAGCATTCATTATTGCTAAGTGTCTACCCTTTTGGTTACTCTAAGTGTTACACACTTGTTTAGGGTTTACACACACACTAAGTGTCTACCCTAAACCCCTAAGTGTCTAAACCCTATAGATATACATCCTAAGTGTCTATCCTAAACCCTTTTATTACACTCACACTAAGTGTCTACCCTTTTGGTTACTCTAAGTGTTACACACTTGTTTAGAGTTTACACACACACCCTAAGTGTCTACCCTAAACCGGCCTCCACGAGGTTCTCCAACGCCGACACCGGCCCCATCGCCTCCACGACGGTCCCCAACGCCTGGATCGGCCCCATCGCCTCCACGACGGTCTCCAACGCCTGCACCGGCCGCCCCATCGTCAAAGAAGAGGCCCGCCACAAAAGCACCGGCCGCCCCATCATCAAAGAAGAGGCAAGCTACAAGGAAAGTTAAGATTCCTCAGAAACTTCCGTATGAGAAGACTGATGAAGAACTAGATGCTTCAATAAAGGCCGATGTGCAAGCACAATTCCAGAAAATGAAAGACGACCGTAAAGCAAAGAAAGAAGCTAGAAAGTTGTTCTTATTACATCAATCAGCTATAAGGCAAGTGGTGGATGCTCGGCAGAGAAAGCTACGTGATCCTCAGAAGAGTTCTCCACTATCGTACTATGACCGCACTCTCCAAAAGGCAATTTACGAGGAGAGAAGAGCACGGAAGGGTGTCCCACAGTTCGGGGAACAATCGAAGCAATCAGTGCCCCCGCTAATTGTTGGGAATCAATATGGTTCAAACATGAGTGTGCTACAAGACTACAGTGACAGGGTCAATTATGATAGTATGAAAGAGTTCTTGTTAGGAGTTGGTATAACCGCGAATCAATTTGTAGAAAATGCACTGATCGAAAATGCCACTGTAGTCGATGAGTGGAAGAGAATTTTTGTACGTGACAGAAGTCTGTAAAACCCATCGACCCTCAGGGAACTTGGTACGCAAATGCGCTCGTTAAACTCGTGGTACATGGAGGCATGTAAGAAAAGCACAGATGACTGGATTTGCGTCAGAATTAGAGATGAACATTACTTCCGGGGCGATGACGTTATATTTGTTCCGTATAGTGAGCTCCACCAACTATATCATATGGACGCTCTAGACAAATCTCTCATCAGCTGCTACTGTTTGGAAGTGATCATTTCTTTTAGTAATCTGACTATAGCATATGTATATATAGTAACTAACTACCCTCAAACATATATATGCAGATTCTTGATGTTATTGCTCAAACGGAAGGGAGACACAAATATTGGTTTCATTGATCCATCAATCGTATTCTCGGATCCAAACACTCCCCACGATCAATGGATACCTCAAACAGAGAGGAATCTTCGGAGGTTCTTGGTGAACCAAAAGACCAGAAAATATATACTCTTCCCCTACAACTTTGGGTGAGTGTTGTTATCGTTTGCACAATTAATCTTACTTAAATTCATCATAAAGATATATATGTTGGCTCTATAAACAAATGCAGTTTTCACTAGATACTCATAGTCTTCGATATGACTAGAAGTCAATTGGTAATATATGACTCATTGAGAAAACCATTGGGAGATTACCAAGACATGATAGACATTATCAAGGGGTAACTTTGATATTTAAATATGGATGCATGCTCTTTAACTACACTACAATAGTTAATTAATTAATTATCCAATTATTGAAAAGAGTTTGGGCTTGGTTTATTGAGAAACACCGTCCGGATCTGGAAGCGCCATTAAAGGGTCATGTCCTGCTAAATGTAAGTTCTACTAGCTCTCATAGTCTGTTATCTTAGCATGCTTTAACATATGCATATGATGAGGATAGTAATATTTTCATATCTTACCGTGGGTTATAAGACAGCCACCAGGCAACAATCTTGTGTGGATACTACGTTTACGAGTTTATAACGGTCTATGCAAGACAAACTATTAATGAGACACTAAAAGTATGTCATATGTATATATAAAATATATCCATTTTATTTAGTTGTTGTTATTAACTAAATCTTATATGTATTAACACTTGTTTTTTTATAATGCAAATTGAAGTCTCTATGGTTGAAGAACCAAGTGTTGCAAGATGTCCGCCTCAAGAGAATTCAAGAGACCATTGTTGGATTTTTTTCTTGAAAAAGTACTCAAACCTAAAGGCGAGTATTATTTCGACCTGACCGAACAACTGAAGCCAAATCAAGATGAACATCTGTATGATATTTAAGTGGCAAGAGCGGTTGTGTCCTAAGTCAAATATGAATGGATAATGATGTAAATTTTATGTCATATATATATTATACTTATGTATATATAACTCCATAACATGTTTATATATAGAGTTTCATAGTTTATTTGTGTTTAATGCTTGAAACTAACTTATAAGTGTGTGAATACATGTATTAGCAGCGAATACATGTATTACAAGTGAAGAATACACACATTTGAATGCCTAATCAAATTGGAAAACCAAAATAAGAAATACCAAAATCAGAAAAAAAAAATGAACCTTTAGTCCCGGTTGATAATACCAACCGGGACTAAAGGGTGCAGCCTCCGAATCGGGACTAAAGGAGCGACATTTAGTCCCGAATGCTTAGTCCTGGTTCAGGAAACGAGGCTAAAGACCCTTATAGACCGGAAACAAAAGTTGTTTCTGTAATAGTGGTGGTCACCGGCAGAGCTGATGATGGAGATGGGATGAGAATGCAGGATGCCGGAGGAGCCCTGAATTTATAGGCAGCGCCAGGGCTGGGATCGGAAACGGCGGCGGGCGAGGGGATTGCGAGCCGGTGGGCGCGCGGACGCCGCCGTGGCGGTGGCAGACGTGCGTGGTTTCGGGCGCGAAAGGCGAAACGCACGCCGGCTGGCCGGCTTGCGCGCGGCGCATGACCGAGCACCGATGACAGCCCAGACGGGATGAGAAGAGATGGGGCTTGCAAGGGTATAGTAGGGTGCCGTTCACACCACCTCCGTTCGACTGCCTCGTCATCGGCGAGGCCACGTCCGTGACCGCTTCACGCATTCCTACCGCGCTCACGGCTTGCAGACAAAAACTGTTCCTCTGGCCGGGGTCTCTGCGTGCTTAAATTCTCACGAAACGAAAAGTATAGCAGCAGTACACTCCAACTAGCTGTGGGCGTTCATGGGAAGTGAGGATTTTTCTTCATATCTTTTAGAGGACTAGTGGGAGTGCACGTGCGGCACGCACGTCATATAAAAAAATCAATTAAATAATAATTATATTTATATCATGCAATTAAATAGAATAATAATAACTCCAAACAGTTCATCTACTTATTTGAATCTACAATAGTAATTTATTTAGATTTGGGCCTGTTTAGTTCAGTGATTTTTTTCGGCCCTCTTTCAAGACTTATTAGGAGTATTAAATGTAGACTTGTCAAACTTTGGGATCTGGCAGTCCACGAGGGGGATACCCGCGTGGTCGATTTATATTGGTTCGGACCTTCGGAGAGTAAAACCCTAAGTTCAGTTGTTGGTGTAGTTGTATTGCTGTATGCCGAGGGAACGTGGTCGACCTGTGGGAGGTCTCCGATGATGTCTGGTTGCCCCCGGGGGGCGCCCCTGGCCGTCTTATATTGGCTGACGACCTTGGGCTACAAGTCGATTTCCATCTAGTCCTAGTTGATTACAACAAGGAAAGTTTATCCGAGCTGGTTCGCCTTGACTTCCACGCCAAGCTGTCTTCACGTCCTAGGCCCACACGTCTAGTCGGGCAGGGCCCACAGTCAGGTCGGCGGGTCGTCTGGTAGGACGGACCCACCTGTCGGGGACGGCTGAGACCCTGGTCGGTGAGGACCCAAGGGGTAGCCCCATCTCTCAAGCCCCCGAGCGATGTGTAGGCGAAGCGACCTTGAGGGGTCATGACGACGCTAAAAGTTGAAGTCTTGGAACCGTCGAAAGGTCGAAAAGGGTGCACGTCGGTCAAAAAGAAAAAAAACTTGTCTGCAGACAGACCAGCCGACCTGTTTAGGTCTGAAGAAACAGTAGAAGTCAATTGAAGGCAGGGAGGTCGATTGCCGACCTATCGGAAGCAAACTTCCGGTAGATCAAAGCGACGCAGAAAAAATCAGAGGGCGTCGCAAGGCGCACTCTGGGAGTAGCCCCCGAGCATTGAAGCGGGCAGCATGGCCGGGTCGATGGTCGAAGAAGAAGTCGAGTAACATCCGAAGCAGCTTTGTAGAGGCGCCCAGAAAACCAAACATAATTGAAAGATATCCATCAGAGCCACGAAGGCGCGCCGACCTCAGGGAGGCCCCAAACTCGAAGTTGAAGTTGAAGTCACCAATCTCCAAAACATGCAAAGCAAGGGATATCTAACGGCAGTAGAGTCATGCAGACCTCAAGGAGGCCATAATGCAAGAATTAAGGTCTTTGCTACCCAATCGTTGTAGACATGGCAGCTAACGCGTGCAGACCTCAAGGAGGTCTTGTCCTGTAGGCCTGACAGAGACGACGACGGAGCTGCAAGGAGGTCTACCGACCTGGTGAAGGCGGTAGCGGAGCTACCGGTAGGTCTACCGACCTTGCGAAGGCAGTAGTGGGGCTGTCGGGAGGTCTACCAACCTGACGAAGGCAGCGGCGAAACCGCCGGAGGTCTAGCTACCTGATGAAGGCAACAACGGGGTTGCCAGGAGGTCTTCCGACCTGATGAAGGCACCGACGGAGCCGCCGGGAGGTCTTTCGACCTAACGAAGGCAACAGTGGGGCTGCCGGGAGGTCTTCCGACCTGACAAAGGCAGCGACAGAGCCACCGGGAGGTCTTCTAATGCAGCGGGGATGCGGGGAAGTCTTCTGACTTGACGAAGGCAGTAGGGGGGCTGCCGGGAGGTCTTCCGACCTGACGAAAGCGGAGCTACCAGGAGGTCTACCGACCTAGCGAAGGCAGCAACAGAGTTGTCAGGAGGTCTTCCGACCTGACAAAGGCAGCAGCGGGGCTGCCGTGAGGTCTACTGGCGTGACAAAGGCAGCAGCAGAGCTGCCAGGAGGTCTTCTGACCTGGCGAAGGCAGCAGCGGAGCTGCCGGGAGGTCTTCCGACAGAGCGACACTGAGAAGAAATACGCAGCACCACGTTTACATGTGCGGATGGTAGTTTAGAACCCTCCACCTTGAGCTCATTTGTTTGCAGCAAAATAAAAAGATCTTTTGTCATTCTGCCTAGTTAACAATATTCTGCATACACTACTAGAAAACAGATCTTTCGTCGATGGCCAAAATGAGCTTTAGTCCCGGTTATTTTTGCGTCCGGGACTAATACATCATTAGTTCAGGTTGGTAACACCAACCGAGGATAAAAAGTCTCCTTTAGTCCCGGTTGGTGTTACCAACCGAGACTAAAGGTCCAGAACATTTAGTCTCGGTTGGAAATACTAACCGGGACTAAAGATAGACCTTTTAGTCCTGGTTGGTGTTACGAACCGGGACTAAAGGTCCGGTGTTACGAACCGCGACTAAAGGTCCCTCAACGTGTGGGTTCAAAAGGGAAGAGTTTCATCTATTGACAAATAAGTTGAGTATGTGGTATGGTTCAAGTGCGCGAGGCAAGTGCGGGAGGTCCAAGGTTCAATTCTCATAGGGCATGAGTTTGATGAGAGACATTAATTTTTTTTACTGGTACCTTTAGCCCCGGTTCTACCGCGAGTTTGATGGGAGACATTAATTTTTTTTACTGGAAGGGACCTTTAGCCCCGGTTCTACCAACTGAGACTAAAGGAAGGGACATTTAGTCCCGGATTCCTAATCCCGGTTGGTGGAACCGGGACTAAAGGCTCTTATGGACCTGAGCTAAAAGCCCTTTCTGTAGTAGTGATAGGTGGCTGCTACAAATGAATATTTATTAATCTTATTAATCATTACAAGAGTGTAGGGAAGACCACAATATAACTTGCAAGTATCTCATGAAGATGGCATGCGGTGGTTTAATCAGAGTGGCATGGCTGGTGGTGACTTGTCATCATAGCTGCAGCAGATGTGTACTCTGCGAAAAATGAGGCAGGAACAATTAGAATCTATACTATTAATAACAATGTTCATTCCAGAAAAACACCAATTATAATCTAATCTATACTGAAAATAATAACAATTGTATCATAAATCTAAAACAACGCACCTCATGTTTCCAAGACATCCCTATAAATAATATTCTTTGTGCCTTTACCGCTGGGACCAATGTCTTTGTTCTTTCTAGCAAGAACCCATGTGGTATCACGAGAAACTCCCCTAGACAGTGCCACATAAAGTTGTCCATGTGCAAACACAGGCTCTAGTAAGTAGATACCTACATTTGGAATTGTCTGCCCTTGTGCTTTGTTAATGGTCATGGCAAAGCTTAATCGGATGGGAAATTGCTTACGCTTCAACTAAAAAGGAAGCGTTAGATCCTCAAAAGGTGACATTGGTATCCTCGGTATGATCACCCTCTGTCCTGCATGCTGCCCGTTAACAATCTCAGAACCAATAGCATTTTTCATTAATCCTCTTATGATCAGTCCCGTTAACAATCTCTGCATCAATAGCATTTTTGATTAATCCTCTTTACGATCACAATCCATTATGAGGGTCCAGATTACGTAACAGGATGATAGGGCAGTTCTGTTTAATGGTAAGCTCGTGAGGAGGCAAACCATTTGGTGTTAGTGAATTCAAAAAATCCAATGGATAATTATTCAGAGTGTCATCATCCACCGTATCAAAGCTGTAAAACACATGTTTATCACCTGGAAACCTATCAATCATAAGCTTGTTGACAGCATCAACGTGCTCGTTCCTTGTTGAAAGGATAGCACGCTCCCGCATGTACGATGGTGACCTACAATTGTTATGAAGGTCAGGGAAGACACGAGCATATCGATACAAAAATCCTCTGAAGGGCTATCAACAAGTATATCATCTGGGAGAAGAACATAGTCGTCAGCAATTGTTTCCTCAATTCCATTACCTATCCACAGCAAGTACTGTGCAAACCACGTGTCAGACTGCGCTCTCATGTTCCGGGTCAGCTGGATGCGCCGAACACTTTGCCATATATACGACCCGAGCAAAGTAGCATCAGTTATCTGCGCTCTCGTACCACGAGCAATGACGGGCAGAACCTGTGAAATCCCCTCCAAATAACATGACCTTCCCCCCAAAAGGCTGGGTACAATCCATTATATCCTGCAATGATCTATCTAGTGCCTCAACGCACTGTCTCTTGGTCATCGCAGCCTCATTCCAAATAATAAGAGATGCTCTCCTTAGCAGCTCGGCTGTCCCAATCTTCTTTGTGAAACTGCACATTGTGCTATCGTCCAACTTGATCAGTATTTTAAACCTAGAGTGGGTCGTGCGTCCACCGGGCATTATGGACGCAGCTATACTGGACGTTGCAGTAGCAACAGCTATAAGGTCCATCGATCGTACCTTTGCAATCAATGCTTTATATAGATATGTCTTACAAGTTCTGGAGGTTGCAGTAGCAACAGCTATAAGGTCCAACGATCGTACCTTTGCAATCAATGCTTTATATAGATATGTCTTACAAGTTCCACCAGAGCAGAGGGCTGGGTTTGATGAGATACTTGATCAATGAATATTCATTAAAGATAACTTGTGTCGATTAACTGTAACATCCAAAAATTTGCATTTCTTGAAATATGTTAAAAGTGAATTATTGCATTTTGATGGACATTATAACATAGGGAAAATATATAAGGATTTCATAAAATAAAAATTATCACCAGTAGAAACATTTTTGTTGCATTCATGCTGCTATATAGTGTTCTTGTATTGCTTGGTATTTTCAAAATTCAAAACTTGAGTTCAAATGTGCTTTGAATTTGTTTTGGAAACTCCAGAAATAAAAGAAAAACAAATTCTTTCTCTCTCCCCCTCCCTTATTCCTTTCTGGCCCGAAGGCCTATTTCCCTCGGCCCAGTCCAGAGTCCCCCCCCTTCCCCTTGCCGCGTGGGCTTTGCCCCGGCCCAACAACTCGGCCCAGCTTCCCCTCCCGCATCAGCCGGCGCGCTCAGCTCTCTCCCTACGCTGACAGGTGGACCCCGCATGTCAGCGACAGCCGCCCCTTTCCTTCTTCCTCCTCCCCTCCCTTTCCTTTCTGCGCGTCGACGCCTTCCTTGCTGCCGAGCGCGATGCGAGCTCGGGATTGATCCCCTTCCTTCTCTGCGGAGCACCCCGGGCTATAAAAGCCGAGGCCCCGCATCCTACCGCCTCCACCCTGCCCTCTCAGGACACCACCGAGCCACCAGAGCCGCCGCACGCCGAGCACAGAGCCGCCGCCGTCATTCTTCCGACGCCGAGCCTCCTTCGCTCTGTTCTCCTGTCCCCGAGCTTCGCGTGGTGGTAAGAGAGCCCCCAGGAGCTCACTGACACTCTCTTTTCCCTCTGTTTCGGTCGCATGAACCCTCTCTGCGTCCGCCGGCGTCACAGAGCCGCTCCGTCGCGAGTACAGCCGCGACCGCGCCCTTGCGGCTTCAACCAACCCCGCCGTTGAGTTCGCCGTCTCTCCCTCTCTCTTTCCGTCCTTTTTGTGCAGAGAATCATGCACCGAATCGATGGATTGCATTGCACCGCCCGTCTCCGGCGATGGAGCCGCCGCGTCCTCTCTCTGCTCCGGCGGGGATGCCGCCCTCTCTCTGATCTTCTAATCTGGATCGTCCATCTCCGATCGGACGAATCCCAGAGATCCATACCGGTTCGGCCGGCTATTTTGCAAAAAGAACCCCACCCCTTTTTAAGTCATAACCCGCAGTCCTAAAGCGCCTTCCCTCTTTACGTTTTCGGTTCTAGAAAACGTATTTCGTTTCGGATTTGTTTAAATTCAAAAATAAATAGAAAACCCTATTTACAGAATTGCCATCCATTTTCTTTTCCTCATAAAATATTCGTTTTAACTCCGATTTCACCCATTCAAATTGCGTTAGATTCGTATCGACGTAATCTACGTGTTAGTTAGTTCATAGTTCATGTTAGACAACTTTTAAAAATATTTAATCACTGGTTCAAACTATAGAACTTGATTAGGTCATATCTTCTTCGTTATAGTTCCGTTTTTCGTGTTTCAAACGTCAATGTGATCGTAGTGAGACGTAGATTAGTTTTATAAACTTTTAATCTTGTTTTATTATGGTTGGTGTACTGTTCTAATCTATAGCCTTTGTTTGTTGGCATGACATGTCCCGGTATGATTGTATGTTGATGTGGTGATCGAGTATAGACGGTGAGCAGTACGTGGGTGACCAGGAGGTTTTCTTTGAGCAGGAGCAGCAGGAACCTTTTGAGCAAGGCAAGTATTATATGGGATCTTCCTTGATGTCATACTCATGATGTTTTTAAATAAAATCATATGAATGTGTCTAATCTTGTTACCTTACGACTTACCTAGACTTGTTACCTTGAACCTTGGAATCCTATGGGTTATCTTTGCATCTGGGTAGTTATTGCTAGTGCTCCTTTTTAACAAAGCATGATCTTGAATCTTGATTAATGACTATATTAAGTGATGAAGTAAAACTTTACTTTTTAGCAACATGGATTTAGGATCCTATCTGTCAGCAAAAGCTGGGACATACAGTACAACCATGAGAGCTACATGGCTCTAGCTTTAGTTCAGTATTAGGGTTACTCCCTCGCATGTGGCAGTTCACGAAAGTTGCCATTGCCGAGCGGTTGCGGGGTACGGCCGAAGTGGCTACCGTTGTGCGTGTGTACCATCGAGGGGTACCCGTATACCCCTTGCCCGTGGATTCGTAGTATCTATGGTATGTCAGTGAGCCCCTTTGAAAGACTTCATAGTGTACCCTGCCCGCTCACCTCGGCAGTGTTTTGGGAGTTATAAACCCGGGCATATGGGTAACACGACTCATGGGTAAAGTGTAGAACCTCTGTAGAGTGTTAAAAACTGATATATCAGCCGTGCTCACGGACACGAGCGGTCCGGAAAACTCACAGAAAACCTTGTTTACTTGTTGTTTATCATTATGAATCACTTTATCATGATAGTAAGTTATTTGTTCTTTTGTTTATATGATCATGCAGTTTAATTTGGGGGCTTAAGCATAACCTTTAATTTATCACTTGTAAAGTTTTGTTACAAATTAAAAAAAATGCTTACCGCAGTAAACCGTGTCATACTTTTTGAGCCTCATGAACCCCATATATGCTTGTTGAGTACTAGAAGTACTTACGCTTGTTTATTTTTCATATTTGGATAAAAATCCCGGATGGGTACCAGATTATCAAGGATATGAAGAGTATCCAGAGGATTACTAGGTTTGGGGTCAACCAGTTGACGTCCCTGTGCGATGGAGCTTCGCGAGAGTTATCTTTTATTTCTGCTGTTATGTAATAGACTTTAATTAGATATTTATTCGCTATGTAATAAACACCTGTAATGGTACATTTTTGATAATTTGTCAGCTTATGTGTGTGACTGATTTCTGGGCACACATAAGGTTTATGCATCCCGTTTTGCCTTTAAAACTGAGTGTGACATTAACAATTATGTGAATTGCTTTTGAAACTCTTTTACTTGTATGGTTATTCTAAAGTTGTCCCTAATCGGAGTTCGTGCTAGACCGCACATGAATTAGATCAGCACATTATTAGTTGATGACTATGTTTCACAAGTCATGGACATAGAGATTTCAAACTAATAATGTGGGCACATGTATGACATGGGGCTAGACAGACCCGACTTGAGATTCTCTCTATACACATCATGTAGGTTATGTCCTTAGACCTGAGATTGTCATATGTACTCTAGATGTGAAACGATCTACTCAGGGACTACCAAACGCTACTCCATGACTGGGTAGTTATAAATGTGGCTTTCGGGTTTGTCGGGAAACATGCTGTAAGACATAGTCAATCAAGATGGAATTTGCCACTCTCCATATGAGAGAGATATCACCGGACCAATCAAATGATTAGATCATGAAATGCATGGCCATGCTTGGGTTAAGTGTTAACCCACGAGTTGGACCAAAATTTCGTTAGGCAAGGGAATAACATTTATGTGGTTTTGTGGTGGTTCGTCCGATATGATCGTGGCGTATGCATAGGAGTTGACACGTCCTGCTAGAGGACGCTATCAACTATTGGTCGAGTAAGAGTATTTGGACCATGTCTACGTGTGCAAGAGCCCATAGGGTCGCACGCTTGAGGGGCTGGAAGCCTAATTTGGGTTGGACCCGAATTAGACTAGGTTTAGGGTTTCTAATGCGCCTCCAATGTGGGAGCTCATTAGGATGCTGAGAGATCTCTAGTGTTTTGGATAGTTGATGAAACCTAAAGTACTAACCTAGCTCCAAGTGATTGAGTAGGTCTAGTACACTCATGGAAGATGATGACAAGTGATGGAGCAAGCGAGGAAGCTAAATGTTGCAAGAGCTCACACTTGGAGAAGAAGGGAAGTGAAAAGACCCTAAGAAAATCAAGGCAAAGGTATAAGATAGGGATTTCTTTTTGGTGATCAAGACACCTAGTGGGTGTGATCACATTTAGGTTAGACAACCATACTATTAAGAGGGTAAATGCAAAAGTGAGTGTGGTTTGTCAAGTGCCACTAGGTTTTATCTATATTGCATGTGCATTTAGGACCTAGTGACATACACCCTGATAAATGTCAAGTGAAACATGCCAAGACCTGCTCACTGAAGTAGATTCTTAGTGCTTTGCACATTGGAGCAAAAGTGGAAAAAGATCAGAGACAAATGAGGATCAAGCAGGGGCACCGGACGCTGAAGACCAGGCGACGGGCGTTGTACGTCGCGTTGGACGATGGCGTCGGACGTTGGGATTTTGACCCCGAGTGTCCGTCGGCCTTCTAGTAAGTTCCAGGGAAAATTCAACTCGCGACGGACGTTGTCCGTCGGATCGGCGACAAAAACGGAGGAGCGTCCGTCGGGCTTCCATAGGACTCTAAGAACGAGCAGTTCGCTGACAGGCGCCGAATGCTGAGAAGACAGGCGTCAGATGCTGGAGACAGAGCGTCTGTCGCACCTTTAAAGAGCGTCTGTCACCAACTTATTAGCCTAACGGCTAGTTTGTTTGAGTGAGGTCTATAAATATGTGTTGGTCGGCTTGGTGCTCTCTCTCTCGCACATTTGTACACCTTGAGACCTTTTAGAGATGAGCAATGTCCCTCCCACTCATCTCCATGCTTGGTTAGTGAAAACCCAAAAGAGATTGAGTGATCCAAGTGCATTTCGCATATAGCTTGCATCTAGTGGCACTTGGGAGGCGTTCTCGCTGTGGATTTCTTGTTGCTCTTGGTGATTGCCATCACCTAGACGGTTTGGAGCGGCGGTGTGGTTTCGAGAAGCTTGGTGATTGTGCTTCGTCGACCACAAGTGTGATTGTGAGGGGTTCTTGTGCCTTCCCCGCGGGAGATCGCAAAGGTAACTCTAGTGGATTTCTCGTGGCGTTTCGATATCCTCATCTTGTGTTGGTTGTGCGGCACCCAGTGATGGGTTTGGGATGTGAAGCCAATTAGCACGTGAACCTCCAAGTGACTGTCTTGCCACAACGGGGACGTAGCTAGTTGGCAAACTAGTGAACCTCGGAAGAAAATCAAGTGTCAACCATTGTCTCCATTGTGATTGATTTGATTTCTTGGCAATCATTTGATTGGTTCATCCACTCCTCTACACGGTAGTATAATCCTTCTATCTCACTCTTGTTCTATTGCTTAGTAGAGATATTAGGTTGTGCTAGTAGTTTAGCTTGTGTAGCTTGTTAGCTCTTAGTCTAAATAGCTTGTGTAGGATTAGTGTGAGCTAGAGCTATTAGGATAGAAATTGTGGATAGGTGGCTTCGCATCACCCTCTTAGGCTAGCACAACATTCGCTTCACTTCTTTTAGTACTAACTTGTTGTTGAGTTTGCTTATAGTTTTTAAATTAGGCTATTCACCCCCCCTCTAGCCATCTCATAGGACCTTTCAGATGCCTATATAAGCAAGGGGAGGGCGCAAGGCGAAGGGGTTGATCCATGCCTTTTGGTATCCGCCGTCGCCCTCCCCACACTCACGTCTAGTACTCCTCGCGGACCTAGCAGTCCGGAGGCATGACGCTTCCTCCCTACATGTGTAGGATACCTCAGAGGTGTTGTATCCACGCCACAAGGATGGAACCTGGTCGCAGGTGGCCGGGAATGGTCGGTGTTGGTATTTCTTATGACTATTGGATAAATCCGCAAGCGTATAGATTATACCGATGTAGCACTTCACCGGGAGTATTCCAGGTATCGTATTTTCCTCAGGGAACGATAGTGATCTAACTAGGATTAAAGATATGTCCTATGATGGATCAAAGGAGACTATGATAACTAGGTTGAGAGGTTCGATATAGCAAGAACTCTAACAAGGTATAGCTGGTTATACTGGCCTTATCGGCCCTTCTCTTGCAGGAGGCGATGGGATAGATCAGAAAGAGGGCAAAACTCTAACCGGACCGCGCCATCATGTTGTATTGAGGCCCTACCTTTTAAGAACTTATCTTACACACGTGGTGGAATACGAGGACTAGATAGGGCTATCACCACCTACTAGCATCCACAAACAATCCGTGCGATAAGCGGTTTACAAAGGTAAGATCTAGTCTAGACACCACGTCTACACTATTCTTACTACTTTAACCCTTGCATAAGATTAAAGCACTCTACTTAAAGTAAAGTGATGAACAAGCGCGAAAAGATGTATAACAGCTAAGCTAGATTTAGAATACTGAATATTATAAAAACTCAGACGAAGTCACTTACAACTGCTAAACTTACAAGAGACTCGCATCTGCTGAGGAACAACTCAGAGAAGACGCCAGACAGGCCCGGCTCTCCTCCAGGCTCTCCTCACTCTCCTCCAACTAGCATAGCACTACTACAGAGCTCCGCTAAGGTACTAAGGAGTAGTTTCTCCAATGATGCATGAGTGAGAGTGAGGGCCTAGGGGGTCTATTTATAGCTAGAGGTGGAGTAGGGGCTACTCCGGTGCCACTTCAGCGATCCACGTCACTTTCATCATCCACCGTAGGATCAAATCGTCATTAAAACTGACTTAGATCAACGAGGAAGATCAAGTGGATTCATGGAGGCATGCAGGGAGTCGGTGGGGAGGTCGGTGTACTCTTTGGGCACATGGCCAGGTTTGGCCAAAGACCCCCTATAGGTGGGCCCTGCCCATTTCTTCTAGAAGTTATCCCCACAGGTCATGGGGCCTGTGGGTGGCCGGTTGCCCCATATCCACGTTCGGCCGATCGTGAATTGTGGCCGTTGGCCTCCATCTTTCGTGTGGAGCATGGCCCACATGTCATAGACACCTTGGCAATGGTTTTGTATTTTTCCAAGATAGTTTGTGGGCTCATGTATCCTCGTGCCTTGATTTAGAGCCCTTGAGAAGAAGCACAGAGGAGATCCAAGGGTGAATCTTCACTCTAGGTGGTCTCTTATGGATCATGGACACGTGGGAGGCCCTGGTGGTCCCTTAGTGGGGTCGGCCGACCCCCCCTAAGTGGGTCCACAAGCTCCCAAGTGTCCCTATTTGCTGTTACCTGCATAGAACATACTCAAGGTACATGTGGAACCAATTATTGATAAAATGCTCTAGCTATGTTATTATACTCTTGAATATGAGGATGTTGATGGTATTTTGATGGTGATAAAATAGCTCGTAATTACTATGAATAAGATCCCCCATACTTACCTCTTTGCTCGTCCTCGAGTAAAGGTTAAAAGATAACAAGACTATGCTATTCAAAGTATAAAGAAAACATAAAGATTCATTCAAGACATTTTGTCATACCAATGGGATATGTGGTATTGGCTAACATATATCCTTGAGAGGTTGAGAAATGGAACAACTCTCAAAGCAAATTCATCTTCCCAAATCATATTTTAATACTTGGAGTTTTTTTTGATAATTTTTCAAAAGAAAGCTCATAAGTCAACTTATTCCTCATATAGTACTCTAGATCACTCATAAGGTGTATGGTTCCTCACCAAGGCATATGATTGAAATTTGCCTTCTTTTTATCTTCCTACATCTAAAAGGCTTATGTGGAGCTTAGGTAGGGATAAACAATGTAGCATACTTACCTTGCATGTATTGTAAAGTCAAATTCCGGATCCAAGGAGAGAAATGTCATACTCCTAGATCAAGATGTGCAAGATGTCCAAGGAGAGAAACATGGGAAATGATCAAAACTCTTTTATAAGATCTCTCTTTCCTAACTTATTATTTTGAGACATAGCTATCTTTTTATTTTTCTATGAGCTTTGGAATGCTCTCTCTTTTTTTGAATGAGTTTTGATGTGCTCATCATTTTTTTTTCATAATTTTGCATAGTCTATGTCTAATTTACTAGCACATACTAGAGAGGATTTTCTACTAGAGCATGGAGCATGAATCTATGTGGAAAATGTAAGGCATGTTTCCATGTACTTCTAGTGTAGAAGTTGCATGTATATGTGGCGTGTACGTGGTCTTGATCTTGGGAGCATGATAAATCTCTTAACAAGGGTCACGAAACTTGACCAAACTCAACACAAAGTAAGCAGCTTATGTAGAAAGCTTATATCATGAAAGAGCATATATGACTTTGGTAGGAATTTTCTTACTATAGAGGGGTAGTGACATTATGGTTTTATGACGTTTTCAAAAGTTAATCTCCAAGAATCTTAAATAGATAGGGTATTAATCATGAGCCGAGAACTATATCACATTAATCAACAACTTAGTCAATATGGTTCCCTATCAAGATATTTTCCCACTAGCATAAGGAAAAGCAAGAATTTGTCTTTATGACGCTTTTGCACTTTAAATGTCGTAGATCATGTCACTTTTCAAAATTTTAATTTTTGGATGCGATCTTCTTGATTTATTCAAAATTAAAGAGAATTTAAACTAAGTGATAAGTTTCATGAAGGAATTATTTTTATTTCATTTTTATTTTAGAAGGGAAAGTGAATAAACAAATGAAAAAGTATAGAGAAAAGGGGAGAGACGTGGCAAACCAGTCAGATTCGATGTTTGAAATTCAAAGGATGCTGGCTGGTGGGTCGAGGCACTAGAAGAACATTCGGCCGAACGTCTTCGGAGCCGTTTGGCCACTTCGAACTCTGCATTTGGATCCCTTACCTCTGAGTGTTGATGTACTCTGAACTTTCTGATTTTTGGCCTCCAACGTGGTTCGGCTGAACCACAAAAGTGGCCGTTTTGGTCCAATTTTTTTCTGGTACGTGTCATGGATGTGCTCAGCATGATTCAGTGATTTTTGACAAGTTGGAGTGTCCACCGACCTCCCCCATACTTGTTTCAGACTGTAACACAGGATAGAGAAAGATCAAATGCAGGGGTTCTGCTGGGGTAAGATACCAGCAGAACCAAGAGTTTCATTGACAGCTTAGGCATACGTTTGTTGATCCATGAGTGATATACTAACAAGCCTAAGTGCCAGAGGAGAAGGTGGAGAGAGAAAGATCTTTGGTCTTAGCATAAAAGATGACAAGATTTTGTCATGCTCTCTTTAGCAACAACATGTAGAACTTTTCCATATCGCTCTTTTGATATTCTTCTTGGTAGAACCATGGTGAGGTCAAGGAAGGTGAGAAGGGGAAACAAGAGGAGATGGAAATTCTACTTGGTAGTGAAGAAGAACAAGGTAAGAGGAGGAAGAAGGAGAGAGAGATGTTAAGAAGAGAGAATCCAACGTCCTTCGCCTCTATTTTCACTTGGATCGTGCCGGAAACAAGATAGGAGTGTTGGTCCAACGCTCAGGAGCAATGTGCATGGCTGAAGGGCCAAACCCACGGTCGGTCGATCGCTTTTTGAAAGCTTTAGTTCGATAGAGCCAGGTTCTAAACTTGGTCGAGCCAGGTGAGTCAGCTCGTGAAGTTTCGGGTTGTTTGACCCAAAGATAGGTTCGGCCGAACCACTTTAGAGGCCAAATGGGTTGATCTTTCACGAGGGGGAGTCAAGGCTAAGTCTAGGCCATTTCTAAGGTCTTTTTCGAAATTTGAACAAAAAAGTTAAAACATGTAGATTTTAGTTCTAATTTGAGATTAAGAACAAAATCTATCATATCAGTTTCTTGCTCAGGAATTTCATGCTCATGTAAACTTTACTGACCATTTACCTTAAAAGATGTTGCATCCATAATCTCGAAGCGTGACGATTCCTTGCGTCATGACATCGATGACGACGAATCGTCTTTCTTCTGTGAATCATCGCGTTGTACTCAGACCCTTTTTCTCCATTCATTGCTTCTCTCCTGGAAAGGATTAGTGGACAACACATACCCGAAGGAATTCACATATGATTCGAAGCAGGGGCATTATTGTCATAGAAACAGAGGACATCTTCTATGCTATAGAAAAGTTGTTTTTAACATTTTAGAATAGGAGGAGATGTTCCATCATTGTTCACCAAATCTTTAAAAGTTAAGCAAGGTTGAGGCAAAGATGTGCAAGATTATTTCATTACTACCTCAACCCTTGATTTGTCTCTATGAAAGATCTGATGACTTAACCATCAAAATTTTGAAGTTATCATGCATTGGTTAGTTCAGAAGTAAAACCAAATTCCATACAAGTTTACTTTAGTTCATTAATCAAACTTGACACCATGTCTAATTTGATTAAGGAAGGCCAATTAACCTAAGCACCATGCTTAATTTAAAGAGCTTATAGGAGTATGTACATTACTCCCAAACAAAAGCATACTCATAACAGAACCAGGAAGCATGAAGGCATCTAGAGATTCAAAAAGGAGACAGGATCATGGATGGTGAACCAGATGAGCATTTGCAGATTTTTTTTATATTATTTTTTTATTTTTTTATGACTTAGCAAGATGAGCAAGGTAAAAGTAGAGACAACCAAACAAAATTAAGAATGAAGCATGATATAAATTTCTTAGAGAAATCCACTCCCCCATACTTGGATTTTGCAACATTTTACAATGTGAAAATCCAAGTCTAGGATGTGAAATTTTCTTTTAAATGTGCTTCATTATTGAAGGATGTTTGGTTGGACATACCTTGTGTTTTGCTCCATCGTTCTTTTTGTTCAAACCTGAAATGGTTAGTGACAAAAATACCCGAAGGAACACTTTCACAAATATTCCCTGAATCTTATTTTACAAAGTCATTTTATTTATTTTAGAATTTTGGGAAACTAAAAGAAAAAAAATATTTTTATTTTGTTTTATATATTTTTTAAGAAAACTTTAATAGAAAAGAAGAAGACTTGGGTTAGCTCCCAAAAGTGCTTAATTTTAAGACACAAGCTTGTCTCTGGGAAACCTTCAAGTTGCAACTCATGTTGGTGAAGCGGTTTCCCCTTCAACTCCAACATTTTCGAACCTATCCTCAAGACCAAAACCACTACGAGATTTGCAAAATTTTTGGTAGACAAACACATATACAACCACCCTTGCAAAGATTTTAGAAACCAGAAGAATGAAGAGGTTGTAGATCATGTGTGTAGTCATGGTAGAGGGAAGGATTGATTTGGGAGATTTCTCATTTGAGCATGGATTTGATTGGAAGATTGGGGAATAACTTCCATGCTCATTGATATCATTCTCCCTTTCAAGGAGTGGGCGAGCACTTCCTTTCTAATGACATTTCAAGTCATTCTCAAGGCTTAAATGGGTCATGGTTGTTAGCGAGATTGTCATAAGCTCACCCCTTGGATCAAGAACTGGTTTGGATTCTAACCCTTTGATGAGAGGTCCGGAAGACCAAACGGGTAGATAATCGTTACCTATTCCATAACCAAGCTTCTCATTTCCTATTGTGTTCTCCAAGATTCTCATGATTGGCCTTCCGATAAAAGTGAGATGAAAGGAAAGTCCAGAAGGTCAAAGATATGGAAATCTAGGAAGATCTTGAGATCATCAACCACCATAAGAACATCATGAAGGACTCCTAAACAACCAAGGACTTGACCATTGGGGAGTCTAAGGTGTTTTTGTGATTGGGCTAGATGATCCTTTGATGGTGTTGGAACATGGAAAGGAGGAAGGATGTTGATCCCGAGGCTAGGATCGTAGCAAATTTCACTATCAATGCCCAACACTTGACAAGATATTCTCCTCACAAGTGTGGGAATTTTAGTGACTTCCTTTGAGGATTTGGCCTCATCCAACCATTCTTGACTTACAATGGTAGACAAAGTCTCTAACCGTTGATTATGCTCCTCTTGGTCAGATTTATGGCCCTCATGGCTTCCATGCCTCGGATGTCTTAATGAATTCCCAAAGTCATTAGGTGGGTCATCATAAGACTTGAATGAAGGAACACATGGGGGATCATCAGGATCAAGGATGGGTTCGTAAGATAAGTCAGATGTGGGCATAGAGAAGGAGATTATAGATTTGGCTTCTAAACACTTTAGTTCTCCTTCTATAAGCTCACTCGTCATTCCTTCATCAAATATCCCAAGATTTTCCTGATGTGCCATGCGTGAAGTCGAGGCACAGGATGATGTTGATTTGGGAGGTTTTTGAAGAGATCCCTTCATGAAAGGCCTAGAAAGATGTTTCTTAGAAGGTCTCTTTAGGAAAGGATCATTTTGGGCATTCCCAAGACTAGCAAGATCATATGAAAGGTTAGCCTCGAACTCGAAGGAATGGTTTAGATGTTGAATTTCTCCTTCCTTCGAGATTTGTGGTATTTGTGGTTCATGATCGATGGCAGAATCTTTGGATAGAAATGGTGGTGATTCGGCTATTGAGGATTCTTTTCTAGGGGCTGGTTTTTGTTCTTCCTTGGGTCCTTCATTATAATCGTTAGTAGAGGAAGTGTCAAGAATCTTCGTCCCTACACTAATGGATAAATAGAGGAAGGCTCCCCCGGAAGTTATATCGAGAAGTTGTGCGGAATCTTTGCTAAGACCGCCATAAAAGTGTTGTAACAATGTTGGCTCAGTTATAGCAAGATCAGGGCCAGATGATGATAGCTCTAAAAGACGGTCCCATGCCGCACCTAGAGGTTCTTTCTCCTTTTGTGAGAAGTTGATGACCTCTTTTCGAAGACGAACAACGCGAGGAATAGGGAAGAAAGCTAGGTAGAATTTGGATTGTAACTTTTCCCATTCTCCGTTTACACCATCTACGTGGCGAAGGTACCATCGTTTGGCTATTCCCGTCAAAGAGAACGGAAATAGCTTCCACTTAAGGGTACCTCGCCTCATCCCTTGGATGTTGACACATGAACACAATTGTTCAAAGTCACGTAGGTGAGTGTATGGATTTTCGACTTCGTCCCCAGAAAATGGTTTTTCCTGAACCATCGCTATGAGACTCGGGTGAAGCTCATAACGAACGGCCAGAACGGCCTCAGATGAGTTAGGTGGCTCCAAGATAGCGCCTGTTGGAGCACCATATTCGAAAAGTGGGGTTTGATCCATATATGTATGTGGAGTGAAAAGATGAAATCAAACAAAAGATAAAATAGGACCAAAGGGTACTAGTCAAAAGCTATCGTTCCCCGGCAACGGCACCAGAAATACTTGTTGGTATTTCTTATGACTATTGGATAAATCCGCAAGCGCACAGATTATACCGATGTAGCACTTCACCGGGAGTATTCTAGGTATCGTATTTTCCTAAGGGAACGATAGTGATCTAACTAGGATTAAAGATATGTCCTATGATGGATCAAGGGAGACTATGATAACTGGGTTGAGAGGTTCGATATAGCAAGAACTCTAACAAGGGATTGTTGGTTATACTATCCTTATCGGCCCTTCTCTTGTAGGAGGCAATGGGATAGATCAGAAAGAGGGCAAAACTGTAACCGGACCGCGCCATCATGTTGTATTGAGGCCCTACCTTTTAAGAACTTATCTTACACACGTGGTGGAATACGAGGACTAGATAGGGCTGTCACCACCTACTAGCATCGACAAACAATCCATGTGATAAGAGGTTTACAAAGGTAAGATCTAGTCTAGACACCACATCTACACTATTCTTACTACTTTAACCCTTGCATAAGAATAAAGCACTCTACTTAAAGTAAAGAGATGAACAAGCGCGAAAAGATGTATAACAGCTAAGCCAGATTTAGAATACTGAATACTATAAAGAACTCAGAGGAAGTCACTTACAAGTGTTAAACTTACAAGAGACTCGCATCCACTGAGGAACAACTCAGAGAAGACGCCAGACAGGCCCGGCTCTCCTCCAGGCTCTCCTCACTGTCCTCCAACTAGCATAGCACTACTACAGAGCTCCGCTAGGGTACTAAGGAGTAGTTTCTCCTATGAGGCATGAGTGAGAGTGAGGGCCTAGGGGTCTATTTATAGCTAGAGGTGGAGTAGGGGCTACTCCGGTGCCACATCAGCGATCCGCGTCACTTTCATCATCCATCGCAGGATCAAACCATCATTAAAACCGACTTAGATCAACGGGGAAGATCAAGTGGATGCATGGAGGCATGCAGGGAGTCGGTGGGGAGGTCGGTGCACTCTTTGGGCACATGGCCAGGTTCGGCCGAACACCCCCTATAGGTGGGCGCTTCCCATTTTGAAAGGATCAAGATGCCCAAGATGCGGGGTGAATTGGGCTCTTTTTAATTTCTAAACAAGAATTAAACCTATAAAGAGTCAATTAACCCCCTAGTGCCTACCGCTTGTGTGTCCTAGCTAGAAAGCGGTAGCAAGTCAATAGAAAATGAAAACTTCCTACACAATTCTAGTATGAATTGAAAGACAAGTGTGGAAAGTAATGCGGTAATAAAGAGCTAGGGAAAGAGATGCTTGCAACGGCGTTGTTTTACCGAGGTATCGAGGAGTCGACACTCCCCCTAGTCCTCGTTGGAGCACCTCGCAAGGTATAGCTCCCCCTCAATCCCGCGCAAGGGATGAGTGCTCTCTACGGGCTGATTCTTCGCCACTCTAGCTCGGTGAATCGCCCACAACCGATTACAAACGTCGATGGAGAAGGGCCGCCGACAATCCTCCGGCGATCACCTTCCTCCGAACACCACCGGACCGTCTAGGTGATGTCGATCACCAAGAGTAACAAGCCTCGATCTTCGCTTGACTCACTCAAGCTTCACAACTAGAGGATGCACACTTGAACTCTTGGATGAACTAGAGAGAGGATGGATGGATTCGCGAATCACTCTCTCTCTCTCTAGGGCTCTTGCTCTCTTCCCAACCTTCTCAACAAACTCAGCAACTCAAATGAGCAAAGGCAAGGTGGGAGAGAAGTGGGAGGGGCTATAAATAGACCCTCTGAAAACTGCCTCGGGTTGGCATTTTAAGTTGGTGACGGACGCTCTGTCGACTAGGCGACGGACGGTCCGTCGCATGCCCCAACGGCTAGTTTCTGTTCATAGTTTTGGCGACGGACGCTCCGACGCCTAGGCGATGGACGCTCCGACACCCTGCCCAACGGCTAGTTCTGAGACACTGTTCCCAGCGACGGACGCTATGTCACAGGGAGACGGACGCTCATCCCAGCGTCCGACGCTACACTCTGGCTCGGGCTGAAAAACAACCTCTCTGGAAGGTCGACGGACGCTCTTCCCAACGTCCGACGCCTGGCCGACGGACAGCGTCCGACGGACCCTGAAAAACTTAGCCAGAAAACATCCCCACTGGAAGGTCGACGAACGTTGTGGACTCAACCACCCAGCGTCCGGCGCCTTTGTCCGACGCGACAGACAGCGTCCGGCGCCCCCGTCAGGAGCGTCCGACGCCCAGAAAACAGTTTTATCAACTTCGTTTTTCGTCACGATGAATATGGAAGTTGTTCTACGCTATCTTACGATCACCATAGGCTTGCTTAGAGCTAAGGAAGTCAAGTGTGCACCACACCTAAGTCATGAAGCTTTCCTAAGTCAAGCTACTAGTCTCAACCCCTCTTAATAGTACGGTCAAAGATAAAAAGACAACCCCTATCTATTTCTATGTGCCCTTCATCACCTTATGGCACTTAGCCTATCATTCTAGGGTCTTCATCATGTCTCCTTGAAATCCGAAATGATATCCATCTTGGGGGCTAAGTGATGACCATTAATGCCCATTCTTGTTGATCACTATGGCTAAGCTACGCATAGCCTCTGCAAAACACACGTTAGCCATAATAATCTCTAATTGTCGTTAATCACCGAAACCAACTAGGGCAATGATTCTTCAATCCCCCCCTTTTTGGTGATTGACGACAATAGAACCTCGAGTATGGATAAGATTTATGGATTAGACTTTAAGGTGACTTGGAATGGTTGAGCAAGGGTTAGTGAATCTGTAATGAAGCATACTTGCTCACCCAAGCCAAATCACAAAACATGGTACTTATAGATATGAATGAAAAAGAAGTACCTCATGATATTCTCAAACGATGTATCAGAGTATAGCGCAGAAGCTCAATTGTCATTTAAGCATAGAGATATATCATGAAACATGAGACAACTCACAAGATATATAGGTGAAAATCGAGAGTTTGTCACATCCAACCATATACACATCAACAAAAGTAATCATCACATCACACATATAGACAAATGCATAAAAGTAGACATGATGAAAGAGTATGGGGAAATTAAGCATACAAAGAACCAAATCCCTCCCCCTATCTCTATACTCGACCCTCCCTCCCCCTTTGGCGTCTAGCACCAAAAACTAAGCGTCTAGGGCTGGAGAAGAAGGTGGAGGAGCTGCAGCCTTGCGATCGAGCATGATGAAGTCCTGAAGGTCTGACTCGTCTAACTCATCATCTGCCTCGGCCTCTGCAAGTGTAGGTGCAGCTGGGGTGACCTCTAGAGCTGGCACTAAAAGCTCTGGAGCTGCTGTCTCAACGGACTCCCCCTGAGGCTCAGCTGGTGCCTCTGACGGTCTTGCCTCTGTAGTAGCGGGCCTGTGAACCCGACGAGTGAATACTCGAGGCGAGGGGGGAGGCTTCACTGCCAGTGCAACCAGTGAGACTGCTGCTGCAACCTCTGCGGGCTGAGTCTGAGCTGGAGAGGAGACTGCCACTGTAACTGCCTCATCTGCCACTGATATAGCATCTGTCTGAACTGCAGCTGGAGGAGTGGTGACTGCCTATGCTGACTGCTCAGGAGCAATCTCCGACGAGGCAACTGAAGACATGTGAGTGCCTGTCGCCGGAGGATCCACTGCAATCTCTGGAGCTGGTGAGACTAGCTGAGCTGCTCCTGGGGAGTCTACTCCCGTGATCTCCAAGTAAGAAGCTGACAGATCTCGCGAGGCCTCGACTATGGTAGTTCCTCGGATAGGAGTGAATCCTGTCTGAAACTCACCGGGCGAAGCTATCCAAGAGGACACCTGGGTCCTCGGAGTCTGGTACTCGGGAGAGGCTGGTGGCTGGAACGGAGGAGTAGCTGGTGCGTGACTCTGCTGTCCTCTAGACGGTAACGCTGGAGTCGGAACCACAACTACTGGAGGCTGCTGTGGAGGTGAGGTGAACTGCTGCTGCTGTGAGACTCCGAGCAACTGAAACTGAGGAGTGGAGGTCTGCCCGGAGCTAGAGTCCAGAAGACGCTCAAGTAACAACGTCTGGGTCTTCTGGATCTCTGCCTGCTGCAGCTGATAGGCCAAGAACTGGCGCTAGAACTCGTCCTGTCTAGCCTGAGTCTGTGCCTGAGCTGCCAGCTGCTGCTCTGTAAGCCTCCGTAGATCGGCAGCCTGTCGCCTCTGCTCCTCGGCCTAAAGTGACTGCTCCTGCATCCTCGAGAGAATGGTAAGTAGTGTGGCCTCTGAGGTGCTGGAACCTGGAGCTGGAGCTGCTGCGGCTGTGCCTGACCCTCCTGCCTCGTGGTCATGAGGCATCGGTGTATACTCACGCACCGGCTGGTAGTCCTCGTCGGAACTGTCAGAGTCGAGGTCCTCTCGATAGACAGTCTCGGCAGCTGTATCTATCTCTGCATCTAGATCTGCCAGCTCTACCTGAGCAATCTGCTCAACTGTAGCATCCGTGACCTCTGCCGACTGTGGTGGCACACCAGCCTGCCTAGTGCCTGGTCTGTAAGCTCTGCTGGGGCGAGGCAGGTTTCCATGTATCACTAGCTGACTCATCGAGTATACAGGAAACTCAGTCGCTGACCTCGTGAGAGTGACTCTCATAGCCCCTGATCTAGTCTTGGCAACTATCAGATAAGAGATCCAATGAGCAAACTACAGCTGCCAGTGATCCCTGAACCCAGCGGCTATAATATTCTCAAGCTCGCTAACTATCAGATCCCAGAGGTCGAGCTTCTCTTTCCGAACAATGTGAGCAAGTAGCCAAAGCTGTAGACGTGTAATAGTATCCCGAGCTCCAATCCGAGGGAGGATAGTACTCCTGAGTACCTCGTGGAGGATCCGAGCAAGTGGAGTGAGGTCACGTGGTGTACGGCTCGAACCCTCAGTAAACGGCTGCTGAAAGCACGGCCTCACGAAGTCTGTAGATGGCAATATACCATCGTGAGGTCGGCGAGGGGCCTCCTGATCCCCATAGCAAAGACTGTGAATCCTCGTAGGAGAGGACTCTAGGTGGAAAAGCTCTCTTAACCTAGCAGCTGTAACCCTGAAGTCACGTCCCTAGAATCCAAAGTGTAGGAACTCGTGATCAGGGGAGATCCATAGAGAAGCATAGAACTGATACACCCAATATGCTCCTGATCGTCCCATCAGATCTGTCAGACCCTGAATATACTGAAGGTGCTGCAGGATCTCTGGACCACCGATCCCCTCTATATGGGCAGATGGGCACACCCTGTGAGCCCTAAGAGGAGCATCAGTGTCGATGTAACCTCTGTAGAAATCCTTGTGTATCATGGTGTAGAAGTCTCGTCCAGCACGAGGGTCCCTCTGAGGTGGGAACCAGGACTGAAGGTCGACGAAGCGGAGTAGCTGGACATGCTTCGTTGTAAGTGCTCGAACCTGGTGCCTCACTGGGTCTGGGAGCTTAGGTCCTAGAGGACTAGGTGGTGCACCAGAGCCTCTGCATCGGGTAACTCGTTGGCTCATCAACTCACCAATCAAGGAGTGGCCCGCGGCCTCTGGCTGCTCAGTCTCTAGGACTGGCTCTGTCTCCACTGCCTCTGTAGTCTTGACGGGCTCTGTCTCAGGACGCGTAGGGGACTCACGACGCGCTCCACGGCGAGGCGAGAGCCTCAAACCGGCGCGACGTCCCCCTCGCTCCGCTATCTTAGCGGCCTCTGCCACTGCTAGCGCTGCTGCTGAATCAAAATCCATCAATGGCCTCTTGCGCTTCCGTGATATAACCTTTTTCTTTCCCTTTCCCCGGTCAGTGGGTGGACGCGGTGGAGGTGGAGGGTCACCACCACTACCGGGAACGGGTCCTACATTCTTCATTCTAGCCATTTATCAAACTTTGCTAACTGATCTCTGACAAACCAAGCCTCAAAGGTCACACCCTCAAGCTCTCTACCCCAACGGACAGTGAAAACCTGACAATCCTTAGAACAATCACACTGCAAGAGTGGCACGCCGGCCCTGGACTGTCCTTGCGAGGCTTTGCCTCAATCCGTACTCGCGGGCTTTGCCCCGAGTTCACTGTCACTGCTCAACTGACCCTCTGATTCTCTGATCAACTGACCAACTGACCCTGCTCGTGAGATAGATAGGGGTATAACCATAAGCATATAAGCTAGAGATGAGAGTGACTAGAGAATGAAATGAATTAGATAAGAGATATAGATCGTTTTCTGCCATTTCATACCTCAGACACTGACCAAGACAAAGAGAAGAGGAGAGATCCCTCGATCGATTAACCGCAATCCGCAATCCGCAGTCTAATCAAGGCATTGAGATGATGGTTTAGGGTTGGCAAGGTGATTTGCAATCTAGAGGGAAAGTCTCAGGATTTGAATTTCACCTTGGCACGCGACTGAGATCAATCAACCTCCACAGAGCTTGGAGGAGAGCTCCTCGGCATGCAGAGTTGTGCACAGCTGGATTTGCGCAGGGGAGCGATGGCGGTGCAGGGTTGAGAGGCTTTGGCGCTGCGGCGGTGCAAGGGATGGCGCTGGCACGGCGGCGTGGGAGAGTGCTCTCCGGTGGTGGTGCTGCGGGGCAGGGTGGAGCAGCGGCGCAGAGAGGGGCACAGCGGCGCAGGGGGAGGTGGCGCGCAGGGAGGTGGAGCTGGCGGCACAGAGGGCAGGCGGCGGCGCAGGGTGAAATGGCGCAGGGGGCAGACGGCGGCGGCGCAAGAGGAACGGCAGCGGCGGTTAGGGTTTGAAACACGGCGGCGGACAGAAAACGGATCGGGAGAAACAGAGAAGAGACGGGGATTTTAAAAAAAATTGCGCCTTAAGTTCACGACGGACGCTCCGACGCGAAGCGACGGATGCTTCGTCGGACTGCGACGGACGCTCGGAGAGCGTCCGACGGCATCGTCCGTTGGGGTTCCAGAACAGATTTGAAACACCCGATCGCATTGATCGCGACGGACGCTTCGCGACGGACGCTGGGGGGAGCGTCCGTCGCCCTGTAAGCAGGCAATTTTAATCTCCGGACGATCGCGACGGACGCTGAGGCAATTGACACCGAGCGTCCGTCGGCAGCGTCCGACGCCTTTTAAAAGGAATTTTTCAAATTTTGTTTTTGCGTCTTTCTCCCAACCAAGTTCCAATCCCAATAAGATCCAAATAACACCTGATTGGACTTGATATAAGAACCATCTCTCAAACACTCATTTTCAAATAGTTTTCCATAGGCTTAATTTTAGTTTTAGCTCAAAATATTCGAATGGAAGCACCAAGGAGACATCATATGGCCACAAGAGGGGTATAGAAGTGTCTTGAGCTTGGAATGCTCCCCCTAAGTGGACGAACACAGAGGATGCTCAAAAAACTTAACCGAAAAGGAACGGTAAACAACACTCATGCATATGCTATGCAATACGAAATTTGAATCTAGGTTGCTTGCAAGTTTAAACCGCGGTTAAGCTTTGTCACACGCTTTGAGGGCGGTTATCTTAACCGCGTTAGCCAAGCCTATGTGCATTACCGAATTAAACATGTTATAATACATATGAATGCATGGTTCACACAAACTCATCTTTTAGTGAAATTAGAGTGATCAAGCACATTTAACTTGCTTCTCAACCTACAAAAGGTTGTTTCATCGAGTGGTTTAGTGAAGATATCCGCCAATTGATCTTCGCTCTTAACTCCAACTAGTGTTATGTCTTTCCTAGCCACATGATCTCTAAGAAAGTGATGGCGAATATCTATGTGCTTGGCGCGAGAGTGTTGAACCGGATTTTTTGCAAGCTTTACGGCGCTTTCATTATCACACAAAAGTGGAACTTCTTTTAAAAACACGCCGTAATCAAAGAGTGTTTGGGTCATGTATAAGATTTGTGAACAACTTGCTCCCATGGCAATGTATTCCGCCTCGGCGGTTGACAATGCCACACTATTTTGCTTCTTTGAGGACCAAGAAACAAGTGATATTCCTAGCATGTGGCACCCGCCGGAGGTACTCTTCCTATCAACCTTACACCCAGCGTAATCCGAATCGGAAGAGCCAACTAGTTGGAAGGGAGCTCCTTTGGGATACCAAAGGCCCATGCTAGGGGTGTGCCTTAAGTACCTAAGGATTCTTTTAACAGCACAAAGATGCGACTCCTTAGGGTTTGCTTGAAACCTAGCACACATACACACACTAAACATGATATCTAGCCTAGATGCGGTGAGGTAAAGTAAACTACCGATCATAGAACGATAGAGAGTTTGGTCAATCGGTTTACCTCCCTCATTGAGATCGAGATGCCCATTAGTAGGCATTGGGGTCTTGATTGGCTTGCAATCCTCCATCTTGAATTTCTTGAGCACATCATAAGTGTACTTCTCTTGAGATATGAAGGTGCCCTCCCTCAATTGCTTCACTTGGAAGCCAAGGAAGAAGGTTAGCTCGCCAATCATCGACATCTCGAACTCCTTAGACATCAATGCACCAAATTCCTTGCTATGATCTTGGTTTGTTGACCCAAATATGATGTCATCGACATATACTTGGCAAACGAAGATCTCTCCATCTAGCACCTTGGTGAAGAGCGTGGTATCCACTTTCCCGATCTTGAAGCCCTTCTTGAGTAGGAAGTCCCTTAGCCTCTCATACCAAGCTCTTGGAGCTTGCTTCAATCCATAGAGTGCCTTGGACAACCTATACACATGATTAGGACAATTTGGGTCTTCAAACCCGGGAGGTTGTGAGACAAAAACAAGTTCATTAATGAAACCATTTAGAAAGGCACTCTTCACATCCATTTGAAAAAGTTTCATTTTATGATGTGAAGCATATGCCAAAAGGATACGAATGGCTTCTAGTCTTGCAACCGGTGCAAAGGTCTCCCCAAAATCCAAGCCTTCAACTTGGGAGAACCCCTTTGCCACCAATCTTGCCTTGTTTCTCACAACCACGCCTTGATCATCTTGCTTGTTCCTAAACACCCACTTGGTGCCAATGATTCTTGCTCCTTTGGGCTTTTCTACTAGTGTCCACACTTCATTCCGGGTGAAGTTGTTCAACTCTTCGTGCATGGCATTCACCCAATCCGGATCCGCAAGTGCATCCTCCACACTAGAAGGCTCAACAAAGGAAACAAAGGAGTGATGTTCAACATAAGAAGCAAGTTTAGATCTAGTTGTTACCCCCCTTGATGGACTCCCTATGATGAGGTCTTGAGGATGAGCTTGAAGCATAGGTGTAGATCTTCTATTAATCACTTGGGGAGGAGGTTGTGGTGCATCAACATCACTAGCTTGAGCCTCGGCTTGATCTTGAGGGATGAAGGTATCTTCTTGTGCTTCCCTCACTTGTTCTTCATCAACTTGAGGCGTGTGAGGTGGAGAGGGTGCTTGATTTGCGTCATCTTCAACTTCTTCCACCTCTTGTGGGTTGATTGCAACAATGGGCATATTCTTCATAGCCTCCCTCAAGGGTTCATCACCTACATCATCAAGATTTTCATGCTCTTCTTGGGAGCCATTAGTTTCATCAAACTCCAAGTCATATGTTTCTTCAACTAGGCCGGAGGCTTTGTTAAATACTCGATATGCCTTGGATTTAAGAGAATAACCAAGTAAGAAACCAATGTCACATCTCCTTTGGAACTTGCCCAAGTGTTGGCGCTTCTTGTAGATGTACACTTTGCATCCAAACACTCAGAAAAAAGGATATATCCGGTTTATTCCCATTCACAAGCTCATAGGGTGTCTTCTTGAGAAGCCTTTGGACAAATAGCCGGTTGGCCGCATAGCATGCGGTGTTGATTGCTTCGGCCCAAAACTTCTCGGGGGTATTGTATTCATCAAGCATTGATCTTGCAAGAGTGATAAGTGTCCGGTTCTTCCTCTCTACTACACCATTTTGTTGAGGAGTATAGGTGGCGGACACTTCATGCTTGATCCCAACTTCATCACAATAGTCTTCAATCTTGGTGTTTACAAACTCGGTCCCATTGTCACTTCTTATCTTCTTGATCTTCACATCAAACTCATTTTGGGCTCTAGTTGCAAACTTCTTGAATATTGATTGATTTTCTCCCTTGTCTTGAAGAAAGAACACCCAAGTGTACCTAGAGTAGTCATCAACTACCACCAAGCAAAAGAGATTGCCACCAAGGCTAGCATAGGTGGTAGGTCCAAATAGATCCTTGTGAAGTAGCTCTAGGACTCTTGAGGTTGACATGAAAGCTTTGGTTGGATGAGTGTTTGCCACTTGCTTGCCGGCTTGAAATGCACTACAAAGTTTGTCCTTCTCAAATACAACATCCTTCACACCTCTAACCTACTCCTTGACAAGCTTCTTCAAAGTTGACATTCCCACATGTGCTAATCTTCTATGCCATAGCCAACCCAAAGAACTCTTGGAGAATAGACATGTTTGCAAACTAGCTTCATTTGAGGTGAAGTCCACTAGGTAGAGATTGTTGTGCCGAAACCCTTTGAATATCAATGATGAATCTTCAAGCTTGGACACAACTACCTCATTTGGTGTGAAGAGACATTGGAAACCAAGATCACATAGTTGTCCCACCGATAGCAAGTTGAAGCTCAAAGATTGTACTAGCAAGACATTTGATATTGATTGATCATTTGAGATTGCCACTTTGCCTAGGCCTTGCACTTTGCCTTTTGAATTTCCCCCAAAGGTAATCTTGTCTTGCCCTTCACAATCTTCCTCAAGTGTGGTGAACATCCGGGAGTCACCGGTCATATGTTGAGTGCATCCACTATCAATCACCCAATGACTTCCACCGGTCTTGTAGTTCACCTACACACAAGCAACTTGAAGTTAAGCTTGTTGTTTGGGAACCCACACTTGGCGAGGTCCCATAGCCTTGTCCACCAACCCTTAGCAACACATAGCACTTTGGGCTTGTTCTTCATCTTAGGACCGAGAAACACAACTTCAGGTCTACCCTTGGAGTCCTTGTTGATGATGAAGTGTGCATCATGAGCGAAAGGCCTTATGTGCTTGGGCAAGGTCTTGGGAGGTGGAGTCTTGCATTGGGATTCAAAGTGACCCTCTTGACCACATCCATAGCACTTCTTGGGCTTGGGCTTTGGTGTGTCATAGTTGTTTCTCATGTCCTTGTTCGTGTAGTAGTTCTTGGCTTCTATCTTGACTTTGGCCTTCATGATTTGGTTCTCCTTGAACCCAATGCCGGTCTTGTCGATCTTCATGATAGTGTTCATCAAGAGCTCACTTTGGAGGTTGTGGCCCTTGGTGAACTTCTCCAATCCACTTGCAAGCTTGATCTTCTCAACCTTGAGCTTTGCATTTTCCTCTTTGAGAGAGTTAATCAAGGTCATTGCATCTTTGTCATCTTGCTTGGCCGACTTGATAGTGAATGGCTTGCTTGCCTTGAGGTTGATTAGCTCTTGCTTGAGCTTGGAGTTTTCTTGCCTCATCTTCACATAGTCATCATGCTTTTCGGCCTCAACTACCTTCTTGCCCTTGCACTTAGCATTTTGCTAACTAGCAACTTCATCAAGCAAGTCCTCACAAGAAGTAGCTATATCACACTTAACAACCGGGTTAATAGCAACATTTGTAGCAAGATCATTTGAAAGCAATTCATTAGCTATCACCAGTGTACCATGTTCATTCTTAACTTGGTTGTAGTCATCTTTTAGCATGTTGTATCTTGTATGGAGCTCTTGTGTTGACCTCTCAAGCTTATCATGTTTCTCATTAGCTTGCTTGAGTGAGGCTTTGAGCTCCCTAGTGCTAGATGAGAGAGATTTGTTCTCAAGCTTCAATTCATCATTAGCACTAGACAAGTCATCAAGTTTAGCATGCAAGTTATCGTTGGCTTTGTCTAGTGATTCACTTTTGGCTTTATACTTCCTAATGAGCTTAGTATATTTGTTGCAAATTACAATTAGCTCATCATAGGAAGGTGCCTCAAACTCATCATCACTATCATCACTAGAGCTAGCCTCATCATCACTATCCTCTTTTTGTACCTTTTTGTCACCTTTGGCCATGAGGCATAGGTGTGTAGAGGATGAGCCCGGAGATGATGGAGGGGGTGGCGGTGGAGTAGATGACCCAATCACCAAGGCAGCCACCTTCTCTTCTTCACTTTCATCTCCGGATGAGTCACTTGTATCTTCAATGTCGGTGAGCCAATCACCAACAATGTAAGCTTTGCCATTCTTCTTCTTCTTGTGGAAGTTGAAGTTCTTCTTCTTGAATGGCTTGTCATCCTTCTTCTCCTCGTCACTTGACCCATCTTTGTTGCCCTTGTTGTACTTGAACTTGTTGTTTACTTTCTTGTTCTTGTACTTGTCTTTCTTCTCTTCGGGGCAAGCATGAGCCAAGTGCCCAAGTTTGCCACAATTGTAGCAATCCATCTTGGAGAGAGGCTTTCTTGAAGAGCTTGTGAAGAATTTCTTATTCTTTGAGTCAAACTTGACTCCATTCTTGCTTAGCTTCTTCAACATCTTGGTTGTTTTCTTCACCATGAGAGCGAGGTCATCATCATCCTCATCATCCCTTGTACTCTCATACATGACTTGCATCTTGTGCTTCTCTGAGGAGGATTCCTTGAGTGCCAAGTCCTTCTTCTCCTCCTTCTCTTTTTATTTCTTCTTGGAGGAGGAAGAAGAGCCACCATCACCAATCTTCATGTACATCTTATGAGCATTGATCTTGCCCAAGATTTGTGTTGGTGTAGCGGCGGAGAGATCTCCTTGGTGAAGAACCGTGACGATGTGGCCATACTTCTCAATGGGCAAGACACAAAGGATCTTGCGTACCACATCGGCCGGCACCATTTGTTTGAGACCGAGCCCATTCAATTCCTCTACAATAATGTTAAGTCGTGAGTACATTTCATTTGCATTTTCATTTGCATGCATGGAAAAAGAATTGAGCTTAGCCATGACCAAGTGATAGCGTTCTTCACGCTCACTTTTTGTGCCTTCGTGAAGAGCACAAATAGTGGTCCACAACTCAAATGCGTCTTTGGCATTACGCACTCGGTTGAAGACTTCCTTGCTAATGCCACGAAAGAGTATGTTCTTCGCCTTGGCATTATGCTTATCAAAGTTGAGGTCCTCCGCGAAGAGAGTGCCTCCCTTTGTGGCGGCTTTGAGCACACCCACGTCAACGGCCTCTAGATAGGCCTCCATACGAACTTTCCAATAAGGAAAGTCGTCTCCATCGAACATGGGAGGTGGTCCATCCCCATGGGACATCTTGCTCTAGGCGGTGAAGCCTAATTTAGAGCAAACCTTGCTTTGATACCAATTGAAAGGATCAAGATGCCCAAGAGGGGGGTGAATTGGGCTCTTTTTAATTTCTAAACAAGAATTAAACCTATAAAGAGCCAATTAACCCCCTAGTGCCTACCGCTTGTGTGTCCTAGCTAGAAAGAGGTAGCAAGTCAATAGAAAGCAAAAACTTCCTACACAATTCTAGTATGAATTGAAAGACAAGTGCGGAAAGTAATGCGGTAATAAAGAGCTAGGGAAAGAGATGCTTGCAACGGTGATGTTTTGCCGAGGTATCGAGGAGTCGACACTCCCCCCTAGTCCTCGTTGGAGCACCTCGCAAGGTATAGCTCCCCCTCAATCCCGCGCAAGGGATGAGTGCTCTCTACGGGCTGATTCTTCGCCACTCCGGCTCGGTGAATCGCCCACAACCGATCTCAAACGTCGATGGAGAAGGGCCGCTGACAATCCTCCGGCGATCACCTTCCTCCGAACACCACCGGACCGTCTAGGTGATGTCGATCACCAAGAGTAACAAGCCTCGATCTTCGCTTGACTCACTCAAGCTTCACAACTAGAGGATGCACACTTGAACTCTTGGATGAACTAGAGAGAGGATGGATGGATTCGCGAATCACTCTCTCTAGGGCTCTTGCTCTCTTCCCAACCTTCTCAACAAACTCAGCAACTCAAATGAGCAAAGGCAAGGTGGGAGAGAAGTGGGAGGGGCTATAAATAGACCCTCTGAAAACTGCCTCGGGCTGGCATTTTAAGTTGGCGACGGACGCTCTGTCGACTAGGCGACGGACGATCCGTCGCATGCCCAAACGGCTAGTTTCTGTTCATAGTTTGGGCGACGGACGCTCCGACGCCTAGGCGACGGACGCTCCAACGCCCTGCCCAACGGCTAGTTCTGACACACTGTTCCCAGCGACGGACGCTACGTCACTGGGCGACGGACGCTCATCCCAGCGTCCAACGCTACACTCTGGCTCGGGCTAAAAAACAGCCTCTCTGGAAGGTCGACGGACGCCCTTCCCAGCGTCCGACGCCTGGCCGACGGACCCTGAAAAACTTAGCCAGAAAACATCCCCACTGGAAGGTCGACGGACGTTGTGGACTCAACCACCCAGCGTCCGGCGCCTTTGTCCGACGCGACGGACAGCATCCGGCGCCCACGTCAGAAGCGTCCGACGCCCAGAAAACAGTTTTATCAACTTCGTTTTTCGTCGTGATGAATATGGAAGTTGTTCTAGGCTGTCTTACGGTCACCATAGGCTTGCTTAGAGCTAAGGAAGTCAAGTGTGCACCACACCTAAGTCATGAAGCTTTCCTAAGTCAAGCTACTAGTCTCAACCCCTCTTAATAGTACGGTCAAAGATAAAAAGAGAACCCCTATCTATTTCTAAGTGCCCTTCATCACCTTATGGCACTTAGCCTATCATTCTAGGGTCTTCATCATGTCTCCTTGAAATCCGAAACGATATCCATCTTGGGGGCTAAGTGATGACCATTAATGCCCATTCTTGTTGATCACTATGGCTAAGCTACGCATAGCCTCTGCAAAACACACGTTAGCCATAATAATCTCTAATTGTCGTTAATCACTGAAACCAACTAGGGCAATGATTCTTCACATTTCTTCTAGAAGTTGTCCCCACAGGTCAGGGGGCCTGTGGGGTGCCGGTTGGCCCATATCCACGTTCGGCCGAACGTGAATTGTGGTCGTTGGCCTCCATCTTTCGTGTGGAGGATGGCCCACATGTCATAGACACCTTGTCAATGGTTTTGTAATTTTCCAAGATAGTTTGCGGGCTCATGTATCCTCGTGCATTGATCTAGAGCCCTTGAGAAGAAGCACAGAGGAGATCCAAGGGTGAATCTTCACTCTAGGAGGTCTCTTATGGATCATGGACACGTGGGAGGCACTGGTGGTCCCTTAGTGGGGTCGGCCGACCCCCCCTAAGTGGGTTCACAGGCTCCCAGGTGTCCCTATTTGATGTTACCTGCATAGAACATACTCAAGGTACATGTGGAACCAATTATTCATAAAATGCTCTAGCTATGTTATTATACTCTTGAATATGAGGATGTTGATGGTATTTTGATGGTGATAAAATAGCTCGTAATTACCGTCAACAGTCGGCACCTGGTCGGAGGTGGTCGGAAGTGCTCGGAAACTGGTTGAAGCTGGTCGGGGACCTGCTCGGGCGATCTGCACATGGACGGACGTGACGGACGACCACGCAACTGCACTGCACTGCTGCGATGCGTTTGACTTCATCAAGTCATCTCCATTGTACCTGCACGTCTAGTGGTAATCTCGTGATCTATAACTAGCACTAGTTCCTGGTTTATGGGGTAGAAAATTTTGTTTTCCGGCTAGCGTAGCAACCTCATAACCCAACATGGCCCTCGTCGTCCTTCGCCGCCGATCCAGTCGCTGGCCATCGCCGATCTTCACCGCCGACCTCATCGATCCTCGCCGACGATCCCGTCGGCGGCCATCATCGTCCTTCGTCGCCGATCTAGTCGACGACCCTTGTCGATCCTGTTGACAACCCTCGTCGCTCCTTGCCATCGATCCTGATGTGAACTAGGTTCCCGATCTTCCGTCAGTTCAAGATAACTATCGATTTGGTCAGAGAGAGAGACACCGATCCGGCTTCAGATCACAAAGACCGAACCCTGCAATCTTAGCACCACGTCTCCTCTGGTTATCAACCATGTCACAATCCGGTTGACCTCACTAAGAAGGCTAATCCCTGCTGCGAATCGAAGATTTCAAGCAAGAACAAGATAGAATGAAACTCAAGTAAAGTGACAATTGCGGATATATGATTAAGATCACGAGTTGAGGTCTCACAAACCGAAAACGGCGACTGTTCAACAATAGATTAATCTAAAGAAAAACCTAAACCCTAACGTAGGTGGCGGCTACTGATTATATGTTCTAAGGGTCGTCCTAGGGCACCCACTCACATCCCTAAGGTGGGCCAACTCGTTACAAAGCCCAACGGTCCAAAAGACAATGACGCAGCGCGAGACAGATTCTCGACGTCAACTTGTTTTGACGATTCCCATCGACTCATATGTGACCAATTGGATTGGTTTCCTTATCAAATTATCTTTCCACCCATATGTGTTTAGTCGAAAACGGAGTCTGTATATGACCTGGGCATCCGTTTTACCATTGGCTGCTCCTGGAACCCAAGATGGACTCGAACTGGGCCTCCAACTTGGGTTGGACGACCTTGCTGCCCTCCTAAGGTGGTGGCAAAAGAGGAGGACGTCTTGGACCATATTTGGGGTATTCTCCACATGTGTGGGACGTTGTCCTACTTGGGCCAGGGTCCCAAGGTTGCATGACAAGCCCAAGACGACGTCGTAGCATCCCGCAGAAATAGTAGCTGAGTGTCATGATGATTTGAAGACTTTGCCGACGTGATATTGAGGTGGGATCAGATCTATTTGAAATATTATCAAATAATCTTTCCATCAAGTCCTCATTGACCTCAATCGCACTCCGGACGGATGAGTTATGGCCTTCCCAATCAAGTGTTGTTGGGCTGCCAACGAACCGAATGTTGAACTTTGAAGACCATGCACATTGAGACATGATTGTATCTACAAGCAAATATTAACATATACATTTGGAACCAAGTGAGTTGTCCCAAGAACCATTGTGTAAATGTAGGAATGAGCTCACCTTGTAATATATGGTTGTGGTTGTATCCGAAGGTGTCATATCCTCGTCAAATCCCATAAGCGGCCCTCATCGTCCTTCGCTGCCGATCTCGTCGACGACTATCGTCGCTCCTCGCCATTGATCCCATTGGTGGCCCTCGCCGATCTTTGCCACCGACCTCGTTGACGGCCCTTGTCGCTCCTAGTCGTCGATCCCGTCGGCGGCCCTCGCCGTCCATGGTTGTCAATCCCGTCGACGACCCTCGTTGATCTTCGCTGCCAACCTTGTCGACAACCCTGGTCGCTCCTCGCTGTCAATCCCGTTGGCGGCCCTCGTCGTCCATCGCTGCCAATCCCGTCGACGACCCTCGTCGTCCTTCGCCACCGATGTCGTCGATGACCCTTGTTGTCCCTTGTTGATGGCGCGCCATGACCCTCGTCATCCCTCGTCGACAGCGTGCCATGACTCTCGTCGACCTCGTCGACATCCCTCGACGACATCCCTCGTCGCCAACTCATCATGATGTTCGACGACCTCTCCAAAATGCTCTCGGCATTCGACGATCTCTCCAAAACACTCTCAGCATTCGATGATCTTTCCAAAACGGTCTCGGTGTTCGATGATCTCTCCAAAACGCTCACGGAGTTCGATGACCTCTCCAAAACGCTCTTAGCGTTCGACGACCTCGCCAAACAGCCTGGCTGTAACTGGAAACAGAACCAGGCCCATCGACTAATCATAAGCGCGCAGGAGTAGCTACCCTATGCGCTATGACAACATCGGCAGGCCTCCCGAGTAACGCCCCACCACCTTGTTCTACGCAACAAAAACAAGGGGTAATACTCGGGCTGAGGCCTTGTTGACACCAAGAATGGCATACCTTTATATATCCAAAATAGTGTCAACAACCTCAGGATCAAGGATAGACAATCATATCATCAGCATAATTTATAAAATAACAAATTCTACATGTCCATGAAGTATTTGATGCAAAATTAGAAGAAATGGAGCAAGGTGGGTAGTGGGACCCACATAGTGGGTCGGCCGACACACCATAGGGCCCACCAGCCTCCCACTTTGGCCATGACCCATGAGAAGCACTCCCAAGTGACCCTCCACCCTTAGATCAATTTGTGCTTTCTCCCGACGGCTCAAATTCACATCACATGGATCATTGGGCTTGACAAACATCTTAGAAAAATCAACCGAGTCACATGACAAGTGGGGACATCATCTAGAAAACCGAGGTGGGCCCTAGACCCCTATAGGGGGTCAGCCGATACCCTACTGTTGACGGTCCTTAAGTACTAGTTTTAACCGTCAGCTAAACATGAAAAAGGATCCATATGCAATTCACATCTAGATATAGGGGGGTTTACTAATGAAATTCCACAAGTTTTGGTGAATGTCTGTTTCTGCAGGGGGTGATTAGGAAATACCAAGGAAAGGCCCACATGTCATGTTTACATAAAGATAATTATCAACCACACAATTTTCTGTACTCTAGAGGGTTCCAGAAGACACGAGAACGAACGTGAAGCGGATCGGGCCCAGAGTCAGGGCACCCGCCCTAACCCCTAGGGTGCTCGCCCTATGCCTGCAGCCAATCAGGCTATGCTTCGCGGATTGTGCTCCACCGCCTTTGAGGATAAATCTAAACCCTTCCTATATGTCGGTTTGATCTAACGACCCATCTTCATTTGAGGAGACTATATAAGCAAGACCCCTGACCCCATGAGGATCATCTCATCTCATTATTCTTCTCCAGAGCAAAAGCTAGAGTTTCAATTATAAGTAGAGAAAGACATTTTGGGGAACTTTTGGTTGATTTCTTCAAAAATAGGCATTAATCTTTCATGTTCCAATTGATATTCAGCATTCATCATACTTTTATAAACTGTTGTCTGGTTTCTATCAGAAAGTTCAAGCTGCCTACAATATTTGTCGAAAATGTGAGAAAACCACACAAAGAACACGAGCATTAAAATAAGAGCAATTATTACCTCCCCATTTTCAGTTGCAAAAGCAATGTCGATTATGTATGCTCTCTCTTTCAGAAACTCCACTTCAGCAAGAGTGGATATACTGAGTAATAATTCTTTCGAATCATATTGTTTAAGAAGCCGACAGGCAGATATACTCAAAACTGTACACGAAAAGCAGTGTGCGACTCCTTGGATTATTTCATTAAAATCCTTCACCTGAAAAAGATAGATGTGGCATTAATTAACAAACAAGCAAACATCCACATAAATAATAGCTAGTTTATTAAATTAAACACATAAAATGAACAAGTATTCAAACACGATGTACTCCTTGTGTAAACTCTTAATAATTTTTGTTATAGGAAACATAAGAGCAAAATCACCATCACCAGCAACAATGTGGCGCTTGATAAATGATAATGCTGTTATACTAAAAAATTGATTTAAAAGGCCAGATTTTGAAGAGACTTACTTTTGTAACAGAACCAACAACATCGGATATTATTTCTGCTGCTTTGTTCACAAAGCAAATAACATCAGCGTCTCTTCCGGTGATTCTGTCAGAGCGTGGCGATGGAGTGACAACTACTGTGTGGACTTGGGAAGCGATGAAGCCATCAATGTGGCAGGCCATTTCAGTGACAGATTACAAAGTAATGAAGGTTACATTTGGTACAAAAACATGAAGGTACAAAAACATGCAAGGAACAGTAACATATAAGACACTTACATTTTTACTATATCCTTCTCACTCAGGGTAGTATCATCGGATGGGAGTGGACGCATCACTGTTTATTGATAAACAGGTTGGGAAAGCTACTCCTTTGTCTTTGATGCTTTTTGCGACATTTTGAAGGTATCTGTAAATACATGCTCAGTTCAGCAAGAAACTTTACAATGTCAGTCTGCGTCGTACGTGCAGGTGTAGTATTCTACTCCAAATGATGGCGTTACTTGACCAATAAATACATGGACTGAGAGATCCTCCATACCTGAATGGCGAGGGGGCCATGGGATCCGACGGTGGCGTGGAAGACGACGTAGTGCATGTCGGTGAGCGCGAACACCGTGTCGAACAGCAGCCTGGGGCGGTCCCTGCTCGTCATCTTGACGACGGTGTAGCCCCGCTCCTCCCAGCTGTCGATGGACACCCGGGTCTCAGTGCGGCGGGCCGTGCGGGCGGTGGCCGCCTTCTCACCCATGCTGAAGAGCCCCTCGTCCACGGGCGTCGGGACTGGCAAGGACTCGTAGTCCCGGTCGTCGTGCATCAGCTGGTGCAGCTGGCGCTCCGTGTGGACGTGGCCGTGCACGGGCTCCAACATGCACACCCAGTGCCGCTCCCCGATCACGTTCTCGCGCGCGTCCACCACGGCGTTCACCAGGCGCTCCATGCGCGCCCACCGGCTCGGGTGCAGCAGTGCCGTCGCGCCGGCAGCGTCGGCCGTCGCCGTCACATAGAGCACGCCAGCTGCGCGGCCGTTGTGCGTCCACGCCTGCCCCGACGCGACTTGGCACCCTTTGTCGACCAGCACCGAGGTGATGGAGAACAGGAGCCCCGGGCGGTCGTGCACCGTGAACTCGAGGGCGGCGCAGTCTGACACGTCGGGCCCGCCAGGGCCGACCACGTTGCCGAGGCACGTGGTGAACTTGGGCGACGGGCCGCTGCGGGGGCGGTGGAACGGCACGAGCGCCCGCTGGATGAACTCGGGGAGCGAAGGGTCCGTTAGCTTGCGCCCGATCTGGTCTGTGACGTGGAACACTGCATTGGGCCGCGACATGACAACCAGTCAAGAATCAAAAAGAGCATTCTCGCCATGAATAAAAAGGGGTCAAAATCGATGTGCGATGGCATCATCAAAGATCAAATTGACCAAAAACGAGCGAGAGAGCGAGAGAGGAGCTTGCCATCCATGAGCCAGACGCCGTCGGAGGAGATGTAGGACTTGGAGATGACGAGGTCGAGATCGGTGAGCAGCTGCACCAACTCCAGCAGCACGCTGTCCCGGTTCACGCTGTCAACCTTCATGAGTGTGCAGTCCTCGCGCGTGTCATTGTCGACAACGACCCTGCAGCCACGGCCACGGCGAAGCTCCCCGCTTGCTAAAGTGCTTGGGTAGCCAAAGATTCTCCCTTTGCAAAGAGGGATTGGGCTATACGCCCAAGAAGGGCAAGTTGGCCTTTGTAACTCCAAAGCCTAGCTTTGTGAGGAGCAATGGTCAGTTTTGTAACAAATGCAAGCAAGTGGGGCATGTTGACCAATATTGCAAACTTAACATGAGCCAAACCAAGTTTGCTAAAGCTACCTCTATGCACTTTGATTCTTGTTATATGCTTACCAAATGTGCTAAAGGTATCATGCCTAAGTATGTTGGCACATCCATTGTTGGCCCAAATGTAAGGACCTGATTAGCCTAGAGGGGAGTGAATAGGCCTCTTTAAAAACAACTTCACAACTTGCTGTCAGTCAGACCCGGCACTGCCGGCCTCTGGGTCCGGCATTGCCGGGGTGCCCGGCACTGCTGCTCTCTGGAGCGGTAGTGCTGGTCACCTGGACAGAACCTTGCACAATTCAAAAAGTAAACTGAGAATGGAAAATGTGCTTGAATATAAACCTTCCTAGAGGTGTAGGGAACCTCTAGCACCACCTTAAAGTGGTAGCAATACACTCACAGAGTAGATCGGGTCCAAACCCTAGAAATCACCTTGCAAACAATATATATCAAAGTAGAGAGACAAACACAAGGGGACAAAAGATTTGACCCGTGGTTCAGCTCGCCACCAAGGCTTGCCTACGTCCACGTTGTTGAGGTGCGTCACACAAGGCTCAAGCTCGCCACAAAGGCTTGCTCTTTCCTCGGTCTCAAGTCAAGAGAATGAACTCTTGAGATGAGGGGAAATGTATTAGCAATATGGGGTGTTATAAACCTCCCTAGGCTGCCACATGAAGGAGGCAAGCTCAAGGGCGATGCCTAGCCGGCTAGGAGCAAAGCTCCAAGAGTAACAAACTCAAACCGTCGGCCACCACGCAAACCAAATGCTTATAGGAGTTGAAGATCCGAGGGAGAAGCTCCTTCTCAAGCTTGGAGGCTCAATCTCTCAAGGAATGATTGAAAATCAATGGAGGAGAGAGTTGGAGCACCAAGGGAGATGGGAGAGCTAGAAGAGAGCTTCTTTTCTGTTCTTGTGAAGTCTAAATGTGAGAATGACAGAACTAGCCATTGGGGGAAAGTGAGGGGGTAAGAAATACCCTTTCACTGCTGACGGGCAGATCAAGTCGCGGCAGTGCCGGACTGCCCGGCACTGTCGGCCTGGCAGAAACAGCAAAGATAGGATCTTGGAATAGCTGGCTGATTTGCCTACTATGTATGTGGAGGTGTATGATGTTTGGATAGATATAGCATTTGGTTCACTTGTTGGCATGCGTGTTGAATCCCTCTTAATAGTATCGCATACCTAACTCAATTTGAAAGTATAAAATGAATTTAAACTTCTTTGAGCTTGTTGCCATGCACTTTTGTAATTGGGGGGTCCGCTAACTTGTTCATCAACCTCCTTAAGTTTAACCTGCTTGTCATACTTGTAGAGTCTCATTAGTCTCCTAAGTATGTTGTCATGTCACCAAAACCCACTCAGGGCTTGATTGCACTTTCAATCTCCCCCATTTTTGGTGATTGATGAAAACACACTTAGATCTTACAAAAGTGAATAATAATCTGATACAATGCAAGTCGGGTGTAGGAGCTCCCCCTAAATGTGTGAATGGGAATTTGAATTTTCAATTTGGCATGAAAAGCCAAAATTCACACATTGGAGTGAAATAGGGCTCCCCCTACATCCACGGCTGCTGTGGGGTGCTGAAAAAGGTGTCACAAGAATATACGTGAAGCATACAAACATGTCTCAAACACATCAGAGTGCTTGCTGTCAGAGCAGCCCGACACCGCCGGCTTGGCTGCAGACAGCAAGTCTGCAGAAGCACAAGCACGACCACACAACATAAAACAAATATAAACTAAAAGCATACTAAGACAAGCATGATATATATGAGAGAGTACATGTCCATAAATAACACAAATCAAGTACTTAAGTGGCAATATTACAATAAAATAGTTTTTCATGTTGCTCTCTCATCTCACACACTAACACTAAGGTAACTAGCACCTGCTCCTCCATGACTGTCGAAGATTTGTTGTACCCGCTTCACTTAGTAATTCGTTGTACACCCTTCACTTAGTAATTCTCCCCATTTGGCAACAAGTCACCAAAAAGAAGAGAAGAACATAGCAAGAGGAATACAAGCTAGTCGATATCCTCATCCATCATCCTTATCTTCATCATCACCATCATCAGCAGGGGCTGTAGTGAAGTGAACACTGGGAGCACTGGCACGACCACTACGTCTCGGTGGCTGCTCCTGAATCTCCTCATCATCTTCATCATCATCCTCATCATCTGAGGCATATGTGGACTCCTGGGGGAGGAGTAGGTGGAGAAAGCTGCCTAAGGCCCTACTCCTATCTAAGCTGCCTGATCTCTAGCCTGGTCTGGTAAGCATGATCATTTGCATAGTAAATGCCATCAAATAGCTTCTTCAGAATCCTACCAAGCTTACCCTTCTTCTTGCCTCTGCTAGCTGCTGTTGTGGAAGACTCAGGGCGATCTAAATCTACAACCCTGCCTCTGGTAGGAGATACCTGAACTGTAGAGTGCACCAACTTCTCACATCTATAGGGCTCATGGGTTGTATCCTTGGAGAATACACGTCCAGAAACCCTCTGTATGATGAACATGAGATAGGGTGCATAGGGAAAGCCCTTCCTAGCATCATCAGTTGCAAGAAATAACTCAATCCAAATGAAGCGAGATATTGAGAAAGCCTGTTTGTTTGTCTTCATCCTGAGGAAGACATTTTTGGAAGAGGCATAGAGGTTGGAGGCAGATCCCACCTTGGGATAGAGAGTGGTCCTGAAGAGGTCGTTGATGATATAATACTTGCCTCTCAACCCCTTCACAAGACCATCTGCCTTCTCAGGCTGGATGTAGAGAGAAGAAATCTCATGATTCTCTAAGCCTCTCTCTCTATGAAGATCATAGAATCCTCTATCCTGCTCTCCAAACCCAAGCAACCTGGCAAATGTCACATAGTCCAATCTATAGTGATTGACTTCTGTCATCCAATGCATAACATCATTCTGCCTGTCTAGATAATATGTAGCAAAGAACTGATAGATGATCTCTGTATTCCAATCATTTGCAAAGCCCATCCAATCATACATGTTCATTTGCTTGCACAAGTCAACCACTAAATCAGAATCTGGATCATTCTTGTTCTCAATGTGTTCCCAATCAACATACTTCATTTTGATTATCTTGGGCTTCTTTGCATTGAACAAAACAGAGAGGTAAAAGTCAGAGTGGAATGTGTTCTAGAACCTATAGTCCACTCCATATCTTTTGGAACATTGTAGGGAAAGATCTCCCTCTGCTCTTGGACAATCCTGTACTGATTCTGATAGTTGACTCTTTCTCTAACACAGTTGTCCTGTGGTGCCCTCACAACCACCTCCTCATCATGATTAATGAGATAAGTCCCATCAAAGAACTCAAGATGATGTGGTGTCCATGGGCAACCACCCTCAATGAGAGTCCTCCCTGCCATCTGCAACTCAGATTCTTGCCTTATCCTCTACCTAGGATTCAAACCATCATCAACACCACCTCTGCCACCTCTGACAGCATGGGCCTTTGTCCTTGTCCCCTTACCCTTCGCACCACTCGGTCCACCGGCATCCATCTATGCATTTAAAAGAGAGAAGGTTAAATTGATGCACTAGGAATAGTGAATAGAAGCTCTAGTGGGAAGATTCAATCAAAAACGAGAGTCGATGGTTGATTGGAGAAGCAGATGCATTGGTGCTGCTGCTCAGAGCCCGGCACTACCGGCCTCAGGCCCGACACTGCCGGCCTAGTGTAGACAGCACCCATACATGGTTTTCTAATCCACCATGGAATCTAGGTTTTGACCAAATCTAACTACTGGAGATACATCACCATACATCATGCAACTACTAGCAACCTAAATCCCATCTTGAAATCCATACATTGAATAGATGGAGCCAAGTTAGGGTTTCATGTTATTACCTTTCAAAGAGAGGGAAGATGATGAAGAAGGGCTGGCTTGAACGGAGCTTGACGCCGGGAGGAAGATCCTCCAAACCTCCTCCAAGGGTAGCACCACCGGAGAGCGGCACTGCCGGGGAAGAAGAGAGGGACCTCCGGGCTCCCTAGGTCTCCTTGGGGAAAAGAGAGGAGAGTAAAGGTGTTCTGTTGGGGAGAAACGGTTTGGGATGAAGTCCCCTCGGGCTGGGGTGAAGAATAAAAGAGAAACCCGAGAGATGGAGTCCGGACCCGACAGCTCGGTGCAGTTAAGTCGCGGCACTATCGCGGCTTGGCCCGGCACTGCCACGCACCCCGGCACTGTCGGACTGCCTGGGCATTGAGGGTCTATACCACCATCATACTATATATTTATGCATTTGTAGACACATACTCCTTCTCATATGCTGGTCAGTAAGCAAATCATCAATACATACTATGACCAGCACATTCAAGTTTCTTTCAAAATTGGTTTTGAAGCACATAATTGAAGTTTTCAAAGATTTGCCTATGTCGCTAGGTGGACAAACAAATGTGTGCTATAGTTCAAACCACGTTACGAGAATCAAGTATATTTAGCTCACTACACAAAGCACAAAATCTTGTCTCATCGAGAGACTTAGTGAAGATATCGGCTAGTTGCTTTTCGGTGCTCACATGGCGAATTGCGATATCTCCTTTTAATTCATGGTCTCTCAAGAAGTGATGACGGATGTCTATGTGTTTTGTTCTAGAGTGACTAACCGGGTTATTTGCGAGTTTGATGGCACTCTCGTTATCACACAAGAGAGGTATCTTGGTGAATTGACATCTCAAATCTTTTAAGGTTTGCCTCATCCAAAGTAGTAGAGCACAACATGTGTCGGCTGCAACATACTCGGCCTCAGCGGTGGAAAGGGCTGCACAATTTTTCTTTTTAGAACTCCAAGACACTAGGGACCGTCTAAGGAATTGATACGTCCCCGAAGTGCTTTTTCGGTCTACCTTGTAACCGGCATAATCGGAATCCGAATACCAAAGTAGATCAAACATAGAGCCCTTAGGATACCATAAGCCAAGGTTAGGAGTGAAAACTAGATATCTCAAAATTCTCTTAACGACCACAAGGTGGCACTCTTTCGTGTTAGCTTGAAATCTAGCACACATGAACACACTAAGCATATGTCCAGCCTAGATGCACATAAGTAAAGGAGAGAGCCGATCATGGAGCGATATACCTTTATGTCCACGGATTTCCCTCCTTCATCAAGATCAAGATGTCCATTAGTTGGCATGGGAGTCTTGATTGGCTTTGCATTCACCATGTCAAACTTTCTCAACATATCATGGGTGTACTTGGTTTGGCATAAGAAAGTCCCTTCCTTGAGTTGCTTGATTTGAAAACCGAGGAAGAACTTTAGCTTACCTATCATAGACATCTCAAATCTCTTAGTCATAATCCTACTAAACTCATCACAAAAGAATTGGTTAGTACTACCAAATATTATATCATCGACATATATTTGGCACACAAAGATATTATTATTGACTTTATGATTGAAGAGAGTAGGATCCGCTTTGCCTATTTCAATGTCTTGTTGGAGTAAGAATTCCTTAAGGCATTCATACCATGCTCTTGGTGCTTGCTTAAGCCCATAGAGCGCCTTATGGAGCTTGAAGACATGATGTGGGAACTTGGGATCTTCAAAACCCGGTGGCTGCTCAACATAAACCAACTCTTGGATAGGGCTGTTGAGGAATGCACTCTTCACATCCATTTGTTGAAGCTTGAAATCATGATCGGCAGCATAGGCCAAAAGCATTCGAATTGCTTCGAGCCTAGCCACCGGTGCATATGTCTCTTCAAATTCCAAGCCCTCCACTTGAGTGAATCCTTGAGAAACCAATCTTGTCTTGTTCCTTGTCACCACGCCTTGCTCATCTTTCTTGTTGCAGAAGACCCATTTGTTTCCAATCACATTGGTATTTGGTCTTTCCACCAATTACCAAACTTTGTTCCTTTCAAAGCTATTTAGCTCTTCTTGCATAGCCATCACCCAATCTGGATCATCTAGAGCTTGCTCAACCTTGAGAGGTTCCAGAGAGGAGACAAAATTGTAGGGTTATAAGGTTGCTACGCTAGCCGGAAAACAAAATTTTCTGCCCCATAAACCAGGAACTAGTGCTAGTTATAGATCACGGGGTTACCACTAGACGCGCAGGTGCAGCGGAAGCAACTTGATATAGTTGTGCGCGTCGCAGCAGTGTCTTGCAGTTGCGAGGTCGTCCGTATCAACGTCTCTTACTCGCGGTTTGTCCTTGTGCTCCAGATGCAGCACCTCCGAGGAATCCCACATATGCAGGGAAGAAGCGTCACGCCTCTGGACTGCTAGGTTCGCGAGGAGTACTAGGCACGAGTGTGGGGAGCGTGACGGCGGCTGCCAAAGGATGTGGGATCAACTCGCCCCCCACCATCCCTTGCTTATATAGGCATCCTAACGAGCTCCCACTTTGGAGGGCCATCAGTAACCCTAAACCTAGTCTAATTCGGGTCCAACCCGAATTAGGCTTCCAGCCCCTTAAGCGTGCGACCCTATGGGCTCACGCACACATAGACATGGCCCAAGTACTCTTACTCGACCAATAGTTGATAGCAGCCTCTAGCAAGGCGTGTCAACTCCTATTCATACGCTATGATCATATCAGATGAACCACCACATTGCAATATACATGTTATTCCTTTGCCTCATGATATTTGGTTCAACTCGTGGGTTAACACTTAACCCAAGCACGGCCATGCATTTCATGATCTAATCATTTGAGTGATCCAGTGATATCTCTCTCATGGAGAGTGGCAAATTCCATCTTGATTGACTATGTCTCTGTAGAATCAAGGACCCTTGTGTTTAGGCGATTAACGACAATACTAGATCACTATGACTAACGTGTGTTTTGTAGAGACAAAGTCATTTATGTTAGGTCATGAGTGATGCATTTTGAATGGGCTTAATGGATATTCATGCCCCCAAGATGAAAATCGTTTCGGTTGCAAAGGATGGAGATACACCGACGAACACTAGGCTAGTTCTTAGTGCCATAAGGTTGAGAAGGGCACTAAGTATAGCTAGGGCTTTTGTTTTTCCTTTGACCGTACTATAAAGGGGGTATGAGGTTAGTAGCTTGACCTAGGAGAGTTTAGGAAAGTGGGTATATGCACACTTGTCACAACTAGTCCTAGAGACCTTGCTTTCAGCCCTTGGCAAACCCCAGATATGGTAGGAGCAAAATCCCTTAAGAAACCTCAGCGAAAACGGTTGAAATAGAGGGAGAAAGAGGCTCCGGACCACTCTGCTAAGTGGGCGTCGGACCAAGGAGAGTGGTCCGGTGGTCCCTGACTTAGGCAGTTTTCCAGCTCGAGGAGCTCCGGACCACCTGTCTGGTAAGCACCGGGCCATAGGAGAGTGGTCCGGTGGCTTGGTTCAGAGAGTCAGAAGGCTCCGGACTAGTCCGACGGTTCGTCCGACGGCTAGTCCGACGCCTCAAGACAGGGGTTTGGTTCTATGCAGAGAGCTCCCTGGCTCCGGACCAGAGCGTCGGACCAGGGCACCGGACCAAGGAGAGTGGTCCGGTGGTGTGTAAAAGAGAGAAAGGTTTTCACTCAGAGAGCACCGAGGCTCCGGACCAGAGCGTCGGACCAGTGCGTCGGACCAAGCAGAGTAGTCCGATGGTGCCTGAGTTTGAAACGAGAGTGAGCTCCGGACCAGTGTGCATGGTCCGGTGGCTACGCAGAGAGAAGAAAAAGTGAAAAACGACTAGTTTTTGGAGGTGGGGACTATTTATAGTTGCCCCCTTGGTCCTTAGAGGCTCTCTTGGCCATTGTTTCAGCTGGTGACACCTTGAGAAATCTTTTGGAGAGCCAAGAGGCTAGTGAGGGAGAGATTAGAGAGAGTTCATCTTGTTCTTCCCTCCTAGAGTGATTAGGAGTGACTTGTGTGAATCCATCCACCTTCCTAGCCTTGAGTGGGTCAAGTGAAGGTCTTGTGCTTGTTACTCTTGGTGTTCGACAGCACCTAGACGGTTTGGTGGTGTTCGGAGGAAGTGACCGCCGGGAGATTGTTGGCGGCTCTTCTCCAAGCTCTTGTGATCGGTTGTGGGCGATTCACCAAGCCGGAGTGGCGAAGAATCAGCCCGTAGAGAGCACTCTACCCTTGAGCGGGTAGAAGGGGAGCGATACCTTGCGAGGTGCTCCAACAAGGACTAAGGGGGTGTGTCGACACCTCGATACCTCGGGAAAAAATCGCTGCGTCCATGAGATTTTCCTTTCCCTAGCTCTTTACATTTCCGTCTTGTTCTTACATTTCCTACTAGAATTGCTTAGGTTGTTTTTAATTCCTACGAACTGCTACCGCTTTCTAGTTAGGACACATGAACGGTAGGCACTAGGGGGTGATTGGTATTTGATAGGTTCTTATATTTGCTTTAGAAATTTAGAACAAGCCCAATTCACCCCCCCCCCCTCTTGGGCATCTTGATCCTTTCAATTGGTATCAGAGCCTTGTTGCTCTAAATTAGGCTTCACCGCCTAGAGCAAGATGTCCCATGGGGATGGACCGCCACCCATGTTCGATGGGGATGACTTTCCGTATTGGAAAGTGCGGATGGAGGCCTACCTTGAGGCCGTGGATGTCGGCGTTCACAAAGCCGCCACCCAAGGTGGATCGTTGTTCGCCGAGGACCCATACTTTGAGAAGAACAATGCCAAGGCAAAGAATATTATTTTCCGTGGCATTTGCAAGGATGTGTTCAACCGTGTGCGGAATTGCAAAACCGCGCATGAGATTTGGACAAACATTTGTGCTCTTCACAAGGGCACTAAATGTGAAAGAGAAGAGCGCTATCACCTTATCATTGCTAAGTTAAATGCTTTCACTATGCTATCTCATGAAAATGCTAATGAAATGTATTCTCGCTTGAATGTGCTTGTAGAGGAGTTGAATGGCCTTGGACTCTCTCAAATGACACCGGCCGATGTGGTGCGCAAGATACTTTGTGTCCTTCCAATAGACAAGTATAGCCACATCGTCACGGTTCTTCATCAAGGCGATCTCTCCGCAACTACACCAACGCAAGTGTTGGGCAAGATCAATGCTCATGAGATGTACATGAAGATCAATGATGGAACTTCATCATCCTCCAAGAAGAAAGATAAGGAGGAAAAGAAGGACTTGGCTCTCAAGGCATCTTCCAAGGAGAAGTGCAAGATTCAATATGTCGTTGAGAGTACAAGTGATGATGATGATGAAGACAACATCGCTCTCATGGTGAAGAAGACCGCCAAGATGTTGAAGAGGCTCAACAAGAATGGAGTCAAGTTTGACTCAAAGAAGAAGAAATTCTTCACAAGCTCTTCAAGGAAGCCAATCTCCCAAATGAAGTGCTATAATTGCGGCACTCTTGGTCATCTAGCCCATGCGTGTCCCGAAGAGAAGAAAGACAAGTTCAAGAACAACAAGTTCAAGAACTTCAAGAAGAACAAGGGCGTCAATGATGACTCAAGTGATGATGACAAGAAGCAAGACAAGCCATACAAGAAGAAGAAGAACTTCAACTTCCACAAGAAGAAGAAGGATGGCAAGTCTTACATTGTGGGTGATTGGCTCACTGACATTGATGATTCAAGCGACTCCTCCGATGATGAGAGTGAAGAAGAGAAGGTGGCCGCTTTGGTGATTGGTTCTTCGATTCCACTGCCACCTCCTCCTTCATCGCCGGGCTCATCCTCTACACACCTATGCCTTATGGCTAAAGGTGACAAGAAGGTACAAAAAGAGGATGATGGTGATGACCTCTCTAGTGATGATAGTGATGATGAAGAAGCACCTTCCTATGATGAGCTAATTAAAATTTGCAACAAATATGCTAGCATCATAAGGAAGTACAAGAGTAAAAATGACAAACTTCTTGAAATCAAAGAAAACTTGCATGATAAGCTTGTTAACTTGTCTAGTTCTAATGATGATTTGAAGCTTGAGATTAACTCTCTCACATCTAGCACTAGGGAGCTCAAAGCCTCTCTTAAGCAAGCCAATGAGAAACATGATAAGCTTGAGAGGTCATCCCAAGAGCTCCTCACAAGGTTTAACTTGCTAAAAGATGACTACAACCAAGTGAAAAATGATCATGGCACACTAGTGGTAGCAAATGAATTACTTACTCAAGATCTTACACATGTTGCTACTAACCCGTGTGCTAAGTGTGCAAGTGCTATCTCTTGTGATATCGAGCTTGATGATGTGGCTCTTGAGCAAAGTGCCAAGTGCAAGGGCAAGAGAGTTGTAGAAGCCGACAAGTATGATGATTATGTGAAGATGAGTGAAGAGAACTCAAAGCTCAAGGAAGAGCTAATCAACCTCAAGGCAAACAAGCCCTTCACCATCAAGTCGGCTCAAGAAGAAGACAAAGATGCTATCACCTTGATCAACTCTCTTCAAGAAGAAATTGCCAAGCTCAAGAATGACAAGACCAAGCTTACAAGTGGCCTTGAAAAGTTCACCAAGGGCCATAATCTCCAAAGTGAGCTCCTAATGAGCACCGTCATGAAGAGTGACAAGACCGGTATTGGGTACAAGGAGAACCAAGTGATGAAGGCCAAGGTCAAGATTGAAGCCAAGAACTACTACAAGAACAAGTACAATGGCTACAATCAAGAGAAGCCAAAACTGAACCCTAAGAGGTGTTTTGGATGTGGACAAATTGGTCATCTTTCATTTCAATGCAAGACTCCACTTCCCAAGACCTTGCCCAAGCACACTAGGCCATTTGCTCATGATGCTCACTATGTCATCAACAAGGATTCCAAGGGTAGACCACTTGTGGTGTTTCTTGGACCACCAATGAATAACAAGCCTAGGGTTCTTTGGGTTGCCAAGGAGTTGGTTGACAAGGCAATGGGGCCCCGCACTAAGGGGGTTCCCAAACAACAAGCTTAACTCCAAGTTGCTTGTGTGTAGGTGAACTACAAGACCGGTGGGAGCCATTGGGTAATTGATAGTGGTTGCACTCAACACATGACCGGCGACCCCCGGATGTTCACCACACTTGATGAGGATTGTGCAAATCAAGACAAGATCACTTTTGGGGATAATTCAAAGGGCAAAGTTCAAGGCTTAGGCAAAGTGGCTATCTCCCAAGATCAATCAATCTCAAATGTCTTGCTAGTACAATCATTGAGCTTCAACTTGCTATCGGTTGGTCAACTTTGTGATCTCGGGTTTCATTGTCTCTTCACACCAAATGAGGTGATTGTGACCAAGATTGAAGATTCATCAATGATATTCAAAGGGTTTCGGAACAACAACCTCTACTTAGTGGACTTCACTTCCAATGAAGCAAACTTGCAAGCGTGTCTATTCTCCAAGAATTCCTTGGGTTGGCTATGGCATAGAAGATTAGCTCATGTGGGCATGTCAACCTTGAAGAAACTTGTCAAGAAGGAAATGGTTAGAGGAATCAAGGATGTGGTGTTTGAGAAGGACAAACTTTGTAGTGCATGTCAAGCCGGCAAGCAAGTGGCAAACACTCATCCAACCAAGGCATTCATGTCAACCTCAAGAGTACTAGAGTTGCTACACATGGATCTATTTGGCCCTACCACATATGCTAGTCTTGGAGGAAATCTCTATTGCTTAGTGGTAGTGGATGACTACTCTCGGTACACTTGGGTGTTCTTTCTTCAAGACAAGGGAGAGACACAAGGCATCTTCAAGAAGTTTGCTACAAGAGCTCAAAATGAATTTGATGTGAAGATCAAGAAGATAAGAAGTGACAATGGCACCGAATTTGTGAACACAAAGATTGAGGATTATTGTGTTAAGTTGGGATCAAGCATGAGGTGTCCGCCACATATACTCCACAACAAAATGGTGTCGTAGAGAGGAAGAACCGGACACTCATAACTCTAGCAAGGTCTATGCTTGATGAGTGCAACACTCCCGAGAAGTTTTGGGCGGAGGCAATCAACACCGCTTGCTATGCGGCAAACCGTCTCTTCGTCCAAAGGCTATTAAAGAAGACCCCCTATGAGCTTGTCAATGGGAAGAAGCCGGATATTTCATTCTTCCGGGTGTTTGGTTGCAAGGTGTACATCTACAAGAAGCGCCAACACTTGGGTAAATTCCAACGGCGGTGTGACATTGGTTTCCTTGTTGGTTATTCACTTAAATCCAAGGCATACCGTGTATTTAACAAAGCCACTGGCTTAGTTGAAGAAACGTATGACTTGGAGTTTGATGAAACTAATGGCTCCCAAGGAGCGCTTGAGGATATTGATGTAGGTGATGAACCCTTGAGGGAGGCAATGAAGAATATGCCAATTGGTGCTATCAACCCGCAAGAGGTGGAAGAAGTTGAAGATGAAGCAAATCAAGATCCTTCACCACCTTACACACCTCAAGTTGATGAAGGAGATCAAGTGAGAGAAGCTCAAGAAGACACTCACATTCCTCAAGATCAAGCCGAGGCCGAAGCAAGCAATGTTGAAGCACCACATCCTCCTCCTCAAGAGACAAATAGAAAATCAATATCCATCCTTCAAGCTCACCCCCATGATCAAATCATAGGGAGTCCATCAAAGGGAGTAATGACTCGCTCTAGACTTGCATCTTATGTTGAACATCACTCGTTTGTTTCCTTTGTTGAGCCTACTAGTGTAGAAGAAGCACTTAAGGATCCAGATTGGGTGAATTCCATGCATGAAGAACTCAACAACTTCACCCAAAACCAAGTGTGGACACTTGAAGAGAAGCCAAAGGATGCAAGAATCATTGGCACCAAGTGGGTGTTTAGGAACAAGCAAGATGATCAAGGCGTGGTTATGAGGAACAAAGCAAGATTGGTGGCAAAGGGGTTCTCTCAAGTAGAAGGACTCGATTTTGGAGAGACCTTTGCTCCGGTTGCAAGACTTGAAGCCATTCGTATCCTTTTGGCGTATGCTTCACATCACAAAATGAAGCTTTTTCAAATGGATGTGAAGAGCGCCTTCTTAAATGGTTTCATTAATGAGCTTGTTTATGTCTCACAACCTCCCGGGTTTGAAGACCCAAACTTGCCTAATCATGTGTATAGGTTGTCCAAGGCACTCTACGGATTGAAGCAAGCTCCAAGAGCTTGGTATGAGAGGCTAAGGGACTTCCTAATCAAGAAGGGCTTCAAGATCGGGATCATCAACACTACACTATTCACCAAGAAGCTTAATGGAGAGATCTTTGTTTGCCAAGTATATGTCGATGACATTATATTTGGGTCAACAAACCAAGATCATTGCAAGGAGTTTGGTGACTTGATGTCCAAGGAGTTCGAGATGTCTATGATTGGCGAGCTAACCTTCTTCTTGGCTTTCAAGTGAAGCAAATGAGAGAAGGGACCTTCATCTCTCAAGAAAAGTACACTTATGATCTACTTAAGAAGTTCAAGATGGAGGATTGCAAGCCAATCAAGACCCCAATGCCTACTAATGGGCATCTCGATCTCGATGAGGGAGGTAAACCGATTGACCAAACTCTTTATCGTTCTATGATCGGTAGTTTACTTTACCTCACCGCATCTAGGCCGGATATCATGTTTAGTGTGTGTATGTGTGCTAGGTTTCAAGCAAACCCTAAGGAGTCGCATCTTTGTGCGGTTAAAAGAATCCTTAGGTACTTAAGGCACACCCCTAGCATGGGTCTTTGGTATCCCAAAGGAGCTCCCTTCCAACTAGTTGGCTATTCCGATTCGGATTACGCCGGTGTAAGGTTGATAGGAAGAGTACCTCTGGCGGGTACCACATGCTAGGAAGATCACTTGTTTCTTGGTCCTCAAAGAAGCAAAACAGTGTGGCATTGTCAACCGCCGAGGCGGAATACATTGCCATGGGAGCAAGTTGTGCACAAATCTTATATATGACCCAAACACTTTTTGATTACAGCGTGTTTTTAAAAGATGTTCCACTTTTGTGTGATAATGAAAGCGCCGTAAAGCTTGCTAACAACCCGGTTCAACACTCTCGCACCAAGCACATTGATATTCGCCATCACTTTCTTAGAGATCATGTGGCTAGGAAAGACATCACACTAGTTGGAGTTAAGAGCGAAGATCAATTGGCGGATATCTTCACTAAACCACTCGATGAAACAACCTTTGTAGGTTGAGAAGCGAGTTAAATGTGCTTGATCACTCTAACTTCACTAAAAGATGAGCTTGTGTGAATCATGCATTCATATGTAATATAACATGTTAATTTGGTAATGCACATAGGCTTGGCTAACGCGGTTAAGATAACCGCCCTCAAAGCGTGTGACAAAGCTTAACCGCGGTTTAAACTTGCAAGCAATCTAGATTCAAATTCCGTTTTGCATTGCATATGCATGAGTGTTGCTTCCTCGGTTCTTTTTGGTTAAGTTTTTTGGTCATCATTAGGTTCAACACTTAGGGGGAGCAATTCAACGCTCTATCTTCAGCTAATACCCCTATTGTGCCCCTAAGGTGACCCTTGGAGCTTCATTGAACTATTTTCTTATGAAAACTAATTCTAGCCTATGGCAAACTATTTCTAAAATTGAGGGTTTGAGAGATGACTCTTATGTTAAGTCCAACAAGTGTTCCTCTTTGCTCTTTTGTGTTGGTACTTGGCTAAGAGAAAAGATTGCAGAGAAAAATAGGAAAATTCAGAGCAATATTAAGCACCGGACCACCCTCTGGACCACTCTGCATTGGTCCGACGCAGTGGTCCGACGCCCTGTCCCTCATTGCATAAATCTTTTCAAGCCAAAGAATCCGTCGGACCAGTATCCGATGCTGCACCGGACCAATGACAAGTTGTCCGGTGCCTCTGTCATATCGATCTGTTCACCGTCGGACCAGTCCGGTGCTCCATCGGACTAGTCCGGTGAGTTGTCCGGCGCAGTAGTCCGGTGGTCGGTTGCTCACTGTATTCCCTTCTCTGGTACCGTCGGACCACCCGTCGGACCAGCCACCGGACCAAGCGGAGTGGTCCGACGCTTTGAAAATTTGCGGATAACCCCCCGCGTGCGGCTCTGTTTCCTCACTACCATCTTCCGCAGTCATCCGTACGCCGTCGTTCTATCGCCGCCATCGTTCCGCCGCCACTCATCCTGCTCCCCTGCACCACCTAAGCCGTCGCCGGTGAGCTTACCACCGTGCGCCACCACCTTTCCCCTTGCCGTGCAGTACAGTAGGGCCACCCTCCATAGCCACCGCCGTCCACCGCGCCACCGTCCTCGCCGCCGTGCAGCCAACCTCGCCGGCGGCCAGCTCCCACTCTCCTCCCTGCCAGCCTTCGCAAGTTCCTAGGGTTCCCCTCCTCTCCATTGTCCTTGCCTGCTTAGTCCAAAGAGGAGCTAGGGTTTGCCTAACCCTAGGCGATTTCCGTTTTCGACACGTTCGTCCTCGAACGAACTCTCTTCGTCATCGACTTCGACGTCTTCGTCCGCGACCGTTTTGTCGTCGTCGACTCCATCGCTTCGCTTCTAGGGTATGGTTTCGATTTACGATATCGCGTTTTTTCGAGTCGTCGATTGAGTTATACCCTAGTATTATTCCTTGCAAATCACTCCTCCATATTCAATCCAATTCACTAAGTCAATTGCCAATTGTAATTCACAGCTGGTATATCTCGTTCGGAGAGTGCTTTGGTACTTGACATTGCTCTGAATAGATACGCTTTCTTACCTCAGGTACCATGTCAGATTTCATTCTATCACTTACCTAGATGCTTGCTTCTATATGGTTTCTTATCTCTAGACTTTATATATGCTTATGTATACCCTGTCTATCCTATCCAACAGCAGTCAGTGGCAGTTAAACTCGGGGCAAAGCTCACGAGTAAGGATTGAGGCAAAGCCTCAGAGGTTCAGTCCAGTGGCTTGGAGGCCCCTCTGTCAGTTGTGCTCTGTTTGTTGACAGTTGATTACTTCCAGAGGACAGTTGGTTCTTACAGCTTTCAGTTGTGGGCAGTGGTTCTGACAGTTGACAATGATCTTGTGATTGTCAGTGGACAGTGGTACTTTGCTTGATCAGTATGACTCGCAGTACTCGTGCTCACGCAGCTGGGTCCGGTGGTGATGCTCCTCCTCCTCCATGTCCTTCCAGAGATAAGGGCAAGAAGCCAGTGGTTGCGAAAAAGAAGAAGCGCACGCTCACAGAGGCTGAGAAAGCCGAGGCAGTGGCTGATGCAGCGGACCGCGCAAAGCAAGGCGGTCGCCGAGGTACCGTGAGACTCGGCACCCCTCCGCGGGATCTTCCCTCTTCACCTCTAGCTGGGTCACCCACTGAGGACACTCCACCAGAGCCAGAGCTTGTCACTGAAGCTCTGGGGACACCGTTGGCACCTAGTTCCTGGGGGCGTTCCACACGTTCCCAGTCTGCTCAGTCACCTCAGTCAGTGGCTCCCGCAGCAGCTTCAGCCTCAGTTCACCTCGATCTGAGGAATCTTACAGCGAAGCAAGTGAAGAAGCTCAGATTTGTTGCTCTAGAGAAGTGGTGTCCGGATCAAAGAGACCCCATAGCCTCACCAGGTTGGCATACACCTCTCATGGAGGATTTCTACCGAGCAGCTCAGTTGACCAGCATTCAGATACGACCACACAGGGTTTGCTCCTTGGAGAGCATCATTGAGCTAGCTGGTGAGGAGATCCGCCCTTTCTTGACTTACCAACCGGGACTCGCCGATTTACTCGGGCGTTCTAGTAACTACATAGAGAGATGGGTCAGAGAATTCTATGCTTCAGTATGGGTGGATCCGGAGCACAAGTTTGTGCAGTACACCTTCAGAGGCGAGAGGTACAGGCTATACTTAACCAGACTCAGAGAGATCTTTTGGTTCCGTCAGCAGGGTGGTGAGTTTGACTTACACTACGAGTGCTACCGAGGAGCCTCAGTGCCTCGCAGAGCTCGAGGAGGCCGTACTTTGTCAGTGCAGGAGGTGGCTCCTCTCTTCAAGCCACCCTTCTCAGAGGGCTCCAGGCGTAGCCCAGCAGAGCTCAGGCCTACAGTTCACAGGTTGAACGAGGTGCTTCATCGTACTCTGCTACCTCGCATGGGTTACAAGGAAGGATTGACCAACATGCAGCAGCTTCTCCTTCAGGCCCTGGTATCTCAGACACCATTCGATGTTGCAGATTTTCTAGTGTCAGAGATACAGGATGTGATAGCAGATGGCATGAGGGCCCGACGACAGTTTCCCTATGCTCACTGGATTTCTTCGATTATTGCTATTGAGTTTGAGGGAGCGCACCCTGGACTCCGCGCTCTACTGGATCAGTCGCCGACTTCTTTCCCAGATTACAGAGTCCTAGGGTCGTTTGATAGCCGGTTTGGAAACCGGGTCCTCCGTCTTGTCAGAGAGAGGACAACACCAGCTGACAGAGCAGAGGTTGAGGCTCAGGATGAGGCCATTCGCAGCGTTGAGCAGCAGGAGCTCCATGGTCTATATATAGGAGCTGATGTGACTCCAGAGGATACTTCCGACAGCTCAGACGCAGATTTCCAGTCGGTTCCACAGATGCCCCCACGGGGTCACAACACTGAGGCTGGCGGCTCTGCCTCTGCCACTGAGACGATGATGCTCAAGCTCCTTGACAGAATGAATGAGCAGCAGAGTTCTCTCATCACTGCAGTCACACAGGTCCAGCAGCGACAGGACGAGATGCAGCGACAGATGCTAGCTATGCAGCTAGAGTCCCAGCGACTTCAGTTACAGTCATAGCAGCTGCAGCAGCAGAACATTGCCTTTATGGCCCACATGATGAAGTGGACTGGCGCTCCTCCTCTAGAGTACCCTGCAGCTCCACAGATACAGATGATGAGCACGTCTCAGCCCTCACAGTCAGTTGGACAGCTAGGAGGGCCACAGTTCTCAGTTGGACCCTCCGTTGGCCCCTCAGTGGTCCCTACGAGCTCCACCGGTCAGTCAGTCACTCCCACCCCCGCCATACAGTCCAGTGGACTTCAGGGTGCTGGATTGACCACCCCGTTCCAGTCACCGGTGACTCAGATGACTCAGTGGTTGGACACCTTCGGCCCCACTCAGCAGTTCACCCCACTTACTACTGGTTTCACTCCGCTCACTGCTACGTTGGGTGTTACTACTCGAGATCTATCAGCGTCCTTTAGTGACATTACCGGGCAGCCGTCCCCCACTGGTCCTCAGATTGCAGCAGAGGTTGAGGCCGAGCTTGTTGCACCGACAGCTGATCAGCACCGCTCCTCAGTAGCTTCCTCAGAGGCTACACACGACAGTCGGGCTCCAGCCATGTCTACCCCTCCGACAGCTGCAGTTTCTACCGATGCTACAGTTGTCACCTCCACCCCAGTACAGCCTGTGCAGTCTCCGGTTCTTCAGACTCCAGTCGAGTCAGTGCATGAGGCACAACCGGACACCGCCGCTCCTGAGGCTCCCGCAGAGGCACTGGCACCGGTTACCGATCCTTCTGCTACTCCACCTACTGCTCCCGAGTCTTCGACCGCAGCAGACCTGTCAGCTTCCGACCCCGAGACCGCTTCACTACCAGCTACAGACACTCAGGGGGAGGATTCCGATGATGAGACTTATCTGGCAGCTTTCAGGGTGCTCGACCGCTCCACGGCTGCTTCCACTCCACCTCCAGACGCTTAGTTTCGGTGTTTCGACACCAAAGGGGGAGAGGGAGAGTCGAGTAGATGGGCTAGCTTCAGGGGAGCTAGTAGGACTCGTTCTTTTGATGTGTATACTCTATTGCATCATGCATCATGTTTACTGTCTTATTGCATTGTATGATATGTGTGATGGTTGAGACTTGATGGTTGTGTGACATGTGTGGACATTCTTCTATATATATCATGTCACTTGGTTATGCTATATTGCTTCCGCGCTAATCTCTGATCTTTTGTCTATAGCATATCCTTTTTGAAATCAAGTATTATGCTCAATTCATATCTATTATGCTTGTCATGGCTTGAATGGTTAGGCATGTACTTGTCCTTCTTATAACTAACCCATGCCTATCTCAAGTCAAGTCATGTTTTCTCTTATCAAAATTCACTCATTATTCTCTACTCGAGCTTGTATTGTCGTCAATCACCTAAAAGGGGGAGATTGTAGAATCATGGACCCTTGTGTTTAGGCGATTAACGACAATACTAGATCACTATGACTAACGTGTGTTTTGCAGAGACAAAGTCATTTATGTTAGGTCATGAGTGATGCATTTTGAATGGGCTTAATGGATATTCATGCCCCCAAGATGAAAATCATTTCAATTGCAAAGGATGGAGATACACCGACGAAGACTAGGCTAGTTCTTAGTGCCATAAGGTTGAGAAGGGCACTAAGTATAGCTAGGGCTTTTGTTTTTCCTTTGACCGTACTATAAAGGGGGTATGAGGTTAGTAGCTTGACCTAGGAGAGTTTAGGAAAGTGGGTATATGCACACTTGTCACAACTAGTCCTAGAGACCTTGCTTTCAGCCCTTGGCAAACCCCAGATATGGTAGGAGCAAAATCCCTTAAGAAACCTCAGCGAAAACGGTTGAAATAGAGGGAGAAAGAGGCTCCGGACCACTCTGCTAAGTGGGCGTCGGACCAAGGAGAGTGGTCCGGTGGTCCCTGACTTAGGCAGTTTTCCAGCTCGAGGAGCTCCGGACCACCTGTCTGGTAAGCACCGGGCCATAGGAGAGTGGTCCGGTGGCTTGGTTCAGAGAGTCAGAAGGCTCCGGACTAGTCCGACGGTTCGTCCGACGGCTAGTCCGACGCCTCAAGACAGGGGTTTGGTTCTATGCAGAGAGCTCCCTGGCTCCGGACCAGAGCGTCGGACCAGGGCACCGGACCAAGGAGAGTGGTCCGGTGGTGTGTAAAAGAGAGAAAGGTTTTCACTCAGAGAGCACCGAGGCTCCGGACCAGAGTGTCGGACCAGTGCGTCGGACCAAGCAGAGTAGTCCGACGGTGCCTGAGTTTGAAACGAGAGTGAGCTCCGGACCAGTGTGCATGGTCCGGTGGTGTGAGCTCCGGACTAGTCCGGTGGCTACGCAGAGAGAAGAAAAAGTGAAAAACGGCTAGTTTTGGAGGTGGGGACTATTTATAGTTGCCCCCTTGGTCCTTAGAGGCTCTCTTGGCCATTGTTTCAGCTGGTGACACCTTGAGAAATCTTTTGGAGAGCCAAGAGGCTAGTGAGGGAGAGATTAGAGAGAGTTCATCTTGTTCTTCCCTCCTAGAGTGATTAGGAGTGACTTGTGTGCATCCATCCACCTTCCTAGCCTTGAGTGGGTCAAGTGAAGGTCTTGTGCTTGTTACTCTTGGTGTTCGACAGCACCTAGACGGTTTGGTGGTGTTCGGAGGAAGTGACCGCCGGGAGATTGTTGGCGGCTCTTCTCCAAGCTCTTGTAATCGGTTGTGGGCGATTCACCGAGCCGGAGTGGCGAAGAATCAGCCCGTAGAGAGCACTCTACCCTTGCGCGGTTAGAGGGGGAGCGATACCTTGCGAGGTGCTCCAACGAGGACTAACGGGGTGTGTCGACACCTCGATACCTCGGGAAAAAATCGCTGCGTCCATGAGATTTTCCTTTCCCTAGCTCTTTACATTTCCGTCTTGTTCTTACATTTCCTACTAGAATTGCTTAGGTTGTTTTTAATTCCTATGAACTGCTACCGCTTTCTAGTTAGAACACACGAACGGTAGGCACTAGGGGTGATTGGTATTTGATAGGTTCTTATTTTTTTCTTTAGAAATTTAGAACACGCCCAATTCACCCCCCTCCCTCTTGGGCATCTTGATCCTTTCAGTCTCACAGCATGTTTTCTGACAAACCCGAAAGTCACCTTTATAACTACCCAGTCACGGAGTAGCGTTTGGTAGTCCCAAGGTAGGTCGTTTCAAATCTTGAGTACATACGACAATCTCAGGTCTAAGGACATAACGTACATGATCTGTATAGAGATAATCTCATGTCGGGTCTGTCCAGCACCATGTCCTACGTGTGCCCACATTATTAGTTTGACATCTCCATGTCCATGACTTATGAAACATAGTCATCAACTAATAATGTGCTGATCCAATATTCATGTACATTCTAGTACGAATTTCGATCAGGGACAACTTTAGAATAACCATACAAGTAAAAGAGTTTCACAAACAATTCACAAAATTGCTTATCGATATAGGTTGTCTTTAATGGATATTCATTCAACTCATAATATGTCATGGATACAAGGAAATACAATCATCTCTATGATTATCTCTAGGGCATATTCCCAACAGTCTCCCCATTACCTCTAGGGCTAATCTCGAAGATATCTAATACCCATAGCTTTTACGTGCGCCTCATGCTTAGGTTGTGGAAGAGCCTTTGTCAAAGGATCTGCAACATTCAAATCCGTATGTATTTTGCACATCTTGATCTCATCTCGACCGACGAACTCTCGAATGAGATGAAACTTCCGTAGTACATGTTTGTTCTTTTGGTGATTCCTTGGCTCCTTAGCCTGTGCTATCACCCCATTGTTATCACAATACAGATTCAATGGGCGAGACACATTTGGAACCACGCCAAGCTCGTTGAGAAACCTCCTCATCCAAACACCTTCCTTTGCAGCGGCAAAAGCTGCAATGTACTCGGCTTCTGTTGTAGAATCGGTTACCGTCTCCTGCTTGGAACTCTTCCAGCTTACAACACCACCATTTATTGTGAACACAAAACCTGATTGAGATTGTGAATCATCCACGTCAGTTTGGAAGCTGGCATCGGTGTAACCATTTACAACGAGCTCCTCCTCACCTCCATAGATTAGGAACACATCTTTAGTCCTTCTCAAGTACTTAAGGATGTTTTTAACAAGCATCCAGTGACTCTCACCTGGATTAGCTTGGTACCTGCTCGCAACACTTAGAGCATATGAGACATCTGGGCGAGTACATATCATGGTGTACATAATGGAACCAACGGCCAAAGCATATGGAACCTTACTCATGCACTTCTGCTCATCAGCTATCGTAGGACACTGCTTCTCGCTAAAACACATACCATGTGACATAGGCAAGAACCCTCTCTTGGATTGTTCCATGTTGAACCATTTCAACACCTTGTCAATGTATGTATCTTGGCTTAATCCTATAAGCATCTTTGATCTATCTCTATAGATCTTAATGCCCAAAATGTATGTTGCTTCTCCTAAATCCTTCATAGAAAAACTATTATTCAGTGAAGTCTTTACGGATTGCAACATAGCAATGTCATTCCCAATCAATAGTATGTCATCCACATACAAGATTAGAAATACAACAGCGCTCCCACTTTCCCTCTTGTAAACACAAGGTTCTTCTTCATTCTGACGAAAGCCAAACCCTTTGATCACTTCATCAAAATGAATATTCCAACTCCGAGATGCTTACTTTAATCCATAAATGGATTTATTTAGCTTGCATATTTTTCTAGCATTTTTAGGATCAATAAAGACTTCGGGTTGTATCATATACACGTCCTCTTCCAAATTTCCATTTAGAAAGGCTGTTTTAACATCCATCTGCCAAATCTCACAATCGAAATAAGCAGCAATTGCTAGAATGATCCGGATAGATTTAAGCATCCCTACCAGCGAGAATGTCTCGTCGTAGTCAACTCCTTGAACTTGCCGGAAACCCTTTGCAACAAGTCGAGCTTTATAGATGTGAACATTTCCATCCATATCCTTTTTCTTTTTATAGACCCATTTGCACTCTATGGGTTTAACCCCATCAGGCAGGTCAACCAAGTTCCAAACTTGATTGTCTCCCATGGAATCTATATCGGATCTCATGGCACTTTGCCATTCCTCAGAATTTGGGTCCATCATTACTTCCACGTATGTCGCAGGTTCGTCATCGTCTAACAACAACACTTCCCCACGTGCCTCACGGATTCTTGGTGACCTTCGTGGTAGTGGTGGTGTTTCTCTTGCCACAGGTATCTCAACTTGTTCTGCTACATTAGCATCACTCATAGAGTTATCCCCTATTGGCTCATCTTGAACTTCTTCAAGATACACCTTTTGTTCACTCTTCTCTTTATTGAGAAACTCTTTCTCTAAGAAGACACCGTTCCGAGCAACAAACACATTGCCCTTTGATCGGTTGTAGAAGTAATACCCTAAAGTTTCCTTTGGATATCCCACGAAAAAGCATTTGTCCGACTTGGGTGTTAGTTTATCTGACATAAGTAATTTGACATAAACTTTACAACCCCAAATCTTTAGAAAAGACAAACTGGGACTCTTACCAGTCCACATCTCATGTGGTGTCTTATCTACGGACTTAGATGGTACCCTATTCAATGTGAAAGCGGCTGTATCTAGAGCATATCACCAAAACGAGAGTGGTAGATCTAACTGGCTCATCATAGACCGAACCATGTCCAACAAAGTCTGATTACGCTGCTCCGATACGCCGTTTCTCTGAGGCGTTCCAGGTGGCGTAAGTTGTGGAACAATTCCACAACTCTTTAGATGATTGCTAAACTCATGGCTCAAATATTGGCCTCCACGATCAGATCGCAGGGCTTTAATTTTCTTGCCACATTGATTCTCTACTTCATTCTGAAATTCTTTGAACTTTTCAAATGTTTCAAACTTATGTTTCATTAAGTAGATATATCCATATCTACTAAAATCATCAGTGAAGGTTATGAAGTATTGAAATCCGCCTCTAGCTGTCGTACTCATTGGTCCACATACATCAGTATGTACAAGTTCCCATAAGTCTGCCGCCCTCTCAGGAAAACCTGTGAAAGGCGACTTGGTCATCTTACCCAATAGGCAAGCCTCACATGTCTCGTATGATTCAAAATCAAACGAAGTTAGAAGCCCATCTGAATGGAGCCTCTTCATGCGATTCTCACTTATATGACCTAAATGACAAAGACACATATAAGTAGGACTTAACTCATTAAGTCGAGGCCTTTTAGCATTAATATTATAGATAGGTTCATCATCAAGATTTAAAATAAACAACCCATTCACAATGGATGCAAAAGCCACAAACATGTCATTCTTTGAGATCACACAACCATTGTCTTTACTCGCAAATGAATAACCATCCTTCATCAAACATGAAGGTGACACAATGTTTCGACTTAAACTAGGAACAAAATAACAATTATTCAATTCCATGATAAATCCTGATGGGAGATGAAGTTGCATCGTCCCAATGCTCAACGTAGCAACTCTTGCATTGTTGCCCACGCGGAAATCAACTTCTCCTCTTTTCACGCTTCTACTTCTTATCATTCCCTGCATCGTATTGCAAATATGAGCAACCGATCCGGTATCAAATACCCAAGAATTAATATAAGAATCAGCGAGAAAAATGTCTGTAACATAAACAACAAGTGTACAAGCAGCGGGAGTACCTTTACCACCGCCATCCTTCAAGGATTCCAAGTACAACTTGCAGTTCCTTTTCCAGTGACCTTTCCCATTACAATGAAAGCATTTAGCTTCAGCAGCTTGTCCAACAGCCTTGGGTGTAGGAGGAGGGTTTGGCTTAGAGATCTGATCTTTAGCCATCGTCTTCTTCTTCTTCCAAGCCCTCTTCTTAAAGTTAGGCTTGTTTTGGACTGCCATCACATGGCTACTGCTAGCACCTTTCTTGATATCAGCTTCTGCTATTTTAAGCATGTCGCACAATTCATTCAAGCCCTTCTCCGCCCCATGCATATGGTAGTTTGAAATGAAGTTCTCATAGCTAGGCAGAAGAGACGCAAGTATGAAATCAGTGGCCAACTCTGGGCCCATTGGGAAGCCTAGCTTCTCCAATCTCTGAGTGTGACCAACTATCTTGATCACATGTGGGCCAACTGCTGCGCCTTCTGCAAGCTTGGTTTCGACAAAAGCCTTGGAAATATTGAACCTTTTAGTCCTGGCTTGAGTCTGAAACATATCATTAAGCGCCACGATCATATTGTACGCTGCATGATTATTATCAAATTGTATCTGGAGATCTGGCTCCATGCAAGCGAGCATAAGGCAACCCACTTCAAGATCAACATCACATGCTTTCTTGTAAGCGGTTTTCTCTGTAGCAGGTGCATTATCAGCAGGCTCATCTGGTAATGGGGTGTCTAGAACATCTTCCTTTTTCTCAGCCCTGAGAACAATTCTCAGGTTGCGGATCCAATCCGCATAGTTTGTTCCATTCAACTTATCTTTCTCAAGAATTGAACGCAAAGTAAATGGTTGATTACTGGGAGCCATTTACAACAAAAGTAATGCAAAATACTAAGACAATGTATCCAAGACAGAGTAAATCATATTAAACTTTTAATAGAATCTACTCCCACTAAAATCAATATCCCTCTATTGAAACTTAGTGATTCAAGACCCGTAACTAACAAGTCTACTAGTGAGCTTTAGCATCACCGCTAGGAGACATGGTAGATCGGTAGCAACTCCTTGCTAATCATATCACATATGACTCTTGTTGTTGGGTGGCATCTCTATGCTTGTGTTACCAACAACTAATTCTCCAAGGTCCCTAACCGTTAGGATAACCTTGTTCAAGTAACAAAACCTTCTGCTTGTAAGTGTCCGACACAAACCTGTCTAGTCAAGGAAAAGCAGTAGCACCCTAATTTCATAGACCCGCTACCGATCGTACGAGACACGTGACAATGCAAGGTTTGGGGAAGCATTAGGACTTAAACATTGTTGAGGGATCGTTCTACTTCACTACCGCATATGTAGACAAAAACATTATCGCACGTGAAAGTAGAACATCGTAAGAACGACATAAACACAGATTTGACTTGGTATAGCACATTATTCCTTTGGAGATCTCCATCTCTATCAATCTGTTCATCATGATGATCACCATCTCCATGATAGAAGTATGCCATCCTCTGTGATGAGTCCACCAAGACTATCTATCACTACCGCAGGACAATGAGATAAAATTACATGGTCGCGGATAGGAACATCACAGATTGGCACGCAGGCCATTAGATTTGAATGGACAATATCTGTGGCTCTAGCCATATTGTCTTAAACATGACGTGCAAGCCATGAATTAATTACATACATGCATCACATACACATGAGGGCTATACCAATCACGAATACCTGCAAAACAGAGTTAACCGATTCCGACGTCTAAACTTAAAAAGCCGAAAACTCAATTTTCCAAGTTGTTTTTCGCAAATCTAATTTTCGCCAAACCCACTAAAGGCTATCGTTGACGAATGCAAAATTTTCTGGTGCACGATTTTCGTTTAAGGTTTTTCTCGTTCCGAGGTCGTATGCAAAAGTTATGGCCGTTTTACCGAACAACACTTTTCTGCAAAATTCCCCTCCGACGGCGGATCCAATCCATCGCCGCCGTGAATCGTATGCGTCTGGAACTTGACCTAGGTTCGATTCGACCAATCTTATTGATCTCTAACTCACCATAATTGGGTTTACATGTATCACTTAACTCGGATGGCGGAATTCCGACCGGTACGAGTAGATCGTTATAATACCAACGTGGCAAGATCACGAACCATGATCAGAGATTGATCTTAAACCGCGCATATCACCATATGCTCGTACCCGAATCTATAACGAGGCATCTAACGGCTTTGATACCACTGTAGGGTTATGAGGTTGCTACGCTAGCCGGAAAACAAAATTTTCTGCCCCATAAACCAGGAACTAGTGCTAGTTATAGATCACGGGGTTACCACAAGACGCGCAGGTGCAGCGGAAGCGACTTGATGTAGTCATGCGCGTCGCAGCAGTGTCATGCAGTTGCGAGGTCGTCCATCTCAATGTCTCTTACTCGCGGTTCGTCCTTGTGCTCCAGATGCAGCACCTCCGAGGAATCCCACACGTGCAGGGAAGAAGCATCACGCCTCTGGACTGCTAGGTTCACGAGGAGTACTAGGCGCGAGCGTGGGGAGCACGACGGCGGCTGCCAAAGGACGTGAGATCAACTCGCCCCGCACCACCCCTTGCTTATATAGGCATCCTAACGAGCTCCCACTTTGGAGGCCCATCAGTAACCCTAAACCTAGTCTAATTCGGGTCCAACCCGAATTAGGCTTCCAGCCCCTTAAGCGTGCGACCCTATGGGCTCATGCACACATAGACATGGCCCAAGTACTCTTACTCGACCAATAGTTGATAGCGGCCTCTAGCAAGGCGTGTCAACTCCTATTCATATGCTACGATCATATCAAACGAACCACCACATTGCAATATACATGTTATTCCTTTGCCTCATGATATTTGGTTCAACTCGTGGGTTAACACTTAACCCAAGCATGGCCATGCATTTCATGATCTAATCATTTGAGTGATCCAGTGATATCTCTCTCTCATGGAGAGTGGCAAATTCCATCTTGATTGATTATGTCTCACAGCATGTTTTCTGACAAACCCAAAAGTCACCTTTATAACTACCCAGTCACGGAGTAGCGTTTGGTAGTCCCAAGGTAGGTCGTTTCAAATCTTGAGTACATACGACAATCTCAGGTCTAAGGACATAACGTACATGATCTGTATAGAGATAATCTCATGTCGGGTTTGTCCAGCACCATGTCCTACGTGTGCCCACATTATTAGTTTGACATCTTCATGTCCATGACTTGTGAAACATAGTCATCAACTAATAATGTGTTGATCCAATATTCATGTACATTCTAGTACGAACTTCGATCAGGACAACTTTAGAATAACCATACAAGTAAAAGAGTTTCACAAACAATTCACATATTTGCTTATCGATACAAGTTGTCTTTAATGGATATTCATTGAACTCATAATATGTCATGGATACAAGGAAATACAATCATCTCTATGATTATCTCTAGGGTATATTCCCAACAAAAAGAGTAAAATTGAAAAAAAATTGTCAAATGTGAACGAGTAGTTACCCCCTTTCAGAGACTCCCAAGTATGTTATCGACGGGATGATCTCTTTGAACTGTTTGCCACAATCTTGGGTATTATGTGGCTTCTTGTTGGTCAGCTTGGTCATCATAATCATACTCTTCCAATATAGGTTGTAGGTTCATTGGGCTTGCTGGTGAGCTTGTTGTTTCCTGTCTGCTTGGTCCGGCAGTGTCGGCCTCTGGTCCGGCAGTGCCGGGTACAGGCATAGAAGCCTGACCAGGGAGCACTGCTAGCCCATCTTCTTCAATCCTTGAGGCAGTAGCTTCAGCACCTTGAGGTTCCACTTCTGTGGCCTGGACTTCTTGTGGCCTAATGTCACCAATAGCCATATTATTGATTGCTTCACATGGTGGTTCCTCATTACCTACAATCACTTGATCAATTTGCTCTACTTGAGCGCCGTTAGATTCATCAAATGTCACATCTATCGCGATTTCAATTTTCCCTAAGGTCTTGTTGAATACACAATAGGCATTCTCATTTGATCCATAACCAAGAAGAAAACCTTCATCAACTTTAGGAGCAAACTTAGAGGTTTTGGGTTTCTTATTAAGTATGAAACACTTGTACCCAAAAACTCTAAAGTATGACACCTTTGGTTTGTTACCGGTTAAAAGCTCATATGAAGTCTTCTTCAAGATCTTGTGTAGATAGAGCCGGTTGATAGCATGGCAAGCAGTGTTGACGGCTTCGGCCCAAAAGATATCCGAAGTCTTGTACTCATCTAGCATTGTCCTTGACATGTTAATGAGTGTCCGGTTCTTCCTCTCTACTACACCATTTTGTTGAGGGGTGTATGGAACTGAAAATTCATGCTTGATGCCCTCATCATCAAGGAATTCCTCCACTTGAGTGTTCTTGAATTTGGTTCCATTGTCACTACGAACTTTCTTGATTTGGAAACTGAATTCTCTTTGTGCTCTTCTAATGAAGGTTTTCACCTTATCTTGCACTTTTGCCTTATCATACATGAAAAACACCCAAGTGAATCGAGTAAAATCATCAACAATAACTAAACCATGTTTGTTACCACCAATGCTTATGTAAGCCACCGGTCCAAAGAGATCCATGTGTATTAGCTCCAATGGTTGCTTGGTGGAGACAATGCTCTTTGATGGGTGAGGTGCGCCTACTTGCTTTCCGGCTTGGCAAGCACTACAAATTCTATCTTTCTCAAAATGAACATTTGTTAGTCCAAGAATGTGTTCATCTTTTAGGAGTTTGGCCAAGTTTCTCATCCCAACATGAGCTAGTCGGTGATGCCATAACCAACCCATGCTAGATTTTGCCACTAAACAAGTCTCAAGCTTAGCCTTAATTTTGTTGAAATCAACTAGGTAAAGCTTGCCCTTCAAATGACCCGTAAAGACAATAGAGGAATCCTCCCTCTTAAAGATTTCCACACCCTTATCCGTAAAGAGACAATTGTGTAGCCCATCTCACACAATTGAGAAACGAACAACAAATTGTAACTCAACGAATTCACATGTAAAACATTTGAGATAGAATGTTCAAGAGTAATAGCAACTTTACCAAGACCAATCACTTCCCCTTTGGAGTTGTCACTGAAGATGATATTCTCACTTGCATTTGAAGTTGGGGAATATGATGAGAACATACTCTTCTCTCCGGTCATATGATTTGTACATCCACTATCAAGCACCCAACTTGATCCACCGGAGGAGTATGCCTACAAAACAAGTTTAGTTCCTAGATTTAGGTCCCCAATCAATCTTGGGGCCTTGCATGTTAGTCACAACAATTTTGGGAACCCAAATGTTCATGCTTCTCTTATCATGTTTCTCATCACCCACAAATTTTGCAATGACTTTACCACGGTCATTGCACTTCAACATATAGCATGATGATAGACTCCCTTGGGGTGACCTTGCCTTTGGTTGATATGCATACTTGTTTTTGGCCACCCAAATTGAATCCTTGGGTTTCTGAGAAACCTGCTTTTGCTTGGGCATCCTCTTGGCATTGACATGGGCTTGAGCTTGATCAGGTGAAGCACCAGTAGCCTTCCCTTTACTGGGCCGCGGCACTGCCGGCCTGTAGTCTAGCAGAGCAGCGGTCTATGCAGGTTTATTTGCACCAATGCTTCCCTTCTTCTCAAACCTGACACACTCAATGCCTTTCACTGCTTTTCTTCCATTGGTTTTACCTCGTTGAGTGTGTCCAAGCCCATCCTTGATTGATGGATCCCTTCCATCCTTGTATTGAATTTTCTTGGGCTCAACTTTGTCTTTGTCATTCTTGCTAGAAACTGAAATGACATTGTTGAGGTCCTCCATGTTGGCAAGGTTAGTGGAATAAACATTCAAATCAAGATTATAACATTTTCCACAACCTTGGCTAGTGGATGGAGAAGAGGCATCATTTTCTTTAGGAAGATGTGAGTTGCCCTCCCAAAGAAAGTTCTATTGTGCCTCAAGCTCTTGATGATTTTCAACTAAGCCACAATGCTTTTGCTTGAGGTCACTACACTCCTTAGTGAGAGCATGAGTTTCTTGTTCTTTGGCCAAAGCCTTAGTCAAAGAGCTCGCCTCACTCCTTTTTAATGCAATAGCTTCCTTGCTAGCAATGTAGAGATCCTTTTGTTTAATAAGAGTCTTTTCTCTAGATGCCAACTCAGCCTTGGTTGCCTCTAATTCATCCAATATGTTGGCAATGAAGATCTTGGTCTTTTCATCCATATTTTTAGTTATTTCATTTATTTCCTCATCACTAGATTCATCATCACTAGAGTAATCACTAGAATCACTACTAGATATGTCTTTGGGAGGAGGAGTTATGGGTTTATGTTTTGATTTTACCTTCTCACCCTTTGCCATGAGACAAATGTGAGGGGAGCATTCATCATCATCGGACATGTTGTTAAAGGGCCTTGGTGGAGTGGATGGCTTGTGAATAGCAATTGTTGCCATCTCCTCATCTTCACTTGAGCTCTCTACCGTTGAGTCCTATTCATGCCCAATGTGTGCTTCACCCACATATTTTTTGCCTTTCTTGTAGTCACCCTTGTCTTCTCTCTTGACTTTGCCAAATTGTTCTTTCTTTTCATTTGGGCAATCGGCAATGAAATGCTCGGTGCTACCACAATTGAAGCAAGTTCTTGATTTCTTGTTTGGGAACTTTCTTCTCATGAGCTTGTACCCATTCTTCTTTATGCCCTTGTTGAATCTTCTCATGAATAGTGCCAAGTCATCTATGTTCTCGGCTTGGTCATCTTCACTTTCACCATCACTTGATGTTTGAGCTTCGGGTTGATGCTTGATGACTTTGGTTGCTTGAGCTTTGCTTGAGGAAGCTTGCTTGCTATTTTTAGGACAGCTAGGGGCTGATCTTCTTGTGCTCTTGCTTGTCTTGAGAGCTACCTCCTTGATCTTCATCCCTTCCAACCTTGCTTGCATCTCACCAAGCTTCTTCCTCTCAAGTGCTTCTTCTCTTTGCAAATCAAATGTGATTATTCTTCCAAGCACATCACTTGGTGTGAAGTACTTAAACTTCTTCTTGTCTCTAATCAATGTTACCACAGTTTCATTCCTTAGAGAATAGGCTTCAAGCATGATCTTGACAACCTTGTGGTCATTGACCTCTTCACCACCAAGTCCTCTAATCTTGCCAACTATCACCATCAACCTATCAAACATCTCTTGTGGCCCTTCACCTTCATTGATCACAAACCGGTTGAGCTTGGCCAAGTATAGATCAATCTTGGATTGCCTCACTTTGCTCACACCCTCATGTGCAAGATGCAAATTGTCCCATATTTCCTTGGCAACCTCCAAGCCCATCACCTTGTTGTACTCATCACCATCCAATGCACTTAGCAACACGCTAGTTGCTTGTGCATTGAGTTGTATGCAGCGAAGCTCGGTGGTGGTGGGGCTTGTAGGATCCACCAGAGGCTCACATCCTCTATGGACAATCTCCCAAGCACCAGGGTGAATACCTACAAGATAAGCCTTCATCAAGTGTTTCCACTTGGCAAAGTTGGTCCCATCGAAATGAGGCAACTTGCTGGCGGGAACATGAAATGGAGGTTTATGCTCATGGTTAGAAATGGATGAATAGTTAAAGGATACAGTGGAGTATTTCTTGCTGCCATCATCCTTCTTCTTCTTCTTCTTCACATCCTTCTTCGCAATCTTGGAGGCTTGGTATGATGCATCATCATCACCATCGGAGCTACTAGATTCAACCTCCGCTTGAGAGGCTTGCTCTTTGCTTTTCTTTAGCTCCTCCTTGGCTTTGAGCTCCTTCTTGACCTGTTTTACTTCTCTTCTATAAAGCTTCTCGGCAAGCTTCAAGCTTTTAGCTTCATTGAGTTCTTTTTCTTCTTTTTGCAATCTTTTTCCTTCTTTCCTCAATCTTCTTGCTTCTTGCTTTCTCTCTCTCGGACATGCTAGCGGTGGTCAAGTACTTGTTTGTGGCCACGCTCTCATTGTTGTTGTCCGTGGAGTGCAAGTCCACCTTCTTGGGGTCAACCATCTTGACACTACCCTCTTCGGCCATTACCTCGCACGGTGAAGTGCTTACTGAGGTAACCTTGCTCCGATACCACTTGTAAGGACCTGATTAGCCTAGGTGGGGGGTGAATAGGCATGTTTAAAAACAACTTCACAACTTGCTATCAGTCAGACCCAACACTGGCAGCCTCTAGGTCCGGCACTGCTGCTCTCTGGAGCGGTAGTGCTGGTCACCTGGAAAGAAGCTTGCATAATTCAAAAAGTAAACTGAGAATGGAAAATATGCTTGAATAGAAACATTCCTAGAGGTGTAGGGAACCTCTAGCACCACCTGAAAGTGGTAGCAACACACCCACAGAGTAGATCAGGTCCAAACCCTAGAAATCACCTTGCAAACAATATATATCAAAGTAGAGAGACAAACACAAGGGGACACAAGATTTGACCCGTGGTTCAGCTCGCCACCAAGGCTTGCCTACGTCCACGTTGTTGAGGTGCGCCACACAAGGCTCAAGCTCGCCACAAAGGCTTGCTCTTTCCTCGGTCTCAAGTCAAGAGAATGAACTCTTGAGATGAGGGGAAATGTATTAGCAATATGGGGTGTTACAAACCTCCCTAGGCTGCCACACGAAGGAGGCAAGCTCAAGGGCGACGCCTAGCCGGCTAGGAGCAAAGCTCCAAGAGTAACAAACTCAAACTGCCGGCCACCACGCAAACCAAATGCTTGTAGGAGTTAAAGATCTCAGGGAGAACCTCCTTCTCAAGCTTGGAGGCTCAATCTCTCAAGGAATGATTCAAAATCAATGGAGGAGAGAGTTGTAGCACCAAGGGAGAAGGGAGAGCTAGAAGAAAGCTTCTTTTCTATTCTTGCGAAGTTTGAATGTGAGAATGGTAGTACTAGCCGTTGGGGGAAAGTGAGGGAGTAAGAAATATCCCTTCACTGCCGATGGGCAGATCAAGTAGCGGCAGTGACGGCCAAAGGCGCGGCAGTTCCGGACTGCCCGGCACTGCCGGCCTAAAGCCCGACACTGCTAGCCTGGTAGAAATAGCAAAGATAGGATCTTGGAATAGCTAGCTGATTTGCCTACTATGTATGTGGAGGTGTATGATGTTTGGATAGATATAGCATTTGGTTCACTTGTTGGCATGCGTGTTGAATCCCTCTTAATAGTACGACATACCTAACTCAATTTCAAAGTATAAAATATCTTTGAGCTTGTTGCCATGCACTTTTGTAATTGGAGGGGTCTGCCAACCTGTTCATCAACCTCCTTAAGTTTAACCTGCTTGTCATACTTGTAGAGTCTCATTAGTCTCCTAAATATGTTGTCATGTCACCAAAACCCACTTAGGGCTTGATTGCACTTTCACCAAAGAAGAAGGCTATTTGGGTGCCAAAATCCTTGGTCACTAACTTTGGAGGACCCAAACAAGTGTGGGTACCTAAGAAAAACTAATTTGTTTTGTAGGTCAATTACAAAGCCGGAGGAAGGCATTGGGTTCTTGATAGTGGGTGCACTCAACACATAACCGGGGATTCTAGAATGTTCAAATCAATCAACTCCAACACCAATGATGGCATTGATAGTATTACTTTTGGTTATAATGGAAAGGGCAAGGTCAAGGGTCTTGGAAAGATTGCTATATCAAATGACTTGAGCATATCAAATGTCTTGCTAGTTGAGAGCTTGAACTTTAATTTGCTATCCGTAGCTCAATTGTGTGATCTTGGATTCAAATGCATATTCGGGGTAGATGATGTTGAGATCATTAGTGTAGATGGTTCAAACTTTATCTTCAAAGGCCTTAGATATGAGAACCTCTACCTAGTTGATTTCAATGCTAGTGAGTCTCAATTGTCAACTTGCTTGCTCACTAAATCAAGTATGGGTTGGTTATGGCATGGAAGACTTGGTCATGTTGGCATGAAGCAATTGAATAGATTGATCAAGCATGACTTAGTAAGAGACTTGAAAGATGTTGTATTTGAAAAGGACAAACTTTGTATCTCTTGTCAAGCCGGCAAACAAGTTGGTAACACCCATCCTAAGAAGAGCATGATGAGCACTAGTAGAGCATTTGAGTTGTGGCATATGGATCTATTTGGACCAACAACATACACTAGCATTGGAGGCAACAAATATGGATTTGTAATAGTGGATGATCTTACAAGATACACTTGGGTATTCTTTCTCAATGACAAGAGTGATACATTTGCCACATTCAAATATTTTGTCAATAGATGTCACAATGAGCTTGAGACCACCATCAAGAAAGTGAGAAGTCACAATGGTAGTGAATTCAAGAATACAAGAGTTGAAGAGCTATGTGATGAGCTTGGAATCAAGAATCAATTCTCAGCCAAGTACACTCCACAATCAAATGGCCTTGTTGAGAGGAAGAATAGAACATTGATTGACATGGCAAGGTATAGGCTTAGTGAGTACAATGTGAGTCATACCTTTTGGGCCAAAGCTATCAACACCACGTGCTACTCTAGCAACCGATTACATTGTCATCCATTGATGGAGAAGACACCATATGAGCTATTAAATGGAAGAAAGCCCAACATTGCATACTTTAAAGTGTTTGGTTGCAAATGCTATGTCTTGAAGAAAGGCACAAGACTTGGAAAGTTTGACAAGAAATGTGATGAAGGGTCCCTACTTGGTTACTCAACCACAAGCAAAGCCTATAGAGTATGGAATTCGGCTAGTGGCATACTTGAGGAGGTTCATGATGTTGAATTTGATGAAAGAAATGGCTCACAAGTTGAAAATGAGAATCTAGAAGATGTGAGTGGACCTCAATTGGCCAATGCTATGAAGAACATCGATGACATTAGGCCAAAGAAAGTGATTGACATTGAAGAGGATAAAGATCAAGTGCTCAACTCACCTCATGTGCAATCTAGTGGTTCTCAAGTGTAAGATCAACAAGTGGCTAGTTCATCTCAACCAAGATCAAGCAATCAAGTTCCTATCCTCCAACCGACCAACATTGTAAGAGATCACCCCATTGATCAAATAGTTGGTGACATTACAAGTGGTGTTCAAACAAGATCAAGATTGACATCCTTTTGTGAGCACTACTCCTTTGTATCATCCATAGAGCCAACAAAGATTGAAGAGGCCTTACAAGATGTTGATTGGGTCAATGCTATGCATGAAGAGCTCAACAATTTCACTAGAAACCAAGTTTGGGAACTAGTTGAAAGACCCAAGAAATACAATGTGATTCACACAAGATAGGTATTTAGAAACAAACAAGACCAAAATGGCATAGTTGTGAGAAACAAAGCAAGACTGGTTGCAAGATTAGAGGCAATAAGAATCCTATTGGCCTATGCATGTGCACACAACATCAAGCTATACCAAATGGATGTGAAGAGTGCTTTCTTGAATGGCTACATCAATGAACTAGTATATGTTGAGCAACCTCCCGGTTTTGAAGATGACAAGAAGCCTAACCATGTGACAAGAAGTGCCTAGAGCATGGTATGAAATATTGAGGTACTTCCTCCTATCAAAAGGGTTCATCATGGGGAAGGTTGATACTACTCTCTTCACCAAGAATCTTGGCAAGGATCTACTTGTGCTCCAAATCTATATGGATGACATCATATATTCGGTTCAACCAATCAAGAATTTTGTGAAGAATTTGGCAAGATGATGGAAAATGAGTTTGAAATGTCAATGATTGGTGAACTTAGCTACTTTCTTGGTCTCCAAATCAAGCAATTCAAGAATGGCACCTTTGTGAGTCAAGGCAAGTACATCAAGGACATGATGAAGAAGTTTGACTTAGAAGATTCAAAAGGCATTAGCACTCCTATGGGCACTAATGGACACTTGGATAGTGATGCTAGTGTCAACATGGTGGATCAAAAGTTATATCGGTCTATGATTGGAAGCCTACTCTATGTGACCGCCTCTAGGCCGGATGTGATGTTTAGTGTATGCATGTGTGCAAGATTCCAAGCCTCTCCAAGAGAAAGTCATTTGAAGGCTACAAAAAGAATATTGAGGTACTTGAAGCATACACAAGATGTTGGATTGTGGTATCCCAAGGGGTCTAATTTTGAGTTGATTGGATATTTGAACTCCGACTATGCGGGATGCAAGATTGATAGAAAAAGCACATCAGGCACATGTCAATTGCTAGGCATGTCACTTGTATCTTGGTCATTAAAGAAGCAAAATAGTGTGGCACTCTTTACCACCGAAGCCGAATACATAAGTGCGGGTAGTTGTTGTGCTCAATTGCTTTGGTTGAAAGCAACCTTGGATGACTTTGGAATCAAATTCAAGCAAGTGCCATTGCTATGTGACAATGAAAGCACGGTGAAGCTCACCAACAATCCGGTTCAACATTCAAGAACCAAGCACATTGATGTGAGACATCACTTCATAAGGGATCATCAACAAAAGGGTGATATCACAATTACAAGTGTTGGCACCGATGATCAACTTGCCGATATTTTCACCAAGCCACTTGATGAGAAGAGATTTTGCAAGCTAAGGAATGAATTGAAAATTCTTTATTACTCAAACATGTGTTGATGCACCCCCATATATGACATGCCTGTCCTTCAAGATAAGCAAGGTACAAGTTGGTTGACATGTCATTCATCCTTATTAGGACTTGTTAGTGCATCTAGATATTCCTTAGGCTCATTCATGAAAATCAAATGTTTTGATGCTTATATGGTACCACTATTGCTTCTATGCTTAACTTGATCTAGTGGTAGCATATGACATGTTTGTAGGCTTGCAATCCTAGTGCTTGATCTAGAATATGACCTTCAATTGGTTAACTCAACATGTGCAAGATAACCATTCTAGGATGTGTGAAGAAGCTTGTTCATGGTTTAAACCGAGTTAACTATGTTAAACAAGTAATCTAGATCGAGCCACAACTAAACTTCTCTCCAATAATTAACTCTTTGAACACATCTTTTATGATAATAGATGACAAAGGGGGAGAAGTAAGACACAAAGAAAATATTTTGAAAATTTTGAAAAATGAAAGCACACAAGTAGGGGGAGCAAGCCTATGAATCTAGTTGTTGCATATCTTTGTGCATTCATAAGTGCTTGCTTGCATATGTACTTAAATTAATGACATTCTTGTGTGGTGAATGCTAGAAACATAATTGTCTTGATGCTTGAAGTACTAGCATGCTTAGGTTTTAGCCTAACTCTTCTTGTGAGCTAAAGCTTTTCAAGTGGTATTTCAAGTTTGCTCTCAAGTGGTTTCTAGGCATTCATGGTGATAAGGATGGTTTAAAATGGCCCTCCGATTGGTATCACGCTTCAAAGGTCCATCCCTTATACCTTAGCATCATTTGGTAGCATTCACTCTCCCACAATTCCTATTCATGCATATGTGATCAAAATGAACCAAACTCATACATCACAAATGTAGGGGGATCTAATACTACCAAAGTTGGAATTTTTTATTATATATATTCATTTGTGAAAGTTTGTCATCAATTATCAAAAAAGGGGAGATTGAAAGCCCATGTTTGGTTTTGGTTAATTGATGAAACCTATGGACTAACCATATTGCTAAGTGCATGATTAAGATAGGGTAATCCACCTTGACATGTGAAGTTAGATGAAAGGTCATGGTACATTGATCAAGAGCTATATGTCTAAGGAAAAGAAGAAAGAGAAAAACAAAAATGGGCTCAAGGAAAAGGTATATCATAGGGCCATTTTTGGTTTAGTGATCAAGACACATAGAGAGTGTGATCACCTTTAGGATAGATAGTCGTACTATCAACAACGGAAAACTCGTGTCGATTGTGGTTATCATGTGCCACTAGGTTTGCATTGCATATCCATATAAAACAAACCTAAGTGACATGAACTAGAATTAAATCCAAGATAATATCATAAAAAGGCTAACACAGGGCTCAAGTGTTTGGATCACAAGGCGTTAGCATATGAAGACTTGGAGTGAAGAAAGAAGCTCGGCTTGGACAAGAAAGGAGGTCCGGACGCAGGTTCGGACGCTCGGTTTGCTTGGTCCGGACAAACGCAGATGTCTCCGGAAGTGAACCCTAGCCTTGTATTCGACAGATCAGGAGGTCCGGACGGTGGTCAGCGTCCGGAGGCAGACTCCGGACAAGCATCCGGAGCTCTGGAGCTCTCAGGACTCCTCTGGTGAAAGGTCCGGATGCTAAGTGTTGTCCAGACAGTGAACTCCGGACACGTGTCCGAGATTTGGAGCTCTCTGGATGCTCTCTGCGTAGATCCGGACACGGGCGACGATGGTCCGGACGCGCATTGCTCTCAACGTCCGGAGGCGACATGTCAGCACCAGGCGAAGGCGCCAACAGGAAGATTCAAACTAAGAAGGGTCCGGACGCGCAACCGATGGTCCGGACCCCCCTGCAAATAGTGTCTGGAGTGGCGCTGACAGCTGAGGAAAATGAGGCAAACGGTTAGCTTTTATGTGTGGGCTATTTATATGTTTTGGCCAGTTTCTAGGGCTCCCTCTTGCACCTCCCATTCATTTGACATCTTTGTGCTAGCTTGAGAAGCCCCCTAACTCATCTCTCTTTGCTTTGCTTGCTAATTCATGAGAGTTTAAGTGAACCAAGTGCTTGATCATTGCATTGCATCTTAGTGGCACTTGGTCATCGTCATCGCCGCGGGATTTCTTATTATTCTTGGTGTTTGCCAACACCTAGACGGCTTGGCGATTGTGGAGAAGCTTCTACGTGTGTTGGTGATTGTTGGTGGTCGGCTTCATCGATTGTGAGAGGGCTTGTACCCAGCTCGGCAAAGCGCCAAAGGGTAACTCTAGTGGATTACTCGTATCATTAAGTTACTCTCATTTGGGTGGATTCTTGTGGCGCCCGGGTAGTGGGCTAGGCTTGTGATTGCCTATTAGCCACCGAATCACCACTTGAGTAGTCGATACAACGGGGACTAGCTTGCTGGCAACCAAGTGAACATCGAGAGAAAATCTTTGTGTCAACCATTGTCTTCCGACTACTCTTGGTAATCTCATAGTGATTGGTTTTTCTCATTGGTATATTATCTTCACAAGGCATCAGTATAACAATCACCTCCTATCTTATATTTACATTTCTACATATCTTGCTTAGCTAGCTTGTGTAGCTAGTTCTCTTTATGAGCTTTTCTTGCTAGCTTGTGTTAAGTTCCTAAGGCTTTTGCTATTGTGTGTTAGGCACTTAACTAACTAGAATTGTTTGAATAGGTGGCTGAGCAAAAAGCTTTGCTTAAGTGTTATACTAACCTTTGCTCTAGTGCTTTGTAGAATTTTTATTAGGCTATTCACCCCCCTTTTAGCCATCTAGGACCTTTCATCTGCGCGTCAGCGGCAAGGCGGGGACGTGCTGCGTAGCATTCTGAAGGGAACACGGTGGTGGCACTCAGATGTTCTTGCACTGATTACACACTTAAAAAATTGTCTGTCGGTTCTTCTTGGCGCGGCATTTCAACGAGCAGCTTCTGCGCTGCTGCTCGCCTCTGGCCAACGCTTGGTGGCAGCAGATCGCGACATCCAATCAAACCGGCACTCTACTGTCGGAGCTCGTCATGCCGGGCCGGAGCGACCTCGCTCCCGCGACCAATGGCGCGCGCCTCCGACGTCCTGTCAGATAGAGCCTCTGGTGCAAATGGATGGCGAGCTTAGCAGCGCCAGCGCCGGGTCTTTGAGACTCCGGATGACGTAACGAGCGGGGAGGGCGGCGACAACGACAGGCGACGCTGAAGCCTGGAGATGACGCAAACCGGGGGCCTATATGAAAATAGAAGAGCTTTTATGAAAATAGTCGGATCGCGGTTATCTAGCGCGATCCAAAATAGGGGGCTATTTGAAAATATTCTGGAGGCATTTTGTAAATATTCGGATCGCGATCAATAATTGTGATCCAGATTAGGGGTTATATGAAAATATCCCCTTTTTTAAAATCCGGGATCGCGATCCAGACCTCCGCCGCGGCTCACCGGACGCCGACCATCCCGTGGATATCCTCGTCTTCCTCCTGGACCTCGCAGCCGTCCAGCTTTGCGCGGGCCGAAGGTGGTCGGAGTCCCAGTGGGCGATCGGGATTCTGGCTGACAGCAAACTCTGCTTCATTTGTTTCTTTCTGAATTCTGAATGAGCAACCTCGCTGCGGGCGCAGACGACGTATCGGACGGACTTGGTGCCGGCAGCGTGGGGCCGGAGGCGTGTCCTCGAAGAGCACCGTGTGAACTTGCCGGCGGCTGTGGTCCGTGGTCCCCTCGTTGCTACCTCGTGAACATACATGATGCAGTTTCCGGATTTCGGCTGTGTTTAGATCCCGGAAATGAGGTGAAAAAAATCTGTAATACTTGTCACATCATATTGTAGCAATTTTATTTTTATTTGATAATAATTGTTCAAACATTGATTAATTAGGCTTAAAATATTCGTCTCGCAAAGTACAAAACTGTGCAATTAGTTTTTATTTCATCTATATTTATTACTCCATATATGTGTCGGTATTTTGATGTGATGGGGAATAACAATTGGTTGTGATGGGGATATGATGGAAAGTTGGGATCTAAAGACAGCCTTCGTCAGGTAACTGCAGGTTACCAGTCATGAGAAGTTCAGAAAAGGAAATTGGAAGAAAAATTCAGAAGCTCTTGAGCAACAACAGAATTTTGAACACTTTGTAGAAGAGGGAAAGGTGTATATGGTGGAGACGTTCCTACTGGGCTAGAGAAACATCGTTCTCTCATCGGATACAGACAGACAGTATGTTGTTTTGCTGAATGCAAGCAACATAAAAGAATCAGAACCTTTGTTCGTGAAACAAACAATCACCTCTTGGCAAAAAAAGTGACTAAGATTCCCCCAAATAAATTTCATGCTGCTGGCCAACTGCAGTAAGAATCCTGCAAATTTTCAGGATTCATACACGCTTATTCTCTCAAGGTCCAACTTCTCATGATTGGGTGTTTCAACAATCCTCCAAAGCTCCCAGACACCAATCTGAACCTGAACTGTTGTGTGCTGACATGCCAGCCGGAGCAATCTTCAGTTCTGCACGGACAGAGTCACCGAGGGTGGTCGGAGCCCCAAGGGGCCGTCGGGATTCCGACTGACAACAAACGTCTCTCTGCTTCATTTGTTGTCTTGTTGGACGGACGATGCGGAGGTGAATCTGAACGCCGAGGTAGAAACGGAGGGCGGAATGGAGCACCAGGCGGCCGGCGTCGACGGGTTCGACGATGGACGACGAGCTGGTGCTCTACTTTCTGTGTCCGCTGGCGCGCGTTGCGGGCGCCGTGCTGGAGGCGAAGCCCTGCGACGCGGCGCCGGGGGAGCTGCAGGTCCGGTACGGCCGGCGCGAGCAGGGTTACTTCGCCGCAGCACGCGGGCGTTCCTTTCGTGCGGCGCGCCGTGGCAGGTACCGGTGCCTGGATGCACGGCTCCACCCGCACCGGCCGGAGCCGAGTCAAGTCCTGCTTCTACGCGCGGGATGGGGCCGGGCACCCACGGGCAGCGGCCGGCTAAACTGGTGGTGGTGGGAAGAAGGTGATCCAAATGAGAGGCATTTTTGTAAATATCCGGATCGCTATTATTAATCGTGATCCAAAATAGGGTGTTATATGTAAAGTGTAGGGGTATTTTGTAAATAATCGGATCGCGCACTACTACAAGAATCTTTACCACAGCGGTCAAAACCGCTTTACCGCAGCGGGCAGCAGTGTCCGCTTGCGCTGCCACGCTGCGGTAAAGAAACGGTTTGCCGCAGCGGGCGAAAGGGTCCGCTGCGGTATATCCATTTACCGCAGCAGGCAACATAAGGTGTCTGCTGTGGTTAACAACCATTAACCGCAGCGAACGCCTTGTGTTGTCCGCTACGGTTAAGTTTGGTTAACCGCAGCGGGCACTTAAGTTGTCCGCTTCGGTAAATAGTTTTCAAATAAAAAAATAAAAAAACAGAATTCAAATAATTTCCAGAATTTAAATTCAAAATATTTCCATATTCCAAATTTTATACATATGCAGCAAACATTTATTTATAAATCATCCAAGCATTGCACATGACATAATACACAGTTTTCAACATCCATATACACATCACATCAAACCAACAAGTCCATTTGAGTTACATTTACTAAATCCTCTAAGAAAAGTCCACGGGCCATTTGTAATTACTTGGGCGTAGCAGAGTCGTCCATTTCCTAAGCCTCTCGTACCTGGGTTCGATAGCTAAGGGAGATTCTTCGTCAAAAAATTGTTCTCCTTCGAGAACGCATTTCTTCATGATGAACTTACAGATTTCCCCCTTAACTTTCTTGAAGGATGGCCTGTAGGTGTTCACCCAATATTTGACTCCTTCCTTGAGTTTCTTCTAGCTTTGAGTGTACCCCCTGCACTGCCTCAGGTGCTCGTAGGTGTATAAGCCACATGCTTTGGATTCAACCGGTTGTTTGGCGCACTGCACGATCGTTATACAAGCTTTAGAACAAATACATATGGAAACAAAGCACAAGATGAACTTTGCAATTACTTTACGTACCGGAAAGTCGCGTCGGATTTTGATGTGGCCAGTATTGTTCTCCTTGCAACTATCGGTCTTGCTATCCCAGCATTCGGGATTCTTCAAGTACGACTTATAAGCCCTGCACAAAATTCAATAGAGTTAGACATGTTTTGATTAATAACAATAACCGTAAAAGATGAAAAATGCTTATTGACTTACACTTTCAAGCAATCTTCAAATGTCTTGTACCCTGGTTTGTTTATCGTCCTCAACGAGTCAAATACGACCGCTCTGCCATCTTGAGGATAGATGAGATATGCAACCCAATGTCCCTCGAAGCCGTTGCTGCACGATTCAAACAGACTATTGGTTAGGATGATTACAAAGATTGATCCTACCCACTTCGGATCTCTACGGACATGTTTTCATACTTACCCAAAGTGATATGGAGCCATGATACATCATGGCCCATCCTCCTTGACCTTCAACATTACTGAGCATATGTAGTCTGCCATTTTCTTCTTCAGATTTCTCATATTGTCTCTATATTCCTTTTCTCTCTGTTTGATTGTCTTTTTTATCTGTTGCCATGTGACCCTTGATGGCACCCTCATTGATATGCATTGAAGAGAGAAAAAGAGTTGGACGATGCTTTTTGTTGCTTACGGTGGCAGACGTCCTGCATAGACACGTGAACGTACCATATAGTCTAATAAGTGTAGAGTTGACGTATACAAGAGGAGAGATCAATGGAATTAACTCGCAAGTCGTCACTTACATTGCAAACAAGGTGAATTGGACGATGTCTAGGTCTTCTCCCCGCAGCAGCCTATACATGTCTTGGAAGTCCACCAGAATAGTGAAATCCCCGATATCGGGCAAGTGAAAGCAATACGCTAGAATCTTCAAGGTGAAACTTGACATGCCTCTTTTTTGCCGCTTCCATGTACCAGAGATGAAACCACCTTGTATCCCACGATTCTTCATCAAGGAGTGCTTGCTTGGTTATCATGAACTTCCCGTTCTCAAAGTGGCCGGGACAGTCATCCGACTCCGGAAATAGATGATGAGGATCCTCTTCAAGCCTGGAAAAGTCGGGTTAGAACATACGAATGTGAATTGATCGAGGTACAAATGTGAATTGAACGTTGTGTGTGCCCGTCTGTAATGTACCTTGGAAACGTAGTCAAGTATGGGAACGATGTAGAGTCGTCCTTCGGGTTGTCCGCCTCTGTACCTCCCTGTTGGCTTGGTGCACCTGGCGTTGGTTGCGTCGCTTGTTCCCCCTCCGTAACTCCCACTGGTGCATCCCCTTGAGCCCCCTCCTCATTTGTCGGGGGCATAGGCTGAGTGTCAGGAGGTGGAGGTGCCCCGCTCGGGCTCGGCTGGCTTGAAGGCACTGTGTTGCCCCCAGAAGCGGCACCTGAACCTTCTGTCTCATTAGTTGGGCCCAAAGGCGGACTTTTGGAGCTCTGAGGAGGGCTCTTGCCAATTGGTGAACGAGCTGGCGGGTCCTTGTCATGGCCTTCGTCATCGCCGTCGTCGTCGCCTTCTGGGGGCAAGATCCAACAACAGACGCTGTCGTCATTGGTATGATCTCAAGGTCGTCCTTCATCCAATAGATGTCATCACATTCCGCTACTTCAAAGGTACGGTGACGTTGTAGGTGGGGAACATCTAGTTCATAGTCTTTATGCTCTGGGAGGACAGACGTTATGGTCACCAGCGCATAGTTCTTAGGTAGCCATGCTCGATATCCTTCTGGGATTTCGTTGATCGGATATACAGCTCCCTCGCCCACGACAATTTTCTTGCTCCTGCCAAACGGAATGAGAAGCCGCACAAGTTGCATCTCATTGATCTCATCGATTGGGTGGCGCGGGCAATCCTCGAGTCGAGGAACGTTCCCCCCTTGTGGATCCGGAGGGACGGGCACACCAGCCTAGCGGAACATCTGTGACCTCATCGCCACCATATCGGGGTCGTTGCTCGTGAAGGCTTCCTTTATCGAGCTCTTGATCATATCAGACATGCCGAGCTCTTAGCCCTTTTGAAAGATGTTCGTCCTGTACCTCTTCCTCGACTTGTATGAGGAAGCGTCGGATTGCCAAGCCTAAATCGCGTTCCAGTTCATCTTTGACTAGACTCCACGTACGCGGCTGCGGTGCTCTGGGGTTCCTAGGACCTTAGTAAGTAGGTCATGGCCCCTCTGAACCTCATAGGACCCGCTGTCCTTGGAGGCTTCGATGATAGCCTTCTCCAGCTCCTCGAACCCGGGCTCGTTGAACTTAGTAGTACCCTCCTTGAGCTTCTTTTGAATTCGAGCTCTGATGAAGTCCTTAGCCCTAGGTTCGACGTCCTGGTACAGATCTGGTTGCCCGCTCGCTCTCATATCTTCATCTTGTTTCCGCCACTCTTCCCTCTTGTCGGCAAACCCAATCATTCCCAAGTGGTGGGGCCACTTGTTCTTCTTCGTGAGTGCCTCATACACCAGTTGAACATGCAACCCAATCGCCCTCGCGTCTTTAATGTACCTCATACACCAGTTGATTGACTCCTCGGTTGTGGACGCCTCGATCATAGAACCTTCAAGCTAAGCACGGTTATGGACGTACATGTTCAAGGTGGACATGAAGCGCTTGTACGTCCACATCTGGTGTAGGTACACTGGGCCCAATTTCTCGATCTGGTCAACCATGTGCATCATCAGGTGTGGCATAATGTCAAAGAAAGCCGGTGGAAAGCACATCTCAAGTTGACAGAGGGTCTCCACGATGAACTCCTTTAAGGCAGGCAACTCTGCCTTATCGATGACCTTCTACGTGATGAAGTTGAAGAAGTATGACATACGGGTTATCACCATCTTCACATATTCTGGACTGATAGATCTTATCAATATTGGAAGGAACACCGTGAGCATGACGTGACAGTCATGTGAGTTGTAGTCGGTCATTGTGAGGTCTTTCATGGAGACCAGGCTCTTGATGTTGGAGGAGAAACCGGTGGGCACCTTGATACCCCTCATCAATTTGCAAAAAGTCACCTTCTCGGCATGCATGAGGTTGTATGCAGCCAAAGGGATATCAACTTTACCGTTCTGATGCTTTCCAGGGTGGAGTTCCTTTCTAATGCCCTGGTTCACAAGATCAGTCCGTGACTTGATCCCATCCTTCGTCTTTCCCGGGATGTCTAGCAGAACACCGATCGTGCTCTCAAACACATTCTTCTCGAGGTGCATGCAATCAATTGCATGAGGTGTATGTAGTGTTTTCCAGTACGACAGGTACTTGAAGAAGATCAGCTTCTTCTTGAAAGGGATGACTGGGACATCGTCATCAGGAGATGCCCGCTTGTCGCGCTTTCGCTTCCTAGTAGATTTTGTCCCTTCCTCTGGTTGTTTCTTCTTCTTACCGAACTCGATGTCATCTATATCCTTCACCATCTCATACACCTTTGGCCCCCACTTTGTCTGCGGCATTGGAAGTTGTTGTGGCTCATCCTTATTGTCAAAGTATTCATTCATATCACTTCTTCTATACCTGTGTTTGGCCTTAAGGAACCTTCTATGCCGAGTGTACACCAACTTGGTGGAACTCGAAAGGTAAGTGTAGCAAGTCCCGTTGATGCAAACTACACATCTAGTCTTCCCTTTGATCTGCCCTGATAGTGAGAAGAGACCGAGGTAACCAGTGATGGTGACAAAGATGATGGCTTTAAGTGTGAAGCTCTGCTTTTTGAACGCATCCATCATCTCGACCCCAACATCGAATAGCATCTGCATTTTCTCCATGAGCGGCTCTAGGAGGACATCTATATCATTGCCGGGCTGCCTCGGTCCAGAGATAAGCATCGTCAACATAAGGTACCTGCGCTTCAGACACACCCAGGGAGGTAGGTTGTAGATGCCGAGGATGACTGGCCAAGTACTGTGCGAGCTACTTAGCTCACCGAACGGGTTCATCCCATCGGTACTCAGCGCGAACCGGATATGTCTAGGCTCGTCACAAAACTCAGGGTACTCCTTATCAAAATCCTTCCACTGTTGTGCATCGGAGGGGTGTCGTAGCTTGCCATCGTTCTTGACCTGATCAGGAGATGCATGCCATGACATCAGCTTCGCATCCTCTGGATTCCCAAACAGTGCACGTAGATGATCGACCACAGGTAGGTACCACACGGATAGCGCGGGGCTTTTCCTCAGCGTGTAACCTTTTTCTTCCTCATCTTGCTGAGCCGAGATCTGCTTGGCTGCAGCACTGGGCTTTTTCTTCTTGTTGTTCGGAAGAATGTCATCAGCATCTACGCGGCAACTGACATTCCTCTTGTACCGACTGAATCCACAGTGTGGACATTCCGTCATGTTCTCATACTTCTCGCCCCGGTACATGATGCAGTGGTTAGGGCAGGCATCAAACTTTCTAACCTTCATCGTCACTGGACGGATCAGCTTCTTCGCTCGATATGTATTAGCTTGCACCTTGTTACCTCCCGTAGGGTACGTCGTAGAAAGGTAGCTTAACAACTCGTTGAAGCCAATGTCTGACCAACCATATCGAGCCTTCATCATCAACATATGGAGGTTGAAACGGAGCGTCGTGCACCCCTCCGGACATTTTCCACCATCCTGGTACAAAGGATCAATTGCCTCCTGCTTCATCTCCCTGAAATTCTCCAACCACTTTGGGTTGCCAAACATAACATCATCCTCGTCGATGTGGTTGACTAGATCCTCAAAGAACTGGACATCTTCGGGTTCCCTCAGAGTAGCATCTTCAGTAGTGTCACCGTCATCGGCACCATCATCATCTGGAATGTTCTCGAGCAATTCTTCAACTGTGATGTAGTCACGAGAATTGTTGCCATCGTCGGTGGCAGCTGGCACGGGAACGGAAGGTGGTGGTGGTCGAACATGATCTTGGTTGTTCACCATCGCTGTCGACGAGCTCACTCCAGATACACCGCAACTCGCATCGAGACTTTGTTCACCATGAGAAGTCCAAACCGTGTAACCCTCCATAAACCCGTTGACAATCAGATGTGATTGCACCGTACCATCTGGGTAGCCTCTGAAGTTCCGACATTTAGAACATGGACATATGGTTGTCGTCCACTTCAAGCTAGCACGATGAGCTTTCGCAGCTGCCATAAACTTCCTCAATTCGCTAAGGTACCGAAGATCAATCACCCTATCAATGTGGTACATCCATTCGGACCTGTCCATCGTAGATTAACACACGACAAAACAACAAAGTGCTATATAAAAAAATAGATCTACTTCATGAATCTAGACACAAATGATGAGACATATCACACTAAAAAGTGAGAAAAAAGAGAGAAATAGGTGTGTGGAAGAATCATGTACCTCTTATTGTCCTCTCCTCCCCAAATCAAAGCTCTAAAACTCAATGTGATGATTTAGTGAAAAATTCAGCAATAACTCCGCCCCCAACAAGATGAGAGATCAAGACGTACAAAACTTTAGCCACACCGGTAATCTAGATTCAAAAACACATGTTTTATATGATCTAGACATGGATCTATAAAGAAACTAGACTAAAAACACAAACTAGATCTAGATCCATGCACGTGGATCCCATGGATCTAGATCTAGATCCACATGAGGAGAATTGCACTAAAAGAGAGAGAAAACGAGGGAGAAAGAGGGGTGGGAGAGCAATCATGTACCTCTATTCGTGTCCTACTCCCCCAAATCAAAGCTCTAAAACTGAATTTGAAGATTTAGTAAAAAATTCGGGCAAAACCTCCCCCCCACGTTTTGCAAGAGGAGAAGTCGTGGGGAAGAAGGAGGGAGGGCTGCTGCTATATATAGGGCGGGGATAACCGCAGCGGGCAACGTAATATGTCTGCTGCGGTAAATGAGCATTTACCGCAGCGGGCAGCATAATCCGTCCGCTGCGGTAAATGGATTTACCGCAGCGGGCGCCTTATGTTGCCCGTTGCGGTAAATGGAATAACCGCAACGGGCAACGCAGTGGCCAGCTGCCCAAGCTGGCCACCGGTTTACCGCAGCGGACATTTAAGATGTCCGCTGCTGGGCGCCAAAGGCCAACGCTGCGGTAAATGATTCCTGTAGTAGTGGCGACTGATATTTGCGATCCAAAGGAGAGTGTATTTTGTAAATATTCGGATCGCCATTATTAATCGCGATCTAGGGATTATATGTAAACATTTAGGGGTATCTAAATGTATCATGTGCAACCCAACTTCGTGTGCAACCTATGCAACCACCAATTAAGGCCACATGATCTACATCCAACGTCTGAGGTTTTTTTCACTTAAACCTCGCCACCTAAATACACACAGGTTAGATTTAAACACCACAGGTGGAGGGGTTTAAGTGAAAAAACCTCAGACGTTGGATATAGATCATGTGGCCTTAATTGGTGGTTGCATAGGTTGCACACGAAGCTGAGTTGCACATGATACATTGCCATCTATCTATCTATCTATCTATCTATCTATACAAACGAAATCTCATGCAATACAGAAGGCCACGTCACCAGCTGTCCGCGGCCGACGGATCGCGCGTATCGACAGCTCAGATCGGGCGAGCATCAATGATTTTGCAAAAGAGCCCTTGGGGTTTATCGAAATCCCACCCGCCATCCTCCTCTGCGCCCCCTTGCTACTCCGCCGATAGCGATCTCGGCGGTCCTTGCCTAATCCATCTCCACCAAGGCGTTGCGGTTGGCGTAGGGCGCTCGGCGGCCGGGAGCGCAGCGCGGCAAGGGGTCGTCCTCGGCCGGTAGACGACGCGGCAAGAGGGAGGGGCCCTGTCCTCGGTGTGCGGGCGAAGTGGCGAGAGGGAAGGGCCCTATCCCCAGTCTGCGTCTGAAGCTGCGAGGAGCGAGGGCCTGGCGGTCGACGCAGCGAGAGGACGGGACCCACCACCGCCGCCTCGCCGTGCACTCCAATCACCCGCAGCATCGTCCCCTCGCCCTATTTGCATCGTCCTCCACCAACCTCATACACCGCTGCCTCGCCACGGCCGACATCCCGACGTCCTAGCTGTCCCCCCCGTTCAAGGCCTCCCTCTGCGCACCCGCTTGTCTCCACTGCTATTCTTCTACCCATGGGTCGTTGTTGCCGCCGCAGATTGGCTCCGCCGATGCTTGATTTAGTCGCCGCTGCCGCAGGAATCGGCGGTCAACTAGTCGCTGAGAAGGTTTTGCTGACATAAATGCAGCTTAAGCGCCTGAGAGATGGGTATGGCCAAGTATCGTTAATCGCGCCAGATCTAGCAAATGATGAATCTGAGGTAACGATTTCTCCCTTCTATTCAACTACTATTATGTTCTTGAAGAAGATTCCATTTTCTTCTATCAATCGAAGAACTACTTGACGCCCTGGGTGTATGAATCTGAGTCCTGTTTAGTAATCCTGAGGTTCACTGCTGTTGTAGGCGAACAGTAAGCAAATGAACTCTTATGCTAGTACTATGAACAAAATTGTTTTGCAGTCATTTGTTTTGCAAACATCGCTCTAGCTTGTTAAGTTGTTTTGCAATATAGACTCAGCTTGTACCTAAATTCATGGTCCTCATCCTCCTTCCACTCTGACAGATTGAAGGTTCTTGCAATTAATTAAGAATCTTCGAAATATGGTATATACCGGCATGCTGATTGTATTGTTTCAGTACACTTTGGCCATTTGATCTGTTAACACTGCAGTACTGCTTTTACAAATCATTATATTCTTGAGCAATTGAGTAACCCTACTTCCAATTCAAATTGTCCTTCGATGACTACCTGTTCAGCTATTGGAATGATTATCATGCACTACTTGTGTTTGCAATTCTTGCTTCGGTGCGCTCTTGCCTTCAATACTAAGCATGAGGTTATTTTCCTTACATACTGAAGAATCAACACCTTTACATAGAGCAAAAATAAAAAGCATTTGGTGTATTCCTGTAATTTTTTTCTGCTTCTTCTGATTTACCCCATGTGATCCTCTCAATATTCTGTTATTCTGTAATGGATGCAAATTAACTTAATTTCTCTGTACGAAGAATTCAAAATAATCTGTTCCTACCATACATTCCAAATTGCAATTGTATCTGTAGTATAATTTCTTCTTGTCTGAGCTGTTATTAATATGTTGATGTATTTTCTCTTTTTATTTTTTTCTGATGTCCAAAAATGATATTTTTATTACCATATTGGATGCATTGGTTGCTTGCTTCAAGGAACTGTATTTGCTTGCACTTGCATTATTGCTGTGCACTACAAAGCTTCAGGACTTTGCAATTGTAGCTGGACTGCACTTGCATTGATTGTCAGTTTTTCTTGACAAACAATACATAATTTAGTCTAAAACTCATGGCAGGAGATAAGCCTTTCTGTTCCTGTTTATTTTCATCTGGGGAGCACCTGTTCACCACAATAGAGCCTTCCTAAAGGGTGGAAGTTTCTGCATCAAATGTAGGCATATGTATAAATGTGTTTACCAACAACTTACAACAGGTGAGATTTGCTCTTGAGCAAGATTTAACCATCTTTATTTGGTCTGTGCAATGCCTGTCAAAAATACCCACTGATTGGTTATCCTGTGCTGTGATCATAGTCAAATTCATTTTCTTTTTCCATGTCTGCAATGGTTAGCTTCAATTGAGAGCCTAAATTCCAATGAAATGCTTTCAGGTTATCTTATCTTACAATAACGAATCTGCAGGATGAACCCTGCTCTATTATTGGGCCACGTCGACTGGAAATTGCTAGCCGTTGGATCCAATAGATCAAGTAGTAGTCACGTGGGAGTATCACCTGGATCAAACCCCTTGGCTTCTGGGCTTGGGCTCTGGACACTTCCGCACCAAGCTCTGGCTCCGGGCTTCTGGAAATTGCTAGCAGATACGGCCACTGCCTCGCCGTGAGCTAACCCCTCGGCAGCACTGCACATGTCCACCTCTTGCGCCCGCCCACCACTTTATGTGCCCCTCCGACTGAATCTGCTGCTCTGCCTGCCGACGAACACTCATATAAGCCTCTACTCATCTTGTGATGGATGACCATATCAGAGAATTGAAGAGGCAAAAATCAAATGATCAGACTTAAAGTAAGAGACACTTCCTGTCTGCTCTCCTTTCTGAATATTTCTAAATGCAAGATGCTACTGGCCTTTTGTTACATCGTCTGAATAGGGAGCCAGTAGAAGCTAACCAGTCTGCATTGTCCATTTTGTGTCGATGAAAATGTGTACCCTTTTTTGTGCCTTTTTTCAATTATTTATCGTGCCTGTTATTCATAACTACCTTTCCCTACACCTGATTGTCTTCTGGTAACTACCTTTCCCACGGAGATACTCGATGCTTTTAAAATGTAATTCATAGTTTACCTATAACAGCTAGTCATGGTGACTATTCCTCATATGCCTTACAGTGCGCAATGTATTGATCAAATAATTGTGTTGTGCTATACATTCATTTATGAAATACTCCACGTGGTCAAGGCTATATGGTGTTTTTGTGTTACATATATAAAGAGTGTCATCTTAGGACTTGTTTGGATGTCTATGTATTTACCTCAATCCATATGTCTTCGAATGTATTTGAACTAATTTTTACTTTAATCCGCTCCAACCCATATTGTTTGAGGCAGATACATGTGCATCCAAATAAGATCTTAGCAAAGAATATAATCAATAATGCCTTATTTCATCATTTGCTGCTGCCTAGAATATGCCAGTAATAAACACTAAGCAAAGAAAACAATCGAATCAAAAAAAGAAATATCTATACTGAAAATGTCTGATCTAGCAACACATTGATGCCTTCCAAATTATCCAAAAAAGTACTCGTACTTAGTAACCATTAATTTTGCCTACGACTTATAAAACTCCAATGTGTTGGGCAGATGGTCTTGTCCAAGGAGGGCACGGCAAAGCCGCGCCGGTTTTTCTAGTTCCACACTAAACCTATCAAGCGTCACTGCTTCGTTGGTCTTTCTTACAAACCTGCAAAACATAAATTCGTTTAAATTTGTACTCTTCCCGGCTCTACCTAGACATCAGTGGCAAGCTAAAACATCCGCAGACCATTCACAAAACAGCTAAAATCCACGCGACGGTTAGCTCCAAATGAATTGCCCCCCCTTTTTTTTTCCTTATTTATTAGAAATACTATCCACCTATCCTTCAATACCAAATACCAATTCAAGTACACTGGTCCAATCCAGCGCGCACACTCAACATAGAAGCACCTCTAGCCCTAGGCAACAAGATTCTAACGAGAATCTACAGGTGGAACAACAGCGAACGTTAAAGTCTAGACTGGCTCAATCAAGTTGGGCGCGCGCAACGCTGCGCGAGAGCTTTCTAGTTTTTCGAATTCCGCATCACGATTCAATCCCCCGCCGCGGCTCGCTGGGGCGCCACCTTACGCCGGCCCTCCATTGGTTGGTGTCTGGTCTGATAATATACGCTCCCTCTCCTCGGCTTCGCGCTGTCCGCGGCTAGCCGGAGCGGCATGTACGGCGGCACTCCTCCACTCCGGCCGTCCCTTGCTTTCATCCCCTTCCTCCTGGAAGCCCCAGTGCCGTGCTCGCTTGCATCCAGCCATGAGCAGCTGCCTGTTTCCGGAGGCGAAGGCGCCGCCGCGCCGGCCGGATGCAGCGAAAAGCTCAGCAGCTGAATAAATTTCCTACTCACCTACCTACCCATTGTCATGGATTCTAGAACTTTGAGCATGAATTCTAAAATTCCTTAAACTCATTACCACTGTGTACTCTCAAAAACAACGCAAGAAAAAAGAGTCTCTTGCTGCAAGAGTGCAAGTTACAATGCATCGGCGAAGCAGACAAACATTTTTTCCGTTCTCTTGGAGCAACCAGCTGAAGCCTTGCATTTGCATCATCGTTTCGTTTCAGTCTCTCCATCGGTGGCCGCAGTTGGGTTGCAGCAGACGAAGAAGAGCGTCATGCCTTCCTCGCCCCTCACCGTCGCCTGCGCCAACCATTCAAGCGTGGTGGCTGTCAAGCCTGGGCTCTTAGGAAGACAGGGCAGGACATGATGCTGAGTTGGAAGAATACAGCCTCGCCGGCGGCGCAACGGAGGGACATGTGCGGGGTAGGGTTGGGTTGGAGGCGACGTCCCCGAAGAGCACCTGCGTGCCGGCGGCGTGGTCCACCACGTTCCGGTACACGCAGTTGCTGTCGGACACCTTCTTCAGTGCGCAGAGTTTCAGACAAGAGGTATTTGCAGGTGCAGGGCAATGATAAGTCGAGACTTCAGAACAAGATGCTGAAGTCCAGATACTCTTGAACTATAAAATCCTTTGCCCAATTAAAAAAATATTTTCATATATTTGAGAAAATTATGGATTAAGGAAAGGTAAACATGGAGTAAACCTGATGGTCACAGTTCCTGCAGGCATACAGAAGCACCTTGTTCTCCCTGTCCTCGGGATACAGAATGTTGTTGCTGCATGCATCATACATGCACCCGTCAAAAAAACAGAGCTTGTTTAGGAATCCAATCACCTCTTGGGTAAAGCAATCAAGAAAGGAGCTAACTGGGTAAGCATATGAGTCAGTCAATAAATCGTCAGCTTACCTTTCACGGCAGAACTTCATGGTGCTCAGGCTTGCTCCTGCTCCTGCAGCCGCCTATCTGTTGCCTTCCCGCTTTGATACTGTATCAGTTATTATCCAGCTGGATCCAAGAGATAGACAAGTGTGATTTCACTTGTTTGTGAAAGGAGATCAGAGATGGGAGAGAAGCCGAATGGGAGGAAGGGACCAGGGTAGTCGGCCACCACGCCACAAGTGCTTCTTGAGATGAACAATGGATGAACTCACTCAAAGGCTTCAATCTCACACCTCAAAGGTCTCTGTCACTCAAATCCTAAGTAAATCCTTGCAAGGAATGGCTTGAGAGGGAGTTGGGAGAGAGGGATTTGAGCTCAAGGAAGTGTAGAAGGCGTGGAAGTCAGCAGCTTGAAGAAGAGGGGGTGAAGGGGTATAAATACCCGAGCCCCCAAAAACTAGCCGTTAGTCACCTGCTGAAACGGTACCGGATGATGTCGGGTCATCTGGCCCAAGGCCTAGCCTGTCGGGTGAACCTGCCGGATGATCTGTAGCTATCGCAGGATCATCTGGCCTCCCAGAGAGAGTTAGATTTTTGTGTGTTCGTGTGTGAAACATGTGTCTCTCATGGGTGGTTAGTTCTCAAGATTAGCACCATGACACACTTGACTCATCAATCACGTCCCCCTTTATAGTACGGTGTTTCCTATTTCTCAAATTAAAACTGAAAATTAAATTAAATCTTCAATTGAGCTCCAACACCTTTTAGAATGAAAATTAGGGGCCTTCCTTTGCACAAATAATATTTCTTTTCATTTAATTTTGTGTCTGCACATATCTTATTTAAACAAATTAAATCCGCCAAATTGTGATTGCCACTATCACCAAAAAAATTAGGGACCTAGATGCACTTTCAGCAGCGCCCGAGACCCAACCAGCAGACGGCATGGGGAAGCCAGTCGACACTCCGCCTACTTATCCTCGGTGCCAACTAGTAGGCGCCACGCCGCGGTCTCTGTCGGCGCCAGGGGGACAACGACCGCTGCACCGACAGGATCCTCCTCGGATCCTGTTGCGTCGGTGGGATCCTCCTCGGATCCAGTTGCGCCGGTGGGATCTCTGGCAGGATCTTCTGTGCCGGAACCGTCTACATCACAGTCTGCATCACCAGCGCCTGTACGACCTCGCACTCGACTTCAAGATGGAATCAGAAAACCAAAGGTATACACTGATGGTACTGTTCGTTAGGGTCTTTCTGCATCCACTGAAGAACCACGTAGTGTAGAAGAAGCGCTGAAAAATAAACATTGGAAAGAAGCTATGGATATAGTATGATGCATTGATGAAAAATAAAACATGGCACTTGGTTCCACGTAGAAAAGGTATAGACATAGATTGCAACTCGGTCTGGAAAATTAAATATAAGGCAGATGGGTCTCTGGATAAATACAAAGGTCGGTTAGTAGCAAAGGGGTATAATCAAAGGTATGAAATTGATTATGAGGATACCTTTAGTCCCATTGTAAAAATGTCTACAATTAGAATTATTCTATCCATAGATGTCTCAAGGGGTTGGAGCATGAGGCAACTTGATGTACAAAATGCCTTTCTTCATGGTATTCCGGATGAGGAAGTATACATGAGACAACCTCCGGAATATGTAGACAAAACAAGACCGAACTTTGTGTGCAAACTTGACAAAGCCTTGTATGGTTTAAAACAGGACCCAAGAGCATGGTATGCCAGACTTAGCACAAAACTGATTGCACTCAGTTTTCATGCATCTAAGGCAAATACTTCTTTGTTCTATTTCCCCAAGGGCCACTAGTACACAAAACTTATTGGAGGCGGTCGTTTTTGCTTAACGGAGGAGGGCAAACATGACCGCCTCCAATGGAAGGCCTCGGTTAACCAGTGATTAACCGAGGCGGTCACCCCGCCCGCCTACGTTAATGGTATTAATGGAGGCGGACGCTATAACCTGCCCGCCTCCATTAATCGATTAAAAAAAATTAAAAAAAATCTCAGAGCTCGTCGGAGAGCCCGTTTCGAAGCCCACCAGCGAGCTCGAATGCTCCGCGCGACCCCAGCGCCGCTAGATCCTCATGTCGTTCCTAGCGCCAAGGCAACCGCCAGATCTAGTGTTCGCGCTCCAAACCGTCGTCGGAGGCCTCCACTCCGAGCTGTCGCAGATCCGACGCTGGAGGAGCTCCTCATCTAGATCTGCGCCGCTGGAGGCCAGTGCTCCTCTGCCACATCCGCCGCAGCTTGTGGTAGATGGAGGATTAGCCACCGGGGTACGTCGCCGCCGAGGTAGCCGTCGAGCTCAAGGGAGAGGGGCGCCGTGGGGGATCTGGACCGGTCAGCCTCACACCGCCGCCGGGGAGAGGGTACACCACGAGGGAGGCTGCAACGGTCAGCCTCGAGGAGAGAGTGGACGGAGGAAGAGGGAGGGAGAGCCGTCGCCGCCGTCGCTGTCTTCTGAGAGAAAAGAGAGAGTGTTAGGTCGGGAGTGCACGGAGGGAGGGGGAGGGAGAGCTGAATCATAGTCCCTTGTGTTTAGGCGATTAACGACAATACTAGGTTACTATGACTAACGTGTGTTTTGCAGAGGCAAAGTCATTTGAGTTAGGTCATTAGTGATGCTAAATGAATGGGCTTAATGGATATTCATGCCCCCAAGATGGAAATCATTTCGGTTTCAAAGGATGGTGATTCAAGGTGAAGACTAGGCTAGTCCTTAGTGCCAAAAGGTTGAGAAGGGCACTAAGGATAGCTAGGACTTTGTTTTTCCTTTGACCGTACTATAAAGGGGGGGTATGAGATTAGTAGCTTGACCTAGGAGAGTTTGGGAATGTTGGTGTATGGACATTTGTCACAACTAGTCCTAGAGACCCTTCTTTTAGCCCTTGAGATGGTAGGAGCAAAACCCCTTCAAAAGACTTAGTGAAAAGAGGTGAAGAAGAGGGAGAAATGAGCTCCGGACCAGTCTGCCTAGAGGCGTCGGACCAAGGAGAGTGGTCTGACGGTCCCTGACTTAGGCAAAAGCTTAGTGAAGTAAGCTCTGGACCACCTGTCTAAAAAGCGTTGGACCAGAGGCGAGTGGTCCGACGGCCCCTGTCAGAAAGTGTGAGCAGCAGAGTGAGCTCCGGACTAGTCTGACGGTGTGTTCGATGGCTAGTCCGACGCTTCCATAAAGATGAGTTTTCCAACTCAGTAAGTACCCTAGCTCCGGACCAGTGCGTCGGACCAGGGCACCGGACTATGGCAAGTAGTCCGGTGGTTCGAAGTTGAGAAGAAGTTGGCACTCAGTGAGCACCCTGGCTCCGGACCAGAGCATCGGACCAGGGCGACGGACCAAGGCAAGTAGTCCGACGGTGACTTTTTCAGATGGAATTTGAACTGAGAGTGAGCACCAGACCAGGTTGCATAGTCCGGTGGTATGACCGTCGGACTAGTCCGGTGCCTTCGCAGAAAAGAGAAAAAATAAGAAAGGGCTAGTTTTGAAGGTGGTGACTATTTATAGTTGCACTCTTCGTCCTTAGGAGCTCTCTTGGCCATTGTTTCACCTAAGGAACCCTTGTGAGAGTTCTTGGAGAGCCAAGTGCCTAGTGAGGGAGAGATTAGAGAGAATCCATCTTGTTCTTCCCCACTAGAGTGATTAGGAGTGACTTGTGTGCATCCATCCACCTTCCTAGCCTTGAGTTGGTCAAGTGAAGGTCTTGTGATTGTTACTCTTGGTGTTCAAAAACACCTAGGCGGTTTGGTGGTGATCAGAGGAAGGAGATCGCCGGAAGATTGTTGGCGGCCCTTCTCCCAGCTTGTGATCGGTTGTGGGCGATTCACTGAGCCGGAGTGGCGAAGAATCAGCCTGTAGAGAGCACTCTACCCTTGCGCGGGTAGAGTGGGAGCTATACCTTGCGAGGTGCTCAACCGAGTACTAGGGGGGAGTGTCTACTCCTCGATACCTCAGGAAAACATCGTGTGTCACCAGTTCTCTTTCCCTAGATCTTTACATTTTCGCATTACCTTTCAGTTGTGTTTTTCAATTCCTACTAGAATTGCTTAGGTTGTCTTTCATTTCCTTGGCTTGCTATTGCTTTCTAGTTAGGACACACATTGCGGTAGGCACTAGGGGTGATTGGCATTGTTAGGTTTTAATATTGCTTTAGAAATTTAAAAGAAGCCCAATTCACCACCCCTCTTGGGCATCTTGATCCTTTCAATTGGTATCAGACCTTGGTTGCTCTCAAATTAGGCTTTACCGCCTAGAGCAAGATGTCCCATAGGTATGAACCCCCTCCCATGTTTGATGGAGACGACTTTCCTTATTGGAAGGTTCGTATGGAAGCCTATCTAGAAGCTGTCGATGCCGGCATTCATAGAGCCACCACTCAAGGTGGTTCGGTGTTCGCCGAAGATCCTTTCTTTGACAAGAACAATGCTAAGGCTAAGAACATCCTCTTCCGAGGCATTGGCAAGGATGTGTTCAACCGTGTGTGGAATTGCAAAACCGCGCATGAGATTTGGACAAACATTTGTGCTCTACACGAGGGCACCAAATGTGAAAGAGAAGAGCGATATCACCTTATCATTGCTAAGATGAACTCTTTCACCATGCTATCTCATGAAAATGCTAATGAAATGTATTCTCGCTTGAATGTGCTTGTAGATGAGTTGAATGGCCTTGGGCTCACCCAAATGTCACCGGCCGATGTGGTGCGCAAGATACTTTGTGTCTTACTAATAGACAAGTATGGACACATCATCACGGTCCTTCATCAAGGCGATCTCTCCGCATCTACACCAACACAAGTGTTGGGCAAGATCAACGCTCATGAGATGTACATGAAGATCAATGATGGTGGTTCATCCTCCTCCAAGAAGAAAGATGTTGACACCGTTTTTCAGCACGTGTCAAATGAGCTAAGGCTTGACTGGTCAGCAGCCGTTCTCCTTCGGCATCGGGAAATCGTGAGCCAGTATTGCCGATGGGAATATGCTGCGGGAAGACTAAGTGTGTTGCCGATGGAGGCTGGATGGTCTTTGCCTATAAGGTTAATTGGTGAAGTAAAGTCGCCTAGGCTGTAAAGTTGCTGTTGCCAGTTGCCGATGAGGAGACATTGCCGATTGCCGATGAGAAGCTGATGCCAATTGCTGATAAGGGGACGTTGCCGATTGCCGATGAAGAGTGGTTGCCGATTGTCGATAGGTTGGTGAAGACAGTTATCAGTACAAAGTTGCTGATCGGGAAGTATTGCCGATGCCGATGGGCATGGGGTGCCGATGAGTACAGGGTGACTTAGCGCTTGATGTCAGCAGAAGGCTGCCGGTGGTCAAAGAAAGAAGTCATGGATTGAAGGGATCTGCCGATGGAAAGTTTCCATCGAAGGGAAGACATAAGGAAACTGGTGATTTTGTACCAGTATTATTATAGCAGTTTGAGTCCGACTCTTGCATGAGTCATTTATTTTCCTTTAAAATAGGCGTGTTTGTTTAGGAAAATAAGTATTGTTATTTTAGATCCGACTCCTGCGCGAGTCAGTTTCCTTAAAGTTAGGAGTTTGTTTTAGGAAGGATACGAGTCGTGTCTTTGTACAACTCTCTATGCGGGAGTATAAATATGTGCCCGAGGGCTACGTGTAAAACAATCAATCCAATATCAATCAAACCAATTTTACTCTTATTTTACTTTTATCGCAATTTACCCTTTACTGCATTAGCTGTAGTTTATCAACGAGTTCTTCAAGCTTCGACGGGCTGCATCAGCTTGATCTCCGTCAAATCCTTGTAAGTTCCGCGTGGGAGTACCTCTGAGCTTTGGCATCCGGGCGCATCGCTGTTGCCTCGTTCAGCTCTGCTCTAGTTATCCTGATCAAGCCTCAATCCCAGCATCCGGGCGCATCGCCGTTGTCTGGATTGGATCTTGTTCTAGTTATCGTCCTTGTCGATTAACTGGTCAAATCGACTGGCACGCCTCCGGATATCGAATTTCGGGTATAAGCCCGAGGTGTTCACAGATCCTGACGCTTTTTGTGTCAACACCTCTTTTGGCACGCTCGGTGGGACACGATTAATCAAGTCTATACATCTATCATGGGTGATCACACCGACGTTAACTAGAGGAACGTCATTGAAGTCTTCGAGGCCGATCTAAAAGATGATCAGAAGCTGGTCATGGAGCGGGCTATGGAGGAATACAAGCAGTTATATCTGAAATCCTTTAGCCTCAGCAGGAGTGGCGAAGCAATCCAGAAGCAAGATCCGCCGTTGCCACGGCAAGTCACGTACGACACCAATCCTGGTAACTTACAAGAGATGGTTAATGCTGCTGTAAGTCAAGCATTAATTAGCCACTCCAACGTGCTGTCCAACACTGTCTACAATATTGTTATGCAATCATTCAAAGAAGGACGTGCACCGCAATATGTTGGTCCAACGTACCATCAACCTGGATCGGCATCTATAAGCCCATCAGCAGCCCCAATGGCGTCTTCCACTCCTATGGAACCGTCTGCCGATGTGGCTACATCGCTAAGACCGAACCCTGGCAGCGTCACCAAGCTCAACACAGATCCAGTGGCGTCAGCAATTTCAGGACCTGCTATCCAAAGTCAGCCAGCCCCTGCCAACTGGTGGGGATATGGTATGCCTCCGAATCTATATGCTGGTTCTAATCTGGTGCAGGGAGATAGCTCAGCTTGGAAGAGCTCCATGGCATCGGCAACGCAGTCACAGCCGGTGGCCTCTATGATGCATTACTCTACGCCCCCTCCAACTGTACAAGTGCCATCAGAAGATTTCCAAGTGATTCCCAAGATACCTCTAATGCCACCATCGGCAAGCTCTGTGCCGATGCAACACATTATAGCAGCTGGCAGTCAACCTCTGGTGGCAGATCCCCAAGCTGTTGTGTCAGTTCCCCAAAGTAATCTGACGATTGATTGCTCCAGAATACAAGAGTCACACGGTCCAGTTAGCTATCGGCCATCGGTAAGTCATATGCCGATGATTTATAATCCTGGATGGGCCAACCAGCCGCAAGTTCAACAGCCTGGTATGCCAATGTATCATTATGGAGGCCCAGCAAACACTCAAAGCGGACCATCGGTACAGCAACCGATGAACACGATGACTCAACCTAATCTGCTAAGTGTGCAAAACTATCCATCGGTAAACCAACCGATGCATAGTGTTCAGATGACTGGTGTTGCGCCCGTGACTACTCCGCATCATCTTCAAGAGGCGCATCAGCCGGCTCCACCAGTCAACAACCAGCCAATGAGTCGGCAGGAGCAGGATGCATATTGGGTCGGTAAGATCGCCGAAGTTATGAAAGAACAATTCAGCATTAAACCTAAAGTCAATACATACTCTTATCAGACTCCGTATCCTCCTGCATATGATGTGATTCCTCTCCCAAATCGGTACAAAGTGCCCGATTTTACCAAGTTCTCCGGCCAAGATGACACATCAACGGTGGAGCATATTAACCGCTTCATTATCCAGTGCGGAGAAGCTGCCAGCAGAGAGGAACTCAGGGTGAGATTGTTCTCTTCATCATTGTCTGGATCGGCATTCGCATGGTTCATATCACTGCCTCCAAATTCTGTAATCACATGGGACGATCTAGAGAGGCAATTTCATAAATACTTCTTCGCTGGCATACATGAGAAGAAGCTTACCGATTTAGTCAAGATGAGGCAACGTAATGATGAATCGGTAGAAAGCTTTGTTCAAAGGCTACGGGACGTGAAGAACAAGTGCTACAGCTTGGTACTTGATGATCGGCAACTGGCAGATTTGGCCTTCCAAGGATTACTGCCGCACATCAAAGACAAGTATGCGTCCCAAGAATTTGAAAGCCTATGTCATCTAGTGCAAAGGATTACCGATCAGGATATCAAAACCTTTGAGCCCAGGAAGACTTGGAACAAGAAGGTGACCTTCATCGGGCAAGAAGGGGACTCTGGGTCAGATGAGGAGCTGAGCTTCGATGCAGCCGAATGGGTGAAGGATAAGAAGCCTGTGTCTTGTCCGTTCGGCCAGAAAGAGACCGAAAGGTTCACCTTCGACATCACCAAGGCCGATAGGATGTTTGACTTATTACTTCAAGAAGGGCGAATTAAGTTGGCGCCTAACCAAGTAATTCCATCGGCCGAGGAGCTCAAGAAGATTAGGTACTGCAAGTGGCATAATGCAACCTCACACAGTACCAATGACTGCAAAGTGTTTAGACAACAGTTGCAGTCAGAGATTGAATCTGGACGTATTAAGTTTGAAAATTCTAAAGTCCAGAAACCGATGAAAATATATCAGCACCCGTTTCCAAACAATATGGTGGAAATCAGTGAAAAAACCAAAGTGCTGACATCGGAAGCTGCCAGGAAGAACTCATCGGTAGATCCTAACCACCAAGTACCTGAGCGCGACGCAAGAAGGTTTGCCGATGACAGAAAGGGTAAGAAGGTTGCCGATGAAGGTAGCAGTGCCAACATGGCTCCTGGGGTTGTAATCACACACAAGCAGCCAAGGCGAGATCATCGGCAATCACGTGAAGAACGATATTGGCAAGAAGAAGAAGAGCACCGGAGTGGCTTCGGCATAAGGACCACTGGAAGTGTCCTTTCTTCGTCCACTATTGGGAAGAAGGCATTAAGCTGCCTACGGCCGATAATTGCCCTAAATGCGATGGATATTACACTGCCGATCGGTCAGGTAAGGGACCTTGTTTTGATGATCAGGCATCCAGGTACGCCAAGCCGCTCAGAGAGAGCAGATCAGCACATGACCGATTGGGGGCAAGCTCAGTGCCCATGACAGGCTTGGCCGACGTGTTGATCAAGGGGAGCTAGAGGAGATGGCTAATGCAAGAGTACCTGACGAGGAGATACTCTCCAGAGATCCTAACATCGGAAGAAGTACCGATGCAAGCAGTGGAAGGCAGCGTCAGCCCGTCTGGAAGACCAAACTTCCCCAGTGGTGCCCTAAGGGTCTGACTAAGACTCAGAAAATGAGGATTCAGCGCCAACGCCGTGATGACCTGTATGACGATGAAGAACCCTCAAGGGAGAGGCAATGGAGGCCAAAGCACAAGGACAGGGATCCATCGGCAGATATTAATATGGTCGTTATGTTGCCGATGGAGTTCATGGCACCTGTCAGTGATGATGAAGAGACTGCCGATATGGCACAATTGGTGCTGGATCCGATGACGGCTGTCTTTGAAAAGCCTGCCGATGATGAGAGGCAGCATCTGAGAGCTCTGTTCGTTAAGGGCAAAGTGGATGGGCAACCGATGACAAAGATGCTGGTAGATGGCGGCGCGTCGATCAATATAATGCCATATGTCATGTTCAGAAAGCTTGGGAAGGGCGACCAAGACTTAGTCAAGACCGACATGAAGCTTAAAGATTTTGAAGGTAACGTGTCGACAACTATGGGAGCCGTATGTGTTGACTTAACCATCGGCAGTAAAACTTTGCCGACAACATTCTTTGTAATCAGTAGCAAAGACACTTACAACCTGCTACTAGGAAGGGATTGGATCCACGCCAATTGCTGTATTCCTTCCACTATGCGTCAAAGCCTTGTACAGTGGATCGGAGACAAGATTGAAGTCGTCCGCAGTGAAGCCCCATCTACTGTCGCATCGGCAGAATCGGAAACTTATGAGCAGACCAGGTGCATATCTGGTGAAGCCTGGGACAAAGAATTCCTCAAAGTTGCCGATTACCGCATCAAACCGATCCAAGCAGTCGGTCCTGAAGAAGAGTTTTAATGGATCGGTTCGCTGACGACGGAAAACTGGGGCAGGGCTTTACGTCTGCCGATGACTTACTCGAGATCAACATCGGCGATGGTAGTAAGCCTAGGCCTACTTTTATTAGTGCTAAGCTAGATTCCCAATGTAAACCGCAGTTAACCGATTTATTGAAAGAGAATAAAGATTGTTTTGCTTGGGATTATACAGAGATGCCTAGTTTAGACCGATCGATAGTTGAACATCGGTTACCCATCAAGTCTTGTTTCCAACCACATCGGCAACCTGCGCGCCGATGCAATCCTACTATTTTGCCTGACATCAAGGCTGAGATCACAAAGTTGATCGAAGCTGGATTTATTCGGCAATGCCGATATGCCGATTGGATTTCTAATGTGGTTCCTGTGTATAAAAAGAATGGAAAACTTCATGTTTGTATTGATTTCAGGAATCTCAACAAGGCCACGCCGATGGATGGCTATCCGATGCCCGTTGCCGATTTGTTGATCCATGCTGCTGTTGGACATCAAATCATTAGCTTCATGGATGGTAATGCTGGGTATAATCAAATATTCATGGCTGAAGAAGACATATCCAAGACTGCTTTCAGATGTCCAGGTCATGTCGGTTTATTTGAGTGGGTCGTCATGACTTTTGGCTTGAAAAATGCCGGTGCTACTTATCAGAGAGCAATGAATTTCATCTTTCATAAGTACATTGGCACGATGGTTGAAATCTACATTGATGATGTGGTGGTTAAGTCTAGGGATTTCGAGAAGCATCTTGCCGATTTGCGAAAAATATTGGAATGCACAAGGGAGCATGGGTTGAAGATGAATCCTAACAAGTGTGCATTTGGTGTATCGGCAAGGCAGTTTCTGGGCTTTATGGTGCATCAAAGAGGCATTGAAATCGGCAGAAAATCCATTGATGCAATTAACAAAGTGGTCGCTCCTACAAACAAGACTGAGCTGCCGTCCTTGATCGGCAAGATTAATTTCATCAGAAGGTTTATATCTAACTTGTCTGGTAAGATTAAATCTTTTAGCCCATTGTTAAAGCTGAAAGCCGATCAAGAATTTACATGGAAAGAAGAGCAGCAGTTAGCCTTGGAAGAGATCAAAAGATATCTAGTGAACCCTCCAGTCTTAGTTCCACCTCAGCACGGGAAGCCTTTCAGGTTATATTTGTCTGCCGATGACGGCGTTATCGGGTCAGCCTTAATTCAAGAATTTGAAGGGAAAGAACGTGTAATATATTATCTGAGCAGAAGGTTGGTGGATGCTGAAACCAGGTATTCGGCCATAGAGAGATTATGCTTATGTTTATATTTCTCTTGCATGAAATTGAGGCATTATTTGTTGTTGGCTGAATGCACTGTTATCTGCAAAGATGATGTGGTTAAGTATATGCTATCGATGCCGATATTGAGTGGACGAATCGGTAAGTTGATTTTGGCACTTTCAGAGTTTGACCTAAGGTATGAATCGACTAAGGCAGTTAAGGGTCAAGTAATGGCCGATTTTGTTACTCAGCATTGCAATATGGTAAGCTCTGTAGAGATTACTCCTTGGACTTTATTCTTTGATGGGTCTACGTGTAAGGATGGAGCAGGTATCGGTATTCTCTTAATTTCACCCCAGGGACGGAAGTATGAAATTTCGTTGTCGATTGTTGCTACTTCAACAAACAATCAGGCTGAGTACCAGGCTTTGCTTAAGGGGTTGGAATTACTCAGAGAGGTACATGCCGATGCTGTTGAAATCTTCGGTGATTCTATGCTGGTGATTAACCAATTGATCGGGACATATGAATGCCGAAGTGAAGCTTTAATTGTAGCCCATGGAAAGTGTTTGCAATTATTGAAAGAGTTCAAAGAGTACCGTCTTGAGCATATTTCTAGATTGCATAATGAAGAGGCCAATCGGTTAGCACAGAATGTCTCGGGTATCAGCCGATTCAGGAAGTCATGCCATCGGTAACAGTTACCGATGACTAGAAAAGAGAGATTGTCGATTACTTAAGGGATCCATCTAAGAAGGTTGAAAGGTGCCTAAGGTTTCAAGCTACTAAGTATGTGCTCCTCGACGATGAATTGTATTATCGGACGATTGATGGAGTTTTGCTCAAATGCCTTGGTAAAGAGGAATCAAAAGAATTGATGGGCGAGATCCATGAAGGCGTGTGTGGGGCGCATCAATCGACATTCAAGATGAAATGGATGATTAGGCGGAATGGATATTATTGGCCGACGATCCTTGAAGACTGTTTTAACTATTTCAAAGGATGTCAGGATTGTCAGAAGTTTGGTAACATACAGAGGGCACCTGCATCGGCAATGAATCCTATAATCAAGCCTTGGCCGTTTAGAGGATGGGCTATTGATCTCATCGGCCATATTTATCCGCCATCGAGTAAGGGGCATAAGTTTATACTCGTCGCTACCGATTACTTCACTAAATGGGTTGAAGCAATTCCTTTGAAGAAGGTGACATCGGCAAACATGGTAGATTTTGTTAAGGAACACATTGTTTACCGATTCGGTATTCCTCAGACCATTACTACCGATCAAGGGACCATGTTCACATCGGGGGAGTTTGATGAATTTGCTGTTAGTATGGGGTTCAAGGTGTTGAATTCTTCTCCTTATTATACACATGCTAATGGTCAAGCTGAAGCGACTAATAAAGGAGTTATCAAGCTTATAAAGCGCAAGATTGAAGAAAACCCTAGAAGGTGGCACGTAGTGTTAAACGAGGCCTTATGGTCATATCGGATGACTTGTCATGGTGCAACCAAAGTCTCGCCGTATTAGTTGGTCTATGGACACGATGCTGTCCTGCCTTGGGAAATTAAAACTGGTTCTAGGCGATTATCTTTTCAGGATCAATTGATGACCGATGATTATGATACTCTGATGAAAGATGAGTTAGAAGATTTGGCAGGTCATCGGTTGAGGGCATTGATTAGCATTGAAGAGAATAAGAAGAGGGTTGCTAGATGGTATGACAAGAAAGTAAAGGTAAAGGAATTTGCCGATGGTGATTTGGTTTGGAAGTTGATTTTACCGATCGGGACTAAGAGCTCTAAATTATGAAAGTGGTCCCCTAATTGGGAGGGTCCTTATCGGATAAAGCAGTCTGCTCCTGGTAATGCCTATATTTTGGAAAATCTTGAAGGAGTTGCATTCTCCAGAGCAATCAACGGCAAATACTTGAAGAAATATTACCCTAGCATATGGGTAGATGCATAGTGCTTAGTTGAATGCCGATGAAAGAAAAAATATATAAGCATCGGTAAAAATGTACTGACATTATATTACAAGAGCCAAAATCAAGTATCAGAGTTACATTTGCCGATACAACAAATGAATTACAACAAGGAGTGGATGGCTGATATCGCACGTAGGCGAATTTGTTCTATCTCATCCATTTCCTTGGCATCGGCATCGGCAGAGCCCTCGACTGGCTTGATCTTTTTCTTCAGTAGAATAGCTTGTCAGGCATTCTGGTCCCTTTCTTGCCGCAGAACCCTGATGGTATCAGAAAGTTGGGCTTTCTGCTGGTTGGCTGCGTTTAGAGCCTCCTCAACCCTTTGTAACTCAGCCAACAGTTCCTCCTTCTTTGCCGATAGCTGAGTGATTTCTTGATCAAGGTTGGCGCTGGAGACTTCTGCTTGGCCGATGCCCTTGTGCTTTTCATCGGCAATACTTTTGAACTTAGCTTCTCTTCCTCAGTCTTGGATTGGGCAGCCCTATCGGCAATGCGACGGGAAAGCCTCTGGTACTGAATTTGCTTGCTATCGAGGAAGGTTGCCTGGAAAAGAGTTTCTTCCATATCGGCAGGGAGGTGGCCTTGGATATCCTTGAAAGCAATCCTTGCTGCGGATGAATCTTGAATGAGCTAGGGTGTGTCTTGCAGCAGCAAGGAAAGCAATGCTTCAGGCTTGGACTTGACCTCTGCCGATAGAGCTGGGGCAGAACTTTCTTCGTCCTCATCATCATCGGGAATATCGATGGCGAAGGAGAATAAGCTGTTTGCTCGAGTGGGGCCTTCTTAGTGTTCCTCATCCTAGGGGTTGATGCCGAAGGAGAACAGGCTGTCTAGGGAGTCTTGGGCCTGAAAACAGAGAAGTTAAAATATGCCGATCACAAGATTATACTATGAGCTTTTAGGTAACTAATTTACCATCTTGAAGCGAATCTCCTGCCTGGGACTTGGCACGGTGGATGGTCTAGCCTCATTCTAGGGATCGACAGTAGTTGCTGATGACTGAGCCTCTGCTGGGGAAGCAGTCGATGCCGTTGGTAGTGGTGGTGTTGTCGCTGGCGTCGCTTCCGATGCAGTGGCTGGTTCTTGTTGTGGCGACACCGCTCTCTCGTCGGGAACTTCGGCTGGTGGTGCCGATGCCGATGCTGCTCCGCTGCTGCAGCAGTAGAGTTGTCTCTTGATCGGGGACGTCGTCGAGTGGGTGATCGGGAATTGAGCCATTGACGGTCCTGCCGATGGTGCATTGGTGGCTGGTGGTGCAATTGGAGCCGATGGCGAAGACGGGAAGCCAGCCTCAGATGCCTTTTCTTCCTTGGCGCGGCAGCAGGAGATCCGACCCATTTCGATGAAGACTGGGGGGCATCGGCAGCAGGACTGGGAGGTGCTTGTCTACTTGAAGCAGCTGCCGATGACCACATTGCCTGAGAATATAAAGCAAGTTATACAAACTAAAATGTTGCCGATAAAACAGTATGTAATCGGTACGGGTGAAGATGAGTTTACTGCAAAAACCCGCGTCAGGGTAGCAGCAGCGGCCAATGTAGCCTTGGTTTTTGCAGGTGTCGGTGTAGGTACCTGCCGAGGAGTGAAGGCAGCTAACGTGGGAGCCTTATGGCCGATGAGCAAGATGGGGTTCATTATCCGGAGATTGAAGGGCTTGCCGTTCCTGCTCATCGGCGGAACCGGATCGTCAACCTGCTGAGTATGAAGGGGTCAGATGCCGATGATAGGGTAAAGTAATAAGGAATGCATCGGCATAAAACTTACCATGTCATCGGGAATGATGTGATCGACGTCAATTATGTTCCGATAATAATGCGATGACTTGGCAAACAATTGACACCTCCATTCTTGCCACCAAGACTTGTACTCATTTGTGATGAAGGAGGTTGGTGACCAGGAGGACAAGTCAAGGTCTGACACATCGACACTGGGAGGAAGGTTGACAACCTTGTTCCAGTCTAGAGCACTGGAGATTGTCTGCCTGGGCTTCACTACCTTGGAATAGCAGAGTTTGATCGGTAGTTGGCCAAATGCCAATTGTCTCGCAGCTACCGATGGGTAGTAGAACTCGTAAGATGGAGGGGCATTCTTCCCAGATCTGAAGATGTTCACTGGAATAGCTCGGGGAGTGATGCTGGCCTTCATGATTACTTGGTTCTCAGGCACGTTCCCATTGGTAAGATTGAATACCAGCGGGAATCGGTTGTCTTCATCGATATATGGCCACCAGAGCTGTTCTGTGGCAGGAATTCCATTATAGAACTTCTAAGAAAACGCGCCGAACTGCTCTGCATCGGCATCAGTCCCTGACAGCACTATAATGGCCTCTCCGAAGTTGAGTGGAGGGCGAGTTGCCGATTCATCATCCCTATACTGGTAGTCTTCCGATATATCCCTCGGAATTGTTGGGCGAACAAGTCGAACTGAAGCGCTTTCTGCATATGTGCGTTCAGCCACATGTTGATGAACCACCAGGGACCCCAAGATTGCCGATGGGTTCACCTAGCAGTAACTTCTGGGACACTTGATGTAGAAGGCGGTATACCGATCCATGAAGATATCTGCCTAGGGGAAGTCTTGTCCCATCGGCACGTAGCTCAGCTGCTAGAAGGTGCATAATGGTCGGTCCAACTGCCCTGCCGCAGAAGATGAATTTCTCCGACCACATGTTTAGGAAAGTGTCGTGCTCCCGTTGGTTTACCGATCCGGTCTTCTGGTACTCATGGATGTAGCCTGTCCAGCCACTGATGTTCCGAGTGTTCACCTTGTACTCAGCTTTTCTGTTGAAAAGAGTAAAGGTATCAACAGAGGAGACGTCCAAGCTAGTCAACATATGGATATCGACAAGGGTTGGGGTGGCTGGCCCGTGTCGGAAAAGGAAAACATTCATGGTGTCCGACCAGAAATAGGAGGTGGCCATCAGCATGTTCTCGTTCTTCTCCATATCGGCAATGGAGAGCCTGATGCACTGGTCCAAGTTGCGCTCTTGCCAGTAGACTTGCTGCGCCCTAGCAACCCTGAGGTACCAGTTTTTCCACCCCTTGGTAGGCTTGGGCCATGATCGGAAAGCATCCTTCCACAGTCCTAAACCGAAACATTCAGATCTGAAAGGGATTTGGTTGGTTTCCCCGGAGGTTGAAGACGAAGGCAGAGGGTGTGAAAGTGAAAATGGACTCAGGATAAAAAGTAGGTTGGATCCCGGTAACTTTTATAAGCTTACTCAAGGGTATTTTGGGATTTCGGTTCACACTATGCAGGAATGTGGAGAGACCCGCGGTAGATATGCGCGATGATCGAGGGGATTTGCAACTGTTTGTGCTACAATCGAGGGATTTTATTATTAAATTGCGGTTCCACGCACGGGGGTCGAGGAAACTGTGCATTTTATCTCGGAAGTAACGGCTACAGTAGAGAGAATTTTGGCACGTAAAGTATTATACGCTCCAAAACTGGGGGCATGTGTTGACACCGTTTTTCAGCACGTGTCAAATGTGCTAAGGCTTGACTGGTCAGCAGCCGTTCTCCTTCGGCATCGGGAAATCGTGAGCCAGTATTGCCGATGGGAATATGCTGCGGGAAGACTAAGTGTGTTGCCGATGGAGGCTGGATGGTCTTTGCCTATAAGGTTAATTGGTGAAGTAAAGTCGCCTGGGCTGTAAAGTTGCTGTTGCCAGTTGCCGATGAGGAGACATTGCCGATTGCCGATGAGAAGCTGATGCCAATTGCTGATAAGGGGACGTTGCCGATTGCCGATGAAGAGTGGTTGCCGATTGCCGATAGGTTGGTCAAGACAGTTATCAGTACAAAGTTGCCTATTGCCGATGCCAATGGGCATGGGGTGCCGATGAGTACAGGGTGACTTAGCGCTTGATGTCAGCAGAAGGCTGCCGATGGTCAAAGAAGGAAGTCGCGGATTGAAGGGATCTGCCGATGGAAAGTTTCCATCGAAGGGAAGACATAAGGAAACTAGTGATTTTGTACCAGTATTATTATAGCAGTTTGAGTCCGACTCTTGCATGAGTCGTTTATTTTCCTTTAAATAGGCGTGTTTGTTTAGGAAAATAGTATTGTTATTTTAGATCCGACTCCTGTGCAAGTCAGTTTCCTTAAAGTTAGGAGTTTGTTTTAGGAAGGATACGAGTCATGTCTTTGTACAACTCTCCATGCGGGAGTATAAATATGTGCCTGAGGGCTGCGTGTAAAACAATCAATCCAATATCAATCAAACCAATTTTACTCTTATTCTACTTTTATCGCAATTTACCCTTTACTGCATTAGCTGTAGTTTATCAACGAGTTCTTCAAGCTTCGACGAGCTGCATCAGCTTGATCTCCGTCAATCCTTGCAAGTTCCGCGTGGGAGTACCTCTGAGCTTTGGCATCCGGGCGCATCGCTGTTGCCTCGTTCAGCTCTGCTCTACTTATCCTGATCAAGCCTCAATCCAGCATCCGGGCGCATCGCCGTTGTCTGGATTGGATCTTGTTCTAGTTATCGTCCTTGTCGATTAACTGGTCAAATCGACTGGCACGCCTCCGGATATCGAATTTCGGATATAAGCCCGAGGTGTTCGCAGATCCTGACGCTTTTTGTGTCAACAAAAGAGAAGGAGGAGAAGAAGGACTTAGATCTCAAGGCATCTCCAAGGAGAAATGCAAGATTCAATATGTCGTTGAGAGTGCAAGTGATGATGATGATGATGATGATGATGAAGAACAACATCGCTCTTATGGTGAAGAAGACCACCAAGATGTTGAAGAGGCTAAACAAGAATGGAGTCAAGTTTGACTCAAAGAAGAAGAAATTCTTCACAAGCTCTTCAAGGAAGCCAATCTCCCAAATGAAGTGCTACAATTGCGGCACTCTTGGTAATCTAGCTCATGCTTGCCCCGAAGAGAAGAAAGACAAGTTCAAGAACTTCAAGAAGAACAAGGGTGGCAATGATGATTCAAGTGATGATGACAAGAAGCAAGAAAAGCCATACACGAAGAGAAGAAAAACTTCAACTTCCACAAGAAGAAGAAGGATGGCAAGGCTTACATTGTGGGTGATTGACTCACCGACATTGAGGACACTAGTGACTCCTCCGATGATGAAAGTGAAGATGAGAAGGTGGCCGCTTTGGTGATTGGTTCTTCCCTTCCACCGCCACCTCCTCCTTCATCACTGGCTCATCCTTTACACACCTATGCCTCATGGCTAAAGGTGACAAGAAGGTAAAAATAGAGGATGATGATGTGAGTGGTGGCTCAAGTGGTAGTGATAGTGACGATGAAGAAACACCTTCCTATGATGAGCTAATTAAAATTTGCAACAAGTACGCTAGCATCATAAGGAGGTACAAGGGTAAAAATGACAAACTACTTGAAGTCAAAGAAAACTTGCATGCTAAGCTTGACACCTTGACTAGGGCTAATGATGATTTGAAGATTGAGATTAACAATCTCACATCTAGCCCTAGGGAGCTCAAAGCCTCTCTTAAGCAAGTAAATGAGAAACATGATAAGCTTGAGAGGTCAACACAAGAGCTACACACAAGGTATAACTTGCTAAAAGATGACTACCAAAATGTCAAGCAATAACATGGCACACTAGTGGTAGCAAATGAATTGCTTAATCAAGATCTTGCTACACATGTTGCTACTAACCCATGTGCTAAGTGTGATAGTGCTACCTCTTGTGATATCTTAATTGATGATGTGCTCTTGAGCAAAGTGCCAAGTGAAAGGGCAAGAAAGTTGTTGAAGCCGACAAGTATGATGACTATGTCAAGATGAAGAAGAGAACTCAAAGCTCAAGGAAGAGCTAATGACTCTCAAGTCTAACAAGCCTATTGTCATTAATCCGGCTCAAGAAGAAGACAAGGATGCTATCACATTGATCACCTCTCTTAGAGAAGAAATTGCTAAGCTCAAAAATGACAAGACTAATCTTGCAAGTGGGTTTGAGAAGTTCACCAAGGGTCACAACCTTCAAAGTGAGCTCTTGATGAACACCGTTGTCAAGAATGACAAGACTAGTATTGGGTTCAAGGAGAACCAAGTCATGAAGGCAAAGGTCAAGATTGAGGCCAAGAATTATTACAAGAACAAGTACAATGGATACAATCAAGAGTACTCAAAGCCCAAGCCTAGAATATGCTTTGAGTTTGGTCAAGTGGGTCATTTTGCTTATGATTGCAAGACTCAACAACCCAAGACCTTACCCAAGCACACTAGGCCATTTGCTCATGATGCTCACTAGTCATCAAGAAGGACAAAAAGGGTAGACCACTAGTTGTGTTCCTTGGTCCACCAATGAAGAACAAGCCTAGAGTTCTTTGGGTTGTAAAGGAGTTGATTACCAAGGCTATGGGCCCCCGCTTTGAGTGGTTTCCCAAACAACAAGCCTAACTCCAAGTTGCTTGTGGTAGGTGAACTACAAACCCGGTGGAATCATTGGGTGATTTAGTGGTTGCACTCAACAATACCGTACCCCGGTTTCACCACATGATGAAGATTTGAAGGGCAAGACAAGATTTACATTTGGGACAATTCAAAGGCTAAAAGTACAACTAGGCAAATCAACTCCAAGATCAATCAATATCCAATGTCTTGCTGAAATCTCAAGCTTCAACTTGCTTTCGTGGGTTAACTTTGGATTTGGATTCCATTTCTATTCACTCCAACCGAGGTGATTGTGACCATGATTGAAATTCATCAATGTATTCAAAGGGTTTTGACACAACAACCTCTATTAGGGATTTCACCTCAAATGAAGCCGATTGCAAATAGGTCAACTCCAAAGGGTCTTTGGGTTGGCTTTGGCAAAAGATTAGCTCATGTGGCATGTCAACTTAAGAAACTTGTCAAGAAGGAGATGGTTAGGGTTGTGAAGGATTGGTTTTGAGAAGGGACAAGTTGTTGTGATGTCAAGCCGGCAAGCAAGTTCCAAACCCATCCCACTAAAGAATTCATGTCAACCCAAAGGCCTAAAGCACCACATGGATTTATTTAGACCTACCACTTCTGCAAGCCTTGAGAAATTCTTTTTGATTAGTGGTAGTTGATGATTCCTAGGTACCTTGGGTTTCTTTCTTCAAGACAAGAGTGAAACTCAAGCTTCTTCAAGAAAATTTGCAACAAGGCACAAAATGAGTTAAATGAAGATCAAGAAAAATAAGATGACAATGGCACTGAGTTTGTCAACACCAAGATTGAGGACTATTGTGAGAAGTGGGATCAAGATGAATTCTGCCAATATACTCCAAAAACAAAAGGTTGTAGTGAGAAGAACCAGATGCTCATAACTCTAGCAAGGTCTTGCTGATGAGTACAACACTTCGGAGAAGTTTTGGGTGGAGGCCATCAACACCGCTTGCTATGCGGCAAACTGCCTCTTCATCCAAAGGCTATTAAAAGAAGACCCCCTATGAGCTTGTGCATGGGAAGAAGCCGGATGTTTCATTCTTCCGGGTGTTTGGTTGCAAAGTGTACATCTACAAAAGCGCCAACACTTGGGTAAATTCCAACGGCGGTGTGACCTTGGTTTCCTTGTTGGTTATTCGCTTAAATCCAAGGCATACCGGTATTTAACAAAGCCACCGGCGTATGACTGGAGTTTAAATGAAACTAATGGCTCCCAAGGAGCGCTTGAGGATATTGATGTAGGTGATAGAACCGTTGAGGGAGGCATTGAAGAATAGGCCAATTGTGCTATCAACCCGCAAGAGGTGGAAAAGTAGAAGATGATGACAATCAAGATCCTTCTCCACCTCACATGCCTCAAGTTGAAGAAGATCAAGTGAGGGAACTCAAGAAGACACCTTCATCCCTCAAGATCAAGCCGAGGCCAAAGCAAGCAATGTTTTAAGCACCACATCCTCCTCCTCAAGAGCCCAAATAGAAAATCAATATCCATCCTTCAAGCTCACCCCCATGTCAAATCATAGAAGTCCACAAAGGGAGTTTTATGACTCGCTCTAGACTTGCATCTTATGTTGAACATCACTCGTTTGTTTCCTTTGTTGAGCCTACTAGTTTTGAGGATGCACTTGCGGATCCGGATTGGGTGAATGCCATGCATGAAGAGCTCAACAACTTCACCCGAACCATTGTGGACACTTGAAGAAAGGCTAAAGGGGGCAAGAATCATTGGCACCAAGTGGGTGTTTAGGAACAAGCAAGATGATCAAGGCGTTGTTGTTAGGAACAAGGCAAGATTGGTGGCAAAGGGTTCTCTCAACTAGAAGGACTTGATTTGGAGAGACTTTTGCCCTGTTTTCAAGACTTGAAGCCATTCGTATCCTTTTGGCGTATGCTTCAATCACAAAATGAAATTTTTTTTAATGGATGTGAAGAGCGCCTTCTTAAATGGTTTCATCAATGAACTTGTCTAGTCTCACAAAACCTCCCGGGTTTGAAGATCCAAACTTGCCTAACCATGTTTATAGGTTGTCCAAGCTCTCTAAAGGATTGAAGCAAGCTCCAAGGGCATGGTATGAGAGGCTAAGGGACTTCCTACTCAAGAGAGCTTCAAGATCGGGATCGTCGACACAACACTATTCACCAAGAAGCTTAATGGAGAAATCTTTGTTTGCCAAGATAATGTCGATGAATTATATTTGGGTCAACAAACCAAGATCATTGCAAGGAGTTTGGTGACTTGATGTCCAAGGAGTTCGAGATGTCCATGATTGGCGAGCTAACCTTCTTCCTTGGCCTCCATGTGAAGCAATTGAGGGAGGGCACCTTCATATCTCAAGAGAAGTACACTCAGATCTACTCAAGAAATTCAAGATGGAAGATTGCAAGACAATCAAGACCCCAATGCCTACTAATGGACATCTCGATCTTGATGAGGGAGGTAAACCGATTGACCAAACTCTTTATCGCTCGATGATCGGTAGTTTACTTTACCTCACCACATCTAGGCCGATATCATGTTTAGTGTGTGTATGTTTGCTAGTTTCAAGCAAACCCTAAGGAGTCGTATTTATGTGCGGTTAAAAGAGTCCTTAGGTACATAAGGCACACCCTAGCATTGGCCTTTGGTATCCCAAAGGAGCTCCTTCCAACTATTGGCTATTCTGATTCGGATTATGCCAGGTGCAAGGTTGATAGGAAGATTACCTCCGAGGTGCCATTTGCTAGGAAGATCTCTTGTTTCTTGGTCCTCTAAGAAGAAAAATAGTGTGGCATTGTCAACCGCCAAGACAGAATACATTTCCATGGGAGCAAGTTGTGCACAAATCTTATACATGACCAAACACTTCTTGATTACGGCGTTGTTTTAAAAGATGTTCCACTCTTGTGTGATAATGAAAGAACCGTAAAGCTTGCTAACAAACCCCGTTCACACTCCTCGCACAAAGCACAATTTATATTCGCCATCACTTTCTTAGAGATCATGTGGCTAGGAAAGACATCACACTAGTTGGAGTTAAGAGCGAAGAGCAATTGGCGATATCTTCACTAAACCACTCGATGAAACAACCTTTTGTAGGATGAGAACGAGTTGAATGTGCTTGATCACTCAAACTTCACTAAAAATGAGATTGGTGAACCAGCATTCATATGTATTATAACATGTTTAACCTTTTAGTAATGCACATAGGCTTGGCTAACACGTTGAGGTAACCGCCCTCAAAGTGTGTGACAAAAGCTTAACCGCGGTTTAAACTTGCAAGCAACCTAGATTCAAATTCCGTATTGCATAGCATTTGCATGTGTGTTGCTTGTTGCTTCCTTTTCGGTTAAGTTTGATCATCCTCTAGGTTCATCACTTAGGGGGAGCATTCAATGCTCTAGCTGTAGCTAACACCCCTCTTGTGCCCCTATGGTGATCCTTGGAGCTTTATTGAACTATTTTCCTATGGAAACTAATTCTAGCCTATGGCAAACTATTTCTAAAATTGAGGTTTGAGAGATGGTTCTTATGCTAAGTCCAACATGTATTTCTTTTTGCTCTTTTGTGTTGGTACTTGGCTAAGAGAAAAGATTGGTGAGAAAAACAGGAAAATTTAGAGCAAATCAAGCACCGGACTACCCTTCGGACCACTCGGCATGGTTCAATGCTTAGCGGTCCGACGCTCTGTCTCTCTATGTGTGATTTCTTCCAACTCAGAAAACTCGTCGGACAACCAGTCCAACGCTCCTCCGGACCATTGACAAGTGGTCCGACGCCTCAGTCAGCGGTCAACAGTCCATTCAAAGGACCGTCGGACTAGTCCAACGCTTCGTCCGAAGCACTAGTCCGAGGTCGGGTGCTCCCTGCATTGGATCTAATTTCTTCTAAATTCATCTGACCACCCCGTCGGACCCCCCGTCAGACTATGCATAGTCGTCCGACGCTCGGAAATTTGTGTATTCCCCCCGCGGGCTAATCTATTCGGCAGTTGATTTTCTTTCAGTCGTCTATAACGCCGCGCCGTCGTCACCACCTGAGCTCCGTCGCTTTCCCACGCCGCCGCCCTCGCCTAGCTTGCGCCGCCGGTGAACTTCACCGAAGCGCCGCCGCACCTGCCTCCCCTGCTCTGCCCTCTCGCCTCATTGCATGCAGTAGCAGCAGAGCCGCCTCCACACCACCGCCAGAACTCGCCGTCGAGGAGGCCCCCTCACCGGCAACCACGCCCAAGTCACCCCTGCTACATCTCCTCCCTGCCAGAGCACCTGCCAAGCTAAAGTTTCCTCCCCCCTTCACCATTTGCCAGCCAAAAGGGATTCCCCCCCCTAGGTTTTGCCTAAACCTAGGGTTCGGGGTTCGTTTCGATGTTCGTCCATTGCCGAACTCATCTTCGATCGTCGACTTCACTTCATTGTCTCCTAGGGTATGTCATCAATCATGGCTTTAGTGATTTGTCTAGCTATCGATCAATTCATGCCTTAGTTTCTTCAATGTACAATTCTCTAAATCATCCATTCACTTATTGCAATCCGCAATTGGTGAAATCTCTCGTGGAGTGTAGCTTGACGCTTGAGTTGCTTTGATTAGATATGCTCGCTTACCTCAGGTACCATGGCAGTTATTCACTCCATTCTTATCTAGTTGCTTACTTCCATACGGTATCTTATCTCTAGCGATTATATATGCTTATATACTTCTATCTAATTCTTTCTAGTAGCGGCAGTGGCAGTTAAAAACTCGGGGCAAAGCTCGCGAGTATGGATTGAGGCAAAGCCTCAAAAGGTTCAGTCCAGCTTTCTGTCAGTGTGTCAGTTGATACTTGCAGTTGGTAGTTGCTTGTGACAGCGATAAGTAATTCTTGGCAGTGGTTCTTCTGATTGATCAGTTGGCTTGTGACAGTGATTCTTGTGGGAGTGGATCTATCAGTTGGCACTTGTTAGTTTGGACAGTGGTTTCTATCTGTGGGCAGTGCTTTCTTTGTTGATCAGTGATGGCTCATGGCTCTCGTGCTCGTGTCATTGGTTTTGGTGATGACACTCCTCCCCCTCCACGTCCTTCTAAGGACAAGGGGAAGAAGAAAATGGTTGAGAAGCCGAAGAAGAAGAAGAAGCGAAAGCTCTTAGAGGCCGAGAAGGCCGAAGCAATGGCAGATGCAGCGGACCGCGCAAAGCAAGGTGGTCGCTGAGGTTCTGTCAGACTTGGCACCCCTCCGCGGTTCTACCTTCCACCCCTCCTGCTCAGTCCGAGTGAGAGGCAGCTCCAGCAGAGGAGCAAGAGCTAGTTACTGATGTTCTTGGCACACCTTTGGCACCTATGCCCTCGGGGCGTGTCACTCGCTCCCAGACGACTCAGTCTACTCCTCCTCAGAGCACCTCAGCAGCTCCCACGACAGCTTCAGTCTCTGTTCACCTTGACTTGAGGGAGGTGGCTGCGAAACAAGTGAAGAAACTTCAGTTTGTGGAGCTTGAGAAGTGGTGTCCAGATTAGAGGGACCCTAGAGCTTAACCAGGATGGCACACACCACTCATGGAAGATTTCTACCGGGCAGCTCAGCTTGCACAGATCCAGATACGCCCTCACAGAGTTTGCTCTTTGGAGAGCATTGTGGAGATTGCTCGTGAAGAGATCCGCCCCTTTCTCACGTACCTTCTGGGACTTGCCGACCTCCTTGGTCGTTCTCGAAACTACATTGAGAGGTGGGTTAGGAAGTTATATGCTTCAGTATGTGTTGATCCATGTCATAACTTCATCTAGTATACATTCAGAGGAGAGCGGTAGAGGCTATATTTGACTCAGAGGAGAGAGGCACTTCGTCTGACCTCAACCGTCAGTGAGCTCTATCTACACCACGATTGCTACCGAGGAGTGTCTTTGCCTCGCCGAGCACGCGGTGGTCGTACTTTGTCAGTCCAGGATGTCGCTCCTCTCTTCAGGCCACCCTTCGCAGAGGGCTCCAGACGTACTCCAGCAGAGCTACATTCTACTGTTCACAGGTGTGTTGAACGAGGTAATCCGGCGCACATTGTTGCCTCACATCAGCTACAAGGAAATCCTGACCAACTTACAACAGTTTCTCCTTCAGGCCCTCATCTCGATGACACCATTTGACATAGCAGACTTTCTAGTGTCAGAGATTGAGGATGTGATTTCAGATGGTATGAGAGGCTCGCAGGCAGTTTACCTATGCTCATTGGATCTGCTCGATCATCGCTATACAACATGAGGGATCCAACCTGGGAGTCCAAGCTTTGCTTGATGAGTCACCGACCTCCTTCCACCGTACCGGGTTCTAGCTTCCATTGACACTCGGTTTGGGAACCGTGTGCTCCGTCTTGTCAAACTCCGGATAGCCCCTGCAGACAGAGATGATGTGGATGCCCAGGATGATTCTATCAGAGGTGTTGAACAGCAGGAGCTTCATGATTTAGATACTAGAGCTGTTGTGACACCTGAGGAGACCTCCAGTGACAACTCAGATGCGGACTTCCGCCCTATACCTGATATGCCCCCATGGGCTCATGATACTGAGGCAGGAGGTTCCAGTTCTGCTACTCAATCTATGATGTTGAAGATACTGGACAGGATTCAGGAGCAGCAGGGCTCCCTGGTGATTGCCGTTACACAGGTCCAGCAGAGACATGACGACCTCCAGAGGCAGTCTCAGGAGCGTTATGAGGAGCTACAGCTACAGGTTCACTAGAGGAACCTTGAGGTTCAGCAGCAGATGCTCGCTATGCAGCTTGAGTCCCAGCGCCTACAGCTTCAAGCCCAACAGTTCTAGGCTCAGAACATGGCCTTCATGGCCCATATGATGAAGTGGACGGGCATGCCTACAGTAGAGTTCCCTGGCACCCCCTAGATATAGATGATGAGCCAGACTCAACCATGACAATCAGCTGGTCCTTCAGTGGCCTTCCCAGCTCTTGGCCCCATAGTGGGCTCCCAGCACTCAGTGGCCCCCTCAATGGCCCCGCTAGTGTCAGCCGGACCTTCTGTCACTCCCACCCCCGGCGTACAGTCTAGTGGACTTCAGGGTGTCGGAATGACCACCCCGTTCCAGTCTCCGGCGACATAGGTCACAGAGTGGTTGGACACCCTAGGTCCGACTCAGCAGTTCACCCCTCTAACTACCGGTTTCACACCGATCTCTACTACGATGGGTGCCACTGCTAGAGACCTCTCAACGTCGTTCAGCGACATCACAGGGCAGCCGTCCCCCACTGGTCAGCAGGTAGCAGCTGAGATTGAGGCAGACCTTGTTTCACCGATAGCGGGTCAGCACCGCTCCTCTGTAGCTTCTTCTGAGGCCACTCTTGACACCCGGGTTCCAGATGTCTCTACTCCACCTGGTGCTATCGTGACAGATTCCACAGCTGTTACCACCACTCCCATTCAGCCTAAGCAGCCACCGGTTCGTGAGACTCCAGGAGAGTCAGTGCCAGAGGCACACCCGGACACCACAGCTCCCGAGGCTCCTTCAGAGGCAGTGACAGAGGATCCTACTCCTACTCCTGCCCCAGCTATAGCTCCAGAGTCCTCAGAGGCCGAGGTAGCGGGCACGTCAGCTCCTGTCCCCCAGACCGCTCCACTTCCAGCGTCAGACACTCAGGGGGAGGATTCCGATGACGAGGCTTACCTATCAGAGTTCAGGGTGCTTGACCGCTCCACGACTGCTTCCACTACACCTCCAGACTCCTAGTTTCGGTGCTTCGACGCCAAAGGGGGAGAGGGAGAGTCGAGTAGATGGGCTAGCTTTAGGGGGAGCTAGTAAGACTCGTTCTTTTGATGTGTAATTTACTCTATCGCATCATGGATCACGTTTACCATCTTTATGCATTATGGTTGTGTGAGATGTTTGAGACTTGATGGTTGTGTGACATGTGTGTGGACCTTATATATATATCATGTCATTTGGTTATGCTATATTGCTTCCGCGCTAATCTCTGATCTTTTGGCTATAGCATATCCTTTGAAATCAAGTACTATTCTCAATTCATGTCTATTGTGCTTATCATGGCTTTAATGGTTTAGGCATGTATATGTCTTTCTTATTTCTAACCCATGCCTATATATCATATCAAGTAATGTTTTCTCTTATCAAAATTCACTCATTATTCTTTACTCGAGCTTGTATTGTCACCAATCACCTAAAAGGGGGAGATTGAAGAATCATGGTCCCTTGTGTTTAGGCGATTAATGACAATACTAGGTCACTATGACTAACGTGTGTTTTGCAGAGGCAAAGTCATTTGAGTTAGGTCATTAGTGATTCTAAATGAATGGGATTAATGGATATTCATGCCCCAAGATGGAAATCGTTTCGGTTTCAAAGGATGGTCATTAGTAGCTTGACCTAGGAGAGTTTGGGAATGTTGGTGTATGCACATTTGTCACAACTAGTCCTAGAGACCCTGCTTTTAGCCCTTAAGATGGTAGGAGCAAAATCCCTTCAAAAGACTTAGTGAAAAGAGGTGAAGAAGAGGGAGAAATGAGCTCCAGACCAGTCTGCCTAGGAGGCGTTAGACCAAGGAGAGTGGTCCGACGGTCCCTGACTTAGGCAAAAGCTCAGTGAAGTAAGCTCCGGACCACCTGTCTGAAAAGCGTTGGACTAGAGGCGAGTGGTCCGACGACCCCTTTCAGAAAGTGTGAGCCGTAGAGTGAGCTCCGGACTAGTCCGACGGTGTGTCTGACGGCTAGTCCGACACTTCCATGAAGATGAGTTTTCCAACTCAGTAAGTACCCTAGCTCTGGACCAGTGCGTCGAACCAGGGCACCGAACTATGGCAAGTAGTCCGGTGGTTCGAAGTTGAGAAGAAGTTGGCACTCAATGAGCACCCTGGCTTCGGACCAGAGCGTCGGACCAAGGCAAATAGTCCGACGGTGCCTTTTTCGGATGGAATTTGAACTGAGAGTGAGCACCGGACCAGGTTGCATAGTCTGGTGGTATAACCATCGGACTAGTCTGGTGCCTTCGCAGAAAAGAGAAAAAGCAAGAAACAACTAGTTTTGAAGGTGGGGACTATTTATAGTTGCCCTCTTCGTCCTTAGGATCTCTGTTGGCCATTGTTTCACCTGAGTAACCCTTGTGAGAGTTCTTGGAGAGCCAAGTGCCTAGTGAGGGAGAGATTAGAGAGAATCCATCTTGTTCTTCCCCACTAGAGTGATTAGGAGTGACTTGTGTGCATCCATCCACCTTCCTAGCCTTCAGTTGGTCAAGTGAAGGTATTGTGCTTGTTACTCTTGGTGTTCGACAGCACCTAGACGGTTTGGTGGTTATCGGAGGAAGGAGATCGCCGGAAGATTGTTGGCGGCCCTTCTCCAAGCTTGTGATCGGTTGTGGGCGATTCACCGAGCCGTAGTGGCGAAGAATCAGCTCGTAGAGAGCACTGTATAGACTATAGAAAATTAAATAAAGCTACAAAGTAAGATCACTTTCCACTACCCTTTATTGATGAAATGTTAGAGCGTTTGGCTAACCACTCGTTCTTTTGTTTTCTTGATGGTTACTCTGGATACCACCAAATTCCTATTTATCCTTATGATCAAAGCAAAACCACTTTTACATGTCCATATGGAACATATGCTTATCGTAGAATGTCTTTTGGATTATTTAATTTTCCTGCTTCTTTTCAAAGATGCATGATGTCTATATTTTTTGATATGATTGAAGACATCATGGAAGTTTTCATGGATGACTTTTCTATTTATGGAAATACTTTTGATGAATTCCTTGAAAATTTAGATAAGGTTTTGCAAAGATATGAAGAAAAGCACTTAGTCCTTAATTAGGAAAAATGTCATTTTATGGTTAGAGAAGGAATAGTACTAGGACATTTAGTGTCTGAAAGAGGTATAGAGGTAGACAAAGCTAAAACTGAAGTTATTGAACAACTACCTCCACTTGTAAACATAAAAGGAATCCAAAGCTTTCTTGGTCATTGTGGTTTTTATCGTCGTTTTATAAAAGATTTTTCATATATTGTTAGACCGCTGACTAGTCTGTTAACTAAGGATGCTCCTTTTGAATGTTATGATGCATCTTTGAAATCTTTTAATATCCTTAAAGAAGCGCTCATCTCTGCACCAATCATTCAACCCCTGATTGGTCTTTACCTTTTGAAATTATGTGTGATGCTAGTGATTATGCTGTGGGGGAAGTTTTGGGACAAACTAAAGTTAAAAATCATCATGCAATTTCCTATGTGTTGACGGTCCTTAGCATCAACTTTTTAAGCAATTATAAATTAAATAAATGGATCAATCAAATATAATATCTAGAAATATAGGGATTTAATTAACAATTTCCACAAGTTTTTGTGTTTCACTATTTTCCAGGGACTATTCTAGAAATGAGAATAAAGGAAAGCAAATCAAAGAAGATATCGAATAAATCCCGAGGAGAAACACCTGCCAAAATACTGAAGGAGGATCCCGCAGACACCGGAGCGAAGCGGGGCCCCAAAGCCAGCAAGGTGGGGCTAGCCGGCATGGGGTGGGGCTGGGCGGCACCCCTAGGGCCCACAGGTCGCCATCTTCTGGAAGCTTCCTCCACTGCCTATGAGGAGTCATCTCAGCCCTACGTGAAGTCGGTTTGATCCAATGGCTGTCGTGCATCCCACCAGACTATAAATAGGAGGGCATACCCCCCTTGGAGGCATCCCATCTGAAGATCAGATCATTTTGAGATCCAGTCAGTCTAAGTCATAGGAGATCTAGTCATCCAGAGCCATAAACCCTAGTTCATCTAGAGCACTTTCTAGTTCATAGCATAGCCTAGTTAGATTCGAGAGTAGAGGAAGTCAAGATTTGATCTTGGACTCCTAACGTTGTCAAGAGATTGGAGTCTGGTACAATTATTATTCTCTTATTCTCTTTTAGTATTTATCTGCAGTTGTATGATATTTATAGGCAACATTATTCTTCATTAATATGTTCTTGTTTGCTTTGTTCATTGTCTACATTAATATATCTAGTATAGTTAGTTTGCTATTGCGTTCATGCACATGTTCGTATAGCACTCGTCTATTTGATCATATGGCGAGTGGTAGGAAATATGTAGGCGTGGTGCTTAGATACTTTGATTATCCGTGAATGACACCAGTTGTGCCGGGTCGTGAAGTAGATCGTGGACGTGACAGTTCCATTGAGTCCTTTGTAGGCTTCCCCCTTACGATGGTTTGGTAGGGAGGAATTGTCAGGTTGATGATATCTTGTTATATCTGCGGTTTCTGAACTCAACTCATCCTATTCATGACCCTATTGTGGTTGGAATATTGGTAGTTGTTGATGGTAAATATGAGCTATTTTATCACCATCAAAATACTATCAACATCCTCTTATTCGAAGGAAAACAAGCATAACCTGAACATATTGTGCCAAATAACTTGTTCGACATGTCCCTTGACTATTTGATGCAGGTAATGACAAATGGGGACTTTTGGGAGCTAGTGGGCCCACTTAGGGGGTTGACCGACCACCCTGTGGGGCCACTAGGCCTCCCAAGCCCCCATGATCCTAGCACCACTCTCTAGAGCACTCTTTATCCCTTGGATCCAAGTGTGTTTCCTTCCAACGGTTCAGATTTACATCACGAGGATCCATGGGCCCACATCAAAGAGATAAGCGTGACAATCAACCCAGAACCAACATCCAACGCATATGAGAGGTGGGACCAGCAACCAGATGGCAGAGGTGGGCCACAGACCCCTATAGGTGGTCGACCGACCTATAGGTGGGCACCATAAGCCCCCAGTTGGTCCCTGGCCAGTGGGCCACCATCTAGCAGGAGCAGAGCGGGCCCACAGGCCAGTAGGGGGGGGTCGACCGACCACCCCTATGGCGGTTTCAACCCCCTCAACTGCCTCACTCACTCCCCGCATGGTGGAAATCATCACCCTTCATCCTAAGGCGGTACTGAAGTTGGTTGGATCCTATGGTGGTTGATGAAGGTGACGTAGATCGCTGACGTGGCACCAGGGTAGCACCTACTCAACCTCTAGCTATAAATAGACCCCTAGAGCTCCCTTCTCATTCATGCCTCATTGGAGAAATACTACTCTCTAGTCTCTTAGTAGAGCTCTTTAGTAGTGTTATGCTAGTTGGAGGAGAGTGAGAGAATTCTTCTAGAGAAAGCCCCGGATCTATCGGGAATCTTCTCCGGAGTTTTTCCTTAGCGGATGCGAGTCTTTTGTAAGTTTAGCACTTCTAAGTGACTTGTTCTATGTTCTTTATAGCATTCAGTATTCTAAATCTGGTTAGCTGTTATACGCCTTTTCAGGCTTGTTCCTCGCTTTGCTCTGAGTGAAGTGCTTTAATCTTAGGCCAAGGTTAAAGTAGTAAAATAAGTGTAGACGTGGTGTCTAGGCTAGATCTTACCTTTGTAAACCGCTTATCGAACGGATTTTTTGTGGTAGCTAGTAGGAAATGAAAGCCCTATCTAGTCCTCGTATTCCACCATGTGTGTAAGATAAGTTCTTAAAAGGTAGGACCCCAATACAACCTGATGGCGTGATACGGTTAGAGTTTTGTCCTCTTTCTGATCTATCCCATTGCCTCCTGTAAGAGAAGGGTTAATAAAGCCAGTATAACCAGCTATACCTTGTTAGATATCTTTGCTATATCGAACCTCTCAACCGAGGTATCATAATCTCCCTTGATCCATCATAGGACATAACTATATTCCTAGTTAACTCACTTCTCGTTCCCTGAGGAAAATACGATACCTAGAATACTCCCAACGAAAGCTACACTTGACAACCGTACGCTTGCGGTCTTTTTCCATTTGCCACCTTTGGTGTCAACAAGCTTTCTGGCGCCGTTGTTGTGGAACGGTAGATGTTTTAACTAGAACCCTTTGGTCATATTTTATATTTATTTGATTTCATCCTTTCATTCCACATACACATATGGATCAAACACCCCTTTCGAATATGGTGCTCCAACGGGCGCTAGCTTGGAGCCACCTAAATCAACTCAGGCTGTTCTGGCCGTTCGTTATGAGCTTCGCCCAAGTCTCATAGCGATGGTTCAGGAAAAACCATTTTCTGGGGACCAAAACAAGAATCCCTATACTCATATACGTGACTTTGAACAACTCTGTTCATGTGTCACATCCAAGGGATGAGGCCAGGTACCCTTAAGTGGAAGCTATTTCCGTTCTCTTTAACGGGAATAGCCAAATGATGGTACGCTCGCCACGTAGATGACACGAAGGGAGAATGGGAAAAATTGCTGCCTAAGATCTGTTTAGCATTCTTCCCTATCCCTTGTGTCATTCGTCTTCGAAAAGAGGTCATAAATTTCTCGCAAAAGGAGAAAGAACCTCTAGGTGAACCATGGGTCCGTCTTGTAGATCTAGTATCGTCAGGCCCTGATCTCGCTATAACCGAGCCTACAATGTTACAATAATTTTATGGCGGTCTTAGCAGAGATTCCGCGCAACTCCTTGTCATATCTTTCGGGGGAGCCTTCCTGTGTTTACCCATTAGTGCAGGGAAGAGTCTTGTCATGAAGATTCTTGATAACACCCCTATACTAACATATATTAGGAAGAACCCACGGAAGAACAAAAACCAGCCCCCAGAATAGAAACAACATCATAGCTAAAACTCTTCCCTCTACATCTCAAGATCCTGCTATCGAACCTGAACCACCAAGGGAAGAAGAAATTCATCCCTTGGAATTCCCCCTGGATATCGAGGCTGATTTATTTTCCGATTTTGGGAATTCCTTGAGTCAACCTGTGCAAAAGAAGTCTGCTGCTCGAAAAGCTCCGAACCTTCACATTCCTAGCCGCATAGAGGACGCCTATCTCGAGGAGACGGTTCAAGAGCTAGCTTCTATCATGAGCAATGAGTGGTTAGAAGAAGCCGAATCTTCATTCGAGCCAATTCAAATTCTTTCTTCCTCTACAACCATTCCTTGTCAAATCAATAGAGCAAAGTTAGACTCTCTTTACGATCCTGCTGTAGGAGTAAGCATCATGTCTAAATCTTTAGCTAATGCTCTCCTAGGTGAGGTAGCTCTAACTCCAACCAAAAAGTTCTTGAAGCTTTCTTCAGGACAATTGATTGAGAGTTGTGGGATCGCACAGACCATCCCTATGGTAATTAATAGAGTCAATATCCTCTTAAATTTCTTCATATTTGATATAGAGGAATTCGACATGTTAATTGGACATCCACTCATGAGATTCCTTGATGGATATCTTGATGGAAGCCTTAAGGGTCATCTTGGGAGTAACATCAAACTCTCGATTCCGCTCACCAATTCCATAAACACCATGACGGAATCACTCCTAGAATCTAACCCCATAGAGAAAGTGATGGTTGCATCTCTCCTAGAATCATCTCATCCTGATCTAGAAGAAGAAGCCGAAGATTTTATCCAAGAAGAAGGCAATCTAGAAGAACCCATAAATCTGGAGAAATCCAAACCCCCATCTAAACCCTCTATAGAGCTTAAACCCCTTCCAGCTGGTTTAAAGTATGCCTTTCTAAATGACGATCGTGAGGCCCCTGTGATCATCAGTGACAAACTCTCTCCTGAAGAGTCCTTCAAGCTCCTCACCAGCTTAGAAAAGCATCAGTCAGTCTTAGGCTATTCTCTTCAAGACCTTAATGGCATTAGTCCCGCTCTTTGCACACATCGCATTCCTATCGAACCTGAGGCTCTTCCTTCTAGAGAACCCAACGTAGATTGAATAATGCGATGAGAGAAGTAGTAAAGAAGGAGGTCTTGAAACTCTTGCATGCGGGATCATTTACCCCATTCCTCATAGTGAGTGGGTTAGCCCTGTGCAAGTTGTGCCTAAGAAGGGAGGTATGATGGTCTTTCTAAATGACAAGAACGAGTTGATTCCTCAATGAACCGTCACGGGTTGGAGAATGTGTATAGATTACCGAAAACTTAATAAGGCCACAAAGAAAGATCATTTCCCGTTGCCCTTCATCGATGAGATGTTGGAACAGCTTGGAAAACATTCTTTCTTTTGTTTCCTTGATGGTTATTCGGGATATCATCAAATACCAATCCACCCCGATGATCAAAGTAAGACTACCTTTACATGCCCCTATGGAACATATGCATACAGACGAATGTCATTCAGCCTATGCAATGCTCCTGCTTCTTTCCAGAGGTGTATGATGTCCATTTTCTCCGATATGATGGAAGAAATCATTTAAGTTTTCATGGACGACTTCTCCGTCTATGGAAAGACTTTCGATGATTGCCTTGAGAATTTGGATAGAGTCTTATAGAGATGTGAAGAAAAGCACTTAGTCCTGAACTGGGAGAAATGCCACTTCATGGTTAGTGAAGGCATAGTGCTAGGGCATAGAGTGTCCGAACGTGGGATAGAAGTGGATAGAGCTAAGATTGAAGTCATAGAACAACTTCCTCCTCCCACGAATGTCAAGGGAATTCGTAGCTTCCTTGGCCATGCTGGCTTTTATAGATGGTTCATACAAGACTTCTCTGAAATTGCCCGTCCGTTAACAAGCCTGCTAGCCAAAGATGCGCCCTTTGACTTCAATGATGAGTGCTTAGATTCATTCTACATTCTCAAGAAAGCTCTCATCTCAGCTCCAATCATTCAACCCCCTGATTGGAAGCTCCCCTTTGAAATAATGTGTGATGCTAGTGATTATGCTGTCGGTGCGGTATTAGGCCAAACCAAAGATAAGAAGCATCATGCTATTTCATATGCTAGCAAAACCTTAACAGGACCACAGCTAAACTATGCAACAACTGAAAAAGAGCTGTTGGCCGTGGTGTTTGCTATAGACAAGTTTAGATCTTACTTAGTAGGAGCAAAAATAATTGTCTACACAGATCATGCTGCTCTAAAATACTTGCTCACTAAGAATATGCTAAACCCTGCTTAATAAGATGGATCTTGCTACTCCAAGAATTTGATCTTGAAATAAAAGATAAAAAGGGAGTAGAAAATTCTGTTGCCGATCATTTGCCTAGAATGCAATTCAATGAAGCACAAAATTTGCCCATCGACGATTTCCTTAGAGATGACACACTCCTCAAGGTAACAAACTCCAACCCCTGGTATGCAAATATAGTCAACTTGATGGTTGCAGGACACGTCCCACCAGGGGCAGTTATGAAGAAATTAGTTCAGAAGAGTCGAGTACATCTCTGGGATGAGCCATACCTCTACAGAGTATGCAATGATGGATTGTTAAGAAGATGCGTACCTATGGAGGAGGCAATCAAGATCATGGAAAGATGCCATGGAGCAGAATATGGAGGACACTATGGAGCATTCAGAACTCATGCTAAGATTTGACAGAGTGGTTTTTTCTGACCAACCATGTACAAAGATACCCATGACTATGTCAGAAAATGTGCAAGGTGCTAGAAGCACGGGAACATTAATGCCCGAGATGCCATGCCACTCACCAATAACCTACAAGTTGAGCTCTTTGATGTATGGGGCATCGACTACATGGGGCCCTTTCCTCCATCAAAAGGGTATGAGTATATCTTAGTAGCGGTGGACTACGTGTCCAAATGGGTAGAAGCATTACCCTGCCACAAAGCTGATGCAACCAATTCGAAGAGAATGTTCCATGAAGTGATATTCCCCAGATTTGGAACACCGAAGTTAGTCATAAGTGACGGGGGATCTCACTTCATTGACAAAGGCTTCCACCAGTTCCTCACTAATCAAGGAATTCAGCACAATGTTGCAACTTCATACCATCCTCAAACAAGTGGTCAAGCAGAAACATCCAACAAACAAATCAAGAACATTCTGGAGAAGACCGTGGATGAGATGGGTACAACTTGGAAACACAAGCTACCAGAGGCACTCTGGGCATATTGGACCGCATACAAGACCCCAATTGGTATGACACCATACCAACTTGTATACGGGAAGACATGCCATTTGCTTGTGGAATTTGAATTCAAGGCACATTGGGCAATCAAGAAATGGAACATGGATCTGCCAGTTTCTAGAAAATTCAGGAAAATGCAAATCTCTGAATTAGAGGAGTGGAGAGAGAAAGCATACCACAATGTCAGGATATACAAGGAAAGAACCAAGAAATGGCATGACAAGAGAATCAAGGTCAAGGAATTCAAGCCAGGAGACAAGGTCCTGTTATTCAACTCAAGGTTTGAGCTCTTTGGTCATGGGAAACTGAAAAGTAAATGGGAAGGACCATACCTCGTCGTCAACGCCGCGACCCACGGAGCAATCACACTCCAGGACGACGACGACGACAAAATCTTTAAGGTAAATGGTCAATGTCTTAAAGTTTTTCATGAGCATGAAACTCCTGAGCAAGAAATTAATATGATAGATTTGGTTCTTAATCCAAATTAGAACTAAAATCTACATGTTTTAACTTTTTTGTTCAAAATACAAGTTTGACCTTAGAAGTAGCCTAGATTTAGCCTTGACTCTCCACCTCAAGAAAGGTCAGCCCATTTGGCCTCTATAGGCGGTCGCCCGACCATTGTTTTGTGCCGTTCAGCCCGATACTTCACGACCTAACTCACTTGACCCAAACAAGTTCAAAACCTGGCTCGGTCGGATCTTATCTCTCAAAAAGCGGTCGACCGACCGTGGTTCGAACTCGTTCAAAGTTCCCGTTGCACGGGAACGTTGGGCCAATGTTACCCTTCGGTTTCATCGCGATCAAGCGAGAATGAAGGCACAAAACGTTGGTTTTCTCCTTCTTAACCTCCTCTCCTTCTTCTTGCTCCTTCCACCTTGCTCTTCTTCACAACCAACAGCACCAACACACTCCTTGCACTTCTTCACACCCACCTTGATCACCACCATGGCTCCACCAAGAAACATTGGCAAGATGCCAGTCGTTCCCGTCGATGGAAGCCCTTCCAAGGTCCAAGACTTCCTCAACATCGACGCCATGGCTGTCGAGGTCCTCAACGTCGCTCCACTCGCCATGGCAGCGCCGCCTGCCCAGCCGAGCACCCCTAGGGGGGGTCAGTCGACCAGGTCCTTCAAGTCAGAGCGGATGCGGGACATCGCCCGATCGATGTCCCCTCGCCACAATCTGAACAAGCCAGCGGCGCGTCCAATGACTCCCAAAAGGCCGACCACCGACCAATTGGGGGTGAAGAAGGCCATCGTCTCCGCCTCCGATGGAGACACAAGCACGGGCTACACCCACTCGTACTCACCGTCGACACCACCATGGATGCGCATTCAGAGGGTTCATGGTGGACCAGGGATAGGCAAGGTGCTCATCCCTCCTCTCACCTCCGAGGAGCAGAGGGAGACACACAACTCCCTTGAGACAGAGGAGTCTTGCAAGTCGGTCCGGCGGACTAGCAACCCGCCATCCATCTCCGGCCCTCCAGGCTAGTTCCAGGAGGAGGACGAAGAAGGCGACATGGAGAAGCTGTTGCGCATAGTCGCTAGGCTTAGAGAGAGCAACACTAAACTAGCAGAGCGGGCAGAAGAAGAGAGAATGGCACACTTGGATTTAGGGGACAGTTTCAATGATCTTTGCATTAGCACTAATGCGAAGATCAAGCGCTTGGCCCAGTCAATCAAGAGAGAGGATCTCTTTGCCCCTCCATCTCCATAGATCGCTAGTTCTATAATAAGTTAGGCACTTAGATTTATTTTTCATTCATTTTCCCATTCATCAATGTAACATGTGCCTAAGAAAATTTGAATTAAATAAAAAAGTTTTGGTTCTACTGGTCTTTTACCCTAGCAGAACCCCTGCATTTGATCTGCTTCTGTCACTGATTTCAACATGCCCCGAAACAAGTATGGGGGAGGTCGGTCGACACTCCAACATGTCAAAACATCAGTTCAGCTAGTGAACCACGCTGTGCACGTCCGTAACACGTTCCACAAAAAAGTGTGACCAAAACGGCCACTTTTGTGCATCGACCGATGCATTTTGGAGGCAAAAATTCAGAACAGATAGAGTGAATCAACATTCAGAGGTAAGGAATGCTATTGCAGAGACTGAAGTAGCCAAATGGGTCAGTAGGGCGGTCGGCAGACCATGCTTATAGGACCCGGGCCTAGCAGCCAGCATCCATTCAACTTCAAAGAGACTGGTTTGCCACGTCTCTCCCCTTTTCCTCTATGCTTTTCATTTGTTTATTAATTTTCTCCTTAAAAAAATGAAATAAAAATAATTTCTTCATGAAATTCATCACTTAGTTTAATTTCCTTTTAATATTGAATAAAACAAGAAGACCGCATCCAAAATTAAAATTTTGAAAAGTGACATGATCTATGACGTTTAAAGGGCAAAAGCGTCATAAAGAGAAATTCTTGCTTTTTGCTTATACTAGTGGGAAAACACTTTGATAGGAAGATCATATTGACTAAGTTGTTGATTAATGTGATATAGTCTCAGCTCATGATTCATACCCTTTCTATTTAAAGTTCTTGGAGATTAATTTCTGAAAATATCATGAAACCATAATGTCACTACTCCTCTATAATGAGAAAATTCCTACCAAAGCCATAAATACTTATGCATGCTCCAAACCTTCCTCATATGCTTCTTGTAATTACTTTGAGTTTTGTAAAACCTTGTGACCCTTGTTGAGAATTATGTCATAGTTCAAAGATCAAGATCACGTACACGCCACATATTTCTGCTGCTTCTACACTGGAAATACACAAAAACATGCCTTTCATTTACATGATCCATGATCATCCAATAAATACTCTAGAAATAAATGATATGATCTCTTCCAAAATTCTTCAAAAAGAGATATGGCTATCATGAAAAAAAATGTTGTGCAAAAGCTCTAAAAAAATGATGATAACCATGTCTCAAGTAACCCTAAAGTTAGAGAGATCATATACTTAGTCAAAGAGAATATGATAGTCCACTGCCATTGTTCACACACATGCACATCTTGATCTAGGATTATGACATTATTCTCCTTGGATCCTTGTTTTGACTTTGCAATATAAGTGATGCAAGTTTGCTACATTGTTTATCCCTACCTAAGCTCCACATCAGCCATTAGAAATAGGGAGATACAAAGAAGGAAACCTCTTTATGCCTTGGCAAGGAATCATACACTTTGAGTGACTTAGAGTACTATAAGAGGAGTAACTTGACTTATGAGATTTCTTTTGAAAAATTATCAAAAACTCCAAGTACTAAAATATGATCTAGGAAAGATGACTTTGCCTTGAGAACTGTTCCATTCCTCAACCACTCAAGGATATATGTTAGCCAACACCACATATCCCATTGGTATGACAAAATGTGTTGAGTGAGTCTTTATGCTTCCTTTATACTTTGAATAGCATAGTCTTGTTATCTTTTAACTTTTACTCGAGGACGAGCAAAGAGGTAAGTATGGGGGATCTTGTTGACGGTAAATATGAGCTATTTTATCACCATCAAAATACCGTCAACATCCTCATATTTGAAGGAAAACAAGCATAACCTGAACATATTATACCAAATAACTAGTTCCACATGTCCCTTGACTATTTGATGCAGGTAATGACAAATGGGGAATTGTGGGAGCTAGTGGGCCCACTGAGGGGGTCGGCCGACCACCCTATGGGGCCACTAGGCCTCCCAAGCCCCCATGATCCTAGAACCACTATCTAGAGCACTCTCTACCCCTTGGATCCAAGTGTGTTTCCTTCCAACAGTTCAGATTTACATCGCGAGGATCCATGGGCCCACATCAAAGAGATAAGCATGACAATCAACCTAGAACCAACATCCAACGCATATGACAGGTGGGACCTACCGCCAGAAGGCAGAGGTGGGCCACAGACCACTATAGGTGGTCGGCCGACCCATAGGTGGGCCCCACAAGCCCCCACTTGGTCCCTGACCAGTGGGCCACCATCTAGAAGGAGTAGAGGGGGCCCACATGCCAGTAGGGGGGTCGGTCGACCGCCCCTATGGCGGTTTCAACCCCCTCAACCGCCCCACTCACTCCCCACATGGTGGAAATTATCACCCTTCATCCTAAGGTGGTTCTGAAGTTGGTTGGATCCTACGGTGGTTGATGAAGGTGACGCGGATCGCTGACGTGGCACCGGAGTAGCCCCTACTCCACCTCTAGATATAAATAGACCCCTAGAGCTCCCTTCTCATTCATGCCTCATTGGAGAAATACTACTCCCTAGTCTCTTAGTGGAGCTCTTTAGTAGTGTTATGCTAGTTGGAGGAGAGTGAGGGAATTCTTCTGGAGAAAGCCCCGGATCTATCGGGAATCTTCTCCGGAGTTGTTCCTCAGCGGATGCGAGTCTCTTGTAAGTTTAGCACTTGTAAGTGACTTCTTCCGAGTTCTTTATAGCATTCAGTATTCTAAATCTGGTTTAGCTGTTATACGCCTTTTCACGCTTGTTCATTGCTTTGCTCTGAGTGAAGTGCTTTAATCTTAGGCCAAAGTTAAAGTAGTAAGATAAGTGTAGACGTGGTGGTGTCTAGGCTAGATCTTACCTTTGTAAACCACTTATCACACAGATTGTTTGTGGTAGCTAGTAGGAAGTGACAGCCCTATCTAGTCCTCGTATTCCACCATGTGTGTAAGATAAGTTCTTAAAAGGTAGGGCCTCAATACAACATGATGGCGCAGTCCGGTTAGAGTTTTGCCCTCTTTCTGATCTATCCCATCGCCTCCTGCAAGAGAAGGGCTGATAAAGCCAGTATAACCAGCTATACCTTGTTAGATATCTTTGATATATTGAACCTCTCAACCCAGTTATCATAATCTCCCTTGATCCATCATAGGACATAACCATATTCCTAGTTAACTCACTTCTCGTTCCCTGAGGAAAATACGATACCTGGAATACTCCCGGTGAAAGCTATACTTGACAACCGTACGCTTGCGGTCTTTTTCCGTTTGCCACCTTTGGTGTCAACAGTAGTATTACTTAACAATGATTACTAGATGTACCTGCACTAACTAGCATAGCTTTGACGGTAGCTAGAATACTTAGGAGTCATTTCTTTATTACTTGTATTAGACGACGCTTGTGTAGTGACTAGAATGCTCTAGATAACTTTATCCTTATTATTATTATTATGATGATGACCGATCAATTTACCCTTATCATATATATATATATATATCATGTGACTTACCCCTGTTTAAGAGTAGAGATCATTGACAGTTAAATCACTTCATTCATTTCATATGCTTGTTATCAATACTATAGATTATCAGTTTTAACTAGACCTTCCCAGTGGAAGAATATAAATGACAACTTGGTAATACTCTAGGTAAAGTGCTACAATGGTATATTTAATTTGTCCGCTTGCGGAATCATTATTCCTTGATATTTCATATCTCTTTATTTATTTTTACCTAGTCATACATAAAATATAGTATATTACATAATTACCATAAAATATTCCTAGCTCTATAATTAGGGATGGCAACCTAGTTCCATGCTTAGGAGTATAAGGGAAAAGATAAGTGGCTAGATGCTAAAGACAAGTTAATTACATACCATGCATTTTTGGCACCATTACTAAGAACTCTGTTCTTGGTGATGTCGTTAAGAAATGTCAACAATCAGTTTTGGCGCCGTTGTCAGGGAAGGTATCTAAAGTTAGGAAGTATTGATAACCATATGCAAATGAATAAAGATCGATTAACTATCAACCTTTTACTCAAACATGTTTACCCTTGTTTCTATCCATATGTGTATCTTATGCAGGGTAAATGATTTTTCTCTTCTAGATAATTTCACTTCAAATCCAGAGAAACTCCTTCGAAGAAAGCCGAAGCTTGCACCAGTGAGGGATACTAGCAACTCTCAATCAAAAACACTCAAGCTCACTCTTCGGACGAGGAAGCTCAAACATCGAAAGAAGAAACAAACGGGATCAATTTTAGCAATTGCTTTTGAAGCTATGGCCTAGAAGACACTGCGCGAGTTCTCTGCCCCAACTACTACCAACATCCGCACGGGGCCTGCAGTGAATGTTGGAGATAACGGATTTGAGCTCAAGCCTGCCCTCATTACCATTGTTCAAGCAAACCAATTCTTTGGAAAGGCTCATGAAGATGCAAGTGCACACTTACAACACTTTCTTGTGATCTATAGCACCTTCACGATCAAAGGAGTATCGAGAGATGCTACTATACTCCGCCTTTTCCCATTTTCACTTTTGGGGAAAGCAAAACAGTGGTTCTACACAACAAGGAGATCAACACTACATGGGATAAGTGTACCACTACTTTCCTGGACAAGTTCTTTCCTACAGGCAAGACCAATGCTCTGCGTGGAAAAATTTCAAGTTTCCAACAATAACATGATGAATCGTTCGCCGAAGCATGGGAACGTTTTCAAGATTACATCACGAGCTGTTCTCATCATGGAATGGAGGATTGGCTATTGTTGCATACTTTCTATCACGGACTAGTCACTAGTTCCCGTGAATCTATGGATGCCGCAACTGGAGGAGCTTTCTTGTCACTTAAGCTCTCCGATGCAACATCACTATGTGAGAAGATGGCCTCTAATCAGAGATGGAACAAAGAACACAATCAACTTCAGAAGAGAGGAGGCATACATCAACTCAAGGAAGCTGACATGGTCACTGCCAAGTTAGACCTTATAATGAAGAAGCTTGAAAGCCAAGACATCGAGAAGAGAGATGTCATGCATATTAATGACTCTCGCATGACTTGTGAAGAGTGTGGAGATATTGGCCATTCTAGAAACAATTGTACTGAATTGCAAGAGGATGCGAACTTCATCAATAACAACAACAACTACCGTCCTCAGCAAGGCCAAGGCTGGAATCAGCCGAACCAAGGATGGAATCAGCAACCTCGATAAGGTAATTACCAAGGTAACAATAACTATAATTTTCCACCTTTAAGAGAATTAGTTGTTGGTCAATCCAAACTACTTGAACAAATGTCTAAAAAGGTTGCACCCAATGATAAGGCACTACAAAATATAAATACTAGGATGGATACCTTTGCTTCTGCTATCAAAAATCAAAATAGCTTCAACAAAATGTTAGAAATACAATTAGCTCAGCTAGCAGCTGATGTTCCCCCAATGAAGGAAGGTAAGATTCTAGGCCAGCCGGAAGATATACAAACTGTGAATTTGGTCGACATTTTCAATGCAACCAACTACTACACTCAACCCGCTGATGTGAAGTGGATTGACTATTCACTTCCCGAGATGAAAGGTGACGCTGGGAGGCCTGTCATTCCTATCTCCATATGATGTCACACCTTCCCAGAAGCTATCTGTGATTTTGGCCCAAGTGTCAACGTTATTCCTAAGGTAATTTATGAAAAGATTTTGGGAGATCCCCTGTTGTACACAAACATGCGTTTGCAACTTGCAGATTAGTCTATCTGTTACCCCAATGGAGTCCTAGAAGAAGTCATCATTAGAGTGGGACAATCGTATGTTCCAATTGACTTTGTAGTCATGGAGATAGGAGGAGATGAAAGAGCACTCATCATATTGGGTCGATCATTCTTATGCAAAACTGCGAACACATGGTGGATAAGTACCCATGTAGTTCAGTTTTGTGATGAGTGATTGCCCAAGACTTGAGTGTTTCAGTTTGAGTGGCTTACTTCTAACCTCTTGTGAAAGCAAATGTGTGCCTGTCTATCGGCTTGTGGTGTGCAGGTGCTATGCCTAGTGATAGTGGTCAATGGCGTGGAGAAGGTCGAGTAGAGGCTTGTCGTGCCGATGGACTCAGAGCGGTGAAGGGCGGAAGCGGGGCTTGGACCAAGGGACCATGGGCGCCGGAGGACTAGCTGTGGTGGCTAGTACTTGGCATCGGCGAGCGCGAGAAGACATGGAGGTAGACCGAGTTGACCAAGTCAATACGGCGGATGAGCGGGTCGAGCGGAGGCTCATGGAACTCGGATTCTGACCGGGCGAGGACGAGGTGGCTCGAGTCTAGCGGTTTGGGCCTCAAAACCATCCGAGGACGGTTTCCGAGTTTGGGCCTCAAAACTCGGGGTTTGGTAGTTGAGCCCAAAGCTACTGGTGACGGGTTTCGCGGGTTTGGGCCTCAAAAGCCAGGTGGAGCTTCCAAGGAAGCAGGGATGACACGTGGCAGAATCCTGGAGGTTGCGTCGAGGCGACGACAGCTCCCGGCAGGAAGCGGGCCCGTCCATTCAAACGAGTGGCTAAGAGTTATCGACTTGGATTACAATGTCTTAGGGCTAGGTAATTCAGTCTTGTATCTAGGGGGCCTTTGGGAAATAGCCAAAGCCTCATTAAATAGGGGATGAAGGGTATCCTCATCCCATCTCTTGAACCCTAAT